>CM062816.1:1855949418-1857223345 GCA_031772625.1 Pinus tabuliformis
TTATTTAGCCAAACAAATCCCGGAGCTACCGGCCCTTTCGGCAACAACCTGTGGAGCGTGGACTGAGGTCTCACTCGAGGTAGCAGGGGAGGGTGTTGGAACCAGGTTTCCGCACCCTAGGGATGTCTAGATGTGTACTGGAGGGTTCGTGCACTGTTTTATAACTCCGCGCTGCTTGACCTTCGCACTAATCTAGGGTGATTATAATTTTCCTATTCATGCGCTACTCTACTTGAAGGAAGCAGTTATGATTTAGAACTATTCAACAAGGTCTTTAAGCAAACATTTAACCAACATAATTTATTTGCACACAAAATGAACCCAGATTTGCATACATTCATCACATTTGCATTAACCAGATATAGAAAGGTAAACCATAAAGACAGATGCGCGATAATACAGAATTACAGAAGCAAACTTATCTTTATTATTATTCTTCACCAATACATCAATACATCCAGATCTACCCTGCGCACTCAGCTGCAGGGGTCCGCGCACACAGCTGCAGAGCCTCTACCTCCTACCTAACCCTCAACTCAAACTTACAGACGCTTTCGATCTTTCTACTTCAAGTACCCATTACATTTCATGCCAAAAGAACTGTCTTTCCCTCATAGAGCCACACTCTATTTATACGCTTCCCTGGCCCGCGCTCCTTGTGCGGGCCACTCTATTTACATTACTTTTTATTATTTTCAAGCAAATTACCCTTTGACTCAATCTATTACAATTTGCGCCCCGTGCGTTCAGTGAAGTCTTTATGCTAACTTTACCCAAAATGTCCAGCTTCGCACCTTGTAACCGTTGCGTGGGGCTTCCGCTACCCAATAGGCGGTTAGTCCCCCTCTATGGGGTGCAAGGCAGTACCCAGGGGAAAATTTTTTGGGACCCTATATTAGGTGGGAGAACCTACCTATGGTTTTGTGCATGGTTTTCGCACATGGTTTTGGGCGCGATGGTTTTCAGTCCATGGTATTGGATGCTTCGACATGTATATATATGTATTGTAACATTGAAAGGAACATAATGAAAAATCAAACTGGTAGTCATGGTTTTGGGATCCAGGGGAAAATATTTGTGTTTATTTGTTTTATGTGTTATGCTCTTACCTTTGTTTATTTTCTATTTTTAGAATTCGTATGCAGGTAATTTTTGTACGGGGTTAAAACCTACAGGATGTGGGTGCTGCAAAACAAATCCTTAGTATGAGAATAACTAGAGACAGGAAGAATCGAAAATTAACATTGTCGTAGAGTGGGTACATACAATTGGTGTTGAAAATATTTAATATGCAGAATGCAAAACTAGTTAGTATACCTTTGGCTAGCCATTTCAAACTAAGTAAGGATGTTTGTCCCAAGACTCAGGAAGAAATGGCTTATATGTCTAAAGTTCCATATGTATCAGCAGTTGGAATCTTAATGTATGCAATGGTCTGCACAAGGCCTGATATTGCACATGCAGTGGGAGTTGTAAGCGGGTAAAAACAATCTAGGAAAATAAAATTGGATGGCGGTGAAGTCAATTCTCAGGTATTTGAGAGGTACCACAAATCAAGCATTATGATTTGGTGGTTCAAACATTGCTATATAGGGATATGTTGATGCAGATATGGCAGGTGATAGAGATAATAGGAGGAGCACCACAGGGTATGTGTTTATTGTAGGTGGAACAACTGTCAGTTGGGTTTCAAAACTGCAAAGTGTTGTTGCACTCTCAATGATGGAAGCAGAGTATGTTGCTGCTACAGAGGCTAGTAAAGAAATCATTTGGTTACAAAGGTTTCTGGATGAACTGGGTAAGAAGCAGGAGTTGGGTGGGTTATATAGTGACAGCTAGAGTGCCATACATCTTGCAAAGAACTCTACATTTCATTCCAAGGCTAAACATATACAACTCAAGTACCATTTCATACGGTCAATGTTGGAAGATGGACAATTGAAGCTGGAAAAGATACACACTAGCCAAAATCCTGCAGCTATGTTAACAAAAGTTGTAACCAAGGAGAAACTGAGATTTTGCTCGGTTTCAATTAGTCTTCAAGTATGATGATGAAGATGAGAAACAACCAGGTCCAAAGTGGAGTCATTGTCCAGCAAATGAAGCATTGGTGGAGTTGCTATAATCAGTCTCCAAGTGGGAGATTGTTGGGTGTGGAGCCTGATTATCTTATTTATTTAGAGGTATCGCCGCATTGGACCCCATTTCGTAATGTAGTGGCAACGATGCCTGTTTATGTGTGCTGCTAAGGGGGTCCATGGGGGGGGGGGGCGACAACCTTGTAAAATAACCTTGTAAAATGTTGTCATTTCGTAGTCAATCTGGGTTGTTTATTAGGCGGAAATTTGACAGTAGAAGTTATGTTTAATTTAGGGTTCTTTGCCCTAGAAGGCAACCCCTCGCTATATATGAGGGAATTGTATTGTGGCTATGTAGATGTGTATTTTGAGTGAGAAAGAGAGAGGAGATTGTGTGAGAGTGAAGAGAGAATTACAAGGGATCTGTTGTAGGTTGTATCTCTTCATTTTGCTAGATAATATAAAAGGAAGGACTAGTTGTTTCTCCATGGACGTGGCCTAAAATGGGTGAACCACATATATCTGTGTCTCTCTTGTTTTTATGTGTTTTTTGTGTTTATATTTCTGCAATATTTTATGGGTTCCATTGCTCTGTAATATATATTTTTCTAACAAAATATGAAATTTTCCATTTGGGGGATCAGACTGTTATTCCCTTTATTGGCAATTTGCCATTGTTGTGAGCTTGTGACTTGTAAAAGAAAAGAAAAAACCAAAATTCGTGCTTTACCTAGGGATCCTAAAATAATTACATCTCTGCATACAAAACCATATCAGTGGTTGGTGTCTATGACACAATGTTTAATGCTAATTGAAATGGTTTCAACTCACAACCCCTATGCCACCGACCAACCTATGTCCTATACCTGTTGTGACTGAACTAATTAGACTCATTTCTCTTTTTAACATTTTCTCCATCACTCATATATACAGGGAATTAAATGTTGATGCAGATGGCATATTAAAAAGAGGGCATTACAATGGAGATAGGTTCCTAGTAGATTTTGAAGGAGCAAAATGACACTTTCAATGCATACTACCATCGACCTTTTATGGACAGCTATATGGATGCCTAAATGCATTGCCCACAAACTTTCTATTCATAGTTTTCCTTCATGAATAGTACGAGATTATATACTTGCTCCTCTATACTACTTTTCATGGAATTACAACTCTGCCTTTGGACAAATTTTAGCATCTTATGAACAATAATGTAAATATAAGTTGCATTTCAAAATTGTCTAATTTTGTTTTTCACAAAAATAGTTATATATATAACATATGATATAACATATGTTTTTTTGTAAAAGCTCAACTACATACAAGAAAATTCCAACTCTTTTAGACTATTCTAAATACATGCGTTGTCATGTCTCTACAACTGTAATTTTATATCTTTTATTATTATTATTATTTAGAATATAAATAAAAGAATGCATCTTTTGATCATGAAAACCCAATATTTATTTTATACTATGAAAAGTATTTAGGTTTTTACTTTAGGTTCATAATGACATTATGATAAATATAAAAGATGATACCCTATAAAGGACAAAGAATAAAAGGCATGCTTTACCCTTGCATAATCCTTAGTAATAAGGTTTTGGCTTTATATTGAGTATTTATTATTAAATATTAATATATTTAAATTTAAAATACTAAATATTATATATCATAAAATTAATTAATTTTTGCTTGAGGTTGATATTAAATATTTATATATTTTTATCTAAAAATTAAAAGAATAAATTAAACTAATGATACTTAAAACTTTTCTTTTAGGGAAGGTGTTGCTTGATTTATACGCATGGGATCATGAGAGCAAAGGTGGAAAGAGTGAGGATAGTGGAGCAAAGGAGATATTTTTTTTTTATTTTTTTTTATTACAGTGCAGCATTACAATAAAGATGGAAGATATAATTATTAAATAAGAAATAAAAGTGATACTTGTTTATCTTTATCTTGATAGCTTTGCGTAGATCAGAAAGAATATGGTGAAAAAGGACGAATTAGTGAAGTCAAAGTTTTATTAGAACTTAAAAAAAATGATGTATACATGTATATAAAATTATTAAAAGTAAAAATGGAAAAAAGTGAATATGGAGTAATAAAAATTTAATGTATAATTTTAATAAATATAATTTTAAGTATTTAATTTTATTAAAGTATTAACATTATTTTTTATTGAGTTAATATTGAATATAAAATGTATAAGTTATCAGGATTTTATATATTATTATTGAATATAAAATTTATTATTTATGGAAATTTTATATAATATTATTTTACTTTATAAATTATTTTTATTAGAATTATAAAAAAATAGAATTAAAAAAATTATCACTTCATATATTTCTTAAGTTATTTTATCTATTCTAAGTTTGATATTTAATATTATTAAATTTTACAGGTCCAAATTCGATGTTGCAAAATTTTTGTAATGGTATTTTAATATTCATTATTTTTTAATTTAAAGTTTTAGGTTTAAAAAGATTTGTGATTAAAAAGATTTTTCTATAATTTTAATATTTCAATTTATTTTTTATGTTTTTGTAGTATATGTTTTTCTTCATATATAGTGAATTAAATGGAGTTGTCTATAATGCGACTTTTTGGAGATTCCAGTGACGGAATCCGGGGAAGAAATTGAGGTTAAATCTTGATTTGTTGCAGCTATCAAACTTGCGATTCCAATAAATTGCTGCCGGATTTTGACCGGAAACACCCACCGAAAAGGCTTCCAAAAAGTCATATTTAATATAAATTGCAATCATTTTTTATTAACAAGTTTTTTTTTTTTTTTTTTTTTTTTTTTTTTTTTTTTTTTATGGAAGTGTTATATAAGCATAATAATAAAATAACTAATTCTTAGTATGATAATAAGTGTAAAATTATCAAAAAAAAGTAAATCAACACTGATTTTTTAAATGAATTTTTAATACTAAATAATATAAATAATATAAAGATCTAATTAATAGGAAGAAAATACACTACATCAAAAGAAAGTGAAAGAAACATTAAACTCTTGATGGAGAGAACTTTCTACTTTATAAGTTCCTTAATATTATGGACAATATTCCAAGATTCCAAATGTTTTTGCAAAGGATGAAGTAAATTTTTGGGTTAAATGGCTTGTAAAAGGGAAAGCTAGGGACATTGACTACTACCGAGATGAAATTTTAAAAATTGGAGAGCCTACACTTATATACATTGAAACTTTGAGTCAATGTTTAGGAAATCCTCTTTAGTATTAAATTTAAAAACTTTGTATATGAGAGATGAGGATAGGCCCTCCAATTTTTAAGATTTCATCTTGATTATTGTATATATAAGTGTGGATAATTTAAGGCACATTCTTATTAATATATTTTTTACACACAAGAATGCATATGTATAAACAAACACACACACTTTTACAATGTATTATTCCATTACTATATAGAGTTTCTAGTTTGTTATCAAATTCAATTTATTCTTAATTTAAGAAGAGTGATTGTCATAATATCTCAATCACCACTAACAATTCACAAACTAAATTTTCAAAATTAAACGCAACATAATATGCCTAAAACTTAGGAAGTCATTATAATTAGTACAACCCTATCAAAAATATTAATGTGGTTGATATAGCAGAGGGCTTCATAAGTATAACCAAAAAAAACTATTGCAACACAAAGAATGCCTTACTAATGCACACATTTACCTAATTAACCATGTATAAAAAGGTTATGGTTCAACTTTAACGTAAGGGAAAAAATGAATTATAAATGAATGTTATAAATAATAATGAGGAACTTATCATGGAGGAATATATTAGAATTGGAATAATCTCAAATCCCTAGGAAATTGGTGGGTGTGGAGCCACGTTGCACGAATCTAATTTTTTGCTAAATAAAATTTTCTTATATAAATGAATCTTATAAATAATAATGAGGAACTTATCGTGGAGGAACTTATTAGAATTGGAATAATCTCAAATCCCTAGAAAATTGGTGGGCAAGGAGCCACTTGGCATGAATATAATTTTTCAAATTTATTAAAAGTCAGTGAAACCTAATAAAATCTTTAATACACTACAGTAGTTGATAAGAATTAAGACTAAATATATGTTGAGCATATTCCCTTGAGAATCAATCTAAGCCTTCAACTAAAAAAAAATCAACAGATCCTCATTCACTTTAAGTTGAAATAAGAAACCTTTGGTGAACATAAAATATCATTTTAAACACCTCAAAAATTTATGGAAACAAGTTACTTGTCATAAACACCCACCTCAAATAAAGATAAAAATCTCTCACACACCTTAAATTGAAATAAAAAACATTCGACAAACCTAAAATATCATTATAAAAATTTCAAAAATTTATGAAAACAAATTACTCGTTATAAGCACGGACATCAAATAATGATAGAAACCTGTCGCACACGGAGTCAAAACTTTAAACGGCAAGCCTCGAAGAAAAAGCGTTATTCAATAGTCTCACATTGAAAAAACCAACAAAAACAGCGGAACGTTACTCATAAATTTAGGTAACAGCTTAATAGTAATTTTATTGTATTTGTTTTAACAATTTTGTAACATATAAATTGATTTATTTTTTGAATTTTTTTATAATGTTTATATTATATTAATTATATAACTAAAATGTAATATTTTAAAATGTTTTGTAAATTATATAACTAAAATTTAGAAAAGAAAAATAGTGGAAATAAATAAATAAATAAACAACATCCAGAAACGTGTTTAAACAAAATTAACTTTAAAAAAAATACACAAAAAATCCAAAACATATAAGAGCTAATATGTTGGAAGATTAATCGTTATATACGGATAATCCATTCATGAGGGTTGAAACTTTTTACTTTAACAAACCAAGGGAGCTACGGAGTAGCAAGTCTCTGCCCATGTCAATTGGGAAAATAAAAGCCACTCTCGTGAATGCAATTTTTTTTTAGAAAAAAGTAAAAGCAATTGAAGAAACTAAAAGTCACTCTCAAGAAATTGAGGACTCAGACAAGATTTAAAATTCGAGGACTGGGATAAGATTTAGAATTCTTTGATCAAGAAGATGAGAGTAGTTGTAGTGCTCTGAACTGATCAAGAAAATGAGAGTAGTTTTAGTGCTCTTAATTCATTGAAGTTTAGTTTTGTAGGTCTATTCAAGTAGGCTAGAGACCCAATCAATCACTAGTCTGGCGGAGCATGGAGTGATCTCACAAGCTATGGCTCATCTGTAAGCGCACAAATCTAAAAAGCATGTCCCAGTTGCGTACTTGACATGGAAAATGTCAAAGAATGTTCTCAAGTAGATAGTAGCAAGTTTATATGCCATGGACTTTTATGTTTTGGCCCTTGATGACAATTCTCATCATGGTATAGACATGGTTGTCAAATATATTGAAGACAAACATGACAACTCTGTTATTTTTTTGCTGCTAACTAGACTGCAATTGGCACTATACTTGGACATTTCATTGGCAGAAAATGAGGTGCCAAAAGAATCAACACAATTTATTTACAAAAAGTTTCCAGAGAAAACAAGCAAACAATATCAATCCCTAGTCCCCTTTGTTTCACAATGAAACCAATTGACAATCAGTTAGTTTATACTAAAATAAACCAACCTTACAGACATCTGCCATGACAATCCAAATGGAATAACTACAAAACAAAACAAGTAGGTTTCAATAGATTATGTACAAATAAAAATACAAGAATTTGGTCAATTTGGCCAAGTTTTCAAAGAGATTTATAAGCACTAGTAGTTGAATCTTTGTATGATATTAGAACATCACCATAATGGGATTAGAGGCTAATGATCTTAGCTTAGATTAAAAATAAGAGCTATATGGAAACCTTAACCATGTTAGTATTACGAGCTATATGGAAATCTTGACCATGTTAGTATTAGCCCTTGTAACAAAGCTAGTGATACCACTTTCACATTTATTGAAGTAATGTTGTTTGCTCTTCAGTTAATCATAATGGAACACTTGACCTTTGCTTACTATTACCTGTATACATGTGTTCGTCCCATTGTCCTATAAGGAGATCTATAAGCTTAATACGAGCTAAATATAACTATAGAGTCTATCATGGGTGCAACTTATCTGTAATTAGCCATGTAACTTCTTACACGAATAAGGTAACTAGTACCAATTGTATCACTTAAGTAATATCTCTTACATATATTCAATTGTCATAGATTAGGACTTGATTGATTTTATGCCAAGTGGGAGGCATCTTTGGCCAGTTCCTCGAGTGTAGTCATTTAAGGAAAGAGGAAATTTGTGGCATTATGTTGTAAGGGCTCAAACTCTTTCTGCTTCGTCTGATAGGAAGAGCTTTGGTTTTGTGCAAGTAGAAGTTTATCATTCCTCTGGTGCTCCGAGGAAAGTATGTCAAAGTTTATCTATCATGTTGGGTGTGATGGGTCTTATCCTTTGAACAAGGAGGGTTATAGAGATATATATCCTAGTGTCCTAGATAGGCTTGATAAGAAGCATGATGTTGTTTTATGCTTTGAAGGAAGTTATAAAGAGATTAGAGAATAATCCCCGAAGGGTTTAGGTCTGGAAGATAGGGGTTTCTATAATAAGGGTATTTCAGTGGACAATAGTCCTGAAGTACTTCTTCCCAATGAAGAGGCCCATGTTGAGAAGGAATTTCAGTCAAAGATCCTTCTCAAGAATCCTGGAAAAAAATCCCTTAAGCCTGTTAGAAATTCATAGTCTCGATTAAGTAAGGTCAAAAAATGATTTTGTGGTTGAAATAGGGATTTTGGAAGGGGGAAAAGCATTAGACAATGACTTACCATCCTCTGTTGAGATCAAATCCCATATATCCTTATAAAATTCCCAGGCAAAGAGGGAAGGAAAACAATGAACAATAAGTGGGGTCCTTGGAGCAGGGAAGACCCAAAAAAGAGTGCCCAAATGATCATATTATCCTTTAATTCTAGATGGGTTGGTAATGACTTCATCAATTGGAAAAGTAAAGTTTGTAATCAAGAACTATATAAAGTAAGGTTCATACCATGTTAAGGTTATACATTAGCAGGATACAACAATACTTATGATCCTATGCGTAGGAATAGTGAAATACACTCTGTACTAATTAGGGAAACATAGTCCATGCTAAAAAAACTTGCAAACTTTAAGGGCAACGTTAAGAAAGTATGGTTTTACAAGTAGGAGAAACATGCATAAACATGCAAAGAGTTAAGTAACCTGAAAATGCAAGCATAATCTATTTTGAGTTCCTGTTTCAAACTCAAATTCTTACCGGAGAATATTTCTTTCAACCCTCAGAGAAACTTACAGATGCATTTTATATAGCATAAGAACTAGTACGCAACAAGAAAATAGTGCCAAAAATTACCATAAAAAATATGCATGTTAGATTCAATCTAGGAAAATGTCTCATATGGTCTTTTCCCAACATCGCAGATCCTTTGAAAGTAATGGTTCCTTGCAAATATTTCAACAACTGTGTATAAAATCAAGTACGGATGGAAAAATATCTTGATCCATCCTTTGGTAAATGGAGGGAAACATCATTCCCATTGGCATCTCATGTAATTGGGATTCTTAGAATAAGTGAAATACTTGTACTATCCCTATATAATCAGTGGTACTTGGAATATGATGATTATCACAGCTTGAACCACAGGGTAAGGGTAATCAAGCTTACTTACCTAATCTCTCCATAAATATATCTTATTGATTATGTCTATACTTACTAGTCACTAAGCTTAAGTAAGCCACAAGTAAGATATTGTATATATGTAATTGAAGATCACCTATCAAGGTTGTACTCATCTTCTACAATGGTAACAACTCATATCCAGTAAAGGTAATGGTTCGTATAAGCTTACAAGATCATGTAGAGTAACTGCTTAGTTAGAGTCATAGTGTTCATTGGTCACTACTTAGTTACAGTCCAAGCAATACAACATGGAAGCTATTCTTTCTATAAACTTTAAACCTCTACTAGTCCGTAATGATAGTGATTTGATTAGGTAAAGTAAGTAACACTTGTTTCTCTATAACTACTTACTACTGGTTCCATTGATATGGCTTACATTATACTAAATACTCTCTCTCTATTATTCCCATGGTTAATAAGTACTAGCTATATTAGTGAACACTAGTTAGAATAGAGAAGCTTTTATTACGTGAATGAAACACATTGGACAGTACATGATATGTTTCAATAAAGCTTACAAGGAGTAACAGCTTTGAATAGACGGGATTAGTACTAAGCAGCTTAGATATGATGAAGCTGCAAGCTATCAGTATAATTATCTCGGTATAAGTATAAGTAATACATACCTTACATAGGTAATCCTAGTCATATATGTTACAATGGTGAGACTAATTACTACTCTTCCGTATAAGTAGACATAAGCTTATATCCGTAATAAAGTAGAATCAATCATAATATAGTAGAATCCATAACAAGTTGTAACAGTGTTCATTACTGGCATAGCTGGAGTGAATGAATCCCATTAATGTGATAATAGTTGTAAAAATGAACCTAATCCAAGCATAACCATAAAAAAATACTTCACCTTTATTGATAAGAGAGCATGTAGTACTTATCTATATGGATACGTTTAAGCTATAGGTCTATAAAGGTAACAATACTCGGTAAATAGTTCTTATATATTTATTTATAATATGGCGCTTAATAGTTATGATCAAATCCCATATGTGTAATCACTAATCACTAGTGTTAGCAATGGGATATGGAGCTATATTTGTCATTCTCGTTGATTTTTCATTTCGGCATCCAATTCTGCGCCATCTGGTTGAGAGCCTCTTAGTGATTGCCTTTAAAGTCAACTTCGCCTTCTCCAAAAGGGGGGGTCACCTCAGCACGACACCATAGTAGGTAAAGATCTGTCTGAGTCAATGCATTAACATTTAGATGTAATCCACTATTATGCTTGGACCCATCATTCATGATCTAGAACGTTAGTCCAAACCTAATGCTATCTCATTTTTCTACCAAAGCTCAAATGAATGTAATGCTTATTTTGAATGCTACAGCCTGGATGGACCAAAATCACAAAAGCATGAAACTAACTTGTAAAAATGAAGGAGAATTTTTACACCAAAAAAATATGAGCTTATCTGCATTTGATGAAGTAAAATCCTAACTAGGATCTTAGCAAGATTTGGATCTTATTCTAGAGGGAGCAAAAAATTTGATAGTACCTATTGAAAACCACAAAAGGTTGAGATTTAAAAAGATTGGGAAAAAAATTACCTCTCTTGGAACTCTCTCCTCTCCAAGCCATGGTGAGAGTATCATGGCTCCTTCCCTCTATGACAATTGAAGATGTGGGGATAGTAAATCAAATTACCTCCGCTGGAATACTCTCCTCTACAAGCCATGTTGGGAAGGACTTTTTCTCGAATAGGAGTATTCTTGCCCCTTCGCTCTGTGGAAATTGAAGATCTGGGGATAGTAAATCTTGAAGTTCTTATGGTGGAGTATGAGAAACCTGCAAGTAGTGCATTGCAGATGATCAACTGGCATCACACATCCAAACGTAGTAGCAATAGTGGAGCATGATCCCTTGCATGGTCCCAAGCTCATTAGTGAGATATCACCATCTACTTTGATGGGTTGAAAATTGCAACAAGAAATGTTGAAAATGTCATCAAGAAAGGTTCTAATTTAATTTTTTCTTTGAATTAATTTAGCAATGAAATTGTCATTCTACATTGCATGACAACTTGTGTTAGTTAACTAAGTTTATTTGACTTAGTTGGCTGAGTTAATTCGAGTTGAGGGTCTAACTTGAATCATGTAGAATTTCTACTACATTATAGGAGCCCTGGTTGAGTTTATTTTGAGTTGTAATTAATTAATTCAGTTTAACTGAGTTAAAGTTAGTTAAACTAGTTCCAACTGTTGGAGGAACTAGTGGGAGGTCTAGTAGTGCGGTGCTGCCTGCAGTGATCAACCAATTAAATTATGATTCACTCATAAATAACTCATGCATGTCAGATATGAGAGTTACACAATTGAGATTGGAGTTCAGGGACAATGTACTATCAGTTGTATAATCATCTGAATTGTACAGGTGGTGCATCCAGTAAGAGGAAGGCCTATGATGGATTGCACAATTTCTTTGAGGAATTTCCCTAATTAATAGGGGGCCAATTCCCAGGGAAACAACATAGGGAAATAGAGACTTGGGCAAGCACAAAATTGGCTAATTATTCGCCTAGGCTTGTCTAGGAAGTTGTGAGACAGATAGAGATAGTGCAGAGGTTGCTTGGGCTTGATCAAAGCATCGTAATCTTCTCATATTTTCTCACTAATGCAATATATATAGCAAGGGTTTTTACTGTGGATTTCCCTAGGAAATCATTGTGTAAGGTGTTGATTTAATTCTTTCTCTTGTATGCTTCGTGATTTTGCGATCGTTTAATTGTTTTTGCTGATGAGCAGGGTAGATTCAATTCTATTGTTTTAGTAAATTACAATTAGAAGTTTGAACCTACAAGGAATTTCTACATGTTATCAAAGCAGAAACCACTATAGAAGAGGAGAATACGAGTTTTTATTTTGCAGGTGAAATCAAATTTGCAGTATCAGACTCAAGAAAATCAAACTCAGGAAAATCAAGATGGAGAAGGGAAACACAATACCAAAGTACTTGACCAAGTTCACCCAATGTCGGGATGAGACTGGAAGTGTTGGTGTTATAGTTTCTGAAGATGATATGTTCATCCTAACACTTCTAGGCCCTCCCAAGAGCTAGAACAACTACCAGGATTTGGTAAATATGATGGAGAAGCTATGAGAGTGGGAGCGTTTGTGGTCCGACTTGGTGCAAGAAGAGATTCGGTGGAACACTAGAGATGGAACCTTATCCAAAGAAGTGGAAGAGGACTTTGCATTAACCGGAAAAGAAAATAAATCCAAGGGAAAGTAGTCCTAAGGCAAGGAGGGAAAGAATGAAGACTTGTCCAACATCAAGCGTTCTCACTGCCATGAGTTCCAGCACTATGCCACAAAATGTCCACAGAAGAAGGCAAGCAAGAAGGAGTCTACAGCAGCAGCAACAAGGGAACCTCTAGTTTCACAAATTGATCTTGATTTTACTCTCATTGCATGCATGGCAAGCACTGTAATGGGAAGCATGTGGTATCTCGACAGTGGTGCCTTGTTCCATATGATGGGGAATAGATATCTCTTTAGTGACTTAGAGGAGAAAGACCTCAAGCAGAACATAGAGTTTGGAGATGATGGGAGGTATACTGCGACTAGTATCGGTACAATTACTTTTTAGAGGGAGTCTGGCTCCCCTCTCAAACTCACAAATGTGTTGTTTGTTTCAAGACTAAAGAAAAATCTTGTTGTTGTCGTGGTATTGGAAGACCATGGCTACGATGTGGTATTTAGAAAAGGGAAGGTTTTCTTTAGACACATCGCCACATGAAAAGTGAAACAGATCAGTGTGCAAGTCAAGAACCTATATCCACTTGAGGTACGAGATGCATGCAAATCCTTGAGGAGCAAGGAAAAGGTTAGAGACTTGGTGGTTGAGAGGGAGCATGAATTACCTCTCAACATGCAGCGTAAGCAATTTATGGAACAACCACAATTGGAGAAGCAGAGAGGAGGCTGAGTGGAGACATCCACTCAAGTAGAGACCTCCAGTAGGGGGGAATTTCGAGCCAAGTGGGCAGAGGGAGCACATGCAACCTACCTCTAGTTGAGAGGTGGGGCAATGTGAAGCAATAGTCTTAAGAGTGTAGAAATTTGGGCAGGGTCCATTGAGGTGTTTTTTGTCTCGTGGATCATTACCATGCTACAGGGGCCAACAATATTCAATAGCAGGAGGATCAATATTAGTCAGATACTGAGGAGTGCAGAGCAATGTTGAAAGCAGAGCAGGAGGCTCAGTAGAAGAGTCAAGAGTAGCACAATTTTTCCGAGTAGACAATAGCACAGTTTTTCCCAGTAGACAGTTGGAGACATAGTTGATTTAGTTTATTTTGTTTGGATTCCTTTTAGTTGCAGATATTGCAGTAGCAACAAAAATAGTGAAAAGAGTTGCATGTAGTACATTCCAAAGGCGTTGGATGTAACAACATGGGTTAAAAGTTCATGTAATAAAAGTTAATAAAGGAAAAATAATACCACGGGCAAGGGACACTTATTCCAAGTTGAATGTTGGGAAAAATATCTTAGTGGGCATCACTTGTTGTGTGTTATGGCTAAGGTAAAATTGGCAAAGGCAATGGCTAAGGTTTTGGAAAGGAAAAAAAGTATATTTGGCATGTTATTTATGGAAATAATGGAAATGAAGGTGAAAGGTCACAGGTTGCATATGAGGAGGAAATTGAAGGAAAATAATGGAAAATTCAATATAATAGAGTCATCAATGATAAAAATGATTATGAGGATCAGTTCACGGCTTTTTGTCAGTTTAGTGTTAGAATTTGTCTCAAAGAGGAGAAAGCACCAAGAGGAGAAAGAAAGTAAGCAAGCAAGGAAAGGAAAAGAAAAGAAAGGAAAGGAAATGAAAAGTAAGGAAATCAAAGGAGGCAAGGATCAAGCAACTTCAGCAGGAATACTTGCAGGTAGCAGATTGTATGTGTGATTTCCTCGCTAGTTTTGACATGCATGGTATGTGCATATTGGTATATGGTTTTTTTGTTGTCATTGGTATGGATTTCACTGGAATGTGACTATGGATTTTAGCCTAGCCTTTCCATTTCTAGATAGTCATGGTGTGATGGGATTGTTCTCGGTTTTAGCTTTGGATTGCTGGATGGTTTCGGAATCCAGTATGAGGTGGTCTCAAGAAAATTCCTAAAAGCCGAGGAATCCTTTGACTGGTAATGGAAGGATACACGGTAAAGCCTGAGGGTGGAGACATGAAAATTCCTCAAGGATGGTGAAGAAATTCTTAGGCATCCAAGCTCGGTTCAGTTTTGTGATCTCAACACCGGTTTAGGTGCTATCATGGTATGGAGATGGTGGAGGTGGTTTAACCTCTGGATTCCCTTGGTTGTCTTTGGATATACAAATATTTCACGGGGGTGATTAGCTGAAGAGAGATTTGGCTCAGCCAACCTATGGTCGGGTGGAACGTGGAAGTCTTGAACGCAGTTAGTATTTTCCTATGTTTAGTAAAAGTAAAGTTTCTATTGCTTTTGGTAGGTAAGTGTATTAGTTATTATGTTTTTAATGGTTGTTCCCTTATTGTTATTTACTAATTATATGTTGGATAAAGCATGGTTATATGACAATTCTCAATCGCGGATGTATTCATGTTTTTGCTTGTAACTGAATAAATAATGAATGTAAGACTTAATTAATGATATGAGAGTTAATGTGATAAGGTAGAGACCATTCTTGTTAAACCTCAGTTAAGTTTTCAGTCCCTTATGTTCAGACTTGCATTCATGACCTGTAGGTTGCATATCTACCAAGTGTTTGACAAAATGTCAGTCCCGGTTAGAGATGGTCTGCTCAAGTCCTGGTACCAGTTTTGGTTTGTAAGCATTATCTTCATGTCTTTTATGAATTCTGGACGTTTCATGGATTTTTTGGCAGAGGCTTAGCCTCAGCCTTAGAAAGTAGCCTTAGTTCTCGCATTCGTTGGCACAACACTGATAGAAAAAGGCCACAGTCGCACTGATGCAGGCCTATGGGAGCGTCTGGTAACCCATAGTCACATGGAAGCCTTGGCAAGGGAGTTACTGAGGCTCAAGGGCAGGGAAAAAGTGAGTTGTCTGAGGGGTTGGACACTTGGAGGGGTTGGGTTACTCCTGGAGGTCCTATGGCACCTAAGGGAGGTTTGTAAGATCTTGTTTTATTGACTCCATTTCCTTAAGGTCACATAGGAGGTTGATTCATATCATAGTAACCCCTTGTCTCATGTTTACCCTAGGTAAGCCAATGAAAGTGGGTAGATGTGAGAGGAGGTGGTTACAGAGTGATATCAGAGCATGGTTTAAATACTTGGACCAAATGGGTTGAATGCATGTTGTTATGCATGCATTGTCATGGTTAAGGTTGTCATGCATGAGGTTATGGTATGAAGGATATGTCATTATGATGCTATTGATATGTTATGAGGCTGACATTTTTCTGAGATAGAAAAGGAGGTGCAGATCATCAGAGCAAGGTTGCAACATTAGAATTTGGGGTAAGAGCCGATCATCATACATGTATTGTATGTTTGACATGAAGGTATGTTGGTTAATGGTTTTTATAAGTATTAGGGTTATTTACATGTTTTTCATTCTATCATTTCTATGGTTACCTGCATGATGGATGCTAGTTGATCAGTGTGGTCATATGCATATGCATCAGATAGTCATGAAGGATAGTAACTTGTTGTTATATGCATTGCGGTAGTATGCATGATGGTTATGATGAGTGTACTTAGGATCTTGATGTTATATGTATCATGTTAATTTCGATTGGCCTATACGGATGATTAGGGTTATGACATTCAGGCATGAGTCGATACGTTTGTGATATTGTGTCATAATAATCTAGATTGGCTGTGCATATGTGATGTTATGCATGAATGATAATTGTTATGATTTTATGAAGTGAACATGTTAGCTAGTTACTGCTATGGATATCATGACCTTAATTATGTTTGGGTTGATATGTTGTGAAGTTATATCATGCTAATCCAGATTGATTGTGCAGAAAAGATAGCTTCCCCTAACATACATTGAGGTATGAGTTTGATTATGTCGTCTATTTGGTGTTTGAGCATTTGATTTGTTACCTATTTGATATGAGTTTGTATTTATAAGATTGCATGAAGGAATGATATTGTTTGAGATGTTTTCACTAATACATATGTGCTGAGAACAACTGATATGTACTTGAGCGTAAGTAGGTGATAGTTGTGGCATTATTATCACCGGGTGTAAGTATGTGTGTTGTGTTGTACACGGGTGTAGGTGTATGTGTTGTGTTGTACTCCGGGTGTAGGTGTATGTGTTGTGTCATATATTGTGTATCTGTATATGTTGTACAATGTGATGGGATAGATCGGTATGGGATTATCTTGGCCCTTGTTTTGTTATTGAGGGTTGAGATAGTCTAGTCTCAGTATACCCTTGTTGCTAAGGGTTGAGGCAATTTAGTCTCGGGATACCCTTGTTGCTGATATTGAGGGAAGAGTCGGTTTAGTCTTCGGATTCCCTTATTGCTTAAAGGCACTGGGTGCTTGCCGGGTTTGGAAACTGATTCAGTGTGTATAAAAGGAGAAAGAAAAAAGGTAGAAGCAAAGAATCATTGAAAGATGAGTATCATTATTTTATTTTAGTTTTAATTATACATGTGATCTATAATTATGATTTATGATGGCTACATGTGATATATGATTTGATTTATGATGGTTGTGATTCAAGCTAACCAGATGAGATATGTTTATACATGATGATTTGGTTAGAGAGCTAGTTTGAATTGTTGAGATAGGAAGTAGACAAAATTGCAAGTGTACCTCATTGACGAGCTACAAATGAGGTATGATTTGAATTAGTTTCAATTCATTTTAGTCTAACGGAAATTATGTTCTTGGTACATGAAGCAGGGTAATGCCCGATTTGGGTGGTTGAAACTGCCTGCAAGAATTAGCAGCAACAACAAAAAATAATTGGAATAGGGATCAATATGTTGGTAAAGCACTTCAGGAGCAGGGCCACTATGGGACACTGGTACCCAATAGTGTCCATTGATTTCCATGAGCATGGTATGATCGGTATGATGGTTTTGAGGTGGGGATATGCCTTGGTTTTTGGACCTTCTGATGCAAGGAAATCTTGCCAAGGGATGGGTCGTCCGGGATAGGGGATGCGAGGGAACTTGGAAGGTGAGTCACTGCACGGAAGGGGGTGGTCAGATTTCCCGGGACTGTGTAATAGAGAAGGGAAGGTCGGGGATGGATTTTTTTTAGTCATTAACTTTGCCAGATGGAATCATATGCACATTGGGAGTGTGCCTTAGAACAATGAGCTGGTAACTGTTCACTGAGAGGACATGTGGCACAGGATCGTATTGTTGTACATTGTATGGAGGTTGAATTTGGCAGTGGATTTTGGACTTCCTTGGAAGGAGGTGAATCTTGGTATTACTTTGAGGGTGGAGGAGCCTCTAGACTCTCTTGTTCAGATGCAGACATCGTATCCTTTTATTTGTTGGTTGAGAAAATGTGCATATGTGTAGAATATTGTAAATATTGTATTGAGCTGGATTTATAAAGCTCCATAAATAGTATGGGTATTTTCTAGTTGAAGCTAATGTGCATAAGTATATGTGGTTCTTATTGTAAATATCACAATGAGTTGTGTTATAAAGCTCCAATAAGCGATATGGTTGGTATGTTGTCATGTTTATCATGATGGTTTTGCTTTTGAGCAGAATGTTATTGTAAATACTGCAACACGTTGGGTTATAAAGCTCCATAGGAAACATGTTTCTATTTTTCAACAGTTTTGCTAGGTATAGGTGTGGTTTAACACCGATGAGTGTGTTCCCCTATGGGGAAGGGGTTTGTAACAACCCCAGGTTAAAATTTCATGTAATAAAATTTAATAAAGAAAAAATAAGATCATGTGAAAGGGACACTTATTCCAAGTTGAATGTTGGGCAAAATATCTGAGTGGGCATCACTTTTTGTGTTTTATGGCTAAGGGGAAATTGGAAAAGGAAATGGCTAAGGCATTGGAAAGGAAAAAAGGTATTTTGACACATTATTTGAGAAAATAATGGAAATTAGAAGAAAATAAAGGTGAAAGGTCAAAAGTTGCATGTGAGAAGGAAATTGAAGGAAAATAATGAAAAATTGAAGAAAATAGAGGCATCAATTATAAAAGGGATTATGAGGATCAGTTCGCAGTATTTTGTCATTTCAGTGTTAGAATTTGTCTCAAAGAGGGGAAAGCGCAAAATTGAGAAAGAAAGTAAGAAAGCAAGGAAAGGAAAGGAAAAGTAAGGAAATCAAAGGAAGGTAAGGATCAAGCAGCTTCAGCGGGAATACTTGCAGGTAACAAATTGCATGTGTGATTTCCTAGCTAGTTTTGACATGCATGGTATGTGCATGTTGGTATATGGTTCTTTTGTTGTCATTGGCATGGATTTTGTCGGGATTCGACAGTGGATTTTAGCCTAGCCTTGCCATTTCTAGATAGCCATGGTGTGATGGGATTGTTCTCGGTTTGAGCTTTGGATTCTCGGATGGTTTTGGAATCCGAGATGAGGTGGTCTTAGGAAAATTCCCAAAGGCCAAGGAATCCATTGACTGGTAATGGTGGGATACATGGTAAAGTCTAAGGGTGGAGATAGGAAAACTCCTCAAGGATGGTGAAAAAATTCTGAGGCATCCAACCTCGGTTCGGTTTTGTGATCTTGACACCGATTTAGGTGTGATCATGGTATGGAGAGGATGGAGGTGGTTTAACTTATGGATTCCCTTGTGATTGTATTTGGATTGGTTTGTCCCATGAGATCCCACATTCATGATTGGAATATGGCACAAGGGTGATTGGTTGAAGAGAGATTTGGCTCAGCCAATATATGGTTAGGTGGAACGTGGAAGTCACAAACGTAGTCGGTATTTGTCTATATTTAATAAAAAATAATTTTCTCTTGCTTTTGGTAAGGAAATGTAATGGTTATTATGTGGTTTTAATGGTTGTTCCCTTATTTTTATTTATCTAATTATATGTTGGTTATAAGCATGGTTATATGACAATTCTCAGTCATGGCTCTATTCATGTTTTTACTTGTAGCTGAATAAATAATGAATGCAAGACCTAATTGAGGATACAACAAATAATGTGAGAATGTAGAGACCCTTCTTGTTAAACCTCAGTTAACTTTTCAGTCCCTTATGTTTGGACTTGCATTCATGACCTATAGGTTGCATATTTACAAAGTGTTTGAAAAAATGTCAGTCCTGGTTGGGGATGGTCAGGTCAAGTCCTGGTACCAGTTTTGGTTTGTAAGCATTATATTCATGTCTTTTATTAGTTCTAGAAGTTTAATGGATTTATGGGCAGAGGCTTAGCCCCGACCCTGGAAAGTAGCCTTAATTGTCACATTTGTTGGCACAACACTAAGAGAAAAATGTCACAGTCACATTGATGCATGCCTATGGGAGTGACTGGGAACCCACAGTCACATGGAGGCCTTGGCAAGGGACAAACTGGGGCTCAAGGTCAGGGTAAAAGTGAGTGTCTCAAGGGTTGGACACCTGGACGGGTTGGGTTACAACTGGAGGTCTTCTGGCACTTGAGGGAGGTTTATAAGGTCTTGTTTTGTCGACTCCATTTCCTTAAGATCATATAGGAGGTTGAGTCATATCATAGTAACCCATCATCTCATGTTTACCTCGGATAAGCCAGTAAAAGTGGGTAAATGTGAGAGGAGGCAGTTACATTGGATCGAGGTAGATGTGAATCCCTTTCTTGTTGAGAGGGAGTGTTAAAAATTGCAAGGATAAAGGTTGAAAATGGCATCAAGAAATAATCTAATTTATTTTTTTCCTTGAATTAAATTAGGAGTAAAATTGTAATTCCACATCACATGACAACTCGTATTACTTAACTAAGTTAATTTGACTTAGTTGGCTCAATTAGTTTGAGTTGAGGGTCTAACTTGAGTCATGTAGAGTGTCTCTTACATTATAGGAGCCCTGGTTGACTTTATTTTGAGTTGTAATTAATTAATTCAGTTTAACTAAGTTAAAGTCAATGAAACTAGTTCCAATTGTTGGAGGAACTAGTGGGAGGTCTAGTAGTGTGGTGTTGCCTGCAGTGATCAACCACCTAACTGATGATTCACTCATAAATAACTCATGCATGTCAGATTTCAAAGTTACCCAATTGAGATTGGAGTTCAGGGGCAGTGTATTATCAATTGTATAATCATCTGAATTGTACAAGTGGTGCATGCAGTCAGAGGAAGGCCTATGATGCATTGCACAATTCCTTTGAGGAATTTCCCTAATTAATAGGGGTTAAGTCCCAAGGAAACAACACGAGGAAATAGGGACTTGGGCAAGCAGAAAATTGGTTAAGTATTGGTCTAGACAACACAAGGAAATAGGGACTTGGGCAAGCAGAAAATTGGTTAAGTATTGGTCTAGGCTTGTCTAGGAAGCTGTAAGGCAAATAGAGATAGTGTAGAGGTTGCTCGAGCTTGAGCGAAGCATTGTAATCTTCTCATATTTTCTCACTAATGCAATATACAGACAATAGGGGTTTTTAGCTGTGGCTTTCCCTGGAAAATTATTGTGTAATGTGTTGATTGAATTATTTCTCTTGTATGCTTCGTGATTTCACGATCGTTTAATTGTTTCCGCTAATGAGTGGAGTAGATTCAAGTCTATTGTTTTAGTAAATTACAATTAGCAGTTTGAATATACAAGGAATTTCTACATGACGTACTGTGATGCGACTGTAGTTGCATTTTCTGCAAGGGATTTCATGTTCTATGTTGATCATGGAGCAAGGTTGGAATTTGATGGGCAAAATGCCCATCATAGGCCATTTTGGCCAATAAATACGTTTGAAAATAGTACATTACTGTCCGTTCAAACGTGTATTGAACTTTAGAAAATGTTTTTTTTACAGTTCATTTCTTTTCAAAAACGTCATTAATACCCTCCTACATAGCCATCGATTCACCGAGATTTTCCTAGAGCTACCCAAGTCCTACTCAGGGTCACTAAGGGTCACTCTTTGACACCCTCCACAGTCCTCCAGTCCACTGTTCTGACATTCCCATGCTCCCACTCTTTAATGTAACTAAAGATATCCACCAATCTACTTTCAATTCCACCACATCCTAGTCAAGGAGTTCAAATCTTGCAGTTGCGTCGGAAATTTTTTCTAACTGATTTTTTTAAATGAAAACAAAGTCATGGAGCATCTACTAGTCAATATTTTGATGGAAACATCAAAACAGAAGGGGCCGTGGGGTAATGCTAATGCTAGCAACAACGTGTCTCAGCTATTTGGGAACCATATGTTTAAAGAGTACACTTAAAAAGTTACCTCAAGGGTTGCTACCAGTCGTCATCAACCATCAACTCTACAACTAAACCTCACAACCATTGATAGTAGCGGAGATGGTTGAGCTGCTGAAGAAAAACAAAAACCGAAAGTCTTAATTTAGAGCTACAAGATACCACCGCCACCGTCGGATAATAAGAAAGGGGAATGAAGAGAAAAAGACGAAATTGTATGAATATAAGAAGAGGACATTGTCCTAGTCCGGGCAAACCAAAATATTGCCCAAAATATTAAGAAATTACCTCTGCGTGAACCTCCAAAAAGAATTTGAAAATGACCTAGCCTCTTTTAGGTTTGTCGTGGTGGCCTCCTCCTAATGCAAAGCTAAAAGTAAATTCGACTTATTTATTTTCTCTAAATTCCTATTTATTTTATTGAGATGTGAATTAAATATAAATGCAAGTTCAATTTAGATTTTGTCTTTCTAATTTTTTTTATAGCATTATTACTATCTTTATATTTATATTTATATTTATGTCTTATTACAATATTTCAAGTTATGGCTTTGTATTCCTTTGGTTAATAGCTAATCTTAATTTCTTGTGATAGTTTGTCTGTTTTTTTTCTAATTAATTCCCTTTTTTTTGAAAATTTTGCCATAAATATTTGGACAGAGTTTAGGGTTTGAGGTTTAGCTTCGTCCTAGATTGAGCAAAGTCAATGATAAAAAGAATTTGGTAAGATCTATGGCGAATATCTCTATATTATGAATAAATTAATTTTATTTATTTATTTATCATTATGAATAATTATTTCATTTAGCTTTATCGTTGGTTTGATTTGCGCTCAGCGAACCACATGGAAGTTTCCATGTATTCAAACACAGTGCAAATCTAATAGCACGCCAGGGAAACAAAGAGAAAACTCATTAAGATGATAATAACTCACTTTCGTGCTATTTAAGTCGCACAGTACAAATCTAATGGCAACATAATGGAGCACAGAGAGAGCTAAGTAAGTACTAAGTTTTTCATTTTGTAATTGATTTCCTGTTTTTGTTTTTCTCTTAAAAAAAATAATTTAATTATTCTATTTCAAATTTATTATTTACAAGATAATTATAAATGGAAAATCAATTACTAAGATAGTTCATTTGATCATTAAATGACTATCTTCAGGTATCGTAGAAGGTTTTACTACTATTTTTATTTTGTTTTATTTTAAATAAAGATAGGTATGTTTTCAATTCTATTTCTAATTTATTATTTTTGAGGTAATATGAAATCTTTGTCAATTTGTGATAATCGCTTTTTAATTTATAATTTTTTTAAACATATCAATTTCTTTTATGGTTTGCGGCATTTTTACACTTTTTGGATTTTGTTTTATTTTTCATAATTATTTAAATTTAATTATATTTAAATTTTTTATTTTTATTATAATATTAGATAAATTATTTGACTCAATCAAATCAAATGGTATTAGAAATTAGCTATTTATATTAGTGATAAATATTGTCAAATAAATTTTAGGTTAAATTTTTTAAGTTGTTTTTCACTCAAAACCTTTAATATATTAGACTTTTAATTTAGTTTTGGGATGAGTAGCCAGATAAATATTAAAATCATTTTGTAAAGATGGTATTTATATATTTATCTTTATAAATAATGTTTTAAGTGAATATCATGTTTTTTGTTTTTTAAACAAATATATATGTTCTTATTTTCTAATATATATATTTTGGCAAGACAATCATTAAAAAAAATGGGTTGTGATTCATGTGTCATATATTTTTCCTATTTTTAATTTATTACTCTTAATTAAGTAATCAATAGTTCATTTTGTAATAGTTTATTTTTTAAATTCATAAGGGCATCGAAATAGGGATATGTTACATTCTAGTTCATGGTAATCTCACTTATTATGGAATATGCTCAATCTTTTCCACAGAGAGAGAAGGGAGGGGCGGGGGAAGGATTGGAATTTGAGAGGCATTGGCCTTAAATGAGTTTTGTGAAATAGGACATTTTTGGTTTTATTTCAATTTGTGATAGTAGTAAAAAAAAATCAACACTTCACTTCTTTACATGTGTTTTGAAAAATATTTATCGATTTAGTCCATGTATTCATAATATATGTGGTGTTTTGACTCGGAAGAGTGCTATTAGGAAGAGTGCTACTAGTGGAGTGGACTATGTATATTTGTCTAGGAATATGGTATTTTGGCTGCAGATATTGGAGAATGTAGGAGAGGTGATGAGATAAATCTTGTTGGTCTGGGTAATGGGAAATATGTGCACTTGGATGAGTTCATGGAATAATTGGGAAAAAAAGGGAAGTAAGAAAGCAAGTGAAGTAACCAGTGGGGAAATGATTCAGTGGTGAAGAGAGTCGTGTGTCAGGTTACCGAGCAAGTTTCAATGGCCTCATAGGCATAAATAAGTTGTGAGAGATAGGTGCAATTTCTAATTTATCGATGAAAGTGTACACATTGTTGGAGTAGTTCGTTACTCACCTGCTTTGGTAGGGTCATCTCACCTGTGGATGCATTACTAATCATGTTGTTTTTAAGGTTTTAGATCTTGAATGTTTTATTAATCAATTTTTTTTTTTTTTAGATCTTGAGTTTATAAGACAATGACACTGAGAGTATTAGGTGCTTTTTATGATGACTTGGGAGATTCACAACCTTCAATCCCCCAAATGTGAAACCAAATTGATAATTGGTACCCAAGGAAAAATAATCGGTCGATCTCTATTTATTTTTCTCTTCTATTCAAGCAAGTGCAACTTTATAGTGTTGATCAACAATGATGTGGTCATATGATATATGTACTCTTTTTATAACATATGTTGGAAGACATGTTTGTAACATGATTTGTGTTTTCATTGCACTCTAGTTTTGGGAGTCCCAATGCCTAATATGATCCATGCAGGGAGGGAAAGTGCATGGAAAATGAACATGGCCAATGACATGTATGATAGATGCAAAAGCTCCTTGTCTCATAGAACGAATATAAATCTAAGGCAATGGTAGAGTCCTATTAGAGTGAGTTTCTTATGATTTTATTCAATATTACTTTTGATACACATTGATTTTGTTGTTTATATATGTATGTACGTACGTATTTTAGTAGTTTATATATATATATATATATATATATATATATATATATATATATATATATATATATATATATATATATTGATTGCAGTTGTCTATAACGCGACTTTTTGAAAGCCTTTCCGGCGGGTTTTTCCGGTTGAAATCCGGCAGGAATTTATTGGAATCGCAAGTTTGATAGCTAGTTTCTGCACAATGAAAGCGTCCCAGGGGTTTTCGAGGGTGCTGAATCCAAATATGCAGTTAAAAAACCATTTTAACTGCAACAAATTAAGATTTAACCTCAATTTCTTCCGCCGGATTCCGTCACCGGAATCTCCAAAAAGTCGCATTATAGACAACTCCATATTGATTTATCTAAATTTCAGTGATAAATAGAAAGAAAGATTTCATCAACGCATGCTTTTATCACATTTAATAATTATAAGTGTTTTTTCTTGGAGAATGTAATAATGGAGGAGGAAATCAAAACATAATCCTATAACATGATAGTAAGAGATCCATAATGTCCATTTGTTATAATTTTAGTCTTTTAATTTTTTTTAAAGTTAAGATACTATGATTTCAATCTTGTTAATATTAGTATATATCTCATGATCCCGAGTAGTGCTAAAATATATATTGTTAAATGTATATTTTATCTTTAGATCCAATAGTATATATTAAATTATGTAAATCTTAGCATAAATCATATTAATTAATCTCCTTTTGAATTTGTATTGAGAACATTCAATAGTTTTATTTTGTTTGTCTTTGGTTGTCATTTTACATATTATATGTCACATAAGATCTCTTTAATCATATGTGATATATAAAAATGTTATGGCATGTTTGGGTCAAGGACATTTGATTTCAAGGTTATGGTGATTTTCGTGTGATTTGTGAGTGTTCCATGCAATTTCAAACCAAGATTTAAAATTCAATAAGTTATTTATGTGATATTGTCATTTTGTTATTTTTCTTATGATAAATATGTGAAATTTTTTAACATAAATGTGTTGCTTAAGAGTAATTTTTAATCAAACATTTATGAATAAAATATTAATTTATTATCAAAACATCACTTTTAAAAATAAAATTTTAAATATAACAATTCTGCATGAAAAACAAAAACTCAAAATATAATAAAAAAATAAAAATAAAAATAAAAAATTAAATTAAATTAAATTATATAACAGATAGAGAAAAATCCAAATTCCAACCTTCGTCGTGGAAGACCCAAGATCTCCTCTAGATTAGTGAAGAAAATGATGCTTGTATCACATTATTTTTGGGGCATGTCTCCCTGCAAAGAAGACACTGATTTTTTCACCCCGCATCTTCTTGGTCAACGAATCAACCTATAAGTACAAAACTTAAATTACATAATAGAATAAATTAACATGCCAGAAGCAAAGTGGTGAACATACGAGCCAACAACAGATGGCAGTCTTTAATGTATAACCTTAATGTATAGAATAATGTTATTTTCCACATATAATAATGATGAAAAATATAAAATAAACATTAAATATAAGTCTAATAAAAATATGAAAGTTGTATAATGGCAGTCCTTAATGTATATATAGAATAATGTTATTTTCGGCATATAATAATAATGAAAAATATAAAATAAACATTAAATAAAGTCTAATAAAAATATGAAAGTTGTAAAGTAAGCCTGAGAGGCTTGCATTTAATCTGCGTCTTGCAAATCCAGATCCAGATCCAGAATGCCAAGGCTCCAGTGAATCTATTACTCACTACTGCTCCAATGAATCTATTATTCACCCAGTGCAATGAGCAGCAAGACCCAAGTAAGACAAATGAGAGAAAGCGTTGCGCTCTACTCTTGGCTACATAGAATTTACAGGTTGGAAATTGCATTGTTTTTGGCAATAGCTGTGGCACCAGATTCAATTTCAGATTTCATGGCAATTACCCAAGTCTTGCCAGAAGATTGAATTCTCAGTGATACCGATTCAATTGACTGAAATTCATATCCCGTTACGGAGATAGCAAAGGCATAATCCACTGCATAATATACAAGGGGTATGTCTCGCTGAAACTGGTCTCCTCTCAACACGTTCATTCATAAATCCTCCCTCCCAATAGCTAGGCAGCCGAAGGACATTGAATCCCTTAATTCGAGGCACTGGTTCTGGAGCAACACATATTTGGCAGTGAAGGGGTGGGAGCCAGTTTTTAATTTGAATAGGCAGTTGGTGACCACACGAGCACTGTGAGTTAAGTTATCAGGGCTACTAATCGAGCTCTGGCAATAACAACATTCTATGGCTCAATCAGTAAATTTTAGGAGTACATATGTGTGTAGATATGGATTTAAGGAAGGGCCTGTTAGACATCTTGGGGTGATAGTTTATGAATGATGGAATTTGTCATAAATTGGTTATGTTTTACCATTTCGTTTTCACTTGTGTCTTCAGTATGGAAATCAGGGTTCAATGTAAATCGGGCTTCAAACCCAGAAATGGAATCTAGACTCTAGCTAACCAAAAGAATAAACTACATGTTTCTTTACTTTTTTGTTTTAACAATTCCTTTTAGAATTTTGTTTCGTTCTATTTAAGCGCCAATTGCAGGGATTTCAAAGTATTACAATAGTCCCTGCCAGCCCCGAAGCGGCAGGGACTCATAACACAGCCTGTAAAAGTTTTGAGGCCAAAATAACTACATATGCTATTACAATAGTCCCTGCCAGCCCCGAAGCCGCAGGGACTCAAAACATAGCCTGTAAAAGTTTTGAGGCCAAAATAACTACATATGGTGGCAGCTTGCTCGCACCAGAGAAACATATTATCCTAGTACATAAATTATTGATATATTCTGGATACCATTATCTAAAATTGAAGAAGCCCAGGGTTTCAAAGTTCAGTAAATCGTCCTTTCTTTTTCAATCGTCTGCATTTCAATTTGAGGGCTTTCAATTTCTCTTCTAATTCTTCAACCTCTGCAGAATCATTTTCATCCAACCATTCTTCTACGCCATCTAACATTTGCTCCATATTTTCTGAATTTGTGATGCTTCCCTTGATTCTGGCTTCTTTGACTCTGCTTCTCACGTTGTAAACACAAGTGGCCAAATTTTCTCTGGCAATATGCCTCTTCTTGGCCTCTTCATCCTCCCGTCGGAATCTCTCTGCATCACCCAACATTCTCTCAATCTCATCTTTTTTCAGCCGACCACATAGTTACCAGAAACGGGACGGTAGCCACCGTTCCCGGAAAAAAACGCACAAGAAACGCAACGGCACGGGAAACGCCGTTTTCTACGGCCGTTTTTCGGAAAAAAACGCACAAGAAACGCAACGGCACGGGAAACGCCGTTTTCTACGGCCGTTTTTGTTACCCTGTATTTTTCCAGAGCTCAGTTCGTTGTAATTTGTTTCTTTAGAGTTCGTTCTCAGCTCTGTTTTTAGCTCTTTGCATAAATTTATTTAAAATTTCAGGTACCAAATTCCCTTCCTGTGTGTTCATAGATTCCTGCAATGAAGCATATGTTTACCAATGAAGTACCAAATGCACCAAATTTTAATAGAATCCACAGGGACGAGAATTTCTGCAAGAGCTGTGCTGAATTTCAAACGCTCTGATTCGACGGTCTTTGGGCCTTCGGATTCTTCGCCATGCATCTCATCTAAGGATTTTTCTATCATATTCTGAATTGCCTCTACTTTTTCTTAATGTCTTGGAGTTTGGAAAAGAGTTCTATAACATTTGGATATTCTTTATGAATGTAAAAGCGTTTGCAGTGGTTTGCATCATTCACAAAGAAACCTGAAGAGTAGAGTTTCACTAAGCTCATCAAACTGAGAACTACTAGCACTCCTAATAGCAATTGAAGACCAGATACCACCTAGCACTCCTAATAGCAATTGAAGACCAGATACCACCTAGGTCGATTTCCCTTTTTGAAAACAAGTTAATCTCTGCATTAATTTTAAGTTAATCTCTGCATTAATATATATGGGTAAAACTCATAGGTTAAACATAATTCCATATATGGTTTAAGAAGTGTATATTCAATTGTAGATTTTACTTATTGTTTCTCACCGAATGGTATATTTTGGTCTTGGGTGACATATATATACAATTTTTTGAAATTTCCACACATAAACAATAATTAGCAGAAGGCATAAGAAACAGAAGACATATATTTAATGGTCAATTTGTTAAGCATCAGTATGTGAGATAAACAGTATTCAATTTATTTAATTTTTATTCAAATCTCAAATCTGGTTGTAAATCTAGTTTAAACTATATTGAAAATTGAAATTAAATCTGTGTTTTTCATATTTTTGTTGTTTTTCTCTCTCCTCGTTTCTTGCATGCGAAACCTTCAAACTACGTTTCTCGTACCGTTGTCGTTTCTCGTCTTGTTTCCCGTTTCTCGTTTCTGGTAACATAGGCCGACCACCGTCGTTAGCAATTGTAATCTGATTACTTACCCCGCTTCTTTCGTCCTCGGCAGACACTTTCAGGATTCCATCCACATCCACTTCAAACACAGCTTTAAGTTGTGGCCTTTCAAATGGAGATGCCTGAATTCCCCATAAAATAAATTGACCCAGCAAATTGTTGTCGACAACCATAGCTCTCTCACCTTCATAAACATTAAACGACACATTGAATGACCCACTGTCACGCAGGGTAGTGAAATTACCCTCCCTCCGAGTGGGAATGGGAGTATTCCTGGGAACGACTACAGACATAACATCTCCACGAACTTTGAGTCCAAGACTCAAAGGTGTTACGTCCATCAGTACTAGGTGGACGCTTTCCTCGTTGAGGGTTGCAGCCTGAAGTGCAGCACCATGTGCAACAGCTTCATCAGGATTTAAACTTTTGCAGAGTTGTTTTCCATCAAAGAAGTGTTGAAGGAGTTCCTGGAGCTTTGGAATGCGGGTGGAGCCGCCTACCAGTGCAACTTCGTCAATTTGCTCTTTGCTCAGCTTGGCGTCTTCCAGACATTGCTTCACGATTTCCATACACTTTTCGAACAACTCAGCGTTGAGTGCTTCAAACTTTGCCCTTGCAATTTTTATGTGAAAGTCTAATCCTTCGTAGAGAGAATCAATATCAATCACAGTTTCCACAGCAGAAGATAGACTTCTTTTTGCTCTCTCGCATTCTGAGCGCAGTCTCCGAAGAGCCTTTGCATTTGTACTCAACTCCTTTTTGTTTCTTCTCTGGAATTGCTCAACACAGTAATTGAGCATCCTGTTATCAAAATCCTCCCCTCCCAAATGCATGTCCCCTCCAACAACCTTCACCTCAAATTTACCACTCTCAACGGTAAGGATGGAAACGTCAAAAGTTCCTCCACCCAGGTCAAAAATCAGGATTGTCTTCTTTTCAGTGCACTGTGTAGAAAACCCATAAGCTATAGCTGCTGCTGTGGGTTCATTAATAATCCTCATCACATTAAGACCCGCAATGACACCAGCATCTTTAGTGGCCTTCCTCTGAGAATCGCTAAAATAGGCCGGCACTGTGACCACGGCATTTTTGACATCAGATTTGAGATAAGCTTCGGCTATCATCTTCATCTTCGATAAGACCATAGAAGATATCTCCTCTGCTGCGAACTCCTTCCTCTGGCCTTTGTACTCAACTTGGATGAGTGGCTTGTCATTGTCCCCGGAAACTACAGTGAAGGGCCATAGTTTCATGTCACTCTGTACATCGAGGTCGCTGAATCGCCTTCCGATGAGTCTTTTCACATCGAACACGGTGTTGTGGGGATTGGTTGCGACCTGATATTTTGCACCATCGCCAACCAGCCTCTCAGAGGCTGTGAAAGCAACAATGGAAGGCGTGACTCTGTTCCCCTGATCATTAACAATAATTTCAATTCTATCGTGCTGCCACACTGCGACGCAGCTGTAAGTTGTTCCCAAATCAATGCCAATAGCTCTCTCTTTACCGTTGGCATCCATATCTCATATGTTCCTCAACCAATTACTTTGAAATAAGATAACTCCTAACTTGAAAGTACGGCAATGCAGTGGAGTAATTATAAGTTGCAATTTACAGACAGAAGAGTCAGATGCAAGGAACTTAAAAGCTCATGACTCTTCCCAGACCCCGACCCGAACCCCGAACCTTAAGGTCGGTGAGATAGTTAGGTGGGTTTTACCACGATGACAATGGAAGGTGGCTTCATCGTTGGAAAGTGAACTGATTTCGAATCTCTGTTAGTGGGGCTATATTTCTTCTTTGTTTTAATCCATAGAACCAAACTTTTGTACGGTTTATTTCAGTCTTTGGGAATGGAATAATTTTATAAGGAACTAAGAACGGTGAACAAACTTTTTCCGGGAAACGATTTTTGTAAATAACAAGAATAATAAAAGTAAAGTAGTTGTAAAATGAACATTTCTTATGGAATTCATCTTTACTCATATGCAGATATTTTGTAATGGTAACAAGATTAATAGCTATGATGAAACATAGTCCTTGGCTCTACCACTAATTAATTGATTCTCTTTCTCTCTGGACAATGTTTTATGTAAAGTGTAAGCTCTCCACATAATTACCTCTACACAACTTCCTCCACATAATCAACTTCTCCGTGCATTGTTAAAAAAAAAAAAAAAAAAACTTGGATATTAATTATAGAAAATCCTTTATTGGGAAATTCAACACTAGCTCGCAACATATCATTTAACACATTTTCTTATGATTAATGTCGTTGTAATGTTTTTTCCCAATCAAGGTGTGTGTTGATAGAAAGGAGCCTTTGGGATCTAGTCCATGATTAACGTTAAATCAGAAAGGATGGGAGGGCGACCTTACTACATCCCTCGCAAATTTGGATGACGTGGTAATGTGGCATCATGCATGCAAAGAGTAAATGATGTAAGGATTGGTCGAAGAGACACCTTATCGTGGAATTTTGGTGGCGACAAACCTTCATTCCCAGGCGGAAGTTACCTTGTTCCAGGTTCTGGTATCGGTTCAAGGATCCTTGTCAGCTCGAGGCAGTACAAGTGGGAGGCTATCATGGTATGTCGCCCTGGTGTAACTGGTTCCTCTCGCCACATGAATAAAGTCAGTGGGTATGCTCTTTCTCTTCGCCCCTCTCTTATTTCATTCCTTGAGACTTGTACTATTGTGCAATCTGATGGGGAAGTATACATAATTTGTAGCCTACAAGCAAATGGAAACTTTGCCATGAATACTGGAAGGAACACTCTGGGTTTTATTATGAATTGTCTGCTTACTATCTAATTGTTTATGTTTTCTTCAGAATGTTACTATCTCGCATGGGAATGTATTGGAACTCTTTGGCATGGAGCTTTTTATATATAGCATGTATGGATTTCTGTGTTCATTGTTTGGCTCATTCGTTGTCTCTGAAGGTTGTTAGGGTTCAGGGTTTCTTATGTGTGGTTCGTCTCGTTTTAATTCTGTGTATGGTCTTAAGAGGGCTCGAGGAGTCTAGGTTTGTTGTTTCCAGTCTTTGGCGACATAACCAAATCATTCTCAGGATAATTGTTGGGTTCAAGCCTAATGTTTAACATTCTATGCTTTATGTTATCTACCCTTTCAGGTTTCCAATTGCAGTGTGATCATCGGGACCTCAAACTTTCTTGTTGCTTCAAGCTCGAGGTCTAGGCTGACTGTCACAGGGTTTTCTATTTCCATACAGGTTGTTCAAGTGGTAATATGGTTCGTCCTTCTTCTGGTTCAAGCTCCTCAATGAGAGGTGGTCGAGGACGTGGAAGAAGTGCGGGAAGCAAGATGAAAATAGTCAAGCCCATCCTCGCCATGTGAGGAGCATGAGACACAAATATTCCTTAAGGCTTATCTATGACTCTGCCTCGTCATAACAAACAGACACTCCAACACAAGTCTGTCTGCTTATTTGTAATTCGGAGGCAGAACTAAACCGTCGAGCAGATGCTGATATACAATTGGAAGAATGGAGAGACTTGGTTCTAGACCCTAGCCACTCTAGAGGTCAAACTTCTCAATATAAGCAGACTTTACACCTCTGTTGGTTAATGAAGAATAATGTAGCCAAGGCCATAATTAACCCAATGGTTGGCTCTTCCAAGTATAATCTCAGTCTTCAAGAAATTCATAAGGGATTTCAACTTATTCAACTTCAAATCCAATAGCAGAATGCTTGTCTCAAGCTCATCGAGAAACACATTCCTTGTCTTCCCCAGTCTAAATTACTAGGTTCAAGTGCGAAAAATCCAACTCACGTGGACTCCTCTAATGAATAGTAGTATGCTTGGCTCAATTTTCTTTTCAATTTTGTTTAAGCTATATGTAAAATATGAACTCTATGATATTTTGTTTTAAGTACCTAGATCTTAGTAGGCTTCAAGACATTTAGTCGTATAAGGCATTGTTAGAAAGACTTAAACTTGTATATTTTTGGATGGCTTATAATATTGTTCGATGGCCAACAAACTTGATTTCTCTCTGGGCAAGTTTAGGCCACATAACCACTTTAATTATGGTTGTAACCTTCTTTTTGAAGAAAATGAATGAAAATGTCCTGCCAATCTTACAAAAAAAATGTTGTCGTAATGTTTTACGATTTAGAAGTAGGTGGGTATCTAATGACTGAACTCTGACCTGTATGTTGGACAACTAATCCTCAGGATTAACCTTGGGTTTTTTTGGGTAGTTATTGGAGTCCAAGAACTCCCAGGAACTAATTCAATTATTTCATATATGTATTAATATGTACACGTTGTACATCATTGTTTGAGATTGATTAATGTACATTTGATTTGGTTTCGAGTCTCATGTGTTTTAAATCCTCGGGATTAACCTTGGGCCAGTTTGGGTAGTTATTAGATTCCAAGAAAACCCAGGAACTAATTCAACTGTTTCCTATATGTATTTATATGTATATCATGTACATAATTCTTTGAGATTGATTACTATACATTTGATTTGGTTTCCAGCCTTCTGTGTTTTACAATGGTATCAGAGCTAGTAGTTTGTCTGCCTATTAATTAAATTGTGCCACTAGTTTTGTCACCATCTAAAGCACTAGGTAGGAGATCTTGGATGAGATTCTCGACCAATGTATTGTGCCAGAACGGGATCCATGGAGGTGGTAATTTTGATAGAATCCTGCGTATAAAAGTAAAAGTTTGTCCTAAAGTATGAAGGGCAAGGAAATCTCTCCTCCGAATCATGTTGGTTTAGCTACTACATCTCATTTATAGATCTTAAAGGAAATCTCTCCTCCGAATCATGTTGGTTTAGCTACTACATCTCATTTATAGATCTTAACCATTTTTGGATATGGATTTATTGGAAAATTATATTTGTGTGCAAAATTGTAGTTTTGATTATGTTAAGAAGAGGTTTGAGAGAATTGATGAGAATTATGTGTAAACAGAATTATGTGAGACTATTAGATTATGGTCTTACCTTTCAATTCCAGATTTCATGATCGTGATTGATTTTCTAGCTCATGTTTTCTCTCTGTGTTTGCAATTCTATATGTATGAGGTTAATGTTGAAGGTCGAATGGTTTAACTAGTAAAAATCAATCACTGATCTATTCTAAAATTTGATCAGATGTTCTGTGATGAATCCAATTTTCAAAATATTGATCTAGCAGTGATCTTTTGTGCTTTTGTAAACTTTGACCGATATTCAATCGGTGTGTGATGCAAGAGTTTGACCAAGAAGAGACAGGTTCAATATCAAATTGTTCTTTAGAGGAATGTGACTGCGAATTTAATAGATTCCAGCAAATTTTTGCAGTATTGAAGTCATTTGAAGTCGTCAAAGCCGAATAGAAGCCCAAACTTTCATTGTTGAAATTTGTGTTTTGACGCAGAGTTTTTTTAAGTTGTCAAGGCCTATTGTCAGAGTGTCTCTTGTCTGTTGTGAAACAACGAGATAGTTGTGTTAATTATATACATCTCCTTTGATGGTGAAAAAAATGACAACAGTGAAGAATTGGAAGGTGAGCGAGGTCTGTTTGAAAGGGCTTCCATCAAAAAGTGAGGAAGAAAGAGTTTGATACAAAATTTTCAAGCGGAATAACGTGGAAGAAGTTGGTAAGCATCGAAGAAATGGAATTCACATTAAATTGTGTTGAAATTTAAAAATTATTTAAATAACAATTTCAAATGTGAACGCTAATTTTTGAGACAACTGTGAAAGTTTTCTTTAAATTGAGAAAGGAATAAAAAATACCCAGGAGTAAGGAGTAACTCTCAGGATTTCGCCATCATGTTCACATGTAAAATTCACCATTAAAAAGATTAAAGTCAACGAGCAAACTTTACTTTTCAAAGTTAAAAGGAGCCAAGATAAAAGTAATTTTTACATGAACTTAAAAAAAAAAACCAAGTTTTTTTTAAGAATTTTGAGAATTAATTGGTGGCATATATTTTGGGAAAGTTTTTGAGAAGTGGTTTATAAGTAGTGCCCTTTTTCTCTTATTTTCATTAAATGGAGTAGTTTTGATTGGAAGTGGAGAAAAAGAGTTGGCGTGCCTTTGTTGCACTACACAAGAATGACATGACATCAAGTTTTGATTATGTTGAAGTTTAAATTATAGCATTTATGAATGTAAATTCAAGAAGGGAAAATGACATTGTGGTTAGCCAAGCTTATATAGTTACATGGTGTGGTAGAGGTCATTAGTTGAAAACCTTGTAAAGATAATTTTGGGAGATATATTTTTTTAAAGCTAATTTTGGGAGATATTTTTGGAGGTTGTGAACATGATTTTGGTTACCATGGGTTGGTGACTCTGAGCATGTCACTATTTGATAAATTTGCAACTCATGCATATTGGATATAAATCACAACAAACTTGATTTTTCATGGTGTTCATTGTATGGAGCAAAGATAAAAGTTCCTAATTGTGTAATTGCAGCTATATAGCATTATTCATCTCTTTATTCTTGAATTTTCTTTGTAAACAAGTGAACTTTTGGTTGAATTGCACACTCGGTTAATTCATCGTAAATTTGTTTATATTGGGTGCATTTTTGGTGGTAACCATCACCCCTTTTCTCAAAGTTGATTGTTGGAGAAAATGGCCAAAGTCGATGATTTGTTGCAGTTATTATACAATTTAATGCCATACACTGAACATAACAGTGTCCAAGTTAGCAAGGACACACTCTTTGAAATCCAAAGATATTTTCAAAATGCGAGAAGCGCAATTGAATTATTAGAGCTAGATTCCCAGTTTCAACGAGATGAACTACATGAATTACAAAAGAATAATTTTGAAATTGTTTTTGTCCAAAATAATAGTTTGTTTGAGCCTGATCATCAGTAAGTTAATGATCAGAGTAATGAAGTGGTTTCAGGAGAAAATTTGGGTGTTGTGGAAAGTTGTGTTCAGGAAAGTGTATGCGAAAGTCATTAGCATACATATGTGAAGCATGTCGTTATAAAAACTTGTATAAGACTGTGGGAAGAGATTACACACAATAAAAAAAGAACTGGTTTGGGTTACAACAAGGATATTCTGGATGTATCTTTTCACATCCCAGATTTTTCTAAACAAATATAATTCTGAAGTGTTGGATTTCTGGATGGTGTTGTTCTAGAACAAGTTGATAGATGCCAACATTGTAACAGAGTTGGACATGTGAAAGATCGGTGTTTTGATCTTCACCCGTGTGAGCATCGTGGAAAGTGAAATCATCATACAAATAGATGTTCCAAAAAGAAGGCTACTGCAAGAGTGCAACTAAATTTCGAATGGATTGCTTCTTGGGATTGGACGAAAACATCTAATAAGATTTATAGGTCATGTTATGAAGAATTTGGTATCTATAGATAAATACTAATTCCCTAGACAGTAGCTACATCTAGAACAATAGTTTTAAAGCACTTTAACCTTTTTCTATAAGAAATAGATAAGACAAAGAGAATGAGAGGACCTACTTGTACTTTCGCTTTTCTCTTGTCTCCTTTGTATTGATCCCGTCGCTCCTTCCCATACTTAACACGCTTGAGAAGTACCTGTAAACATCAACATAAGACAAGGAACCGATCAAAGAAAAATATCTATTGATTACAAGTAAATGGAAACACAAACATTCACACATATAAGCATCACATATCAAGATAAGCATATGGAAAAAGGTGCAAATACTTCATTGAATAGAAGGAAGAATTACAACGATGAAGTCTGATTCAAAGTCACTCCTCCAGATTTGGTTCCATCCACATCACATCATAAGCATGACAATCTGGCAGCATAAAGACACTTACAATAGTCTCAGTTCTCAAACGAACATTATCTCCTTACAATCATCAAAGTCCATCCCTCGATCACTTAGATGAGTGCTCAATTTATAGGAACATGGAGGAGGTTATGTCATAAATGGGGGTATTGAATGGCCTTCCATACTTAGAATTAGTTCCATGGAGGAAGGGATGAGAGGATAGGATGTATCTTAACTCATTCCTCATCCATTTTTGAGCTCATAGGAGTTGATAAGTGTGGGAATCTTCTAGATGGCTCTAGAAGATAAGAATATTCCCATAACCCTATGTGAATTTCACTCAATCTCACCCACCGCAGGTCAAAGTGGGCTTAAGTGCTCTATAGAGCACCCTTGCATGGGCCTAAGTGCTCTGCAGATCACCCTTGGATGGCCCTACCTGCGTTGGTCCCTCTAGGAGTCATTTCAGGATGCCTTCAAGCCATGAAACTATCTGAGAAGGAGGAATTCAAAAGGTTGACTTGTTTAGGGCATGTAGCAACTAAAATTAGGGTTTGATGAGCCCTAAAACACTGATCTGGATGATGGGATTGATGTGCCCAAATGGATCTGTAACAGCTGCCCCCTAAAGCATGAAGTCGAAAATTTAATTTCGAGTGAAATGCTTTATGATGTGATGAGGAGGTTCTGAAATGGTTGGTGACCTACATTGATTACAATACATAATATCATGATATTTTGATTTCTTCTCATGAATTTCTGAGGGGAGACATACCCATGCTCAGCATATAAACTTTCATTACAAGTACATAGACAATCATCTACAGATATAGACCCATGATTGGAATGACCATCAATGTAAACCCATTGTACGGATGATTTGGTACATTTCTTGAAATTGCAACCCAGATGGATGAAACTAGATCCGGGGTCTTCTATCTCGTTCAATCGTTCGCTCAAATACGAGTCTAACCATATGAATATGTGATCTAAAGTCGAACATGGGAAGACATCGTCTGATTACCAACCAATGATGTAAGTTGCTAACAGACGCTAGAGAAATCATCGATAATGATCATGATCCTCAAGGTACTGCAGTACATTCTGCATGGTGTGAATGGATGTTTTAATGTCGAACACCATACAAAGTCTTTCGGTTGAAGCCCAGTGATGTCAACCTATCACTGGAATCGAGAAACTTGACCTTGATGTATGCAAGTCTCAAGGGACTAGAAGGGTGTTTCTAAGTCAACTTCTTGGATAATGAGCTGATGTCAACAAGAAGCGACTCATCGTAGGAGGGCCTTGATGTATCCCACATCAACGACACGAAATGAGTTTAATGATTTTGGAGACGGAATTTGACTGGCGACACAAGGTTCAAGAATGGCAAAATGAAGGTTTATGGTATTGCAAAGGATGAATTTTCACTGAATGACTTCTCTTGAACATGTCGACGACACTGAAATGAATTGGTAGCATTGACCCAAAATAATGTGATGCATGGTATGATAGACCAATGATATGATAACCATCAAGCTGATAACCCAACCCAAATAGTCACGGTGATGAAGTGAAAGTGTCATGTTCAAGAGCGACCTGGTACCAAAAGTGGTTTACCCCTTTTTCCATTTTCCCCAGTCATTGTTGACCAGTACCTCTTTATTTTTATCAAGCCTGAGGAGGATAACATATGCTTGTTGTATAATTCCACCCTTCGGGTGAATCCATCGCTATGTGATGTTTTAACGAGTCTAGCGAAGGTGAAACTCAGCCTTGTCATGATCGACAATTTTGTCTCTATTTGATGTTTTAACGATTTTAACGATAAAGATAACTCGGTCCTTTTAATGTTTAGAGAGTTTGAAAAGGGACGAAAAGAAAACTCCACAAGTTTTTTTCGAAAATTTTTCTCTCAAGTCCAAAAAAGTGTAAAACAATACAAGGGAGAACCTATTGACCATGTTCGGTCAACGTATTCCTTTTTCGTAAATAATATATCTCAACTTGAAAAAGGGTTAAACTTATACTGAGTAGATGTCATTTCCAATCCGTTAACGAGCTGAAAAGGACAAGCGCTCAACAATCTTTTGATATTTCGAGAGTTTGAAAAGAGCTTAAAGAGGACTCTGTTTTGAGGAACGAGTGGTGTCTAGGATAGAAACTGGTTTCGGTGATGTTGGAACTTCTCAAAACATGTTGATTTATGTGAAGAGGTTGGCTAATAAGACCACTCATTGCAACTGTTCCTCAAAAAGGGTAAAACAACAAGTGAAAGTGTATGATTGGCCAAGAAGATAGTGATGATGGAAGGAGAAAAACCAAGGCTCATCTGGCAGAAGAGGCTGATAGAATGGAAATCATGAGGGTTAAAATGGAAATGGGTTCATTTTTAGACAAGCTTGAACCATAGGGAACTATGCTTGGATTCAGTTTCATGTTTACAGAAGCTTGAAATGAAAATCTATGCTTGGATTCAGTTTCATTTTTATACAAGCTTGAATTATGAAAAACTATGCTTGAGATTGGTTTACATGCCCCCAACATAATGACTCGATTCTAGGTGTATGCCCCCAAAGCTTCATTACATTCACCTAAGTAGACTACTTAGGGCTATCAGGTGGATGGAATGAAGGTTCATTTACGAGATCAAGTGAAAGACTTGACTGGGATTTTACGAGATCTACTCAAAAACTCAACTTGGAACTTTCCTCCAGGGGACCTTGTTTCATTTTTTAATGAGATTGACACAAGACAAGGAACTCTGCTCAGATTCCTTCATTTTTTAACAAGCTTGACAAAATACAAGGAACTATGCTCATACTCGTTTCATTTTTTAACGAGGTTGACTCAAGACCAGGAACTATCCTCATATCCTTGGTTTCATTTTTTTTAACGAGGTTGACTCAAGAAAAGGAACTATCCTCATATCCATGGTTTCTTTTTTTAATGAGGTTGACACAAGACAAGGAACTATACTCACAGGAGCTGTTTCATTTTTTAATGAGGTTGACACAGTAAAAGAACTATCCTCATTTTCCTCAATCACGACTCATAAGAGGTCATGACTTCCAAGAGGTTCTCATCAGATGGGAGAACAATGCTCTGGAATGGATCCATAGCAAGGAATGTATTAGAGAGATATGGTTCCAACGCCCCTAGTACATAATGTACAACATCACTGAATTGATCGTTAGTTGATGTAGGCATGGAACGGGTTGCCACATAATTGACCTGTGGCAGGGAAGATACCATTGGGACATGTTAGGATTCCAAGAAACTCTCCTAGGTTGTAGCTCGGAGATGCCTGGTAACATATAAATTCAACTATTGTTGCAGGTTTAATGGAAGGAATGATGGTTTGGTTCAAGCCAGATAACCACTTCTACTTTGTTTCACTCCAGACATGCGTGAACACCCTCAGACTACAAGGCTTTAGACCACCAATGCTCACAGTTTTAGATATTGGGTGAATATGGAGAATACTAACCACACCAGTAGATGCACAAGACCATGTGATGGCCAGCTGCAACTAGTAAAGAAACCTATAAATATAATCTACTAATGCAAAGACAGGATGAAAACTCTCTTGCATTAGATAGAAAGAAACCTGGGTAACTTATTCAATGATGCATACAAGATTCTAACACAGAGATAAGATGACAGTTATCTAGTGCTAAACATCAATAGATCAAGAACACAGTATATCAGGTACAAGCTTAGAACAGAGGGAAATGAAAAGTGAGCAATTAACAGCAAAAGAAGCTTGTATTAGTTGAAAATGAAGACGAGATGCTGCAAGTGACAAAATGTCTACAGTCTCCAGAAGTTGAACCTTACATCAAATGCCAACCTTGATTACATAATATTTCTGGGTATTTATAGATTTACATTACAAGGGCACTTGGCCGCTTAGGTATGGAGGGGTCATAATTGACCACCAACCGCATTTAACTACCTGATGGAGTCTCTGAACGAATTTGCTTGTTTCAGTGGGTGAATCTATCTATTCAGGTGTTGTGTTGTCCTTTAGGCGGTTGGAGTGCTCGTACCAGCAGAGTCCATGACTGTTAAATTTAGTTACAGGGTCGTGCTTGTCCTTTTCTCCTTTCGACCATGCTTTCTGTTAAATTGTTGTTAGGGGTCTGACAGTGACTGATACTGGCATAGTTGGTCATCTCCTTCTTCGGGCAAACATAATGGTCAAGGACGTGGGATGCATGGGCAAACGGACAATCGGGATGAGAGGGAAGGATGATCATCGGATCGAGAAAATGAACGGTGGAGATGGCTCGGCGGAGGCTATTGACTGAGTTGGGAGTAGGATGAGTTAGAGCCATTAGATCTTTAGCGGATAGATTGGACAGTCGTCGAGAAACGGAGTTGCGCGGTTGTTTATTGGGCGGGGTGGACTGGTCGGGCAGTAATGGTATTCATCACATCGCTTTCAGGCACTAAGCGATAAATGCCTGGGGTCGCGCGATTCCATCCAGCGATCGACACATAGCAGCGGATGAGAGAGAAAAACCGCTCTCATCACGTGCTAACGTTCAATTAAGTTGCTAGCGCGATGAGAGTTAAGACCATCAGATCTTGGTGGAGATGATCTGACGACACAGAGTGGTAGAGTCGGTGCCTTTATCGGGTGCGACGGTAGTTGTTGGATTGGCGGGGTGATCAATAGTGGGAATGCGTCGCAACGAGTTCTGAATGCGCGGAGACATATGGTAGGTTGGGGTTTTGCGCTCGGGGCTAAAATCAAAGGGGCTACTTTCTCGGGTTTAGGAGGCACATAGGGAAATGGAAATGGAGGAGAGTAAGCAGGGCAGAGGAAGAAAGGAGAAAGTGACCAATGTGAACTTCCCTTTGAACGTAACCAATCAGACCATGATCCTTTCTAACCTTAGAATATCAGCGTTGCATAGCAGAGCTAACACGACAAAAGGACCATTTAGGGAAGATGGTTAACTGGAAGCCATATTTGGATCGGGAAATGAAATCTGGTCAACAGTGACAATTTTTCCTTCATGTGGGAAACACATCACTCGAAAGAGTTTTGAAACAATAGCTCCCATGTCATAAACATAGTCACGCCCAAGAAGTAAATTGTAATCTAAAGGGCTTGGGACTACCATCACATTGATATGAACAATTTTTCCTCCCAAAGTAATAGGCAACTGAGGAAGGATCCCTAATGGTTGACTGGTTCCCCTATTAAAAGCCAACAAATTCTGGGTAGCAAGCACAAGCGGCGGCAATCCGAGCGCTTGCCAAGTAGTGGATGTAAGGATACTCATAGATGCACCTTCATCTATAATAGTGCCAGATACAATCATATTACAAACCTGTACTATGATCTAGAAAGGCACAAAAGAAGGAAGACGGAATCCTGCCACGATTCCAATCAAAGGAAGTGACCAGACTACTTGGATGTGGTACCATAAGAATGAGAGAATTATCCCCTTGAGTTACGAGAACGGGAGGATTTTCCTCTTGTCTTGATGGAACAGGAGGGTTGCCTCCAAGCTCATTGGAATCTGAAGAAACAAAAAGAACTTGAGCAGTATCATACTCACTCTCTACACGAAAAGTACAATTAACTGAAGGTGAAATCGAGTCAATTGTTTCCTTGACCTATTGATTTGGGTTAGGTATAGACTCATAGGATTCACTTTCAGAGAGAGTGGGTTTGACCGACAGTTGATTTTGGTCAGTCAATTCATCAACTAGTGAAGGATTAAGGGAGAGTCTCCTGTAACCAGATGGAAGTCACTGTGGAGAAGCAGGACGGTTATCCAACACTTTTTTGGCTTCATTCAGATAGGGACAAAGGTGAACGGGGTGATTCCCTTCATACAACCTACAGGGAAACTTAACTTTACCCTTCTTTCCATGAACTTTACTACCACTAGTTGATGGTGTGTCACCAGCATGATCTCAATAAGTTGATGACACAGGATGATGTGAACAGGAAGACCATTCATCTAAGATCGGAGGAATACCATAATGATTTCGAAGAAGATGGTCTCCTGCACAAATTTTACATGGATATCGAAGTTTGTGAGGCATGACGGATGGTTTCTCATCAGATGTTGCATTCAAAGCAATGGTTACTTGGTTGCCCCTCTGCTGAATTTGATTCTTCTCCTTCTTCTTCCCTTTCTTCTTCTTCTTAGCCACCTGGTTACTAGTACCAATACTTTCACCAGGCTAAGAGGAAGAAGGGGAGGAAGAAACAACTGAGGAAGAAGGCAAAGGGTCAACTTTAGGATCAACTGGAGGTTGATTTTGTCCAGTTGGAGGAGTACTTGATTGCGGAGAAATCATGACATTTTGAACCAAGGAGGTTGAAAACAACCATACTAGCAAGCAATTGGTAAATTCTGGAAGGGACAATGTAGCCATATAAAGAGCACCAATACTTCCAAAAGGAGGAAAAGGACTAGGATTCCCTTCAAAAGGAATTCCTTGATATGTGGACTCCAGATTTGTTGCCATATGTCTCAACCTAAGACCAACTAAGGAGCGAGTGTGAAGAATGTTATCCACAGTCAATTAATTTTATTTTAGTCAAAGTAACATAACAAAACAAAAGAGGGATAATCTAAGCAAAAGGTTTACCAAGCAACTGTGAACTGCAAAATACCTGTAGAAATTCCCACTGTAGATCAACATATTATGCAATATACTAAAACACAATACAAGATCTACTTCTACAACACTTTGCGGAAGTTTAGTCACATATGAGCAGTATCAAACAAGAACAGATATAAATGAGAATGAGAAGCAATCACACATAACACAAAAGAAATAACCCAAGGAAAGCCTCAGCCTAAAACCCCAATCTCTGTATTATCATACAAGTGGAAAATAGTCACAGAATTACACAAAGCCTTAGCTTGGAAGCTAGCCATATCTCAGTATAATCCCTCTGTTGCTCATAAGGCCTCTCACAAATCTTCTCCTCTACCCTCCAAGCCTCCTATTTCCTTGCGCAGTTTTTCTTGGGGTCCAGTGCTTCCACACATGTGAATTCCCACCTCACACTGCTCACTTGGCCCAGTAGTAACTGCGCAATCCTGAAGGAGATAAATCCTTCTCCATGGATGAGTTTCCTTTATAGGAAAAATCCATCCAACTGATAGTACATTGTCCCTCCTCTGATCTCAACTGGGTCTCTGTCTGAACTGACATGCATGAGTTATTTATGAGATAATATTCAGTTATCTGAAGTGCAGCAGTTACATGCATGCAAGCATTAACTAACTAAACTCACAATTAATTCAACAAACTGTTTGAATTAATATAACTAGATTTGACTCAGTTAACTGACCCAACTAATTACAACTCAATATTACAACTCATCCTTATCTCTTTAACTGATGGATAAATTCCTCAATCAATGGAGAAACTGTTGCATGTCCCCACATAGACTTCATGTTTGATTTTCCTTAACTAATTAACTCAAGATGAATTAATTAATTATTTTACAAACAACTGCTAAGATCAAATTCGAATTTTACTTCACTATTTTAGTTTAGGGACTGACTAAAATAGGAATCTATCCTGAACTGCTAAAAATAGCACTTCCATTTTTCATTCCTTGTTGCTCAGTCCAGCACTGGTACCAGAATTGCTATTTATAGTAGTGCTATTTTTAGCATTTATTGTTTCCATTTTCAACACTCCCTCTCAATAAGAAAGGCTTCAACTTGAACCCAATCCTGAACCTTTGGAATGTTCTGCATGCAACACTTCTTTCAAGGGTGGACGCTTTAGCAACTCTAGAAAAAAAAAAACTCCCAACTGACCTCTCTATTGTGCTAGAAACATACTTTGATGCTGAAGATACTTTTTCCACTAACAAGTGCTCCCTCTCTAACCTCTGAGCTGCTGCAACACTCCATGCATCTTGCACCGTTGCACACCTCTTTGTGCCATCTTGCACTGGTGCAACACTCTTGTGCCTCTCGCATTGTTGCAGCTTGCTAGCTCTACACAGTCCTAGGACTTCTGCATTGTAGCTCTCTCTACCGCTCCATCCACATCTGTCTCTACCCAATCAGCCAATCTTGCTACTCCTCATCGGGGCTCCTGTAGCAAGGTCAAATAAAAGAGGTTGGGTACCTCAAGGATCCTGCCCCTATTCCAGCCTTCTTGGGATGATCACTCCACATCACCCCACCTCTGACCTGGATGTATGGATGCATGTGATCCGTCTGCCCACTTGGCTTGAAATTTCCCCCTACTGGAGGTCTCTACATGAGTGGATCCCTCCACTTAGTCTCCTCTCGGCTTCTCCAGTTGTGGCTGCTCTGCAACCTCCTAAAGTTGCTTCACCAATCGTGGCTCCTCCAAAATCGTCTGAGACTTATCCTATGGTTGCATGTTCAGAGGTAATGTACTCTCCCTCTCAACCACCAAGTCTCCATCAGTTTCCTTGCTCCTCAAGGCTTTGCATGCATCTTGAACCTCAAGAGCATACAGGTTCTTGACTCATGAACTGATCTACTTCACATGTCTCGTGATGATGTGTCTAAGGAAAACCTTTCCCTTACTGAAGACTACATCATAGCCTCTGTCTTCAACCATCGCAATCTACACCAATTTTTTTTTCAGTCCTGGTACATACTTGACATCGGTCAAGGTAATGCAAGCTCCATGCTCCCTCTGAAAAAAAATTGTGCCTACACCTAAGACACCATACTTTTCATCATTACCCATTGCGATCCGCATCTGGAGATCCTTCTCCTCCAAGGTACAGAACAAACTCTTGTCGTCGGTCATGTGGAAAGATGCTCCACTATCAAGAAACCAACCACTTCCCACCATGGATGAAACCATGCATGCGAAAAGTGTGAAATCTAACTCGAACTATGAGGCCAATGCCTCACCTTCTGATCCTTCCATGGATCCATTCTTGGATTTCCTCGGTGGAAAATTTGTAGCAAAATGGCCCACTTTATGACAACGAAAGCATCGCACTTTCGATTTGTCAAACTTCTTCTCACCATGGGAAGAACTTGATTTGGGATGAGATCCTTCTCCTTCCCTTTCTTTGCCTTACTCGCTAAGACACAATTATCTTCATCATCCGTGGATGAAGAAGATCCATCTCTGGTGCTTCTTCTTATCTCCTCCTGCATTAGATCCAACTAAAGTCATTCCTAATCTAGCAGTTTTTCTCTTCCGCTAACCGAGTCTTGGTAGTTGTGCTAGCTCTTAGGAAGACCGAGGAGTGCAAGACTCACCGTGTCATCATCAACAACCGTGATCCCTACACTTCCAAGCTCATCCCTACAGGTGGTGAGCTTGTTCAGATATGTAGAGATCGTGTCGCCCTTTTCACACTTGATCTTATGAATCTTGTCTTTCAGCGCCAGCTTCCTCTGATCATTGTTGTTCTGATATAGATCTTTCAATGTTTTCCACATCGAAAACGGTGTCTCCTTCCCATGGAGGCTCGAGACAATGTGGTCTCGAACTCCCTCTAAGAGGATTCTCCTTGCTCTAGCCACACATTTCTTCCATTCCGCCAGTTGAGTAGCATCAGTCGGCTTGGGGACTTCTTGATCAATGAAGTCCTTTAGACCGTTATCCTCTAATACTGCCTCCATGTGATCCTTCCATGCTATATAATTCGAGCTGCCATCAAGGGCATACTCAAGTCTTAAACCACTGAACGCCATTGGTGAAATTGAGATGTGATAAGAACTTGATTTCTATATTCAGGAACCAAAACCTTCGAACTCCTCCTTCTTGTATACTATTATTCACCTTGATCACCTTTGCTCTAATACCATTTATAAATTCCCACTGTAGATCAACAGATTATGCAATATATTAAAACACAATACAAGATCTACTTCTACAACACTTTGCGGAAGCCTAATCACATATGAGCAATATCAAACAAGAACAGATATAACTGAGAATGAGAAGAAATCACACATAACACAAAAGAAATAACTCAGGGAAAGCCTCAGCCTAAAACCCCAATCTCTGTATTATCATACAAGTGGAAAATAGTCACAGAATTACACAAAGCCTTAGCTTGGAAGCCAACCAGCTCTTAGTATAATCCCTCTGCTACTCATAGACAGTTAAAGGCCTCTCACAAACCTTCTCCTCTGCCCTCCAAGCCTCCTATTTCCTTGCACAATTTTTCTTGGGGTCCAGTGCTTCCACACATGTGAATTCCCACCTCACACTTCTCACTTGGCCCATTTCCTTAAGATCATATAGGAAGTTGAGTCATATCATAGTAACCTATCATCTCATGTTTACCTCGGATAAGCCAGTAAAATTGGGTAGATGTGAGAGGAGGCGGTTACACTGGATCAAGGTAGATGTGAATCCCTTTCATGTTGAGAGGGAGCGTTAAAAATTGCAACAATAAATGTTGAAAATGGCATCAAGAAAAAATCTAATTTATTTTTTTCCTTGAATTAAATTAGGAGTAAAATTGTAATTCCACATCACATGACAACTTGTATTACTTGACTAAGTTAATTTGACTTAGTTGGCTCAGTTAGTTCGAGTTAAGGGTCTAACTTGAGTCATGTAGAGTGTCCCTTACATTATAGGATCCCTAGTTGACTTTATTTTGAGTTGTAATCAATTAATTCAATTTAACTGAGTTAAAGTCAGTGAAACTAGTTCCAACTGTTGGAGGAACTAGTGGGAGGTCTAGTATTGTGGCGTTTCCTGCAGTGATCAACCACCTAACTGATGATTCACTCATAAATAACTCATGCATGTCAAATCTGAGAGTTACCCAATTGAGATTGGAGTTCAGGGATAGTGTATTATGAGTTGTATAATCATATGAATTGTACAGGTGGTGCATGCAGTCAGAGGAAGGCTTATGATGCATTATGCAATTCCTTTGAGGAATTTCCCTAATTAGTAGGCAGTTAACTCCCAAGGAAACAACACAAGGAAATAGGGACGTGGGCAAGCAGAAAATTTGTTAAGTATTGATCTGGGCTTGTCTAGGAAGTTGCAAGACAAATAGAGATAGTGTAGAGGTTTCTTGGGCTTGAGCAAAGCATTGTAATCTTCTCATATTTTCTCACTAATGCAATATACAGACAATAGGGGTTTTTAGCTGTGGCTTTCCCCAGGAAATTATTGTGTAATGTGTTGATTGAATTCTTTCTGTTGTATGCTTCGTGATTTCACGATCGCTTAATTGTTTCAGCTAATGAGTAGAGTAGATTCAAGTATATTGTTTTAGTAAATTACAATTAGCAGTTTGAATATACAAGGAATTTCTACACGACGTACTGTGATGCGACTGTAACTACATTTTCTGCAGGGGATTTCATGTTCTATGTTGATCGTGGAGCAGGGTTGGAATTTGACAGGAAAAATGCCCGTCATAAGCCATTTTGGCTGTTAAATACATTTGAAAATATTACATTACCGTCCGTTCAAACGTGTATTGAACTTTAGAAAACGTTTTTTTGACAGTTCATTTATTTTCAAAAATGTCATTAATACCCTCCTACATAGCCATCGATTCACCGAGATTTTCCTAGAGCTACCCAAGTCCCACTCAGGGTTACTAAGGGTCATGATCCGGCACTCTCCACAGTCCTCTAGTCCACTGTTCTGACTTTCCCGTGCTCCCACTCTTTAATGTAACTAAAGATATCCACCAATCAACTTTCAATTCCACCACATCCCTGTCAAGGAGTTCAAATCTTGCAGTTATATGCCAAAAAAATTTTCTAACTAATTTTTTTAAATGAAAACAAAGCCATGGAGCATCTGCTAGTCAATATTGTAGGAATTTACAGGGTAAGTTCCTCAGAAAGAACACCAAAAGGACACCGCTCACAACCAGATCACAGATCAATACACCAGTATTTTTGACGTGGTTAAAACCCTCAAAGAGGGAAACAGTGCACGACCTGCGCCAACGTGGCTACTACAGGCAATTTATTAACCAAAGAATGAAAATTTACATAAGCTTCTCTCATGCACGGATTACCCGAACAATGACCCTCCATGCGCTTTAAATAGAACTCATGGACCAATCGGGTGTCAAGCCACGGATCAAGTGTCGGTAATACCGAGGAGAGAGTGAACCGTCGGATTGTAAGTTACAAAATGTACAACGGTAAAGAAACACACTTTACCTAACTCTATACCTAACTCTACACTAGACCAAGTTGAACTTAACTATATCCTATGTGTCGGAATATCCTAACAAATATTTCGATGGAAACACCAAAATAGAAGGGACCCTGGGGTAACACTAACACTAGCAACAACGCGTCTCAACTATCTGGGAACCATATGTTTAAAGAGTACACTTAAAAAGTTACCTCAAGGCTCGCTACCAGTCGTCAACAACCATCAACTCTACAACTAAACCTCGCAACCATTGATAGTAGCGGAGATGGCTGAGGCGTTGACGAAAAACAAACGCCAAAAGTATTAATTTAGAGCTACAAGATACCACCGCCACTGCCGGATAATAAGAAAGGGGAATGAAGAGAAAAAGACGAAATTGTATGAATATAAGAAAAGGACATTGTCCTAGTCCAGGCAAACCAAAATATTAAGAAATTACCTCTCAGTGAACCTCCAAAAAGAATTTGAAAATGACCTGGCCTCTTTTAGGTTTGTCATCGAGACCTCCTAATGCAAAGCTAAAAGCGAATTCGAATTATTTATTTTCACTAAATTCCTATTTATTTTATTCATGTGTGGATTGAATATAAATGCAAATTCAATTTAGATTTTGTCTTTCTAATTTTTTTTTATGGCATTATTACTGTATTTATATTTATATTTATATTTATATTTATGTCTTATTACAATATTTCAAGTCCAATAGAGGAGATATATTTTTGTAAATTTTTATTCATTTGGTTAACAACTAATCTTAATTTCTTGGGATAGTTTGTCTGTCTTTTTTTCTAGCTAATTCTTTTCTATTGAAAATTTTGCCATAAAGATTTGGACAGAGTTTGGGGTTTGAGGTTTAACTTTGTCCTCGGTTGAGCAAAGTCAGAGATAAAAGGAATTTGGTAAGATCTATGGAGAACATTTGTTTATCGAATATCTCTATATTAATTTTTTTATTTATTTTTCATTATGAATAATTATTTCATTTAGCTTCATCGTTGGTTTGACTTGCCCTCGGGCAATCAAATGGAAGTTTCCATGTATTCAAACACCCAGTGCAAATTTAATAGCACGTTAGGGAAACAAAGAGAGAACTCATTAGATGATAATAACTCACTATTCAAGTTGCACAATACAAATCTAATGGCACCATAATGGAGCACATAGAGTTGCTTTTCAAGTAATTACTAAGTTTTTCATTTTGTAATTAATTTCTTGTTTTTGTTTTTATCTTTTAAAAAAAATTAATTTTATCATTCTATTTCAGACTTATTATTTACAAGATAATTATAAATAGAAAATCAATTACTAAGATAGTTCATTTGATCATTAAATGACTATCTTCAGGTATCCTAAAAGGTTTTACTACTATTTTTATTTTGTTTTATTCTAATTCAATTCTATTTCTGATTTATTATTTTTGAGGTAATATGAAATCTTTGTTAATTTGTGATAACCTCTTATGTCCTCTAATTTAGATGTATTTTTATGGTGTGTGGTGTTCTTACTCTTTTTGGGTTTTGTTTTATTTTTCATAATTATTTAAGTTTAATTGTATTTTTATTTTTTATTTTTTATTATAATATTAGATAAATTATTTGACCCAATCAAATCAAATGATATTAGAAATTAGCTATTTACATTAGTGATAAATATTGTGAGATAAGTTTTAGGTTAAATTTCTTAAGTTGTTTTTCACTTAAAACCTTTAATATATGTTAGACTTTTAATTTAGTTTTGGGATGAGTAGCCAGATAGATATTAAAATCATTTTTTAAAGATGGTGGTGATGTTTGTAGAATTTATATATTTATCTTTATAAATAACTTTTTAAGTGAATATCATGTTTTTTAGTTTTTTTAAACAAATATATATGTTCTTATTTTTTAAGTGAATATCATGTTTTTTTGTTTATATATATATTTGGCAAGACAATCATTAAAAAAAATGGGTTGTGATTCATGTGTCATATATTTTTCATATTTTCAATTTATTACCCTTAATTAAGTAATCAATAGTTCATTTTGTAATAGTTTATTTTTTTAATTCATAAGGGCATCGAAATAGGGATATTTTACATTCTAGTTCATGGTAATCTCACTTATTATAGAATATATATCTCTTTCTCTTTTCGAGAGAGAGAAGGGAGGGGCGGGGGAAGGATTTGAATTTGAGAGGCATTGGCCTTAAACGAGTTTTGTGAAATGGGACATTCTTGGTTTTATTTCAATTTGTGATAATAGTCTAAAATATTCAACTCTTTACATGCGTTATGAAAAATATTTATGGATTTAGTCCATGTATTCATAATATATGTGGTGTTTGACTTGGAAGAGTGCTATTAGGAAGAGTGCTACTAGTGGAGTGGACTATGTACATTTGTCTAGGAATATGGTATTTTGGCTCCAAATATTGGAGAATGTAGGAGAGGTGATGAGATAAATTTTGTTGTTCTGGGTAATGGGAAATATGTCCACTTGGATGAGTTCGTGGCATAATTGGGAAAAAAAGGGAAGTAAGAAAGCAAGTGAAGTAACCAGTGGGGAAATGATTGGTGCGTTAGGTTACCGAGCAAGTTTCAATGGCCTCATAGGCACAAATAAGTTGTGAGAGATAGGTGCAATTTCTAATTTATCGATGAAAGTGTACACATTATTGGAGTAGTTCATTACTCACTTGCTCTGGTAGGGTCATCTCACCTGTGGATGCATTTCTAATCATGTTCTTTTTAAGGTTTTAGATCTTGAATGTTTTATTAATCAATTTTTTTTTTTGGATCTTGAGTTTATAAGACAATGACACTGAGAGTATTAGGTGCTTTTTATGATGACTTGGGAGATTCACAACCTTCAATCCCCCAAATGTGAAACCAAATTGATAATTGGTACCCAAGGAAAAATAATTGGTCGATCTCTATCTATTTTCCTCTTCTAGCCAACCAAGTGCAACTTTATAGTGTTGATCAACAATGCTGTGGTCATATGATATATGTACTCTTTTTATAACATATGTTGGAAGACATGTTTGTAACATGATTTGTGTTTTCATGGCACTCTGGTTTTGGGAGTCCCAATGCCTAATATGATCCATGCAGTGAGGGAAAGTGCATGGAGAATGAACATGGCCAATGACATGTATGACAAATGCAAAAGCTCCTTGTCTCATAGAAGGAATATAAATCTAGGGTGATGGTAGAGTCCTATTAGAGTGAGTTTCTTATGATTTTATTCAATATTACTTTTGATACACGTTGATTTTGTTGTTTATATATGTATGTATGTAGGTAGTTTATATATATATATATATCTATATTGATTTATCTAAATTTCAGTGATAAATCGAAAGAAAGATTTCATCAACGCATGTTTTTATCACATTTAATAATTATAAGTATTTTTTCTTGGAGAATGTAATAATGGAGGAGGAAATCAAAACATAATCCTATAACATCATAGTAAGAGATCTATAATGTCCATTTGTTATAATGTTAGTCCTATAATTTTTTTAAAAGTTAAGATACTATGATTTCAATCTTGCTAATATTAGTGTATATCTCATGATCCCGAGGAATGCTAAAATATATATGGTTAAATGTATATTTTATCTTTAGATCCAATAGTATATATTAAATTATGCAAATATTAGCATAAATCATATTAATTAATCTACTTTTGAATTTTTATTGAGAACATTCAATAGTTTTATTTTGGTTGTCATTTTATATATTATATGTCACATAAGATCTCTTTAATCATATGTCATATATAAAAATGTTATGGCATGTTTGGGTCAAGGACATTTGATTTCAAGGTTATGGTGATTTTACTGTGATTTGTGAGTGTTCCATGCAATTTCAAACCAAGATTTAGAATTCAATAAGTTATTTGTGTGATATGGTCATTTTATTATTTTTTAATGATAAATATGTGAATTTTTTTAACATAAGTGTGTTGCTTAAAGTTAATTTTTTAATCAAACATTTATGGATAAAATATTAATTTATTATCAAAACGTTACTTTTGAAAAATAAAATTTTAAACATAACAGTTTTGGATGGAAAACAAAACCCAAAAAAAAGAAAGAAAAGAAGAAAAAGAAGAAAAGAAGAAAAGAAAAAAAAAAAAGAATATTTGACCTATAGAGAAAAATCCAAATTCCAACTATTGTCATGGAAGACCCAAGATCTCCTTTAGATTTGTGAAGAAAATGATGCTTGTATCACATTATTTTTGGGGCATGTCTCCATGCAAAGAAGACACTGGATTTTTTACCCCGCATCTTCTCGGTCAACGAATCAACCTATAAGTGCAAAACTTAAATTACATAATAGAATAAATTAACATGCCAGAAGCAAAGCGGTGAACATACGAGCCAACAACAGATGGCAGTCTTTAATGTATAACCTTAATGTATAGAATAATGTTATTTTCCACATATAATAATAATGAAAAATATAAAATAAACATTAAATAAAGTCTAATAAAAATATGAAAGTTGTAAAGTAAGCCTGAGAGGCTTGCATTTAATCTGCGTCTTGCAGAGATCCAGATCTAGAATGCCAAGGCTCCAGTGAATCTATTATTCACTGCTGCTCCAATGAATCTATTATTCACCAGTGCAATGAGCAGCAAGACCCAAGTAAGACAAATGAGAGAAAGCGTTGTGCTCTACTCTTGGCTACATAGAATTTACAGGTTGGAAATTGCATTGTTTTTGGCAATAGCTGTGGCACCAGATTCAATTTCAGATTTCATGGCAATTACCCAAGTCTTGCCAGAAGATTGAATTCTCAGTGATACCGATTCAATTGACTGAGATTCATATCCCGTTATGGAGATAGCAAAGGCATAATCCACTGCATAATATACAAGGGGTATGTCTCGCTGAAACTGGTCTCCTCTCAACACGTTCATTCATAAATCCTCCCTCCCAATAGCTAGGCAGCCGAAGGACATTGAATCCCTTAGTTCGAGGCACTGGTTCTGGAGCAACGCATATTTGGCAGTGAAGGAGTGGGAACCAGTTTTTAATTTGAATAGGCAGTTGGTGACCACACGAGCACTGTGAGTTAAGTTAACTGGGCTACTAATCGAGCTCTGGCAATAACAACATTCTATGGCTCAATCAGTAAATTTTACGAGTACATATGTGTGTATATATGGATTTAAGGAAGGGTCTGTAAGACATCTTGGGGTGATAGTTTATGAAAGATGGAATTTGTCATAAATTGGTTATGCTTTACCATTTCGTTTTCACTTGTGTCTTCAGTATGGAAATCAGGGTTGAATGTAAATCGGGCTTCAAACCCAGAAATGGAATCTAGACTCTAGCTAACCAAAAGAATAAACTGACTCTCGACTATAGTTGCCCAAAAGAATAAACTACATGTTTCTTTACGTTTTTGTTTTAACAATTCCTTCTAGAATTTTGTTTCGTTGTATTTAAGCGCCAATTGCAGGGATTTCAAAGTATTACAATAGTCCCTGCCAGCCCCGAAGCGGCAGGGACTCATAACACAGCCTGTAAAAGTTTTGAGCCCAAAATAACTACATATGCTATTACAATAGTCTCTGCCAGCCCCGAAGCCGCAGGGACTCATAACATAGCCTGTAAAAGTTTTGAGGCCAAAATAACTACATATGGTGGCAGCTTGCTCGCACCAGAGAAACATATTATCCTAGTACATAAATTATTGATATATTCTGGATACCATTATCTAAAATTGAAGAAGCCCAGGGTTTCAAAGTTCAGTAAATCGTCCTTTCGTTTTCAATCGCCTGCATTTCAATTTGAGGCCTTCCAATTTCTCTTCCAATTCTTCAACTTCTGCAGAATCATTTTCATCCAACCATTCTTCTACGCCATCTAACATTTGCTCCATATCTTCTGAATTTGTGATGCTTCCCTTGGTTCTGGCTTCTTTGACTCTGCTTCTCACGTTGTAAACACAAGTGGCCAAAGTTTCTCTGGCAATATGCCTCTTCTTGGTCTCTTCATCCTCCCGTCGGAATCTCTCTGCATCAACCAACATTCTCTCAATCTCATCTTTTTTCAGCCGACCACCGTCGTTAGTAATTGTAATCTGATTACTTAGCCCGCTTCTTTCGTCCTCGGCAGACACTTTCAGGATTCCATCCACATCCACTTCAAACACAGCTTTAAGTTGTGACCTTTCAAATGGAGCTGCCTGAATTCCCCATAAAAGAAATTGACCCAGCAAATTGTTGTCGACAACCATAGCTCTCTCACCTTCATAAACTTTAAATAACGACAGATTGACTAACTCACTGTCACGCGAGGTAGTGAAATGACCCTCCCTCCGAGTGGGAATGGGAGTATTCCTGGGAACGACTACAGCCATAACATCTCCACGAACTTCGATTCCTAGACTCAAAGGTGTTACGTCCATCAGTACTAGGTGGACGCTTTCCGTGTTCAGGGTTGCAGCCTGAAGTGCAGCACCATGTGCAACAGCTTCATCAGGATTTAAACTATTGCAGAGTTGTTTTCCATCAAAGAAGTTTTGAAGGAGTTCCTGGAGCTTTGGAATGCGGGTGGAGCCGCCTACCAGTACAACTTCGTCAATTTGCCCTTTGCTCAGCTTGGCGTCTTCCAGACATTGCTTCACTATTTCCATACACTTTTCGAACAACTCAGCGTTGAGTGCTTCAAACTTGGCCCTTGCAATCTTTATGTGAAAGTCTAATCCTTCGTAGAGAGAATCAATATCAATCACAGTTGCCACAGCAGAAGACAGACTTCTTTTTGCTCTCTCGCATTCTGAGCGGAGTCTCCGAAGAGCTTTTGCATTTGTACTCAACTCCTTTTTGTTTCTTCTCTGGAATTGCTCAACGCAGTAATTGACCATCCTGTTATCAAAATCCTCCCCTCCCAAATGCATGTCCCCTCCAACAGCCTTCACCTCAAATTTACCACTCTCAACAGTAAGGATGGAAACGTCAAAAGTTCCTCCACCCAGGTCAAAAATCAGGATTGTCTTCTGTTCAGTGCAATGTGTAGAAAACCCATAAGCTATAGCTGCTGCTGTGGGTTCATTAATAATCCTCATCACATTAAGACCCGCAATGACAGCAGCATCTTTAGTGGCCTTCCTCTGAGAATCGCTAAAATAGGCCGGCACTGTGACCACGGCATTTTTGACATCAGATTTGAGATAAGCTTCGGCTATCATCTTCATCTTCGATAAGACCATAGAAGATATCTCCTCTGCTGCGAACTCCTTCCTCTGGCCTTTGTACTCAACTTGGATGAGTGGCTTGTCATTGTCCCCGGAAACTACAGTGAAGGGCCATAGTTTCATGTCACTCTGTACATCGAGGTCGCTGAATCGCCTTCCAATGAGTCTTTTCACATCGAACACGGTGTTGTGGGGATTGGTTGCGACCTGATATTTTGCACCATCGCCAACCAGCCTCTCAGAGGCTGTGAAAGCAACAATGGAAGGCGTGACTCTGTTCCCCTGATCATTAACAATAATTTCAATTCTATCGTGCTGCCACACTGCGACGCAGCTGTAAGTTGTTCCCAAATCAATGCCAATAGCTGTCTCTTTACCGTTGGCATCCATATCTCATATGTTCCTCAACCAATTACTATGAAATAAGACAACTCCTAGCTTGAAAGTACGGCAATGCAGTGGAGTAATTATAAGATGCAATCTACAGACAGAAGAGTCAGATGCAAGGAAATTAAAAGCTCATGACTCTTCCCAGACCCCAATCCGAACCCCGAACCTTAAGGTCGGTGAGATACTAAGGTGGGTTTCACCACGATGACATGGAAGGTGGTTTCATTGTTGGAAAGTGAAATGATTTCGAATCTCTGTTAATGGGGCTATATTTCTTCTTTGTTTTAATCCATAGAACCAAACTTTTGTACGGTTTATTTCAGTCTTTGGGAATGGAATAATTTTATAAGGAACTAAGAACGGTGAACAAACTTTTTCCGGGAAATGATTTTTGTAAATAACAAGAATATGTGAATCCAAACCCCTTGAACTTTCATTTGTGCTTTTTATAAGTTCTCTCAAGTAAATAATATGATAATATAATAGATTGGATTATAAGTTCTGTCAAGTAGATAATGTATTTACCTAGGCAACTTATAATAGATTGGATTATGAATACTAGGATCTAGAGCGTTTCCTAATAAAATGGTAATTTTATTAGACAAGTAGTCTACCAAGGCACAGATTTAGGAGCACTTTCCTCATCTACAATAAATACTAATAATAACAACTCAATCAATATATTAGCACAAGCATTGTTATAAAATGTAATTGTGATATTTTACTATAATGTTTTCAAATGTAATATTAATATAAAATGAAATTTTAATATTTTATTATAATTTTTATTATAATTTAATTTATTAATTAAAATTAAATTTAGTTTTGATAAAAAAAATTGTAATATTTCATTTTATTATCAAAAATAAAATGATTAGTTTTAATAATTTTTCCCTTTGCAATATTTCATTTTATTATCAATTTAATATAAAACATTAACAATAATTTAAAAAAGTATTTTATTTTATTTGGTTTTTAATTCAATACAAATTACTCAATTATCATTAAAATTAAATAATAATAATAATAATAATAATCATTTTATTTTATTCTTTTATCAATTTAATTTCACAAACTAAATCATTAAATTTAAACATGGAAAAGATATTTAAAGAAATGCCTTCTATGGTAGTTGCCTCTCATTTCCTCTGATGAAAGCCCATAAAAAGTAAAGTAGTTGTAAAATGAATATTCTTATGGAATTCATCTTTACCCATATGAAAATATTTTGTAATGGTAACAAGATTAATAGCTATGATGAAACATAGTCCTTGGCTCTACCACTAATTAATTGATTCTCTTTCTCTCTGCACAATGTTTTATGTACAGTGTAAGCTCTCCACATAATTACCTCCACAACTTCCTCCACATAATCAACTTCTCTGTGCATTGTTAAAAAAAAAAAAACTTGGATATTAATTATAGAAAATCCTTTATCGGGAAATTCAACACTAGCTCGCAACATATCATTTAACACATTTTCTTATGATTAATGTCGTTGTAATGTTTTTCCCCAATCAAGGTGTGTGTCGATAGAAAGGAGCCTTTGGGATCTAGTCCATGATTAACGTTAAATCAGAAAGGATGGGAGGGCGACCTTACTACATCCCTCGCACATTTGGATGACGTGGTAATGTGGCATCATGCATGCAAAGAGTAAATGATGTAAGGATTGGTCGAAGAGACACCTTATCGTGGAATTTTGGTGGCGACAAACCTTCATTCCCAGGCGGAAGTTACCTTGTTCCAAGTTCTGGTATCGGTTCAAGGATCCTTGTCAGCTCGAGGCAGTACAAGTGGGAGGCTATCATGGTATGTCACCCTGGTGTAACTGGTTCCTCTTGCCACATGACTAAAGTCAGTGGGCATGTTCTTTCTCTTCGCCCCTCTCTTAGTTCATTCCTTGAGACTTGTACTATTGTGTAATCCGATGGGGAAGTATACATAATTTGTAGCCTACAAGCAAATGGAAACTTTGCCATGAATACTGGAAGGAACACACTGAGTTTTATTATGAATTTTTTGCTTACTATCTAATTGTCTATGTTTTCTTTGGAATGTTACTATCTCGCATGGGAATGTATTGGAACTCTCTGGCATGGAGCTTTTTATATATAGCATGTATGGATGTCTGTGTTCATTGTTTGTCTCATTCGTTGTCTCTAAAGGTTGTTAGGGTTCAGGGTTTCTTGTGTGTGGTTCGTCTCATTTTAATTCTGTGTATGGTCTTAAGAGGGCTCGAGGAGTCTAGGTTTGTTGTTTCAAGCCTTTGGCGACAGAACCAAATCATTCTCAGGATAATTGTTGGTTTCAAGCCTAATGTTCAATATTCTATGCTTTATGTTATCTACCCTTTCAGGTTTCCAATTGCAGTTTGATCATCGGGACCTCAAACTTTCTTGTTGCTTCAAGCTCGAGGTCTAGGCTGATTGTCATAGGGTTTTCTATTTCCATACAAGTTGTTCGAGTGGTAAGATGGTTCGTCCTTCTTCTGGTTCAGGCTCCTCAATGAGAGGTGGTCGAGGACGTGGAAGAAGTGCGGGGAAGCAAGATGAAAATAGTCAAGCCCATCCTCGCCATGTGAGGAGCATGAGACACAAATATTCCTTAAGGCTTATCTGTGACTCTGCCCCGTCATAACAAACAGACACTCCAACACAAGTCTGTCTGCTTATTTGTAATTCGGAGGCAGAACTAAACCGTCGAGCAGATGTTGATATACAATTGGAAGAATGGAGAGACTTGGTTCTATACCCTAGCCACTCTAGAGGTCAAACTTCTCAATATAAGAAGACTTTACACCTCTACTGGTTAATGAAGAATAATGTGGCCAAGGCCATAATTAACCCAATGGTTGGCTCTTCCAAGTATAATCTCAGTCTTCAAGAAATTCATAAGGGATTTCAACTTATTCAGCTTCAAATCCAATAGCAGAATGCTTGTCTCAAGCTCATCGAGAAACACATTCCTTGTCTTCCCCAGTCTAAATTACTAGGTTCGAGTGCGAAAGATCCAACTCACGTGGACTCCTCCGATGAATAGTAGTATGCTTGGCTCAATTTTGTTTTCAATTTTGTTTAAGCTATATGTAAAATATGAACTCTATGATATTTTGTTTTAAGTACCTAGATCTTAGTAGGCTTCAAGACATTTAGTCGTATAAGGCATTGTTAGAAAGACTTAAACTTGTATAATTTTGGATGGCTTATAATATTGTTCGGTGGCCAACAAACTTGATTTCTCTCTGGGCAAGTTTAGGCCACATAACCACTTTAATTATGGTTGTAACCTTCTTTTTGAAGAAAATGAATGAAAATGTCCTGCCAATCTTACAAAAAAAATGTTGTCGTAATGTTTTACGATTTAGAAGTAGGTGGGTATCTAATGACTGAACTCTGACCTGTATGTTGGACAACTAATCCTCGAGATTAACCTTGGGTTTTTTTGGGTAGTTATTGGAGTCCAAGAACTCCCAGGAACTAATTCAATTGTTTCATATATGTATTAATATGTACACGTTGTACATCATTGTTTGAGATTAATTAATATACATTTGATTTCGTTTCGAGTCTCATGTGTTTTAAATCCTCGGGATTAACCTTGGGCCAGTTTGGGTAGTTATTAGATTCCAAGAAAACCCAGGAACTAATTCAATTGTTTCCTATATGTATTTATATGTATATCATGTACATAATTCCTTGAGATTGATTACTATACATTTGATTTGGTTTCCAGTCTTGTGTCTTTTACAGTGGTATCAAAGCTAGTAGTTTGTCTGCCTGTTAATTAAATTGTGCCACTAGTTTTGTGACCATCTAAAGCACCAGGAAGGAGATCTTGGAGGAGATTCTCGACCAATGTATTGTGCCAGAACGAGATCCATGGAGGTGGTAATTTTGATAGAATCCTGCGTATAAAAGTAAAAGTTTGTCCTAAAGTATGAAGGGAAAGGAAATCTCTCCTCCGAATCATGTTGGTTTAGCTACTACATCTCATTTATAGATCTTAACCATTTTTGGATATGGATTTATTGGAAAATTATATTTGTGTGAAAAATTTTAGTTTTGAAAGTTTTCTTTAAATTGAGAAAGGAATAAAAAATACCCAGGAGTAAGGAGTAACTCTCAGGATTTTGCCATCATGTTCACATGTAAAATTCACCATTAAAAAGATTAAAGTCAACAAGCAAACTTTACTTTTCTAAGTTAAGAGGAGACAAGATAAAAGTAATTTTTACATGAACTTAAAAAAAAAACCAAGTTTTTTTTAAGAATTTTGAGAATTAATTGGTGGCATATATTTTGGGAAAGTTTTTGAGAAGTGGTTTATAAGTAGTGCCCTTTTTCTTTTATTTTCATTAAATGGAGTAGTTTTGATTGGAAGTGGAGAAAAAGAGTTGGTGCGCCTTTGTTGCACTACACAAGAATGACATGACATCAAGTTTTGATTTTGTTGAAGTTTAAATTATAGCATTTATGAATGTAAATTCAATAAGGGAAAATGACATTGTGGTTAGCCAAGCTTATATAGTTACATGGTGTGATAGAGGTCATTAGTTCAAAACCTTGTAAAGATAATTTTGGGAGATATATATTTTTAAAGCTAATTTTGGGAGATATTTTTGGAGGTTGTGAACATGATTTTGGTTTCCATGGGTTGGAGACCCTGAGCATGTCACTATTTGATAAATTTGCAACTCATGCATATTGGATATAACTCACAACAAACTTGAGTTTTCATGGTGTTCATTGTATGGAGCAAAGATAAAAGTTCCTAATTGTGTAATTGCAGCTATATAGCATTATTCATCTCTTTATTCTTGAATTTTCTTTGTAAACAAGTGAATTTTTGGTTGAAATGCACACTCAGTTAATTCATCGTAAATTTGTTTATATTGGGTGCATTTTTGGTGGTAACCATCACCCATTTTATCAAAGTTGATTGTTGGAGAAAATGGCCAAAGTCGATGATTTGTTGCAGTTATTATACAATTTAATGCCATACACTTAACATAACAGTGTCCAAGTTAGCAAGGACACGCTCTTTGAAATCCAAAGATATTTTCAAAATGCGAGAAGCACAATTGAATTCTTGGAGCTAGATTCCCAGTTTCAACGAGATGAACTACATGAATTACAAAAGAAGGATTTTGAAATTGTTTTTGTCCAAAATAATAGTTTGTTTGAGCCTGATCATCAGTAAGTTAATGATCAGAGTAATGAAGTGGTTTCAGGAGAAAATTTGGGTGTTGGGAAAGTTGTGTTCAGGAAAGTGTATGCGAAATTCATTAGCATACATATGTGAAGCATGTTGTTACAAAAACTTGTATAAGATTGTGGGAAGAGATTACACACAATAAACAAAGAACTAGTTTGGGTTACAACAAGGATATTTTGGATGTATCTTTTCACATCCCAGATTTTTCTAAACAAATACAATTCTGAAGTGTTGGATTTCTGGATGGTATTGTTCTAGAACAAGTTGATAGATGCCAACATTGTAACAGAGTCAGACATGTGAAAGATCGGTGTTTTGATCTTCACCCGTGTGAGCATTGTGGAAAGTGAAATCATCATACAAGTAGATGTTCCAAAAAGAAGTCTACTGCAAGAGTGCGACTAAATTTCGAATGGAATGCTTCTTGGGATTGGACGAAAACATCCAATAAGATTTATAGGTCATGTTATGAAGAATTTGGTATCTACAGATAAATACTAATTCCCTAAATAGTAGCTACATCTAGAACAATAGTTTTAAAGCACTTTAATCTTTTTCTATAAGAAATAGATAAGACAAAGAGAATGAGAGGACCTACTTGTACTTTCGCTTTTCTCTTGTCTCCTTTGTATTGATCCTGTCGCTCCTTCCCATACTTAACACGCTTGAGAAGTACCTGTAAACATCAACAGAAGACAAGGAACCGATCAAAGAAAAAGATCTATTGATTACAAGTAAATGGAATCACAAACATTCACACATATAAGCATCACATATCAAGATAAGCATATGGAAAAGCGTGCAAATACTTTATTGAATAGAAGGAAGAATTACAACCATGAAGTCTGATTCAAAGTCACTCCTCCAGATTTGGTTCCATCCACAACACATCATAAGCATGACAATCTGGCAGCATAATGACACTTACAATAGTCTCAGTTCTCAAACTAACATTATCTCCTTACAATCATCAAAGTCCATCCCTCGATCACTTAGATGAGTGCTCAATTTATAGGAACATGGAGGAGGTTATGTCATAAATGGGGGTATTGAATGGCCTTCCATACTTAGAATTAGTTCCATGGAGGAAGGGATGAGAGGATATGATGTATCTTAACTCATTCCTCATCCATTTCTGAGCTCATAGGAGTTGATAAGTGTGGGAATCTTTTAGATGGCTCTAGAAGATAAGAATATTCCCATAACCCTATGTGAATTTCACTCAATCTCGCCCACCGCAGGTCAAAGTGGGCCTAAGTGCTCTACAGAGCACCCTTGCATGGGCCTAAGTGCTCTGCAGAGCACCCTTGCATGGCCCTACCTGCGCTGGTCCCTCTGGGAGTCATTTCAGGATGCCTTCAAGCCATGAAACTATCTGGGAAGGAGAAATTCAAAAGGTTGACTTGTTTAGGGCATGTAGCAACTAAAATTAGGGTTTGATGAGCCCTAAAACACTGATCTGGATGATGGGAGTGATGTGCCCAAATGGATCTGTAATAGCTGCCCCCTAAAACATGAAGTCGAAAATTTAATGTCGAGTGAAATGCTTTACGATGTGATGAGGAGGTTCCGAAATGGTTTGTGACCTACATTGATTACAATACATAATATCATGATATTTTGATTTATTCTCATGAATTTCTAAGGGGAGGCATACCCATGCTCAGCATATAAACTTTCATTACAAGTACATAGACAGTCATCTACAGATATAGACCCATGATTGGAATGACCATCAATGTAAACCCATTGTACGGATGATTTGGTACATTTCCTAAAATTGCAACCCGGATGGATGAAACTAGATTCGGGGTCTTCTATCTTGTTCAATTGTTCGCTCAAATACGAGTCTAACCATATGAATATGTGATCTAAAGTCGAACATGGGAAGACATCATCTGATTACCAACCAATGATGTAAGTTGTTAACAGACGCTAGAGAAATCATCGATAATGATCATGATCCTCAAGGTACTGCAGTACATTCTGCATGGTGTGAATGGATGTTTTAATGTCGAACACCATACAAAGTCTTTCGGTTGAAGCCCAGTGATGTCAACCTATCACTGGAAGCGAGAAACTTGACCTTGATGTATGCAAGTCTCAAGGGACTAGAAGGGTGTTTCTAAGTCAACTTCTTGGATAATGAGCTGATGTCAACAAGAAGTGACTCATCGTAGGAGGGCCTTGATGTATCCCACATCAACGACACGAAATGAGTTTAATGATTTTGGAGACGGAATTTGACTGGCGACACAAGGTTCAGGAATGGCGGTCATGAAAATGAAGGTTTATGGTATTGCAAAGGATGAATTTTCACTGAATGACTTCTCTTGAACATGTCGACGACACTGAAATGAATTGGTAGCATTGACCCAAAATAATGTGATGCATGGTATGATAGACCAATGATATGATAACCATCAAGCTGATAACCCAACCCAAATAGTCACGGTGATGAAGTGAAAGTGTCATGTTCAAGAGCGACCTGCTACCAAAAGTGGTTTACCCTTTTTCCATTTTCCCCAGTCATTGCTGACCAGTACTTCTTTATTTTTATCAAGCCTGAGGAGGATAACATATGCTTGTTGTATAATTCCACCCTTCGGGTGAATCCATCGCTATGTGATGTTTTAACGAGTCTAGCGAAGGTGAAACTCAGCCTTGTCATGATCGACGATCTTGTCTCTATTTGATGTTTTAACGATAAATATAACTCGGTCCTTTTAATGTTTAAAGAGTTTGAAAAGGGACGAAAAGAAAACTCCACAAGTTTTTTTCGAAAATTTTTCTCTCAAGTCCAAAAAAGTGTAAAACAATACAAGAGAGAACCTATTGACCATGTTCGGTCAACGTATTCCTTTTTCGTAAATAATATATCTCAGCTTGAAAAAGGGTTAAACTTATACTGAGTAGATGTCATTTCCAATCCGTTAACGAGCTGGAAAGGACAAGCGCTCAACAATCTTTTCATATTTCTAGAGTTTGAAAAGAGCTTAAAGAGGACTCTGTTTTGAGGAACGAGTGGTGTCTAGGATAGAAACTGGTTCCGGTGATGTTGGAACTTCTCAAAACATGTTGATTTATGTGAAGAGGTTGGCTAATAAGATCACTCATTGCAACTTTTCCTCAAAAAGGGTAAAACAACAAGTGAAAGTGTATGATTGGCCAAGAAGATAGTGACGATGGAAGGAGAAAAACCAAGGCTCATCTGGCGGAAGAGGCTGATAGAATGGAAATCATGAGGGTTGAAATGGAAATGGGTTCATTTTTAGACAAGCTTGAACCATAGGGAACTATGCTTGGATTCAGTTTCATGTTTACAGAAGCTTGAAATGAAAATCTATGCTTGGATTCAATTTCATTTTTATACAAGCTTGAATTATGAAAAACTATGCTTGAGATTGGTTTACATGCCCCCAACATAATGACTCGATTCTAGGTGTATGCCCCCAAAGCTTCATTACATTCACCTAAGTAGACTACTTATGGCTATCAGGTGGATGGAATGAAGGTCCATTTACGAGATCAAGTGAAAGACTTGACTGGGATTTTACGAGATCTATGTAAGGTTTTGTTTTGTTGACTCCATTTCCTTAAGATCATGTAGAAGGTTGATTCATATCATAGTAACCCCTCATCTCATGTTTACCCCGGATAAGCCTGTAAAAGTGGGTAGATGTGAGAGGAGGTCGTTACACTAGATTGAGGTAAACGTGAATCCCTTTCTTGTTGAGAGGGAGTGTTGAAAATGGCATCAAGAAAAAATCTACTTCATTTTTTTCCTTGAATTAAACTAGGAATAAAATTGTAATTCCACATCACATGACAACTTGTATTAGTTAACTAAGCTAATTTGACTTAGTTGCCTCAGTTAATTAGAGTTGAGGGTCTAACTTGAGTCATGTAGAATGTCTCTTACATTGTAGGAGCCCTAGTTGAGTTTATTTCTAGTTGTAATTAATTAATTCAGTTTAAATGAGTTAAAGTCAGTGAAACTAGTTCCAACTGTTGGAGTAACCAGTGGGAGGTCTAGTAGTGTGGTGTTGCCTATAGTGATCAACTAGTTAACTCGTGATTCACTCATAAATAACTCATGCATGTTAGATCTGAGGGTTACCTAGTTGAGATTGGAGTTCAGGGATAGTGTATTAGCAGTTGTATAATCCTCTAAATTGTACAGGTGGTGCATGCAGTTAGAGGAAGGCCTATCATGCATTGCACAATTCCTTTGAGGAATTTTCCTAATTAATAGGGGGTTAATCCCCAAGGAAACAACACAAGGAAATAGGGACTTGGGCAAATAGAAAATTGATTAGCTTGTCTAGGATGCTGTAAGACAAATAGAGATAGTGCATACGTTGTTCGGGCTTGAACAAAGCATTATAATCTTCTCATATTTTGTCACTAATGCAATATACAAACAACAAGGGTTTTTAGTTGTGGCTTTCCCCAAGAAATCATTGTGTAATGTCCCGATTGAATTCTTTTTCTTGTATGCTTCGTGATTTCACGATCGTTTAATTGTTTCCGCTAATGAATAGAGTAAATTCAATTCTATTGTTTTAGTAAATTACAATTAGATATTTGAATCTACAAGGAATTTCTACATGATGAACCGTGATGCGTCTGTAGCAACGTTTTCCATAGGGGATTTCATGTTCTATGTCAACTGTGGAGGACCCCCAAGATCTCCTTTTGATTTTGTGAGGAGAATGATGCTTGCATCACATTCTTTTTAGGGCATGTCTCCATGCAAAGAAGACACTAAATTTTTACCCCCACATCTTCTTTGTCAACAAATCAACCTATAACTACAAAACCCAAATTACATAATAGCATAAACAGAAGCAAGGTAGTTAAAATGCGAGAAGCAAAGTGGTCAACATGGGAGCCAACTATTGGCAATCTTTAATGCATAGAATAATGTTATTTTCCACATCTAATAATAATGAAAAATATAAAATAAACATTAAATAAAGTCTAATAAAAATATGAAAGTTGTATGATTACAGTCCTTAATGTATAGGATAATGTTATTTGCCACATATAATAATAATGAAAAAATATAAAATAAACATTAAATAAAGTCTAATAAAAATAAGAAAGTTGTAAAGTAAGCCTAAGAGGCTTGCATGTAGCCCACGTGATTCCAAAAACTAAAATGAATCTGTCGCTTGCAGATCCAGAATGCGAGGGTTTCAGTGAATCTATTACCCACTGCTGCTCCAATGAATCTATTATTCACCCAGTGCAATGAGCAACAAGACCCAAACAAGACAGATGAGAGAAAGGGTTATGCTCTACTCTTGGTTACATAGAATTTTCAAGTTGGAAATTGCATTGTTTTTGGCAATAGCTATGGCAACAGATTCAATTTCAGATTTCATGCCAATTACGCGAGTCTTGCCAGAAGCAAATTGAATTCTCAGTGAGCAAATTGAATTCTCAGTGATACCGATTCAATTAACTGAGATTCATATCTCGTTATGGAGATAGCAAAGGCATAATCCACTACATAATATACAAGGGGTATGTCTCGCTGAAACTGGTCTCCTCTCAACACGTTCATTCATAAATCATCCCTCCCAGCAGCTAGGCAGCAAAAGGACATTGAATCCATTAGATCGAGGCACTAGTTCCAGAGCAACACATATTTGGAAGTGAAGGAGTGGGAACCAATTTTTAATTTGAATAAGAAGTTGGTGACCAAACAAGCATTGTGAGTTAAGTTACCATGCCTACTAATCGAGCTCTGGCAATAACAACATTCTATGGCTCAATTAGAAAATTTTGGGAGCACAGATGTGTGTAGATATGGATTCAAGGAAGGGCCTGTAAGACATCTTGGCCCTGATATTTTATGAAGGATGGAATTTGTCATAAATTGGTTATGTTTTACCATTTCGTTTTCACTTGTGTCTTTAGTATGGAAATCAGGATTCAACGCAAATCGGGGTTCAAACCCGGAAATGGAATCTAGACTCTACCTGACCAAAAGAATAAACTGACTCTCGACTCTAGTTGCCCAAAAGAATAAACTACATGCCTATACAAAGAAAAGAAAGGTATCACTTGTTTCTTTACGTTTTTGTTTTAACAAATCCTTTTAGAATATTTTTTCGTTGTATTTAAGCGCCAACCACAGGGATTTCAAAGAAATTACGATACCTTTGGAAATTTTTGGAGTGGAATGTCTATCCACAGGCATAGCAGAGACATGCAATGCAGGGGGCTTGGGAAATGATGATTCGTTCTTTTCTTGAGAGCTTTGTTCAACTTCTTCTCTTTGGCATGAAGAGTTGCCATGGCGGTCCCCCTCTTTAACTGAAGATAATGCTTCTCGCAGAGAGTCTTCATCAGCATAGTCATGGAGTGGCACCGCCATTATTTTCCATTTTCCATGTTGTGCAAAAGCCCGAATTTGTGCAAGAATTGGAAGACGGTGAAGAGTTTGATGCAGAGACCTCCCAGTCCTCTATAGGGCATGCAAGTGGAAACATGTAGTTTATCTTCCAAGCCAGTCCAGGTTCGATTCCTGCGAAAGCCTGCGAGGGTTTGAAAACTGCCGATATCTCCAATAGCATAATAAATAACACTTCCAAGCCTTGTGTGTCTATCCAAAGGTCTTACCCCATGCTGCCATGGAACATGTTACATGGGGCTCTACCTCGAATGGATTTGGAACTATTGTGCGTCTATCCAAAGGTCTTACCCCATGCTGCCATGGAACATGGGGCTCTACCTCGAATGGATTTGGAACTACGTGAAGGGATGTTGCCTTTGCTACAAGCTCTTGAAGAAGCTATAAAAGTTAAAACTAAAAGGGGTGTTGCAGATTTGGGCCAAAAATGTGAGTGCGTAGCCATTTGAAAAAACCACTGTGTGAGAAATTGAACGAAGCCATACTTTGGTAGGCTCTGATACAAGATTTGGTAGGAAAGATAATGTGAAGTAAAGACAAGTGGAGAATGGTGTCTAAACATGTGTGAGTCATGCGTAAACCCTAGGCAACCTTTTGAACATGAAGATTTGTGTTTAAAAAATAGTTAACAGAAACTGAAAACTCTTGCGACATAAAACCTCCAAGTTGCTTATTCGTTGAAATAACCACTAGATGAAGCTCATAGGTAGATGAAAAAGTGCTTTATTAAATATACGAAAACATCAAATTAAATTGAGTTGGCTAACTTTGGTTTTCCTGGAGAAAATAATGCAACCGATTACAATAGTCAATAGTCCCTGCCGTTATTACAATAGTACCTGCTAACCCCGAAGTGGCAAGGACTCATAACACAGCCTGTAAAAATTTGAGACCAAAATAACTACATATGGTGGCAGGCACCGAGAAACATATTATCCTACTACTTAAACTATTGATATATTCTGGATACCATTATCTAAAATTGAAGAAGCCCAGGGTTTCAAAGTTCAGTAAATCGTCCTTTCTTTTTCAATCGTCTGCATTTCAATTTGAGGGCTTTCAATTTCTCTTCTAATTCTTCAACCTCTGCAGAATCATTTTCATCCAACCATTCTTCTACGCCATCTAACATTTGCTCCATATTTTCTGAATTTGTGATGCTTCCCTTGATTCTGGCTTCTTTGACTCTGCTTCTCACGTTGTAAACACAAGTGGCCAAATTTTCTCTGGCAATATGCCTCTTCTTGGCCTCTTCATCCTCCCGTCGGAATCTCTCTGCATCACCCAACATTCTCTCAATCTCATCTTTTTTCAGCCGACCACCGTCGTTAGCAATTGTAATCTGATTACTTACCCCGCTTCTTTCGTCCTCGGCAGACACTTTCAGGATTCCATCCACATCCACTTCAAACACAGCTTTAAGTTGTGGCCTTTCAAATGGAGATGCCTGAATTCCCCATAAAATAAATTGACCCAGCAAATTGTTGTCGACAACCATAGCTCTCTCACCTTCATAAACATTAAACGACACATTGAATGACCCACTGTCACGCAGGGTAGTGAAATTACCCTCCCTCCGAGTGGGAATGGGAGTATTCCTGGGAACGACTACAGACATAACATCTCCACGAACTTTGAGTCCAAGACTCAAAGGTGTTACGTCCATCAGTACTAGGTGGACGCTTTCCTCGTTGAGGGTTGCAGCCTGAAGTGCAGCACCATGTGCAACAGCTTCATCAGGATTTAAACTTCTGCAGAGTTGTTTTCCATCAAAGAAGTGTTGAAGGAGTTCCTCGAGCTTTGGAATGCGGGTGGAGCCGCCTACCAGTACAACTTCGTCAATTTGCTCTTTGCTCAGCTTGGCGTCTTCCAGACATTGCTTCACGATTTCCATACACTTTTCGAACAACTCAGCGTTGAGTTTCAAACTTTGCCCTTGCAATTTTTATGTGAAAGTCTAATCCTTCGTAGAGAGAATCAATATCAATCACAGTTTCCACAGCAGAAGATAGACTTCTTTTTGCTCTCTCGCATTCTGAGCGCAGTCTCCGAAGAGCCTTTGCATTTGTACTCAACTCCTTTTTGTTTCTTCTCTGGAATTGCTCAACACAGTAATTGAGCATTCTGTTATCAAAATCCTCCCCTCCCAAATGCATGTCCCCTCCAACAACCTTCACCTCAAATTTACCACTCTCAACGGTAAGGATGGAAACGTCAAAAGTTCCTCCACCCAGGTCAAAAATCAGGATTGTCTTCTTTTCAGTGCACTGTGTAGAAAACCCATAAGCTATAGCTGCTGCTGTGGGTTCATTAATAATCCTCATCACATTAAGACCTGCAATGACAGCAGCATCTTTAGTGGCCTTCCTCTGAGAATCGCTAAAATAGGCCGGCACTGTGACCACGGCATTTTTGACATCAGATTTGAGATAAGCTTCGGCTATCATCTTCATCTTCGATAAGACCATAGAAGATATCTCCTCTGCTGCGAACTCCTTCCTCTGGCCTTTGTACTCAACTTGGATGAGTGGCTTGTCATTGTCCCCGCAAACTACAGTGAAGGGCCATAGTTTCATGTCACTCTGTACATCGAGGTCGCTGAATCGCCTTCCAATGAGTCTTTTCACATCGAACACGGTGTTGTGGGGATTGGTTGCGACCTGATATTTTGCACCATCGCCAACCAGCCTCTCAGAGGCTGTGAAAGCAACTGTTGGATATTTTTCAATGGGAGAAAATACCAAAACCAAGATTCAAACTAAACACAGAGACAATGCTCTGTTCTTTGACTCCAGGATCTTTTATGCACAGAGAGACTTAAAAAAAATTCACTGAGAAACAGAGTATATCACCACCATAAAAACATTCTATTCATTAAAACAAAAACTGATACATATTTCTTCCTCTGTGCAAAGAGGGAATAAAAAAAACACTCTGCTGCTCTCACAGATTTTCACTGCTGTGGAGATTACATAAACGGTTCTTCAAAACATTCCTGTGTTTTTCATTTGCAGATAAAACATTACAGCACTGCTGTGCCTCCAAAAATTGCACTCACTCTCGTGCGTAGCCGCACCACTCACAACCAAAAAAAAACTTACATAAAACTACACACTCACTCACGGGCTTGACACAATGTTTTATGTAAAACATACATCCCAAAAAGAACTGAACTACCGCACGTAGTCTATTTACTACATCATAAAAAATATATATATAAAAAAACATATAATAATATATGCCCATGACTATATTTAAACACATGGGACGTATGCCCATTATTTCATTAATGGCCGCCACCATAAACTACGTAAACACATTAAAAGCATTTTAATTCCCTTCTCAGCGGTCAACAAAAACTTCACGCAAAATCTGACTTGTCGGGGGCCCGTGCACCTTCCGGAGATCGACGGCGGAGAACACGCAGGGAGATCGGACGGTGGAGAGGATATCGGAAGGCAGATTTCCACCGAGCTTTAACTTCTGATGGCTTTCGTTTGCTGATGTCATGCGGGTGGCACGCGTCGCCTCCAAATCGCATCGGAGCAACGAGTACGGAAACTGCTTTTTGTTTGATAGCGGTGCGATATCCCTTGGCGGTTTTAAGGTTCTGTTCGGTGGTTTCGTGCGCGTTGAAATTACATTTTCAACACTCCCCTTTAATTTCAACTGCTGGGCATTCGGTCATACCCAAACACTTCCTCAAAAATTCAAAGCTCTTCTGATCCAAAGGCTTTGTCAAGATGTCTGCTACCTGTTCTTGAGTCTTGCAATGTTCCAAGACAATTTCTCCATTGTTCACCAATTCTCTGATGTAGTGAAACCTTGTATCAATGTGTTTCGTTCTTTTATGAAACACTGAATTCTTTGACAATGCAATAGCAGAGCTATTGTCACAAAAGATCACTGTCGCTTTTGCCTGCTCTTGGCCTAAGCTTCTCAACATCCTTCTCATCCACACTGCTTGACATGCTGCTGCTGTAGCTGCCACATATTCAGCCTCTGCTGTAGACAATGCTACAATGGACTGCTTCTTAGAAGCCCATGAAATGGCTCCTGAACCCATATTAAAAACATAACCGGAAGTGCTCTTCCGATCATCTACACTTCCAGCCCAATCACTGTCAGTGTATCCAACCAAATCTGAATGTTCTGAGGTATTATATAAAATTCCAAACATTTTGGTACCTTTGACATACCTCAAAATCCTCTTTGCTGCCTGCCAATGTGCCTCCTTTGGCCTCTCCATGAACCTGGAAATTAAACTAACAGCATACATTAAATCAGGCCTAGTTGCTGTTAAATACATAAGGCTGCCAACAATACTTTTATACAAGCTAGGATCAAAATCCTTGCTGCTGTCCTCTCTGCTGAGCTTTAATCCCATCACTGTGGGAGTGATTGCTGCCTTGCATTCTTCCATTTTAAATCTGCCCAAAACTTGATTTACATATCTTGCTTGAGATATAAAAATCCCTTTTTCATTTTGATCTACTTCTATGCCTAAGAAGTATCTCAACAAACCCATGTCAGTCATTTCAAATTCATCCTTCATGACTGATTTAAAATTTTCAATGAGCTGATCATCATTACCTGTGAAAATCACATCATCAACATACAAGACAACAATTAAAATTTTACCATCCTTTTCTTTGATGTAGACTGTGGGTTCTCCTTCACATTTGTCAAATTCATTATCCAATAGATATGAATCTATCCTGCTGTACCATGCTCTTGGCGCTTGCTTCAGCCCATAAAGAGCTTTCTTCAATTTGCACACTTTGTGCTCTTCACCTTTCTTCTCATATCCGAGAGGCTGTTCCACATAGACCTCTTCCATTAACACTCCATTTAGGAATGCTGATTTCACATCCATTTGGTAGACTTTCCATTTGTTTTGAGCTGCTATGGACAGCACTGCTCTCACGGTTTCCATTCTTGCAACCGGTGCGAAAGTCTCCTCATAATCTCTACCATACTGCTGCTTGTACCCTTTGACAACCAGCCTTGCCTTGTGCCTTTCAATCTTGCCTTCAGCATTGCTCTTGGTCTTGTAGACCCATTTCACACCAATGACTTCTTTGCCTTTTGGTAACTCTACCAAATCCCATGTTTTGTTTCTCTCTATGGCATTAATTTCCTCATCCATAGCTTCTATCCATTTCCTATCTTTGATTGCATCCTCGAAATGAATAGGATCATCAACATGACAATATAAGGCAAATAAGGAATTCATTCCTTCATCATAAATGTCACTTAGATTTCTAAACTTCTTACCTCGTTCACTTGGTGTGCAAGTGCTTGAAGATGCACTTGAATTTCCTCCTTGTGGTGTGCTTGGAGAAGCACTCTCATTGATCCTCAATGGTGTACCTTGCTGTCCTTGTGTTGTCCTCAATGGTGTCCCTTGCTGTCCTTGTGTTGGCGCTGCTGTTTGGGGATGTATTTCAGCTACCTCCTCTTCATCTTCATCATGAGACAAACAACTCTTGACATTCACTGTTTTCTCTATGCTTCCATCCCAAGCTTCTTCCTCAATGAATTGAACATCCCTGCTGACAAAGAATTTCTTGGTAGATGGAATGTACAGCCTGTAGGCTTTGGATTCATCACTGTATCCAATGAAGATGCATTTCTCCCCTTTGCTGTCCAACTTCCTCCTTAGCTGATCCGGAATGTGTGCATAGGCCACACACCCAAAAACTCTCATGTGGGTGACTCCTTGCTTTCTCCCACTCCATGCCTCTTCTGGCACCTTGTTCATGACTGCTTTTGTAGGACACCTGTTCAATATATAAACTGCACAATGTACAGCTTCAGCCCAATACTCATTTGGCAAATGCTTTGCCTTCAACATGCTCCTCGCCATATCCATGATGGTTCTGTTCTTCCTTTCAGCAACTCCATTTTGCTGCGGAGTGTACCTTGCTGTAAACTGTTTATGAATTCCATTTTCTCTACAAAATCTTAGGAATTCCTTGGAGATATACTCACCTCCTCTATCAGTTCTCAATACTTTTATGTGCAGCCCGCTTTGGTTCTCCACAAGTGCTTTGAAATTTTGGAATTTCTCAAACACTTCACTTTTGTTCTTGAGGAAATATATCCAAGTCTTTCTTGTAAAATCATCAATGAATGTCAAGAAATATAGGCTGCCAGCTAATGATGGAGCTTGCATTGGTCCACACAAATCTGAGTGGATAATCTCTAAGAGTGCCTTTGCCCTTATGCTTTTCCCTGATGGAAAACTTTCTCTATGTTGTTTTCCCAATATGCAGCCTTCACATAGGCTGTCCGGCTTCTCTATCAATGGCAATCCTTTCACCATTCCTTTCCTGCTCAATAAGTTTAGGCCTCCAAAATTTAGATGCCCGAATCTCAAGTGCCATAACCAATTTTCATCCTTTGGCACGCTTTGGAAAGCCTCTTGGGTAACTGCTGCAATTTCTCCTTTGTTTTTCAAATCTGCCCGGATCCTGAGAGGGAACATCCTGTTCCTTGTCATCTTCACTTCAGCAATGCATCTTTTGCTGGGTGGTATGTCCATGATGGTGCACACATCATTTACAAAATAAACATTGTAACCCTTTTGGATAAGCTGTCCAACACTCAATAGGTTACATCTCATTCCGGGGACATAGTAGACATCTGCTATGGTTTTCCTTTCTCCTTGTTTTGTAAATATTTTTACTTCCCCTTTTCCCATAACAGACACTTTACTATCAGTTCCTAGTGTGACCTCTGATTTCAAATTCTGATTTAAGGCTGAAAAGAGGGCTATATTCCCTGTCATATGGTTGCTGCAACCTGAGTCTAAAAACCATATGTCCTCACTATGTGTTTCAGCCATGTTACAAGCTAACAGGACATTGTCTTGACTGCTGTTTTCTCTTGTAACATTTGCATTTTGTCTGCTGTTCATATCATGTTGTTTCTTTCTACAATCACTAGCATAATGTCCATACTTTTTGCAATAATAGCATTGAACATTAGATTTATCATACCTTTGTCCTTGAGCATGATGTTGATCTCTTTGTTGGCTGCTGCCTTGACCTTGGTTCTGATTTAGATTGCTGCCTCTTCCTTGTGCATTTGCTGGGCTGTTCCTTCCACCTCTGTTCTGGCTTCTGCCTCTTCCTCTCTTGTTTCCTCTGCCTTGACCTCTTCCTCTTCCAAAGGACATTTGGGTCTTGAAAGCTTGCTCAAGAGATGAGTTTTCATTCCTACTCAACCTCTGCTCATGTGTTATCAGTGATGCATGTAGCTCATCAACTGAATAGTTTGAGAGATCCTTTGTCTCTTCAATGGTGGTGACTATGGCATCAAACCTTGAGGGTAAGACCCTCAATATTTTCTCCACTATCCTTCTATCTTCAATGGTTTCTCCATGAGTTCTCATTTGTGTGATTACACCAATCACATGAGTGAAGAAAGATTCAATGTTGTCTGACTCCTTCATTTTCAAGTTCTCAAAATCCTTTCTCAGCAATTGTAGCTTTGCTGTCTTCACTCTCTCCATGCCTTGATAGGCTGTCTTGAGGGTTTTCCATGCTTCATTTGATGTTTTAGCTGCTGCTATCCTTGGAAATATACTCTGGTCTACTGCTAGATGCAACAATAAAATGGCCTTTGCATCCTTCTTCCTATTGCTCTTCAGCTGATCTTTCTCTCCCTGAGTTAGTGCATTGAACTCATTTTCATCTGCTACTTCTTCAAACCCAGATTCAACTATTTCCCATAAATCTTGAGAGGCAAATAAAGCTCTCATAGTTATAGACCAGTAGTCATAATTCTTCCCATTAAACTGTGGGAGCTGGGTATTAAACATACCCATACCAGTGCTTGTGCTGGCCATTACTTGACTCTGTATTTAAAAAAACTGACTATCTCTTTCAGCAGCAACACAAAGAAAAATCTTTGAGAAATACCTGAATCCTTTGATGTCTGAGTCTTCTGACTGCCTGAGAGGTTTTGCTGCAGCTACAAACCTTCTCCCTTCAGCTTCTTTAACTTCTTTAAAGAGCCTGGTCCTGCTCTGATACCAGTGTTGGATATTTTTCAATGGGAGAAAATACCAAAACCAAGATTCAAACTAAACACAGAGACAATGCTCTGTTCTTTGACTCCAGGATCTTTTATGCACAGAGAGACTTAAAAAAAATTCACTGAGAAACAGAGTATATCACCACCATAAAAACATTCTATTCATTAAAACAAAAATTGATACATATTTCTTCCTCTGTGCAAAGAGGGAATAAAAAAAACACTTTGCTGCTCTCACAGATTTTCACTGCTGTGGAGATTACATAAACGGTTCTTCAAAACATTCCTGTGTTTTTCATTTGCAGATAAAACATTACAGCACTGCTGTGCCTCCAAAAATTGCACTCACTCTCGTGCGTAGCCGCACCACTCACAACCAAAAAAAAACTTACATAAAACTACACACTCACTCACGGGCTTGACACAATGTTTTATGTAAAACATACATCCCAAAAAGAACTGAACTACCGCACGTAGTCTATTTACTACATCATAAAAAAATATATATAAAAAAACATATAATAATATATGCCCATGACTATATTTAAACACATGGGACGTATGCCCATTATTTCATTAATGGCCGCCACCATAAACTACGTAAACACATTAAAAGCATTTTAATTCCCTTCTCAGCGGTCAACAAAAACTTCACGCAAAATCTGACTTGTCGGGGGCCCGTGCACCTTCCGGAGATCGACGACGGAGAACACGCAGGGAGATCGGACGGTGGAGAGGATATCGGAAGGCAGATTTCCACCGAGCTTTAACTTCCGATGGCTTTCGTTTGCTGATGTCATGCGGGTGGCACGCGTCGCCTCCAAATCGCATCGGAGCAACGAGTACGGAAACTGCTTTTTGTTTGATAGCGGTGCGATATCCCTTGGCGGTTTTAAGGTTCTGTTCGGTGGTTTCGTGCGCGTTGAAATTACATTTTCAACAGCAACAATGGAAGGCGTGACTCTGTTCCCCTGATCATTAACAATAATTTCAATTCTATCGTGCTGCCACACTGCGACGCAGCTGTAAGTTGTTCCCAAGTCAATGCCGATAGCTCTCTCTTTACCGTTGGCATCCATATCTCAATTACTATGAAATAAGATAACTCCTAGCTTGAAAGTTGAAAGTATGGCAATGCAATGGAGTAATTATAAGATGCAATTTACAGACAGAAGAGTCAGACGCAAGGAAATTAAAAGCTCATGACTCTTCCCAGACCCCGATCCGACCCCCGAACCTTAAGGTCGGTGAGATAGTAAGGTGGGTTTCACCACGATGACAATGGAAGGTGGCTTCATCGTTGGAAAGTATTTCGAATCTCTGTTAATGGGGCTATATTTCTTCTTTGATTTAATCCAAAAAACCAAACTTTTGTACGGTTTATTTCATTGAGTATTTTAAAACGAACTAAGAATGTTGAACAAACATTTTCCAGGAAACAATTATTGTAAATATCAAGAATCTGTGAATCCAAACCCCTTGAACTTTCATTTGTGCTTTTTATAAGTTCTCTCAAGTAAATAATATGATAATATAATAGATTGGATTATAAGTTCTGTCAAGTAGATAATGTATTTACCTAGGCAACTTATAATAGATTGGATTATGAATACTAGGATCTAGAGCGTTTTCTAATAAAATGGTAATTTTATTAGACAAGTAGTCTACCAAGGCACAGATTTAGGAGCACTTTCCTCATCTACAATAAATACTAATAATAACAACTCAATCAATATATTAGCACAAGCATTGTTATAAAATGTAATTGTGATATTTTACTATAATTTTTTCAAATGTAATATTAATATAAAATGAAATTTTAATATTTTATTATAATGTTTATTATGACTTAATTTATTAATTAAAATTAAATTTAGTTTTGATAAAAAAAAATTGTAATATTTCATTTTATTATCAAAAATAAAATGATTAGTTTTAATAATTTTTCCCTCTGCGATATTTCATTTTATTATCAATTTAATATAAAACATTAATAATAATTTAAAAAAGTATTTTATTTTATTTGGTTTTTAATTCAATACAAATTACTCAATTATCATTAAAATAAAAAAACAAAATCATTTTATTTTATTCTTTTATCAATTTAATTTCACAAACTAAATCATTAAATTTAAACATGGAAAATATATTTAAAGAAATGCCTTTTATGGTATTTGCCTCTCATTTCCTCTGATGAAAGCCCATAAAACATAAACTAGTTGTAAAATGAACATTTCTTATGGAATTCATCTTTACCCATATGCAGATATTTTGTAATGGTAACAAGATTAATAGCTATGATGAAACATAGTCTTTGCCTCTGCCACTAATTAATTGATTCACTTTCTCTCTGCACAATGTTTTATGTACAGTGTAAGCTCTCCACATAACTACCTCCACACAACTTCCTCCACATAATCAACTTCTCCGTGCATTGTTTAAAAAAAAAAAAAAACTTGGATATTAATTATAGAAAATCCCTTATTGGGAAATTCAACACTAGCTCGCAACATATCATTTAACACATTTTCTTATGATTAATGTCGTTGTAATGTTTTTCCCCAATCAAGGTGTGTGTCGATAGAAATGAGCCTTTGGGATCTAGTCCATGATTAACCTTAAATCAGAAAGGATGGGAGGGCGACCTTACTACATCCCTCGCACATTTGGATGACGTCGTAATGTGGCATCATGCATGCAAAGAGTAAATGATGTAAGGATTGGTCGAAGAGACACCTTATCGTGGAATTTTGGTGGCGACAAACCTTCATTCCCAGGCGGAAGTTACCTTGTTTCGGGTTCTGGTATCGGTTCAAGGATCCTAGTCAGCTCGAGGCAATACAAGTGGGAGGCTATCGTGGTATGTCACCCTGGTGTAACTGGTTCCTCTCGCCACATGACTAAATTCAGTGGGTATATTCTTTCTCTTCGCCCCTCTCTTAGTTCATTCCTTGAGACTTGTACTATTGTGCAATCCGATGGGGAAGTATACATAATTTGTAGCCTACAAGAAAATGGAAACTTTGCCATGAATACTGGAAGGAACACTCTGGGTTTTATTATGAATTGTCTGCTTACTATCTAATTGTCTATGTTTTCTTCGGAATGTTACTATCTCGCATGGGAATGTATTGGAACTCTCTGGCATGGAGATTTTTATATATAGCATGTATGGATGTCTATGTTCATTGTTTGGCTCATTCGTCGTCTCTGAAGTTTGTTAGGGTTCAGGGTTTCTTGTGTATGGTTCGTCTCGTTTTAATTCTGTGTATGGTCTTAAGAGGGCTCGAGGAGTCTGGGTTTGTTGTTTCCAGCCTTTGGCAACAGAACCAAATCATTCTCAAGATAATTGTTGGGTTCAAGCCTAATGTTCAATATTCTATGCTTTATGTTATGTACCATTTCAGGTTTCCAATTGCAGTGTGATCGTCGGGACCTCAAACTTTCTTGTTGCTTCAAGCTCGAGGTCTAGGCTGATTGTCACAGGGTTTTCTATTTCCATATAGGTTGTTCGAGTGGTGAGATGGTTCGTCCTTCTTCTGGTTCAGGCTCTTCAATGAGAGGCGGTCGAGGACCTGGAAGAAGTGCGGGGAAGCAAGATGAAAATAGTCAAGTCCATCCTCGCCATGTGAGGAGCATGAGACACAAATCTTCCTTAAGGCTTATCTGTGACTCTGCCCCGTCATAACAAACAGACACTCGAACACAAGTCTGTCTGCTTATTTCTAATTCAGAGGCAGAACTAAACCGTCGAGCAGATGCTGATATAAAATTGGAAGAATGGAGAGACTTGGTTCTAGACCCTAGCCACTCTAGAGGTCGAACTTCTCAATATAAGCAGACTTTACACCTCTACTGGTTAATGAAGAATAATGTGGCCAAGGCCATAATTAACCCAATGGTTGGCTCTTCCAAGTATAATCTCAGTCTTCAAGAAATTCATAAGGAATTTCAACTTATTCAGCTTCAAATCCAATAGCAGAATGTTTGTCTCAAGCTCATTGAGAAACACATTCCTTGTCTTCCCCAGTCTAAATTACTAGGTTCGAGTGCGAAAGATCCAGCTCACGTGGACTCCTCTGATGAATAGTAGTATGCTCAGCTCAATTTTGTTTTCAATTTTGTTTAAGCTATATGTAAAATATGAACTCTATGATATTTTGTGTTAAGTACCTAGATCTTAGTAGGCTTCAAGACATTCAGTCGTATAAGGAATTGTTAGAAAGACTTAAACTTGTATATTTTTGGATGGCTTATAATATTGTTCGGTGGCCAACAAACTTGATTTCTCTCTGGGCAGGTTTAGGCCACATAACCACTTTAATTATGGTTGTAACCTTCTTTTTGAAGAAAATGAATGAAAATGTCCTGCCAATCTTACAAAAAAAATGTTGTCGCAATGTCTTACGATTTAGAAGTAGGTGGGTATCTAATGATTGAACTCTGACCTGTATGTTGGACAACTAATCCTCGGGATTAACCTTGGGTTTGTTTGGGTAGTTATTGGAGTCCAAGAACTCCCAGGAACTAATTCAATTGTTTCATATATGTATTAATATGTACACATTGTACATCATTGTTTGAGATTGATTAATATACATTTGATTTGGTTTCGAGTCTCACGTGTTTTAAATCCTCGGGATTAGCCTTGGGCCAGTTTGGGTAGTTATTAGATTCCAAGAAAACCCAGGAACTAATTCAATTGTTTCCTATATGTATTTATATGTATATCATGTACATAATTCTTTGAGATTGATTACTATACATTTGATTTGGTTTCCAGTCTTGTGTGTTTTACAGTGGTATCAAAGCTAGTAGTTTGTCTCCCTGTTAATTAAATTGTGCCACTAGTTTTGTGACCATCTAAAGCACCGGGCAGGAGATCTTGGAGGAGATTCTCGACCAATGTATTGTGCCAGAACGGGATCCATGGAGGTGGTAATTTTGATAGAATCCTATGTATAAAAGTAAAAGTTTGTCCTAAAGTATGAAGGGCAAGGAAATCTCTCCTCCGAATCATGTTGGTTTAGCTACTACATCTCATTTATAGATCTTAACCATTTTTGGATATGGATTTATTGGAAAATTATATTTGTGTGCAAAATTGTAGTTTTGATTGTGTTAAGAAGAGGTTTGAGAGAATTGATGAGAATTCTGTGTAAAGAGAATTACGCGAGACTATTAGATTATGGTCTTACCTTTTAATTCCAGATTTCATGATCGTGATTGATTTTCTAGCTCATGTTTTCTCTCTGTGTTTGCAATTCTATATATATGAGGTCAATGTTGAAGGTCGAATGGTTTAACTTGTAAAAATCAATCACTGATCTATTCTAAAATTTGATCAGATCTTTTGTGATGAATCTGATTTTCAAAATTTTGATCTAGCAGTGATCTTTTGTGCTTTTTTAAACTTTGACCGATATTCAATCGGTGTGTGATGCAAGAGTTTGACCAAGAAGAGACAGGTTCAATATCAAATTGTTCTTCAGAGGAATGTGACTGCGAATTTAGTAGATTCCAGCAAATTTTTGCAGTATTGAAGTCATTTGAAGTTGTCAAAGCCGAATAGAAGCCCAAACTTTCATTGTTGAAATTTTTGTTTTGACACAGTTTTTTTAAGTTGTCAAGGTCTGTTGTCAGAGTGTCTCTTGTCTGTTGTGAAACAATGAGATAGTTGTGTTAATTATATACATCTCCTTTGATGGTGAAAAAAAATGACAACGGTGAAGAATTGGAAGGTGAGCAAGGTCTGTTTGAAAGGGCTTCCATCAAAAAGTGAGGAAGAAAGAGTCTGATACAAAATTTTCAAGCAAAATAACGTGGAAGAAGTTGGTAAGCATCGAAGAAATGGAATTCACATTAAATTGTGTTGAAATTTAAAAATTATTTAAATAACAATTTCAAATGTGAACGTTGATTTTTGAGACAACTTTGAAAGTTTTCTTTAAATCGAGAAAGGAATAAAAAATACCGAGGAGTAAGGAGTAACTCTCAGGATTTTACCATCATGTTCACATGTAAAATTCACCATTAAAAAGATTAAAGTCAACAAGCAAAATTTACTTTTCAAAGTTAAAAGGAGACGAGATAAAAGTAATTTTTACATGAACTAAAAAAAAAAAACCAAGTTTTTTTTAAGCATTTTGAGAATTAATTGATGGCATATATTTTGGGAAAGTTTTTGAGAAGTGGTTTATAAGTAGTGCCCTTTTTCTCTTATTTTCATTAAATGGAGTAGTTTTGATTGGAAATGGAGAAAAAGAGTTGGTGCGCCTTTGTTGCACTACACAAGAATGACATGACATCAAGTTTTGATTTTGTTGAAGTTTAAATTATAGCATTTATGAATGTAAATTCAAGAAGGGAAAATGACATTGTGGTTAGCCAAGCTTATATAGTTGCATGGTGCGGTAGAGGTCATTAGTTCAAAACCTTGTAAAGATAGTTTTGGGAGATATATATATTTTTTAAAGCTAATTTTGGGAGATATTTTTGGAGGTTGTGAACATGATTTTGGTTACCATGGGTTGGCGACCCTGAGCATGTCACTATTTGATAAATTTGCAACTCATGCATATTGGATATAACTCAAAACAAACTTTAGTTTTCATGGTGTTCATTGTATGGAGCAAAGATAAAAGTTCCTAATTGTGTAATTGCAGCTATATAGCATTATTCATCTCTTTATTCTTGAATTTTCTTTGTAAACAAGTGAATTTTTGGTTGAACTGCACACTCGGTTAATTCATCGTAAATTTGTTTATATTGGGTGCATTTTCGGTGGTAACCATCACCCCTTTTCTCAAAGTTGATTGTTGGAGAAAATGGCCAAAGTCGATGATTTGTTGCAGTTATTGTACAATTTAATGTCATACACTGAACATAACAGAGTCGAAGTTAGCAAGGACACACTCTTTGAAATCCAAAGATATTTTCAAAATGAGAGAAGCACAATTGAATTCTTGGAGCTAGATACCCAGTTTCAGCGAGATGAACTACATGAATTACAAAAGAAGGATTTTGAAATTGTTTTTGTCCAAAATAATAGATTGTTTGAGCCTGATCATCAATAAGTTAATGATCAGAGTAATGAAGTGGTTTCAGGAGAAAATTTGGGTGTTGTGGAAAGTTGTGTTCAGGAAAGTGTATGCGAGAGTCATTAGCATACATATGTGAAGCATGTCATTACAAAAACTTGTATAAGACTTTGGGAAGAGATTACACACAATAAACAAAGAACTGGTTTGGGTTACTGATCCGGATTTAAACAGGAACGCAAGAGATTACAGAGATAACCATAAATACAGAGATGCGATAACCATAAAAACAGATATGCAGCGGAAATAATACTTCATTTCATTACTGTAAAATATTGAAATATGCTTACAAACAGAAATGGAGAGAAACTAGCTAGGGCGATGGTAGCTTATCTCTGAGAAGAGATGTGCGGCTACATGCCTCTGAACTGTTCCGAACTGCATTACAATGAGGCTCGAAGGCCTATTTATTGTTGAGAAACAATGGGAAACCCTTCACATACCGAAACCTAACCCTAGAAGATGAAACGCCAAATTGTGGGCCCCGTTTGGGTAAATTGGTACATCAATTTCCCGGGGTCGTAACTTTGGCATACGATCTCCGTTTGACGCGTACAATAGCTCGTTAGAAAGATATATCCGAGCACTACCACTTTGGGAAGGGCAACATTGGTCTATAGACCCATGTTGCCCCCAAATTCCCAAAAAAACGTCGTTTAGGGCCTCAAAACGGCTCCGGAAGTTCAGGACCCGAAAAACTGCTAAAAATAGTAAACTGTGCTACAATTTAGGAAACTGAAAAGACTGAAAGAGACAGTTGTGAGGGTCCAAATGGGTTGGTGGGTGGCCACCAACATCCACCTGGATCATTCCTCCCCCCTTAGGAAGCAATGGTCCCCATTGCGTTGAGTTCCTCCATCTGCTGAACTTGTCCTGCAATCTCTGATGTGTCCAGTGATGGTGGGAAGCATGATCGACGATGGTCCATATTGAACATTTGGTGCAGGCGAAGGAATGGAGGAATGATGTGCTCCAAAGCATTGTTCCCCATAGCCTTGGTACTGTTGTGAGGACCATGTCGGAGTGGTCTGAGCTTCTGATGGGTTCTGGTAAGGCGTTCTTTCTGTCGATGCAACCAGACTTTGTTGCCCATCTGAAACTTGTGTGGTACCCATGTGGGTGAGGAGAAGTTGTTCTTGTGTTTTGTCATGACCGTATCCCTTTGCTGCTGCTGCTGCGTGGAGGAACCCTTTGCAGGAGTCATGGATGTAGCAACGATCTTCCCCTTACTTTGGGAGTGGACCATACAGATGAATTTCCTAGTCTGTGATATGAGCTTGCTGCCTTTCTTGGTAGTGATCAAGGATGTGGCGGTAGGTGGGGCTACCTCCGATATCCTGTATAATGAATCATTCAAAGAAATAATGACAGCACGAGGCCTTGACTCATACACAGCATGTCGCCTCCACAAGTATGGTTGGCCTAATAATACATCGCAAACATCCAGAGGTGTAACATCACACAATACCTCGTCTGTGAAGGGTTTGATGCTGTAGGGAAGGCGGCACTGCTGGCGAACTTTCAGATCTCGTCCTTCGTGAAGCCACCCGATACTGTACGGCTGTGGATGTGGTGTAGTCGGTAGGCCCAAACGCTTCACGACCTCTGCTGAAATGAGGTTCTTTTGGCTGCCACTGTCGACAATGAATTGCAGCGGCGAACCCTTCACCCACATCTGTGAGTGGAAAAGACGCTCCCCCTCTTCTGGATCTGCAGGTTCATTCTTCTGGATCTTGGCAGTGGCAACAGTGGCGCTGGGATCCGCATCAATGATCTGCTTCCCTTTTCCATTCCCCTTGTCGAGTTCTGGCTCAGGGTCAGAACATGCATCTGATTCGGAAGCCTTCAACTCGGCCACCAGTGACTGCTTGGTCCGACACTCACTTGTGTTATGAGTGGGACTTTTGTGGAACTCACACCACTTTCCCGTGTCCTTCTTCGGCTTCGTGGTGTTGTTCTTTTCTTGCGGCTTCGACGGGTTGCCTTGGGTTACCCCGCCTTGGCTTTGTCCTTTGGGCTTCGGATTTGCAGATCCAAAGTCTCGCTTCTTCTGTTTGAACTTTTGCTCGATTTTGACAGCGTATCGGTATGCTGTGCCGAGTGAGGAGATGTTCAAGAACACCATCTCTTCCTGGATGTATCTGTGCAGGCAGCCACGGTATTTGAGTACCAGATGCAGCTCAGAATCTTTGATACCCAACTGTGTGCGAAGGGTATGAAAAATGTTTGTGAACTCCGGCACATCTTGGTCTCGTCCCTGCCGTAGTGTGGTCCATTTGATGTATTTGTCCTCATAGCTTCCGACAGGGTAATACTGCTCCTTGATGGCATCCCGGAAGTCATTCCAAGTGGGTGCGGCCGAAAATAGTGAGCCTGTACTTTCATCCTTCTGCTCGCAGTAGGTTTCCCACCAGTCCTTGACGTGGGGGGCTGCTTTGAGAAGAGCGAAAACGATCTTTTCCCGACTTGAAAATTCATGAACAGAAAAATACCCATCTAGCAGATTTAACCATTTATCTACGGCATCTGCATCTATTTGACCCTCGAATATGGGGATTTCAAAATTAACTTGTACCTTAAACGGCGTGGCGTTTCCAGAGTCGCTTTTGGAAGTCGATGCGTCGCCTCTGGGTAGCCGCTGAAGGATCTGCGCAAAGCTATCCATCATCGCGTTCCTTTGCCGCTCGAGCGCTTCTTCGAGCAAGATTTTGATAGGATCTCCTGCCCCCTCGTCTTTCTTCTCATCCGCCATGGGAGGCCGTCGGGATTTGCGAGGCTGGTCTTGCAAAGGTTCGACCAGTTCAAGCCCTAACTCCTTATATCCCGACCTCGTTGGGGACATGCAAAGAAAAACAGAGAAAAAGCAGACCGCTCTGATACCACTGATCCGGATTTAAACAGGAACGCAATAGATTACAGAGATAACCATAAATACAGAGATGCGATAACCATAAAAACAGATATGCAGCGGAAATAATACTTCATTTCATTACTGTAAAATATTGAAATATGCTTACAAACAGAAATGGAGAGAAACTAGCTAGGGCGATGGTAGCTTATCTCTGAGAAGAGATGTGCGGCTACATGCCTCTGAACTGTTCCGAACTGTATTACAATGAGGCTCGAAGGCCTATTTATTGTTGAGAAACAATGGAAAACCCTTCACATACCGAAACCTAACCCTAGAAGATGAAACGCCAAATTGTGGGCCCCGTTTGGGTAAATTGGTACATCAATTTCCCGGGGTCGTAACTTTGGCATACGATCTCCGTTTGACGCGTACAATAGCTCGTTAGAAAGATCTATCCGAGCACTACCACTTTGGGAAGGGCAACATTGGTCTATAGACCCATGTTGCCCCCAAATTCCCAAAAAAAACGTCGTTTAGGGCCTCAAAACGGCTCCGGAAGTTCAGGACCCGAAAAACTGCTAAAAATAGTAAACTGTACTACAATTTAGGAAACTGAAAAGACTGAAAGAGACAGTTGTGAGGGTCCAAATGGGTTGGTGGGTGGCCACCAACATCCACCTGGATCAGTTACAACAAGGATATTCTGGATGTATCTTTTCACATCTCAAATTTTTCTAAACAAATATAATTCTGAAGTGTTAGATTTTGTAATATCCCTCCCCTTAATAATAAATAATAAATAATAAAAATAATAATATAATAATAAATAATAAATAATACAAATAAATAATAATAATATAAATAATAAATAACAAATCACTTAATAATAAATCATAAATGTTAAATAATAAATGATATTTAAAAATATACAAGGAAATAAATAAAAATAATAAAAATAAAAATAGTAATAACCATACTAAAACTCTAAATAAGAATAAATAGAAATAAAACAAGAAAACTATAAAAAAGAAGGAAATAAAACAAGAAAAGCTAAAAATCAAAAGAAAAGTAAAGAAATAAAACAAGAAAGCTAAAAATCAAAAAAAAGTTGCATGTAGACACATGGAGTGTGTGCATGTGGTTCCCCTTCCAATGTTTGTTCTATTTAATAGATGGTGAGGAAGATGAGAGGCATTCTTGCATTCCATCTTTCCGAGATTCTATCTTTCATTCTCTTGGGAGAATGGTGTTTTAAGACATAGGAGTCACTGGCAGTAGTACGTTGATTGAGGGCTCGGGGGTGGCCAATTGTAGCGAATTCTTGCACAATTGAGCCTATGGTTGGGTGGAGAGTCATCCCCAAAACTTTGTTGCGGTAAGCCTACTTCTACCACAGGTAAGCACTATTCATTTAGTTTATTAATTACATGTTTATCTGGCTATATAAGTGCCACTCTGATTTAAATTAAATGTTGATTAGTAAAGTTAATTAGATATTTATTTTTGGACTGTTACATATGGTATCAGAGCAGAAATATAAATTAGCAACGGGAAAATTAGAAAATGAAAGTACAGTCAAACCTCCGAAAAAACCGATGGTTGTAGAAAATTGGAATTATGAATTGTTGTGGACAAGTTTTGAATTTAAGGGTCGTGTGCCTATTTGGCTATAGCTTGGATTCGGTCTTGCAATAATAGCTAAAGGAGATCAGGAAATAAGGCGCTAAATTAATTGAGATTATGGCATATCTGACACAAATTTTTAATGTTGAAAATCGATGAATGCCGTTTACTTCATTCTTGGGAACTTCCAGAAAATGAAAGATTCATGGACTTAGACGACATAAACAAAGGAAACATCTCAAGTCTTGGCATCAATAATAGTTTTCCAAAAAAATACTGTACATCGCCAGAGAGACCATAAACGATACAACATCCCCCTTTCACCGGCAAGGCAATGACCAGTTAAGTGCATTTAATAATAGAAAAACTTAATATATAAACAAATTAATACATCTCTCATGAAAGTAGTAAATGTCAAGAAATAATAAAAAATTTCTACATAAAAATGCCCATAGGCCCTAGGTGTCCCGCTCTGATACCATATGTAACAGTCCAAAAATAAATATCTAATTAACTTTACTAATCAACATTTAATTTAAATCAGAGTGGCACTTATCTAGCCAGATAAACATGTAATTAATAAACTAAATGAATAGTGCTTACCTGTGGTAGAAGTAGGCTTACCGCAACAAGGTTTTGGGGACGACTCTCCACCCAACCATAGGCTCAATTGTGCAAGAATTCACTACAACTGGCCACCCCCGAGCCCTCAATCAACGTACTACTGCCAGTGACTCCTATGTTTTGTGTATAGCTCTTGATGGATAGCTCTTGAAGAGCTATGGGACCATCTTGAGGAAGCCAAGTGCCTGATGTTCTAGGCTAGGTGCCTGTTATTGGATTGGGATGCTGAAGTCTAGAAGGGATGTAAAGGACTTCGATGTTTAGGGCTATGCGCCTTCGTAGTTGTGGAGGGAGTGGGCCAGCCTTGCGAGATGCCCGGGGTCATTGAGTACTGGACCGGATGCCTGCCTTGGGGCAGATGAGGTCTGAGTCAGGCGCGAGCCTTGGGGCCAGCCTTGGACTAGGATACAGACTGAGTCAGGCTTAGCCTGGTGCCGAAAGTGGGAAAAAGGACAGAGATTCCTTGAGATTTCCCGGGGTGTTGGGGACTTTCGATGCCTGCTGGTTATACTAGTTCAGCAGAGGGTGTTGGCAATAGGAAGTAAATAAAATAATAAATAATAAATAATAATATAATAATAAATAATAAATAATACAAATAAATAATAATAATATAAATAATAAATAACAAATCACTTAATAATAAATAATAAAAATAATAAATAATAAATGTTAAATAATAGATGATATTTAAAAATATACAAGGAAATAAATAAAAATAAAAATAGTAATAACCATACTAAAACTATAAATAAGAATAAATAGAAATAAAACAAGAAAACTATAAAAAAGAAGGAAATAAAACAAGAAAAGCTAAAAATCAAAAGAAAAATAAAGAAATAAAACAAGAAAGCTAAAAATCAAAAGAAAGTTGCATGTAGACACATGGAGTGTGTGCATGTGGTTCCCCTTCCAATGTTTGTTCTATTTAATAGATGGTGAGGAAGATAAGAGGCATTCTTGCATTCCATCTTTCCGAGGTTCTATCTTTCATTCTCTTGGGAGAATGGTGTTTTAAGACATAGGAGTCACTGTCAGTAGTACGTTGATTGAGGGCTCGGGGGTGGCCAGTTGTAGCGAATTCTTGCACAATTGAGCCTATGGTTGGGTGGAGAGTCATCCCCAAAACCTTGTTGCAGTAAGCCTACTTCTACCACAGGTAAGCACTATTCATTTAGTTTATTAATTACATGTTTATCTGGCTAGATAAGTTCCACTCTGATTTAAACTAAATGTTGATTAGTAAAGTTAATTAGATATTTATTTTTGGACTGTTATAGATTTCTGGATGGTGTTGTTCTAGAACAAGTTGATAGATGCCGACATTGTAACAGAGTTGGACATGTGAAGGATCGGTGTTTTGATCTTCACCCATGTCAGCATCGTGGAAAGTGAAATCATCATACAAATAGATGTTCCAAAAAGAAGGCTACTACAAGAGTGCGACTAAATTTTGAAGGGATTGCCTCTTGGAATTGGACGAAAACATCCAATAAGATTTATAGGTCATGTTATGAAGAATTTGGTATCTACGAATAAATACTAATTCCCTAGACAGTAGCTACATCTAGAACAATAGTTTTAAAGCACTTTAACCTTTTTCTATAAGAAATAGATAAGACAAAGAGAATGAGAGGACCTACTTGTACTTTCTCTTTTCTCTTGTCTCCTTTGTATTGATCTTGTCGCTCCTTCCCATACTTAACACGCTTGAGAAGTACCTGTAAACATCAACAGAAGACAAGGAACCGATCAAAGAAAACGATCTATTGATTACAAGTAAATGGAATCACATACATTCACACATATAAGCATCACATATCAAGATAAGCATATGGAAAAAGGTGCAAATACTTTATTGAATAGAAGGAAGAATTACAACCATGAAGTTTGATTCAAAGTCACTCCTCCAGCTTTGGTTCCATCTGCATCACATCATAAGCATGACAATCTGACAGCATAACGACACTTACAATAGTCTCAGTTCTCAAACTAACACTATCTCCTTACAATCATCAAAGTCCATCCCTCGATCACATAGATGAGTGCTCAATTTATAGGAACATGGAGGAGGTTATGTCATAAATGGGGGTATTGAATGGCCTCCCATACTTAGAATTAGTTCCATGGAGGAAGGGATGAGAGGATAGGATGTATCTTAACTCATTCCTCATCCATTTTTGAGCTCATAGGCATTGATAAGTGTGGGAATCTTCTAGATGGCTCTAGAAGATAAGAATATTCCCATAACCCTATGTGAATTTCGCTCAATCTCGCCCACCGCAGGTCAAAGTGGGCCTAAGTGCTCTACAGAGCACCCTGCATGGCCCTACCTGTGCTGGTCCCTCTAGGAGTCATTTCAGGATGTCTCCAAGCCATGAAACAATCTGGGAAGAAGGAATTCAAAAGGTTGACATGTTTAGGGCATGTAGCAACTAAAGTTAGGGTTTGATGAGCCCTAAAACACTGATCTGGATGATGGGAGTGATGTGCCCAAATGGATCTGTAACAACTACCCCCTAAAGCATGAAGTCAAAAATTTAATGTCGAGTGAAATGCTTTACGATGTGATGAGGAGGTTCCGAAATGGTTGGTTACCTACATTGATTACAATACGTAATATCATGATATTTTGATTTTTTCTCATGAATTTCTGAGGGGAGGCATACCCATGCTCAGCATATAAACTTTCATTGCAAGTACATAGACAGTCATCTACAGATATAGACCCATGATTGGAATGACCATCAATGTAAACCCATTGTACGGATGATTTGGTACATTTACTGAAATTGCAACCCGAATGGATGAAACTAAATCTGGGGTCTTCTATCTCATTCAATTGTTCACTCAAATACGAGTCTAACCATATGAATATGTGATCTAAAGTCGAACATGGAAATACATCGTCTGATTACCAGCCAATGATGTAAGTTGTTAACAGACACGAGAGAAATCACCGATAATGATCATGATCCTCAAGGTACTGCAGTACATTCTGCATGGTGTGAATGGATGTTTTAATGTCGAACACCATACAAAGTCTTTCGGTTGAAGCCCAGTGATGTCAACCTATCGCTGGAAGCGAGAAACTTTCCCTTGATGTATGCAAGTCTCAAGGGACTAGAAGGGTGTTTCTAAGTCAGCTTCTTGGATAATGAGTTGATGTCGACAAGAAGCGACTCATCGTAGGAGGGCCTTGATGTATCCCACATCAATGACACGAAACGAGTTTAATGATTTTGGAGACAGAATTTGACTGGCGACACAAGGTTTAGGAATGGTGGTCATGAAAATGAAGGTTTATGGTATTGCAAAGGATGAATTTTGACAGAATGACTTCTCTTGAACATGTCGACGACATTGAAATGAACTGGTAGCATTGACCCAAAATAATGTGATGCATGGTATGATATACCAATGATATGATAACCATCAAGCTGATAACCCAACCCAAATAGTCACGGTGATGAAGTGAAAGTGTCATGTTCAAGAGCGACCTGCTACCAAAAGTGGTTTACCCCTTTTTCCATTTTCCCCAGTCATTGCTGACCAGTACCTCTTTATTTTTATCAAGCCTGAGGAGGATAAGATATTCGTGTTGTATAATTCCACCCTTCGGGTGAATCCATCGCTATGTGATGTTTTAACGAGTCTAGCGAAGGTCAAACTCAGCCTTGTCATGATCGACAAGTTTTTCTCTATTTGATGTTTTAATGATTTTAACGATAAAGATAACTCAGTCCTTTTAATGTTTAGAGAGTTTGAAAAGGGACGAAAAGAAGACTCCACAAGTTCTTTTTTGAAAATTTTTCTCTCAAGTCCAAAAAAGTGTAAAACAATACAAGAGAGAACTTATTGACCATGTTCGGTCAACGTATTCCTTTTTCGTAAATAATATATCTCAGCTCGAAAAAGTGTTAAACTTATACTGAGTAGATGTCATTTCCAATCCGTTAACGAGCTGAAAAGGACAAGCGCTCATCAATCTTTTCATATTTTGAGAGTTTGAAAAGAGCTTAAAGAGGACTCTGTTTTGAGGAACGAGTGGTGTCTAGGACAAAAACTAGTTCCGATGATGTTGGAACTTCTCAAAACATGTTGATTTATGTGAAGAGGTTGGCTAATAAGACCACTCATTGCAACTGTTCCTCAAAAAGGGTAAAACAACAAGTGAAAGTGTATGATTGGCCAAGAAGATAGTGACGATGGAAGGAGAAAAACCAAGGCTCATCTGGCGGAAGAGGCTGATAGAATGGAAAGCATGAGGGTTAAAATGGAAATGGATTCATTTTTAGACAAGCTTGAACCATAGGGAACTATGCTTGGATTCAGTTTCATGTTTACAGAAGCTTGAAACGAAAATCTATGCTTGGATTCAATTTCATTTTTATACAAGCTTGAATTATGAAAAACTATGCTTGATAATGGTTTACATGCCCCCAACATAATGACTCGATTCTAGGTGTATGTGCCCCAAGCTTCATTACATTCACCTAAGTAAACTACTTATGGCTATCAAGTGGATGGAATGAAGGTTCATTTACGAGATCAAGTGAAAGACTTGACTGGGTTTTTACAAGATCTACTCAAAGACTCGACTTGGAACTTTGGTCCAGGGGACCTTGTTTCATTTTTTAATGAGATTGACACAAGACAAGGAACTCTGCTCAGGTTCCTTGTTTCATTTTTTAACAAGCTTGACAAAATACAAGGAACTATGCTCATACTCCTTGTTTCATTTTTTAACGAGGTTGACTCAAGACTAGGAACTATCCTCGTATCCTTGGTTTCATTTTTTTTAACGAGGTTGAGTCAAGACAAGGAAATATCCTCATATCCATGGTTTCTTTTTTTAATGAGATTGACACAAGACAAGGAACTATACTCATGGGAGCTGTTTCATTTTTTAATGAGGTTGACACAGTAAAAGAACTATCCTCATTTTCCTTGATCACGACTCATAAGAGGTCATGACTTCCAAGAGGTTCTCATCAGATGGGAGAACAATGCTCTGGAAGGGATCCGTAGCAAGGAATATATTAGAGAGATTTGGTTCTAACGCCCCTAGTACATAATGTAAAACATCACTAAATTGATCGTTAGTTGATGTAGGCATGGAACGGGTTGCCACAGAATTGACCTGTGGCAGGGAAGATACCATTGGGACATGTTAGGATTCCAAGAAACTCTCCTAGGTTGTAGCTCAGAGATGCCTGGTAACATATAAATTCAATTATTGTTGCAGGTTTAATGGAAGGAATGATGGTTTGGTTCAAGCCAGATAACTGACGGGAATTTCTGGTTATTCCAAACAAAATACAGTGGAAAAATCCTCTGTTTCCACTGTTGAGAATTTTCTGATAAATTCCGAAACAACAAAAATATGAACAGAGAGTAATACTCTGTTTTCTGATAATTCAAAAACACAAGAACAGAGCATAAAATAATACTCTACTTTGCCTCAGGATCAAAAACTGATCAAAATAATACTGTCTTTGACACAGAAAAATACTTTGTTTTTAACTCAGAAAAACAGAAAAATTCGTTCTCTGGAAACGGTGTTGCAGCAACACAGTTTTTTTTCAGTTGCTGTAACTTGTGTTGCAGCAACGCTGTTCGTGGTGTTGCAGCAACGTAAATTTTTGGTGTTGCAGCAACGTAACTTTTGACGTCAAGTATTTTTTGAGTTACGGTGTAACAGCAACGGGGATTTTTGATGTCAAGTATTTTTTGACTTACGGTGTAACAACAACAGGCAAAAAGAAACTTCTATTTATGAACGATAAACTAACTGATAAAATAAGTCTTCCTCACGTAGAGGGATCTTCACAAAATATTATGCTAAAGAGCATCTTCCTCTTGACAGAGGGATTACAACAGGAACGCTTCAGTTCCACAAAACAACTATCTCAGAAAATTTCAGCACTGCTGTGCAATACAAAAAAAAAACTCTCTTGTTCTACACTACTGTGTGTTACAAAAGGACTTTCAATCTATTTCCTATATCTTACTTTTCAATCCATGCACTGCTGTGCAAAAGGGCTTCATTCATGTGAGCTCATGCTGCTGCACATTCTTTCTTAAAAACACAGAAATTACATTCCAGCGCTGTTGTGCTATATTGCTGAGTACCTAACACTGTTGTGGCTCTACACATATATATAGTGCAGGAAGCGGTCATAATCTATCCATCAACCGCCTCAACTCTCTGACAGAGTCTCTGCTGCACATAATTAACATATTTGATCTTTTGCTGTATTTCTTGAGTCGGTTGTGCTGAAACCCAAGACTGATAAATGTTGTGGCTGGCTCGAGGCTAGTACATTCCTTCTCGGCCATGCTTCTTCTTTAATGTTGTTTGGTGAGCAGTTATGGCGCAGAGCCCAGATCTGATCTTCCTCCTCCTTTGGGAACACAAACAAGCAAACGGTGAAAAGACACTTATGGCGGTGGCGTGAATAAGCCGAAACAAATAATGGCTGTTGGATTAAAGACAGATGGACTGCTGGGATTGTTTGCAGGTGAGGGTGCGGTTTCTGTTCAACTGTTGCTGCAGTTGAAATTACATTCCAACACTCCCCTTTAATTTCAACTGCTGGGTTATCAGTCATACCCAGACACTTCATCAAAAATTCGAAACTTTTCTGATCCAATGGTTTGGTCAGAATATCAGTGACCTGCTCCTTCTCTGCTCTCATGGGAGATTTAATTTCATATCTCTCCCCTATAGGAAGATCCATCTGATATAGTTCTACCAGGGTCTTCATCAGATCTTCAATCTCTTCCTCTGTCATATTGACAAGGGTTTTGGCAGTGAAGCCCATCTCAGCCATCTTAGCAAGAGTTACATATCGAACTCCATATTCTTTAAATAGATCTTCAAGGAACTTCAATTCCTTTCTCCCATTCATGGGTTCTGTCCATTTCCTATCTTTAACTCCATCTTCTAAATAAACAGGGTCATCAACATGACTAGATAAAGCAAACAAAGAATTCATACCTTCATTTGTTGCTTCTTGTGGTGTGCTTGGAGAAGCACATTCATTTTTCCTCAAGGGTGCTACTTGCTGCCCTTGTGTTGGCTCCGCTATTTGGGGATGTACTTCAGCCATCTCCTCATCACCTTCATCACGAGACAAACAGATTTTATCATTCACTGTTTTCTCTAAGCTTTCATCACAAGTTTTCTCCTTAATGAACTGAGGTTTTGCTGTCTTCACTTTCTCCATGCCTTGATAGGCTGTCTTGAGAATATCCCATGCCTCTTTGGATGTTTTAGTTGCTGCTATCCTTGGAAACACACTTTCATTCACTGCTCGATACAAGAATTAGAGGGCCAAAGAATCCTTCTTCTTATAGTTCTTCAACAGCTCTTTCCCTACCTGAGTTAAGCTATTAAACTCATCTTCATTTGCTGGTTCTTCAAAACCATCTTCAACAAATTCCCATAAATCTTCTAAGAAAAGAAAGGCTTTCATAACTATTGTCCAATAGTCATAGTTTTTCCCATTAAGTAGTGGGAGCTGAGTATTAAAAATACCCATGCTAGTGCTAATGCTGTTTATTCCTTGCACTTTAAATTATGCTTCAAATACTTGACTGTATTTGAAAATCATTGTCTGTCTTCAACAGTAACACAGAAAAAATATTCTTGAAAAATACCTTAGATTCTTTCTTGGCTGAGTCTTCACGCTGCTGGAGAAGTTGCTGCAACAAGAAATCTTCCTTCAGCTTCTTTGATTTCTTCAAAGAGCCTAGACAAGCTCTGATACCATGACGGGAATTTCTGGTTATTCAAAACAAAATACAGTGGAAAAATCCTCTGTTTCCACTGTTGAGAATTTTCTGATAAATTCCGAAACAACAAAAATATGAACAGAGAGTAATACTCTGTTTTCTGATAATTCAAAAACACAAGAACAGAGCATAAAATAATACTCTACTTTGCCTCAGGATCAAAAACTGATCAAAATAATACTCTGTCTTTGACACAGAAAAATACTTTGTTTTTAACTCAGAAAAATAGAAAAATTCGTTCTCTGGAAACGGTGTTGCAGCAACACAGTTTTTTTTTCAGTTGTTGTAACTTGTGTTGCAGCAACGCTGTTCGTGGTGTTGCAGCAACGTAGATTTTTGGTGTTGCAGCAACGTAACTTTTGACGTCAAGTATTTTTTGAGTTACGGTGTAACAGCAACGGGGATTTTTGACGTCAAGTATTTTTCGACTTACGGTGTAACAGCAACAGGCAAAAAGAAACTTCTATTTATGAACGATAAACTAACTGATAAAATAAGTCTTCCTCACGTAGAGGGATCTTCACAAAATATTATGCTAAAGAGCATCTTCCTCTTGACAGAGGGATTACAACAGGAACGCTTCAGTTCCACAAAACAACTATCTCAGAAAATTTCAGCACTGCTGTGCAATACAAAAAAAACTCTCTTGTTCTACACTGCTGTGTGTTACAAAAGGACTTTCAATCTATTTCCTCTATCTTACTTTTCAATCCATGCACTGCTGTGCAAAAGGGCTTCATTCATGTGAGCTCATGCTGCTGCACATTCTTTCTTAAAAACACAGAAATTACATTCCAGCGCTGCTGTGCTATATTGCTGAGTACCTAACACTGCTGTGGCTCTACACATATATATAGTGCAGGAAGCGGTCATAATTTATCCATCAACCGCCTCAACTCTCTGACAGAGTCTCTGCTGCACATAATGAACATATTTGATCTTTTGCTGTATTTCTTGAGTCGGTTGTGCTGAAACCCAAGACTGATAAATGCTGCGGCTGGCTCGAGGCTGGTACTTTCCTTCTCGGCCATGCTTCTTCTTTAATGTTGTTTGGTGAGCAGTTATGGCGCAGAGCCCAGATCTGATCTTCCTCCTCCTTTGGGAACACAAACAAGCAAACGGTGAAAAGACACTTATGGCGGTGGCGTGAATAAGCCGAAACAAATAATGGCTGTTGGATTAAAGACAGATGGACTGCTGGGATTGTTTGCAGGTGAGGGTGCGGTTTCTGTTCAACTGTTGCTGCAGTTGAAATTACATTCCAACAATAACCACTTCTACTTTGTTTCACTCCAGACATGCGTGAACACCCTCAGACTACAAGGCTTTAGACCACCAATGCTCACAGTTTTAGATGTTGGGTGAATCTAGAAAATACTAACCACACCAACATATGCACAAGACCATCTGATGGCCGGCTGCAACTAGCAAAGAAACCTATAAATATAATCTACTAATGCAAAGACAGGATGACAACTCTCCTTCATTAGATAGAAAGAAACCTGGGCAACTTATTCAATGATGCATACAAGATTCTAACATAGAGATAAGATGAGAGTTATCTAGTGCTAAACATCAAGAGATCAAGAACACAGCATATCAGGCACAAGCTTAGAGCAGAGGGAGATGGAAAGTGAGAAAGTAACAACAAAAGAAGCTTGTATTAGTTGAAAATGAAGACGAGACGCTGCAAGTGACAAAATGTCTACAGTCTCCATAAGTTTAACCTTACATCAAATGGCAACCTTGATTACATCATACTTCTGGGTATTTATAGATTTACATTACAAGGGCACTTGGTCGCTTAGGTATGGAGGGGTCATAATTGACCACCAACCGCATTTAACTACCTCATGGAGTCTCTGAACGAATTTTCTTGCTTCAGTGGGTGAATCCGATCTGTTCAGGTGTTGTTTTGTCCTTTAGCCGGTTGGAGTGCTCGTACCAGTGGGGTCCATGAATGATAAATTTAGTTACAGGGTCGTGCTTGTCCTTTTCTCCTTTTGACCATGCTTTCTGTTAAATTATTGTTGGGGGTCTGACAGTGACTAATACTGGCATAGCTGGTCATCTCCTTCTTTGGGCAAACTAAATGGTCAAGGATGTGGGATGCATGGGCAAACAGACAATCGGGATGAGAGGGAAGGATGACCGTCGGATCGAGAAAATGATCGATGGAGATGGCTCGACAGAGGCTATTGAACGAGTTGGGAGTAGGATGAGTTAGAGCCATTGGATCTTTAGCGGATAGATCAGACGGTCGTCGAGAAACGGAGTTGCGCAGTTGTTTATTGGGCAGGGTGGATTGGTCAGGCAGTAATGGTATTCATCGCATCGCTTTCAGGCACTAAGAAATAAATGCTCGGGGTCACGCAATTCCATCCAGCGATTTACACGTAGCAGCGGATGAGAGAGAAAAACCGCTCTCATCGCGCGCTAACGTTCGATTAAGTTGCTAGCGCAATGAGAGTGAAGACCATCGAATCTTGGTGGAGATGATCTGACGGCAGAGAGTGGTAGAGTGGGTGCCTTTATCGGGTGTAACGGTAGTCGTTGGATTGGCGGGGTGATCAATAGTGGGAATGCGTCACAACGAGTTCTGAATGCACGGAGACATATGGTAGGGTTTTATGGTAGGTTGGGGTTTTGCGCTCGGGGCTAAAATCAAAGGGGCTACTTTCCCAGGTTTAGGAGGCAAATAGGGAAATGGAAATGGAGGAGAGTAAGCAGGGCAGAGGAAGAAGGGAGAAAGTGACCAATGTGAACTTCCCTTTGAACGTAACCAATCAGACCATGATCCTTTATGACCTTAGAATATCAGCGTTGCATAGTAGAGCTAACAGGACAAAAGGACCATTTATGGAAGATGGTTGACTGGAAGCCGTATTTGGATCAGGAAATGAAATCTGGTCAACAGTGACAATTTTTCCTTCATGTGGGAAACATATCACTCGAAAGAGTGTTGAAACAATAGCTCCCATGTCATAAACATAGTCACGCCCAAGAAGTAAATTGGAATCTAAAGGGCCTGGGACTACCATCACATTGATATAAACAATTTTTCCTCCCAAAGTAATAGGCAACTGAGGAAGGATCCCTAATGGTTGACTGGTTCCCCTATTAAAAGCCAACAGATTCTGGGTAACAAGCACAAGCGGCGACAATTCGAGCGCTTGCCAAGCAGTGGAGGTAAGGATACTCATAGATGCACCTTCATCTATAATAGTGCCAGATACAATCATATTACAAACTTGTACTATGATCTAGAAAGGCACAAAAGAAGGAAGACGAAATCCTGCCAGTCGATTCCAATCAAAGGAAGTTACCAGACTACTTGGATGTGGTACCATAAGAATGAGAGAATTATCCCCTTGAGTTACGAGAATGGGAGGATTTTCCTCTCTTCTTGATGGAACAGGGGGGTTGCCTCCAAGCTCATTGGAATCTGAAGAAACAAAAAGAACTTGAGCATTATCATACTCACTCTCTACATGAAAAGTACAATTAACTGAAGGTGAAATCGAGTCAACTGTTTCCTTGACCTGTTGATTTGGGTCAGGTATAGACTCATAGGATTCACTTTCATAGGGAGTGGGTTTGACCGACAGTTGATTTTTGTCAGTCAATTCATCAACTAGTAAAGGATTAAGGGAGAGTCTCCTGTAACCAAATGGAAGTCACTGCGGAGAAGCAGGACGGTTATCCAACACTTTTTTGGCTTCATTCAGATAGGGACAAAGGTGAACGGGGTGATTCCATTCATACAACCTACAGGGAAACTTAACTTTACCCTTCTTTCCATGAACTTTACTACCACTAGTTGATGGTGTGTCACCAGCATGATCTCAATAAGTTGATGACACAAGATGATGTGAACAGGAAGACCATTCGTCTAAGATCTGAGGAATACCATAATGATTTCGAAGAAGATGGTCTCCCGCACAAATTTTACATGGATATCGAACTTTGTGAGGCTTGACGGATGGTTTCTCATTAGATGTTGCATTCAAAGCAATGGTTACTTGGTTGCCCCTCTGCTGAATTTGATTCTTCTCCTTCTTCTTCCCTTTCTTCTTCTTCTTAGCCACCTGGTTACTAGTACCAATACTTTCACCAGGCGAAGAGGAAGAAGGGGAGGAAGAAACAACCGAGGAAGAAGGCAAAGGGTCAACTTTAGGATCAACTAGAGGTTGATTTTGTCCAGTTGGAGGAGTACTCGATTGCGAAGAAATCATGAAATTTTGAACCAAGGAGGTTGAAAAAAACCATACTAGCAAGCCAATGGTAAATCGTGGAAGGGACAATGTAGCCATATAAAGAGCACCAATAGTTCCAAAAGGAGGAAAAGGACTAGGATTCCCTTCAAAATGAATTCCTTGATCTATGGACTCCGGATATGTTGCCATATGTCTCAACCTAAGACCAACTAAGGAGCGAGTGTGAAGAATGTTATCCACAGTCAATTAATTTTATTTTAGTCAAAGTAACATAACAAAACAAAAGAGGGATAATCTAGGCAAAAGGTTTACCAAGCAACTGTGAACTGCAGGATACCTGTAGAAATTCCCACTGTAGATCAACAAATTATGCAATATACTAAAACACAATACACGATCTACTTCTACAACACTTTGCGGAAGCTTAGTCACATATGAGCAGTATCAAACAAGAACAGATATAACCAAGAATGAGAAGCAATCACACATAACAGAGAAGAAATAACCCAAGGAAAGCCTCATCCTAAAACCCCAATCTCTGTATTATCATACAAGTGGAAAATAGTCACATAATTACACAAAGCCTTAGCTTGGAAGCCAACCATCTCTCAGTATAATCCCTCTGCTGCTCATAGACAGTCAAAGGCCTCTCACAAACCTTCTCCTCTACCCTTCAAGCCTCCTATTTCCTTGCGTAGTTTTTCTTGGGGTCCAGTGCTTCCACACATGTGAATTCCCACCTCACACTGCTCACTTGGCCCAGTAGTAACTGCGCAATCTTGAAGGAGATAAATCCTTCTCCGTGGATGAGTTTCCTTTATAGGAAAAATCCTTCCAACTGATAGTGCATTGTCCCTCCTCTGATCTCAACTGGGTCTCTGTTTGAACTGACATGCATGAGTTATTTATGAGATAATATTCAGTTATCTAAAGTGCAGCAGTTACATGCATGCAAGCATTAAGTAACTGAACTCACAATTAATTCAACAAACTATTTGAATTAATATAACTGGATTTGACTCAGTTAACTGAGCCAACTAATTACAACTCAATATTACAACTCATCCTTATCTCTTTAACTGATGGATAAATTCCTCAATCAATGGAGAAACTATTTCATGTCCCCACATAGACTTCATGTTTGATTTTCCTTAATTAATTAACTCAAGATGAATTAATTAATTATTTTACAAACAGCTGCTAAGATCAAATTCGAATTTTACTTCACTATTTTAGTTTAGGGACTGACTAAAATAGGAATCTATCCCGAACTGCTAAACATAGCACTTCCATTTTTCATTCCTTGTTTATCAGACTAGCACTGGTACCAGGATTGCTATTTATAGAAATGCTATTTTTAGCATTTCTTGTTTCCATTTTCAACACTCCCTCTCAACAAGAAAGGCTTCAACTTGAACCCGATCTTGAACCTTTGGAATGTTCTGCATGCAACACTTCTTCCAAGGGTGGACGCTTTAGCAACTCTAGAAACACAAAACAAAAACTCCCAACTGACCTCTCTGTTGTGCTAGAAACATACTCTGATGCTGAAGCTCCTTTTTCAACTAACAAGTGCTCCCTCTCTAACCTTTGAGCTGCTGCAACACTCCATGCATCTCGCACTGTTGGTGCAACACTCTTGTGCCTCTCGCATTGTTGCAGCTTGCTAGCTCTACACAATCCTGGGACTCCTGCACTATAGCTCTCTCTACCACTCCATCTGCATCTATCTCTACCCAATTAGCCAATCCTGCTACTCCTCATCGGGGCTCCCGTAGCAAGGTCAAATCAAAGATGTTGGGTACCTCAAGCATCCTGCCCCTATTCCAGCCTTCTTAGGACAAGCACTCCACATCACCCCACCTCCAACCTGGATGTATGGATACATGTGATCCGTCTGCCCACTTGGCTTGAAATTTCCCCCTACTGGAGGTATCTACATGAGTGGATCCCTCCACTCAGTCTCCTCTCAGCTTCTCCAGTTGTGGCTGCTCTGCAACCTCCTAAAGCTGCTTCACCAATCGTGGCTCCTCCAAAATCGTGTAAGACTTATCCTATGGTTGCATGTTCAGAGGTAATGTACTCTCCCTCTCAATCACCAAGTCTCCATCAGTTGCCTTGCTCCTCAAGGCTCTGCATGCATCTTGAACCTCAAGAGCATACAGGTTCTTGACTCGTGAACCAATCTACTTCACTTGTCTCGTGATGATGTGTCTAAGGAAAACCTTTCCCTTACTGAAGACTACATCATAGCCTCTGTCTTCCGACATCGCAACTGACACCAAATTTTTCTTCAGTCCTGGTACATACTTGACATCGGTCAAGGTAATGCAAGCTCCATGCTCCCTCTGAAAAACAACTGTGCCTACACCTAAGACACTATACTTTTCATCATTACCCATTGCGATCTGCATCTGGAGATCCTTCTCCTCCAAGGTACTGAACAAACTCTTATCGTCGGTCATGTGGAAAGAAGCTCCACTATCAAGAAACCAACCACTTCCCACCATGGATGAAACCATGCATGCGAAAAGTGTGAAATCCAACTCGAACTATGAGGCTAGTGCCTCACCTTCTGATCCTTCCATGGATCCATTCTTGGATTTCCTCAGTGGACAATTTGTAGCAAAATGGCCCACTTCATGACAACGAAAGCATCACACTTTCGATTTGTCAAACTTCTTCCCACCATGGGAAGAACTTGATTTGGGATGAGATCCTTCTCCTTCCCTTTCTTTGCCTTACTCACTAAGACACAATTATCTTCATCGTCCTTGGATGAGGAAGATCCATCTCTGGTGCTTCTTCTTATCTCCTCATGCATTAGATCTGACTAAAGTCATTCCCAATCTGGTAGTTTTTCTCTTCCACTAACCGAGTCTTGGTAGTTGTGCCAGCTCTTAGGAAGACCGAGGAGTGCAAGACTCACTGTGTCATCATCAATAGACGTGATCCCTACACTTCCAAGCTCATCCCTATAGGTGGTGAGCTTGTTCAGATATGTAGAGATCGAGTCGCCCTTTTCACACTTGATCTTACGAAGCTTGTCTTTCAGCGCCAGCTTCCTCTGATCGTCGTTGTTATGATGTAGATCTTTCAATGTTTTCCACATCAAAAACGATGTCTCCTTCCCATGGAGGCTCGGGACAATGTGGGCTCGAACTCCCTCTAGGAGTATTCTCCTTGCTCTAGCCACACATTTCTTCCATTCCGCCAGTTGAGTAGCATCAGTTGGCTTGGGAACTTCTTGATCAATGAAGTCCTTTAGACCGTTATCCTCTAATACTGCCTCCATGTGATCCTTCCATGCTATATAATTTGAGCTGCCATCAAGGGCATACTCAAGTCTTAAACCACTGAACGCCATTGGTGAAATTGAGATGTGATAAGAACTCAATTTCTATATTCAGGAACCACAACCTTCGAACTCCTCCTTCTTGTATACTATTCTTCATCTTGATCACCTTTGCTCTAATACCATGTAGAAATTCCCACTGTAGATCAACAGATTATGCAATATACTAAAACACAATACTAGATCTACTTCTACAACACTTTGCAGAAGTTTAATCACATATGAGCAATATCAAACAAGAATAGATATAACTAAGAATGAGAAGAAATCACACATAACACAGAAGAAATAACTCGGGGAAAGCCTCAGCCTAAAACCCCAATCTCTATATTATCATACAAGTGGAAAATAGTCACAGAATTACACAAAGCCTTAGCTTGGAAGCCAACCAGCTCTTAGTATAATCCCCTTACTACTCATAGACAGTCAAAGGCCTCTCACAAACCTTCTCGTCTGCCCTCCAAGCCCCCTATTTCCTTGCGCAATTTTTCTTGGGGTCCAGTGCTTCCACACATGTGAATTCCCACCTCACACTTCTCACTTTGCCTAATAGTAACTGCACAATCCTGAAGGAGATAAATATTTCTCCATGGATGAGCTTCCTTTATAGGAAAAATCCTTCAACTGATAGTACATTGTCCCTCCTCTAATCTCAACTGGGTCTTTGTTTGAACTGACATGCATGATTTATTTATGATAGAATATTCAGTTATCTAAAGTGCAGCAGTTACATGCATGCAAGCATTAACTAACTGAGCTCACAATTAATTCAACAAATTGTTTGAATTAATCTAACTGGACTTGACTCAGTTAACTGAGCCAACTAATCACAACTCATCCTTGTCTCTTTAACTGATGGATAAATTCCTCAATCAATGGAGAAACTATTGCATGTCCCCACATAGACTTCATGTTTGATTTTCCTTAACTAATTAACTCAATATGAATTAATTAATTATTTTACAAACAGCTGCTAAGATCAAATTCGAATTTTACTTCACTATTTTAGTTTAGGGACTGAATAAAATAGGAATCTATCCCGAACTACTAAAAAAAGCAATGTTATTTTTAGCACTTCCATTTTTCATTCCTTGTTGCTCAGTCTAGCACTAGTACCAGAACTCCTATTTATAGCAGTGCTATTTTTATCACTTCTATTTTTAGCATTTCTTGTTGCCATTTTCAACAATACCTCCTGGCAAACCGAGAAGTATGGGCAGGAAATCTCCTCGAATGTTGTGTTCGGTGTATCACAGTGTAAAAGGCGGCCGACTCGATTACCTAAGGATGGATAGAAACCTAGTGTTGTCCTCCCATATATACCCGAAAGTACATGGAGGCCCAATTTGTGTTAGAGTTGTCTAATGCAAAACCGCACAGTGAGAGCATTCCCATATACGTTTTGTACTGTAACGCCGACCTATATACCCGAAGGTACGTGGAAGAGCTACGATATACTCACGTACGTGGAATGAGATATCACACTTGAGATGTATTGCAGACAAGTTAGCGACAACTACTATGTTTTACAACGTCAGAACACATCTCTAGCCTAGAACCTCTAAATGTTTTGCATTAGATGACAATCCTCCCTTAGGTAAATTGATGTTAATTTTAAGTTGAACTTGCTTAGGAATTTGCTTTTCAAGGTTCACCACGTGATGTATTTTCAATTCCTAGAATGCAACTAATATGATAAGCATTCTTTCCATTCAATTTAACAATGAAAATCTTAGCTAATGGAGATAAAGCAAACAAATTTCTTTCAATCAAAGAGCAAAAAGCATAATCTAAGGCAATTTCCCTAAACTATTCCTATGAGCACACACAAATGTTTTCAATGCACGATGCAAGTTTTTATTTTTGATTCCCTTAATGTTCTGATGAACAAAAAAGCAAACTAATGCACATACAATCAATCAATCTTTATACACGAACGAAGACTTTATGAAATTTCTGTTTTGAAGGAAAAGAAGACTTTTACGACACTTTCTTTCGAACAAAGATTAATCGACTATAATCTAACTTTGACGATGAATCGATAATGACAAAGAAATAATTTAAGAAACAGTAATAAATCAAAGCCAAAGTAGGGCTAACAAAGGAAATACAATGTTTATTTCAGAGGAATAATAATCATTGATCTTTCAACAAACCACTTCTGAAGGAAATTTGGAAAAAATCAAGCCAAAGGTAGAATTTTTGGCTTTAGGAGGATCGGCGCAGCCTTGAATGGGAGACAGTGCATTGCAGAGAACTGTCTCTAAGCCAAGGGTGCTCTGTAGATCACTGTCCCCTAACCAAGGGCTCTCTTGTTGCAATTTAGTGCAAATTTTGATAAAAAACACTTAAAAAAGGTTGAAACAAGATCAATGAAGGTAATTAAAGTCTACTAGGGTGTACTAGGATGTGGATAAGCTACCTGGAACGATGATGGTTTTCCAGTGGAGTCGCCAATTTTTTATAAATAATTTGGTATCTAAGGATAAATACTAATTCCCTAGACAATAGCTATATCTAGAACAACAGTTTTAAAGCACTTTAACCTTTTTCGATAAGCAATAGATAATACAAAGAGAATGAGAGGACCTACTTGTACTTTCACTTTCCTCTTGTCTCCTTTGTATCGATCTTGTCAATCCTTCCCGTACTTAACACACTTGAGAAGTACCTGTAAACATCAACAAAAGACAAAGAACCGATCAAAGAAAAAGATCTATTGATTACAAGTAAATGGAATCACATACATTCACACATATAAGCATCACATATCAAGATAAGGATATGGAAAAAGGTGCAAATACTTTATTGAATAGAAGGAATAACTACAACCATGAAGCCTGATTTGAAGTCACTCCTCGAGCTTTGGTTCCATCCACATCACATCATAAGCATGACAATCCGGTAGCATAACGGCACTTACAATAGTCTCAATTCTCAAACTAACATTATCTCCTTACAATCATCAAAGTCCAACCCTTGATCACTTATATGAGTGCTCAATTTATAGGAACATGGAGGAGGTTATGTCATAAACGGGGGCATTGAATGACCTTCCATACTTAGAATTAGTTCCATGGAGGAAGGGATGAGAAGATATGATGCATCTTAACTCATTCCTCATCCATTTTGGAGCTCATAGGAGTTGATAAGTGTGGGAATATTCTATATGACTCCAGAAGATAAGAATATTCCCTGACCCCTATGTGAATTTCACTCAATCTCGCCCAATGCAGGTCAAAGTGGGCTTAAGTGCTCTACAAAGCGCCCTTGCATGGGCCTAAGTGCTCTGCAGAGCACCCTTGCATGCGCCTACCTGCGTTGGTCCCTCTAGGAGTCATTTCAGGATGTCTTCAAGCCATGAAACTGTCTGGGAAGGAGGCATTCAAAAGGTTGACTTGTTTAGGGCATGTAGTAACTAAAATGAGGGTTTGATGAGCCCTAAAACACTGATATGGATAATGGGAGTGATGTGCCCAAATGGATCTGTAACAACTACGCGCTAAAGCATGAAGTCGAAAATGTAATATCGAGTGAAATGCTTTATGATGTGATGAGGAGGTTCCAAAGTGGTTGGTGACCTACATCGATTACAATATATAATATCATGATATTTTGATTTTTTTCTCATGAATTTCTGAGGGAAGGCATACCCATGCTTAGCATATAAACTTTCATTACAAGTACATATATAGTTGTCTACAGATATAGACCCATGATTGGAATGACCATTAATGTAAAGCCATTGTACAGATGATTTGGTACATTTCCTGAAATCGCAGACCGGATGGATGAAACTAGATCTAGGGTCTTCTATATCATTCAATCATTTGCTCAAGTACGAGTATAACCATGTGAATATGTGATCTGAAGTTGAACATGGGAAGGCACCGTCTGATTACCAACCAACGATGTAAGATGTTAACAGACGCGAGAGAAATCACTGATAATGATGATGATCCTCAAGGTACTGCAATACATTTTGCATGGTGTGAATGGATGTTTTGATGTCGAACACCATATAAAGTCTTTCAGTTGAAGGCTAGTGATGTCAACCTATCACTGGAAGCGAGAAACTTTCCATTGATTTATGAAAGTCTCAAGGTACTGTAAGGGTGTTTCTAATTCAACCTCTTGGATAATGAGCTGATGTTGACAGGAAGCGACTCGTTGCAGGAGGGCCTTGATGTATCCCACATCAACGACATGAAATGAGTGTAATGATTTTGGAGACGGAATTTGATTGATGACACAAGGTTCAGGAATGGCGGTCATGAAAATGAAGGTTTATGGTATTGAAAAGGATGAATTTTGACTGAATGACTTCTCTTGAACATGTCGGCGACACTAAAATGAATTGGTAGCATTGACCCAAAACAAAGTGATGGATGGTATGATAGACCAATGGTATGATAACCATCAAGCTAGTAACCCAACCCAAATAGTCAGGATGATGAAGTGAAAGTGTCATGTTCAAGAGCGACCTGCTACCAAAAGTGGTTTACCCCTTTTTTCATTTTCCCCAGTCATTGTTGACCAGTACCTATTTATTTTTATCAAGCTTGAGGAGGATAACATATGCTTGTTTTATAGTTCCACCCTTCGGGTGAATCCATCACTATGTGATGTTTTAACGAGTTTAGCAAAGGTGAAACTCGACCTTGTCATGATCGACAAGTTTGTCGCTATTTGATGTTTTAACAAGTTTAACGACCAAGATAACTCGGTCCTTTTCATGTTTAGAGAGTTTGAAAAGGGACGAAAAGAAAACTCCACAAGTTCCTTTTCGTAAATTTGTCTCTCAAGTCCAAAAAAGCGTAAAACAATACAAGAGAGAACCTATTGACCATGTTCGGTCAACGTATTCCTTTTTCATAAATAATCTATCTCAGCCTGAAAAATGGTTAAACTTATACTAAGTAGGTGTCATTTCCAATCTGTTAACAAGATGAAAAGGACAAGCGTTCAGCAATCTTTTCATATTTCGAGAGTCTGAAAAGAGCTTAAAGAGGTCTCCGCTTCGAGGAACGGGTGGTGTCTAGGATAGAAATTAGTTCTAGTGATGTTGGAACTTCTCAAAACATGTTGATTTATGTGAAGAGGTTGGCTAATAAGACCACTCATTGCAACTATTCCTCAAAAGGGGTAAAACAACCAAGTGAAAGCGTATGACTGGCCAAGTAGATAGTGATGATGGAAGGAGAAAAACCAAGGCTCATCTGGTGGAAGAGGCTGATAGAATGGTAATCACGAGGGTTAAAATTGAAATGGGTTCATTTTTAGACAAGCTTGAACCATATGGAACTATGCTTGGATTCAGTTTCATGTTTACACAAGCTTGAAATTAAAAACTATGCTTGGATTCAGTTTCATTCTTACACAAGATTGAATCATGAAAAACTATGCTTGAGATTCGTTTACATGCCCCGAGCATGATGACTCGATTCTAGGTGTACTCCTTTTTATCGAAGAATTTGGTATCTACGGATAAATACTAATTCCCTAGACAATAACTATATCTAGAACAATAGTTTTAAAGCACTTTAACCTTTTTCTATAAGCAATAGATAAGACAAAGAGAATGAGAGGACCTAATTGTACTTTCGCTTTCCTCATGTCTCCTTTGTATTGATCCTGTCACTCTTTCCCATACTTAACACGCTTGAGAAGTACCTATAAACATCAACAGAAGACAAAGAACATATCAAATAAAAAGATCTATTGATTACAAGTAAATGGACTTAGATACATTCACACATATAAGCATCATATATCAAGATAAGGATATGGAAAAAGGTGCAAATAATTTATTGAATAGAAGGAATAATTACAACCACGAACCCTGATTCGAAGTCACTCCTCTAGCTTTGGTTCCATTCACATCACATCATAAGCATGAAAATTTGACAACATAATGACACTTACAATATTCTCAATTCTCAAACTAACATTATCTCCTTACAATCATCAAATTCCAGCCCTTGATCACTTAGACGAGTGCTCAACTTATAGGAAGATGGAGGAGGTTATGTCATAAATGGGAGTATTGAATGGCCTTCCATACTTATAATTAGTTCCATGGAGGAAGGGATGAGAGAATAGGATGCATCTTAACTCATTCCTCATCCATTTTTGAGCTCATAGGAGTTGATAAGTGTGGGAATCTTCTATATGGCTCTAGAAGATAAGAATATTCATAGAACCCTATGTGAATTTCAATCAATCTCACTCAGCGTAGGTCAAAGTGGGCCTAAGTGCTCTACAGAGCACCCTTTCATGGGCCTACATATGCTGGTCCCTCTAGGAGTCATTTTAGGATGTCTTCAAGCCATGAAACTATCTAGGAAGGAGGAATTCAAAAGGTTGACTTGTTTAGGGCATGTAGCGACTGAAATTAGCGTTTGATGAGCCCTAAAACACTGATATGGATAATGGGAGTGATGTGCCCAAATGGATCTGTAACAACTGCCCCCTAAAGTATGAAGTTGAAAATGTAATGTCGAGTGAAATGCTTTACAATGTGATGAGGAGGTTCCAAAGTGGTTGGTGACCTGCATCGATTACAACACATAATATCATGATATTTTTATTTTTTCTCATGAATTTCTGAGGGAGGGCATACCCATGCTCATCATATAAACTTATATTACAAGTACATAGACAATCGTCTACAGATATAGACCCATGATTGGAATGACCATCAATGTAAACCCATTGTACGGATGATATGGTACATTTCCTAAAATCAAAGCCCGGATGGATGAAACTATATCCAAGATCTTCTATCTCGTTCAATCGTTCACTCAAGTATGAGTCTAACCATGTGAATATGTGATCTGAAGTTGAACATGGGAAGACACCGTCTGATTACCAGCCAATGACGTAAGTTGTTAATAGATGTGAGATAAATCACCGATAATGATGATGATCCTCAAGGTACTGCAGTACATTCTGCATGGTGTGAATGGATGTATTGATTGTTAACAACATACAAAGTATTTCAGTTGAAGGCCAGTGATTTCAGCCTATCATCCGAAGCGAGAAACTTTCCATTGATTTAGGCAAGTCTCAAGGTACTAGAAGGGTGTTTCTAAGTCAACTTCTTGGATAATGAGCTGATGTTGATAAGAAGTGACTCATTATAGGAGGGCCTTGATGTATCCCACACCAATGACATGAAAAGAGTCTAATGATTTTGGAGACGAAATTTGACTGATGACACAAGGTTCAGGAATGGTGGTCATGAAAATGAAGGTTTATGGTATTGCAAACGATGAATTTTGATTGAATGACTTCTCTTGAACATGTCGATGACACTGAAATGAATTGGTAGCATTGACCCAAAACAAATTTATGGATGGTATGATAAACCAAAAGTATGATAACCATCAAGCTGATAACCCAACCCAAATATTCGCGGTGATGAAGTGAAAGTGTCATGTTCAAGCGCGACCTGCTACCAAAAGTGGTTTATCCCTTTTTTCATTTTCCCTAGTCATTGCTGACCAGTACCTACTTATTTTTATCAAGCTTGAGGAGGATAACATATGCTTGTTTTATAATTCCACCCTTCGGGTGAATCCATCGTTATGTGATGTTTTAACGAGTCTAGCGAAGGTGAAACTCAGCCTAGTCATGATCGCCAAGTTTGTCTCTATTTGATGTTTTAACAAGTTTAATGACAAAGATAACTCGGTCCTTTTCATGTTTATAGAGTTTGAAAAGGGACAAAAAGAAAACTCCACAAGTTCTTTTTCGTAAATTTGTCTCTCAAGTCCAAAAAGGTGTAAATCAAAACAAGAGAGAACCTATTGACCATGTTTGGTCAACGTATTCCTTTTTTGTAAATAATCTATCTCAACCTGAAAAAGAGTTAAACTTACACTAAGTAGATGTCATTTCGAATCCGTTAACGAGCTGAAAGGACAAGCGCTTGGAAATCTTTTCATATTTCAAGAGTCTGAAAAGAGCTTAGAGAGGACTCCACTTTGAGGAATGAGTGGTGTCTAGGATAGAAACTGGTTCTGTTGATGTTGGAACTTCTAAAACATGTTGATTTATGTGAAGAGGTTGGCTAATAAGACCACTCATTGTAACTATTCCTCAAAAAGGGTAAAACAACCATGTGAAAGCGTATGATCGACCAAGCAGATAGTGACAATGGAAGGAGAAAAGCCAAGGCTCATCTGGGGGAAGAGGCTGATATAATGGCAATCACGAGGGTTAAAATGGAAATGGGTTCTTTTTTAGACAAGCTTGAACCATAGGGAACTATGCTTGGATTCAGTTTCATGTTTACACAAGCTTGAAACGAAAAACTATGCTTGGATTCAGTTTCATTTTTACACAACATTGAATCATGAAAGACTATGCTTGAGAGTGGTTTACATGCCCCCAACATGATGACTCGATTCTAGGTGTACTCGTTTGTATCGAAGAATTTTTTATGAAGAATTAGGTATCTACGGATAAATACTAATTCCCTAGACAGTAGATATATCTAGAGCAACAGTTTTAAAGTACTTTAACCTTTTTCTATAAGCAATAGATAAGACAAAGAGAATGAGAGGACCTACTTTTACTTTCGCTTTCCTCTTGTCTCCTTTGTATCGATCCTGTCACTCCTTCATGTACTTAACATGCTTGAGAAGTACCTGTAAACATCAACAGAAGACAAAGAACCGATCAAAGCAAAAGATCTATTGATTACAAGTAAATGGAATCAGATACATTCACACATATAAGCATCACATATCAAGATAAGCATATGGAAAAAGGTGCAAATACTTTATTGAATAGAAGGAATAATTACAACCATGAAGCCTGATTCGAGGTCACTCCTCTAGCTTTGGTTCCATCCACATCACATTATAAGCATGACAATCTGGCAACATAATGACACTTAAAATAGTCTCAATTCTCAAACTGACATTATCTCCTTACAATCATCAAAGTCAAACCCTTGATCACTTAGATGAGTGCTCAATTTATAGGAAGATGGAGTTGATAAGTGTGGGAATATTCTAGATGGCTCCAGAAGATAAGAATATTCGCAAAACCGTATGTGAATTTCGCTCAATCTCAGCCTGCGCAAGTCAAAGTGGGCCTAATTTCTATGCAGAGAACCCTTGCATGGGCCTACCTGCGTTGGTCCCTCTAGGAGACATTTCAAGATGTCTTCAAGCCATGAAACTATATAGGAAGGATGCATTCAAAAGGTTGACTTGTTTAGGGCTTGAAGCAACTGAAATTAGGGTTTGATGAGCCCTAAAACACTGATCTGGATGATGGGAGTGATGTGCCCAAATGGATCTGTAACAGGTCATATCGAAGAATATGGTCGAAAATGATGACCAACCTTGCAGTGATGAAGGATACTTCTCACCCTGTGTCTGACAAGGGGGGAATCGTTGATGGTCAGCTACAGGTTCGAGTTCGAGATGTCAAGCGAGCCTGAGTTAGAGTTGAGTTGATTTAGCACTTCCATGTTTGAAATTGTTCAAGGAACTGTTGTGATAGTTTCAGAATTTGTGGTTACTTTAAAACCACATTTTTGGTTGTTCTGAGAACCACTACGAAGTTTCTAGAGTTGGTGTTGGTTGAGACCTTGAGTTCTCCCATCTTGGTTTGTGGCCATCCTTAAAAACCATTTTCTGAGAGACATTCAACTCTTGGCTAAGATGCATTTTTTCATTTTGAGCTCTCATTCTTGGACTTTGGTACATCCCTTTGGATTAAGGGGGAAATGTTGGACAACTAATCCTCGAGATTAACCTTGGGTCAGTTTGGGTAGTTATTAGAGTCCAAGAAATCCCGGGAATTAATTCAAATGTTTCCTATATGTATTTATATGTACATCATGTACATAATTCTTTGAGATTGATTAATATACATTTGATTTGGTTACCAGTCTTGTGTGTTTTACATTGTACACATACATGTATACATATACATATATAAGTATTCATTTAATGCATGTAAAATAAAACCCATAGTGTGGAGAAGTTGAGTGTGCGAGATTTTGGAAACCTTAACTAGACTTTTGGAGAGCTTTCACTGTGCTGAAATCTCCGCACAAGCATGGTGAAACCCTTGATAAATATATCTATGTTTATTGCCCGAGAAGAGATAAATTGGTTATGTACTAGAATATAGACTATCATGAGAATGGATATGTTTAGGAAGCATATTGAGATCTACGAAGAAATAGAAATCAAAAATCTGGTTTTGCAAAATAACATATCCAAGTCACTCATTTTGAGAAATTAGTATTGCCACAACTCACATGATGGTTTTGCGGCCCACCACACTAGTCATGATGGAAACAAAGATATCCAGTGCTCTCCGTCCATAATAACATTGAAAATTGACGAGCTCACAGTGTGGTCGGTTATTCAGAGGTTTGAAAAACCTGAAACATACAAGCCCTTCATCAAGAAGTCCTCGGTCAAAGGGGATGATTATGGACAAGGGGAAGCACATTATCAGTTTGAGAGTGTTGGGAAGAGATCACTACCTTCGTAATTATTAGTTTGTCACCACATTGAATGAATTTGTCAAAGATGAAAGGACCTGGACTATCGTTGTGGGATATTAAAGTCTCAGGCTACATCTGAAGGAAAACGGAATAAAGGGCCACTTCTCACTGGTTAATATTGATAAAATATCAATCAATAAAAAGAATATCTGTAAGGAAAATTACTAGTAAGAATATCTATAATAAGAATATTACGAAGTCTAAGAAAATGTACCTGAATTGTAATTGCTTGATATCATAAATATTCCACATGTAAAACTATTCGACATGTTTTACAAAGGAGGAGTGTGGAGATAATGATTGTGCATAGCTCCACACTCCTGCACAATGAACTTGCTCATTGTTCCATGGTGCGGAGCTCTGCACAACACATTATTTCTACACTTCCCTCCATACTATTAATTTTTTATTTTGGGCGGTCGAACAATTTTGACGGGAAAGGGTAGAACTCCGTACAAGATCGGCTCTACAATTCAATGATGGTTGAGCCGATCGATCTGCCATATAAGAAATCAAAGTGGTCAATTCCATGAGCTTGATGAAGGGCTCAGAGAAAAAGAAGCCATACTACCGCTGTCAACAACTACTGCAATATATTCATCCTCCTTGGAAGAATGAGAAATCTCACCTTAAAATATCTTTAATATCGAGCCCGATGAAGAAATTATGGAAGCTAGTATTGAGATAAACACCGATGTGCAGGCTCATCTTATTTCGTAGTCTTTAGAAAGAAAAGGGAGGGACATCTTAGTAGTAAACTAAGAAAACCATGACTCAACCATAAGATTCGATATTTGTACTAAGCCAAGGCTTGGGTTAATGGTGAGAAAGATTTGTGTCCTTACCATCACCTCTAGTCACAAGATGAACATAAGTAGTGTATTCATTACAAGACACTCAAAGTGTGAGGCAGTAGCAATGCCTTCAAACTTGTAGGGTCATTGTGAAAAAATTGTTTCCTCTTCTATCATTGTAGAAGGTGGGTTAGCTAGGGTAGTTATGTCAGCTCAAGTAGGGTATCTATAGGTTTGGGCTTCAGATTAGGCATGCTAAAATTAATTGTCTAGGTAGTTAATGTTGGGTTGGGTTATTTGTATGACTTAGGGGCATGGTTCTGTTCTCCCAAAGCATTGCCAGCTAAAAACAACTTTCTTGTAGCTCTAATAAAGAAAGATGATTCTTTCCTGAGAGTAGTTTGCGGAAAAGAATGGAGTCCACCAAAGGAGTAGTCTTGATTGATAGAGTGGATAGTTGGTTCATAAGGTGCACAAAATGCATTAGCCAACTAGGGATCGACTTTAGTGAAAGCACTATTGGGTTGTGGTTCCTTTGTGAATCTTGAACCTCAAACAAACTCATCAAAAAAGACTACTATCATATCAGTTTCATCACTCTACACTAAAACATGAATCAAAGAAGAATGATCAAAGAAGCAAGTACAATAAGCCCCACAATTAGGCATAGTCAGATCCAAAATGGTAAGTGGTTAATAAGTCTTGCCTTATGACCACTAAGAAAGATATATTTAGTGGAAGGATAGGTACATTAAGTGCATTGACCGTTATGAGAAAGGATGAAACAATAGAAAATTAATCCATTTCGTAAAGCCCTGTGCAGAGGAGAAGGTATGTGTGGGAGAACAAGCACCTTCCACATCTCCGCACATAATTTACAAACTAGAATAATTTTCTATTGTTTCATCGGGGTAAGAGATCGATCCAAGCACATTGTGTCACCTCCAAGAAATAGCTATTATGATCCAATTGAATGTCCCTACTTCTAATTATAGTTATAGGTTTCTCGACTATATGTAGTCTGGTTGGCCCAACTATGACTAAACATGTGTCCAAATGGCATATAATATCGAACAAGCCTATATCCATATCATAAGTGGTTGATGACAACCATCATACATGGTAGATGAGAACCTCTACGATGTTTGGGCTTATGCTCTGATTTCAACCCAACTAAGGTGGTAATCGAGCCAATGTACCACGACTGAAACCACCAAGTGGGGGGTTTTCATCTCTGGTTGACCATATTGGAATCTGGTTGTGATGTTATCTATGTTGATGTCTCATCGAACCTCCTCTTCTTGGTGCGACGAGCGCTTGCTATTAGTGAAAAATCAATCTTATACAAGATCAAACTTTCCAGAACCTATACATCATATGGGTTCATCGTTGCTTTCCATATATATCCATCCTCAGAGGATTGCCTTCAATGATGGCTCAATGGTCCCAACCCAAAGATTTTGGTTGGTGATGTAGTTGGAGGCCCTGACAACAATTATCGCTTCTCTGATGAGCACAATTACTATAGATATGTTGGTGGAATAATTGACATTAATGCTCCTATTAAATGCCCTTAATTGATTACAATTGTTTCTTCAAAGCGGCTGCAATGGCAATGCACTTGCCCAGGTAAATTTCTAGGAATGCCACTGCTAGGAGGAGGCATTATGTTTTTCCAATAATATATTGACAATACCGCTATTAGCGCAACTCCCTAAAAAGAACAACCTACAGTGAAATTTAGAGATTGATATCAATGTAATCTTGGATTGCGAGTAGAATAAAGAAAATAAATTCACTGTAGGGTTAAAGAAAAGAAACAAATTGGAAAGAAATCATAAATTTACCTATTAGAATGGCAAAGTTGTAATTTCCACGACCTGTAACAAGGACACAACACACAGTTATGATAAGTAACAAAAATTATTCACATATACATATAATAATATCTTGTATTAAATATTTTGAGTTCAATACACCCATTAATATTGGAAGCTTCAAATGAGAGCGACAAAGATAAGAAACATACTATTGCCTATAATACCCTAATTACTTGGGTTCACTGAGTAAATTCATTACATCTTATTTGTGCTTATAGTTCCAAATAGTTTTGCAAAAGGTTATTCTGAAACTTTTGTTGGAATCAATCATGGGTGCAGCTCTTTTGTCATACTTGGATGAAGGGCTCATGGAATTGATGACTTTGATTTCTTATATGGCGATCAGATTGTTGTTTCCATTATTGGCCATTGTTGTAAACATGTGACGATTGAGAAATTGAAAAACACCAAATATGTTGGGTGTAGAGCCTGATTATCTCCTTTATTCAGAGGTATCACCACATTGGACCCCATTTCACAATGTGGTAGCAATGCCACCCATTTAGGTGTGTTTCCAGGGGGGTCTAGGGGGGGGGCGATGACCTTGTAAAATGTTGTAATTTCGTAGTCAATCTGGGTCGTTCATAAGGCAGAAATATGATAGTAGAAGTTATGTTTAATATAGGGTTTTTTTCCCTAGAAGGAAACCCCTCGCTATATATGATGGAATTTTATTGTGGCAACCCCTAGCTATATATGATGGAATTTTATTGTGGCAACCCCTAGCTATATATGATGGAATTGTATTTTGAGTGAGAAAGAGAGAGGAGATTGTGTGAGAGCGAAGAGAGAATTACATCGGCTCTGTTGTAGGTTGTATCTCTTCATTTTACTGGATAATATAAAAGGAAGCACTTGTTTCTTTTTCGTGGACGTACCCCAAATTGGGTGAACCACGTATATCTATGTCTCTCTTGTTTTTATGTGTTTATATTTATGCAATATTTTATGTGTTCCATTGCTCTGTAATATATAATTTTCTAACAGCTGGTATCAGAGCCGAAGGTCTATTTGGCTGGTAAACTCACAAGAGAGAAGGGTACCTGGTTTGAGTGGGAGCGATGGCCGAAGATGGTAGGTTTAGAGTTGAAAAAATTAACTTCCAAAACTACCAGCTGTGGAAGATGCAGATGGAATATTATTTGTATCAAAAAGACATGTACCTACCATTGAGTGGAAAGACAAAGAAGCTGACGAGTATGACAGACAAAGAATGGGATATTCTCAACAGAAAGTCACTTGGAACAATATGACTATGCCTAACGGTGTCGGTATCCTTTAATACTTCAAAGGAAACGACAACAGAGTGGTTAATGGCGACATTTGCCAAACTATATGAAAAACCCTCAGCCTCAAATAAGGTATTCCTTATGAAGCGTTTATTTAATATGAAGATGTTAGAAGGTGGATCTGTTGCTAATCATTTAAATGAATTTAATATAGTTACAAGCCATTTAAGTTTTGTAGGGGTAACTTTTGATGATGAAGTTAGGGATCTGTTATTTCTATGCTCATTGCTAGAAAGTTGGAATGGTTTAGTTATGGCCATTAGTAACTCTCTGGATCTAGTACTTGAAATTTTGATGATGTTGTCCATGTAATCCTTAGCGAGGAAATGTGACAGAAAAGCTCCGGTGAGACATCAAGTAATTCTTTGACTGCAGAGACTAGGGGAAGAAAAATGGAAAGAGGAAAGAGCCCAAGATATCGCAATAAGTCAAGGAAAAGCAAATCCAAGTCTAGATAAAGGATAGTGTGTTGGAAATGCAGGAAGAAAGGACACTTGAAGAAAGAATACAAGTCTCAGAAGGGAAAAGAAGGAGACGCGCAACAAGAAAACAATCATGAAGCGAATGTGACAGGTGATGTGTTGCAAGATGCTTTGATTCTTTCATTAGAAACTATTATTGATGCTTGGGTGGTAGATTCAGGGGCCTCATTCCATGACACACCTGATAGGAAACATTTTCATGATTATGTTCAAGGAGATTTTGGACAAGTTTGATTGGGTAGTGATAAACCTTGTAAAATCATTGGAATGGGTACAATTTTCATAAAACAGCAGAATGGAAATCAATGGTTGTTGAAGGAGGTAAGGCATGTTGCAGATCTGAAGAAAAATCTAAGTTCAACATGGCATTTTGGAGGTGAAGGTTGTGTCACCAATTTTACAGATACAACCTAGAAGGTCACTAAAGGAGCCCCGACAATAAAAATAGGAGAAAAGGTTTGTACATTGTATTTATGCAATGGTATTTCTAATTCTGTTAATTCTTTAACCTTTATAGGAGCAGATACGACATTGTGGCATCATAGGCTTGGGAACATGAGTGAGAAGGGGATGCAGATTCTTCACTCAATAAATTTGTTGCTAGGTTTGAAGCATGTTGATTTGGAATTCTGTGAGAATTGTGTTTATGTAAAACAGAAGAGAGTCATATTCCTCAGAGTTGGGAAAGGAAAGAAGAGCAAAAAATTAGAGCTTGTGCATACATATGTATGGGGATCTGCTCAGGTATCATCTCTCGGTGGATCTCGTTATTATTTTACTTTTATTGATGATGCAACCAGAAAAAAATGGATTTATTGTATTCAAAATAAATCTGATGTTTGTTAAATGTAACACCCCTCCGGGATCGGAGTTCCATTTGAGACTTCGCAAACCAGCCATGGCTTCCATGTACGTGTCCAAAAAATGGTTCAGGTTTGAGGAAAAGAAAGGGATTGATCGAGCTCGAGTGGTCTTAATGGATCTAGAGTCGGGAACTAGGGACAGCCTCCGGACGGGGTTTTATGGCCAGATCTTCACGCTTGATAATTTCGTTTTTGGTCAGAATGGCACCGGGAACAATTGGGCCAAGGGGCTTTTAACCGAGGGAGCTGAACTAATCGATTCCATTGTTGAAATCATCCGCAAAGAGACCGAGATCTACGATCACCTCCAAGCGATTACTGTCGCCGTCATTTTGCAATTGGAGGAGGGGAGCTTCCTAGGGCTAGATCGAAGCTCTCACGCAGTTGGGAGATTAGATCTCGGGCCTCAGGCAGTGCTAAGGCATGGATCTTGCAAAAGATCTATCATTTTGGCCACGGACCCTTCTTTCCAGGGATCAAACGCAGATGGTTTCCTAAAGGCATGGTCGCTCCATAGCTCTGTCTACGAGATCAAGGCAGAGATAGACTACTTCAGGCCATTGACGACTAGGAGCAAGTGCCCAGCGAAAATCAAGGGGGCAAGGGCAAATCAAGTCAATTTCTTATTACCTGCACCCTGGATTATGGAAGTCTGGCACTGAGGTAGGGTCTTTCTACGCAGATCTGATGCAGATCTGGATGGGCTGGATCTAGCAAGTAACAAAGCCACTTTAGTGGAAAAGAAAGATCTCCAAACAGGTTCCGGGCCGCAGATCACCAACTGTGTTGAGAAAATTCCCAAGAGTTTTCAAATCTTCGTGAGAACGCCCACGGGGAATACAACATTGATCTGGGTTTATGCCAGAGACAGTGTAATAGATTTTAAAAACAACATTGCCAATCAGATCGGATACCCGGCTGGCAAGCAACACTTATTAACAGGGGGAATATTGCTACAAGATTTCAGATTCATAAAGGACTACAACATCAGACTAGGATCTACAATCATTCTCAATATGAGACTACGAGGAGGTGCAGCAACCAGCAAATCAACAGAAGGAGGAAGCGGATCCAAATTAAATCGCAACCCAGATCTACTAGCAGCATAGAAGTGAAGGAACATCTTACAAGAATATTTTACAAGGGGGAAGCTTCTCCAACATCTCCAAAGTAGTTGGATCAGAACCAAGTGCATACATAGTGGAGAAACTGCAGCACACTCCAGAACTAACAATCGATACAGCAGAAGCAGAGAAGGTATGTTGCAGCTATGAAAAGCTAGCCATCATATGTCGTTTTAATGGATTTTGGCCAAAGCCCTTGGATCTGTTTCATTGGATCCTCACAAAATGGTCTCTGGACTGTGAGATCCACCTCTGTTCCAAGGGGTTTTTTATAGTTAAATTTCAATCATCAGAAGTCAGAGATCTCGTGATTCAGGAAGGACCTTGGTTCTGGGGATCTTCGGGTCTCTTTATAACTCCATGGTTCCTGGAATTTGATGCAAACACATTTGTTGTTTCTAAAATGCCTGTATGGGTACGTCTTCATAATCTCCCTATCCATTTCTGGGACCAAAAGGTACTCGCAAGCATAGGCAACACCATAGGCAGATATATTAAAATGGATACACAAAGAATAGATGAAAGAATTTTTACTTTCGCACGCATATGCGTGGAAGTAGACCTCAGTAAAGGATTACCAGGAAGCATAAAACTGAAACACAAAGACCGCAGTTGGATGCAGTCATTAGATTATGAAAATACAGCTTTCATATGTAGAATATGTAGGCAAACTAGACATCTCCAAAATACATGTCCAGAATACAAAAAGAACAGCCGCAGAAGGAAGAAAACTGGCAATCAACAAAAGGGATGGAAAATTATCCATTCAGATTCGGATGAGGAGGAAGAATATGAAGAGGAAGAACCCGTTCCAAATGAAAACAACCAAATAGAAACTCAGAAGACTTCTACACAAGAGCCTATGGAATCACAATCCGGAAAGAATTCAACTTCAATGGAAATAAGTGGAACCAAAAGGCAGCATTCATCAGACACCTCTGATTCAGACAAGGAAAACCCCTGACCCAACGATGAAAATCCACTTCAACTTGTTCCCATAATTCCGTCCCAAGGAGAATGGCGAAAGGTCGAGAAGAAAAAGGGGAGGAAGTCATGATCCCCCCAAATGTCAGCTCCTTTGTTTCTCGTTGTGGTCCTTTTCACTTGAAGTTTTGTCTTTATTTTTGTTTTTATTTTTTGTGTGCCCTCCACCTTTGACAGGCACTGGGCCGAAATTTCCTCATATGAGGAGGTCGTGCATCTGCTTAGTGGTTTTCTAAATGTTTGGCTGGACTGAATGTTCTCATCCAATGAGCTCTATGATTAGGAAGTTATAGAGCAAATCGAATGCTTCGGCATATACTATGTAACTTTTTATCCTGGTAATAAAAAGTTTGATTTTTTCTTTGGAAAAAAAATAAAAAAAAATAAATCTAATGTATTTGATACTTTAGAGAAATGGAAAGCTTTGGTTGAAAATGAGACACCGAAAAGGTTGAAGTGTCTCAGATCAGACAATGGAGGTGAATATTGAAGCAAAGAGTTTGATAGATGTTGTTTAGAGAATAAAATTCGCAGAGAGAAGACAGTTCCAAGAACACCAAAAGAAAATGGTGTGTCAGAAAGGATGAACAGGACAATCATGGAGCGTGGATGAACATGACAGTTCCTTTGCAAGGTGCATGGGATTGCAGGTAGGATTGTCTTTACAATTTTGGGCAGATGTTGTAGATATTTTTATTTTTCTAATAAATAGAGGGTCTTCAAGTTCCTTGGATGGTGGTATTCCAGAGGACGCATGGACAAGTAAAACAGTAAACTACTCATTTTTAAAGATGTTTGGTTATGAAGCCTTTGTACACATTAATAAAGAAAATAGAACAAAGCTTGAGGCAAAATCAAAGAAATGTACCTTTATTGGATATGTTTTTAATGATTTTGGTTATCACTTTTATGATTATGAAAAACACAAAATCATTAGGACCAAAGATGTCATATTCAATGAAAAGGTTTTGTATAAATATTAGATGTAGGAAAAGAAACATGAAAAAAGAAAACAGAGAATACACAGTGCTTGATGAGATCACAGAAAAATTGAAGATGCCTCAAAATCATAATGATCAACAGTCAGAACAACAACAACAATAAGAACCTCAAACACCTGAAAGTGGTGTTAGAAGATATACCAAGATAAGTAGACCCCCTGAACAATATTCTCCTTCATTATATTATGTATTGTTGACTAATTCTAGTGAACCAGAATGTTATGAAGAAGCAGTGCAGGTAGGAACCAGGAAGAAATGGGAGCAAGCCATGAAAGAAGAGATGGACTCCTTAGTACATAACCAGACTTGGGACTTAGTTAGGTTTCCTGTAGGTAAAACAACATTGCAAAATAAATGGGTTTATAGGTTGAAGGAAGAAGATGGAGGTAGAAAAAGGTATAAATCTAGACTTGTGGTGAAGGGGTTTACACAGAAAAGGGTATAGAATTTGATGAAATATTTTCTCCTGTTGTGAAAATGACTTCAATCATAACTATTTTAAGTCTTATAGCGGCTGAAGATTTTCATCTTGAGTAGTTAGATGTAAAGACAACCTTCCTCCATGGGGATTTGGAGGAAGAAATATATATGCAGCAACCACAAGGACATGAGGTAAAAGGGAAGGAGAAACTAGTTTGCAGGTTGAATAAGACCTTGTATGGCTTAAAACAGGCTCCAAGGCAATGGTATCTAAAATTTGACAAGTTTATGTTTGAACAAGGTTATACTAGATGGCACTCTGATCATTGTGTTTATCTCAAAAGGAAAAATTATGGTAGCTATATTATATTGTTATTGTATGTAGCTGACATGCTTGTTACAGGTTCTAACATGCAGGAAATAAATGTGCTCAAAAGAAAATTGGCAAACTCATTTGCAATGAAGGATTTGTTGGGTTGTGTTATATTCTTTCCACGACTAGCCACCCTAGTTAACTGGGGGTTAGAGGAGGGGCAAAGCCCCCCCTTCGTTGTGCCGATTGCGGAGCGGGGGGTCACAGGGGGTTTAAGGGGGGCACTTAGCCCCCCTCTATGGGGTGCGGGCAGCACCCCGGGGAAATTTTTTTGGTACCCTATATTAGGTGGGCGAACTTACCTATGTTTTTGTGCATGGTTTTCGCACATGGTTTTGGGTGCGATGGTTTTCAGTCCATGGTATTGGATGCTTTGGCATGTATATATATGTATTGTAACATTGAAAGGAACATAATGAAAAATCAATCTGGTAGTCCCAGTTTTGGGATCCAGGGGAAAATCTCTGTGTTTATTTGTTTTATGTGTTATGCTCTCGCCTTTGTTTATTTTCTATTTTCAGAATTCGTATGTAGGTAATTTTTGTACAGGGTTAAAGCCTACAGGATTTGGGTGCTGAAAAACAAATCATTGGTATGAGAATAACTAAAGACAGGAAGAATCGAAAATTAACATTGTCGTAGAGTGAGTACATACAATTGGTGTTGAAAAGATTTAATATGCAGAATGAAAAACTAGTTAGCATACCTTTGGTTAACCATTTCAAACTAAGTAAGGAGGTTTGTCCCAAGACTCAGGAAGAAATGGCTTATATGTTTAAAGTTCCATATGCATCACCAGTTGAAGCTTAATGTATGCAATGGTCTACACAAGGCTTGATATTGCACATGCAGTGGGAGTTGTAAGCAGGTACAAACAATCTAGGAAAATAAAATTGGACGGTGGTGAAGTGGATTCTTAGGTATTTAAGAGGTACCACAAATCAAGCATTATGCTTTTTTAGTTCAAACATTGCTCTACAACGATATGTTGATGCAGATATGGTGGATGATAGAGATAAGAGGAGCACCACAGGGTATGTGTTTACTGTAGGTGGAACAACTGTCAGTTGGGTTTCAAAACTGCAAAGTTTTGTTGCACTCTCAATGATGGAAGCAGAGTATGTTGCTGCTATAGAGGCTAGTAAAGAAATGATTTGGTTACAAAGGTTTTTGGATGAATTAGGTAAGAAGCAGGAGTTGGGTAGGTTATACAGTGACAACTAGAGTGCCATACATCTTGCAAAGAACTCTGCATTTCATTCCAAGGCTAAACATATAAAACTCAAGTACCATTTCATATAGTCAGTATTGGAAGATGGACAATTGAAGCTGGAAAAGATACACACTAGCCAAAATCCTGCAAATATGTTAACAAAAGTTGTAACCAAGGAGAAACTGAGATTTTGCTCGGTTTCAATTAGTCTTCAAGTATGATGATGAATATGAGAAACAACCAGGTCCAAAGTGGAGAAATTATCCAGCAAATGAAGCACCGATGGAGTTTCTATAATCGGTCTCCAAGTGGGAGATTGTTGGGTATGGAGCCTGATTAACTTCTTTATTTAGAGGTATCACCGCATTGGACCCCATTTCGTAATGTGGTGGCAACAACGCCCATTTATGTGTGCCGCCAAGGGGGTCCAGGGGGGCGACGACCTTGTAAAATTTCTTTGTAAAATGTTGTAATTTCATAGTCAATCTAGGTCGTTCATCAGGCAGAAATATGACAGTAAAAGTTATGTTTAATTTAGGGATTTTTGCCCTAGAAGGCAACCCCTCGCTATATATGAGGGAATTGTATTGCGTCCATGTAGATGTGTATTCTGAGTGAGAAAGAGAGAGGAGATTGTGTGAGAGTGAAGAGAGAATTACATCGGATCTGTTGTAGGTTGTATCTCTTCATTTTGTTGGATAATATACAAGGAAGGACTAGTTGTTTCTCCGTGGACGTGGCCCAAATTGGGTGAACCACGTATATTTGTGTCTCTCTTGTTTTTATGTGTTTTTTGTGTTTATATTTCTGCAATATTTTATGTGTTCCATTGCTCTGTAATATACAATTTTCTAACAAAATATGCAATTTTCCATTTCAGGGATCAGACTGTTATTCCCATTATTGGCAATTTTCCATTGTTGTGAACTTGTGACTTGTAAAAAAATAAAAAACCCTAAATCCATACTTTACCTAGGGACACTGAAATAATTACATCTCTGCGTACAAAACCATATCAGTGATTGGTGTCTGCGACACAATGTTTGATGCTAATTGAAATGGTTTCAACTCACAACCCCTATGCCACCAACAAACCTATGTCCTATACTTGTTGTGACTGAACTAATTAGACTCACTTCTCTTTTTAACATTTTCTCCATCACTCCTATATACATGGAATTAAATGTTGATGCAGATGGCATATTAAAAAGAGGGCATTACAATGGAGATAGGTTCCTAGTAGATTTTGACGGAGCAAAATGACACTTTCAATGCATACTACCATAGACCTTTTGTGGACAGGTATATGGACGCCTAAATGCATTGCCCACAAATTTCATATTCATAGTTTTCCTTCATGAATAGCACGAGATTATATACTTGCTCCTATATACTACTTTTCATGGAATTACAACTCTATCTTTGGACAACTTTAACATCTTATGAACAATAATGTAAATATAAGTTGCATTTCAAAATTGTCTAATTTTTTTTTTTCACAAAGATAGTTATATATAACATATGATATATCAACTGTTTGTTTGTAAAAGATCAACTACATACAAGAAAATTCCAACTCTTTTAGACTATTTTGAATACATGCGTTATCATGTCTCTACAACTGTAATTATATATATATATATATATATATATATATATATATATATATATATATATATATATATATATTCTTTAAAATATAAATAAAAAATGCATCCTTCGATCATGAAAACCTGATGTTTATTTTATGCTATGAAAAGTATTTAGGTTTTTACTTTATGTTCATAATGACATTACAATAAATATAAAAGATGATACTCTATAACGGACAAAGAATAAAGGGCATGCTTTACCATTGCATAATCCTTAGTAATAATGTTGTTGGCTTAATATCGAGTATTTATTATTAAAAAATAATATATTTAAATTTAAAATAATAAATTTAATTTCATAAATATTATATATAATAAAATTAATTAATTTTTTCGTGAGGTTGACATTAAATATTTATATATTTTTATTAAAAGAAAAAATTAAACTAATAATACTTTAAACTTTTCTTTTAGGAAAGGTAAGTGGAAAATAAGTGATGTTTATAAAGGTGTTGGTAAGGGATCATGAGAGCAAAGGTGGAAAGAGTGAGGATAGTGGAGCAAAGGGGAGATTTTTTTATTTTATTTTAAAGGAGCATTACAATAAAGATGGAAGATATAATTATTAAAATAAGAATCTTTATTACAATAAAGATGGAAGATATAATTATTAAAAGTGATACTCGCCTTATCCTGATAGCTTTGCGTAGATCAGAAAGAACATGGTGAAAAAGGACGAATTAGTGAAATCAAAGTTTTATTAGAACTTTAAAAAAAATGATGTACACATGTATATAAAATTATTAAAAGTAAAAATGGAAAAAAGAAAATATGGAGTAATAAAAATTTAATGTATAATTTTAATAAATCTAATTTTAAGTATTTAATTTTATTAAAATATTAACATTATTTTTTATTAAATTAATATTGAATATAAAATGTATAAGTTATGAAGATTTTATATATTATTGTTGAAACTTTTTACTTTAACGAACCAAGGGAGCTATGAAGTAGCAAGTCTCTGCCCATGTCAATTGGGAAAATAACGCCACTTTCCTGAATGCAAAATTAAAAAAATAAAACCAATTGAAGAAAGTAAGAGTCATTCTCAAGAAATTGAGGAGTGGGACAAGATTTAGAATTCGAGGACTGGGATAAGATTTAGAATTCTCTAATGAAGAAGATGAGAGTAGTTGTAGTGCTCTGAATTGATCAAGAAAATGGGAGTAGTTGTAGTGCTTTGAATTCATTGAAGTTTAGTTTTGTAGGTCTCTTCGAGCAGGTTGGAGACTCAATCAATCACTGGTTTGATGGAGCATGGAGTGATCTCACAAGTTATGGCTCATTTGTAAGTGCACAAATCTAGAAAGCATGTCCCAGTGGCGTACTTGACATGGAAAATGTCAAAGAATGTTCTCAAGTAGATAGTAGCAAGTTTATATGCCATGGACTTTTATGTTTTGGCCCTTGATGACAATTCTCATCATGGTATAGACATGGTTGTCAAATATATTGAAGACAAACATGACAACTCTGCTATTTTTTTGCTACTAACTAGACTGTAGTTGGCACTATACTTGGAACATGGCATTGGCAAAAAATGAGGTGCCAAAAGAATCAATACAATCTATTATACAAAAAATTTCCAGAGAAAACAAGAAAGCAATATCAATCCCTAGTCCCCTTTGTTTCACAATGAAACCAATTGGAAATCAATTAGTTTATAGTAAAATAAACCAACCTTATAGACATCTGCCATGAAAATCCAAATGGAATAACTGCAAAACAAAACAAGTAGGTTTCAACAGATTATGTATAAATAAAAATACAAGAATTTGGTCAATTTGGCCAAGTTTTCAAAGAGATTTATAAGCACTAGTACTTGAATCTTTGTATGATATTAGAACATCACCATAATGGGATTAGAGGCTAATGATCTTAGCTTAGATTAAAAATAAGAGCTATATGGAAACCTTAACCATGTTAGTATTACGAGCTATATGGAAATATTTACCGTGTTAGTATTAGCCCTTTTAACAAAGCTAGTGATACCACTTTCGCATTTATTGAAGTAACGATGTTTGCTCTTCAGTTAATCATAATGAAACACTTAACCTTTGCTTACTATTACCTATATACATGTGTTTAGCCCATTCTACTATAAGGAGATCTATAAGCTTAATACGAGCTGACTATAACTACAGAGTCTATCATGGGTGTAGCTTATTTGTAATTAGTCATGTAACTTCTTACACGAATAAGGTAACTAGTACCAATTGTATCACAGGTCAGGGCTTGGTTGATTTTACGCCAAGTGGGAGGCATCTTTGACCAGTTCCTCGGGCGTAGTCATCTAAGGAAACACGGAATTTGTGGTATTATGTTGTAAGGGCTCAAACTCTTTCTACTTCGTCTGATAGGAAGAGCTTTGGTTTTGTGCAAGTAGAAGTTTATCATTCAACTGGTGCTCCGAGGAAAGTATCTCAAAGTTTATCTATCATGTTGGGTGTGATGGGTCTTATCCTTGGAACAAGGAGGGTTATAGAGATATATATCCTAGGGTCCTAGATAGCCTTGATAAGTAGCATGATGTTGTTGTATGCTTTGAAGGAAGTTATAAAGAGATTAGAGAATAATCCCCAAAGGGTTTAGGTCTGGAAGATAGGGGTTTCTGTAATAAGGGTATTTCAGTGGAAAATAGTCCTAAAGTTATTCTTCCCAATGAAGAGGCCCATGTTGAGAAGGAATTTCAGTCAAAGATGCTTCTTAAGGAATCCTAAAAAAAAAATCCTTAAGCCTATTAGAAATTCATAGTCTCAATTAAGTAAGGTCAAAAAAAGATTTTGTGGTTGAAACAGGGATTTTGGAAGGGGGAAAAGCATTAGACAAGGACTTACCATCCTCTATCGAGATCAAATCCCATATATCCTTGGAAAATTCCCAGGCAAAGAGGGAAGGAAAACAATGAACAATAAGTGGGGTCCTTGGAGCAGGAAAGACCCAAAAAAGAGTGCCCAAATGATCATATTATCCTTTAATTCTAGAGGGGTTGGTAATGACTTCATAAATTGGAAAAGTAAAGTCTGTAATCAACAACTTTATAAAGTAAGGTTTATACCATGTTAAGGTTATACATTAGCAGGATACAACAATACTTATGATCCTATGCTTAGGAATAGTGAAATACACTCTGTACTAATTAGGGAAACATAGTCCATGCTAAATAAACTTGCAAACTTTAAGGGTGACGTTAAGAAAGTATGGTTTTACAAGTAGGAGAAACATGCATAAACATGCAAAGAGTTAAGTAACCTGAAAATGCAAGCATAATCTATTTTGAGTTCTGATTTCAAACTCAAATTCTTACTGGAGAATATTTCTTTCAACCCTTGGAGAAACTTACACATGCATTTTATATAGCATAAGAACTAGTAAGCAACAAGAAAATAGTGCCAAAAATTACCACAAAAACTATGCATGTTAGATTCAATCTTGGAAAATGTCTCAAATGGTCCTTTCCCAACATTGTAGATCCTTTGAAAGCAATGGTTCCTTGCAAATATTTCAAGAACTATGTAGAAAATAAAGTACGGATGGAAAAATATCTAGATCCATCCTTTGGTAAATGGAGGGCAACATCATTCCCATTGGCATCTCATGTAATTGGGATTCTTGGAATAAGTGAAATACTTGTACTATCCCTACATAATCATTGGTACTTGGAATATGATGATTATCACAGCTTGAACCACAGGGTAAGGGTAATCAAGCTTACTTACCTAATCTCTCCATAACCATGTCTTATTGATTATATCTATACTTACTAGTCACTAAGCTTAAGTAAGCCACAAGTAAGATATTGTATATACGTAATTGAAGATCACCTATCAAGGCTGTATTCATATTCTACAATGGTAACAACTCATCTCCAGTAAGTTAATGGTTCGTATAAGCTTACAAGATCATGTAGACTAAATGCTTAGTTAGAGTCATAGTGTTCATTTTTCACTACTTAGTTACAGTCCAAGCAATACAACATGGAAGCTCTTCTTTCTATCAAATTGAAACCTATAATAGTCCATAATGATATTGATTTGATTAGGTAAAGTAAGTAACACTTGTTTCTGTATAAATACTTACTACTAGTTCCATTGATATGGTTTACATTATAATCAATACTCTATCTATATTATTCCCATGGTTAATAAGTACTAGCTATATTAGTGAACACTAGTTAGAATAGAGAAGCTTTGATTATGTGAATTCAACACACTGGATAGTACATGATATGTTTAAATAAAGATTACAAGGAGTAACAACTTTGAATAGACAAGATTAGTACTAAGCAGCTTAGATATGATGAAGTTGCTAATCAAGCTATCAATATAATGATCTCTATATAAGTAATACATACCTTACATAGGTAATCCTAGTCATATATGTTACAATGGTGAGACTATTTACTACTCTTCGATATAAGTATACATAAGATTATATCCGTAATAAAGTAGAATCAATCATAATATAGTAGAATCCATAACAAGTTGTAATAGTGTTCATTACTGGCATAGTTGGAGTGAATGAATCCCATTAATGTGGTAATAGTTGTAAAAATGAACCTGATCCAAGCATAACCATAACCAATACTTCACCTTTATTGATAAGGGAGCATGTATTACTTATCTATATGGATACGTTTAAGCTATAGGTCTATAAAGGTAACAATACTTGGTAAATAGTTCTTATATATTTATTTATAATATGGTGCTTAATAGTTATGATCAAATCCCATATGTGTAATCACTAATAACTAGTGTTAGCAACATGATATGGAGCTATATTTGTCATTCTCGTTGATTTTTCATTTCAACATCCAATTATGCTCCATCCAGTTAAGAGCCTCTTAGTGGTTGCCTTTAAAGTCAACTTCGCCTTCTCCAGAAGGGGGGGGGGTCGCCTCAGCATGACACCATAGTAGGTAAAGATCTGTCTCAGTCAATGTATTAACATTTAGATGTAATCCACTATTATGCTTGGACCCATCACTCATAATCCAGAACGCTAGTCCAAACATAATGCTATCTCATTTTTCTACCAAAGCTCAAATGAATGTAATGCTTATTTTGAACCCTACAGTCTAGATGGACCAAGATCACAAAAGCATGAAACTGACTTGTAAAAATGAAGGATAATTTTTACACCAAAAAATATGAGTTTACTCAGAATTTGATGAAGTAAAATCATAACTAGGATCTTAGCAAGATTTGGATCTTATTCTAGAGGGAGCACAAAATTTGATAGTACCTATTGAAAACCAAAAAAGGCAGAGATTTAAAAAGATTGGGCAAAAAATTACCTCTATTGGAACTCTCTCCTCTCCAAGCCATGGTGAGACAGAATTCTGCTATAATAAGAGTATCATGGCTCCTTCCCTCTATGACAATTGAAGATGTGGAGATAGTAAATCAAATTACCTCCGCTTGAACACTCTCCTCTACAAGTCATGCTGGGAAGGACTTATGCTCGAATAGGAGTATTCTCACCCCTTTGCTCTATGGAAATTGAAGATCTGGGGATAGTTAATATGGAAGTTCTTATGGTGGAGTATGGGAAACCTGCAAGTAGTGCATTGTAGATGATCAACTGGCATCACACATCCAAATTTAGTAGCAATAGTGGAGCATGATCCCTTGCATGGTCCCAAGCTCATTGGTGAGATATCACCATCTACTTTGATGGGTTGAAAAGTGCAACAAGAAATGTTGAAAATGGCACTAAGAAAGGTTCTAATTTAATTTTCTACTTGAATTAATTTAGGAATGAAATTGTCATGCTACATTGCATAACAACTTGTGTTAGTTAACTAAGTTTATTTGACTTAGTTGGCTGAGTTAATTTGAGTTGAGGGTCTAACTTGAGTCATGTAGAGTGTCTACTACATTATAGGAGCCCTAGTTGAGTTTATTTTGAGTTGTAATTAATTAATTCAGTTTAACTGAGTTAAAGTCAGTTAAACTAGTTCCAACTGTTGGAGGAACTAGTGGGAAGTCTAGTAGTGTGGTGCTTCCTACATTGATCAACCAGTTAAATTATGATTCACTCATAAATAACTCATGCATGCTAGATATGAGAGTTACACAGTTGAGATTGGAGTTTAGGGACAATGTACTATCAGTTGTATAATCATCTGAATTGTATAGGTGGTGCATGCAGTAAGAGGAAGGCTTATGATGGATTGCACAATTTCTTTGAGGAATTTCCCTAATTAATAGGGGGACAATTCCCAAGGAAACAACACAGGGAAATAGAGACTTGGGCAAGCACAAATTTTGTTTATTATTTGCCTAGGCTTGTCTAGGAAGTTGTGAGATAGATAGAGATAGTGCAGAGGTTGCTCGAGCTTGAGAAAAGCATTGTAATCTTCTCATATTTTCTCAATAATGCAATATACATATAGCAAGGGTTTTTACTTGTGGATTTCCCCAGGAAATCATTGTGTAAGGTGTTGATTGAATTCTTTCTCTTGTATGCTTCGTGATTTTGTGATCGTTTAATTGTTTTTGCTGATGAGTAGAGTAGATTCAATTCTATTGTTTTAGTAAATTAAATTAGCAGTTTGAACCTACAAGGAATTTCTACATGGTATCAAAGCATAAGCCACTCTATAAGAGGAGAATACGAGTTTTTATTTTTTAGGTGAAATCAAATTTGCAGTATCAAACTCAAGAAAATAAAGCTCAGGAAAATCAATATAGAGAAGGTGTTATTGGGAAATCTAGTGTCCACTCGGATCTGCTAGTCCCACTAAGACTGGTAGCTATCTTAGAAACAAAAAAAACTAAAACCACTTTCGTTTTCCTTTATGAGAAGTAGATAAGAGTGGAATGAAGGATACCAACCTCAGTCTTGCAGTTGGTTCCTTGCTTGATTCCTCTCCTTTCAGACAAATCCTTTCTGCTTCTCCTTCGTCTACCCAGCTTCAAAGAGCACCTGTGGAATCAAAGCAACATAATACTATCAAAGAATAGAGATCTACAATCATAAACAATATAGGACCAGATGTATGTTGACCACACAAATGCATATATCATCAAACATACAAGAATGTGGAGGAAAACTTGAATAGCTTTATTAATAATCAAGAATAGCAAAGAGGATTACAACCAATTATTCTGACCCAGCGTCATCCTCCAGCATGAAAGCCCTTCTTTCACCTCATGAAAAGCTTAGATCACCCAACACTATGATATTCCAACAAGAAACCAACAACACTTCCTTACGAGATACAAAATTCCAGCCCTGGATCTCTGGGATGAGGGATCCATATATAGATGATTGCAGGGGGGTGAATCAGCTTCTGGGATTTGATTAGTGTCCTCTCTCTGATATTTCTTGATTCCACTTGGAGATTGATGATCTCTTACTCATCCCTGGGCGAATTCAGAGAGGAAAGTGTCACAGGAGAAGTTTCTGGAAGATTCCATGATCATCCACCTCGCAAACTATCTCTGCCATTTGTCCACTCTCGCCCATCTCACCCCATATAAGGGCTTTTCAGTATGCATCGCACCTCCCGTGTGCATTTAGGTGGGATGCATCGCACTTTGATCATGGAGCAGGTGAGATGGTCAAGTTTTGACCAGTTCTGAGTAATTTTTCATGGAGAACATCTGGGAGATGATGTAATCAGCTGACCTTGTTTCTTTTAAGGGATGTAACAACACTTTTAGGGACATAGGAGACCTTGGTTTATGGACATGTTTGATTGGGGTTGCAGTGCCAAAAAATTTCTATAACAGTTGCCCCCTAAAGCATGATGTCGTTAATCTTTTGATGTCGGGTGAAATGATTTATCATGAGGATCCGAAGTTTTTTCGAGCTGGAAGGCGACCTGTAATAAGATACAATACAATAAATTATCTTCATAATATTTTTCATGATCTAGCTAAGGCGGGCATTCCCATGCTCAGCTTTATAAATTCATTTGCATGTACATAAGACAGACAACCGTCTGCACAGGAGATTGATGATTCTGATAGAGTCATCATCCTTTGATTCGGATGATCACCTATGCAGCAACAATGTACATTTGATGTCTTTATTTTCCTGAATATATCGCAGCCCGGATGGATGAAACTAGATCCGGGGTCTTCAAGCTCGTTCAATCTTCACTCGGAGTACAAGTCAATCCATGTGAAATATGTTCTTGAGTCGAAAATGGAAAGACATCACGTAATTACCAACCAATGATGTAAGATGTTAACAGGCGCGAGAGGAATCACCGAAAATGATGATGACCCTCAAGGTACTACAGTACAATTCATGTGGTGTGAATAAGGGACTTGGCGTCGAACACCATGGAAAATCTTTCGGTCGAAGGTCATTGATGTAAGCCTGTCGCCGGAAGTGAGAAACTTGCCATTGAGGCATGCAAGCTTCAAAGTACTGAAAGGGTTGTTCCTAAGTCGACTTCTTGGATAATGAGCTGATGTCAACAAGAAGTGACCTGTCATAGGAGGGCCTTAATGAATCCCACATCTACGACACGGAACAGAGTAAATGATTTTGGAGGTGAAAATGGTCTGATGATACAGGGTTCAGGGTGGCGGTCATGAAATAATGGAGCGTGAATGTATTGCAGCGGATGAGACTCAGGTGAATTCTCTGAGCGACTTCTCTTGAACATACCGGCGACACTGACATGATGGATTGGTAGCATTAACCCCAAATGTGGATGGTGTGATGGATCAATGGTAATATGACCAGTGAACGGAACAGCCCAACCAGACTCGGATGCGGAGCGAAAGTGTCATGTTCAAGAGAGAATTGCTACCAATAAAGTTTCTTCAAGTTTTCTTCCCAATTTTTCTCAGTCATTACTGACCAGTACCTCTTTATTTTTGTCAAGCTTGAGGAGGATAACATACGCTTGTTCTATAATTTTCCCTTCGGGCAAACCTGTTGCTATATTTTAACGAGCCTAGCGATAGTGAAACTCGTTCTTGTCTGTATGGACAAGTTTGTCGCTATTCGGTTTTAACGAGTTTAATGACAAAGATAACTCACTCCTTTTCAATTTTAGAGAGTCTGAAAAGGGACATAAAGGAAACTCCAATGATCCTTTTTCGTCACATAATCCCTTTAGTCCGAAAAAGTATAAAATAATACAAAAGGGATGAATTTTCGGTAATTTTAACGAGCCGAACAAGACAAGCACTCGATCGTTTTGTGTAATAATCCCTCAGGTCCAAAAAGATTAAAATCTAGAGGAGGGATAGCACTTCTGGTCACTTTAACGAGCTGGAGAGGCCAATCGCTCAGCAATCATTTCATATTTTACGAGTCAGTTGAAAAGAGCTTAAAGGAGACTCTTTTTTGAGGAACGAGTGATAATGTTCGGGTAGTAGCTGATTCCAGGTAAGGTTTGGAATTTTCCAGTCACGGCAGTGTCACGAGGATAGCTAACAGGATCACTCTTTGCAGCTTTTCCTCAAAAGGGGTAAACAATCAAACGGAGGTGAATGATCGGCTAAACAGAGCGGAGGTGATGATGAGAACACGACCAAGGCTCAAAAGCTGATGATAATGCATTCACAATGGTTATTTACCGGGAATTGGTTCATTTTTTAATGAGCTTAAACTCTGAGAACGTTTGCTCATTGCTTATGTTTATTTTTTAACGAGCTTGAATTCCGCATTAAAAATGCTCATGCCAGTCGTATAATAAGGATGTCTCATCTAAGATACCATTTTTTATGGAGCTTGCACCTTATAAATCTTTGCCCCGGATCCTTTCTTTATGCAAGTTAGGAACGACCAATCCTACGAGTTTAAAGGGTTGAGAAACTCCAAATTAAGAAAATAAATGGTCGCTCTTCGCTTGCATGCCAAAAGCTTTGCATGCCCCCAAGTATAGCGAAAACTTTCCAGGCTACCATATGAAAGCTTTCCATCCGTGTCACAGACAAAATTCTCCCTTGGTGATGTCTACCGAAATAGACAAAGGCGAGTGGCGCAGTTGCCTCCACTCACATAACTTTGACAAGGGAATCTTATTCCAGTCTAATCCCATTTTCCTAAATGGACGGGTGTGTCAGACTAGTCATATATCCTCCGCGGAAACCTACCCTATACCCAAGGTTTTCCTGCCGAAACAGACCAGGGTGCATGCCCCCTAGGTTTTAGTCATGTCCTCCTGAATCACTCACGCTCATCAAGTTGACATACTGGAGATTGATGAGACATTCCTTGCATGAAAAGACCATTTAGGGATGGTATTTAACTATTTGATATGTGTGAGCCGAGAAACGACAGCTTTCTACGAGCTTGACCACTCTGCCTTTATGCGGAAAACACATTACTCTAAAGAGTGAGGAGACAATGGCTCCCATGCAATAAATATAGTCATGTCCAAGGAGTAGATTATAATCCAGAGGTCCTTGGACTACCATTACGTTCATGTGAATGGTTTTCCTTCTCAATGCTATCGGCACATTAGGAAGGATCCCTAACAGTCAACTGGTTCCTTTGTCAAAGCCTGTCAGATTTCTCATCTCAGACAAAAGCGATGGCGAACGAAGCGCTTTCCAAGCAGTCGAGGAAAGGATACTCACAGAAGCCCCTTCATCTACGATGGTACTGGCCATGACCATTCTGTATATTTGTGTAATGATTCGGAATGGTACACTAGCCGGTAAATGGGGTCTGCCTAGTAGGTTCTGTCGCACGGAATGAGTCGATCTTGCGGACAAGATAGACCTTCCTAGAATCTAAAGAAGACCTAACGACAAGCAAACCAACCAGACACTATCTTTCTCTAAATATGCTTCAATTAACAATAGCAAACAAAGGTTTTTAGGGCCTACCTTTGGTCCAATGCAAGCTTGTGGATGCCCTCGCTCCTTTGATCCAAATGAGCTCCTTTTCGCGAATCTGCAAACACAAACAAGGCAAACACATTAAATAGAACCTGAAAAACCAATTGCATAAAACATATTCAACATGAAAGTTAAGGAGTCCATGAAACAAATAACATAAGATACTTGTTGAGAAAAATGAGTTTGATTGTATTAATTCAAAAGAAGAAGAACCTTACAACCTTTGCCTTGACGCTGTACAAGCTCTTCCCAGGGTCCAACAAGATGTCTCCTCTACTTTGACAAGTTTCACTCACTCTCCAATGTAACCAAGAGGTATGTGATCTCTCCTCTCAAGCTCAACCAAAGAGTCTCAATTTCACCAGCATTTATCCTCAAAATGTTCAGCTTCTAACCTCTCTAGTCCTCACCCCAATGCTTGTATTTATAGTGCAATGGAGGGAAGTTACTAGGTCCTCCTTCAAAGGGATAAAGCCCTCCTTCAAAGGGATAGCTCCTTTAGTCAAAGGATTAGCTCCTTCTCTTTTGGGATGCATGAACCACCTCAGAGCGAACAAACCACGTCAAAATTCCTTCTAGAAAACTCTAGAATTAACCCAAAGTGAGTTTTTTAAGATAAAAATTGCGCCTTTTGACTTTCACAGGGGTCCGCACCTACACCGTTAGGAACAGAGCGGGTAGGTACGCAGCTTTTGTACAAAAAAGGTGCGGGACCGCAGGTGACCATGAGAGAAAGTGCAAAACCAGAGTTACATTGATTTTTAATGTCTTTCTCCCACTTCCAAAGCTTGATTTGAAGAGCTGAGGTCTTAGACTTGCTAAGGGGGATAGTACAAGTGATGATAGACCCATACTGACTGCAAGTAATCATGGTGATGATATTTTTGTGTAAAAGATTGCCCCCTAAAGTGCGAAGTCTATAGTAGATGAGGATTTCATTTATCATATAGGAAGAGTGAAGTACTTTATCATTTCGAGGATTATCTTGTGGAGAGCCCGGTCGGAACCTGCAAAAACATTCAATGCAAGATATATATATGAGATCATATCATCACTGAGGTAAGCATTCCCATACTCAGATCAAAACTAACTAGAAACCTATCTACTGCTCTGATACAGGAATGATTTTGTAAAACATCACAAGTATAGACTCGTGTGAACACAGTATGGAAGCAGCCATCTGTTTATGAATAGTCCAAAACATAATGAATACAAAATTCCTCGCAGCCTGGATGGTGGAAACTAGATCCAGGGTCTTCATTTCTATATCCCGAAATAGTACGATTCTATCCATGCGAATAAATGTGTTGATGTCGAACATGGTAGAAACCACTTGATTACCAGTCAATGATGTAAACTGTTAACAAGTGTGAGAGAAACCACCAGTGATGTCAATGGCTCTCAAAGTACCCAGTACAATCCACGAGATGTGAGTAAATGTTTTGATGTCGAACATGTCACGGAATCCTTCGATCGAAATTCAATGATTTAAACTGTCGTCAAAGGCGAGAAACCTGCCATTGAGGCATGCAGATTTCAAGGTACTGACGATTTCTAGATCATCTTTCTAGATAATGAGCTGATGTCGATAGAAAGAGATCCGTCGTAGGCAAGCCCACAACACGAAATCATAGATCAAGTTGAAGAAATTTAGTTGCAAGGACTGACTCAGGGATGGTCAAGATGGATGAGAGATATTTTGCAGATGAATGGCTTATTGGCAGTGACCTCTTGAACACATAACGACACAACAGATGGCTTGGTGACAATTGACCCAAAGTTAATACCCAGAAACCGGCTGAAGACTTTCAATGTAGTTTGATCAACTGTTAGGCAAAGTATTTCCCAACCCAGGTGAATAAAAGTGTCGTGTTCAAGAGTGGTTAAAAAGTATGACAAACAGACTCATTTTCCTCTCTTTTCCCCCACCATTTTTGGCAAGTACCTCTTTATTTTTAACAAGCTTGAGGAGGATAACATTTGCTTGATTATAAGCTCATCCTTCGGATGAGTCCAACTTAGTTTAAATTCGAACCCTAAGAAGGAGTGGTTCGTTCCTGTTTGTAATTGAACGGGTCCTTTACTGTGAAATTTTAGCGAGTCCAGTATAGGAGAAACTCGGTGTTTCTCAATTTTAGAGAGTCTGAAAAAACTTAAGAAGACTCCAGGGTTGACCTTTTTCGTAAATTTGTCTCTCCCAAGTCCGAAAAAGTATAAAATAATACTTGAGAGAACCGCTTGATCTTTACGACCAAGGAGTACTTTTCATTATTAGTGTCACTGACCCGAAAAAGTAAAAAAGCGATCAATAACACGTCGTTTTATAACCAATATCGAATTTGAAACGACAAAAATCTGGCAATATTTTCATGTTTTTACTGTCGGAAAAGAGCTGTAAGTGGACCATCTTTTAATTCCGTTTTAACGAGTGTAAAGAAACGCTCGACAATATTTTCATGTTTTAGGAGTCGGAAAAGGGCTTAAAGATGACTCTACTTGTTTTTTCATTGAAAATGATAGATTTCGCCTGAATAATCCTATATTCTGCACAAAGACACAAACATTACTCATACCTGTTTGAAATGGATAAAAGTGTTGCAAAATACCTTTTCAAAGTGAAACATAAACAAATTTGCGATTTATTTACTCAAAAAACTTATAAAAAGGGCCTTTGTCAATTCATTTTTACCGTTCGAGTTTGGGTGAGAAAATAGTGCTTTTGCTTAGAAAACTTCCCTTGAAGATTGTGGAAAATCCAACCATCGGAATCGAGCGTCGTCTTCTCCAGGTAATCCACATCACCTTACTCTTCATTTTCAACCGTTTAGTTTATTGATTTAGCCCCTCATTTTGTTTTTCAGGAGAGTTTTTAGGCGCAAAACCCGCGCGCGGGGGTCCGCAGGTTTACCATTGCGGATCCGCGGACCCCGACTTTTTCTCCATTGGGAAAAAGCTCGGGGTCCGCACCTTCCATGTAGACAAAGTGCGGACCCACGCACTGTGTCTAACGTGGAGGGTGCGTACCCCGCCGCAAGGGTTTTGAACCCAAAATTTCTCAAAAATGGACCAATCAAAAAGTTTTCTAGCAATCTAATTAATCCTTATTCTTGATGCAGAGAATATATCATGCTAGATTGGCACGAACGGGAGCATGAGGACGTCGATACCGCCGCATGGAATCATCAGCCTTCACTTGATGCTTTGAGGGCATGCGGACTGTACAAGTTCTAGACCATTCCTGGCATGAGGGCTCAGGTAGATTTCTTACAGTGGCTAGTTGACAGGTGGAGCGTACAGGACCAGTGTTTCTTCATTGGCGGGCACCGGCTCGAAATCGAGCTGGAGGACATTTATTTCTTGACTAGTTTGCCTAAGAGAGGCGAGGACTTGACTCTATACGGGACTAGGCCAGGTGGCCAGTCTGTTGATAGCCTCCGGCTAGAGTACTGCAACAGCGAGGCTAAAGACAAAGGGATAGACATAAAAACCATATCCCGTCCTGAACTCATGGTGATTGCGTTTACTGTCACCAGACTTTGCGTAGCTGCCGCATTACATGTTGCCACCGAATCCCAGATGCGTATGGCAGTTGATTGCTTTCAAGGCACCATCTTCAACTGGTGCAATGCTGTGCTGGCCAATGTGAAATGCCAACTGACCAGGGCCAAGAGCAGACGACTAAAGACCTTTGGTTATGGGGCTTTGGTCGTGAGTTTTGGCCTGGAGAGGGTTCCTATGCTGATCCCACAACATCTTACTGTTGGAGCTGGGCTTCCTCGAGAGCCCAAACTGATGCGATGGGTCACAGTCATGGCCCGTCACCCAGACGAGAGGACAGAGGTTGCTCGGTTCAAACCTGAGTATTTCCAATGGTTGGAAAACCAGGTTTTTGCCATTCAGGACTTCCCTTACGCTGGGATAGATTTCCGTGGTGACCCAGACATGGCTCTTCCACCAGGAGAGTAGTGGGATGAGTCAGGTAAAATCCTTTTCAACTTTTCTATTTAAATTTTTTATTTTATTTTTACATCGTCTCAAAACTGATAGTAAAAATTTTAAATGCAGATGTGGGTCCACAGCGACCAGCCGCTCTCCGGCCTTTCGAGAGAAGGCAACCAGTTGCACCTGCACCATCCCCACAGGATGAATCAACAGAGGTTTTGGCCGAGTTGGAGGGCCATCTTGAGTGCTTGACAGGGGATATTCCTGAGACCACTATAGACAACATTCCTCGTCGACTTCAGCGCTATCTGATTGGAGTCCCAGGACCTTTTAGGAGGTTCCTTTGTAAGGTTGCCCAGGCAGTGGTTTCTTATAGAGATCATCACCAGTGATAGGATGATCGCCTATTGTGGGCACATGTGACATTTTTTTTTTTGTACTTATCATTTTTGCCGATCATAAGGTATTTTTCAACCTATGATCGAGGACGATGTATTTTTTTACACACTTCTATATATATATATATATATATATATATCAGTCTTACCGGCTTATCTTGTAAATCATGTTATGGAATGGTTTTAAATTTATATGTATGATTATTGCAAATGTCTATTTAACATTCAAGAAGCAATTGCATCTGCTAATGTATTTAAAGACCTTGGAATATGCTGATATTCAATGTAATCAAACTCACGTTCCAAGAGACGCACTCTCAAAAATAATCTTAATAACACTGGATTTCTAATGGCATACACTCTATTAAGCTGTAATACAACGAGTTCAGAATCTAACCTCACTATCAAACTCCGAATCCCAAATGAAATAGATTCAGATAATAACTCAATCACTGCACTATACTCAACAATGTTGTTTGTTGTTTGACCAAGGCTTACCCCATGCATAGAAACTAACTCGTCAGAGGGCGAATAGATAACCCAAGCTACGTAAGAAATGTTTCGTGTACTACGACAAGCACCATCAGCAAATCCAATGTATGTTTGGAGAGGCATCGACATCTGTAATATCAAGAGTAAAACCAAGATAAGCAGGAATAATGACGAAAAACACTCTCTAAGCTAAGCACACTTTTTCAACTAAAACACACTTGCTAGAAAGAAAAACTAACCTAACTAAAAATCTCCATACCCATTCTTTTAAGCATAATATGATACAGGTGGATGTTGGTGGCCACCCACGTATCCCATTTGGACCCCCACAACTGTCTCTTTCAGTCTTTTCAGTTTCCTAAATTGTAGCACAGTTTACTATTTTTAGCAATTTTTCGGGTCCTAAACTTCCGGAGCTGTTTTGAGGCCCTAAACGACGTTTTTTTGGGAATCTGGGGCAACATGGGTCCATGGAACGATGTTACCTCCCCAAGTGGTAGTACTCGGATAGATCTTTCTAACGAGCTATCGTACGCGTCAAACGGAGATCGTATGCCAAAGTTACGACCCTGGGAAATTGATGTACCAATTTACCCAAACGGGGCCCACAATTTGGCGTTTCATCTTCTAGGGTTAGATTTCGGGATGTGAAGGGTTTTCCATTGTTGCTCAACAATAAATAGGCCTTTGAGCCTCATTGTAACTCAGTTTTAGAACAGTTCAGTGGCATGTAGCCGCCACATGTCTTCTCAGAGATAAGCTACCATCGCCCTAGCTGGTTTATTTCTATTTTCGGTTGTAAACATATTTCAGTATTTTCCATTAATGAAATGAAGTATTATTTCTGCTCCATCTCTATTTTCATGGTTATCGCATCTCTGTATTTATGGTTATCTTTGTAATCTATTGCGTTCCTATTTAAATCCGGATCAGTGGTATCAAAGCGGTCTGCTTTTTTCTCTGTTTTTCTTTGCATGTCCCCAACGAGGTCGGGATATAAGGAGTTAGGGCTTGAACTGGTCGAACTTTTGCAAGACCAGCCTCGCAAATCCCGACGGCCTCCCATGGCAGATGACAAGAAAGACGAGGGGGCAGGAGATCCTATCAAAATCTTGCTCGAAGAAGTGCTCGAGCGACAAAGGAACGCGATGATGGATAGCTTTGCACAGATCCTTCAACGGCTACCCAGAGGCGACACATCGGCTTCTAACGGCGACTCTGGAAATGCCACACCGTTTAAGGTACAAGTTAATTTTTAAATCCCCATCTTCGAGGGTAAAATAGACGCAGATGCTGTAGATAAATGGTTAAATCTGCTAGATGGGTATGTTTCTGTTCATGAATTTTCAAGTCGGGAAAAGATTGTTTTCGCTCTTCTCAAAGCAGCCCCCCACATCAAGGACTGGTGGGAAACCTACTGCGAGCAGAAGGATGAAAGTACAGGCTCACTATTTTCAGCCGCACCCACTTGCAATGACTTCCGGGATGCCATCAAGGAGCAGTACTACCCTGTCGGAAGCTATGAGGACAAATACATCAAATGGACCACACTGCGGCAGGGACGAGACCAAGATGTGTCGGAGTTCACAAACATTTTTCATACCCTTCGCACACAGTTGGGTATCAAAGATTCTGAGCTGCATCTGGTACTCAAATACCGTGGCTGCCTGCACAAATACATCCAGGAAGAGATGGTGTTCTTGAACATCTCCTCGCTCGGCACGGCGTACCGATACGCTGTCAAAATCGAGCAAAAGTTCAAACAGAAGAAGCGAGACTTTGGATCTGCAAATCCGAAGCCCAAAGGACAAAGCCAAGGCGGGGTGACCCAAGACAACCCGTCGAAGCCGCAAGAAAAGAAAAACACCATGAAGCCGAAGAAGGACACAGGAAAGTGGTGTGAGTTCCACAAGAGTCCCACTCATAACACAAGTGAGTGTCAGACCAAGCAGTCGCTCGTGGCTGAGTTGAAGGCTTCCGAATCAGATGCATGTTCCGACCCTGAGCCAGAACTCGACAAGGGGAATGGAAAAGGGAAGCAGATCATTGATGCGGATCCCAGTGCCACTGTTGCCACCGCCAAGATCCAGAAAGATGAGCCTGAAAATCCAGAGGAAGGGGAGCGTCTTTTCCACTCACAGATGTGGGTGAAGGGTTCGCCACTACAATTCATTGTCGACAGTGGCAGCCAAAAGAACCTTGTTTCAGCAGAGGTCGTGAAGCGGTTGGGCCTACCGACTACACCACACCCACAGCCGTACAGTATCGGGTGGCTTCATAAAGGACGAGATCTCAAAGTTCGCCAGCAGTGTCGCCTTCCCTACAGCATCAAGCCCTTCACAGACGAGGTATTGTGTGATGTTACACCTCTGGATGTTTGTGATGTACTATTAGGCCAACCATACTTGTGGAGGCGACATGTTGTGTATGAGTCAAGGCCTCGCGCTGTCATTATTTCTTTGGGTGATTCATTATACAGGATACCGGAGGTAGCCCCACCTACTGCCACATCTTTGATCACTGCTAAGAATGGCAGCAAGCTCATCTCACAGACCAGGAAATTTATCTATCTGGTTCAATCCCAAAGTAAGGGGAAGATCGTTGCTACCTCCACGACCCCTACAAAGGGTTCCTCCACGCGGCAGCAGCAACAAAGGGATACGGTCATGACAAAACACAGGAACAACTTCTCCTCACCCATAGGGGTAACACACAAGTTTCAGGTGGGCGACAAAGTTTGGTTACATCTGCAGAGAGAACGCCTTACCAGAACCCATCAGAAACTCAGGCAACTCCGACATGGTCCTTACACCAGTACCAAGGCTACGGGCAACAATACTTTGAAGCACAACGTTCCTCCATTTCTTGGCTTGCACCGAGTGTTCAATGTGGACCGTCGTCGACCATGCTTCCCACCATTTCTAGTCACATCAGAGAGTGCAGAACAGCTCACCAGAGACCCAGCTCAGCAGAAGCTTCCTCATCTCAAGGAGGAACTCAACGTAATGGGGACCATTGCTTCCTAAGGGGGGAGGAATGATCTAGGTGGATGTTGGTGGCCACCCACCTATCTCATTTGGACCCCCACAACTGTCTCTTTCAGTCTTTTCAGTTTCCTAAATTGTAGCACCGTTTACTATTTTTAGCAGTTTTTCGGGTCCTGAACTTCCGGAGTTGTTTTGAGGCCCTAAACGATGTTTTTTTGGGAATCTGGGGCAACATGGGTCCACAGATTGATGTTGCCTCCCAAAGTGGTAGTACTCGGATAGATCTTTCTAACGAGCTATCGTACGTGTCAAACGGAGATCGTATGCCAAAGTTACGACCCTGGGAAATTGATGTACCAATTTACCCAAACGGGGCCCACAATTTGGCGTTTCATCTTCTAGGGTTAGATTTCGGGATGTGAAGGGTTTTCCATTGTTTCTCAACAATAAATAGGCCTTTGAGCCTCATTGTAACTCAGTTTTAGAACAGTTCAGAGGCATGTAGCCGCCACATGTCTTCTCAGAGATAAGCTACCATCGCCCTAGCTGGTTTATTTCTATTTCCGGTTGTAAACATATTTCAGTATTTTCCATTAATGAAATGAAGTATTATTTCCGCTGCATCTCTATTTTTATAGTTATCGCATCTCTGTATTTATGGTTATCTCTGTAATCTATTGCGTTCCTGTTTAAATCCGGATCATAATACCTCTTCAAGTAAAGACCATTTATGGGTTTACCTAAAGAGTCCCCGTCAAAGTCTACCAACTCATAGGCCCCTTTTGCTAGCTTTCGCTTGACAATATAGGGCCCATGCCACATAGGAACGAATTTTCCAGCACCTAATTTATCATTAGCTTGATCATACAATAACACTAGGTCTCCTTCCGAAAAATTTCGAGGGGTCACATTCCGATCATACTGAGCTTTCATACGTTTTGCATGAGTCTCGATCACCAATGCAGCATCACGTCGATTCTCATCTAATTGAGCTAAGTATAACAAACGCTTTTCCTCTTCGAAAGTAGCTGGAAGTAACTCGATGGCCATTTGCAGTGACGGGATTTCGTACTCAATGGGTAACACGGCTTCCAAACCATAAACTAGTTGGAAAGGAGTGAACCCTGTTGATGTTTTTACTGAAGTTCGGTATGCCCAAAGCGCTAAAAATAGCATGTTGTGCCAATTCGATCGATGAATCCCAATGATTCATCGGATCATGATAACTAAAACTTTGTTGATGGACTCAACCAGACCATTCGCTTGTGGATAATAAGGAGTTGAACTATCGTGACGTAAACCAAGCTGGCCTGTAAGTTCGGTCATCATAACGTTTCGAAAATGACGTCCATGATCAGTGATTATCGCTTGTGGGACACCAAACCTAGAAATTATATGATTGAACACGAAAATTGCAGTTGTCTTGCCGTCTGCCTTGAATGTAGGCATCTCCTCGGCCCACTTAGTAAAATGATCTACCGCAGGGATGATATACGCATGCCCCCCGGCCGAGTGAGGGTTACAAGTAATAAAAGCGATACCCCATTTGGCAAAAGGACCAACAGAAATTATAGGGTGGAGAGGAGCGGGTGGAGCGCGCATCTTACGATCAAAAATCTGGGAGTTGTGGCATTTTCGGACCGCCATAATACAATCTTTAAATAAAGACGGCCAGAAGTAGCCGGCGCGCAATATCTTTTGGGCTGTGGCATACCCAGACATATGACCGCCACATTCTCCAGAGTGTCAGCCATTTAGAACCCTTTCAGCCTCTTCGTGAGTTAAGCAACGTCGAAAAATAGAATCCGCCCCCTGGCGATAAAGAGTATCTCCAATAATTTTGAATTGTTGGGACTGGAAGCGAATTTTCCGACGTTCCGACTTTGAAATTTCTGACCGAAAGGATTGGGTCTGGAGATAGATGATGATATCCCCATACCACGGATCTAAAGTGCTGATTAGAAACAAAGATTTGTCAGCAATGGGCTCCTCTGCCACAGTTTCCGTGTCAGCACGCGGGAAGTCACACATTAACTCTGCGAAAACTAAAGATTTCTTAGACTTAGATTTCTCAAACTCCAAGTTGAACTCCTGCAGGATAACGATCCATTTAGACTACTTGCCCCCTAGCAATTTTTTGGTCAAAATGTAGATCATAGGGTTGCAATTCGAAATGACTATAGTTTTACGTAGTAAAATGTAGTGACAAAAACGTTGGACAGCTTGAACGGCTGCCAATGCCAATTTCTCCACATGTGAGTATTTTAGCTCAGTTGGATTTAACGTTCGACTAAGGTAATATATCACATGTTCTGTTCCGAATTCATCTTCCTGAACTAAGACCATTCCAATGGTGGAATGGGAGGCGGCGAGATACAAAAAGTAATCCTGGTTGTAGTTGGGAGGATGCAACAACGGTGCATGGGTCAATGCGTGTTTGAGTGCATCAAAAGATTTCTGAGCTATCTCATCCCAAGAAAATTGAGTATTTTGTTTCAACAACCGTGTAAAACCCTTTGTAATCTCGGCGTAGTTAGGAATGAATCGTCGTAAAAAGTTTGCTTTCCCCTGCAAACTTTGGAGTTGGCGAAGACTCGAAGGAGGAGGCAAATTGATAATAGCTTCGACCTTCGAGGGATCAACGCGAATGCCGGCTTTCGAAACTACAAATCCCAGCAATCGACCCGTTTCTATACAGAAGACACATTTGTGCGGGTTCAACCGAATACGATAATGCCTACACCTCATAAATATTGCTCGTAAGTGGACGAGGTGATCAACTCGATGTAGTGAATGAGCAGGCAAGTCATCGAGATAGGGTTGCACAATGTGCTTGATGTCATGAAACGCATAAGACATCGCCCTCTGAAAAGTTGCTCCCGCATTCTTAAGCCCAAAAGGTAATTTTCAATAAGCAAATGTCCCCCATGGACAAATGAAAGCTGTTTTTGGTTGATCGGCAGGTAGAATGTTGATTTGATTGTATCCGGAAAAACCGTCCATAAAGGAAAATATTTCGCTGCTGGCACAATCATCAATGATTTGATTGATATAAGGAGTTGGGTAGTTGTCCTTTGGACAAACTCGATTAATGTCCCTATAGTCGATGCATATTCTTATTGTTCCCTATTTTTTGTTAACCGGAACAATATTCGATACCCAATCTGTTAACGAGATCGGATAAATGAAACCTTCTTTCAACAGTTTTTCAACTTCTGCTTTAATTGCAGCAGCTTTTCGTGGGTGAATCTGACGCAAACGTTTCCGGACGGGTTTAGCATCCGGGTAAGTTTTGATCTCATGAACAACAATCGTGGGATTAATTCCTGGCATTTCCTCATAGGACCAGGTAAATACGTCGCGGAATTCTTGAAATAGGGCCTTATATAATTGGATTTCGTCATCTGTACACGAGGCACCTATATGAATGTTCTCAACAATTTCGGGCTTAACCGAAATGTCAATGGGAATAGTTCGAGAGATGTTCCCCAAATTTAACTATGAATCAGGATGTTTCATTGGATTCTGAGGTTCCTTGACATATTTAGTCGTAAAGATTGATGAGAAATCATTTTCAAAATGATCATCCTCAGGTAAAAACGAAGATCTGTGATGGAGATCTTCCCATGGTAAATCATCTACACATAGGATTTCACGAATTTGCTCATCAGAGTGAACAAGTTCAGAAAACGTAGTTAAATCCGAGGTTGATGTGAAAAGTGATTCCTCACGGACCACATTCATTAAGTCATTTTCGGTTGAACACGGGTCGGTAAAAGACTGCATGACTTCATAGGCAATTTCATATGGACTCAAAGGCATAGAATTACCGAATGAGTCTATTTAAGATTCAGAAGGAACGATCCAAGGATCGTCATAAAAAATAGTGTCTGATGTAATCATATGAATGGTTGCAAATGAAGATGATGCGTTGATTGGAGGAAAAGGAAAATTTCCCAGTAAATCGGCATCTTTAACTAATCCTACTCCAACATCCTTATATGGGATAGTCGTTTTACCGACATGCTGAATACTCTCCGAAGAGGCTGGGTCGAATGAAAAGTAAGCCAGCTGGTCTATTGTTACGATCTTTCCATTATGTGGAAACTTTATGACTCTAAAGACCGATGAAACAACCGCTATCATAGCGTAAGACCAACTTCGACCCAAGAGAAGGTTGTAGTCTAGAGGGGCATCAACCACCTCCACATCTAGACTAACGGTTTTTCCTTCAACCCCTATAGGCAAATCTTGTAGAATGCCAAAAGGATGAAACCTACGGCCATCAAAGGCCTTAAGAATTGTCGGGGATTGATTTAGTGAAGGAGAACCAAGCAATCTCCAACACTATATCGACATAATACACGTTGAGGCTCCCTCATCAATTACAGTCCAATGAATAGACCTGTTTTTGACTATCACTGGGATCTGGAAAGCCATTTGATGAGGCAAACGCGGTGTACTATTTTCTAGATCAAAGATTATTAGGTTCGGGTCCTGAACATCAACAGCTCCTATAGCTGACAAAAGTAATTTACGCTGTGCGGGCCATGATTGCAGCACTTCCAAAGTCGACATTGCTGAGGGTGAAACAACTAAATCCTCAACAATGTTATATTTCTGAGCCGCTCTCGCATGTGGATTGAAAGCTGACTTTTGAAGTATACCCTTGGCGGGCGGTTTGATTACTAAGTCTAGATTAGGTTTCTCGATCTGTAGTGGATCGGAACCGGGAGTTGAGGTTGATGGATTAGAATGAGAAGATTCTGCTTCTTTGCCATCAACAGGACTTTTACTACCATAATCTTGCGATCGAGTCGCAATCCTTACATGGGACATCATCAATATGGGTTCTTCATTGGCATTTGAGGAAGAACCTATCATCTTGCTATCTTGATTTGGAAATGGATCCTTCAAGAGTTTGGGAACCTTTGACGATCTTCGCAACCTCTGCTCGATGAGGGCAGTCTCTTGTAAAATGTTCTTCGTCACAAATGAGCCATGGATAACGAGGTTTGCGCTTTTCATCATTGGATTCCGCCTTTTCAGATTTCTCTTTTGAACTTTTGTCCGTTTTATTCTTCTTCTTTCCTTTCTTCTTCCCACCGGATTTTGATTTAGTCGTAGATGATTCTAAAACGTGAATATCAGCGGAAACCTCTGCAAAAGAATCTCCTATCGGGGAATCAGGCAAGGTTATGATAGGAGAAGAATTCTTGGAAGACTTATTCTTACTTTTAGTGTTAACCGTACCAATCATACCGTCAGCGGCATGAGATCCCGAAGGATCTGCAGTGATTTGATTTGACTTGGGAAGATTGGGGATATTTTCGTGTAACGTACCTGACTAAGTATAGACCAAGTCAAGGTACTATGCTTGAGCAATCACTTGCTCCTCAGTAACAACTCCGGCTTTAGCAACATCTTCAGTGATCCTTGGCAACAAAGATTTTACAAACCACTCAGCCAAGATTTGATCCGGAATAAATACCTTCACTAAACGTCGTCGACGTCTCCACTCATGAATATGATCTGAAATGTATGTGGATGTCGATTGTTTTAGCGAAGTTAAAAATTCTGTGCCATTGTCATATCGGACTGGCAACTGGAAATGAGTTAAAAACGAGGTAGCTAACTGACTAAAATTATAAAAAGTCCCTCGCGGTAACTCAATGTACCACTTGGCTGCGAGACCAATTAGAGTGCGCTGGAAAAGTCTAAGATGGATCGAATCATCTATGATGGAGTTAGACACACACCAGAGTTGGTAAGTCATCACATGGTTCGACGGGTCCTCTCCAGATTTACCTTCGAACTTGGGAATGTCAATGGGCAACTTATTCGGCATTGGTGACCAAAACGGAAGATAATTAATCGGATCGTTCGTTAGGCGCGACAAGTCTGGCAAGTCCAAAGTTGCGATAAACGGTAGCTGCCGATTAGGATCCCGAAAACTCTGGGTCATGAGACCAGCCCCAGGAGGAGGATATCCAGGATAACTAGGAATAGGAATCGCGTTCGGGATATTGTATGCTCCTGGAAAACCAGGATTAACCGGACCGTACTGGGGTTGTTGAGGTTGTTGATAAGTGTACCCAGGATACGGTTGATACTGATAAACTGGCTGCTGGACAGCAGGACCGAATTGGTACTGTCCCTAGTACGGTTGATAAGTGAATTGTGGTTGACTTGTGACAACCGTACTTAAACCAGGTTGTCCTACAGGCATCTGAACCGTAGTTTGAATCGTGGATCCAAACGGTGGTAAAGATGTCTGAGGAGTAGATACAGGAACAGTAGAAACCGGAGCTGTCGATACACCAGAAGTAGGTGGGGTAGATTGAACAGATGTTGCGCAGTTGCAGCAGTCGTTTGAGATGGAGTACGAGGCGCAGTAGGCCCAGACTGAGAAACTACCAAAGGTACAGAAGTTTGAATATTAGAATGGACTGGTTGTTGGAGTGAACCAGAAACTAAGGGTTGTCCAGTTTGAGATGACAACTGTACATTTGGCTGCAACACCTGTTGAGTTTGCGATGGATCCCACACTATGTTCATTCGGGGGTACTGACCCATAACAGGTTGAGAATATTGAGGACCATAACCGGGTTGAGGGTAGGTTTGATAATTGAAAGGTACATTTCCCGTCCCTTGAACATAAGATTGACCTTGGGGTGGTTGGAAACCTTGGTTCGAGTACTGACCTTGGGGTAGATACCCCTGAGGCACGTACTGATACTGAGGTTGACCTTGAGGTATAAATTGATACTGGGGTTGACCTTGGGGTACATATTGATTCTGGGGTTGACCTTGAGGAACGTATTGTACCGTAGGCACGTACTGTCCTTGAGGTTGCCCCCCAGATGGAAATTTTGTACCTTGAGGTTGCCCCCCAGGCGTTAATTGAGGCTACCCCCCAGGCGGTAACTGGCCACCTTGAGGTTGAGAATTGGGAATAGAACCTGACATCATAAGAATGTCTTCTACGCTCAACGGCTTTGCACCATTGCTTCCAGTGAATAACCCTTGTTCAATGGGTTGAGGAGATGCTCCCGAAAAAGTACCTGAAAGTGACTGATACCCAGAGGGAACAGAAGGACCACCGTGCGAAAAATATTCAGGCGATTGAGTAAACATGGACGACTGACCTGACATATTTACGGGAGTATAAAAACCTCTAGGATGATAAGGAGCACGAGTTGGTGAAAAACTTAACACTGAGTTTTCCAAATAATTAGTCAAAGAAAGATACCAAGTAGTACTTCTAGGTGGACTATAAAAATTTGATTCACGCTCCCTTAGATCAATAACAGGTTGATTTTTAGGGATAGGGATGCCTACTTCTTCTTCCTGAGCAAGTTCTTCAATAGCTATCAAACCAGAAGGAAGATTTTCGATGATTACTCTTTCTACCCTAGGTGAATTAGGACCACTAGAAGTTGGAGAGACAAACCCCGATGTTGGAGTAACAGGTTCAGATATCTCAAGTTCTTCGCCTATATCACTAATTGATGAAAAGCTACCAGCAAGTTTGGAAACCGAAATAGCTTCAGGATTATAACCTGTTTCTAGAGTTTGGTAATCAGGATGTAGAACCAACGAAGACTCTCCCTCTTCAGGTGACCCAACTTTACTGCCACTAGGAGTTACGAGGACTTTCAAGCCTTCAAGATGGCTCGGGACTTTTTCAGGAGGTTGGCCTCGAAGTCTACGGGACTTCCTCAGTAAATCAGCCACGGTTACAAACTCAGGAGACTGGCCCCGAAGTCTACGGGACTGTCTTGATAATTCAACCATAGTTAAAAACTTTTAACTACTTCACACGCAAACAAAGTAAAATCTCAATGAAAAACACCTAAGGCCTCTAAAGAACCAAACAAATTTGAATCACACGCCTAAAGAATCTAGAGATCAAACACACACAAACAGTAACTTTCCGGGCTGAAAACACTAGTTGGTGATGAAATCCAACATCACAGAATTCAGTGCAGAAATGGCGGTTGGAACAGGTACCCCGGCAACCTGCTCAATGAATAGACTGGACCAAGTTCCTCCACTTAACCGTCTCGAGTGAAGTGAACCCCCCAGAAAATCCAAGTGAGTCTAGCCAACGTCTGCTCCAGGTACAGTGGGATCTTCCCACCACTGTCACCTTAGGAAGAATCCTAAAGAATATGGTCACTAAGGCTACCAACTGAGACAAATACACCTGGGGGAACAGTCTACGATCCGATACGCACGCAAGGGCAGAGTAGCAAGCTCAATCCCCTTGAAGGCTCCTTGACATAATCCAAGGTTTACCAACAAGTGACCCCAAGCTCCTCGACAATGGTTAATCCGAGGTTTACCGTTTTTAATACGTGAATATTTGGCGTCGTTCCCAATGAGGAAGGATTGCTTCCCACACTGGTTCAGACACGATCTCGTGCTTCTCCTTTAAGAGGAGCTTTCCCAGAGCATAAATGCAACAATTGGATTTCTTCCTACCACAAGATATGGCTACTTGTTTGTTTTTACTGTCTTGGAGAGTTAATTACTCTCCTACTCCAAGACACTAGCCTAAGCTAAGTTGGTGTATCAGAGCCCTAGACACAAAATGTTACTAAGTGAATTTTACTTTAAGCGTTAATTTTAGTGGTTTTTGTTTAAGTCAAGAGGTGGCGGAGATGAAACTCGTGGTGTAAAGACTCGACTCGAAATCACTAAAAAGATGCACCTAAGATGATTTAAACAATCTTTTCTCTTCGATGAACTTCTAAACTAAGAAAGAGTTTGATAATGCAAATACTTTGTAAACACAAATATTTCTCAATTAAACAAATTAAAAGAATAGCTTTTTCCTTTTCAAACCACTCGAAACGAGACAACTAGTTATTTCACAAAAATTTCCTTTTTCTTTTCAAAGCACTCAATAACTACAAAAACAAACTTTTCCAAAAGAGATTTTTTTTTTTATATTTTGTAAATAAAACACTCAAAACTAATGAAAATGACTAACTTTGAGAGCTACAAACTATAAAAAGCTACTTGAAGTCAAAGCCTACTAAAATTCTTTTTGAGGATGTTTTACTTAACTAAATGTGAGCTAAGGACTAATTTATGCAGAATCACAATTAGTCAAAAAACAACCAATCTTTCGTTTTCTTTTTGTAAAAATGAAAATTCCAAACTTTCAACTACAAGATTTTCGAAATTTTGAAATGAGAAAACTCAAAGCAAATTCCTCAACAAGGGGAGATTTCATAAATGGTCAGACTCACAAGAAGACCAGTAGACACCAAGGTAATCTGAGGTCCCTAGGGCTTCTAAGCTCAGAGCCACTACACAACCAAAACGAAAAACAAACCCAACAAGCAAAATTCCTAGGAATTCCATCTAAAACCCAAATGCTAATGAAATCAAACCAAGGAAAGTTCTTGACAGGGAACAAGCAGGTCTGGGCAATGGCTAAAACCTATAAACAAATTCTAAACTAATAAAAAAGAGAAAAATTTAAAAATTTTCAAATTTTTGACAGGGTACGCAGGAAACCTGTTTACACAGGTGCGTCTACGCTCTGTGCACAAAGGAAAAGTGCGTACAGGTACGCACTGTGCCTAACTCAGAGGGTGCGTACCTCTCCCAAAACTATGAAAAATACAAACTGACTCAAAATTAACTAAATTCACCCAATCCCACAATCATCAAGTCAAAAACAGAAACAGAAAATACAGTTTCTCAGGTCAAAGTATAGACAAAGAAAACAATCAAGTCCCCAGCGGAGTCGCCATTTTGTCGCGCGGAATGAGTCGATCTTGCGGACAAGATAGACCTTCCTAGAATCTAAAGAAGACCTAACGACAAGCAAACCAACCAGACACTATCTTTCTCTAAATATGCTTCAATTAACAATAGCAAACAAAGGTTTTTAGGGCCTACCTTTGGTCCAACGCAAGCTTGTGGATGCCCTCGCTCCTTTGATCCAAATGAGATCCTTTTCGCGAATCTGCAAACACAAACAAGGCAAACACATTAAATAGCACCTGAAAAACCAATTGCATAAAAGATATTCAACATGAAATTCAAGGAGTCCATGAAACAAATAACATAAGATACTTGTTGAGAAAAATGAGTTTGATTGTATTAATTCAAAAGAAGAAGAACCTTACAACCTTTGCCTTGACGTTGTACAAGCTCCTCCTAGGGTCCAACAAGATGTCTCCTCTACTTTGACAAGTTTCACTCACTCTCCAATGGAACCAAGAAGTATGTGATCTCTCCTCTCAAGCTCAACCAAAGAGTCTCAATTTCACCAGCATTTACCCTCAAAATGTTCAACTTCTAACCTCTCTAGTCCTCACCCCAATGCCTGTATTTATAGTGCAATGGAGGGAAGTTACTAGGTCCTCCTTCAAAGGGATAAAGCCCTCCTTCAAAGGGATAGCTCCTTTAGTCAGGGGATTAGCTCCTTCTCTTTTGGGATGCATGAACCACCTCAGAGCGAACAATCCACGTCAAAATTCCTTCTAGAAAACTCTAGAATTAACCCAAAGTGAGTTTTTTAAGATAAGAATTGTGCCTTTTGACTTTCACAGGGGTCTGCACCTACACCGTTAGGAACAGAGCGGGTAGGTACACAGCTTTTGTACACAGAAGGTGCGGGACTGCAGGTGACCATGAGAGAAAGTGCGAAACTAGAGTTACATTGATTTTTAATGTCTTTCTCCCACTTCCAAAGCTTGATTTGAAGAGCTGAGGTCTTAGACTTGCTAAGGGGGACAGTACAAGTGATGATAGACCCATACTGACTGCAAGTAATCATGGTGACGATATTTTTGTGTAACAGGTTCCAATCGAAGGAAACAACTAGGTTGCTTAAAGGTGGGACCGAATAGATGGTCGGATATGACTCTGACGAACTTCCTTCCTGCGGTAAAGGAACGGGTAGACTGCCCTCATGTTCATCGGAGTCTGTGTTTACGAAAATAATTTGGACGGTGTCATTCTCATTCTCTTCGGTGATTGTGTCATCTGAAGATGGACCTTCCAAAGACAAGACCAGGTCGACTGTCGCCTCAACCTTTTGACTTTCGTCTGGTATGGGTTCGGCGGGTTTATCTTCAATGACAGATGCTTTGACCGAACACAATGGCGTGTCAGTCGGATTTTCAACCAGTGATGGACTTGGCAAGAGTTTCTTATATCCAGGAGGAAGCCGTAACGGTGAAACCGGACGGTCATCCAAAACTCTTTTAGCTTCGTCTAGGAAGGGACAACGGTGGAGGGCATGATTGCCTTCACACAGTCTACAAGGAAATTTACATTTTCCTTTTTGTCCAGGTGCTTCGCTTTCACTAGTTGATGGTGTACTTTCAACATGGTCCTCAGAGGTTGATGACACCGGGTTGTGCAAACGAGGAGACCAGTCCCTTAAGATCCGAGGGATGCAGGGACAATCTCAGTGGTAATGGTCTCCTTTGCAAATGACACATGATGATTTAGGCCCGGACGGTGCAGTGTGTGGATTTTCACTAGACGATGCATGGTTGCCCCCTTTTCCCTTTGGCTCCTTCTCCTTCTTCTCTTTCTTCTTCTTCTCCTTCTTCTTCTTAGTTACTTGGTTTTGGGCCTTACTGGCTTTATCAAGCAAAGAGGAAGGAGGAGAGGGAGAATCGGATGAAGTAGAAGGTTTGGGGGTAACTTTAGTATCATCTAGTTGCTGACTCGATTGTTCAGGAATCGCAGTATTCTGAACGACGAAGGTCGAGAAGAGCCATACGGGAAAGCCAATTGTCAATCCTAGAAGTGACAATGTGGCCATATGAGGTGCACCAACATCTCCCCAAGAAGAGAAGGGACTAGGATTTCTTCCAAGGGGAAATCCTTGGTTGGTGGACTCCATTTTCCTCAACCTAAGACCAGCGTAGGAAAGGAGGTGTTATTCCGATTAAAATAAATTTTAGACGCTTTGACACAACTTGTTTTTTTCAATTTTTAAGAGTCAAGAAAAAACAAAAGATGACTCTAGTCGCCTTTGATTTTTAATGAGCCTGAAGTGAAAAGTGCTCAGATGGACTTTTCTTTTAAGGAGTCTGAAAAGGAACGAAAGAAACTACTCTGGAAATCTAGACAGAGGGATTACCAAACCAATCGCAAAACTGCAGAATACTTTTTACGGTACGATAGTCAATCTTCCCGAATGTTGTGTTCAGTGCATTGTGATCGATAGGGCAGAAAACACGGCTTCCTATGGATAAAGGATATAGCCTATTGTGGTCTCCCAATATATACTTGACGGTACGTGGGAGCACAAGTCTGTATTGGCACTTGTCGTCTCAAAGAGGAGGAATCACCCAACCAACAGTGAAAGCGACAGTTACCAGGTTTTACGACGCCGGAATACGTCTCTAGCCTAGACTTCTAGATGTTGTGCGTTAGGTTCCAAAGTGTTTTTAGGTTCATTAAATTTATTTTACAGTTGATCTTTCTTAATAAATTTTCCTTTCAGGTTCACCGTGTGATGTATATGTACAATTCCTAAAATGCAATCTAAGATGATAAACAATCTTTTAATATTCTTTTTGCAATGAAAATCCTAGCTACTAAAGAAAGAGAGATGGTATTCTTTCAACATAGAGCAGAGAGCACACACTAGATGCATTATCCTAAATCAAACCAACAAGCAGTCTAAATGCAAATGCACATGCATGTATTTGTTTTCAGCTTTCTTAATGTGTGGATGACAAGAAGAATGCTAAGTACAAATCTGAATTATCTTTTCTAAGCGACAATACTAACAGATTTCTCTTCAAAAACGAAAGGAAGATAATGACGACACTTTACTATTTCGAATTGAAAACTGCTTTCGACACTTGAAAAACTACTAATTCAAATCAAATACAAGAGTAACTGTATAATCGACCATCAAGAACAATAGAATTCCTTTCTTTGACTGAAAACGACACTTGTAACACTTTCAAATCAAAAGACGACAGTTCGATTATGCTACTACTTTGCAAAAGATAACTGAAAATGGCAGAAAATACATAAAACATTCACAGTTCTTTGCACAATGGAGGCGTAATGATGGAAAGGAAGGGGGTTTCCACAATGGTATATTGATCACAGACAGCAAAACTCCATAATAGAGCTGAAAAGAGTGAAGAAAAACCAAGACCTGGAGGCAAAATTAGCCTTTTCTGATCATCGCACATGTAACACAGGGAAATAGGGATGCATCCCACCTATTGCACACGGGAAGTGTGATGCATCCAGATTTCCTTGAAGAGAGGGTGCGATGGTACCAGGACGAGACTTTACTTGGCTCTTGGTCACAGTTTGCAACTCAGTTCAAGGATTTAGGCCGAGCAAATGATGTACAGTAAATAGAAATCACAGGGGCTGATCTAATGAGGTTACTAGAGCCACCACTAGGGCAATTAGAAGGTTTGCAAATCAATTGTTTAGTTTATAAACAAAACCCAGAGATAGACTGAAGCAGCATTGATCTACTTTGCACTTGCATAGAAAATGCAGTTCGAAGGCTAGCTGGCTTGACTTCAGGCTCTGTCTGTAAGTTTATAAAACAAACAAATATAGACAAACAAACAATCTATTTTCTCCCTAGTGGAGTCGCCATTTTTTTATCGGGAAATATAGTGTCCACTCGGATCTACTAGTCCCACTAAGACTGGTAGCTATCTTAGAAACAAACAAACTAAAATGACTTTAGTTTTCCTTTATGAGAAGTAGATAAGAGTGGAACGAAGGATACCAACCTCAGTCTTGTGCTTGGTTCCTTGCTTGATTCCTCTCCTTTCAGATAGATCCTTGCCGCTTCTCCTTCGTCTACCCAGCTTCAAAGAGCACCTGTGGAATCAAAGCAGCATAATACTATCGAAGAACAGAGATCTACAATCATAAACAATATAGGACCAGATGTATATTGACCACACAAATGCATATATCATCAAACATACAAGAATGTGGAGGAAAAATTGAATAACTTTATTAATAATCAAGAATAGCAAAGAGGATTACAACCAATTGTTCTGACCCAGCGTCATCCTCCAGCATGAAAGCCCTTCTTTCACCTCATGAAAAGCTTAGATCACCCAACACTATGATATTCCAACAAGAAACCAACTGCACTTCCTTACAAGAAACAGAATTCCAGCCCCTGGATCTCTGGGATGATGGATCCATATATAGATGATTACAGGGGGGTGAGTTAGCTTATGGGATTTGATTAGTTTCCTCTCTTTGATAGTTCTTGATTCCACTTGGAGATTGACGATCTCTTACTCATCCCTGGGCGAATTCAGAGAGGCAAGTGTCACAGGAAAAGTTTCTGGAAGATTCCATGATCATCCACCTCGCAAATTGTCTCTGCCATTTGTCCACTCTCGCCCATCTCACCCCATAGAAGGGCTTTTCAGTATGCATCGCACCTCTCGTGTGAATTTAGGTGGGATGCATCGCACTTTGATCATGGAGCAGGTGAGATGGTCCAGTTTTGACCAGTTCTAAGTAACTTTTCATGGAGAACTTCTGGGAGATGATGTAATCAGCTGACCTTGTTTCTTTTAGGGGATGGAACAACACTTTTAGGGACATAGGAACCCTTGATTTATGGACATGTTTGATTGGGATTGCAGTGCCAAAAAATGTCTATAACAGAAGGGCAACACAATACCAAAGTACCTGACCAAGTTCACCCAATGTTGGGATGAGACTGGAAGTGTTGGTGTTATAGTTTCTGAAGATGGTATGTTCATCCTAACACTTCTAGGCCTTCCCAAGAGCTAGCACAGCTACCAGAGTGGGAGCATTTGTGGTCTGACTTGGTGCAAGAAGAGATTCAGTGGAACACTTGAGATGGAACATCATCAAATAAGTGGAATAGGACTTTGCATTAATCGGCAAAGAAAATAAATCCAAGGGAAAGTAGTCTTAAGGCGAGGAGGGAAAGAATAAAGACTTGTCCAACATCAAGTGTTTTCACTGCCATGAGTTCCAACAGTATGCCACAAAATGTCCACAGCAGAAGGCAAGCAAGAAGGAGTCTACAGTAGCAGTAGCAGGTGAACCTCTAGTTTCACAAATTGAGCTTTATTTTATTCTCATTGCATGCATGTCAAGCACTGTAATGGGAAGCATGTGGTATCTCGACAGTGGTGCTTCGTTACATATGATAGGGAATAGATATCTCTTCAGTGACTTAGAGGATAAAGACCTCAAGCAGAACATAGAGTTTGGAGATGATGGGAGGTATAGTGCGACTGGTATCTGTACAATTACTTTTCAGAGGGAGTCTGGCTTCGCTCTCAAACTCATAGATGTGTTGTTTGTTTCAAGACTAAAGAAAAATCTTGTTTCCGTCATGGTATTAGAAGACCATGGATATGATGTTGTATTTAGAAAAGGGAAGGCTTTCTTTAGACACATCGCCACGGGAAAAGTGAAACAGATTGGTGTGCGAGTCCAGAACCTATATCCACTTGAGGTACGAGATGTATGCAAATCCTTGAGGAGCAAGGAAAAGGTTAGAGACTTGGTGGTTGAGAGGGAGCATGAATTACCTCTCAACATGCAACCTAAGAAATTTATGGAGCAGATACAATTCGAGAAGCAAAGAGGAGGCCGAATGGGGACATCCACTCAAGCAGAGACCTCCAGTAGGGGGGAACTTTGAGCCAAGTGGGCAGAGGGACCACATGCAGCCTACCTCTAGCTGAGAGGTGAGGCAATGTGAAGCAATAGTTTCAAGAGTGTAGAAATTTGGGCAGGGTCCATTAAGGTGTTTTTTGTCTCATGGATCATTACCTTGCTACAGGGGCCCACAATATTCAAAAGCAGGAGGATTAGTATCAGTCAGATACTGAGGAGTGCAGAGCAGTGTTGATAGCAGAGCAGGAGGCTCAGTAGAAGAGTCAACAATAGCACAGTTTTTCCCAGTAGACAGTTGGAGACATAGTTGATTTAGTTTGTTTTGCTTGGATTCCTTTTAGTTGCAGATATTGCAGTAGCAACAAAAATAGTGAAAAGAGTTGCATGTAGTACATTCCAAAGGTGCTGGATGTAACAACATGGGTTAAAAGTTCATGTAATAAAAGTTAATAAAGGAAAAATAATACCACGGGCAAGGGAAACTTATTCCAAGTTGAATGTTGGGAAAAATATCTTAGTGGGAATCACTTGTTGTGTTTTATGGCTAAGGGAAAATTGGCAAAGGCAATGGCCAAGGCTTTGGAAAGGAAAAAGAGCATATTTGGAATGTTATTTATGAAAATAATGGAAATGAAGGTGAAAGGTCACAAGTTGCATATGAGGAGGAAAATGAACGATAATAATGGAAAATTGAATAAAATAGAGCCATCAATGATAAAAAGGATTATGAGGATCAGTTCACGGCTTTTTGTCTATTTAGTGTTAGAATTTGTCTCAAAGAGGAGAAAGCACCAATAGGAGAAAGAAAGTAAGCAAGCAAGGAAAGGAAAGGAAAAGAAAGGAAAGGAATGAAAAGTAAGGAAATCAAAGGAGGCAAGGATCAAACAACTTTAGTGGGAATACTTGCACGTAACAAATTGTATGTGTGATTTCCTGGCTGGTTTTGACATGCATGGTATGTGCATATTGGTATATGGTTTTTTTGTTGTCATTGGTATGGATTTCGCTGGGATTTGACTATAGATTTTAGCCTAGCCTTTCCATTTCTGGATTGCCATGGTGTGATGGGATTGTTCTCAGTTTGAGCTTTGGATTTCCAGATGGTTTTGGAATCCGGTATGAGGTGGTCTCAGGGAAATTCCTAAAGGCCTAGGAATCCTTTGACCAATAATGGCAGGATACATGGTAAAGCTAAGGGTGGAGACAGAAAAATTCCTCAAGGATGGTGAAGAAATTCTTAGGCATCGAAGCTCGGTTCGGTTTTGTTGTCATTGGATATACAAATATGGCACAAGGGTGATTGGTTGAAGAGAGATTTGGCTCAGCCAATCTATGGTCGGGTGGAATGTGGAAGTCTTGAACCCGGTTAGTATTTTCCTATGTTTAATAAAAGTAAAGTTTCTCTTGCTTTTGGTAGGTAAATGTATTAGTTATTATGTGGTTTAATGGTTGTAACCTTATTTTTATTTACCTAATTATATGTTGGACAAAGCGTGGTTATATGACAGTTCTCAATCATGGATCTATTCATGTTTTTACTTGTAACTGAATAAATAATGAATGTAAGACTTAATTGATGATATGAGAGTTAATGTGATAAGGTAGAGACCATTCTTGTTAAACCTCGGTTAAGTTTTCAGTCCCTTATGTTCAGATTTGCATTCATGACCTGTAGGTTACATATCTACCAAGTGTTTGAAAAAATGTCAGTCTCGGTTGGAGATGGTCTGGTCAAGTCCTGGTACCAGTTTTGGTTTGTAAGCATTGTCTTCATGTATTTTATGAGTTATGGAAGTTTCATGGATTTTTTGGCAAAGGATTAGCCCCAACCCTAGAAAGTAGCCTTAATTCTCGCATTCGCTGACACAACACTGACAGAAAAAGGCCACAGTAACACTGATGCAGGTCTATGTGAGCATCTGGTAACCCATAGTCACATGGAAGCCTTGGAAAGGGAGTGATTGAGGCTCAAGGGAAGGGAAAAAGTGAGTTGTCTCAGGGGTTGGACACCTAGAGGGGTTGGGTTTCTCCTGGAGGTCCTGTGGCACCTGAGGGAGGTTTGTAAGATCTTGTTTTGTCGACTCCATTTTCTTAAGGTCACATAGGAGGTTGATTCATATCATAGTAACCCCTCATCTCATGTTTACCCTAGGTAAAATGATGAAAGTGGGTAGATGTGAGAGGAGGCAGTTACAGAGTGATATCAGAGCATGGTTCAAATACTTGGACCAGATGGGTTGAATGCATGCTGTAATGCATGCATTGTCATGGTTAAGGTTTTCATGCATGAGGTTATGGTATTAAGGATATGTCATTATGATTCTATTGGTATGTTATGAGGCTAACACTTTTCCAAGATAGAAAAGGAGATGCAGATCATCAGAGCGAGGTTGCAACATTAGAATTTGGGGTAAGAGCCGATCATCATACGTGTATTGTATGTTTGACATGAAGGTATGGTTGTTAGTGGTTTTTATAAGTATTAGGGTTATTTACATGTTTGTCATTCTATCATTGATATGGTTACCTGCATGATGGATGCTAGTTGATCAGTGTGGTCATATGCATATGCGTCAGATAGTCATGAAGGATAGTAACTTGTTGTTATATGCATTGGGGTAGTATGCATGATGGTTATGATCATTGTACTTAGGATCTTGATGTTATATTTATCATGTTAATTTCGATTGGCCTATATGGATGATTAGGGTCATGACATTCATGCATGAGTCGATACGTTTGTGATATTGTGTCATAATAATCTCTGGCTGTGCATATGTGATGTTATGCATGAATGATAGTTGTTATGATTTTATGAAGTGAACATGTTAGCTAGTTAAGGTTATGGATATCATGACCTTAATTATGTTTGGGTTGATATGTTGTGAAGTTATATCATGCTAATCTAGATTGATTGTGCAGAAAAGATAGCTTCCCCTGACATACATTGAGGTTTGAGTTTGATTATGTCATCTATTTTGTGTTTGAGAATTTGATTTCTTACCTATTTGATATGAGTTTGTATTTATAAGATTTCATGAAGGAATGATATTGCTTGAGATGTTTGCACTAATACATATGTGCTAAGAACAACTGATATGTACTTGAGTGTAAGTAGGTGATAGTTGTAGCATTATTATCACTGGTGGATGTGAGTTGATTGTTGATTATGACATGGTTGTTAGACTTGGTAAGGGTTGATTTCAAATTAATAGATATGATGTCTTGATCTTTGGAACATGGGGCTGAAATGTGTGTTCAATTACCAGGAAATGTGCTTGGCACAACAAGGTAAGATAACTGATATATTGTTATATTGATTTATACACTAACAGTTATGTGTTTATGGCAGTATGATACAGGGAATTGCATGACAAAGAGATTCCATGAAATCTTGGAGAAGGCTCAAGTTGAGATTTCCCTTAGAAGCATTGGGAACTCATGGGGATTGATTCGTGGTGTTTGTTGCTAGTTTTTTTCTTTTGGTCATTGTGATTTGTTTGTGTTTGGCTTGCAGTTTTGGTTATGTCTGGTGCATGGCCATGCCACTTTATTTGTGGTGTTGTATTGATATTGGTTTTCATGGTCTTCTTCTTATTTGTTTCTTGTTCTTTCCTTTTATGTTTGAGGGTCTTAGGAATTGGTTAGGAAAGAAGGAAGTTGATGGAGCTCAGGGAGAGTTGTGTGGTATCTGGCAGGTAATGTAAGACCTGGATGAAGCTGTTGCATGTTTAAGGGAAGTTGAAGGCTAGAGTATGACATTTAGTTGGATTGGTGGGGTCCATTGAGGTAAATGGAAAGTGGCAGGACAATCATGAGAAAGGTAACATGAAATGTAAGGTAAATGGATTTGAAGTGTCAAATTCCTTGGCTATGTTAGGAACTATTGTTCTCAATGTTGTGCATGTGTTGCACAAATAAAGGGAGTTCTCTCAACCTAGACCTTATGATATCTAGTAATTATGTGGTGATTATGATTATGCTAATGTATATATATGTATGTATGTATGTATGTATGTTGTTGTCTGACATGATCATCATGGATCATGATTGATTTATGCTAATGATTATATATATGTATGTATGTATGCAATTGTTTTGATAGGGTCACCAAAGGTAATGATTATTTTATGTTGATGTTTATATGTGTATATATATGTATGTATGTTGTTGTCTGGTAGGGTCGTCAATGATCATTCTTGTGGATGAATGATTGTTTATGCAGGTGAATGGCATAAAGAGGTTCCTTGTTTATAAGGAATCAAGTGGGAAGAGTAGCCCTGACATATATATGAGGTTAGTATCATGTGGATATGATTTGGTATTATGTGCTTGTACTATGCCTATGTTTATCTTATGGACAGATAATGTTGAGGGATACATCATTAGAATGAAAGGAGTGTGATCTGTGGCATGCTGGGACAAACATGGATAATACACTAGAAGCAAGGTTGATTGGTGAGAATAGTGTGGTCTTAAGATGTGTAGTATTGGTGTTGTGTACATATAGCATATGCAGTAGTGTGTGCATATGATGTTGTGTGCATGTTGCGTATATGATGTTGTGTGCATGTTGCATATATCATGTTGCATACATGATTGCATATGTGGGACTGGGTACCGATGGTGCTAAGTACATGTCGTATATGTAGTGTTATGCATAGATGGTGCTATGTACATGTTGTGACTTCGATGCTATGTACATTTAGTGCAGTGTACATGTTGTATATGCAATGCTATCTACATATGGTGCAATGTACATGTTGTGCATGCGATGTTGTGTACATATGGTGTGGTGTGCATGATTGTACATGTGGTGTTGCATGCATGTGGTACATGTGGTGTTGTGTACATGTTGTGCAGATGGTGCAGTGTACATCTGGTGCTATGTACACATCTTACACTGGTGTTGTGTACATGTGGTGTTGTGTACACATTGTGCAGGTGGTGCAGTGTATGATGAGCCTAGGTATTGCAGCAAGAATGTTGCAACTCCCAGGGCTACAAGCTTTACTTATCAACCCGGGGTTCGTACAAACTTGGAGGTGACAGTGCTATATGCACAAGTAGAAGTGAAGGTACTGCCTATTGTCACTGCTCATCTAGCAATAGACCCCAGGGGTTCCAAGCTAGACTTATATAGGGTCAGAAGAAGCTTGATTTTGATGGAAGAAGAGAAAATTTATTCTAAGGGGAAGCTACTCTACAGTAGTATTGAAGGAAACAACTTGTAATGCTAACTCACACCAGACCCTAACTAACCAATTAAACAACTATGTTAAGCAGAATTACTAGAACAACACTAATCTAATGCTAATTATCTAAGTTACAGAAGTAAAAGCATCAAAACTAGACTAAGGGGTAAGCAAAGGAAACTAAGCTATGTCTGTGTTTAAGCAGAAGAGCAGTCAGAGGATGAAATTGGTGAAAGAAGTAAGTGAGGGAGCAACAACGCATGAGAACCGTTGGATTAGGTGGGTAAAAGGTAAATGAACGGGTGAGATTGGATCATAGGAGGGTACGTAGGTAGATGGGAGAATAGGGTTAACTAATAGGATGCACGGCTGAGATTATATCGGGTGACTAAGTCAAGAGATGAACAGACATGACTAATCAGCAGAAGGATGATGGAGATTAGATCGCGGGCAAAAGAAACGTGCAAAAATGGTAGTTGGTTGGTGGATGTGGTAAGTTTTATTTCGCGCGCCCTCAAAGTTGCAAGTGATTTTCTAGAATTTCACGTGATTAGCCTCCCCGGGTGACACGTAGCACAGGGGAACTGCTCTTATCGCGTGCCTTCGGGCGGATAACGACCAAACAAAAATCCACGCTCTATGGCGCAATAGTTGTCAAATCTGTCTAGGTAGATCAACAGTGGAGACTTGACCAAGCTGGTTGGCAAATGGGTGCGCAATAGCCGTCGGATCCTACAAGGCAGATGGATAGTTGGGATTTAAAGTGCACAAAGTCAAGCACTAAAAGTGAATTCAGGTGGTGATTGGTCAGTTTTACTTGTGAAAGGTGATCTACCGGTAAAACCGTTTAAACATGACTTATCAGCTTCTGCTATGTGTTTCGTGTTGAAGGAGAATGACATGGGAATGTGAGGGAGATAAAATGACAGGAAGAGAGTGAATGAACAGGTGACCATGAAATGACTAAATGACCATGAAATGAATGAAGTAACAATGTAATGAACCAGTGACTATGTTAAACGAAAAACTTCATGAAAAACTGAAACTTTGTGTTTCTGGGGTTGCTGCAGGGTTTCTTCATCACATCATGGTCCTAGAGGGAGGAGGTGAGGCCGAGACACCTGTGGACAACCTTATGGATCTATTCTTTGCTAACCTTCTAATTGAATGAAATCATAAATGATCTACTTTGCACTATTGTAATGAGATTGGAACTATTTAAGTAGATGAACACTTAAACAATAAACCTCTGGAATGGAAATGAACTACTTAAGTAGATGATCAAAAAACGGGAAACTATGCTACTTTACAATACAATAAAGAGGAGATTTGGCTACTAGGGTCAGGCCGTAACCCAAGAGCTTTAGTCCTCTGATTTAACTTAGTGCTGGCTCAAAATTAAACACATCTTCATTATAAAATAATGTTTTATTACATCAAAACTATTACAAGTCTGCACTTGGACACAAAGTAGAGTGAAAAGTCTGAATACTTCTAGTGCTTGCTAATTGACTAAAAAAAACTGAGGTCCTAAGCCCTTCTATTTATGCATCTGAAGTCTCCAACAACTTCCTTCAAAATTAGGGAGGCACAGCTCCCAACTCAATGATAAACTCGTGCTTTCGCTTTCACTAGCTTGGTTGCCTTCTAGTAGGGAGGTTTCTTGTACTTTCACTTGCTTGGCTACCTTCTAGTACTCTTGATTTGGCTTGTTTGCACTTTCACTTGCTTGGCTACCTTCTAGGAGGGGTTTTGTTGTACTTTCAGCTGATGGAGGGATATTCGAATGGAGGGGCAGTAAATGAGGAGGATTTACCTCTTGTAATTCCTCTCCCTTGTCCCCTCCGAGTTTTTACCAAGGTATTTTACCATAGTTCCTTTCTTTTATCTTTTATTCTTGCATTACATGCACATTAGATCACAAAGAGAAATATCCAACTCTAACTAATCTCATAAGCAAAATATTATCAAAATTATGCAATAAGTTGTGAGAATAGTTGGTTTGACTAATCTAGGAGGTGAATTAAGGCCAAATAAGGCCAATACAATTACTCAATGATGAGGCTCATCATCACCCCCTACTGAAAGTTTTTCTCATCCTCTGAGCAACTTAGTGGCTCTGGTAGCCTCTCTAACATCCTATGCTTCTGTTTTGGTCTCTTCTTCTTGTTCATAGAAGCCCGATTTCCTTTCTCCTTCTTTCCACTGATATTCTATGATCTGCAAGCTACGTGACAATATTTTCCATCTCCTTATGTAGGCACGTATATTATCATTTCTTAGCAGCCTAACCATGTCATCAAAATGTGAAATTGCTTGCTCTTGGGCAGCAAGATATCTAAGTGCCAGCTGAGGATCATTTGCAATTATATTATTAGTGCAGATTAGGGCCATGGGATTTGATTTTTCAACTACTTCTCTGTCCCTGAAGCCACTTAGCTCTTTTGTTTCTTGCTGCTCTTTCTTTTTTTTCTTTTGTTTCAATGCCTTCTTCCTCTTCTATTTCAACATCATGTTCCTTTGTATTAGTGTCTTCTTCATCATGTCCCTATGTATTAGTTTCTTCCTTATCCACCTCATCCCTATCTAGTTTTGTATCTTCTTCTTCTTGTTTTGCCTCCTCCTCACTGACAGAAGGACTAACACCATAGATGAAGGTTTTGATGTCATCCTCTGCTAGTAATTCATTGAAGACTGTCCATGTTATAGGGATCCTAGGGTTTAGGAGGGCATCCTCAATGAGGATTCTGATCAACCCATGGTGAGCCAACGATTGGGAATTTCCTTTCTTTACTTTACTGTTGGAGTCCACTAGTGATTGCATCAGAAAATAGGGTATGCTGAATCTTTGGTGAGCTGGTGTTTCTACCCCAAATCTTAGTTCTTCCAACATTCTAAAATGGTAGCCATAAACAATATTGTATCTACCCTCACATGAGATATACTTGATGGGCATCTTGCTTGTGAGGCTTAAAGGGGAAATGAGCAAATGCTTGAGAAAACAGAGTTTCCTGTGTATGTAATCCACTAGCCATTTTTTTTATAGAGGAAACTGACCACCTTTTTACTTACAAACCAACTACCTCTTAACCTTTACAACTTTTGATCAAATGATGCATATGAGTGAGCGAGCAGGATACTTACATGTGGCCTTAATGCCACACTGTAGTTGTCAAAGATCAGAGGTGCTTCTGATGGTCATTCTTCTTCCTCCTTTCCTGTCTACTGATGGTTTCTTGACTGCAGATCTGATGTTGTTGTTGTTGTATGGTCATATTTCTTCCTCTTCTGCCATCTACGAATGGTGTCTGTGACTGCAGAGCTGATGTTGTTGAATGGACAAAGGGAGTAAGAGTGTGTGTGAAAGCAGGGATGATGGTAATGGATGAGGTGAGGGTTTAGATCATGTCTAGAATGAATTTTTGGGATCTAACCAATCTACCAGTCAGGGGATTTTGCAGGAAACACATTTTTCACCTGAATTGGAGCAATGAAGTGCAAAACAATGGAATTTATGGAGGGATGCACAATAAGGAGTGGAGGAGATGAACATATGTGAGGCAGGGCTCCCTTTGGATCTTCTCTATGCTCCCTAATTGTCTTTCACATCCTCCTGCAAATAACAATTATGGTTTTTTCTCTTATTATTATTATTATTATTGTTATTATATATATATATATATATAGAGAGAGAGAGAGAGAGAGAGAGAGAGAGAGAGAGAGAGAGAGAGAGATGTTAAAAGATACCTAGGTTGCCTCAGAGAGGTTTTCACCCTAGATATTTGCCCTGGGTGCCTCAAGGAAGGTTTTCACCAAGGTATCTTCTTTTTCTTTACATTTTTCTCATCCTTGGCCACCTCATGGAGATTTTCAACCCAAATATGGGACTCAGGCGCCTCATGGAGGTTTTCACCTGAGCCCTTATTCTGTTTTCTTTATTTTTTAGTGACCTGGTGAGAGAGGAGTTGAAACTTGCTCCACCATCATCATTGTCTTATTGATACTGTCAATTAACTCTTGTTTAGATAAAGTCCTCTTGTACATTTTCAATTTGTGTACATTAACTAGTAATGGAATGGATTCTTCATCTATAGTTGTGATCTGTACTGAACCATTGTCATGGCATCTTTCCAGCACATAAGGTCTAAGTCATCTTGTCCTTAGCTTGCCCTTGAAGTATTTATACTTGGAGCCATATAAAAATTCCTAGTCTCCTTCTTGAAATTTCTTCTCCTTAATATGCTTGTCATGCCAGATTTTCCTCTGAAGCTGAACTATCTCTATATGGAGGAGGGCTTGCATTCTAAATTCATCCAAGCCATTCAAATGGAACAACCTTTCTTTCTATGCCTGACTGAGATCCAAATCTAGTTGGGCTGCCATCTGCAATGTATTATATTCAAATTCAATGGGAAAAAAATCCCTTTTCCCATAGACCAGCTCATAGGGTGTAATTCCAGTGGTGGTCTTCCATGTCGTATTATAGGCCCAGGTGGCCTCAACTAGTCTTTCTACCCAATCCTTTCTTCTGTTGTTCACTACCTTGATTAGGATGTTCTCCAGTGCTCTTTTGGTCACCTCCACTTGCCCATTATCTTGTGGAGGATAAGGAGTGGAGGTCCTATGCTTGATTTTGTGATGCTTGAGCAGTTCTTCAATCATGCTGGAGGTAAACTGGCTGCCTTGGTTTGTGACTAGCTCTCTAGGTTACCCAAATTTGTAGAATATATTCTCCCTTAGGAACTCAGCCACCTTTTCTTCTGTTGTTGCCTTAATTCCCTTGGTTTCAACCCACTTAGTCAAGTAATCAGTGCACACAATAATGTGTTGTCTTTGCTTTGGAGGAGGATCGATAGGCCCAATGAAGTCCATGCCCCACTTGTCAAATGGTTCGAAAGTCACTTGAGGTTGTAGGGGCATTTCATCTCTTGGAGTAGGCTTTCCAATCCACTCGCACCTATCACACTGACTAGTGTACTTCCTCACATCCTGATGAAGAGTAGGAAAATAATAGCATGTTTGCAACACTTTGAATGTTGCCCTCTTTGCTGCAAAGTGACCTCCACAAGGCCCATCATGACTAGTCAGAAGGATGTCAAAAACTTCATATTCCCTGACACACCTTCTCAAGATTTGATATAGGCCAAGTTTGAACAGATTGCCCCTAATCCAAGTGAAGGGGGCACTTTTCCTAATTATCTTGCTCTTTTCTCTAGAGGGCAGGTTTGGTGGGAACTGTGTTGATACCAAATAGTTTTCTATATCAGCAAACCATGGGGAGAGCACTGAAATAGCAAACAAATGCTCGTCTGGTAACTGATCATCCACCATTCCTTCTTCACCTGCAGGAAGATTCATCCTAGATAGAAAGTCAGCAACAACATTCTCCTTACTAGGCTTATCAACAATAGTTAGATCAAACTGCTGCAATAAAAGTAACCATCTTATGATTCTAGCATTTACATCTGGTTTGTTCATTAAATATTTAATTGCAACATGATCAGTATGCACAAATGTCTGATAGCCTGTAATGTAATGCCTAAACTTGTTTAATGAATGCACAACAATGAGAGTTCTTTTTCAGTCACAGTATAATTTAACTCAGCCTTTGACAAGTTTTTACTAGTAAAATAGATGGCATAAGGCAATTTCTCATCTACCTGACCTAAGGCTGCTCCTATGGCTTTATGTGAGGCATCAACATGGATATGAAAAGGGAGGGCCCAATTTGGGCCTCTAGGGATTGATGCAATGGTTAATTTACTCTTTAGAATGTTTAGGGCCTCTTGACAGCTCTTTGACCCTATAAATTCAGAATCTTTGGCCAAGAATCCAAACAAAGGAGAGGCTAACTTGCTGAAGTCCTTTATGAACCTTCTATTGTATCCATCTAACCCTAAAAAACTCCTGACATCTCTCAGCTTTTGTGGAGGTGGGACCCTTTGGATGATGACTATTTTGTTTGGGTCCACCTGCAGTCCTTGCTGAGATATGGAATGACCTAGCACAGTCCCTTCAGTCATTAAGAATTCACATTTTTCTAGACTGAGAGACAGGTTCATTTCAATGCATTTGCGTAATACTTTTCCTAGGTTAGTTAGGGCTTCTGGAAAATCATAGCCATAAGGTGTAAAATCATCCATCTAGATTTCCACAGCGTCATGCACTAGTTCAGCAAAAATACTCAGACTACTATCTAGAAAGTGGCAAGAGCATTGCATAAGCCAAAAGGAAGGACCCTATAGGAAAAAGTACCCCAAGGACATGTGAATGTGGTTTTATTCTTGTCTTCTGGGCAGATTTGGATTTGGTTGTACCCACTGAATCCATCTAGGAAAGAAAAGAACTTCCCTACCAAGCCATCTAGCACTTGGTCAATGAAGGGTTGGGGAAAATGATCCTTCTTTGTGGCTTTGTTCAACTCCCTATAAGCGATACAAACCTCCACTTACCATTCTTCTTGGGAACTAACACTAACGGAGAAACCCACTCACTATCAGAGATAGGGTAAATGAACCCTGCATCTAACAGTTTTTGAAGTTCTTCTTTGACTATGTCTTTAAGGGCTGGATTCATTCTCCTTTGTGGTTTCCTGACTAGCTTGCAACCTTCCTTGATGTATATGTGGTGAGTACACACTGAGAGGTGTACTCCTTTCATTCCCTTGTAGGTCCAAGCGAAGGCTTCTAGGTTTTCTTTCAACAGATTGTATATCTTTTCCTCTTCAAGAGTAGCTAGAGATGGGTTGATTTTCAAAGTTTTCTCTCAGCCAAATTCTATGTTTTTGACTCGGAGTGGGTTGGAATTGGCCAAGCATAAGTCAGTTTGATGATTGTTCAGTGTTTCCTTTACTTCTTCTTCTAAGGGTAATGAACTAGGAGTTGGACTTTGGAGCAGGCGTTCAATTACGTCATCCTCCTCTTGTTGTCCTCCTCCTGTGATTGCTTCCATAACATAAAGTTGGGCAGAATAAAGCTCATCTTCTTCCTCCTCCTCCAACCATAAAGGTAAATTATGTTCTAGGGAGGGTTGAGCAGGAGGGTATAAGACTAACTATTTGGACATATGCCCATTCTTGATGGTCATATTCCCAGCTCTGCATCTAATGTACATATCAACTATGGCCAACCATGGCCTCCAAGGATGAGAGGCTAACCAGTAAGCTTAGCCTCAGGCTGGAGAACTAGGAAATCTGTAGGGTACTCCCAGGAATCAATGGAGACCATCACATCCTCCATAATTCCATCAGGGGTGATTGTGGAATGGTCAGCAAGCTGTAGCACTGTTGTGGTTTTCCTTAATGACCCTTGGAGGTTAAGCTTGAGCATAGTGTCCTTGGTCATCACATTAATCGCAACCCCAAGATCAACCAGAGTGTGTGGGACAATGGTGCCATTGATGTGCACATCAACTACAGGGCTTCTAGGGTCTAAGTATTTTGGACATATTACCTGCCCTAGCATTAAGTCAGATAACTGATCAATGAAATTAATGGTAGGGGCATCCCTTTTTCTTCTTCTTGGATGCTTAAAGCACTTCTCCTTAATCAATTGATTGTAAATAGGAACATCTTTGATTGCCTGGAGAAGAGGGATCTTTACACATAGGTTTTTCAATTCTCTGAGAAGTTCAGTTTCTTGTGTGGTAGGCTTGAGTGGTTGGGCTAATCTTTCAGGAAAGGGTGGATTTGCTTTAAGGTCGCTTTCCTCTCTTTCTTCCTCAACCTCCCTATGTGGAGAGGGAGATTGGTTATTTTGGAGAATTCTCCTAGATCTTAGGTCGATCTCCTAGATTTCTACAGCATAAGATGGGTATGATGTCTCTCCACCATATCCTCGTTGAGCCTGCCTATTGTTTGGGTTTGGATTTGGCTAGGCAGGCATTTGGGGTTGCCTAGGTGGAGCAGAGTGCAGGAGTTGTAGTTGGGTAGGTGGTGGAGACAATAGGGCTAGAACATTGTTGACATGGGGCCTCCATCCTTGGGGTGGGGTATTCCACTGGTGTTGTGGCTAAATATAAGGTTGAAATGACTGTCTAGCTGGTTGGGAATGATACTGAGGTGCATAGGACCAAGGAGGGGGTGTAGACCAGGAAGGTTGAGCAGGGGGTCCCCAAGAAGGTATAGTTGTGGTTTGGTTGGGTCTGTAATATGCATGGGATGATCCTTTCATACCCTACTAGTATGGTCTAGGCCCAGGAGGTCTCCTTTGGTTGATGTAGCAAAGTTTCTCAGTGACCCCTTCAGCTCCTTGATATACAGCTTTGAGTCTAGGTAACGAAGGGCACTTGTCTGTGGAGTAGTTTTCTTCACAGACTAAGCAAATCTCAATACAATTCAATGGGCATTCATTCCTAGGATGCCTCCTGGTGCATCTAGGACAAAAGATGGCTAAGGCTCTCTCTACTTCCTCTTACTTCCTTTTGATATTCATGGAATCCAATTGCAAGGCAAGGGTTTGCAATATCTCACTTTTAAAGTCCTGCAGCATATTTCCAATTTCACCCTTGATGGATGAGCTGGAAGATGATGTACTGGCCATAGGTTGACTACTCCTACCATTTTTCCTGGTTGCCCTAGAACGGTTTCTGAAGAAATTCTTGATATCCTCATAGGGTAGTTGGTAGATATCTCCTCCTACTAACAAATGCAAGGTATCTAGGATATCCTCCCTTACTCCTCTAGGATATCCTCCCTTACTCCTCTAAGCAAGACCAGCTTCAGTGACTCAGGGTCAAGTGTGCACCTGGCCCTTTTGTAACTAAGATGTATTCTTTCTTCATAGTCTTCTAAGGACTCATCCTAGCCTATGGTCATCCTAAAAATCTCTTCTTTAGTGTCTTTTGACCTATAGTAGTCCCTATATTTGTTGTTAAATTCCTGCTGCATCTGAGCCCAAGTTATGATGCTATCTCTAGGTAAACCCATGAACCAACGCAATGCTGCATCCTTGAGGGTAGATGGAAAATATTTTAACTTTTTCTCATCCTCTGTATAGTGATAAGTTCGGCATATAACAACAAACTCAAATAGGAAAGTGTCAGGGTCCTCTGTGGTCAAGCCATGGAAATGAGGTAGATCAGATGAGCTTATATTCTTCATTTTCGTGTCCCCATTGGTTTCCCTAATGGGCAAGGTACTCTCAATTCTCTTTCTATTTCCTCTGTCATCTTGTTTTTCAGCCATTGGTTCAGTAGGAATGGGTTCTTCCTCTTCTTCTTCCCCTATAGGTTCCTCAAATAGGTAAGGTTGCTCACCTAAAGGGTCTTCCAATTCACCGTCAGTGAAGAAGAAAGAAGGTTGACTGTTGGATGCAGTGGGGGTATTTGACAAGAATTTTCCTGAATTATCCCTATTCCTACGAGGCATGAAAGGAAATGTTTTTGTTTTTTTGTAAGATTTTTCTTTAAATCTGTAAAGTACTCTGCAAAAAGGAAATTGCTAATTGAATAAAAACCACTAATAAAAAGGAAACTACCTGCTGAATTGAAATTGTTGAATGAAAGACTAATGACAGAAAGAATACTACTTGCAGAATGAAATTTCTTAATTGAATGAAAAACTACTAATAAGAAAGAAACTACTTGCTGAATTGAAATTCTACTTGCAAAATGGAAAGGAAAGCAGATAAATGACAAATGAAAGAAAGAAACTAGATTACTTTTGCATAAATAAACTAATGGAAGAAAATTGAAGACTAGAAGTAGAAGAAAATAAAGTTAGAGACTAGAAATAGAAGAAGGAGCAGTAATCACTCCTACTCTGACACCTCCCCGGAAACGGTGCCAAAAAGTGATGAGCCTAGGTATTGCAGCAAGAATGCTGCAACTCCCAGGGCTACCAGCTTTACTTATCAACCCGGGGTTCGTACAAACTTGGAGGTGACAGTGTTATATGCACAAGTAGAAGTGAAGGTATTACCTGTTGTCACTGCTCATCTGGCAAGAGACCCCAGGGGTTCCAAGCTAGACTTCTATAGGGTCAGAAGAAGCTTGATTTTGATGGAAGAAGAGAAAATTTATTCTAAGGGGGAGCTACTCTACTGCAGTAATGAAGGAAACAACTTGTAATGCTAACTCACACCAAACTCTAGCTAACCAATTAAACAACTATGCTAAGCAGAATTACTAGAACAATACTAATATAATGCTAATTATCTAAGTTACAGAAGTAAAAGCATCAAAGCTAGACTAAGGGGTAAGCAAAGGAAACTAAGCTAAGTCTGTGTTTAAGTGGAAGAGAAATCGGAGAACGAAACTGGCGAAAGAAGGACGCGAGGGAGCAACAACGCATGAGAACCGTTGGATCAGGCAGGTGAAAGGTAAATGAACGGTTGAGATCAGATCACAGGAGGGTACGTAGGTAGATGGGCGAACAGGGTTAACTAACAGGATGGACGACTAAGATTATATCACAGGGGCTAATTCAAGAGATGGATTGACAGGATTAATCGGCAGAAGGAAAACTAATATTAGATCACGGGCAAAAGAAACGTGTAGAAATGGTAGCATGTCAGCGGAGGTGGTAAGCTGTATTTCGCGCGCCCTCAAAGCTGTAAGTGGTTTTCTAGAATTTTACATGATTAGTCTCCCTGGGCGACACGTAGCACAGGGAAACCGCTCTTATCGTGTGCCTTCAAGCGGATAACGACCGGATAGAAATCCACGCGATATGGCGTGATAGACGTCGAATCTGTCTAGGTAGATCAACGATGGAGACTTGACTGAGCTGGTTGGCGAGCGGGTGCGCGATAGCCTTCGGATCCTACAAGGCAGGTTAACGGTTGGGATTTAAAGTGCACAAAGCCAAACGCTAAAAGCGAATTCGGGTGGTGATTTGTCAGTTTTGCTTGTGAAAGGTGATCTACCGGTAAAACCATTTAAACATGAATTATCAACTTCCGCTAAGCGTTTCGTGCTGAAGGAGAATGAAATGGGAATTTGAGGGAGATCAAATGACAGGAAGAGAGTGAAGGAACAGGTGACCATGAAATGACTAAATGACCATGAAATGAACCAAGTAACAATGTAATGAACCAGTGACTATGTTAAACGACAAACTTCATGCAAAACTGAAACTCTGTGTTTTTGGGGTTGTTGTAGGGTTTCTTCCTCACGTCATGGTCCCAAAGGGAGGAGGTGAGGCCGAGACACCCGTGGACAACCATATGGATCTTTTCTTTGCTAACCTACTAACTGAATGAAATCATAAATGATCTACTCTGCACTACTGTAATGAGACTGCAACTATTTAAGCAGATGAACACTTCAACAATAAACCTCTGGAATGGAAATGAACTACTTAAGTAGATGAATAGAAAACAGGTTACTATGCTACTTAACAATACAATAAAGAGGAGCTTTGGCTACTAAGGTCGGGCCCTAATCCAAGAGCTTCAACCCTCTAAGTTAACTTAGTGCTAGCTCAAAACAAAACTCATCTTCATTATAAAAGAACATTGTATTACATCAAAACTGTTACAAGTTTGCACTTGGACACAAAGTAGAGTGAAAAGTCTGAATACTTCTAATGCTTGCTAACTGACTAAAAAAAAACTGAGGTCCTAAGCCCTTCTATTTATACATCTGAAGTCTCCAATGACTTCCTTCAAAATTAGGGAGGCACAGCTCCCAACTCAATGATAAACTCGTGCTTTCCCTTTCACTAGCTCAGCTGCCTTCTAGTAGGGAGGTTGCTTATACTTTCACTTGCTTGGCTGCCTTCTGGTACTCCTAATTTGGCTTATTTGCACTTTCACTTGCTTGGCTGCCTTCTAGGAGGGGGGTTGTTTGTACTTTCAGATGACAAAGGGATATTCGAATGGAGGGGCAGTAAATGAGGAGGATTTACCTCCTGTAATTCCTCTTCCTTGTCCCCTCTAAGTTTTCACCAAGCTATTTTACCGTAGTTCCTTGATTTTATCTTTTATTTCTGCATTACATGCATATTAGATCACAAAGTAAAATATCCTACTCTAACTCATCTCATAAGCAAAATATAATCAAAAGTATGCAATAAGTTGTGAGAATAGTTGTTTTGACTAAGCTAGGAGGTGAATTAAGGCCAACTAAGGCCAATAAAATTACTCAATGATGAGGCTCATCATCACCCCCCTACTAAAAGTGTTTCTCATCCTCTGAGCAACTTAGTGGCTCTGGTAGCCTCTCTGACATCCTATGCTTCTGTTGTGTTCTCATCTTCTTGTTCATAGAAGCTTGCTTTCCTTTCTACTTATTCCCACTGATATTCTTTGATCTTGAAGCTATGTGACAGTGTTTTCCATCTCCTTATGTAGGCATGTATATTATCATTTCTTAGCAGCCTAAACATGTCCTCAAAATGTGAAATTGTTTCTATTGGGGAGCAAGATATCTAAGTGCCAGCTGAGGATAATTTGCAATTAGATTATTGGTGTGGATTAGGGCCATGGGATTTTATTGTTCAACTGCTTCTTTGTCCCTGAAGCCACTTAGCTCTTTTGTTTCTTGTTTCTCTTTCATTTTTTTCTTTTTTTTCAATGCATTCTTCCTCTTCTGTTTCAACATCATGTTCCTTTGTATTAGTGTCTTCTTCATCATGTCCCTCTGTATTAGTTTCTTCCTTATCCACCTCATCCCTATCTAGCTCTGTATCTTCTTCTTCTTGTTTTTCCTCCTCCTCACTGACAAAAGGACTAACACCATAGATGAAGGTTTTGATGTCATCCTCTGCTAGTAATTCATTGAAGATTGTCCATGTTATAGGGATCATGGGGTTTAGGAGGGCATCCTCAATGAGGATTCTGATCAAACCATGGTGAGCCAACGGTTGGGATTTTCCTTTCTTTACTTTTTTGTTGGAGTCCATGAGTGATTGCATCAAAAAATAGGGTATCCTGAATCTTTGGTGATCTGGTGTTTCTACCCCAAATTTTAGTTCGCAAGCATTCTAAAATGGTAGCCATAAACAATATTGTATCTACCCTCACATGAGATATACTTGATGAGCATCTTTCTTGTGAGGCTTGAAGAGGAAATGAGAAAATTATTGAGAAAACAAAGTTTCCTGTGTATGTCATCCACTAGCCTTTTTTTTTTAGAGGAAACTAGCCACCTTTTTAGTTACAAACCAACTACCACTTAATCTTTACAACTTTTAATCAAATGATGCATATGAGTGAGTGAGCAGGATAATTACCTATGGCCTTAATGCCACGCTGCAGTTGTCAAAGCTCAGAGGTGTTGTTGATGGTCATTCTTCTTTCTCCTTTGTTGTCTGCTGATGGTTTCCTGACTGCAGATCTGATGTTGCTACTACTGTTGTATGGTCATCTTTCTTCCTCTTCTATTGCCTACTGATGGTGTCTGTGACTACAAATCTGATAAGTCTAAATGGGGAGAGGGAGTAGGAGTGTGTGAAGGCAGGGATGATGGTAATGGATGAGGTGAGGGGTTAGATCATGTCTAGAATGAATTTTGGGGATCTAACCAATCTACCAGTCAGGGGATCCTGTAGAAAACACAATTTTCACCTAAATTGGAGCAATGAAGTGAAAAACAATGGAATTTATGGAGGGATGCATGGTAAGGAGTGGAGGAGATGAACATATGTGAGGCAGGGCTCCCTTTGGATCTTCTCTTTGCTCCCTGATTGTCTTTCTCATCCTCCTGCAAATAACAATTATGTTTTTTTTCTCTTATTATTATTATTATTATTATTATTATTTTATATATATATATATATATATATATATATATATATATATATATATATATATATATATATATATATATATATATATATATATATATATATATATATATATATATAACACCTAGGCTGCCTCAGAGAGGTTTTCACCCTAGATATTTGCCCTGGGCGCCTCAAGGAAGGTTTTCACCCAAGGATCTTCTTTTTCTTTCCATTTTTCTCATCCTTGGGCCACCTCGTGGAGGTTTTCAACCCAAATATGGGACTCAGGCACCTCATGGAGGTTTTCACCTGAATCCTTATTCTGTTTTCTTTATTTTTCAGTGACCTGATGAGGGAGGAGCTGAAACTTGCTCCATCATCATCACTGTCTTATTGATACTGTCAATGAACTATTGTTTAGATAAAGGCCTCTTGTACATTTTCAATCTGTGTCCATTAACTAGTATTGAAATGGCTTCTTCATCAATAGTTCTGGTCTGTATTGAACCATTGTTATGACATCTTTCCACCACATAAGGTCTGAGCCATATTTTCCTTAGCTTTCCGTTGAAGTCTTTATACCTGGAGTCATATAACAATGCCCAGTCTCCTTCTTGAAATTTCTTCTTCTTAATATGCTTGTCATGCCAGATTTTCCTCTAAAGTTGAACTATCTCTATATGGAGGAGGGCTTGCATTCTGAATTCATCCAAGCCATTCAAATGGAACAATATTTCTTTCTGTGCCTGACTGAGATCCAAATCTAGTTGGGCTACCATCCTCAATGTATTATATTCAAATACAATGGACAACAAAGCCTTTTTCCCATAGACCAGCTCATATGGTGTAAATCCAGTGGTGGTCTTCCATGTCGCATTATAGGCCCAGGTGGCCTCAACTAGTCTTTTTTCCCAATCCTTTCTGTTGGTATTCACTACCTTGGTTAGGATGTTCTCCAGTGTTCTGTTGGTCACCTCCACTTGCCCATTAGCTTGTGGAGGATAAGGAGTGGAGGTCCTATGCTTGATTTTGTGATGCTTGAGTAGTTCTTCAATCATGTTGGAGTTAAAATGGTTGCCTTTGTCTATAACTAGCTCTCTAGGGTACCCAAATTTGTAGAATATATTCTCCCTTTGGAACTCAGCCACCTTTTCTTTTGTTACTGCCTTAATTGCCTTAGTTTCAGCCCACTTAGTCAAGTAATCAGTGCACACAATAATGTGTTTTTTTGCATTGAAGGAGGATTGAGAGGCCCAATGAAGTCCATGCCCCACTTGTCAAATGGCTCGAAAGTCACTTGAGGCTGTAGGGGCATTTCATCTCTTGCAGTAGGCTTTCCCATCATCTGGCACCGATCACATTGACTAATGTACTTCCTCACATCCCGATGAAGAGTAGGCCAATAATAGCCTGCTTGCAAGACTTTGAATGTTGTCCTCTTTGCTGCAAAGTGACCTCCACAAGGCGCATCATGACAGGTCAAAAGGATGTCAAAAACTTCCTCTTCCCTGACACACCTTCTCAAGATTTGATCTAGGCCAAGTTTGAACAAATTTCCCCGAATCCAGGTGAAGGGGGCACTTTTTCTGATTATCTTGCTCTTTTCTCTGGAGGGCGGGTTTGGTGGGAATTGTGCCGATACCAAATAGTTTTCTATATCAGCAAACCATGGGGAGAGCACTGAAATAGCAAACAAATGCTCGTCTGGTAACTGATCATCCACCATTCCTTCTTCACCTGCAGGTAGATTCATCGTAGATGGAAAGTTAGCAACAACATTCTCTTTACCAGGCTTATCAACAATAGTTAGATCAAACTGCTGTAATAAAAGTAACCATCTTATTATTCTAGCATTTACATCTGGTTTGTTCATTAAATAGTTAATTGCAACATGATTTGTATGCACAAATGTCTGATAGCCTGATAGCCTGTAATGTAATGTAATGCCTAAAATTGTTTAATGAATGCACAACAATGGGAGTTCTTTTTCGGTCGCATTATAATTTAACTCAGCCTTTGACAGGTTTTTACTGGTAAAATAGATGGCATAAGGCAATTTCTCCTCTACCTGACCTAATGCTGCTCCTATGGCTTTATGTGAGGCATCAACATGGATATGAAAAGGGAGGGCCCAATTTGGGCCTCTAGGGATTGATGCAGTGGTTAATTTACTCTTTAGAATGTCTAGGGCCTCTTGACAGCTCTTTGACCCTATAAATTCAGAATCTTTGGCCAACAATCCAAACAAAGGAGAGGCTAACTTGCTGAAGTCCTTTATGAACCTTCTACTGTATCCATCTAACCCTAAAAAACTCCTGACATCTCCCGCTTTTGTGGAGGTGGGACCCTTTGGATGATGGATATTTTGTTTGAGTCCACCTGCAGTCTTTGCTGAGATATGGAATGACCTGGCACAGTCCCTTCAGTCATTAAGAATTCACATTTTTCTAGACTGAGAGACAGTTTCATTTCAATGCATTTGTGTAATACTTTTCCTAGGTTAGTTAGGACTTCTAGAAAATCACAGTCATAAGGTATAAAATCATCCATATATATTTCCACAACGTCATGCACTAGTTCAACAAAAATACTCAAGACTGCTCTCTGGAAAGTGGCAGGAGCATTGCATAAGCCAAAAGAAAGGACCTTATAGGCAAAAGTACCCCAAGGACAGGTGACTGTGGTTTTATCCTTGTCTTCTGGGTAGATTTGGATTTGGTTGTAGCCACTGAATCCATCTAGGAAAGAAAAGAACTTCTTCCCTACCAGGCCATCTAGCACTTGGTCAATGAAGGACAAGGGAAAATGATCCTTCTTTGTGGCTTTTTTCAACTCCCTATAATCAACACAAATCTTCCATTTATCATTCTTCTTGGGAACTAACACTAAATGAGAGACTCACTCAGTGTCAGAGATAGGGTAAATGAACCCTGCGTCTAATAATTTTTGTAGTTCTTCTTTGACTATGTCTTTAAGGGCTGGATTCATTCTCCTTTTGTTACAGGGAAAAGTGTCTATATAGAACTGCTCTATCCCACTAAGGTGTGACAGCTGCCTTAGAAACAAACAGAGAAAAGCTACTTTCGTTTTTCCTTTATGAATTATAGATAGAGAGGAACAGAAAGACCAACCTCTGTCTTGCGCTAATCTCCTGATTTTGTCCCTCTCTTCTTTGATAGTCTTCAGCTACCTGCTCCCTTGCACGCCCAGCTTCACAAAGTACCTGTAAAATCACAAAAGCATAACACTATACAAAGACATGGATCTATAGTCATAAACAATATAGGATCAGATGTAAATTGACCATACAAATGTAGAAAGCATCAATGACACAAAAGCATGGAAGAAAACTTGAATAGCTTTTATTGATAAACAAGAAAAGAGCCAAGAGGAGTTACAACCAGTTGTTCTGACCCAGCATCAACCTCCCAGCAAAGAAGCCCCTCTTCACCTCAAATAAAGCTTAGATCACCCAACAATCAAATGTTTGTCTCAAGAAACCAACAACAATTCCTTACAATATGCAAAATTCCAGCCTCTAACCTCTGGATCTCTGGGATGAGAGATCTATATATAGATATTTGCAGAGATGTGAGTCAGCTCTGGGTTTTTTATTAGTGTCTTCTCTCTGATAGTTCTTGATGCCACTTGGAGATCTCATTGATCTCTTTTCATCCTTGGTCGAATTCAGTGAGGCAAGTGTCACAGGAGAAGATTCTGGAAGCTTCCATTGCCTCTCCACCTCGCGGAATGACACTGTCATTTGTCATTTCTTGCCCATCGCACCCCACAGAAGGGATTTTTGAAATGAAATGCACCCACACAGTGTATTTAGGTGAGATGCAACGCACCTAGCCAGTGGAGCAGCTGAAATGATCCTGTTTTGACCAATTCTGAGCAGTTTTTCATGGAGAACTTCTCGGAGAAGCTGTAATCTGTTGACCTTGTTCTTTTAGGGGTTAGAACAACACTTTTAGGGACTTAGGAGCCCTTGGTTTATGGACATTTCATGCTTGGGGTTGTAGGGCCCAAAAATGTCTATAAGACCTTTGTGGTTGCCTGACTAGCTTGCAGCCTTCCTTGATGTATATGTGGTGAGTACACACTTAGGGGTGTACTCCCTTCATTTCATTGTAGCTCCAAGCGAAGGCTTCTAGGTTTTCTTTCAACAGATTGCATAGCATTTCCTCTTCAAGAGTAGATAGAGATGGGTTGATTTTCAAAGTTTTCTCTCGGCCAAATTCTATGGTTTTGACTCGAAGTGGGTTGGAATTGGCCAATCATAAGTCAATTTGATGATTGTTCAATTTTTTCTTTACTTCTTCTTCTAAGGGTAATGAACTAGGAGTTGGACTTTGGAGTAGGTGTTCAATTAAGTCATCCTCCTCTTGTCTTCCTTCTCCTATGATTGCTTCCATAACACAAACTCGGGTAGAATCTCATCTTCTTCCTCCTACTCCAACCATAAAGGTAAATCATGTTCTAGGGAGGGTTGAATAGGAGGGTATAATACTAACTGTTTGGACATATGCCCATTCTTGATGGTCATATTCCCAACTCTGCAGCTAATATAGGCATCAACTGTGGCCAACCATGGCCTCCCAAGGATGAGAGGGTAACCACTGAGCCTAGCCTTAGGCTAGAGAACTAGGAAATCTGCAGGGTACTCCAAGGAGTCAATGGAGACCATCACATCCTCCAAAATTCCCTCAGGGGCGACTGTGGAATGGTCTGCCAGCTGCAACACTGTTGTGGTCATCCTTAATGACCCTTGGAGGTTAAGCTTGAGCATGGTGTCCTTGGTCATCACATTAATGGCAGCCCCAAGATCAATCAGAGTGTGTGGAATAATGGTGCCATTGATGTGCACATCAACTACAGGGCTTCTAGGGTCTAAGTATTTTAGACATATTACTTGCCTGAGTATTAAGTCATATAACTTCCGAATGACATGAATAGTAGGGGCATCCCTTTTTCTTCTTCCTGGATGCTTAAAGCACTTTTCCTTAATCAATTTATTTTAAATAGGAACATCTTTAATTTCCTAGAGAAGGGGGATCTTTACACATAGGTTTTTCAATTCTCTGAGAAGTTTAGTTTCTTCTCGGGTAGGCCGGAGTGGTTGGGCTAGTCTTTCAGGAAAGGTTGGATTTTCTTTAAGGTTGCTTTCCTCTCTTTCTTCCTCAACGTCCCTATGTGGAGTGGGAAGTTGGTTATCTGAGAGAATTCTCACAGATCTTAGGTTGATCTCCTGGATTTCTACAACATAAGATGGGTATGATGTCTCTCCACTGTATCCTTGTTGAGTCTGCCTATTGTTTAGGTTTGGATTTGGCTAGGCAGGCACCTGGGGTTGCCTAGGAGGAGAAGATTGCAGGAGTTGTGGTTGGGTAGGTGGTGGAGGCAATAAGGTTGGAACATGTTGACTTAGGTCCTCCACCCCTAGGGTGGGGTATTCCACTTGTGTTGTGGCTGAATGTAAGGTTGAAATGACTATTTGGCTAGCTGGGAATGATACTAAGGTGCATAGGATCAAGGAGGGGTGTAGACCAGGAAGGTTGAGTAGGGGGTCCCCAAAAAGGTATAGTTGTGGTTTGGTTGGGTTTGTAATATGCATGGGATGATCCTTTCATGCCCTACTGGTATGGTCTAGGCCCAGGAGGTCTCCTTTGGTTGATGTAGCAAAGTTGCTCAAGTACCCCTTCAGCTCCTTGATATACAACTTTGAGTCTAGGTAATGAAGGGCACTTGTCTGTGGAGTGTTTTTCATCACAGACTGAGTAAATCTCAATACAGTTCAATGCACATTCATTCCTAGGATGCCTCCTGGTGCATCTAGGTCAAAAGATGGCTAAGGCTCTCTCTGCTCCCTCTTTCTTCTTTTTGATATTCATGGAATCCAATTGCATGGAAAGGGTTTGCAAAATATCACTTTTGAAGTCCTCTAGCATATTTCCAATTTCACCCTTGATGGATGAGTTGGAAGATGATGTATTCGCTATAGGTCGACTACTCCTACCCTTTTTCCAGGTTGCCCTAGAATGGTTTCTAAAGACAATCTTGATATCCGCATAGGGTAGTTGGTAGATATCTCCTCCTGCTAACAAATGCAAGGTATCTAGGATATCCTCCCTTACTCCTCTAAGCAAGACCAGCTTCAGTGTCTCAAGGTCAAGTGTGCACCTGGCCCTTTTTTAACTAAGCTGGAATCTTTCTTCATAGTCTTCTAAGGATTTATCCTGACCTATGGTCATCCTAAAAATATCTTCTTTAGTGTCTTTTGACCTACAGTAGTACCTATATTTTTTGTTAAAGGCCTGCTGCATATGAGCCCAAGTTATGATGCTATCTCCAATTAAACCCATGAACCAGCGCAATGCTGCATCCTTGAGGGTAGATGGAAACAGTTTTAACTTTTGCTCATCCTTTGTATAGTCATAGGTTTTCCATATAATAGAAAACTCAAACAAGAAAGTGTTAGGGTCCTCTGTGGTCAAGCCATGGAAATGAGGTAGAGCAGAGGGGCTTATATTCTTCATTTTGGTGTCCCCATTGGTTTCCCTAATGGGGAAGGCACTCTCAATTCTCTCTATATTTCCTTTGTCATCTTGGTTTTCAGCCACTGGTTTAGTAGGAATGGTTTCTTCCTCTTCTCATTCCCCTATGGGTTCCTCAAATAAGTAAGGTTTCTCACCTAAAGGGTCTTCCAATTCACTGTCAGTGAAGAAGAAAGAAGGTTGACTGTTGGATGCAGTGGGGGTATTTGACAATAATTTTCCTGAATTATCCCTCTTCCTACGAGGCATGAAAGGAAATGTTTTTGGTTTTTTGTAAGTTTTTTCTTTAAATGTGGAAATTACTCTGCAGTAAGGAAATTGATGATTGAATGAAAACCACTAACAAAAAGGAAACTAACTATTGAATTGAAATTGTTGAATGAAAGACTACTGAGAGAAAGAAAACTACTTGCAGAATGAAATTGCTTAATTGAATGAAAAACTACTAATAAGAAGGAAACTACTTCCTGAATTGAAATTCTACTTGCAGAATGGAACGGAAAGCATAAAAATGACAAATGAAAGAAAGAAACTAGATTACTTTTGCATAAACAAACTAATGGAAGAAAATTGAATACTAGAAGTAGAAGAAAAAAAAGTTAGAGACTAGAAATAGAAGAAGGAGCAATAATCATCACTGCTCTGACACCTTCCCAAGAATGGAACCAAAAAGTGATGAGCCTAGGTATTGCAACAAGAATGTTGCAACTCCCAGGGCTACCAGTGTTACTTATCAATCCGGGGTTCGTACAAACTTGGAGGTGACAGTGATATATGCACAAGTAGAAGTGAAGGTATTGCCTGTTGTCACTGCTCATCTGGCAAGAGACCCAAAGCATTCCAAGCTAGACTTCTATAGGGTCAGAAGAAGCTTGATTTTGATGGAAGAAGAGAAAATTTATTCTAAGGGGGAGCTACTCTACTGCAGTAATGAAGGAAACAATTTGTAATGCTAACTCACACCAGACCCTAGCTAACCAATTAAACAACTATGCTAAGCAGAATTACTATAACAACACTAATCTAATGCTAATTATCTAAGTTACAGAAGTAAAAGCATCAAAACTAGACTAAGGGGTAAGAAAAGGAAACTAAGCTAAGTCTGTGTTTAAGCGGAAGAGCAGTCGAAGGACAAAATTGGTGAAAGAAGGACGTGAGGGAGCAATAGCACATGAGAACCATTGGATCAGGTGGGTGAAAGGTAAATGAATGGCTGAGATCGGATCACAGGAGGGTACGTAGGTAGATGGGTGAACAGGGTTAACTAACAGGATGGACAGCTGAGATTATATCGCGGGGGCTAAGTCAAGAGATGGATGGACAGGATTAATCGGCAAAAGGACGACGAAGATTAGATCACAGGCAAAAGAAACGTGCGAAAATGGTAGCGGGTTAGTAGAGGTGGTAAGCTGTATTTCGTGCACCCTCAAATCTATAAGTGGTTTTCTAGAATTTTACATGATTGGCCTCCCCGAGCGACACGTAGCACAGGGAAACCACTCTTATCGCGTGCCTTTGGGCAGATAATGACCAGACAGAAATCCACGCACTATGGCATGATAGCTGTCGGATCTGTCTAGGCAGATCAATGGCAGAGACTTGATTGAGCTGGTTGGCGAGCGGGTGTGTGATAGCCATCGGATCCAACAAGGCAGATCGATGGTTGGTATTTAAAGTGCACAAATTCAAATGCTAAAAGCAAATTCAGGTAGTGATTGGTCAGTTTTGCTTGTGAAAGGCGATCTACTGGTAAAATCATTTAAACATGAATTATCAACTTGCACTAAGTGTTTCGTGATGAAGGAGAATGAAATGGGAATGTGAGGGAGATCAAATGACAGGAAGAGAGTGAAGGAACAGGTGACCATGAAATGACTGAATGACCATGAAATGAACCAAGTAACAATGTAATGAACCAGTGACTGCGTTAAACGACAAACTTCATGCAAAACTGAAACTCTGTGTTTTTGGGGTTGCTGTAGGGTTTCTTCCTCACGTCATGGTCCCAGAGGGAGGAGGTGAGGCCAAGACACCTGTGGACAACCTTATGGATCTTTTCTTTGCTAACTTGCTAACTGAATGAAATCATAAATGATCTACTCTGCACTACTGTAATGATACTGCAACTATTTAAGTAGATGAACAGTTAAACAATAAACCTCTGGAATGGAAATGAACTACTTAAGCAAATGAACAGAAAATAGGAAATTGTGCTACTTAACAATACAATAAAGAGGATATTTGGCTACTAAGGTTGGCCCCTAACCCAAGAGCTTTAGCCCTCTAATTTAACTCAGAGTTGGCTCAAAACAAAAATCATCTGCATTATAAAAGAATGTTTGTATTACATCAAAATTGTTACAAGTCTACACTTGGACACAAAGTAGAGTGAAAATTCTGAATACTTCTAATGATTTCTAACTGACTAAAAAAAAATTAGGTGATAAGCCCTTCTATTTGTAGATCTGAAGTCTCCAACGACTTCCTTCAAAATTAGGGAGGCACAGCTCCCAACTCAATGTTAAACTTGTGCTTTCCCTTTCACTAGCTCGGTTGCCTTCTAGTAGGGAGGCTGCTTATAATTTCACTTGCTTGGATGCCTTCTAGTACTCCTGATTTGGCTTGTCTACACTTTCACTTGCTTGGCTACCTTCTAAGAGGAGGGTTGTTTTTACTTTTAGCTGATGGAGGGATATTCAAATGGAGGGGCAGTAAATGAGGAGGATTTACCTCCTGTAATTCCTCTCCCTTGTCCCCTCCGAGTTTTTACCAAGGTCTTTTACCATAGTTCTTGATTTTATCTTTTATTCCTGCATTACATGCACATTAGATCACAAAGCAAAATATCAAACTCTAACTCATCCCATAAGCAAAATATAATCAAAAGTATGCAATAAGTTATGAGAATAGTTGGTTTGACTAAGCTAGGAGGTGAATTAAGGCCAATTAAGGTCCATACAATTACTCAATGATGAGGCTCATTAGTGTACATGTGATGTTGTTCACACGTGGCGCAGTTGATGCCATGTACGTGTGGTGTTATGTACACATTGTGCAGGTGGCACTATGTACAGGTGGTACTGTGTACATGTTGTACATGTGGTATTGTGTACATGTCGTACATGTTGTGTTGGGTATATTTGGTCTGGTGTTATGGGTATTGTGTAGTGGTTGTATCACGACATGTGTATTCATGGTATTGTATGGTGTGTACGTATATGTGTTGTGTTTTACACCGAGTGTAGGTGTATGTGTTGTGTTGTACTCCAAGTGTAGGTGTATGTGTTGTGTCATATATTGTGTATATGTATATGTTGTACAATGTGATGGCATAGACAGGTATGGGATTATCTCGACCCTTGTTTTGTTATTCAGGGTTGAGTCGGCTTAGTCTATAGATGCCCTTGTTATTGCTATTGAGGGTTGAGACAATCTAGTCTCAGGATACCCTTGTTGCTAGGGGTTGAGGCGGTTTAGTCTCGAGATACCCTTGTTGCTGATATTGAGGGAGGAGTCGGTTTAGTCTTCAGGTTCCCTTGTTGCTTAAAGGAACTGAGTGCTTTCCAGGTTTGGCAACTGATTTAGTCTGTATAAAAGGACAAAGAAAAAAGGCAGAAGCAAAGAATCATTGAAAGATAAGTATCATTATTTTCTTTCAGTTTTAATTATACATGTGATCTATAATTATGATTTATGATGGCTACATGTGATAAATGATTTGATTATGATGGTTATGATTCAAGCTAACCAGATGAGATATGTTTATAAATGATGATTTGGTTAGAGAGCTAGTTTGACTTGTTGAGATAGGAAGTAGACAAAATTGCAAGTGTACCTTATTGACTAGCTACCAATGAGGTATGATTTGAATTAGTTGGTGGGACTCCCTTCTTTAATTTTATCAACCTGTTAGTTCGTAAAAAACTTGGAAGCGACAGTGTTGTATGCACAAGTACTAGCTCTTACTGCACGCTGTCACTTGTTCAGCTGGCACAAATTCACTAGAAGCTTAAGCCAACTTCTATGAGTTCTTAGAAGAAGATTTTAACTGTGATGGACAAAAGCTAACTCAAAAGAGGCTAATCTACTTGCAGAAAGAAGCGGAAAGCTGAAAGGAAATGTAAACCCTAATTTTACTGACTAACCCTACTGGTCCAAGAAAAGAGATGAAAGCTGCTGAAATGGATGCCATTGACTCTTGGAAAGTTAAAATGCATGTGACTAAGCTACTTCTGAAGGAAAATATGGAAAAAGCATCTTTTTGTATTTTTGAGTAATTTTACAGAATTATTATGCATGTGCTTTAACTGTTTTTTACTGTGCAGAGGTTGATTGGCGAAAGGAAATGGAGTGGGCAATTGTAGGAGGTTGGGAAGGTGAGAAGAGGGCCTAAGGGGTTCCTAGCACCCTTCCAGAGAATTCCATAGCAATCAGATCTCGAGAAAATGCTCACGTGAACTTCTACAGGAAGACTTCTACAAGGGTTCTACAGGATGTTCTACAGGAAGTTCTACAGGAAGAGCCGAAAGAGGATTTTAGAGGGTTGATGGTGGAAAAACGGTGGGAAAGTGGAAATGGAGGATGGATGAGGATGTGAAGGGGTCTAGGACCTGGTGAATGAAGCTAAGGAGTGATGAAGGTGGTTGGATTTGTTCAAGGATGGAGGGAGCAATGCTGCACAAAAATGTAGAAATTTGGGCAAATTGGAAAAGTGTGGAAAATCAAGGGAAGAAATATTGGATTTGGGGTTGAAGCAGGTGGTATGATGGAGGAAGGATAGGAAGGGATTTATTACAGGTCCTCTGCACACTATTTTCCAAAACTGATCGAACAAAGACTAGAAAAACCAGAGATCTATCTATTTTGACCTAATTTGACCTAAAAACCAGAAACATGATGAACAGAAGTTTATAGACAGGAAATCATGCAAGATAACTATGGAAACTAAGCAAGAACAGATCTAAACATGCAAGTACAACTGGTATCAACTTCTCCAACTAAAATCTAACACTAGCAATTGCATGGAAAGGCAAAAACAATGTTTTTGTGGCAGCAAGTATGCCCTGGTCTCAGCTCATGGTCCCAAGGAAGGAGAGATGAGATCAAGGATTGCTTGATGGCCTTTTTGCAAACCTTTTCTGTTACCAAACTTTCAAATCAACCTGAAGCATGAAGAGCTATTTTAATCATCGAAAACAACCTAAGTAGCAAAGCAAGATCTTAACCTAAATAGCATAAATTATTCTATGAATGCAAGAAAAACACATAAAAGTACACAAAGGAGGTACTGGCACTTAGGTTGGGCCCAATACCAAGAGCTACAACCTCCTAAGGAAAGCTCAGAGCTGGTGCAAAGTTAAATTTATCTCCATTACTCAAAAAATAATCATGTCACAAAAATGTTTACAGCAAGAGCTCGAAAATGAGCTGAAAGGCAGAGCATAACTAAAGTGCGAAAAACAACTATTCAATAGCTAAACTACCAAGGCTTGAATCCTTCCTACTTATGCACCACGAGGACTCCCAATATCCCTCCTTAACTTGAGGGGCTTGGCTGCTGAAAACTGCAGTTAATCAGCCACTTCACAAAATTTACTCGGCTGCCCCTGGAAATCATCTTTGGTGGGTTGTTGAACTCCGAGCTGATGGTGGAGAACTCGAGGAAGGGGTCATTTAGTGCAAAGGACACCCTTCCTACCAATCCTTAGCCTTGTTCCCTCATATTTGGCTATCAAATGGCTCATAAATGCTTGACCTTGGTCCAAAAGATGGCCAAAAATCTGCAATAAGCACGTATTAGACCTTATGGTCAAGTGACTATTCTCATTCATTCAATTAACATTAATATATTCAAAAGCATGCATAGAACTATGAAGAATGGTGGATTAATCGAGAATAATATGCAAAATGAGCGCAATAAGTTACCCATTTTTGGGGCTCATCATCACCCCCCTGCTGAATGTGTTTCTCATCCTCTAAGCAACTAATCCAGCTCATCATCTTTGATTGCTTTGACTGCCTCTCTAACATCCCAAGCTTCCAAGGTAATGTCCTCTTCTCGGTCATGAAATCCTACTTTTCTCTCTACTTCCTCCCATTTCCTGTGTTCTTCTTCTTCTTTGACCCCTTCCAGCAGTCCCAAAAGCAATGGAGGACTAAACTTTAGGCCGATCCAGTTGGCCTGCAGATTTTGCATTGACTGTTTATAGAGTGGTACTCTTGCCAAGGCCTCCCTCATCCTTGTTGGGGAGTGGTATTCTCTTATTTTTAGACTGTGGGACAGTGTGTTCCATCTCCTTGTGCAAGCATGAATGCAGTTATCCCCCAACAGTCTTTCCATGTCCTCAAAGTGAGCAATGGCCTGAGCTTGTCTTTCAATGTAGTCTGGGAGAACCTGAGGGTTGTTGGCCAGGTGCTGATGGGCATATATTAAAGCTGAGGGATCTTCTGGTTCTGCCCTGATCATGAGTGGCTCACTTAGCTCTCTGTCCATAACTTTTCGAATTTCTGCTGCCCTCTTTTCCTCATGGTTTAACCAAGAGGCCATGGCCATGAGTTGCACATCTCCCAATGCCACATTGGGGTCCCATAGATTCATGTTTGGAAGGGCCAAGTTGTGTAAATAGAACTCTGATAACTTGGCCTTATCTTCAGTTGAGCTATTGTCACACAAATCCATGAACTAAGGATAATTCTGAAATGGAATGGTGCCCCTTTGGGCCAAGGTGTTAATTTGAAATTGCAACCTTTGATCTTTAATATATAAGGCATATGACTTAGCAGGTTGCCTACATTGTAAGGCTTCTACTGCCTAGCTGGCCATGTAGGCCATTTGGGCTTCTTTGTCTTGCACCTACTTTTTTAAAAACTGTATTTCTTCTACTGCCTGTGACTCCTTTTCCTGTAGCAGTTTTGTTAGCATCTCAACATTAGCTTGCAACTTTTCCTCTCTCTGTTGTTCCTCAGTTGTTTCCTTGTCTGCTGGAGGTCCTTCTTGTTGCTGTTGTTCTCCCAAAATGGACGGCTTATCTTCCTTATGACCTCCCTGTAGCTGCAACTGTTGTTTCAACAGCTCATTCTCCTCCTGTAATTTGGCTCTTTGACTACTTTCTATGTGCCTTACCATGGCCAACTCTTTTCTTGATTCTTTGAGTTGTTCTTCCAGGTGGCCTATGTCTGCCACACCTTTGGATTTTGCAATCCTCATCCAAGTGCGAGTCCTAACTCGTTCTTGTTCCAATGCAAAGAAGAGTGGTACCGCAAAATTCTATGGGATGATCTTCCCACTTTCTAATAGGTTTCAATATGAGCCCAAGCTAGGCTGAGGGCTTGGTTCCAGTATCTCCTTGGTCTTTTCCTCTCCTTGGGATTGTTTGGCTACCTTCTCTGCCAATTTCTCAGTCTCTTTTAACTTAGCTAAAGTTTCCTGTAGAGATGTTTCAACTTCCTGTAGAGCTCCCTTTGAGTCCATCATCCTAATTCTCTCTCTCCAAGTGGAGGTTTTTGGGTTTCCTCTTTCATAGGTGATAGATATCTTTGATGGAGACTCTTCTTTTGGTTTAGTGGTTGTGTCCTCAATGACAATTGGTTCCTTTGATTGTGGCTGGGACTTGCCCACTTTGATCCTTGTGCTTCTCTTGGCTTTAAAGTACATGGAGGTTTGCCTCTTTCTCTTTCCTTTTTGTTTTGGAGGTGTGCTTAAGGCAGCAAGCACAGCTGCTGCCTCCCTTGCCAACGTCTCAGGTGATTTCTCCTCCTACTGTTCTTTTTCCTTGCTTCCTGTAGAAATCTCTATGTCCATTGTTTCTGCATGTGTTGATGATATCTCAGGGTGTGTCTTTCCCTCTTCTTTCTGGGTGCCTGCTTTGGCTGTGGCAACCTTCATTTAGGCTTTCTCAACCTTTTCCTTTCTACTCTGCATCCTCTTTTCCCTTGTTGTTTTTGTTGTTGTTTCTTCCTTTGTTTTGGGCTTAGCAGTCTTGCCAATTTCTCCTTTTTCTTTATGTTCTTCTTGTGCTTCCTCTGTTTTTCCCTTTGCTTGAATGCCCTGTGTTCCCTTATCAATGTTTTTCTCAATTTCTTCGGTGTGCACCCCTCGTCACTGCTAGATGGGGTGATGTTTTCAGCCAAAGTTCTAATGTTATCATCCCTGGACATGTTTCTGAAGATTTCCCAAGATATGGGGACAGTGTAGGTGTGCAAAGCATCTTCCACCAACAGTTTGATGAGCCCATGATGGGCCAACTGATCTGGGATCCCTTCATTTAACTTTGTACCACATTCAATTAGTGACTGAAGAAGGAAATATGGGATGCTCAGTTTCTTGGCTGGAGGCAAGTCAATCCCATGCCTTAATTCACACAACAACTTGAAATGATATCCATAGATGATGCTAAACCTCCCTTCACATGTGATATACTTCATAATTTGAAAACTAACTTCACTCCAAAGAGGAGGTAAGCTAGTTCTTCTAACCCTGTTTTTGTCTTCTACAGGATGCTCCTCGGGTAGAAAGAATGTTTTCTTAGCAACTTGGCCCAATGACCTCTTCTCTTTGCTCCAAGGGAGCCCCGATGGTAGACCAATAACTCCACTGATGAGCTCAGGGGTGAGTTTTAGGGTCAAACCCCTAAAACTAATTGTGGCATGTGTCTTTGAATGTGCTCTCAGCGACATTAAAAACTCTTCAGTTATTTCCTCATCATAACCCTGAATTTTGTCAAAGAAGGATGTCCAATTTTCTCGGGTGAACAAGTCCACCACCTCAGGGTGCTCGTGCAACTTGCTAGAGTCCAAGGGTTCTTTCCTTATGAATCCTCCTGGAATGGTGTTGAGTGCTCTTTTATGTTTCAACCAAAAAAGAAAATGCTCAGGAAAACAACAGTCAATTACTAAAACAGGGGATAGCTGAATTTGGTTTCCAAGAAGTAATTTCTCATGTGTTCAATATCAACTAGCAATAATTCCTCTCGTTTTAAGACTGTTGTCACCAAAAATTCCACTGTCTGGTTGTGAAAAGAAGAATTTTGTTTTTACATAATAGAGCACAAGGACACGGGTTCTCTTCTCAACACATAGATAGATATGTAAATTTAGTTTTTTCACACACATAGGCTAGCCCCTACTGTTGCATGTATATTCCTTACAGGAGAATTTAAAAATGTTGAGGAGATTTCGGAATGCAAAGGAAGCACCTGGTAAACTCAGTGAAATATGCAGGCAAGTTTTCACGTCTTTTTCTCAATGCACAGGCAGAATTTTACTCTCGTTTCTCAACTGATGTCGTTCAATTCACCACCTTGTACAAACAAATCATGCACAAAGATTTTTTTTCAAGCCTACCTCATTTGGAGCTTCAAATTCAATGAAAATTATGGGTTTTCCTTCCTCGCAGAGCTGTTCTGCCTTCCCTGTAGAACCCTTCCTGTGGAAGGCTCTTGGTTCCTGTAGAATGAAACTATGCTTCCGATAGAGCCCGATAGGTAGGAGATTTTCGAAAACAGACAGAAAAACTGGTGGAGGATGACTAGTTAACTATTTTTGGAAGCGGTGGATGCTTACTCCAGTCGAGGACGTCGTGAGTGGAGAATGAACAGAAGGTGGTTTATGTTTCAGTTGGGCATCTTTTAACTACATTGTGATTATTGGTGAGGGGATGAGGTGGCCGGACCGAACCGTTGATCCGACATCATAGCCATAATGTTTCTACGTGTTTCTGACTGCCATCACCTCCTTTCTACCGTTATCCACCGCCACCACTACCAGTTCTGACGATTTCTCCCTGAATGGACACTCCACATGTGCTGGCTGCACATCTAATCAGAAATTTTGAATGTAACGGGGCTCGTTTGGATTCCATGAAGATATGTAACTGGCCGAGGGTGCCCAGTTGACTAGCCACCAATTCCACTCAATCCGAACCATTCCCATAGTCTTGTATCTTTTAAAATATGATTTATGTAATTTACGAACGAGTTTAGGCACTTACCTGCGTGGTCGCGACCGTGTTATGCATATTTTTGGTTCGAAACCCATTCCTTCGCTTACTTTTGCTGCATGAACACTGCATGCTTAGCCTCAGCTACTGCTGATATTATTTCGTTCAAGAAGAGCTCCATGCATTTCTCTTCTGCCATACTTTGTTGTTCCTGTCTCTGGAGTATGTCTTCCAGAGGGATCAGCTGCTACAGGATTCCTGTAGGATGTCGTGTAGCTGCTTCTCCTCCTGGAACGCAAGCTAGAATTAGCAGGGCTATACTGCTAACGAGGGTCTTGGCTAATGAGGAGTCTAGATGGAGGGTAACAAGTATGGTGAGGGGAGAACTATCGCTTATTTTGTCATTAAGAAGTTTTTGCTGGCAGTATGAAGAAAACAAGATTTTTGCGTGTGACTGTGCAGGCATATAAAGAATGAGTGCAATGGGGGTGTATAGAGATGGAAAAAAGGCGACATATGGTGATGGATGGAAACAGGGAGGTTTACAGGCCTCATAGGCAGATTCCCAACCTTCGGATTCTCTTCTGAGGTCAATTTTTGCTCGTCTGTAGGTTCTACAGGATCTTCCTGTAGAAGACACAGAACTTCCTTTAGAAGGTGAAATCTTAGCCCGAATGAGATCAAATCTTAGGAAAGGGTAGTGTTCATGGAGGGATGGATTGTGAGGGATGCTTGCAACCTGGTTCTGCCCTCTACCTTTGTCTTGTGCGATCTTCCTAACCTGCAATATCCTTCCTGCAACTTGCAATTATTCAATAGAAATTAGGTTTATTTCTTCTTTTTCTTTTTTCCTTTTTTTTTATCTAAGATAGCTGGGGCGCCTCCAAGAGGTTTTCACCCTCACCGTCTGCCCTGGGCGCCTCCAAGAGGTTTTCACCCTCACTATCTACCCTGGGTGCCTCCAAGAGGTTTTCACCCAAGGATCTTTTATTCTTTTATTCTTTTTTTTTCTTTTTTTCTTTTTTTATGCTCAAGGTGTGGGTGGAGTGGAGACAGGGGCCTACTCCACTACCAACAATGATTTATCCAGAGTTTCAATGAACTCCTACTTAGAAAAGGGCTTCCTGTAGATTTTCAATCAATGCCCATTGACGAGCATGGGGATTTCTTCATCAATGGTCGACTTGATAAGGACTGAACTATTGTCGTTGCATTTCTCCACTGTATATGGTCTGAGCCATCTTGTCCTCAGCTTATCTTTGAAATCCTTGTATCCTAGCTGAAATTGCTTTTCTTTAAGGTGCCGGCCATGCCATATCTTTCTTTGAAGTTGGACCACCTCTCAGTGGAGAAGGGCCTGCATTATCTATTCATATAGTCCATTTAGCTGAAGTAATATTTCTTGTTGTGCATGGCTGAGATCTATGCCCAACTGAGTTTCCAACCTCAATGTTTTATATTCAAATTCTATGGACAACAAAGCCTTCTTCCCGTAGACCAGCTCATAAGGTGTTAAACCTTTGTATTTTTCCAAGTAGTGTTGTAGTCCCGGGTGGTCTCAACCAAGCGATCTGCTCAATCTTTTCTGCTACTGCTCACCACTTTAGTCAAAATCTCTTCCAAAGCTTTGTTAGTGACTTCCACCTGTCCATTTTGTTATCGGGAAATCTAGTGCCTATTCAGAACTGCTAGTCCCACTAAGATGGGTAGCTATCTTAGAAACAAGCAAACTAAAGTTACTTGCGTTCTCCTTTATGACAGACAGATGAGAAAGAAGCAGAGAGTACCAACCTCAGTCTTTCGCTTGGCTCCTCTGTATTTACAGTATTTGATAGAAAATCAAAAACTGATGGATGATTAAGGTCTTCTGAGTAATCTTCGTTGTAATCCGAAAGATGGGAACGATGGTGGTAATCTTCCCATGGTGCCCCCTCTATGTTCATTGACTGAACAATTCCTTCGTCTGTTCAATGTACATGTGACCAAGGATCTGAATAGGTACCATACTCTTTAGACCTATCTACCCAAACGCTTGATGAGTGTTCATTGGGGTTTGCCTCCCATGCCGAGAACATTGATTGCTACAATATTTCTATTGGGCTTGGAGGCAACACCTGGTGACGATCCATGCTAATATCGTGTTCGTGCATCTTCTGAATGGAAGATACCATATTGCAGGTTCCCACCATTGCCACTTCCGCCAGGTTGTTTGGAGGTGGTAGGGAAAAAGTACCCATCAATGCAGGGTATTTTAGTAGGCCTACTCCAATATTTTGAAGTGACTGAGAGCTTCCGTGGATCATCAGAATGCTTCTCGTAACTTGTGAACTGTTGGAGAGAAATGTCTGTCAGTCGACGATTGTAATTCCTCCTTGGAAGGGAAATGCAATCTTTCTGAATTATGTTGACACAATGGCAGCCATAGTATAAATCCAGGGCCTTCCCAGTAGGATGTTGTAATCAAGGTTTCCATCGATAACTTCAACATCAATTTCTATTGTTTTTCCCCCTAGTTCGACTTGCAAGTTACTCAAAATCCCGTATGGAGTGTACATTCGTCCATCAAATTCTTTTAATGTCATCAACGATCGCAACAAGGGTGGTGAGCCTAAATTTTTCTAGCAACTCATTGACATAATGCATGTATATGCCCCCTCATCAATAATTGTTCGAAGAATGGTTTTGTTGAGGGCTTTCACTTGAATGAGGAAAGCGAGTTGAGCTGGTAATTGAGGTTCATATCCTTTATGATTAAAAGCCACAAGATTGGAATCCACTGGGTCAATCCCACCTATTACTGATAATAAAGCTTGCTTTTGGGAGGGACAATTTTGCAGTACCTCAAGTGTCGAAATAGCGGACGGCGATTGTGCCAAGTCCTCTACTATATTATAATTCTGTGTCGCTCTGGCACGAGGATTAAATGTCGATTTGTGTACAACTCCCTTTTGTGGTTTTATCGTTAGCTCAGGATTTATGAGTGGCACAACTTCGGTCGAAGTTGTTGTTGAACTACTAGGTTGATCAGTGGCCTTATTGTTCGACAGTTGTGGATTCCCGTAATATTTACTCCTTGTCAATATCAAAGCATCATTTTGCTGTTTTGAAATGGACAGCATAAGGACTTGGGACGGGGAAGCATTGTCACTAGCAACCATATTTGTTCCTGCGTTTGGAAACGGATCAGTCAATACTGTTGAGGTTTTTGGATTCTTAAAGAACTTCTTAACTTCAGCTTTATATGGACAATCTCTCGTCCAATGATCCTTATCGCATATGAGGCATGGCTGAGTAGGTTTTCTTTGCCAAGAAGGGTTTGCAGAAGATTTTTCAGGAGACGAATCATCCTATTTTTTCTTTTTGCTCTTCCCTTTCTTCTTTCCCCCTGGTTGCTTTGGTTCTTTGCCTTTGTCAGTTGGCACGGCATTAACCTCCGAGGCTAGAAGTTCTTCATTTGCATTTTGACCTAAAATCTTACAGGATTTTTTAGATGTAGCCTTTGTCGATTTCGCGCTTGTCGTACCTATCATGCCATCACTGGCATGAGAGTCTTTGTTTGAATTAGGAGGAGGAGGAACAGAAAATTTTGGTCTGGGAGCGTCAGGAATTTTTTCATAGAGCGTGCCAAACTGAGTATAGATCAAGTCTAAATATTGCACACGAGAAATGACTTTCTCTTCGGTGACGACTCCTCCCTTTGCCACATCTGTTGTAATAGAAGGCAACAATGACTTAATAAACCATTCAGCTAGTAACTGATCAGGAACATATGTTTTTACCATTCTACGACGACGTCGCCACTCATAATATGATCAGATATGTGAGTGGCGGTCGTCTGTTTGAAATTGGTAAGAAGATATGTTCCTATTTCGTACCTTATTGGTAACTGAAAATGGGTTAAAAAGGTTGTGGCAAGGGTGTTGAAGTTATCAAACGAAGCTCTAGGCAACTCGATGCACCATTTTGTTGCCGGACCAGTTAACATTCACTGAAAAAGGCAAAGCCTAATCAAATAATCATTTAAAGTGTTGGATGAACACCATAGATGAAAGGTCACCACATGATTCGACGGATCTTCACCTGGATTTCCATTAAATTTAGGAATATCTAACGGAAGTTTATGAGGAATCGTCGGCCACCAAGGGGCATAAGCAATTGGATTGTTTGTTAGCCGATTTAGATCTGGTAACTCTAAAGTCACCACGAAGGGCAACTGTTGATTTAGGTTTAGCGAAGCATACCCAGGATAAGATGGGATTTCCTTAGCAGTGGGTCTTTGCATACCATCATAATGCATTTGATGCTAATAACTTTGATAAGGTTGTTGGGCATAACCAATCTGAGACAATTGATAATAACCGCTTTGAATATATGGCTGCCCATTACTTGCAAAGCTTTGCTGCTCAGGTCCTTGGTACACTTGCTGGAATTGCGGTTGTTCATGTTGCACCAGCCATGGTTGTGAAACCATTTGTTGTTGCCCAATACTTGATATTTGACCAAGATGAGGGGTAATAGTACATGTTTGAGCCTGAGTGTTCCAGTTAAGGGACAACTAACCGGCAATTGCAGTTGCATTGTAGAGACAAGAGGCTGTTGTATTACGACCTAAGAAACTTGAGGTTGGCATACAACAGGCAAGGCTTGTACTTGCAACACCGTTACAATAGCTGGCGTAGTGGCGATATTCGACACAGGTAGACTCGATTGCATTGAGTCTACAACTCTTGGTTGTTGAGGCAGTATTGGTGCCCAACCACTGGATGTGATTCCATTTTGACCCGAATTCGGTTGATAATTCTCATATGGTTGTCCCCCCAGAGGGAACAATGAAAGGGCGTATTGCCCCCCATATGACAGCAATCCGATGCTCAAAGGAATTATTGGTCTTTGGAGACCGGACTGCCCAAATTGATGCTATTGTGAAGGATCAATTTGTTGAGATTCAACATAAGAAATTCCAGATATTATTCCATACAAACAAACGGGAACAGACCATACTGTCGAAACAGTCCCTGGGTGGACTCCATCTAGTGGTTGAGAGCTAGTTGGGACAGATGGTATGCCAGCGAACATCATCGGAGTGGTGGCAGGAAGTTCTGCTACCGCTGTATCGGATGACACAGTCCTAGATGTCGATGGTTGTTCAGACATATCAAGTCTATCCAAAAGACTTCCTAGCGATTCTACAGGGACTTGCGATGAAGGGGTTCTAACTTCTAAAGTAGAAGGATATAGGTGGATCCCAGTTCCAAAATGCGATGGAGTACTGGATGGAAGACCCTCCGCAATCTCTTCTATAGCAATTAATCCAAGTGGAAGGGGCAGACCGTTAGGTCTGTAAAGTATTTCTGGGGCCGAAGAAGGTACAGATTTTGCAGCGACAGATGCTAGAGGGGTAACAATTTCCAGGACATAAGTGTTTACTGTTATACTAGGATCAGTTTTAATGTCCTCTTGTAACTGCGGAACTTCTTCTGTAGAGGCAGGGATACCAGAAATTATTGGAGTAACTAGAGTCTCAGAGGATGTTGAAACACAAGTTTCAAACAAACCAGGAGACTTTGATCTAGTTAAATGAGTCCACTTGGCCCGGAATGAATTCGTTTCCAGAGTCAAAGATGGCTGACTCGTCAGTATCCGCAAACGACGGGGTTTTGATTGACTTTCTTCCACGATTGCAGATTATTTGATCAACTCAAAATAAGAGGGGAAAATGTTATTCCGTATTAAATGAATTTTAGATGCTTTAACACAACTTGCCTTTTCACTTTTTAAGATTCGAGAAAAAGATAAAGATAACTCTAGTCGACTTCGATTTTTAATGAGCCTGAAGTGACAAGTGCTCAGATGGACCTTTTCCTTTAAGGAGTCTGAAAAGGAATGAAAGAGACTGCTCTGGAATTCTAGACAGAGGGATTACCAAACCAATCGCAAAACTGCAGAATACGTTTTACGGTACGGTAGTCAATCTTCCCGAATGTTGTGTTCAGGGCATTGCGATCAATATGGCGGCAAACACAGCTTACTAAGGATAAAGGATATAGCCTATTGTGGTCTCCCAATATATACTCGACGATACATGGGAGCACAAGTCCGTACTGGCACTTGTCATCTCAAAGAGGACGAATCACCCAACCTACGATGAAAGCAACAGTTACCAGTCTTTACGACACCGGAATACGTCTCTAACCTAGACTTCTAGATGTTGTGCGTTAGGTTCCAAAGCGTTTTTATGTTCATTGAATTTATTTTACAGTTGATCTTTCTTAAGAAGTTTCCCTTTAAGGTTTACCGCGTGATGTAGATATACAACTCCTAAATATGCAATCTAAGATGATAAACAGTCGTTTACTCTTCTTTTTGCAATGAAAATCCTAGCTTCTAAGGAAAGAGAAACGAAATCCTTTCAACATAGAGCAGAGAGCACACACTAGATGCACTGTCCTAAATTAACAAGCAGTCTAAATGCAAATGCACGTGCATGTAATTGTTTTGCGCTTTCTTAATATGTGAATGACAAAAATAATGCTAAATACAACTCTGAATTATCTCTTCTTTCAAAGCAACAGTACTAATGATTTTCTTTTCAAAAAACGACAGGAAGGCAAGACGACACTTTGCGATTTTGCATTGAAAACTGCTTTCGACACTGGAAATACTATAAATTCAAATCAAATACAAGAGTAACAGTGTAATCGAATATCAAAAAGAGAAGTATTATTTTCTTTGACTGAAAACGACACTTGCGACACTTTCAAATCAAAAGATGACAGTTCGATTAAGCTACTATTTTGTAAATGCGAACTGCGAATGGCGAAAAATACATAAAAAAACATTCACAAATATTTGTACAATGGAAGCTGAATGATGCAAAGGAAGGGGGTTTCAACAATGGTCCACTAATCATAGACAACAAAAATCCTGAATAAAATTGAAGACGGTGAAGAAAAAACCAAAATCTGGAGGCAAAAACAGTCTTACCTGATCATCGCACCTGTAACACAGGGAAACAGAGATGCATCCGACCTACTGCACACGGGAGGTGCGATGCATCCAGTCTACCTAAAGGATAGGGTGCGATGGGCCAAGAACGAGACTTTAGCTTGGTTTTTGGTCACAGTTTGTTGTTTAGTTCAGGGATTTAGGCCGAGCAAATGATAGTCAATAAATACAAAGTATAGGGCTGATCTAATGAGGTTACTTAAGCTACCTCAAGGGCACTTATGATGTTTGCAAGTCAGTTGTTCAGTTCATAAGCAAACCCGGAGATTGACTGAAGCAACGTTGATCTACTTTTCACTTTCATAGAAAATGCAGTTCAAAGGCTAGTTAGCTTGACTTCAGGCTCCATCTGTGGTTTATGAATCAAACAAATAGAGACAAGCAATCAAAATAATCGCTCCCCAGTGGAGTCGCCATTTTGTTATTGGGAAATCTAGTATCTATTTAGAACTGCTAGTCCCACTAAGATGGGTAGCTATCTTAGAAACAAACAAACTAAATTTACTTGTGTTTTCCTTTACGAGAGACAAATGAGAAAGAATCAGAGAGTACCAATCTTAGTCTTCCGCTTGGTTCCTTGCTTGTTTCCTTTCCCCTTTGACAGAATCTCGCCACTGCTTCCTTACTTGTCCCGCTTCAAAGAGCACCTATAGATTCATAGCAGCATAATACCATTAAAGCATAGATATCTTTCACTGTAAAAAATAGAGGATCATATATATAATACAAATGCATATATCAACACAATATTCAGAGATACACAAGAATATGGGGGAAAACTCAAATAGCTTTATTAGTAAAAGTAGTAGAAGATAGGATTACAACCACTTGGTCTGACCCAGCGCCATCCTCCTTGCTTGAAATCCCTCTTCACCTCACACAAAGCAAGATCACCCAACAATGTCTTCGAAGAGAAACCAACAACGCTTCCTTGCAAATCACAAAATTCTAGCCTTTTGATCTCTTGGATGAGGGATCCATATATAGATGTTTTTAGGAGAGTGAGTCAGCTTCTGGGATTTTGATTAGTGTTATTTCAGTGATAGTTCTTGGTTCCACAAGGAGATTTCAGATCTCTTACTCATCCCTGGGCGAACACAGAGAGGCAAGCGTCAAATGGGCAGTTTCTAGAAGATTCTCTGGGTTTCCACCTAGCAAAATGCTTGTGCCATTTATCTTCTCTTGCTCATCACACCCTATAGAAGGGCTTTCCAGTATGCATCGCACTTTTTGCATGTGGCAGGTGAGATGCATCGCACCTTTAGCACTAGGCAGTCTGTATGGTCCTGCTTTGACCAGTTCTGAGTAGTTTTTCATGGAGAACTTCTGGGAGATGATGTAATCAGCTGACCTTGCTCCTTTAGGGTATGAAACAACACTTTTAGGGACTTAGAAGCCCTTGGTTTATGGACATGTATGATTGGGGTTGTAGTGCCCAAATATGTCTATAACACATTTGCTTGCGGATGGTAAGGGGTGGAAGTTCTGTGCTTAATCTTGTCATGAGCGAGCAGGTCTTCAATCAGGTTAGAGGTAAACTGACTTCCTTGATCTGTGACTAATTCTCTTGGGTAACCAAACTTGTAGAAGATATTTTCCCTCAAGAACTCAACCACTTTTTCTTTTGTTGCTGCCTTGATTGCCTTTGTTTCTGCCCACTTTGTTAGGTAGTCCATGCACACAATGATGTAAGACTTTTGTTTTGAAGGAGGGTTGATAGGACCCACAAAGTCCATGCCCCACTTCTCAAATGGCTCAAAAGTCACTTGAGGTTGGAGGGGCATTTCATCCCTTGGAGTCGGTTTCCCCATCCTTTGACATCGGTCACATTGGTTGATGTATCTCTTGACATCTTGATGAAGAGTGGGCCAATAGTAGCCTGCCTGTAGAATTTTGAAAGCGATCCTCTTTGCTGCAAAGTGGCCTCCACAAGGCCCATCATGACAAGTTAGGAGGATGTCAAAAAATTCCTCCTCCCTGACACAACGCCTCAAAATCTGATCTGGGCCAAGTTTAAATAGGTTGCCCCCAATCCAAGTGAATGGGGCACTTTTCCTCATGATCTTGCTCTTCTCTTTTGAGGATAGGTGTGGCGGGAACTGTGCTGAAACCAAGTAATTTTCTATATCAGAAAACCATGGAAAAAGTACTGAAATAGAAAATAGGTGTTTATCTGGCATTTAATCATCCACCATCCCTTCTTCACCTGCAGGAAAATCTAGTCTAGACAAAAAATCAGCGACAACATTTTCCTTACCTGGCTTATCAACAATGGTCAAATCAAATTGTTGCAATAAAAGTAACCATCTAATGATATGAGCATTTACATCAGGTTTATTAATCAAGTACCTAATTGCAACATGATCAGTGTCTACGAATGTTTGATAACCAGTGATGTAGTGTCTGAACTTGTTTAGGGAATGGACTACAGCTAGGAGCTCTTTCTCAGTTACAGTATAGTTTAACTCTGCCTTGGACAGGTTTTTACTGACAAAATATATGGCATATGGTATCTTTTCTTCAACTTGTCCTAAGGCTGCTCTGATGTCTTTGTTTGAGGCATCTGTGTGGATGTGGAAAGGTAGGGCCCAGTTTGGACCTCTCAAGATTGGCGCAGTTACCAGCTTATCTTTCAACACATCCAGAGCCTCTTGATAGTTGTCAATCCATATAAACTCAACATCTTTCCCCAAAAGACCAAACAATGGAGAGGCTAGCTTACTGAAATCTTTAATGAATCTTCTATAATATCCTGCTAAGCCTAGAAAACTCCGAACATCTCTTACCTTTTGAGGAGGTGGACCCCTTTGGATGATAGCAATCTTGTTGGTATCCACCTGTAATCCTTGCTAAGAAATTGTATGACCTAGCACTATCCCTTTAGTCATCAGGAATTCGTATTTCTCAGGACTGAGGGACAGGTTCATTTTAATATGCTTGGTTAAAACTTTTCCCAGGTTAGTCAGGGATTCTTGGAAGTTGGACCCATAAGGAGTAAAGTCATCCATATAGATTTCCACCAAATCATGAACCAGCTCAGCAAATATGCTCAGTACTGCTCTCTGGAAAGTGGCAGGAGCATTGCATAACCAAAAGGGAAGGACCCAGTAGGCAAAGGTACCCCATGGACAAGTGAAAGTGGTCTTATCTTGGTATTCCGGGCTGATTTGGATCTGATTATACCCACTAAACCCATCTAGGAAGGAAAAGAACTTTTTCGCTGCCAAGCCATCTAACACTTGATCTATGAAAGTGTTATGGAACCAACTCAAGAAAAGATAGAAAAGATAGATCAACGCCTTAGAATTCAGCCTCTTCGAGGGGGAAACCTCCTTTACATTACATAAATGAACAATTCTTTGATGATACAAATGAAAAGACCTCCTTTCTATATATAGGAGTCTAAGGGGTCATAACATAATCAGAGCTGACATAACAATAATAATGTAAGGGCACAATAATAACAACAGTGGGCTTCTATGGGGCACAATAGTAACAATATGGGCACTACATGGGTACAACAATATAATAAGTGGGTTATACTAATAACAATAAGGGGTTACACTAGTACTATAGGGGCCTAACATGCCCCTCTCCTTCAAAAAGCGTTGTCCTCAACGGTTGAGTAGTTCTTGATGCTTCTGTATAAAATTCTTGTCCTCCCATGTGGAATCTTCAACGGGTAAGTTCTTCCACTTGATGAGATACTTTGAAATTGATCGATTTCGTAGCTGTCGGGTTCTTGTTTCTGTGATTGCTCCAGGTTCCAATATGATTTTTCCTTCCTCTTCAATTTCTGGCAATATTGTTTGAATTGGGATCTTTGCAAATTTTGAATAAGTGGCCATACTTCTTCGTCCTTCTTCCATTCATCCCTTGCTTCGTTTATCCAATCTGGTTGGATAATATAAATAGCACAAAACAATGCTTCCACATCCTCATCCTTGAAGAGTCTTCCCATTCTGTAAGGTCGCCATTTTTTAAGTGCATGTAGTATTGCCAACATTTCCTTCTCATAAATAGCTTGCTTGAGATGTAGCAGTAAAAATACCCAATCACCTACATCAAAACATTTTTCACTACAATGTTTATCTACCTGTTGTTTTGTTTGCTTTTGCACCGAAGTGGCGTTATCCTTTAAAAGTTGGAGAACTTCTTGTTGATGCTCGATGTGATATTTCACTACTTGAACCTTTTTCTTCTTGATATGTCCTTCTATCTCTAGAGTTTGAGGAGTGGTAATTTCTTCCAATCCTTTACAAGATATGGTCAGATTCATTTCTTGATGCTCGATGTGATCTTTCAGTTCTTGAACATTTTTATTCTTGATATGTCCTTCTATCTTGATAGTTTGAGGAGTGGTAATTTCGAATAATGAATTACAAGATATGGTTGGATTCATTGCTTTTTTCTCGATGTGATCTTTCACTTATTGCACATTTTTCTTCTTGATATGTCCTTCTATCTTGAGAGTTTGAGGAGTGGTAATTCTTGCCAATGCTTTACAAGATATGGTCTGATTCATTTCTTCTTTCTCTGGGGTGGGGTCCTGGCGTATATCTTCTTCTTTTGATGTTTCTTGATCCTTTTCTTCCTCCTCTTCATATTCTATGTAAAATAATTTCTTCTCAGCACACTTATGACCTTTAGTGCATTTGCTATCACAATTGTAACAAAGCCCTTTTTCTCTTTTTTCTTCCAATTGTTGTGGTGTAACCCTTGTAGGTTGTGGAAGGCTAGGAGAAACAACACTTCCATCTTTATAGTTGTTAGGGGTACGCTTCCTAGTTTCCATAATTTTTCTTTCCACTATGTCACAAAGCCCTTTTACTCTTTCCAATTGTTGTGGTGTTGCTCTAAAGAAGGTGTTGCTCTTTGTATCATCATAATGTGCTATCATTTCCTCCGTGAAAATTGACCACGTAACAAGTTGTTTACGAGAACAAAGCCCTTTGTACCATAAAAATTGATTTGTTTCTAAATATGAAGATGCAATACATACCTTCTGTAACAATTGTACACCATGTAGATCAAAATATTGCTCCATCTGAAGTATCCAATTTACCGGATCCTTGCCATCAAACTTCCTCATCTTGCTTTTTCTTGATTTTAGGAGCTCGAACTTGAAACGACTATAACTCTGTACTTTCAAATCTTTAAGTTCTAAAATTGTGACTTGTAGTAGTCCTATGTGTCCTCTTTCCAATGCCACCTGCCTGATCCAAATTGGATTCTCTAAGAAAGCGTTATGCACAATCTCCCAAGATGACCTGATTATAGACCTTTCCAGAAGAGCGAACTTGTATGAAGCACCACGTGTCACTATGTTTACCTATGGATCTCAAAAAGATATACAAAAACCTACAGTCCGTCCTCTTTCTGTACCTTCATACAAAATTTCAATCTGATCCCCAGAGAGAAAGTTATGACAATTTTCCCCAGGTCATCTGTTTTGAATGTAATTCAGGAGTCTGCAAAAATACCAACTTCCTCAGATCATATCTCCGCAAATATCGCGCGAAAATCTCTCAGATTCAGACCCAAGGTTCAACGCGATTTTTTCTCAAATGGGTTTTTTTTGTGACTTCTGAAATGTCACAGAACAATAGTTATAGTGAAAATTCCACGATGACCTGTTTGGAGCAGCGAAACCGTAGAATCCAAAGCTCTGATACCAAATGTTATGGAACCAGCTCAAGAAAAGATAGAAAAGATAGATCAATGCCTTAGAATTCAGCCTCTTCGAGGGGACAACCTCCTTTACATTACATAAATGAACAATTTTTTGATGATACAAATGAAAAGACCTCCTTTCTATATATAGGAGTCTAAGGGGTCATAAAATAATCAGAGCCGACATAACAATAATAATGTAAGGGCACAATAATAACAATAGTGGGCTTCTATGGGGCACAATAGTAACAATATGGGCACTACATGGGTACAACAATATAATAAGTGGGTTATACTAATAACAATAAGGGGTTACACTAGTAGTATAGGGGCCTAACAGAAAGGCAAAGGGAAATGGTCCTTCTTGGTAGCTTTTTTAAGCTCTCGATAATCTACAGATTCTCCACTTCCCGTTTTTCTTGGGCACCAACACCAGAGGAGAAACCCACTCGCCGTCAGAGATGGGGTAGATAAATCTTGCATCTAAAAACTTTTGCAGTTCTTCTTTGACAATGTCCTTAAGGGTCGGATTAATTCTCCTCTAAGGCTGCCTGACTGGTTTACAGTCCTCTTTGATGTAAATGTGATGGGTACAGACTGAAGGGTGGACTCCTTTCATCTCCCTATAGTTCCAAGCAAAAGCATCCAAATGGCGATTCAATAAGCTACACAGATCCTTCTCCTGAGAGGGGGATAGGGACAAGTTGATCTTCAAGGTTCTTTCAAGGCCAAATTCCACATTCTTAACTCAGGAAGAGGTCAGATCAGCCACACAGAGATCCACTAAAGCACTGGCTTGGGTGTCTTCTACCAACTTTTCTAATGGCAGCACACTGGGAGGTGGATTTTGAATCAAATTCTCAATAAGGTCATCCTCGGTTTGAGGACCTCCCCTGGTGGCTTCCACTGTGCACAATGGTGCAGAGTAGACTTCATCCTCATCTTCCTCCTCCAACCAGAGAGGTAAGTCATGTTCTAGCAGAGGTTGGGCAGGAGGATAGAGGACTAGATGCTTGGACATAGGCCTGTTCTTAATGGTCATGCTCCTAGCTCGATAACTGATGTAGGCATCTGCAGTGGCTAACCAAGGCCTTCCAAAAATGAGGGGATATCCAGTGAGTTTTTCCTTTGGTTGAAGGACCAAGAAGTCCACAGGGTACTCCCAAGAATCAACGGAGACCATCACATCTTCCACAATCCCGTTGGGGGTCATGGTGGAGTGGTCTGCTAACTGCAGTATTGTCAAGGTCTTTCTTAGGGAACTTTGAAGGTTGAGTTTGAGCATAGTGTCCTTAGTCATCACATTAATGGAAACCCCTAGATCAATCAGGGTGTGGGGGATTATGGTGCCATTGATGTGGACATCAACTATAGGACTCCTAGGGTCCAGATATTTTGGACAGATTACTTGTCCCAACATTAGGTTGGATAGTTGTCCTATGACATTGATAGTTGGGGCATCTCTCTTGCGCCTGCCTAGGTGCCTGAAGCACTTCTCTTTGATCAATTTGCTGTAGATTGGTACATCTTTGATGGCCTGGAGAAGTGGTATTTTTACACACAACTATGTGAATTCTCCCAGCAGTTCAGTTTCTTCTGGGTTTGGTTGCGTGGTTCCAGTTAGTCTCTCAAGAAAGGGTGGAATGGATTTGGGTTCACTTTCATGTTTCTCTTCCTCATTCTCCTTAGGAGGAGGTTGGCTATCTGGGAGGACCTTCCCAGATCGTAGGTTGATCTCCTGAATCTCCACAGCATAGGTAGGGCATGTTGTCTCTCCAGTATATACCTGCTGGGCCTGTCTATTATTGGGGTTCGGGTTCGGTTGAGCAGGCATCTAGGGTTGTCTCGAAGGAGCAGGAGGTAATGGTTGTGGTTGAGCAGGTGGTGGAGGCAAAATAGCGGGAGGAGAGTTGTATTGGGGCCTCCACCCCTGTTGAGGTGCATTCCACTGAGGTTGTGGCTAAACATGAGAATGAAACGAATGAGCAGCAGGTTGAGTATGGTATTGAGATGGATATGACCAAGGAGGGGGTGCGGACCAAGAAGGATGAGCAGGGGGACCCCAAGAAGGTATGTGAGTGGATTGGTTGGGGTTGTAATAAGTCTGGGATGTCCCTTGCATCCCCTACTGGTAAGGTCTGGATCCATGTGGCCTCCTTTGGTTTAGGAAGTAGAGTGGTTCAATGGCTCCTTCAGCCCCTTGGTACATAGATTTAAGTCCGGGTAAGGTTGGGCACTGGTTTGTAGGGTGGTCTTCCTCACAAACGAAACATACCTCTACGGAGTGCAATGGACACTCGTTCCTAGGATGCTTCCTTGTACATCTGGGACAAAAGATGGCCAAAGCCCTCTCAGCTTCCTCTTTCTTCTGTTGGATTCGGAAAGTATCCAGTTGCATGGCAATGGTTTGTCTCATCTCACTTTTAAGGTCTTCCATCTGATTTGTAAACTCATGTTTGGAGAAGGTGGCACTAGCTAAAAGTTGATTCCCCCTACCTCTTTTCCAGGCTGCCCTAGAATGGTTTCTAAACATAGTCTTTATGTCATCATAAGGTAGTTGGTAGATGTCTCCCCCAGCCAGCAAATGGAAGGTATCTAGAAGGTATTCAGGGACTCCTCAGAGCAGAACCAACTTCAGAGATTCGGGTTCAAGTGTGCACCTGGCCCTTTTATAACTGAGTTGGAACCTTTCTTCATAGTCTTCTAAAGATTCATCACTTCCCATGGTCATCCGAAATATTTCTCCCTTCGTTTCTTTGATCTACAGTAATCTCGGTATTTGTTGTTAAAGGCATGCTGCATCTAAGCCCAAGTTTTGATATTGTTTCCCGGTAACCCCATGAACCAGCGTAGTGCTGCATCCTTGAGGGTAGAGGGAAAGACTTTCAACTTTTGCTCATCTTCTACATAGTCATAGGTTCGACAAAGGACAACAAACTCAAACAAGAAGGTATCAGAGTCTTCAGTGGTCAATCCATGGGAGTGAGGTAAGGCTGAGGGACTTATGTTTTTCATTTTTGTGTCCCCATTGGTCTCTCGAATGGGAAAGGCACCTTCTATTCTCCCCTCATCTCCTATGTCGTTTCTGTGTTCAGCCATGGTCTCAGGAGGAATGTTTTCTTGCTCTTCTTCTGTTATAGGATCTTCATATATCTCTGGAGGTTCACTTATAGGTTCTTCTGGATCACTGCCACCGAAGAAGAGAGAAGGGTGACTCATTGATGTGGTGGGGGTGTTGGGTAAGAATTTTGTTGAATTGTCTATGTTCCTATGAGGCATGAAATGAAATATTTTTGGTTGATTTTTGTGTTTTTCTCTGCTTGTACCTGCAAAACTGAAAGTGATGGAACAACAAATTGTAACAAGATAAAGTAAACCTTGATGGAATGAGAATGCAGAAATGAAATGAAAGCAGGAAATGACTAATCTATGTTGCAGAATTGAAATTGCAGAAATGAAATTCTAAGCTACGCTTGCAGAATTGAAATTGCGGAATTGAAATGCTAATCTACGCTTGCAGAATTGAAATTGCGGAATTGAAATGCTAATCTATGAAAGCAGGAAATGTCTAATCTACTTTTGCAAAAATTAAATTGCAGAATGGAAATGAAACAACTACTCTACTCTTGCCGAAATAAACTACTTAGCAGAAGGTTATCGTAGAAGATAGAAGAAAAGCAGCAATCACAAATACTTTGATGTTCCCCCAGTAATGGCGCCAGAAAGATGGTGGGCTCTAGTATTGCAGCATTGATGCTGCAACTCCTGGGACTCCCTTCTTTACTTTTATCAACACGGTAGTTTGTAACAAACTTGGAAGCGATGGTGCCATATGCACAAGTACTAGCTCTTACTGCAAGCTGTCACTTGATCAGCTGGCACAAGTTCGCTAGGAGCTTAAGCGAACTTCTATGAGTTCTTAGAAGAAGCTTTTAACTGTGATGGATGAAATCTAACTCAAAAGAGGCTAATATGCTTGCAGAAAGAAACGGAAAGCTGAAAGGAAATGCAAACCCTAGCGAACCCTAGTTTTACTGACTAACCCTACTAGTGCAAGAAAAGAGATGAAAGCTGCTGAAATGGATGCCATTGACTCTTGGAAATTTAAAATGCATGTGACTAAGCTACTTCTGAAAGAAAATATGGAAAAAGAATCTTTTTGTATTTTTGAGTAATTTTGCAGAATTATTATGCATGTGCTTTAACTGTTTTTTACTGTGCAGAGGTTGATTGGTGAAAGGAAATGGAGTGGGTGCTTGCAGGAGGTTGGGAATGTGAGAAGAGGGCCTAAGGGGTCCCTAGCACCCTTCCAGAGAATTCCACAGTGATCAAATCTCAAGAAACTGCTCACGTGAACTTCTATAGGAAGTCTGCAGGGGTTCTACAGGAAGTTCTACAGGAAGAGCCGAAAGAGGATTTTAGAGGGTTGATGGTGGAAAAACGGTGGGAAAGTGGAAATGGAGGATGGATGAGGATGTGAAGGGGTCTAGGACCTGGTGAATGAAGCTAAGGAGTGATGAAGGTGGTTGGATTTGTTCAAGGATGGAGGGAGCAATGTTGCACAAGAATGTAGAAATTAGGGAAAATTGGAAAAGTGTGGCAAATGAAGGGAAGGAATCTTGGATTAGGGGTTGGAGCAGGTGGTATGATGGAGGAAGGATAGGCAGGGATGTATTACAAGTGCTCTGCACACTATTTTCTAAAACTAATCGAATAAAGACTAGAAAAACTAGAGATCTATCTATTTTGACCTAATCTGACCTAAAAACCAGAAACATGATGAACATAAGTTTATAGACAGAAAATCATGCAAGATAACTATGGAAACTAAACAAGAACAGATCTAAACATGCAAGTACAACTGGTATCAACTTCTCCAACTAAAAATCTAACACTAGCAATTGCATGGAAAGGCAAAAATAGTGTTTTTGTGGCAACAAGTATGCCTTGGTCTCAGCTCATGGTCCCAAGGAGGGAGAGATGAGATCAAGGATTGCTTGATGGCCTTTTTGCAGATACTTTATGTTACCAAAATTTCAAATCAACCTGAAGCATGAAGGGTTGTTTTAATCATCGAAAACAACATAAGTAGCAAAGCAAGATCTTAACCTAAATAGCAAAAATTATTCTATGAATGCAAGAAAAACACATAAAAGTACACAAAGGAGGTATTGGAACTTGGGTTGGGTCCAACCCCAAGAGCTACAGCCTCCTAAGGAAATCTCAAAGCTAGTGCAAAGTGAAATTTATCTCCATTACTCAAAAAATAATCATGTCACCAAAATGTTTACAGCAAGAGCTCGAAAATGAGCTGAAAGACAGAGCGCCACTAAAGTGCGAAAAACAATTGTTCAATAGCTAAACTACCAAGGCCTGAAGCCTTCCTACTTATGCACCACGAGGACTCCCAACAACCCTCCTTAACTTGAGGGGATTGGCTGTTGAAAACTGCAGTTAATTAGCCACTTCACAAAATCTGCTCGGCTGCCCCTGGAAATCGTCTTTGGTGGGTTGTTGAACTCCGAGCTAATGGTGGAGAACTCAAGGAAGGGGTCATTTAGTGCAGGGGACACCCTTCCTACCAATCCTCAGCCTTGTTCCCTCATATATGGCTATCAACTGGCTCATAAATGCTTGACCTTGGTCCAAAATATGTCCAAAAGTCTGCAATAAGCACATATTAGACTTTGTGGTCAAGTGACTATTCTCATTCATTCAATTAACATAATTATATTCAAAAGCATGCATAAAACTATGAAGAATGGTGGATTAATCGAAAATAATAGGCAAAATGATCCCAATAAGTTACCCATTTTTGGGGCTCATCATTAGTTTCAATTAATTTTAGTCTAACAGAAATTATGTGCTTGGTACATGAAGCAAGGTAATGCCTGATTTGGGTGGTTGCAACTGCCTGCAAGAATTAACAACAACGACAAAAAAGAATTGGAATAGGGATCAATATGTTAGTAAAGCACTTTAGGAGCAGGGCCACTATGGGACAATGGCACCCAATAGTGTCCAGTGTGGGACACTTGTACCCAATAGTGTCCATTGATTTCCATGAGCATGGTATGATCGGTATGATGGTTTTGAGGCAGGGATATGCCTTTGTTTTTGGATCTTCCAATGCAAGGAAATATTGCCAAGGGATGGGTCGTCCAAGATAAGGGATTCCAAGGAACTTAGAAGGTGAGTCATTGCACGGAAGGGGGTGGCCAGATTTCCTGAGGGACTGTGTAGCAGAGAAGGGAAGGTCGGGGATGGATTTGTTTCAGTCATTAAAATTGCAAATGGAATCATATGCACATTGGGAGTGTGCCTTGGAACAATGAGATGGTAACTGTTCAGTGAAAGGACAAGTGGTGCAGGATCGTAGCGTTGTACAATGTATGGAGGTTGAATTTGGCACTAGATTTTGGACTGCCTTGGAAGGAGGTGAATCTTGGTATTACTTTGAGGGCAGTATTACTTTGAGGGTGGAGGTGTGAGCCTCTAGACTCCCTTGTTGAGGATGCAGGCGTCGTATCCTTTTATTTTTTGGTTGAGAAAATGTGCATATGTGTATAATATTGTAAATATTGTATTGAGCTGGATTTATAAAGCTCCATAAACAATATGGGTATTTTCTAGTTGAAGCTAATGTGCATAAGTATATGTGGTTCTTATTGTAAATATCGTAATGAATTGTGATATAAAGCTCCAATAAGCGATATGGTTGGTATGTTGTCATGTTTATCATGATGGTTTTACTTTTGAGCAAAATGTTATTGTAAATACTGCAACGAGTTGGGTTATAAAGCTCCATAGGAAACATGTTTCTATTTTTTAGCGGTTTTGCTAGGTATAGGTGTGGTTTAACACCAATGATGGTGTTCCCCTAAGGGGAAGGGGTTTGTAACAACCCCAAGTTAAAATTTCATGTAATAAAAGTTAATAAAGAAAAATAAGAGCATGGGAAAGGGACACTTATTCCAAGTTGAATGTTGGGAAAAATATCTTAGTGGGCATCACTTTTTGTGTTTTATGGCTAAGGGGAAATTGGCAAAGGCAATGGCTAAGGCTTTGGAAAGGAAAAAAGGTATTTCGACGCATTATTTGTGAAAATAATGGAAATTATAAGAAAATGAAGGTGAAAGGTAAAAAGTTGCATGTGAGGAGGAAATTGAAGGAAAATAATGAAAAATTGAAGAAAATAGAGGCATCAACGATAAAAAGGATTCTGAAGATCATTTCACGGTCTTTTGTCATTTTAGTGTTAGAATTTGTCTCAAAGAGGGGAAAGCACAAAATTGAGAAAGAATGTAAGCAAGCAAGGAAAGGAAAGGAAAAGCAAGGAAATCAAAGGAAGGCAAGGATCAAGCAGCTTCAGCGGGAATACTTGCAGGTAACAGATTGCATGTGTGATTTCCTCACTGGTTTTGACATGCATGGTATGTGCATGTTGGTATATGGTTCTTTTGTTGTCATTGGCATGGATTTTATCAGGATTCGACAATGGATTTAACCCTAGCCTTGTCATTTCTAGATAGCCATGGTGTGATGGGATTGTTCTCGATTTGAGCTTTGGATTCTCGATGGTTTTGGAATCTGGGATGAGATGGTCTTAGGAAAATTCCCAAAGGCCAAGGAATCCATTCATTGGAAATGACGGGATACACGGTAAAGCCTGAGGATGGAGACAGGAAAACTCCTCAAGGATGGTGAAAAAATTCTTAGGCGTCCAACCTCGGTTCAGTTTTGTGATCTCGACACCAATTTAGGTGTGATCATGGTATGGAGAGGATGGAGGTGGTTTAACCTATGGATTCCCTTGTGATTGTCTTTGGATTGGTTTGTCCCATAAGATCCCACATTCATGATTGGAATATGGAACAAGGGTGATTGGCTGAAGGGAGATTTGGCTCAGATAATCTATGGTCAAGTGGAACGTGGAAATCATGAACCTAGTCGGTATTTGTCTATCATTAATAAAAACTAAGTTTCTCTTGCTTTTGGTAAGGAAATGTACTGGTTATTATGTAGTTTTAATGGTTGTTCCCTTATTGTTATTTATATAATTATATGTTGGTTATAAGCATGGTTATATGACAATTCTCAGGCATGACTCTATTCATATTTTTACTTGTAACTAAATAAATAATGAATGCATGACCTAATTGAGGATACGATAGCTAATGTGAGAACGTAGAGACCCTTCTTATTAAACCTCAGTTAACTTTTCAATCCCTTATGTTCGGACTTGCATTCATGACTTGTAGGTTGCATATTTACAAAGTGTTTGAAAAAATGTCAGTCCCGGTTGGGGATGGTCAGGTCATGTCCTGGTACCGGTTTTAGTTTGTAAGCATTGTATTCATGTCTTTTATTAGTTCTGGAAGTTTCATGGATTTATGGGCAGAGGCTTAGCCCCGACCCTAGAAAGTATCCTTAATTGTCACAGTTTTTGGCACAACACTGACAGAAAAATGCTACAGTCACATTGATGCATGCCTATGAGAGCGACTGGGAACCCACAATCACATGGAGGCCTTGGCAAGGGAGAAACTAGGGTTCAAGGTCAGGGTAAAAGTGATTCTCTCAAGGGTTGGACACCTGGACGAGTTGGGTTACTACTAGAGGTTTTGTGGCACCTAAGGGAGGTCTATAAGGTCTTGTTTTATTGACTCCATTTCCTTAAGATCATATAGGAGGTTGAGTCATATCATAGTAACCCATCATCTCATGTTTACCTCGGATAAGCCAGTAAAAGTGGGTAAATGTGAGAGGAGGCAGTTACACTGGATCGAGGTAGATGTGAATCCCTTTCTTGTTGAGAGGGAGTGTTAAAAATTGCAAGAATAAATGTTGAAAATGGCATCAAGAAAAAATCTAATTTATTTTTTTCCTTGAATTAAATTAGGAGTAAAATTTTAATTCCACATCACATGAAAACTTGTATTACTTAACTAAGTTAATTTGACTTAGTTGGCTCAGTTAGTTCGAGTTGAGGGTCTAACTTGAGTCATGTAGAGTGTCCCTTACATTATAGGAGCCCTGGTTGACTTTATTTTGATTTGTAACCAATTAATTCAGTTTAAATGAGTTAATGTTAGTGAAACTAGTTCCAATTGTTAGAGGAACTAGTGGGAGGTCTAGTAGTGCAGTGTTGCCTAGAGTGATCAACCAGCTAACCAATGACTCACTCATAAATAACTCATGCATGTCAAATCTGAGAGTTAGCCAATTGAGATTGGAGTTCAAGGGCAGTGTATTATCAGTTGTATAATCATCTGAATTGTACAGGTGGTGCATGCAGTCAGAGGAAGGCCTATGATGCATTGTGCAATTCCTTGTAGGAATTTCCCTAATTAGTAGGGGGTTAACTCCCAAGGAAACAACACAAGGAAATAGGGACTTGGGCAAGCATAAAATTGGTTAAGTATCGGTTTGGGCTTATTAAGACAAATAGAGATAGTGTAGAGGTTGTGTTAGAAAATTATATATTACGGAGCAATGGAACACATAAAATATTGCAGAAATATAAACACAGAAAACGCACAAAACAAGAGAGACACAGATATACGTGGTTCACCCAGTTTGGGCTACGTCCACCCCGAACAGCCAGTCCTTCCTTTCTATTATCCAGCAAAATGAAGAGACACAACCTACAGCAAATCCGCTGTAATATCCTCTGTTTTCTCTCACAATCTCACCTCTCTGTTTCTCGCTCACAGAATACACATCTATATCTTAGCCTCCAATACAATGCCCTCATACAAAGAGAGGGGTTGCCTTCTAGGGCAAAAAACCCTAAACTAAACATAAGTTCTACCGTCAGATCATCCGCCTAATGAACGACTTAGATTGACTATAAATTACTATACTTTTACAAGGCAATTTTACATTTGTTTTTAACTTCGGGGGCGCTGCCCCCGAGCCCCCGCCGGGGGACCGCTGGCCCCCGAACCCCCCAGCCGGGGGGGATCGTCCCCCCCGGACCCCCGCGGGGGGACTTGTCCCCCCCGCGTGGAGGGGTGTACAAACTTCCTAGGGTATACATCCGGCTGAAACAAAGACCTCTGAACAATCATGCTCCACACACAACAATCTACCACTTGGAGAATGATTGTAGAAACTCCACCGCTGCTTCATTTGCTGGACAATGACTACTCTTTGGACCTGGCTGTTTCTCATCTTCATTTTCATCCTTGAAGACCAATTGAAACTAAGCATATTTTCAGTTTATCCCTGGTTACAACTTTTGTTAGCATATCTGCAGGATTTTGGCTAGTGTGTATCTTTTCCATCTTCAACTCTCCATCTTCCAACACTGATCGTATGAAATGGTACTTGAGTTGTATGTGTTTAGTCCTGGAATAAATGCTGAGTTCTTTGCAAGATGAATGGCACTTTGACTATCACTGTATAACGTGCCCATATCATGCTCCTTACCCAATTCACCCATAAACATTTGTAACCAAATCATTTCTTTACTAGCCTCTGTAGCAGCAACATACTCTGCTTCTGTTGTTGAAAGTGCAACAATACTTTGGATTTTTGAAACCCAACTGACAGCTGTTCCTCCAACAATAAATACATATCCTGTAGTGCTCCTCCTGTTATCTCTGTCACCTGCCATATCTGCATCAACATATCCTTGTAGGGAGATATTTGAACCACCAAAGCATAATGCTTTATTTGTGGTACCTTTCAAATATCTGAGAATCCATTTCACTGCCATCCAATGTTCCTTTCCTGGATTGCTCATGTACCTGCTTACAACTCCCACTGCATGTGCAATATCAGGCCTTATGCAGACCATTGCATACATTAAGCTTCCAACTGCTGATGCATATGGAACTTTAGACATATAATCCATGTCTTCTTGGGTCTTTGGGCACATTTCCTTGCTAAGTTTTAAATGGCTAGCAAAAGGTGTACTAACTAGTTTTGCATTGTGCATGTTAAATCTTTTCAACACCTTTTGTATGTACTCATTCTGAGGCAATGTTAATTTACGATTTTTCCTGTCTCTAGTTATTCTCATACCAAGGATTTGTTTTGCAGCTCCCAAATCCTTCATTGCAAATGAATTTGCCAATTTTCTTTTGAGCACATTTATTTCTTGCATGTTAGATCCTGCAACAAGCATGTCATCTACATACAATAACAATATAATATAGCTGTCATCATTTTTCTTTTTCAAATAAACACAATGATCAGAGTGACATCTAGTATAACCTTGTTCAGACATAAACTTGTCAAATTTTAGATACCACTGCCTTGGAGCCTGTTTTAAGCCATACAAGCTCTTCTTCAACCTGCACACTAGTTTCTCCTTCCCTTTCACCTCATATCCTTGTGGTTGCTGCATATATATCTCTTCCTCCAAATCCCCATGGAGAAAGGTTGCCTTTACATCTAACTGCTCAAGATGCAAATCTTCAGCTGCTACAAGACTTAAAATGGTTCTGATTGAAGTCATTTTAACAACAGGAGAAAATATTTCATCAAAATCAATACCTTTCTTCTGTGCAAACCCCTTCACCACAAGTCTAGCTTTATACCTCTGCTTTCCTCCATCTTCTTCCTTCAGCCTGTAAACCCATTTATTCTTAAATGTAGTTTTTCCTACAGGCAACCTGACTAAATCCCAAGTCTGGTTATGCATTAAGGAGTCCATCTCTTCTTCCATGGCTACCTCCCACTTCTTCCTACTTTCAACCTGCATTACTTCTTCATAACATTCGGGTTCACCGGAATCAGTCAACAATAAATAATATAATGAAGGAGAGTATCGTTCAGGGGGTCTACTTATCCTGGTAGATCTTCTAACACCACTTTCAGGTGTTTGGGGTGCCTGTTGTTGTTGTGGTGGTTGCTGTTGTTGTGGTTGTTGATTATTATTATTTTCAGGCACCTTTCATTTTTCAGTGATTTCATCAAGAACTACGTATTCCTTGTTTTCCTTTTCCTGTTTCTTTTCCTATTTCTTTTCCTGCAACTGATTCTTATACAAGACCTTTTCATTGAATATTACATCTCTGCTCCTAATGATTTTGTGATTTTCGTAATCATATAAGCGATAACCAAAATCATTAACACCATATCCAATAAAGGTACATTTCTTTGACTTTGCTTAAGCTTTGTTCTATTTTCTTTATCAATATGGACAAAGGCCTCACAACCAAAAGGCTTTAAAATAGAGTAGTTTACCTTTTTACCTGTCCATGCTTCCTTTGGAACAACAACATCCAAGGAACTTGAAGGCCCTCTGTTTATTAGATAAACAGCAGTATCTACAGCGTCTGCCCAAAACTGTAAAGGCAATCTTGCATGCAATCTCATGCACCTTGCACACTCCATGATTGTTATGTTCATCCTTTCTGACACACCATTTTCTTGTGGTGTTCTTGGAACTGTCTTCTCTCTATGAATTCCATGCTCTGAACAGTACCTATCAAACTCTTTGCTACAATATTCACCTCCATTGTCTGATCTAAGACACTTCAATTTCTTTCCTGTCTCAATCTCAACCAAAGCTTTCCATTTCTTGAAAGTATCAAATACATCAGATTTATTCTTAATACAATAAATCCAAGTTTTTCTAGTTGCATCATCAATAAAAGTAACATAATAACGAGAGCCACCGAGAGATGATACCTGAGCAGGTCCCCATACATCTGTATGCACAAGCTCTAATTTTTCATTCTTCTTTTCTTTCCCAACTCTGAGAAATCTGACTCTCTTCTGTTTTCCATAAATGCAATTCTCACAGAAGTCCAAATCAACATTCTTCAAACCCGACAACAAATTCCTTGAGTGAAGAATCTTCATCCCCTTTTCACTCATGTGTCCGAGCTTATGATGCCATAATGCTGCATCTGCTCCTTTGGAAGTTAAAGCATTAACAGAGTTAGAAATACCATTGCATAAATACAATGTACCAACCTTTTCGCCTTTTGCTATTACCAGCGCTCCTTTGGTGACCTTCCAAGCTTTATCTGTGAAAGTTGTCACACAACCTTCACCGCCTAACTGCCCTGTTGAAATCATATTTTTCTTTAGATCTGGAACATGCCTTACCTCCTTTAATAGCCATTGGTTTCCATTCTGCTGTTTTACAACCTTACCCATTCCAACGATTTTACAGGGTTTATCATCACCCAAACGAACTTGTCCAAAATCTCCTTGAACATAGTCATGAAATTATTTCTTATCAGGTGTGGCATGGAATGGAGCCCCTGAATCTACCACCCAGGAATCAGTACTATTTTCGAAAGAAAGAATCAAAGCATCTTGTAACACCTCACCTATCACATTTGCTTCATGATTGTTTTCTTGCTGTGCATCTCCTTCTTTTCCCTTCCGAGATCTATAGTCTTTCTTTAGGTGTCCTTTCTTTCCACATTTCCAACACACTATCCCCGATCTGGACTTGGATCTGCCTTTCCTTGATTTACTACGATATCCTGAGCTCTTTCCTCTTTCCATTTTTCTTCCTCTAGACTCTGCACACAAATTATTTCCCGATGTCTCACCGGAGCTTTTCCATCACATTTCCCCGCTAAGGATAGCACCGACAACATCATCAAACTTTAAAGTACTAGATCTGGAAACGGAGTTACTAATGGCCATTACCAAACCATTCCAACTTTCTGGTAATGAGCACAAGAATAACAGAGCTCTAACTTCATCGTCAAAGTTTACCCCTACAGAACTTAACTGACTTGTAACTGTATTAAAATCATTTAAATGGTTTGCAACAGATCCACCTTCCGACATATTCATATTAAATAACCGTTTCATAAGAAATACCTTGTTTGAGGCCGAGGGTTTTTCATATAGTTTCGACAACGTCTGCATCAAACCCTCTGTCGTGGTTTCCTTCCAAATGTTGAAGGCGACTGATGCAACAAGGCACAACCGTATTGTTCCGAGTGCCTTTCTATCGAGAAGGTTCCATTCTTCATCTTTCATACCCATCGACATCTTTGTTTTTCCGCCCAATGGTAGGTATAGATCTTTCTGATACAGATAATCTTCCATCTGCATCTTCCACAGCGAGAAGTTTTGGTCGTTAAATTTCTCGACCCTAAACTTACCATCTTCCGCCATTGCTCCCACTCGAACCAGGAACCCTTCTTTCCTGCAAGTTTATCAGCCAAATAGACCTTCGGCTCTGATACCAGTTGTTATAAAATTATATATTACGGAGCAATGGAACACATAAAATATTGCAGAAATATAAACACAGAAAACGCACAAAACAAGAGAGACACAGATATACGTGGTTCACCCAGTTTGGGCTACGTCCACCCCGAACAGCCAGTCCTTCCTTTCTATTATCCAACAAAATGAAGAGACACAACCTACAGCAAATCCGTTGTAATATCCTTTGTTTTCTCTCATAGTCTCACCTCTCTATTTCTCGCTCACAGAATACACATCTATATCTCAGCCTCCAATACAATGCCCTCATACAAAGAGAGGGGTTGCCTTCTAGGGCAAAAAACCCTAAACTAAACATAAGTTCTACTATCAGATCATCCACCTAATGAACGGCTCAGATTGACTATAAATTACTGTACTTTTACAGGGCAATTTTGCATTTGTTTTTAGCTTCGGCGGCGCTGCCCCGAGCTCCCACCGGGGGACCGCTGGCCCCCGGACCCCCGCAGGGGGGACAAGTCCCCCCTGCACCCCCCCGCGTGGAGGGGTGTACAAACTTCCTGGGATATACATCCGGCTAAAACAAAGACCTCTGAACAATCATGCTCCACACACAACAAGTTGCTCGGGCTTGAGCAAAGCATTGTAATCTTCTCGTATTTTCTCACTAATGCAATATACAGACAATAGGGGTTTTTAGCTGTGGCTTTCCCTGGAAAATTATTGTGTAATTTGTTGATTGAATTATTTCTCTTGTATGCTTCGTGATTTCACGGTCGTTTAATTGTTTCCGCTAATGAGTAGAGTAGATTCAAGTCTATTGTTTTAGTAAATTATAATTAGAAGTTTGAATATACAAGGAATTTCTACATGATGTACTATGATGCGACTGTAGCTGCATTTTCTGCAGGGGATTTCATGTTCTATGTTGATCGTGGAGCAGGGTTGGAATTTGATGGGAAAAATGCCCGTCATCGGCCATTTTGGCCAATAAATACGTTTGAAAATAGTACATTACCATATGTTCAAATGTGTATTGAACTTTTGAAAATGTTTTTTTGACAGTTCATTTCTTTCAAAAACTTCATTAATACCCTCCTACGTAGCCATCGATTCACCGAGATTTTCCTATAGCTACCCAAGTCCCACTCAGGGTCACTAAGGGTCATGCTCCGATACCCTCCACAGTCCTCTAGTCCATTGTTTTGACTTTTCCATGCTCCCACTCTTTAATGTAACTAAATATATCGACCAATCTACTTTCAATTCCACCACATCCCGGTCAAGGAGTTCAAATCTTGCAGTTGCGTCGGAAATTTTTTCTAACTGATTTTTTTAATTGAAAACAAAGTCGTGGAGCATCTGCTAGTCAATATTTTGATGGAAACATCAAAACAGAAGGGCCGTGGGGTAATGCTAACGCTAGCAACAACGCGTCTCAGCTATCTGGGAACCATATTTTTAAAGAGTACACTTAAAAAGTTATGTCAAGGCTCGCTACGAGTTGTCATCAACCATCAACTCTACAACTAAACCTTGTAGCCATTGATAGCAGCGAAGATGGTTGAGCTGTTGAAGAAAAAAAAAAGCTGAAAGTCCTAATTTAGAGCTACAAGATAGCACCACCACCACCGCATAATAAGAAAGGGGAATGAACAGAAAAAGATGAAATTGTATGAATATAAGAAGAGGACATTGTCCTAGTCCGGGCAAACCAAAATATTGCCCAAAATATTAAGAAATTACCTCTGGGTGAACCTCCAAAAAGAATTTGAAAACGACCTAGCCTCTTTTAGGTTTGTCGTGGTGGCCTCCTCCTAATGCAAAGCTAAAAGTAAATTCCTATTTATTTTATTCAGATATAAATTAAATATAAATGCAAGTTCAATTTAGATTTTGTCTTTCTAATTTTTTTTATAGCGTTATTACTATATTTATATTTATATTTATATCTTATTACAATATTTCAAGTTATGACTTTATATTCAATATAGATTAGATGGTCCAATAGAGGAGATATATTTTTGTAAATTCTTATTCCTTTGATTAATAGCTAATCTTAATTTCTTGTGATAGTTTGTCTATTTTTTCTTTTTCTAGTTAATTCCTTTTTTATTAAAAAAATTTCCATAAATATTTGGACAGAGTTTGGGGTTTGAAGTTTAGCTTCGTCCTAGATTAATCAAAGTCAGAGGTAAAAAAAGTTTGGTAAGATCTATGGCGAACATTTATTTATCGAATATCTCTATATTAATTTTATTTATTTATCATTATGAATAATTATTTCATTTCGCTTCATCGTTGGTTTGATTTTCCCTCAGCCAACCAAATGGAAGTTTCCATGTATTCAAACACCCGGTGCAAATTTAGATGATAATAACTCACTTTCGTGCTCAAATCTAATGGCACCATAACGGAGCACAAAGAGAGCTCACTTGATCATTTGATTTCTTGTTTTTGTTTTTCGCTTTTAAAAAAAATCATTTAATTATTTATTTCAAAATTATTATTTACAAGATAATTATAAATGGAAAATCAATTATTAAGATAGTTCATTTGATCATTAAGTGACTATCTTCAGGTATAGTAAAAGGTTTTACTACTATTATTTTTATTTTGTTTTATTCTAAATAAAGATAGGTATGTTTTCAATTCTATTTCTGATTTATTATTTTTGAGGTAATATGAAATCTTTGTTAATTTGTGATAATTTTTATATCTTCTAATTTAGATGTTTTTCCTTTAACATATCAATTTCTTTTATGGTGTGCGGTGTTTTTACTCTCTTTGGGTTTTGCTTTATTTTTCATAATTATTTAATTTAATTATATTTATATTTTTTATTTTTTATTATAATATTAGATAAATTATTTGACCCAATCAAATCAAATCAAATGGTATTAGAAAGTAGCTATTTACATTAGTAATAGATATTGTCAAATAAATTTTAAGTTAAGTTTTTTAAGTTGTTTTCACTTAAATGGTATTAGAAATTAGCTATTTACATTAGTAATAGATTTTGTCAAATAAAAATAAATTTGAAGTTAAGTTTTTTAAGTTGTTTTCACTTAAAACCTTTAATATATGTTAGAATTTTAATTTAGTTTTGGGATGAGTAGTGAGATAAATATTAAAATCATTTTGTAAAAATGGTGGTGATGTTGGTAAAATTTATATATTTATTTTTATAAATAATGTTTTAATTGAATATCATTTTTTTTTGTTTTCTTTTAAACAAATATATATGTTCTTATTTTCTAATAAATATATTTTTGGGCAAGGCAGTTATTAAAAAAAAAAAAGAGGGGTTGTGATTCATGCGTCATATATTTTTCTTATTTTCAACTTATTACCCTTAATTAAGTGATCAAAAGTTCATTTTTTAGTAGTTTATTTTTTAAATTCAGAAGGGCATCAAAATAAAGATATGTTACATTCTAGTTCATGGTAATCTCACTTATTATAGAATATGCTCAATCTTTTCCAGAGAGAAAGAAGGGAGGGACGGGGAAGGATTGGAATTTGAGAGGCATTGGCCTTAAATGAGTTTTGTGAAATGGGGCATTCTTGGTTTTATTTCAATTTGTGATAGTAATCTAAAATATTCAACACTTCACTTCTTTATATGTGTTCCAAAAAATATTTATCGATTTAGTCCATGTATTCATAATATATGTGGTGTTTTGACTCGGAAGAGTGCTAATAGGAAGAGTGCTACTAGTGGAGTGGACTATGTACATTTGTCTAGGAATATGGTATTTTGGTTGCAGATATTGGAGAATGTAGGAGAGGTGATGAGATAAATTTTTTTGGTTTGGGTAATGGGAAATATGTCCACTTGGATGAGTTCATGGAATAATTGGGAACAAAAGGGAAGTAAGAAAACAAGTGAAGTAACCAGTGGGGAAATGATTCAGTGGTGAAGAGAGTGGTGTGTTTGGTTACTGAGCAAGTTTCAATGGCCTCATAGGCATAAATAAGTTGTGAGAGATAGGTGAAATTTCTAATTTATCGATGAAAGTGTACACATTGTTGGAGTAGTTCGTTACTCACCTACTCTAGTAGGGTCATCTCGCTTGTGGATGCATTACTAATCATGTTCTTTTTAAGGTTTTAGATCTTGAATGTTTTATTAAATTTTTTATTTGTTTTCCTTGAGTTTATAAGACAACAACATTGAGAGTATTAGGTGCTTTTTATGATGACTTGGGAGATTCACAACCTTCAATCCCCCAAATGTGAAACCAAATTGATAATTGGTACCCAAGGAAAAATAATCGACCGATCTCTATCTATTTTCCTCTTCTAGCCAGCCAAGTGCAACTTTATAGTGTTGATCAACAATGGTGTGGTCATATGATATATGTACTCTTTTTATAACATATGTTGGAAGACATGTTTGTAACATGATTTGTGTTCTCATTGCACTCTATTTTTGGGAGTCCCAATGCCTAATATGATCCATGCAGTGAGGGAAAGTGCATGGAGAATGAACATGGCCAATGACATGTATGACAGATGCAAAAGCTCCTTGTCTCATAGAACGAATATAAATCTAAGGTGATGGTAGAGTCCTATTAGAGTGAGTTTCTTATGATTTTATTCAATATTACTTTTGTTACACATTGATTTTGTTGTTTATATATGTATGTACGTACGTATTTTAGTAGTTTATATATATATCTAAATTTCAGTGATAAATAGAAAGAAAGATTTCATTACGTATTTTAGTAGTTTATATATATATCTAAATTTCAGTGATAAATAGAAAGAAAGATTTCATCAACGCATGCTTTTATCACATTTCATAATTATAAGTATTTTTTCTTGGAGAATGTAATAATGGAGGAGGAAATCAAAACATAATCCTATAACATGATAGTAAGAGATCCATAATGTCCATTTGTTATAATGTTAGTCTTTTAATTTTTTTAGAAGTTAAGATAGTATGATTTCAATCTTATTAATATTAGTGTATATCGATCCTAAGGAGTGCTAAAATATATATTTTATCTTTAGATCCAATAGTATATATTAAATTACATAATAGAATAAACATAAGCAAAGTAGTTAACATGCGAAGAAATAAGCAAAGTGGTTAACATGCGAAGAAACAAAGTGGTGAACATGCGAGCCAACAGATGGCAGTCTTTAATGTATAACCTTAATGTATAGAATAATGTTATTTGCCGCATATATAATAATGATAAATATAAAATAAACATTAAATAAAGTCTAATCAAAATATGAAAATTGTATGATGGCAGTCCTTAATGTATAGAATAATGTTGTTTTCCGCATGTAATGATAATGAAAAATATAAAATAAACATTAAATAAAAGTCTAATAAAAATATGAAAGTTGTGAAGTAAGCCTGAGAGGCTTGCATTTAACCCACGTGCTTTGAAAAACTATAACGAATCTGCCCCGAAGCAGCAGAGACTCATAACATAGCCTGTAAAAGTTTTGAGGCCAAAATAACTACATATGGTGGCAGCTTGATCGCACCAGAGAAACATATTATCCTAGTACATAAATTATTGATATATTCCGGATACCATTATCTAAAATTGAAGAAGCCCAGGGTTTCAAAGTTCAGTAAATCGTCCTTTCTTTTTCAATCGTCTGCATTTCAATTTGAGGCCTTTCAATTTCTCTTCCAATTCTTCAACTTCTGCAGAATCATTTTCATACAACCATTCTTCTACGCCATCTAACATTTGCTCCATATCCAACTGGACATGGTAAACAAAATTAATAGTTAAGATGCAGCATAGTTTTGCTTTTACTCCTAATTAATTGATTTTCTCTCTCCACACAATTTTTCTGCAAAGTGTAAGCTCTCTACATAGCTACATCCGCACAACTTCTTTCGCACAATCAATTTCTCTGTACATCGTTAAAAAAAAAAACCTGGATATTAATTATAGAAAATCCTTTATTGGGAAATTCAACACTAGCTGGCAACATATCGTTTAACACATTTTCTTATGATTAATGTCGTTGTAATGTTTTTCCCCGATCAAGGTGTGTGCCGGCAGAATAGAGCCTTCAAGATCTCGACCATGATTAACGTTAAATTAGAAAGGGTAGCAGGGCATCCTCACTACAGCCCTTGCACATTTGGATGGCATGGTAATGTCGCATTGTGCATGCAAAGAGTAAACAATGTAAGGACTTGTCGAAGAGACACCTTATCGCAAAAGTTTGGTGGCAGCAAACCTTCATTCCCAGGCGGAAGTTGCCTCGTTCTGGGTTCTGGTATCGGTTCAGGGATCTTGGTCAGCTCGAGGTAGTACGAAAGGGAGGCTATTGTGGTATGTCACCCTGATATCGCTAGTTCCTCTCGCCACATGACTAAAGTTAGCAGGTATGTTCTTTCTCTTCACCCCTCTCTTAGTTTGTTCCTTGAGACTTGTACTCTTGTGCCAATCCGATGGGGAAGTATAGATAATTTGGAGCCTGCAAGCAAATGGAAACTCTTCTGTGAATTCTGGAAGGAACATTCTAGGTTTTATTATGAGTTGTCTGCTTACTATATAATTGTTCATATTTTCTTTGGAATATTACTATCTCGCATGGGGATGTATTAGAACTCTTTGGCATGGAGTTTTTATATATCGCATGTATGGATATATGTGTTCATTGTTTGGCTCATTTGTTGTCTTTGAAGGTTGTTAAGATTCAAAGTTTCTTGTGTATGGTTCCTCTCGTTTTAATTTTGTGAATGGTCTTAAGAGGGCTCGGGGAGCCCGGGTTTGTTGTTTTTGGCCTCTGGTGACAGACCCAAATCATTCTCGGGATAATTGTTGGGTTTAAGCCTAACGTTCAGTATTATATGCTTTTATGCCGTGGTACCCTTTCAGGTTTTCAATTACAATGTGATCGTCGAGACCTCAATCTTTCTTGTTGCTTCAAGCTCGAGGTCTGGGCTACCTGTCATAGGGGTTTCTATTTCCATACAGGTTGTTCGAGTGGTAAGATGGTTCGTCCTTCTTCCGGTTCAGGCTCTTCAGCGAGAGGCGATCAAGGGCGTGGAAGAAGTGCAGGGAAGCAAGATGAAAATAGTCAAGCATGGCCTCGCCATGCGAGGGGAAGGAGACGTAAATCTTCCTCAAGGCCTATCCGTGACTCTACCCAGTCATATCAAACATGCACTCCAACACAGGTTCGTAAACTTATTTCTAATTGGGAGGCATAACTAAACCATCAGGAAGATGCTAAGATACAATTGGAAGAATGGAGAGACTTGGTTCGAGACCTTGGCCACTCCAGAGGCTGAACTTCTCAATACAAGCAGATTGTACACCTCTACTAGTTAATGAAGAATATTGTGGCCAAGGCCATACTTAACCCTACAATTGACTCTTCGAAGTCTCATCCTGGTCTTCGAGAAATTCATAAGGAATTTCAACTTATTCAGCTTCAAATCCAGCAGCAGAATGCTCGTCTCAACCGCATCGAGAAACACATTCCTTGTCTTCCCCAGTCTAAATTACCAGGCTCGAGTGCAAAAGATCCAACTCACGTGGACTCCTATGATGAATAGTAGTATGCTTGGCTCAATTTTGTTTAAGATATATGGAAAATATGAAAGGTGTGATATTTTGTTTTAAGTACCTAGATCTTAGAAGGCTTCAAGACATTCAGTCATATAAGGCATTGTTAGACAGAGTTAAACTTGTATGTTTTTGGATGGCTTATAATGTTGTTTGTTTCCAACAGACCTGGTTTCCCTCTAGGAAGGTTTAACCCACATAACCACTTTAATTATGGTTGTAACCTTCTTTTTGAAGAAAATGAATGAAAAGGTCCTGCCAAGCTTGCAAAAAAAACAAATGTTGTCGTAATGTTTTACAATTTAGAAGTAGGGGTATTTAATGACTGAACTCTGACATGTATACGTATACATATAGAAATATTAGTTTAATGCATGTAAAATCAAACCCGGAGTGTGGAGAAATTAAGTGTGTGGGATTTTAGAAACTTTAACTAGACTTTTGCCGAGCTTTCACTGTGCGGAAATCTCCGCACAAGCATGTTGCAACCCTTGATTTATATATCTATGTTTATTGCATGAGAAGAGATAAACTCGTTGCATACTAGACTATAGACTATGATGAGAATGGAGATGTTTAGGAAGCATATTGAGATCTATGAAGAAATAGAAATCGGAAATCTAGCTTTGCAAAATAGCATATGCAAGTCGTTCAGTTTGAGAAATGAGGATTGCCACAACTCGCATGATGGTTTGGCGGCCCACCACACTGATCATGATGGAAACAAAGATATCCAGTGCTCTTCATCCATAATAACTCTGAAAATTGACACGCTCGCAGTGTGGTCAGTTATTTAGAGGTTCAATAAACCTAAAACATACAAGCCCTTCATCAAGAAGTGCTCGGTCAAAATGGATGATTATGGACGAGGGGAGGCACATTATTAGTTTGAGAGTGTAGGCAAGAGAGCACTACCTTCATAATTATTAGTCTATCACCACATTGAATGAATTTGTCAGAGACGAAAGGGCCTAGACTATTGTTGTGGGATATTAAAGTCTCAAGCTACATCTAAAGGCAAACAGAATAAAGTGCCACTTCCTGCCAGTTAATATCGATAACTATCAATCAATAAGAATAATATATGTAAGGAAAATATACTAGCAAGAATCTTTGTAATAAGAATATTATGAGGTCTAAGCAAATATACCTGAATTATAATTGCTTGATATCATAAATATTCCACATGTAAAACTATTTGACATGTCTTTATTGATTCAAGGGCAGGCATTTACAAAGGAGGAGTGTGGAGATGATGATTGTGCATAGATCCACACTACCGCACAATGAACTTTCTCATTGTGCCATGGTGCAGAGATCTGAAAAACTCATTATTTCCACACTTCCCTCCATACTATTCATTTTTTATTTTGGTCGGCCGAACAGTTTTGACTGGAAAGGGTAGAACTCCGTACAAGATCGGCTCTAAAATTCAATGACGGTTGAGACGATCAATCTGCCATATAAGAAATCAAAGTCATCAATTCCATGAGCCCGATGAAGGTCTTAGAGAAAAATAATCCACGCTACCATTGTTAACAACTACTGCAATATCTTCATCCTCCTTGGCAGAATGAGAAATCTAGCCTTAAAAGATCTTTAATATCAAGCTCGGTGAAGAAATTATGGAAACTAGCACTGAGATAAACACTCACATGCAGGCTCATCTTATTCCACAATCTTTAGAAAGCAGAGGGAGGGACATCTTAGTAGAAAACTAGGAAAATCATGACTCCACCATAGAGGATTCGATCTTTGTAATATTCCAAGGCTCAAAGCGTGAGGCAGTAGAAATGCCTTTAGAATTCTAGGGTCATTGTGAAAAGACTCTTTCCTCTTCTATCATTGTAGAAGGTGGGTTAGCTAGAGTAGCTCTATCAGCTCAAGTAGGGTATCTGTAGATTTGGGCTTCAGATTGGGCATGCTAACATTAACTGGCTAGGTAGTTAATGTTAGGTTGGGTTTTTTGTATGAATTAGGGGCGTGGTTTTGTTCTCCCAAAGAGTTGTTGGCTAAAAACAACTTTCTTATGACTCTAATAAAGAAAGATGACTCTTTCCTAAGAGCAGTTTGCGAAAAAGAATGGAGTCCACCAAAGGAGCAGTCTTGATTGATAGAGTGGATAGTTGGTTCATAAGGTGTATAGAATGCATTAGCCAACCAGGGATCGACTCTAGTGAAAGCACTATTGGGTTGTGGTTCCTCTGCAGATCTTGAACTTCAAACAAACTCATAAAAGAATAATACTATCATATCAGTTTCATCATTCTACAATAAAACATGAATCAAAGAAGAATGATCAAAGAAGCAGGTATAATAAGCCCCACAATTAGGCATAGACAGATCCAAGATGGTAAGTGGTTAATAAGTCTTGCCTTAAGACCACTAAGAAAGATATATTTAGTGGAAGGATAGGTACATTAAGTGCATTGACCATTATGAGAAATGATGAAACAATAGAAAATTAATCCATTTCATAAATGCCTGTGCAGAGCAGAAGGTATGTGTGGGAGAAAAAGCACCTTCCGCATCATCTCCGCACATAATTTATGAACTAGAATAATTTTCTATTGTTTCATCAGGGTAAGAGATGGATCCAAGCACATTATGTCACTTCCAAGAAATAGTTATTATAATCCAATTGAATGTCTCACTCATAGATCATTAGATGTGGTTACGTGGAATCTTAGGAAATTTATATTGCATTCAAGTGTTAAAATCAAATCAGGATTCCATCTCCACAATCACCAATGGTTGATAGAGAGCCTAACTATAGAAATATAAAAATCATCCCTACTTCCAATTATAGTTATAAGGCCCTCAACTATATGTAGTTTGGTTGGCCCAACTATGACTGAACATGTGTCCAACTGGCATATAATACCAAACAAGCCTATATCCATATTGTTGAAATATTAATTTCCCATGCTGCGTACTGTTTCCAGAAAACCAGTACGCTTCCCAGCACAAATTAAAACAGCAGACACCTGGACAGCAGTTTTGCCAAACCAATTTTCCCTGGAGCAAATAGAGCCGTGTGATATGGATGGGCAGCTGTCCGATTGAATGTACAGGGCCTGCAGCAATGAATTTGACGTGAAGTTGAATCTTCATTGACAGCCGATTTATCAGTCATGCAATAAATGAAATTTAATGTGATTGGTAAATGTTGGTAAAAATAGTAAACAACAGGTTTTATTGCGGACATGGGGAATGTACCGCAACATCCAGAAATCTCAGGAATTAGATTTATTTGTCTGCTGCTCCATACCTTGTTTTAATTTCCAGTCTTGTCATAATAATTTTAAGCAGTTTTTCTAGTGTGTTGTTTTAATGTAATGAGCAGCAGCATAGAAGGAGAGCGGCAGGAGTGTTAATCTCTTAGCAATACAGCGCAGCAGCGCTCGAATGTAATTTCTGTGTTTTTTGAAAGAATGTGCAGCAGCACGAGCTCAGATGAATGAAGCCCTCTTGCACAGCAGTGCAGGGACTGAAAAGTAAGAGAGAGGCGCAGCAGCGTAAGGTTAGAAGAAGTTGTTTTATGCACAGCAGTGCAGTGATAAACAGAGTTACTGAGACAGAGCGCTGAGACAACAGTAGAGAGCAAAGGGGAGCACGCAACAGCGTGAAGTTTTGTAGGGCAATACGTTGCAGCACGTATGTGCAAGAGGAAGATGTAATGAACAGCAGATCTTTGTGTTCGTTGTGTTTTGGAGCAGCAATGCATTTTACAGCAGCGTGTTACAGCAGCGTTCTGAGCTGAAACAGAGTGTTACAGCAACATGTTTTGTAAATGCACAGGAGTGCAGTCACAGCAATGCAGAGTGCAGACACAGCAGTGAAAAACAGCCTGTTGATTTTTCAGAGGAGACAGAGTATTTTGGTTTTCTGTAATGTACAGCAGTGCAGACACAGTAATGTATTTTCTGTTTACAGCATGAAGTTTTTTTTATGTTTTTGAACTGTCTTTAAAGTAGCCTTGTAGAAATCCCTCTATGTGAGGAAGGCGAATTTGTATCAGTTGGTTTACTGTTTATGAATACAAGTTAATTTTTCCTGTTGTTGTTACACCGTAACTCAAAAATACTTGACGTCAAAAATTTACGTTGCTGCAACACCACGAACAGCGTTGCTGCAACACCAGTTACAGCAACTGAAAAAAAAAAACTGTGTTGTTGAAACACCGTTTCCAGCAAGTGATTTTCTGGGTTTTCTGTGTTAAAACAGAGTATAAAAACAGAGCATGTTTTTGTCTGTCTATTATGGAATTTTTATAAATTCCCAACATGGTATCAGAGCTAGTCCAGGCTCTTTGAAGTGTCAAAGAAGCTGAAGGAAGGGTTTATTGCGGTAGCAGCTCCACCAACAGAGTGAAGACTCAGCCAAGAAAGGATCCAGGTATTTCTCAGATTAATTTTCTGTGTTGTTGTTGAAGAAACAGTCAGTGATTTTAAAAACACAGTCAGGGATTTTAAAAATAGTTAAGAATGGCAAAATCAAAGAAGAAAGTGTCCAAATCCCCTAAGGTTGTGTCTCCCTCCTCTATTAAAATAGAAGACAATCTACTTGAAAACATTCTATTTGAGGCTTCAAAGTTTGATGGAAATTTTGATATGTGGGAAATAAAAATGAGGGTTCTCTTACAGTGTCAAGGGAATGAAATCTGGGAATCAGTGATGCATGATAGCAAGAAAAATAAAGAATCCAAGGAGCATAATGCAAAGGCAGCAAAGACTATCTTGGATGGACTGCCTGATTATGTAAAGAAGAATCTAGGAAAATATTCATCAGCAAAGGATATTTGGGACAGACTGCATGACCTTCATGCAAAGGGAGCACTGACCATGACCATCAGTGAAGAAGAAAATTATGAACCCATCATAGAAGTTGAATGTGAGAAGGTTGACCTCATTAAACTTCAAGTAAAAGAAAGGGATGAAGAGCTTGCCAAGCTTAAGAAGGAACTTGATGAAAGCAAGAGGAAACATCATGAAGAAGTCATATCCATGACAAATCAACTGAATGAAGCAAAGAAGCAGGGAGATGTCTTGACAAGTCAACTTGAACAAAGGCACATAAGAGTGAACAAGCTTGTAGAAGAGATTGGACAGTACAAGGCAGAGGTTTCCTCCCTTAAGTCTGAACTACAAGAAGCCAGGAAGCAGGCAGAAGGAGCTGAAAAGAAAATGGAGAGCAGTCAAGTAGAAATCTCCAAAATGAAGTCTGATATTATCTCCCTTAAAATAGTAGCAGCTGAAGCTACTCGTAGCAAGGAAGAAACTGAGGGACAACTAGCAAAGAAAAGTAATGAATGTGAAAAGTTAGAAGAAGCGATTGTCCTCCTCAGGAAGAAGGTTGAAGGGATGAACAAGATCATGAAGAGCTCTCAAGCCTTGGATGATATGCTCAGCTATCACAGATCTCCATATGATAAATCAGGACTTGGGTATGTAGGTGAACCCTCAAACAAGTATGAGGATGCCTTAAACAAAGGAGATGTGAAGAAGCCAGAAAGAGATGGTGATGCTCCTAGTTCCAGCAAAGGCAAGGAGAAAAATGAAGGCTGCAATAGAAGAAATCCTGCTCCAAGCATAAAACCAGCTCCAAGAAGAAATGTAGCTGATGTCAAAGAGGCAAAAGGCAATGGTTATCATCAAAGGATCTCAAGGCAGCAAGGCTTCAGAAGTACATCAAGGAAACCTCCATCTCCCAGGTACCAAAGTTCATTTTTTGGTTATTGTTATGCTTGTTCAAACTTTGGTCATATGGAAAAAGACTGTAGAGCATTTCATGGAGATAGATGTTGTGGTCCCCGACAATCTCCAAGAAATAATTTCACAAGAAGAAATCATGAATTCTTATTCATGAATAAAGTTGAATGCTTCAAGTGTCATAACATTAGGCATATGGCACGTGATTGTAAATTAACATGGGCTCCTATGAAAGCTAGACCCATGCAAAAGAAGAAAGTTACACAAGTATGGAGAAGGAAGGAAATACAGTCAGAAAGTCTCTTGAGCTCTCCAGCCGATCTAAATTTCTTTTGAGAAGATTCTGTTGAAAGAAGATAAAGCATACACTAAAGGGGAGCTTGTAATTTTTTGTTGTTGAACTATCTTAACAGTCACTCTTTGATGAAGACCTTTTCATAAGGGAAAGATATGAAGTTAAATCTGCCATAGAAGCAGAGAAGAAAAGTATGCAAAGCAAGAAGACCCTCACAGCAGTGGGAAGACAGAACATAAAACAGCAGTTTGGAAATTTTTGTTATGGAGCACATGCATTGAAATGCATAGCAATGGAAGGTAGTTTCCTTCTATGTAATGTGAGAGAACATACTCACAGCAGAGTGAGTACAATACACAACAGTAAAAAAATGTAATGTTTTTCTTCATATGCAATGCAACATGCAAAGAAATGCATAAAGAAAAACAGGGACAACAGATTTTTAATGCACATGGGTGAATGATAATGTGTGGCAGCAGAGAAATGAAAGGAACTGCACAGCAGTGCATTGTGTAAAAAAAAATGAATGAAGACTAAGATTGTGTGAAGCAAGGGTGTAAAAAGAAAAGGCAGCACCCCGTGTTAAATTTTTTTTTTGTTGTGTGGAGAATGCAGCGCAAAACAGCGTGAGGATGATTTCTCTCTATGTGCAAGTAATGGAGAGTAAAGAGTTAGTGTATGGGCACATAGCAGTATGATGAAACAAAAGGCAGCCACAGTGCAAATTGCAGAGGCAACGCAACAGCAAATAAAAACCCAGGGATGACAGAGTCTATGGTTATGGGTATGGACAACAGTGCATAAGAAAATGCAGCAGCATGGAATTTTTGTTGAAGAAATGAAAGGTAATGGACAGCAGCAGATGTAAAAGAAATTTTTTCTTTACAGCAGTAAATGTAAGTATAGTGAATGTGTTGTTCATTGAATTGAAATGCAACATATGCAACAGCAGTGAATGTAAGAAATGTTTACACACAGCAGTGTAAATTTGTAAGGTGGGACAGAGTAATTGTTCCAGAAAAGACAGAGTATTCTATCTTTGAAGAATGCACAGCAATGCAGAGTTTGCAAAGAAATGTAAGTGAAGTGCAGCAGCACAACAGCAAGTGTAGACACAGCAGTGTGGGGTAGACACAGCAAAGAAGATGGCACAACAGTGCAGCAGAGAATATGCAACAGCATAAAAGAACAATGTAATGAGTATGCACAACAGTGCAATGAATGTTTTGTTTTGAAACTGCATCTAAAGTAGTTTTTGGCAGTAATCCCTCCGTGAGAGGAAGTGAAGTTCTTAGTGAATCCCTCTGTCAAGAGGAAGGTGCTCTTCAGCACATTGTTATGGTGAATCCCTCTGTCATGAGGAAGGTGCTCTTAAGCACAGTCTCAGGTAAATCCCTCTATTAAGAGGAAGACAATTTTAATTGGTTGTGGAACTGCATCAGAAGCAGTTGGTGAATCCCTCTATGCGAGGAAGATGTCTTTGTAACAGCAGTGTTGGTAAATTCCTCTATGTGAGGAAGTGTTTGGGTACGACAGAATGCCCAGTAGTTGAAATTAAAGGGGAGTGTTGAAATATTAATTTCCCCTGCTGCGTACTGTTTCCAAGAAACCAGTACGCTTCCCAGCACAAATTAAAACAGCAGACACCTGGACAGCAGTTTTGCCAAACCAATTTTCCCTGGAGCAAATAGAGCCGTGCGATATGGATGGGCAGCTGTCCAATTGAATGTACAGGGCCTACAACAATGAATTTGACGTGAAGTTCAATCTTCATTGACAGCCAGATTTATCAGTCATGCAATAAATGAAATTTAATGTGTGATTGGTAAACGTTGGTAAAAATAGTAAACAATAGGTTTTATTGCGGACATGGGGAATGTACCGCAACATCCCGAAATCTCAAGAATTAGATTTATTTGTCTGCTGCTCCATACCTTGTTTTAATTTCCAGACTTGTCATAATAATTTTAAGCAGTTTTTCTAGTGTGCTGTTTTAATGTAATGAGCAGCAGCATAGAAGGAGAGCGGCAGGAGTGTTAATCTCTTAGCAATACAGCGCAGCAGTGCTCGAATGTAATTTCTGTGTTTTTTGAAAGAATGTGCAGCAGCACGAGCTCAGATGAATGAAGCCCTCTTGCACAGCAGTGCAGGGACTGAAAAGTAAGAGAGAGGCGCAGCAGCGTAAGGTTAGAAGAAGTTGTTTTATGCACAGCAGTGCAGTGATAAACAGAGTTACTGAGACAGAGCGTTGAGACAGCAGTAGAGAGCAAAGGGGAGCACGCAACAGCGTGAAGTTTTGTAGGGCAATACGCTGCAGCACGTATGTGCAAGAGGAAGATGTAATGAATAGCAGATCTTTGTGTTCGCTGTGTTTTGGAGCAGCAATGCATTTTACAGCAGCGTTCTGAGCTGAAACAGAGTGTTACAGCAACATGTTTTGTAAATGCACAGGAGTGCAGTCACAGCAATGCAGAGTGCAGACACAGCAGTGAAAAACAGCCTGTTGATTTTTCAGAGGAGACAGAGTATTTTGGTTTTCTGTAATGTACAGCAGTGCAGACACAGTAATGTATTTTCTGTTTACAGCATGAAGTTTTTTTTATGTTTTTGAACTGTCTTTAAAGTAGCCTTGTAGAAATCCCTCTATGTGAGGAAGGCGAATTTGTATCAGTTGGTTTACTGTTTATGAATACAAGTTAATTTTTCCTGTTGTTGTTACACCGTAACTCAAAAATACTTGACGTCAAAAATTTACGTTGTTGCAACACCACGAACAACGTTGCTGCAACACCAGTTACAGCAACTGAAAAAAACTGTGTTGCTGAAACACCGTTTCCAGCAAGTGATTTTCTGGGTTTTCTGTGTTAAAACAGAGTATAAAAACAGAGCATTTTTTTTGTCTGTCTATTATGGAATTTTCATAAATTCCCAACACATATCATAAGTGGTTGATGACAACCATCATACATGGTGGATGAGAACGTCTACGAGTTTGGGCTTATACTTTGATTTTAACCCAACTAAGGTGGTAATTAAGCCAACGTACCACAAGTGAGACCATCGAGTGGGGGGTTTTCATCACCGTTTGGCCATATTGGAATCTGGCCGTGATGTTATCAATGCTGGTGTCTCATCGAACCTCCTTTTCTTGGTGTGGCGAGTGCTTGATAGTAGTGCAAATTCAATCTTTTATAGGATCGAACTTTCTAGAACCTATACATCATAGGGGTTCTTCCTTTCTTTCCATATATATCCATCCTCAAAGGATTTCCTGCAACGATGGCTCAATGGACCTAATCCAAAGATTTTAGTTGGCAATGTAGTTGGAGGCCCTGACAACAATGATCGCTTCTCTGATGTGAACAATTACTATAGATATGTCGGTAGACTAATTGACATTAATGCTCCTGTTAAATGCCCGTAATTGATTACAATTGTTTCTTCCAAGCAGCTACAATGGCAATGCACTTGCCCATGTAAATTTCTAGGAACACCACTGCTAGGAGGAGGCATTATGTTTTTCCAATAATACATTGACAATACCTCTATCAGTGCAACTCCTCGAACAGAAAAACCTGCAGTGCAATTTAGAGATTGATCTCAATGTAATCCTGGACCCTGAATAGAATAAAGAAAATCAATTCACTATAGGGTTAAAGAAGAGAAAAAAATTGGGAAGAAATCATAAATTTACCTATTAGAATGGCAAAGTTGTAATTTCCATGACCTGTAACGTGGACACAACACACAGTTATGATAAGTAACAGAAATGATTCACATATACATATAATAAGATCTTGTTTTAGATATTTTGAGTTCAATATGTTGGAAAGGAAGAGGAGACAAAACACAAATTCACACAAAACGCACAAGCAACGGCTCTTCTATTGATCACACAAAACTTGATTTATTCTTACAATGAACTCGGTGAAGGGTATTTAACCTTTTCCAACTAGTGACTTGCCTAAAATATCTTGACATGCAACCACACACTAAAAGTCATCTATCACTTAACTCGACTTTACTCAACACTTAGTTAACTGACTCTTTAATTTTAGCCAAATCCTCATGCAGGAGTAATTAGCTTATTTTAACACTCCCCCTTAATTACGACCACTAAACTAATAATGACTTATAACAACTCAAACATGCTTGTTGGTCTATGTCTTAGCTAGGCTTACAACACCCAAGTTTCTTCTATGAAACTCAAACACATCTTTTGCTAATGACTTCGTAAATATATCAGCCAATTGATCACTAGATTTACAAGGCTTCAAGTGAACTTATCTATTGCTCACAAGTTCTCTAATAAAGTGATATCTAGTATCAATATGCTTTCTCTTTTGATGAAACACACTATTATTGGATAGTTCAATCGTTGAGGTGTTGTCACAATATATTGATGTTGATCCTTGTTGTTTTTGTTTGAGTCCATCAAATACTCTTCTTAACCACACTGCTTGACATGTTGTTGATGTTGCTACTACATATTCTACTTTTACTGACGAAAGTGTCACAATGGGTTGCTTCTTAGATGCCCATGAAATCACACATGAACAAAGATGGAACACATAACTAGAAGTGCTCTTACTATCATCCAAACTACTTGTAAAATCACTATTTGTGTATCCAATCAAATCCTTCTTTTTTGTGCTTGCATACATTATGCCACAATCTCTAGTTCCTGCTATGTATCTTAGAATTCTTTTTCCTACACTCCAATGTGTGTCTTTTGGAGTCTCCATAAGTCTAGAAATAAAACTCACTCCTTGCATGATATCCGGCCTTGTAGCTGTGAGATGCATGAGGCTGCCAACCAATCTTTTTAATAGAGTTGGATTGACATATGACCCTTCATCATCCTTGCTTGAATTTTTACCTGTTGCAACTGGTGTAGGGTCAGGTTTGCAATTTTTAATCCTGAATATTTTCAACAAATCTTTGGCATATTTATTTTGAAAAATAAAAATTCATTTTTCAGATTGCTCAACTTCTATGCCAAGAAAATATTTTATGAGACCAAGTTCTGTCATCTCAAATTATTTCATCCTGGCTGCTTTAAATTCATCTAACTCAAAATCACCTGTAAAAATAATGTCAACAACATATAAGCAAACAATCAAAATATGTCCATGCTCATATACCTTTGTGCACAAGGTAGGTTCAATGTTACTTCTGCAAAATCCATTCTTGATCATGTAGCTGTCAATTCTTCTTTACCAAGCTCTAGGTGCTTGCTTCAATCCATAGAGTGCTTTCTTCAACCTGTAAACTTTCTCTTCGTTACCTTCAACTTCATATCCTGGAGGCTACTGCACATAAATTTCTTCTTTTAGAATTCCATTCAAGAAAGCTGATTTCACATCCATCTGATATACTTTCCACTTGTTGTGAGATTTTGTGGCTAGAAATTCTCTTACAGTATCCAATCTAGCTACCAGAGCAAACATTTCTCCAAAATCTATTCCCGGTTGTTGCGAGAATCCTTTTGCTACAAGTCTTCCTTTAAATCTGTCAATTTCACCTTTCTCATTCAACTTTGTATTGTATACCCACTTTACACCAATGAGATTTTTGTCCTTTGGTAAATCAATCAAATCCCATGTATCATTCTTTTCAATGGATTCAATTTCTTCATCCATGGCTTGCATCCAATTTTCATCTCTGATTGCTTATTCAAACGAAGAAGTTGGAATGACAACAATGAAAAATTTGAACTAACATCCAAATCATCATAAATATCTTTCAGACAACTCATCTTTCTCTTACCATTGCTTGATTTATCACCTGATTGATTGTTGGGAGAGTCTCAATCTATTGATCTGCTTGAAGATCCATGCTTCTATGAAAATCTTTAAGTCCTTGTTGGTGTGTCTCTGTTTGGTGTCTTCACTTGTGATTCTTGCTACTCCTTTTTTGCTACATCATCTTCTTCCAATAATGGCACTTGTGCATCAACTGTTTTGTCTATAGTTCCATTCCATGACTCTTGTTCTCTGCTAATTATGGTTGTCTTTATGACAGGGTTATACAATTTGTAAGCTTTTGGTTTCTCACTATAACCATTGAATATGCATTTTTCACTTTTATCATCGAAGTTGCCTCTTCGCTCCTTAGGAACATGTGCATAAGTGACACATCCAAATACTCTGAGATGAGATATGCTGCAAGACATACTTGACCATGCTTGTTCTGGTATTCTATTCATCACACTCTTTGTAGGAGATCTATTCATCACATAAATAGAACATGCAACTGTTTCTACTCAGTACTCATCAAACAAGTTTCTTCCTTTCAACATGCTTCTTTCCATATTCATAATGGTTCTGTTCTTTCTCTCTACTACACCATTATGTTGTTGTGTGTATCTAGTTGTAAAATGTCTTCTGATTCCATGTTGTTTACAATAATCATGGAATGCCTTTGAATCATATTCTCCACCACGATCTAACCTCAATACCTTGATCTGTCGATCACTTTGGTTCTCTACTAAGGCTTTGAATTATTTAAACCTTGCAAAAGTTTCAGACTTTTGCTTCAAGAAGTAAACCCAAGTCTTTCTTCTATAGTCATCAATGAAAGTGAGGAAGTAACTACTTCCACCAATCGACTGTGTCCTTATAGGTCCACACAAGTCTGTATGCACTTAGCTCAAGAGGTTGCTTTTCTCGGTGTGCAACTCCCTTTCATGGTGTTTCTTTCCCAAGATGCAACACTCACAAGTACTAGTAGGTTCTCTGATGGGAGGTAATCCTCTGACCATCTGTTTCTGCTGCATTAATATTAAACCAGAAAAGTGCAAGTGTCCAAACTGAAAGTGCCATAACCAATAATCATTAGAACATGCAACTGTAAAAGAACTGATCTGATCATTGTAATTCATAATTAGAGGAAAGAGTTTGTTCCTCATCATCTGCACCTTTGGTATCAGCTGCTTGCTTGGGGGATTGTCATATATAACACATCCTTGACCTTGAAAGATAACTCTGTATCCTTTCTGTGTCAATTGACCAACACTTATAAAATTATGTTTGAGACTAGGAACATAATATACCTTTGAGATTGTCTTCGGCCCCCCTTGCTTGGTCAGAATGTTGACCACTCCTTTTCCATCTACATCCACAGTCTTGTCAGTCCCCAAATTTACCTTTGTTTTCACAGATTGGTCCAAATTTGCAACCAAATTTGTGTTGCCTATCATGTGGTTATTGTAACCATTTTCCAATAGCCACGCATTATCAAAAGGTTCATGCATGGTATGTGATCTTATTTAGAGTATTATATTACTGTGCTAAGATCCTCCTTAGATTAGAAACAAAATGCTTTCATTGTGCTTAAGGATTCATGAATTTTTGCAAATGAAATGATGAGTTTTTATGTTAATTTTATGAGCAATTTAACATAAATAAGAGACTGAACAACAACATAAACATGTATAGAACATAATCAAAAACATATTACAATAGGAACATGATAAAGGATTTCACCCCTCCCGGGCTATGTCTCCTTGGTCCAGCTTCCAATGGCTTGGGCCTCTCTATTATGCTCAAAAGTGTAAAAATATGTGTTTACAATGCTCAAATGCTTCTGAAACCTACTTCAATCAATCAAGAATACTAAAAAATGGTACCCCAACCTTTTTTTGCTCCTCATTTCGTCAAAATATGCCTTAGTTACGACTTTTTCCATTCTTTCCACAATTTCCTCCTCCAAATCTGGCTAACTGTTAGTTAAATTCATTATCTGGAGTTAATTCTGGCAGTTTCGTCGAAATTGGTGGTCCTGTAAACTTCCCCGCCAACGAACCTGTCTATCTCACGGTTAAGGCCAAGTGATCATATGCAAGGTGGTTAGGTCTGGCAGTTAAGGCGATGGTTCCGGCTTGTGGCGGTAACATAACTGCTGCAGACGAGGTGGTCACATGGGAGGGTCACCGGCGGTTACGCTGGCGGTCTTCCCCCAACCTGGCGATCAATTCATACTAATACAAACCCACTTGCATTGATAGTTAAGAACCATCATGCAGGCACAATGGTAGGCCTTAGCACTCTGAAACGGGAGGTTGCGGGATCGAGCTCGGCCTCTGACCTATCTTGCCAACCAATATTTTAGCTGACCATTAGGAGGACACATGGTGGCCATAAACTATTGCAAATCACAATCAGTCGAAGCAGGGGTGATTCTCCATAACGGGTTGTTGTGCTGTGCGATATGCAATTGCAACTTGACTCTGCCACAACCAATTTTGTAAACGCACTTTATCCATGCAATGTGCGATTGTGATTTATCATAACCAAGCACATTTGTGATTTTTTAAAATTTTGTGAATATTACGAAATCAATGATGAATATTTTTCTTGTGTGGATTTCTTCCTCACCCTTGAAGATCGTGTTAATCGATGGTGTCATACCTTACCATATACTTCCATCCATTCTTTTCATCATTTCCTCAAGGATATTTATCAAGTCTTCGATAGGTATGGTTACCGAGATGTTCTTAAAATAATAAATCAACTAAGAATGAATCCTAATGAATCAGTTGAGGATTTCTCTGATCAATTCCTTCACCTTTGTTATGAATTTCCTGAAGAAGACACAAATTGGGATTTCTTTAAGTGAAATTTTGAGTGTTTGGTTCACATCTCTTTGCAGAGTGAATTTGTACCTCCTTATGTTTCTACTTCCCAAACTCTTGTAAATCATGAAACACCTCTAATTTCAGAGGAGGAATCTATGATTCCTTTTGCTCCTTGTCCTCCTCCCTTTTCAGTTCCATTGTGGGTGCCTCCTCATGATGATGCCAAAGTTGGGAATTCTAGAAATCAAATTCCTAATCCATATCTTCATCGTCCTCCCTCTTTTCATGATTCATCTCTAATGGAAGAAACCCTGTAATGGATCATGGAGCCTAGGGTGAAGGCTAATCCTTTCATTCCTCAAGATGACATTGGAACTCTTAACAACAATCTTGAATCTGGTTATGTTGAAAGTGTTACTTCGTCAAGGGACATCAGTCATCCTCTATCATCTACATGTCATGACTCTGTGTATCATGATTTTCTTGATCAATCTGCTCCACCAACTATGACTGAACATATGTCCAAATGGCATATAATACCGAACAAACCTATATCCATAGCATAAGTGGTTGATGAAAACCATCATAAGTAGTAGATGAGAACCTCTACGACATTCTGGCTTATGCTCTAATTTTAACCCAACTAAGGTGGTAATCAAGCCAATGTACCATGAGTGAGACCACTGAGTGGGGGGGTTTCATCACTGGTTCACCATATTAGAATCTGGTTGTGATGTTATCTATGTTGGTGTCTCATTGAACCTCCTCTTCTTGGTTCGATGAGCACTTTCTATTAGTGAAAAATCAATCTTATATAGGATTGACCTTTCCATAACCTATGCATCATAGGGGCTCATTGTTGCTTTCCATTAATAGCCATCCTCAAAGGATTGCCTACAACGATGGCTCAATGGTCCCAACCCAAATATTTTGATTGGAGATGTAATTGGAGGCCTTGGCAACAATGATCACTTCTCTGATGAGCACAATGACTATAGATATGCCAGTGGACTAATTGACATTGATGATCATGTTAAATGCTCGTAATTGATTATGATTGTTTCTTCCAAGAGACTGATATGGCAATGCAATTTCCCAGGTAAATTTCTAGGAATGCCACCGCTAGGAGGAGGCTTTATGTGTTTTTGATAATACGTTGGAAATACTGCTATCAACGCAAATCCCCAAAAAGAAAAACTTGTGGTATAATTTATATATTGATATCAATGTAATCATGGACCCCAAATAGAATAAAGAAAATTAATTCACCCTAAGGTTAAAGTAAAGAAACAAATTGGGAAGAAATCATAAATTTACCTATTAGAATGGAAAAGTTGTAATTTCCGTGACTTGTAAAGTGGACACAACACACAATTATGATAAGTAACAAAAATGATTCACATATACATATAACAGGATAATGTTTTAGATGTTTTGAGTTTAGTACACCCACTAATATTAATATTGGAAGCTTCAAATGAGATCGACGAAGATAAGCGACATATTATTTCCTATAACAGCCTAATTACTTGGGCTCACTGAGTAAATTCATTACATCTTATTGATCTGAAATGATCATATGTTAAATTGAAGTTGAATTGATTAATTCCATCAGTGAATTGAATGTTAACTTAAAGTGCTTTAACCATGAGAACTGCTTGAAAAGGAATGAATTGACGACATAATTGAAACAAAAGAAAGATGCAAACAAAAGTGGAAAGAAGAAAAGCCACAGCAATACCAGACAACAAGATTGATTATGGATTTCGTCCCTGATGGACTACGTCTCCGGGTCCACTTTCAAGATGGGCGCTTTCTTTATTAAGATTGAATCCGAGGAGATCAATTACACAGAAAATTAACCAAGTAGATTGTGCATGCAGACACTTTTGGTTACTGTCACAAGAAAGTTCTCTGAAATAGCTTTCCAACGCCTATCATGGTTCCCAATTCTAACTCCTAATGCTCATGTTACACTGAAAACAAAAACTGCCTATAACCTCCAGAAACTGCGTGCAAAACCCAAAACCACTCCCCCTTCTTCAAAGCACCAATTTGGCTTTATAGCCCTCCAGATACACTCTAACTCCCTCATGCTGAGTTTAGGAGTGAATACACTGAATGTAGGGTTCATATCCTTCGGTCTTGTCATTGAATGACACCTAGGGATAAGCTTACATGGTGGTTGCAATAATAAATTGCATAAAGCAAAATAACAAACCCAAAATAAACTTTAGGTTTGTCATAATCCGCTGGCAGTCAACTGACTGCACGGAGTTGGTTGACCACCCATGTGAATAGGTTGCGGTCTAGCCACAAAATGCCATAGTGACCCTTAGCCCCAGCGGTTCCATCTACTGGCGTGGTCTTCCCGCAACATGTGACAACTTCCGCTGATGGTTCCGTTCCCCACACGATTAGCTGCTACGATCAGTCTGACTGTTCATATGTCACAGGTTAACGCAACTCCGCCCAACGGTTCACTGATAGCTGTTGTAAACTCCGTGGTTTTGAAGCCTGTTACTATTTTCTACCCATCACATAGACATGGATATGGCTAAGGTTTGGAGCTGCGCCGATGCGGTGGTTACCCTGACGGTTCCCGTCCGCCCATGTGAACATAAATGCATTCTGACGCGGTTTAGGAAGTTACGGTTAGGGAGCTGTAATACATTGTAATGTTTAATTTATGTGGTTTATGTGTATTGCATGACCCGAATGGGTTTTATCTTAGGTTTTAATGTATTGAGATACATGGTTTAGGTATAGGTTAGGGTTTATGTGTATTAGGATGAATGACTTAGGTTTAGTGTACTTTAATGCATGGATTTAGGTTTTGTATTAGGGTTTAGGTCTAGGACTTAACAACATTTGTCCTAAAACCATTTTATACAGCAATTCACAATGTGACATACAAACCCTAAAGATGACAACCATGGATCATTCTTGACAACCCAAACCCTGGTGGAACTGACGATGAAGATGTCGACAACCAAATCCCAGTGGAATTGGTAACAAACACATGTCGATAACTAGGTACATATCCTTCACACCATGAAAACCATTGACATCACCAGACAACCTGAACCATAAACATGATTGTCAAAGCGGAAGACACCAAATACTGAATGCTGACGACGAAACTGGCGAAGTTGATAAAGTTCAAGACCTCATCGATTATAATCATTTGAAGACCACTTTGACTTTGAACCACTGAAGACTCCGCTCATGCTGGACTAACAAGATCCTCCTGGATCACTTATCAATGCTTATAGTTCCAAATAATTTTTCAAAAGGTTATTCTAAAGCTTTTGTTGGAATCAATTATGGGTGCACCTCTTTTTTCATACTTGGATGAAGAGATCATGGAATTGATGACTTTGATTACTTATATGACGATTGGATTGTCATTTCCATTATTGGCAATTGTTATAAACTTGTGACCATTGAGAAATTGCAAAGCACCAAATATGCAATTTTCCATTTGGGGGATGAGATTGTTATTCCCATTATTGGAAATTTTCCATTGTTGTGATCTTGTGACTTACAAAAAAATAAAAAAGCCTAAATCTTCACTTTATCTAGAGATATTGAAATAATTACGTCTCTGCATTCAAAACCATATCAGTGATTGGTGTTTGTGACACAACGTTTAATGCTAATTTAAATAGTTTCAACTCACAACCTCTGTGCCATCAGCCAACCGTCATTGAATTGTAGCCTCAAGAAAATATCCCTTGTACATATTGATGCTTAGGAAAGCAAAACAAAATGGAGACCAAGACTCCTACCTTCTAAAGTTATTCAACTCGAACAAAAAATTGGGCTCAATATCGCCAAGCTTTTCTAGCGGAGATGCACATTTTATCTCAATGCAGTAGTAAAGACCACCACCATTCGATCTTTTCCCTCATCGCTGAATTGACAACTTCCATATATGGATGTTGCTTAGATTTCCTTTTCCATTGCGAGTGAAATAAATGTAGAACTTCGTCCATAGCCAAATTTTTCCAATGGATCTCATTAGCAATGTTGTGAAAGGAAATGCGTCCAGATCCAACAAATCACTTGTTATGATATCACCATTTCCTTCTCAAGGGGCAGATCTATGAACATATTGAGGGTTTTTCTATCATATTGTAGGTGTACAAAGCTACAAGCTCCTGATTTAATTAATAGCTTGTACTGAGGGCCATGATTTTGATCATAAACATTAAACAACATGTTTTATTACTAACAAGCATACTACTAGTCCTCTAGTATGGTCTAATATTTTGATCCTAAGACTATACTTATAAGGTGTTACACGCATAGCTTTTAATAATGATGCTTATGATAATGTCAATACAATTATCCACGCCAAATCCTACCTATCCTTGAATTACTTCTAGTAGTTATCACGTCTGAAGCTTTGTTTGTGTGGAAAGGCAATGTGCAAAGCTTTCCGCTTTCCGCACAATGAAAGCTCCACACTATTCTAACCGTGAAATGGATTATTGTGAAGTTATGCTTAGTGGATTATTGTGTTTGAAATTATATTCAGAGGTAGAAAGACTTATATGGTTGTTGTAGGGAAAAGTATCCGACTCGGATGACCCTATCCCACTTTAAGGGTGATAGTTCCTTAGCAACAACTGTAAAACAAACTACTTAAGGTTTACTTCTTTATGAAAGCAAAAGAGAATGGAGAAATGCACTAACCGTTGCCTTGCGCTTAATGTCGAATCCAAACTCTTCTCTTTGGCCGCTTGCTCCTAGCTCCTTGTTCTTTTGCTTGCCCAGCTACAATGAGATCCTGCAAAATAACAAAGAAGGAAACTACAAGAGGCATGCAATCATAACTGGTTCATGGATTAGTGTAAACCAAACATGCAATCATCACAATATATTATTGAAACAAGAGCACATAGAAGAACCTCAATAGCTTTTATTAATGAAGAAGTAAAGGTTCTGAGAGTATTACAACCATTGAAGGCTCCAACCCAGCAACACCTCCCAGCAGAAAGAATTGCTCCTCTTCACCTCTCTCAAACAATCACCCAATAGCTCAATAGTGAAACCAACAGCATGTCATTACTTTGCACAAAATTCCAGCCCCCTGAGCTCATAGGAGAGAGCTCAATGAATTGAGAAAGGATGAGTCAGCTTGCAACTGATGTGTAGCTGCCTTGTGTCCTCTCTCTCTTCAGTTAATCTTTAGTTGATCTTCAGTTCTTGAGTCCACTTGGAGAACCTTGCTTCCACTTGGAGAAACAGAGCCTCTGACTCATCACAAGGCGAAATCCCTGATCCAAGTGTCATTTTTGGAAGATTCCAAAGCAATGACTCATTGTGCCACTTGTCCCATCCCACTCAGCGCAGGTGGCCTTTGTCCCACTTGCTTTGCAACGCAGGTACACCATGGAGCAACTGAGTTTCAGCGCAGAAACCTAGTGGAGCACCTGCTTTGATTTCAAGATTGCTTGTTTTTGAGTGTTTTCAGGTGGAGAACTGATCTGAGAGCTGTTGGTTTGTTGACCTTGTTCCTCTAGGGGTAGGAACATCATGTTTAGGGAACTTTGGATCCCTTGGATTATTGACAATTCACGTCTGTTGCTGTAAGGCACAAAATTGTCTATAACGGATGCCCCCTAAAGTATGAGGTCGATTATCGGGTGAAATGCTTTATTGAGAGGATCCGAAGTTCATTCAATCTGCTGAGAAGTGTCCTGTAATAAGATACAATACAATACATTATTTTTCATACATTTTCATGATCTAGCTGAGGCGGGCATTCCCATGCTCAGCTTTATAAATACATTTTGGTACATAGAACAGACGATCGTCTGATTGTAGACTGATAATTCTCTGCTGAAATTATCATCCTTTGAGAAGGATGATCATCTGCTGTAATGATGTACATATCAAATGTCTTTATGTCCTGAATATATATCGCAGCCCGGATGGATGAAACTAGATCTGGGGTCTTCAATCTCTTCCGATCTTCACTCGATGTACAAGTCGATCCATGTGAAAATTTCTTGAAGTCGAACATGGAAAGACATCGCTTGATTACCAGTCAATGATGTAAACCGTTAACAAGCGCGAGAGGAATCACCGATAAGGATGATGACCCTCAAGGTACGGCAGTACAATCCACATGGTGGGAATAAAGGACTTGGCGTCGATCACCATGCAAAATCTTCTGGTCGAAGGTCATTAATGTATACCTGTCGCCGGAAGTGAGAAACTTGCCATTGAGGCATGCAAGCTTCAAAGTACTGAAGGGGGTGTTCCTAGATCAACTCCTTGGATAATGAGCTGATGTCGACAAGGAGCGATCCGTCAAAGGAGGGCCTTAATGAATCCCACATCAGTGACACGGAACGGAGCTAGTGATTGTGATGAGGTGAAAACAAACTGTGATGTATGATTCAGGGTGGCGGTCATGAAGTGGATGAAGGATAATGTATGGCAGTGGATGGAACACGGTTGACTCTTTACAGAACCACATCTCTTGAACATATAACGACACTGATGTGATGGATTGGTAGCATTACCCCAATTGTGGATGGTGTGGCGAGGACCATGGTTATGAGACCGGTGAATGAAACAACCCAACCCGATGTGATACGGAGGACAAAGTGTCATGTTCAAGAGCGACTTGCTACCATTAATGCTGTGAGGTTCTCCCAATTTTTCCCCAGTCATTGCGGACCAGTACCTCTTTATTTTTGTCAAGCTTGAGGAGGATAACATATTCTTGTTCTATAACCTGCCCTTCGGGCAAGCCCATCGCTATGTTTTAACGAGCCTAGCGATAGGGAAACTCGTTCTCGTCTAAAGACAAGTTTGCCGCTATTTAATCATTTTAACGAGTCTAACGACAAGGAAAACTCGGTCCTTTTCATTTTTAGAGAGTCTGAAAAGGTACGAAAAGTTAACTCCAAAATTCCTTTTTCGTCTTCTAATCCCTTAAGTCCGAAAAAGTATAAAACCATACAGAAGGGATGAATTTTCGATTTCTTTAACGAGCCGAACAAAACAAGCGCTCGATCTTTTTGTGCAATAATCCCTCAGGTCCAAAAAGATTAAAATCTAGAGGAGGGATAGCTCTTCCGGTCCTTTTAACGAGCTGGAAGGCCAAAACTCGGCAAACTTTTCATATTTTACGAGTCAGTGAAAAGAGCTCAAAGAAGACTTGTCTTTTGAGGAACGAGTGATGAACAGGGATAGCAGCAGATTCCAGGTACAGGTTGGAATTCTCCAATCACGGCAGTGTCACAAGGATGGCTAAGTGAAATCACTCTTCGCAGCTGTTCCTCAAAATGGGTAAACACACATATGGAGGTGAACGATTGGCCAAATGAACGGATGGAGGTGATGGCATATAAACACGACCAAGGGCTTTTAATATGGCTTTCAAAGGTTACATTTCTCCAGGTTATTTACCGGTTCATTTTTTCTGGATGAGCTTGAACTGCTAGGGAAAGATTGCTCACAACTTGTGTTTATTTTTTAACGAGCATGAACTCTGTACAAAACTGCTCGATTCTTGCGTTTATTTTTTAACGAGCATGAACATTGCTAAAACTGCTCGATTATATGGTTTACTTTTGATTTTTTACCATAATTAGCTTCTCTTTTTCATTGATAGCACTGCATTTTCAAATTGCTGCAACAAACTAGTTAGAAATGAGTAATATTTACTTGAAAATGAGATTAACACATTAATATTTACCTTGAATTACGTAAGAAAGCAAATAAAAAGGGTTTTTACCTCTCATTTTACCATTTCATTTGCATTTTGCTTGTTGGAGCTTTGGAGGAGCCTCTTTCCCCTTGATTTTCATCAGCTGATTCCGGGAGATTCTGCGGACGATTTTCGGCGCCGTTTGGACCAGGTAGGAGCTAAACCTTAGCTCTTCATTTTCATGGTTTCATTTTCCTGTTTTATGCCTGTTTTGCTGTTCTATTGAGCCTCTGGGGTTTTTCCAGGGTGCCCTCTGATCAACGCAGGTTCTCCATTCGAAAACTGCGTTGGGATCCAAGCTGCTTGAAGGCAGCTTGTCCCCCAACGTAGGTAGTACACTGGGCACCTGCTTTGGGGCATAAAAGCAACAATTTTTTACAAATTTTGATGAAATTTTCGCCAGTTTTTCATCAATTTCAGGAGCTGACTCATTCTCTTGTTTGTCTTGCAGGGGTTCTTGAACAAGATGGCCCTAACATGGCGAGAACGAGAACATGAAGAATAAGATATGATTTCCATTCATGATCCTGTTACGATGGGCGCATTACGAGACTGTGGTTTACTGAAGTTTTTCCGTATCTCTAGCATGAGAGCACAGATTTCACTACTGCAGTACTTGCTTGATGCTTGGGATCCTGTTAACCAAGTATTCTAGATCAGGAACAAACCTATCCCATTGACTGTGACATATATTTACTTCTTGACTGGCTTGTCAAGGCAGGGTGCCCCTATTTCTTTATCAGGTACAGTTCAGGGGAATGATTCCGTGAGAGATTATGTCCGCCAGTATTGCAGGGAGGGGTCCCAGCCGAGCAGAGACGGCAAGGTGGTTATCCGTGATGTTACTAGCAGGCCTCTCAGGTCTATCCTGTATACTCTTGGTAGGATGGCCGGTAGCGCATCTTTACATGTTGCCAACAGGTCTCATATGCAGTATGCCTTGGAATGTGTCCAACCGAAGATCTTTTACTGGAGTGATGCAGTGCTTAGTCAGATGAAAAACCAATTGAACAAGGTGAAGGACGGGAAGCCGAAGAACTTTGGTTTTGGTTCGATTCTGACTGCCTTCGCCTTGGAGAAGATCCCTCTGATGCAACCTCAGTACATTGATCTCGGAGTGCCTTCTCCTACCGAGCCACGTATGCAGCGATGGGTCGATCACATGTCCAGACATGCAGGTCAATCCCAGATTTCTTTCAATGCTGCTTTCTTCAGGTGGTTCGATCGCCAGGAGATGTCTTTTTCCGAGTATCCATATGTTGGTATGGATTTCTGGGGTGATCCGGATATGGTACTGCCAGACGGTGCTCATGGGATGCTACTGGTAAGAACTTCAACCATATTATTGTTCATTGTTTTCATTTATAATGTTCTTGTGCATTATTCTATCAAGAATTTAATTGAACTCATGTATGCTTGCAGATGTCGATCCTGTTCGTCCGGCAGTTCGTCCGAGACCACCTGTTATTGCTCCGGCAGAGGAACCTGCTCGGAGGGTTATTATCCGTGATCTTAGCGATACTGAGAATCTTACAGCTGTGCAGGGGCAGGTTGAGAACCTTACCCGCGGTCTTCCGGATGTACAGATTGACGAGTTACCTTTACCGATGCAGCAGCATACTATCGGTGTGCCTAGACGATGGACCCGTCTTCTGCGCATGATAGCACAGACTGTGGCTTACTATCAGGAGCATCACTAGGCTAGGGTGCCCCCTAGCATTTTTGAGTTTTTCAGGTCATATGACCAATTTTGTCTTGGTTACAGAACATTATGTATGAACTTTATGGACAGCTTATATATATTTTGATTTTCGGGTCTTATTCTGGTTGATTTGGATGATTCATATGTACACTTTTTATGATGTGTCTTTTTATAAATGTTGCAAATGTCTATCTAACACATAGTTTGCCAATGAGTCAGTTAATGTGTTTAGATTTCTTGAAATATGTTGATATTGAATTGAATCAAATCGTCTTTCCAAGATCTTTACTCTTAGGAACATGCGATAAATAGCTGGGTTACGGACAGAATATATACCATTGAGTTGTAGTATTACGAGCTGTGAGTCTAGCCTGACAATTAGTCGGCGTATGCCTCGTGTAATGGCATCAGAGAGTAGTTCTATCAACGCGCTATACTCAGCGATGTTATTCGTTGATTGCCCAATACATACACCTCTGAAACTTACTAACTCGCCACTCGGATAAAAAATGGCCCATGCTGCGGAGGATAGGTTCCGCGAACTACGACTCGCTCCGTCGACATACCCAACACATGTCTCCATAAGGTTTGACATCTGCAACAAATGAAAAGGGGAATCACTCAACCAAAACAAGAACTTTGGCGAAAACAAAATACAACAAAAGCATGCAGGTTACTATTTAAGCATAGTAACGCTTGAGGTACAGCACGTTCCGGGGCTGCGCCAGTGGAATCCCGTCGTAATCTATTAACTCGTAGGCTCCTTTTTCTAACACTCTTTTAACAATATAGGGACCCATCCATAAGGAATTGAATTTACCTGCTCCTAATTTATCGGATTCTTGGTCATAAAGCAAGACCAAATCACCTTCTGAGAAGACACGGGGTTTGACATTTTTGTCGAACTGAGCCTTGACTCGTTTCTTATGGGCTTCGTTAGCCAAAGCGGCATCACGACGGGTTTCATCCAATTGGATTAATTCCAAGAAACGAGCCTCTTCTTCCGAAGTTCCGGGGAGGAGATCAATTGCGAGTTTAAGCAACGAAATTTCACACTGGATCGGTAAGACTGCTTCTAGACCGTACACCAATTGGAAAGGTGTGAAACCGGTCGCGTTTCTTACCGAGGTTCGGTAGGCCCACAAGGCTGCATACAGGATTAGGTGCCATTTTCTTTTATGAACTCCGATCATCCTCTGCAACATACGCTTCAGGACCTTGTTGATTGCTTCAACTTGTCCGTTGGCTTGTGGATAATACGGAGTAGAGCTGTCGTGAGATAGCCCTAGTTTGGCAGCTAATTCGACCATCATGTGATTACGGAAGTGCGATCCATGATCTGTAACTATAGCCTGGGGTACACCGAACCTGGCGACTACATGATTGAAAAAGAATAGGGCAGCTGTTTCACCAGTATTGTCCAATGTAGGCATCACCTCGGCCCATTTGGTAAAATAGTCAACTGCGACTATAATATACCCATGCCCCCTGGTCGAGGTGGGGTTACATTGCATGAAATCGATGCCCCATTTGGCGAAAGGCCCAACCGCAACTATTGGTTGCAGCGGTGCGGGTGGTCTTCTGGTTTTGCTATCAAAGATTTGGCAGGAATGACAACTTCGGACTGCGATTATGCAATCTTTGAACATTGTTGGCCAAAAATATCCTGCTCTTAATATCTTTTGGGCTGTAGTGAAACCTGATTGATGCCCCCCACACGCGCCTGAATGACACTCATTCAGGGCTTTTTCGGCTTCTTCATGGGTGAGACACCTCCTCAGAACGGTATCGATACCACGACGGTAAAGAGTATCACCGACGATCATGTAGTCTTTTGCTTGGTATCGTATACGTTTCTGTTCGGAGTGCGAGGTGTCAGGCCGAAACTTTTGGGTTTGGAGATAGATAATTATATCTCCATACCATTCATCGCTTGCAGATATCAGAAATAAAGTCTCGTCCACTATTGACTCCTTGGAAGCTTCGTCGTTGGACGATGATGGGAGATCGCATAATAATTCTGCGAATACCAGAGCTTTCTTTGACTTGGATTTCACAAATTCCAGATCAAACTCTTGAAGGATCGCTATCCATTTGGAATATTTGCCCCCCAGCAACTGTCGCGACAGTATATAAGTCATGGGGTTGCAATCTGACAGAATGATAGTTTTCCTAAAGAGGATATAATGTCGAAATCTCTGTACCGCTTGAACAGCAGCGAGCGCTAGCTTTTCAACGTAAGAATATTTACTTTCTGTATCATTTAAGTTTTTACTTAAATAATAGACAGGATGTTCAACTCCATCGACTTCTTGTACTAAAACCATCGCAATGGTTGTATCTGCCACAGCTAGGTACAGGTTAAAATCCCTAAGATAATCTGGGGCGTACATTAATGATGCTTTTACTAGAGACTCTTTCAAAGCGTCAAAGGAAGCTTGCGCAACCTGGTCCCAATCGAAGGGTACATCCTTTTTCAAAAGACGTGTATAACCTTTAGCAAGTTCTGCGTAATTTGGAATGAACCTCCTCAGAAAGTTTGCTTTCCCTTGGAGTTTCTGAATCTGAAGCAAATTCGAAGGTGGAGGCAAATTAATGATTGCTTGAACCTTACAGGGGTCGAGACGAATCCCATCTTTAGAGACTACAAAGCCAAGTAAACGACCAGAACCGACGCAAAACACACATTTGTGAGGGTTGAGTCTTATCTTGTAGTGTCGGCAACGTAGAAATATCGCTCTTAAATGTTGCGGATGATCAGTCCGCTTTCGCGAATGAGCCGGAAGATCGTCGAGATATGGTTGAACAATGCTCTTGATGTCATGGAAGGCGTAATCATAGCCCTCTGAAAAGTTTCCACTGCGTTCTTCAAGCCAAAGGGTAATTTTCGATAAGCGAACGTGCCCCACGGACATATAAATGCAGTCTTTGACTGGTCCTGTGGGCGGATATTTATTTGATTATACCCGGAAAATCCATCCATAAAGGAAAAGATTTCACATCCGGCGCATTCATCAATTATCTGGTCGATGAAGGGCGTAGGGTAGTTGTCCTTCGAACAAGCTTGGTTTACATCCCTATAATCGACGCACACTCTTATCATCCCTTGCTTTTTCATAACAGGGACAATATTCGATACCCAATCGGTTAGAGGAACCGGGTAGATGAATCCAGCATGGAGAAGTTTCTCAACTTCTGCTTTAATGGCAGCGGCTTTCTTAGGGTGCACCTGCCGAAGCCGTTTTCTTACTGGTTTGACATCAGGATACATTTTAATTTCATGTTCAACGATACTCGAGTCGATGCCTGGCATTTCATCATATGACCAAGCAAAGACATCTCTAAATTCGCGAAAGAGAGCGTTATATATTTTCAGTTCTGAAGGGGAACAACCTTTGCCAACATGAATATTCTCTACAACATCAGGTTTTGTCGAGATATTTATGGCTATAGTCTCTTCGATATTTGATAAGTTTCGCTCAGAATCCACCGTGTTTACAGTATTTGTTAGGAATTCAAAGACTAAAGGGTGGTAAAGATCTTTCTGAGTATCTTCTTCGTATTCTGGAAAAAGGGAACGATGGTGGTGATCATTCCATGGTTCCCCCTCAATCATCATTGATTGTAAGATTCCTTCGTCAGTCCCATGTACTCTCGACCAAGGATCTAATGGGGTACCATATTCTCTAGATCTATCTACCCAAACGCTCGACGAGCGTTGATTTGGGTTCGCCTCCCATGCATGAAACATTGATTGCTACAATATTTCAATGGGGCTTGGTGGCAAAACCATTGCATGATCCATAGAGACTCTGCCTTCTGTGACTTTCAAGGTGGATACCATATTGCATGTTGCTACAAATGGTACATTTCCTATACAAATAGGAGGTGGTAGCGCGAAAGTTCCCATCATAGTGGGGTCTTTCAACAGACCTACTCCAATGTCTTGAATCGATCGGTCGCTGCCATGGATCATGGGGACGCTTCCTGTAACTTGTGAACCATTAGGGAGGAAGTTTTGTTGATCGACGACCGTAATCCCTCCTTCAAAGGGGAATGCGATCTTCCTAAAATAAGTCGACACAACAGCTTGCATGGCATAAATCCATGGCCTTCCCAGTAGGATGTTATAGTCAAGATTGCCATCGATGACTTCAACATCTATTTCTACTGTTTTGCCCCCTAGTTCAACCTTCAGGTTACTAAGGATATCGTAAGGGGTATATATCCTTCCGTCGAATGCTTTTAATGTTGTCGATGATCGCGACAAGGTTGGAGATCCCAAAGTTTTCCAGCAACTCATCGACATAATACACGTCGATGCTCCTTCATCAATAATCGTTCTGTGAACTGTTTTGTTGAGGGCTTTCACTTGGACAAGGAAAGCTAGTTGAGCTGGTAATTGAGGATCATACCCTTTGTGATCAAAAGATACCAGATTGGAATCTTTAGGATCCACCCCACCAATTGCTGATAACAACGCCTGCCTTTGGGATGGGCAATGTTGTAGTACCTCAAGAGTCGACATAGCAGATGGCGATTGTGCCAAATCTTCTACTATGTTATAATGTTGTGCCGCTCTGGCACGAGGATTAAATGTCGACTTGTGTACTACTCCCTTTGGCGGTTTTATTGTTAATTCATGTGTGGGGGGTACAACTTCTGCCGAAGTTGTTGTCGAACTGCTAGGTTGATCTGTCCCTTTATCGTTTGACACCTGTGGATTCCTATAATCTTTGCTCCTTGTTGAAATCAAAGCATCATTTTGCTGTTACGAAATCGACAACATAAGTACTTGGGACGGGGAAGCGTTTCCACTATCAACCAGATTTTGACCTGGGTTAGGAAATCGATCACTTGACACAGTTGAGGTATGAGGACTTTTAAAGAACCTCTTTAACTCAGCTTTGAATGGGCAATCCTTAGTGTTGTGATCTTTGTCATCGCATATTTGACATGGAAACCGTTTCCTATTCCCAGGAGGGTTTGAAGAATTTTTCTTAGGAGATGACTCACCTTGTTTATTCTTCTTCCCTTTGTTTTGATTCTTCTTGCTTCCTGGTTGATTGGTTTCTTTGCCCTTATCTGTCGAGACGGCATCTACTTCCGAAGCAAGAACTTCTTCATGCGCATTTTGATTCGAATCCTTACGGGCCTTCTTTTGTTGGGTCTTTTTCGGATTCGTGTTTGCTGTGCCAATCACGCCATCACCGGCATGAGAGTCACTGTTTGATTTAGGAGGAGGAGGGATTGAAAACTCTGGTCTAGGGGCATCTGGTATTTTGTCATAGAGCGTGTCGGACTGAGTATATACTAAATCCAAGTATTGTGCACGAGCGATAACCTGCTCTTCTGTTACGACTCCTCCCTTTGCTACATCTTCCGTTATGGCCGGAAGTAACGACTTTATAAACCACTCAGCTAAAAGCTGATCAGGAACGTATGTTTTAACCATTCTTCGTCGACGTCGCCACTCATGTATATGATCTGATATATGAGTTGCGGTTGTCTGTTTGAAGTTAGTCAATATCTCTGTTCCTATTTCATACCTTATTGGTAATTGAAAGTGGGTCAAGAATGTCGTGGCAAGGGAGCCAAAACTGTCGAACGAAGCTCTAGGCAATTCTATATACCATTTTGCCGCTGGACCTGTCAATGTCCTCTGAAAGAGGCGAAGCCTTATCGAATCGTCATTTAAAGTGTTCGACGAACACCATAGATGAAATGTCATCACATGATTTGACAGGTCTTCACCTGGATTTCCATTGAATTTAGGAATGTTGGATGGAAGTTTGTGTGGAATCACTGGCCACCAAGGAGCGTAAGCAATTGGATCATTGGTCAACCGATGTAAATCAGGCAACTCTAAAGTCGCCACGAATGGTAACTGTTGATTCAAGTTAGGTGAAGCGTAACCATGATACGATGGAATCGCCTGAACAGTTGGTCTTTGCATACCAGCATAATGGAGTTGATGTTGGTATGATGAATACGGTTGATGGACTTGACCACTATAAAGTGATTGACTTTGACCATTTTGGATATATGGTTGTCCAGTATTCGCAAAGATTTGCTGTTCAGAACCTTGATATACTTGTTGGAATTGTGGCTGTTGGTATTGCACTATCCATGGTTGTGATACCATGGGTTGTTGCGCTACACTAACCATTGGACCAAGATGTGGGGTAGTTGTACCCGACTGTACTTGTGTTGCCCCACCAGTAGGCGATTGTGGTTGGGTTGCAAGGTCAAGGGGCTGTTGCATGAGAACCTGAGAAATCTGAGGTTGACATACAACAGGCATTGTTTGAACTTGCGACACGGTCACAATAGCCGGTGTAGTTGGGATGTTTGTCACAGGTACACACTGTTGCATAGAATATACAACTCTCGGTGGCTGGGATAGCATAGGTACCCAACTACTCGTTGCAATTCCGCCATAACTTGAATAAGGTTGAGAACTCTCGTATGGGTACCCTCCCGGAGGGGGTAATGAAAAAGCATACTGCCCCCCATACGGTAGCAATCCAGAACTCAAGGCAATTGATTGTCCTGGAGGACTGGATGGCCTAATTAGATTCCCAAAAGGGTTGATTTGATGAGTCTCACCATGAGAGTTACCAGACATTACTCTGGAACAAACAGGAACAGACCATACTGTCGAGATAGTCTCTTGGTGGACTCCTTCTAGCGACTGAGAGCTAGTTGGGACAGATGGTATGCCGACGAACATTGTTGGATTTGCAGCAGGTAATTCTGCCGTCGCCGTGTCATTCGACACAGTCCTAGATGTCGACGGTTGTTCAGTCATTTTTAGTCTATCCAATTGATCACCTAGTGATTCTACAGGAACTTCCACTAGTGATGGACAAACTTCTGTTGTAGCAGGAAATAGAGTGACCCCTACTCCAAATTGAATTGGAGTGGATACTTGCGGTTCCTCTATAATTTCCTCTATCGCAATCAGACCAGGTGGAAGAGGAAGACCGTCAGGTCCGTAAAAGATTTCCGGTGCCGAAGAAGGGGTTGTATCGACCGCGACAGATGTTTGAGGAACAAAACTCTCTGGACCGGTTACAGATGGAACTGGTTCAGTCATACAAGTATTTGCCCCCAGACTAGGATCAGTATTACTGTCTCTCTGTGGCGATCGAACTTCTTCTATGGAGGCAGGGTTTCCGGAAATGCTTGGAGTGACCAGAATCTCAGATGTTGTTGGAACACTTGTTCTAACTTTTAAAGGAGATTTTGAACTGGTTCGACGAGCTCGCTTTGTCCGGATTGTTTTCGATTCCGGAGACAAAGACGGTTGACTCGCAAGCCTCCGAGAACGACGGATATTCAATTGACTTTCTTCCACGATTGCAGATTACTCGATCAACTAAAATATAAAGGGGGAAAATTTGTGTTTCCGATTTGAATGAATTTTATTAGACGCTTTTAAACATAACTCTGCTTTTTCATGTTTTAAGAGTCGAGAAAAAGCTAAAGATGACTCTAGTCTCCTTCGATGTATTAACGAGCCCGAAGTGACAAATGCTCGGTTGGACCTTTTCAGTTATAGAGTTTGAAAAGGGCCAAAAGAAACTGCTCTGGAGATCTAGGCAGAGGGTGTGCCAAACTTTTCGCGAAACCACAGAATACGTTTTACGGTACGGGTGGTCGATCTTCGTGAATGCTGTGTTCACTGCATCGCGATCAGTAGGGCGGCTGACACGGCTTCCTATGGATAAAGGATAATTGCCTATAGGGGTCTCCCAATATATACGCGACGGTACGTGGGAGCACAAATCCGTATTAGTGCCACCGACTCTCAGGAGGAATCACCCACCTTCGTAGAGATCGACAGTCACTATGTTTAACGATGCCGGAACACGTCTCTACCTAGACCTCTAGATGTTTGCGTTATGTTTCAAATGCGTTGTTAGGTTCATTCAGTATATTTTAAGTTGATCTTTTTTAAAGTTTGCCTTTCAAGGTTCACCACGAGATGTATATGACAAATTCCTAAATGCAGCCTAAGATGAGAAGCAAGCTTTTTCAAATCTTTTTGACTGATGAAAATCTTAACTACTGAGAGAGAAGAAAGGCAAATTCTTTTCACACAGTTCATACAGCACAAACTAATGCACTTTCTCCTAAATCATCATGCAAACTTTTTCAAATGCAAAATGCACAATGCATGTATTTTCTTTTCCCTTTCTTAATGTCAATGGATTACAAAAAGAAAGTGGTTATATAACTTTGATTTCGATTTAGAGCGAAAACAAACAAGTTTGTCCAAAAATCAAAAGACACCTTAAGATTCACTTTCTTAATCACTGGAAATACATGAAATCAAACCATACTAACGGAAGTAAAATGACTAATCAGCTATGGACAGCAAACAAGCTAACTCTTTAGACCAGCAAAATGCCTAACACAGGTTCAGATCTAAGAGGCCAAAAGCAAGACTAGTTTACTCTTCGTTATGGGAAATTGTAAATGAGTAAGAAATACAAAGAACAAGCACAATTTCGTTATATAACAGAGGCAGAATGATGGCAAGTAATATTGGTTTCAGAACAGGTACAAGACTGACACTTAGCAGCAAAATCTAAGTGAAAACAGGCAAGAGAAAGGGAGGAAACCCCAAATGCACTAGGAAAATTTGGGCCAACGCAGGTGCTGCACAGCCAATCTGGCTCTCAGCGCAGGTAGCCCCTTCGGGACCTGTGTTGCAAAGCAGGTAGCCTGTGTACTACCTGCTTTGGAAAACGAGAATTGCGTTTTCACAGTTTCCGAGTCATAATTTTCTCAAAAATGCACGGTTTTTGCTCAAATCAGAAACAATCAGTCAAGCACACTCAAAGGGATGATTAGGAAGGTGCAAAGCTATCACTAAGAGCTTACAAGGATCCTTGTAGATCAGCTCTTCAAATCATGAACTTGCTCAGAAATGAGCTAGAGTAGCTGTCCTCTACTTCGCTTTTGATATAGTCAAAAGCTTTTCGATTTGGTACTCTTTTGTTCAGGAAATGAATAGCAAAATACTACAAACACAATCAAACGGATACGATCCCCAGCGGAGTCGCCAGTTTGTTGTAGGGAAAAGTATCCGACTCGGATGACCCTATCCCACTCTAAGGGTGACAGTTCCTTAGCAACAACTATAAAACAAACTACTTAAGGTTTACTTCTTTATGAAAGCAAAAGAGAATGGAGAAATGCACTAACCGTTGCCTTGCGCTTAATGTCGAATCCAAACTCTTCCCTTTGGCCGCTTGCTCCTAGCTCCTTGTTCTTTTGCTTGCCCAGCTACAATGAGATCCTGCAAAATAACAAAGAAGGAAACTACAAGAGGCATGCAATCATAACTGGTTCATGGATTAGTGTAAACCAAACATGCAATCATCACAATATATTATTGAAACAAGAGCACATAGAAGAACCTCAATAGCTTTTATTAATGAAGAAGTAAAGGTTCTGAGAGTATTACAACCATTAAAGGCTCCAACCCAGCAACACCTCCCAGCAGAAAGAATTGCTCCTCTTCACCTCTCTCAAACAATCACCCAATAGCTCAATAGTGAAACCAACAGCATGTCATTACTTTGCACAAAATTCCAGCCCCCTGAGCTCATAGGAGAGAGCTCAATGAATTGAGAAAGGATGAGTCAGCTTGCAACTGATGTGTAGCTGCCTTGTGTCCTCTCTCTCTTCAGTTAATCTTTAGTTGATCTTCAGTTCTTGAGTTCACTTGGAGAACCTTGCTTCCACTTGGAGAAACAGAGCCTCTGACTCATCACAAGGCGAAATCCCTGATCCAAGTGTCATTTTTGGAAGATTCCAAAGCAATGACTCATTGTGCCACTTTTCCCATCCCACTCAGCGCAGGTGGCCTTTGTCCCACTTTCTTTGCAACGCAGGTACACCATGGAGCAACTGAGTTTCAGCGCAGAAACCTAGTGGAGCACCTGCTTTGATTTCAGGATTGCTTGTTTTTGAGTGTTTTCAGGTGGAGAACTGATCTGAGAGCTGTTGGTTTGTTGACCTTGTTCCTCTAGGGGTAGGAACATCATGTTTAGGGAACTTTGGATCCCTTGGATTATTGACAATTCATGTCTGTTGTTGTAAGGCACAAAATTGTCTATAACAATGGCCATTCATTTATAATCGGTTAATGAAAGGATTACAGATGATATTAGCCATAATTGAGTGTAGGGATATGGGAAATAACATGCATTTGATGTAGTAATGGCTGAAAGAATCAATCACGAGTTGAATATGTGATTAAACTAATAAAAATCCAAAATTTATCTGTTATATAAACACAAAATTTGGCCGATGGGGTTTTTCATTAATTTCAACTTACAATGGGCTCTTAGCAATAATAAGAATATTTTAATCACAAAATAAGCTCTGCACTCTCGCATTTGAGGTGTCTTTTCCCTTATGCAGAGAAGTCGATTGTGCGGGAGTGTGCAGAAAACACATTTCTCCGCATTGTCATACAATCAACTTCTCCACACTCACTGTGCTCATGGTTTATTGCAAGAGCCCATTCAATCATGATCTTCAAGTCCCTAGCTACCAAAACTCCTCCACAACAAGCCATTTGGGACATTTCAAATTTCCCCATAGTGTCAACACCTCTTCTTTAGTGTTGGTTTCATGACCCTCAGACCAATAGAAATGATAGACCATCAATTGGGTGATGGAGATGATGGCTCCACAACTGCATTATCCATTTGTCGAGGCAAGATCTAAATAGTCTATTGTATGATGTGTGTCAATATTCTTATGAGGCCTATAACAATGGCAGCGAGGTGGGTTGCAAGGGTTGATTTCTAAAAATGAAGACACAATTTTAGAAGAAACATTCCTGAAGTCTGGAATGTTATTCTCAAATATGATGTCATTCCTACAAATCTAAATTCCCTAAAGGATGTATTGTTGGATGGCCTTGTATGTTGGATTGTGACCAATCCATCTATTAAGAAAAGCAAAAATGGATGAACTATCCACCATGGGAATGATCCCAAGAGTGTTGTAGACCTATTCCCAAATGAAAATGGAAGCGGGGAAAGCCAGATGTAGGTGCATAGTCTTCTGATGTGCTTCTCTACATAGTGGACAATATCCTGGACCCTTAAATCCTCTTTTTTCCAAATTCTCCCAAGTGAGAATTTTGTTTTGAAAGGTGAACCAAGTAAAACACTTCATTTTCATTGGAAAGTTCCACTTCCACATTTTGACCAGCTAGTCATTGTGATATTCAGGCCTTTGCTTTATGTGTATGTACTTGTAAGTGTCTTTGGCTAAAATTTCCCCTCCAAGGGAAATACCACCCCAAGATAGTCTATCTTGCTGCTTAGACAAAGATATTCGTACATTCATAAGGCGAGATCTATAAGACTTCCATTCATCCCTGTGCTCTAGTAGGAGTTCCAGGAAATCCACTCATGGCCAACTGGGACAAGGAGAAATAAAAGCTTGAAGGCAACCAATATCAACAAGTTTTTGCATGCCACAATCATGAAGGGATTTGACTAAAGGTTGGGAGAGTGTATGGTCCTTATCCTTCCCCATTATCACATCCAGTCCACTATGGATGCGATCTCCACACCCTACCAACCATATTATATTCCCACATAACCAAGGCTTCAATTTTGTTAAGTTGTGCCAGAGAAATGATGCATTCTTCTTTACTAGGGAACCTTCAAGGATCCATTCTTCTATGGATGCTTGATTATTTTGATGAGAAAAGAAAGGTTGAAATTCTTGGTATGTTTGATGCCCCGACCACCATCCTCTATAGGCCTACAAATTGATTCAAGCTTGGAGAGATGGATCTTCTTTTTGCTTCCAACCCCTGCCCATATAAAGTTTGCAATGATGGAATCAATCATGTGAATGATAAACATGAGTAGGTGAAATAAGTGCATCCAATAGACTGTGATTCCTTGTAGGATAACTTTTATTATGATCATTCTTCCACCCATGGAGAGGCATCTGTTTTCCCATAGCCAAAGTTCTTTCTCAAATTTTTGAATGATCCATTGCTAATTTTTCATCTCAGAATTACATGGCTTCAAGAGAAATCCAAGATATTTGAAACCATCCGCTAAAGGTTTGATTTTAATACCAAATAGTGCCAAAATTTTTTATATCTCCTTGTCATCAAATTCGTTGAAAATATTCTCTGATTTTTTGGTATTGAGCAAGAGGCTTGATGCTTGGCAAAATTTAGCAATATGTTGGTAGAAGATATGTCATTCCGATAATAGCTCTCTGCCAAGGCACAACAGGTCATCTACAAACATTAAGTGTGATAAGTAGGTTGAGGGTGTGACCTTGCATCTGATGACCTTCCCAGATTCTCTTTCTCTCGATAGTCCATGGTTGAGCCCATCCATCACAAGGATAAATAAGAGGGGAAAACGTGCAACCTTGCCTCATGCCTCTAGAAATCTTAAAGAAATCAGTGGGTGTTCCATTGATGAGAACAACCATATTAGACGATGTAACACAAACCATTATCCAATTTATGTGTCTGTGAGGGCATCTGACTTTGTGTAGGATGAGCCTAAGAAATTCCCAATCTACCCTACCATAGGCTTTAATGAGGTCAATCTTCATGAGGCAAGCTTTTAGCTTGCGGAATTTGATGGAATGTATGCATTCTTGAGCAATAAAAACATCATCCTGAATTTTCCTATCTGCAAGAAATCCAAATTGTTCTCTAGTGACGTGATCAACCAGTATTAACTTGATTCTATTGGCAATAAGTTCTGATATCATTTTGTATGTCACGTTACAAAGTGATATTAGTCTAAAATATGCAAAACATGAATACTTATATTTCTTAGGAATGATAGACAGGAAAGTGGAGTTAATAGAACCTGTAATGTGTCCCTACACACAAGATTATTCCACCATATAAGTGAGCTATGGGGCCATTATGTCGAAGAAATGGAAAAAGCTTTCCACCGGCCATCCATCGGGTCGAAGACTCTTATCTCTGGCTAGATATTTGAGGACTTCCATAAATTATTCATTTGTAATGGGAGTATCCAAACTTATGATATCCTCATCCTTCACCATGTTTGGAAATAATTGGACCAGCTCCATTTTTTCTTTAATCTTGGGGAGCTCTCGAGCCTTGTATTGCTTGCCGAAATAGCAACTTCCTGCTTGAAGGATTTGTTTCTATGTATATATAATTTTTGTTGTCTTCATTTCTAATAAACCAAATCGTGTTGGAGCTTTTTCTTTTAGAGGCTACCTTGTGGAATTAACTTGTGTTCTTATCTCCCCCTCTGATCGAGGCCATTATGATTTTTTGATCCATTCCTCTGCTTGGTATTTAAGGATGTGGTTTTTCCTCGTTGTGCGTTCTGCAATAGGTTTTTTTTTCTAAGTTTAGAGAGAAAATTATTGCTCGATGGGTCTATCAGCTCAGTAATCTCCAATTCAATTATTGACAATTCCTGTGATAGTGCCTTCTTGCATTCGTAGATCCCAGCTAGTTAGTTATTAGATCCAATTATACCAAGTTAGTTATTCAACTAGTAAAACACATACGCAAAATATATTCAAATCAGGATTGTTTTCTTTTCAGTGCACTGTGTAGAAAACCCATAAACTATAACCGCTGTTGTGGGTTCATTAATAATCCTCATCATATTAACATCCAAAATGACAACAACATCTTTAGTGGCCTTCCTCTGAGAACCACTAAAATAGGCAAGCACTATGACCACAACATTTTTTACAGCAGATTTGAGATATGCTTCAGCTATCATCTTCATCTTCGCTAACACCATAGAAGATATCTCCTTTGTTGCGAACTCCTTCGTCTGGACATTATAGTCAACTTGGATGAGTGGCTTACCATTGTCCCTAGAGACTAGAATGAAGGGCCATAGTTTCATGTCACTTTGTACATTGAGATCATTGAATCTCTTTCTAATGAGTCTTTTGACATCGAACACCATGTTGTGGGGATTGGTTGTGACCTAATATTTTGCACCATAGCAAGTGAGCCTCTCAAAAGGAGTGAAAACAACAATGGAAGGAGTGACTTTGTTCCCCTGATCATTACCAATAATTTCAATTCTACCATGTTGGCACACTGCGACGCGGATGTAAGTTGTTCCCAAATCAATGTCAATAACCCTCTCTTTACCGATGACATCCTCCCAACAGGACCTATGAAATTGCCAATTATTATGAAATAATATAACTCCGAGCATTGTAAGATGCAGTTTAAAGACAAAAGCGCCAGATGCAAGAAAATTAAAAGCTCACTTCCTAGATAAAATAATCTGACATCGACCCTGACCCCGACCACGAACCTTAAGTTAGGTGAGATAGCGAGGTTGGTTTCACCACGATGACAATGGACGGTGCGTTCATCGTTGGAAAGTGAACTGATATAGAATCTCTATTAATGGGATGTCTTTCATTTTTTTTTTAATTTCAGTGCATTGAACCAAAATTTTTTAAGGTTTATTTCAGTCTCTTGAAAGGGAATATTTTTTCCCTAGTTGCACCATTATAATGTATTATTTTTTAAACAAGAGCCACATGGTGGGATGATTTTTTATTTTTTATTTTTAATTTTAATCCATTGAACCAAACTTTTGTACGGTTTATTTCGGTTTTTGGGAAAGGAATATTTTTTCCCAAGTTGCACCATTATAATGTATTATTTTTTAAAGAAAATCCACATGGTGGGATAATTTTATTTTTTTTCTACTTTTAATCCCTTGAACCAAACTTTTGTACGGTTTATTTTGGTCTTTGGAAAAGGAATATTTTTTCCCAAGTTGCACCATTATAATGTATTATTTTTGAAACAAGAGTTACATGGTGGGATGCCTTTCCTTTTTTAATTTTAATTAATTGAACCAAATTTTTAGTGTTTGGGAAAGCAATATTTTTTCCCAAATTGCGCCATTATAATATATTATTTTTGAAACAAGAGTCACATGGTGGGATGCCTTTCCTTTTTCTAATTTTAATTCATTGAACCAAACTTTTGTACGGTTTATTTCAGTGTTTGGGAAAGGAATATTTTTTCCCAAAGTTGCACCATTATAATGTATTATTTTTTAAACAAGAGGTACATGGTGGCAATGCCATTGTATTTTTGCACATGGCTACTATGTGGCTTTTGTTTATTATATAATAATGATATAGACCTATGTGTAAAAATGATATTTTTAAGAAAGTAAAAAAAATAGTATTTTTTAAAAGAATGAATAATATTTTTAGCTTTTTAATATAAAATTGATATATGATATGTATATATTAAAGACAAATATAAATTTATATTAATAAATTTTGTATTTATTATAAATATTTAGAGATTAAATTTAAAAATATATATATGTTTTTTGTAAATTAAAATAAATATACATTAGTGTTAATAATAATAATAATCTCAATTTAAGGGAAAAATTGATATATCCTCACAGACAGAAGTAACTAAAAATGTTGAACAAACATTTCCGGGAAACGATTATTGTAAATAACAAGAATTTGTGAATGCAAATCCCTTGAACTTTCATTTGTGCCATTTATTGTGAAGTTATCACACGCTGTGAAAAAAGGGAGAAATGATGTGTTGGATAAAAAAAATTGTAAACAGTTATGAGTGTCATATTTCTAAATGCATCCACTCAGAAAATTGCCTCTAGAAGTACTATCAGAGAATCCACCGATCTGCTTTCTAGCGTATGAAATGCATGCCCAACAAGCAGTGGCATTGAGGTCTCCCCTACAATAAGAAAGACCGTATATTTTATCTCCATTCTCTCCAGGCCATGAAATATTAGAATTTGTGAAGCCAACTCAGAACCAATAAATTTGGACCACTAGATGCATTAAATAATCAGATTTTATTGTTGGTGAATGTACAAAGGACGATTGGCGGGACTTAGAATTAGATTTGGGAATACTAAAAATCTTTGATTGTGTACAAATATGATTTTTCATCTGTATTCTTCATATTTCAACCACTCAATAACTCCATGTTCTAGGTCCCATGGCCGAAGAAACATCCAAGAAAAAAATCATAAAGCAGGCGTGATTGTTGTGCAGTGGAAATAATGATAGTTAGGTATCATTTTGAATCTTAAAATAAATAAAACTTTTTAGATGGCAGTGTTGAAACGACAAAACACAAAGGCGAGCTATATTTCCCATGCTATCGTGCTATAAATGAACAGCTGGTGTATATGTCCACCATTTGATTTTGCCTTACATGCTATCGAGCCATAAATGAATGGCGGATGTATATGCCCACTGTTATCGGGCCATAAAGGAATGGTGGGCATATACATCCGCCGTTCATTTATGGCCCAATAGCATTTAAGGCAAAATCGAACGGTGGGCATATACACCCGCCGTTCATTTATGGCCCGATAGCATGGGATTTATTGGCCCCCCACAAAGAATATGTCGCTTTGGCATATCACAATGACACATCAATATTGAACTAATTTTTTTTTTTTTGGAAAATTACAGTAGAAACGTACAATTGCTTGAGGCATAATCTAAATGTACATGTTTAGCAGGAATGTACATGTACCAGAATATTAAAATGTATAGTAGAAATGTACATACACTCGAATATTAAAATGACAGTTGTTTTTTCTTTTAAATTTAAATAAGGATGCATTTGGTGCCTCATAAAAATATGATATCAACGTTTCAAATGGGAAAATTGTCAGGGATAACTTCGTGGTGTTCAGTTGTTTCAATGGACATGATCATTGATATTTATTATCGAAAATTGATTGTTTATGGTTGTCTAAAGTGTTTATCACTGAAACAATAATGAAAGCTTCCCTGCGAACCCTATGGTAGAGCTCGTCGTTGCATCAGGGTTTGTAGCCTCGATGTCACAACCACGAACTGATCGCGCTCATGTGCCGGTGGGAGACATCTTCGGTTATGCACAACGAGTCAATTTTGCGACGACGCACGAGTTTGGTTAAAGGTGACACGACGAACGAGAGTGTTCGGTTAAGCGTGCCCCCGACGAGTTGTGCGATGGTGCGATGAGCTACTTGGAGAGTTGAAAAGCCGAGATTGGGAGAATCGGCAAAGTATGGGCGCATGCATGACGAGTTTATATGAAAAATAAAAAAACCGACGAGTTGGGCTGACATGTGGAGTTGGACACCTTGCGCAGGCCGACGTACGGAAGCAGATCCAAGTTGGTTGGTCGACGAGTTATTGGATATTTCCATGTGCGATTTGTATGGTTGCCCTGGGTAGGCCGACCCACCTTAACACCTAGAGGACACATAAATATATGGATGGCGAGTTGGTGGAAGAAGGCATGGAACTCAAGCGTACAAGCATTGGCAAGACACTTGAGCGAACAAGGGTGAAGGCAATTGAAGCAAAGGCAAGGTGCAAGTGGACCGAGGGCCGTACTACCTAGACGAGGAAGAAGAGACGAGCTGCGGTGAACCGACAAATCGGTGGACAGTCGAACCAGCAGACAGTTCTGCGGTTGGGCGGGTCTGCACGAAGGACAGACTAACGAGCTGAATGGTGGGCGTGGGAAGTCCTGAATGTGGCGAGTTGAACAGTGGGCGTGAGAGGCTCTAAACGTGACAAGCTGCGGTGTGTACGCAGGAGGGTGTCGCACTGCAGACAAGCTACGACAAGTCTGCACAGTGTGACGAGCTACAAAGGGTGACCCAACCCAGCGGGGTGGGTGCCTTTACCTAGTGCGACGAGTTGTGACGTTGCAGCGGGCAAGTTTGCACGCGAAGGGCGACCTGTCACGCCCCTACCCTGGCGGTACTCTTCCAGCCGCACGATGGGGGGTGCGGCACCACCACTCACTTTCTTTTTAACAATACTTGTAAGTGTGGACTACGCCTACTTTCTATACTTAGTTTATTTTTCAACTTTCCTAAGTATAACATTCACACACAGCGGAAACATTCAATTGATCATCTTCATTGTTATTACCATTTACACATATGCACAACGAATATTTTAATGGGAGGGGCAACTCCCTGAAATATGAGTTTGCCCAATAATAACAATATTTCACAAAATATACAATTTTACAGTCTTTGCAGGAAACCCCAAGTTTCCTTGGTACAATTTCTGTCACAACCATGCAACTCGACCTGCACCGTTCAAACTACCCGAACCACCGTTCAGAGTGCCCACCGGTTCTACCGTCCATCGCAACTCATTCACCATCACACTGTTCAGCACGTCATTCACCCTCGGCTCGTTCAGTCGAACGCCCTCAACTCGTTCAGGCGGACGCCCTCGCCCGTTCACTCGTTCAGGTCGGCGCCCTCACACGCCCTCGCCTGTTTCGTCTTTCAAACCGACCTTACCCATTCAGCCGTTCAAGCCGACACCCTCGCATGCCCTCGTCTGTTCAGTCGTTCAGACCGACCTTGCCCGTTCAGTTGTTCAGACCGACATCACCCATTCAAGACGACGCCCTCGCACACCCTCGCTCGAACGCCTTCACACGACTTCGCCCAAACACCTTCGCACGACTTCCGCTCAAACGCCTTCAAACAACCTCACCTGTTCATTCGTTCAGACAAACGCCCTCTCCCGTTTGGTCATCAGGCCAATGCACTCGCACGACCTGTGGTTCCGTTTTCTGCATTTACTGCTACTCCATGCTTTGGCCCAAGAGTCCGCCTGCACTTCACTAAATTTCAGTCTTCCCAAGTGGCTCGCCCTCCTAGCTTGTATGAACACTTGGAAACTTCGCTTGATGTTTTTTTCCACCATTCTAATGCTCTACTTATATAGTAGTTGGCCCATCAGTTGGGGCATCGACTCATCAAGCCGACCCACCGTTTTGTCCAACTCGCCCCTCCGTCGCGTCCGCCCATGGTGTGGGCGCCCATGTGCGGGACTGCCCCCACATATAAACTCGCCAATACTCCCGACACTTAGTCATTTTTCAAGATGACTTTCGCGTCGCACGTTGGCTCATCTCCTCTGTTTGGCTAGCTCGTCGCACCGTGCGGGCGCGCCCAACTCGCCGGTTACCTCCCAGCTCGTCACTCTCCTGTCGTGCGCCCTTCGCTCACTTCCTCTGTCATTCAACCCAACTCGTCGCACCGTGCGGGCGCACCCAACTCGCTCGTTGCGCCAGCTCATCGCCCGCTCACCCGTCGTGCACCCTTCGCCAAACGATCCACAACTTGTGGGCCTTACATTCTCCCCCACTCTAAATGGTTGTCGTCCTCTACAACACCATCATACAGCGTTGCAAAGTGTCACTAGCTCCAACATCAAAATGCTCATGTTGCTTGTTTCTGTGCTGCCATCACATAAACTATAAAGGTTCATGTCTCCAAAAATTGGAAACTCCCCTCAGTCCATGACCATAAACCACATCCGTCGCAATCCCCACATGTTGCCCCACCTTGGAAGGATGGTCCCTCCAACTCAAGCTACATGCTCACTGCAACATATCATGTCGACTCCATCATGTATCATCATCGTGTGAATTGTTGCCATGATACTCCAACACAATGCTAACACCTCTTTGTACACTACTCGATCCCCACGATCTAAACTAGTCGGGTGATTAGTCCAACTATCACGCTCAAACCATGAGAATGCACATCCTCATGCCATCATCAGTCGTTTCTCCTAGCCTCCTGTCACAACATCAACTCGATCAAGAATCCATCTCCATCTCCATCAAAATGTAAGCCATGCCCAGGTCCATGAAGTAACCCCCATCTCATCTGCAACATGTTGTCCATGATGTTGGTGTCAATGTGTTGCATGTCAATCAGTCTCATCTATCCCAACATCATCATCCATATATGTGTAAAATCCATCTCCTCAAAATGAAGAGATCCTCTCATCAGACCGACTCTCGATGTGCCACATCCAGGTCCATGAAGCAACCTCCATCATATCCGTAATGTGCCATCCCTCAAGTCTGCCAAGGAAACAAGTATACACCTGTCTCATCACCCATGTGTTGCCCATGGTTAGAAACCAATCAGCTCCCATGTATCAAAAGTGTTTAAGTCTTGGCTCAACCCATGCCCAAGTTTTGCCACCAAGGCATTATCATCGCTGCAACTCCATCACTCCAAAATGTCTCATATCGATCCTCCACATCAAGTCACTCTTTCAAGCACACCCATAAATGTACTCAAAAGTATGCACCCCATACTGCATCAAAGTCCCTGACCTCAGCTCCTCAATGCCTCAGATCCTCCAAGTCCACCATAATATGAAGTCCCCAAAAGTCACAACCTCATGTCATCATGATCTCCATGAGTCATCTCCAACCAACACCCTAGCAAACATACATGTCTCGACCCAAAGGTCTCTGTAGGATGCCTCAACTCTTCATGTAGTAGGAATGCTCCATAGTCTACTCACGAATTCAACCAAGTCCATGGTCTTATTGTACTCAAGTGCACAACATCCCATCGGCTCATAAGTAAAACATCTCCATGTCACATCAGCAAATCCATCCACATAACATCCATGCCTTGGCACTCCTCATTGGATGCCCATAAGTGACACCTCTACAAGTGCTCCTGCATAATGTCCCTACATAAGACTGCCATGCTCCATGTCTCCAACTCAATGTCCATGACTCAAGTTGCCCATGTTGTCCAACTAAGTAGACTCGTCACAACAATCGGTCATCCTCATCCAAGTCTGCAATCCGGTCTAGTGCCCATAGTCACCCAAACCATATCATCATCAAGTCACGAGTCTCTTCCATCATAGCTCCCCCACTAATGGTTCCACCAAGACTTCCTCTTGGTCTTGGCCATGAGAAGTCTACCCAAGTATAATTAAACTGAAGTGTGTGCCCTTCTCCAATCTGTCCATGAGTCATGTTGGGCACTTAGCCAATTCTACATATGGCTAATGCATGACCCATTCCTCCGCAATGATCATCACATTCCTCCCTTGTCACGGGCATTTGCACCTTCTACCATAAGGTCACAAACAACCCCAACAAGATCTGCAACAGTCAATGGTCCTTGCCTCTCCATATAGGATCTCATCGTAGACATCCATGGTAAGATCGTCCATCGCATTGGCAAACTGATTCTGCCTTTCCCTGCATATGGCCCATCTACCAAAAGTCTCACTGAAACACAATCATAAGTAGTACTTACTTCATCATGAGGCTCCTCAATGTGAGTATCCTCATTCGCCAATGTTTGCAAACTGCATGATCCTTGTCCAGCTTGAACAATTTCAAAGTCATCCTCCATTGTTGTCATATCTGCAACATCCTCAAACATCATGACTTCATATTCTTTATCATCGCAATCTGCAGCTACATCCTGCTCCATTGCCCAACCAAGTCGAAGAAGTTCGTCTTCAACATTTCTTTTCAAGACTCCAAGTTCATATCGAATCCGTGGGTTCTATTCTTTCATTCGCTTCAACCTATATAAGGTCAGCAAGAGCCTCCCTTGACATTCTTCCAAACCTGCCATGTCTTGTTGTTCAGATTGGCCCAAGCACGCAGTTTCACCCCTGCTAAACCTATCACGAAGTGTAACACTTCAATCTGCAATTATGAATCACCAAAGCCCACAAAATTTGCAGCTCTAATACCACTTGTCACGCCCCTACCCTGGAGGTACTCTTCCAACCGCACGATGGGGGGTGCGGCACCACCACCCACTTTCTTTTTAACAATACTTGTAAGTGTGGACTACGTCTACTTTCTATACTTAGTTTATTTTTCAACTTTCCTAAGTATAATATTCACATAAACAACATAAACATTCAATTAATCTTCATCGTTATTACCATTTACACACATGCACAATGGATATTTTAATGGGAGGGACAACTCCCTGAAATATGAGTCTACCCGATAATAATAATATTTCACAAAATATACAATTTTACAATCTTTGCAAGAAACCCCAAGTTTCCTTGGTACAATTTCTGTCACAATCGTGCAACTCGGCATGCACTGTTCAGACTACCCGAACCACTATTCGGAGTGCCCATCGGTTCTACCGTCCATCGCAACTCATTCACCGTCGCACTGTTCAGCACGTTGTTCACCCTCAACTCGTTCAGCCGAATGCCCTCAACTCGTTCAGGTGGATGCCCTCACACACCCTCGCCCGTTCAGTCGCTCAGGCCGACGCCCTTGCACGCCCTCGCCCGTTCAGTCATTTAGACCGATCGCTCCCATTCAGTCATTCAGGTCGGCGCCCTCGCACGCCATCGCCCGAACGCCTTCACATGACTTCTCCCAAACGCGTTCACACGACTTCGCCCAAACGCCTTCGAACAACCTCACCCGTTCAGTCGTTCAGACAAATGCCCTCGAACACCCTTGCCCGTTCGGTTGTTCAGGTTGACGCCCTCGCACGCCCTCGCCCGAACGCCTTCGCACGACCTGCAGTTCCGTTTTATGCGTTTGTTGCGGCTCCGTGCTTCGGCCCAAGATTTCGTGTGCACTTTGCCAAATTTCAGTCTTCCCAAGTAGCTCACCCTCCTAGCTCGCATGAACACTTGGAAACTTCGCTTGATGTTTTTTGCCACCATTCCAATGCTCTACTTATATGGCGGTTGGCCCATCAGTTGGGGCGTCGACTCACCAAGCCAACCCACCGTTTCGTCCAACTCGCCCCTCCGTCATGTCGGCCCATGGTGTGGGTGCCCATGTGCGGGACCGCCCCCACATATAAACTCACCAATACTCCTGACACTTAGTCATTTTTCAAGATGACTTTCGCATTGCACGTTGGCTCGTCTCCTCCGTTCGGTCAGCTCGTCGCACTGAGCGGGTGCGCCCCAACTCACTGGTTACCTCCCATCTCGTCGCTCACCTATCGTGCGCCCTTCGCTCGTTTCCTTCGTTGTTCAGCCCAACTCGTCGCACCGTGCAGGCGCGCCCAACTCGCCGGTTGCCCTAGCTCATCGCCCGCCTGCCTGTCGTGCGCCCTTCACCAAACGATCCGCAACTCGTGGGCCTTACAAGGTGGACGCCTCTGCACGGTGCAACGAGCTGCACGACACGACACAAGTGGGCACTACTGAATGAAAGGCGACCCAACCCGGTGAGGTGGGCGAATTGACATGAACAGGCCAAACTGCTAAAAAAATGGAAAGCTTGCTATGGTGAAATTTGGATTTCCTAGCAAGGTTGTACTTGTAAAATACTAAATTATTGATTATTGGGTAGAATCTAATATGGGAGTTGCCCCTCCCATTTAAGAGAAAGTATTTCCACTTTGCATATTGTAAAATGAACATGATGTAAATGTTATTTCCGCCGTGTAATGTTGAACACTTAGTAGAATTGAAAAAAAAAGAACTAAGTGTTGAATGTTAGGCTTAACACGTACTCATAAGTATTGGTGAAAAGAAAGTGGGTAGCGGTGCTGCACTTGCCTATGTGCGGTTGAAAGACTACCGTCGGGATAGGGGCGTGAAAACTGATGTGGTAGTGGTGCTCAAATCACTGCATAGAAAAAATCCTAAGGTAAAATATGTAAATTCAATGGACTTTTTTGAAATCCATGGATCATAGATGTCACTACTATGCATTGACATAGTAAGAGGAATCAAGTACATATAAATTTGTAGGTATCGTTAGTTTAACAATCAATATTAGTAAATACTAATAATTTTGTAATTATGTTAATAGGTTTATTTATTTTGAAATAAAGCTTTCAAAATTTTAATTTAATTAGTAGATGTATTATAGGGATTTATTTATCATAGGATATTCTAGAATATTCTTAATATTATACACAAATTAAATGATAAGATTTATTTTCAAAGTACTTATGTATTTTTTTCTCTTTTAATTAAATTCATTAATTAAAAAAAATGTCATATGAAATGAGTTATGGTTTTTTGGGTATGTGATATTCATAAGCCATGGTATTGACTTGTTTACAAATTAAGACCCACATTAATAAAAAAAAATGAAGATACATTAAAGAAGTGTGTTTAATGTATCTTCATTTTTTTTATCAATGTGGGTCTTCACAATCCCAGGAATTGAAGAAGACGAAATTATTGTCAGAAAGATGTGGCATAGCTTAGTTTGCAGACATAACAGACCTAGGGGAAGTTGAAAGTGTAAACCTTTAGTATTCCAATTTTCATACGCAGCTGTTACGAAGTCGCGTATATACGCGAGTTAGAGGCTGCACAGTGGCGTATATGGTGCTCTGAAGAAAAAGCAGCAGGACAGACTCAGGAAAAGAACACTAATATGGTTCGGACATTGTATGTGTTGGTTGGCACAGGTTTAAGGGGAGCATATGCTTCGAATAATGCATTGTTGGCATTATGATTAGAAATCTTTGGTGATGATGCTTATGTGGCTAAATGATACATCTTGCTACTTATTGTTGGTTGGCCAAGAAAATGATATTGCAGGTTACAGGTCTGGACGCTGGTGATAGATGCTTATGGTGTAGATCATATATGGTACTCGACATGTGCTTAGGGGGAGCATGAACGGATTGATACATCTTAGCATGTACAAAGGGGGAGCTCAATCATATATTTCAACATATACTCAGAGGGAGTATGGACAGCGGAATGTATATCAAGGGAGAGAATATCTTGGTCCGCCCTTTGCCCTTGATGTCAAAGGGGGAGAGTGACTTGGTGTTGTCGTTGCCATCAAGTCCAAAGGGGGAGATTGTTGGCATTATGATACAAGTATGAAAAAAGTGTTGTCCTTGATGGCAACTCTCTCAGATAAAAGATCACACTATAGCGGGTAAACAACAAGAATGAAGAAAGAAAGGTATACGTAGGTTCACTATATACCAAGTCGAGTATACACGCAGGTTCACTATATACAAAATCGTGTATACAAAAAGGTATACGCAGGTTCACTATATACCAAGTCGCGTATACATGCAGGTTCACTATATACAAAAACACGTATAATGTACAAACTCACTTTCACAGAAGGAAAGGCGCGTACATGTCGGAAAACTAAGTTTTGGTCCGTGGTATTTGGACCATGGTATTTTGGTATTGGTCCATGGTATTTGGTCCGAGGTATTGACCCCAGGTATTGGATCCAAGGTATCGGTCCTAAGTGGTTTTGGTCCATGGTATTGAGAGAGGCCTAAACCTATATAAGGAGAAGAAGATCATTAGGCCAAAGGGCAAGTGTGAAAGTGATCAATATCTGATGAAGTGTGAGATTTGGTATGCAGGTTATGGGTATGTGATGCTTTTCTAAGGATGCACCTATGTAGCGAATGAATTTTGATGGACCGGGATCATAAATACTAAAATGCATTATCATTATATGGTATGATCATAAATAGTTCAGATCTGAATACTGACGCATGTCTTATCCTTTATATCTGATGATCTGGGTATATCTAAAGTAGAAAATTGCAGCGAAGGTATAAGTAATTATTTTCAGATCTGTACGTTGGTTCCCTTTGGTGAAAGGGCGTATACACGCTGGTTCGACACAACCAAGTAGCATATACATTATGATATTTGATATTTGAGGTTGTTGTTGGTTCTAGTGGTTGTTGCAAAGTTCTGGGTTCTGCTCTGTGTTCTGGTGACTGTGTTTTGATGACAGGGTTTCAATGATTCAGTTGTTGGGTGATTCAGAGATTGATGATGCAGATATAGTTGATGGTTTTATTGCAGTAGTGATTGATTTTGTATTGATGGATCCAGTCTGAAAATTTATGAAACGTGACCCCTGGAAGAAAAGAGAAGGTTGTAGCCTTCTGTAGGTCGGGCCTACGTACTAGTAAATATATTGGCTAGTACAAGAGCCAGGGGGTTGTAGCTCCCTTCCAGTAGAAGCTGGAGAACGAGAGAAGGTTGTAGCCTTCTGCAGGTGGGTGCCTGCGTACTGGTATGAGTCTGTGCCAGTACAAGATTTAAACAGGTTTTTTTTATCTTAAAGAAAACAACAGCAGGTGGTTTTTGTCCCGCATTGGGTTTCCACCTTATATCATGGTGTTCATGTGTGTCTCTTATGTGTGATGATCTGTTCTATTCTTACTACACCTGGTTACTGTTTATATGGTTAATGATGTTCTGATGCACTGATTAAAGATTAACATATGCTAAATTAACTGAATCATAAGTTTGTTGGATATACGCTAGTTGCATGTACACGCGAGTTTCCTTAATTGAAGTAGCGTATATGAATCTGATTATGGAAATGAACAAATTATTGATTTAATAATACTGATTCACCCCCCCCCCCCTCCTCTCAGTATTATTTCCAACATTCTGAAATGATCCTTGCATGTAACCTCTAGTTGCTAAAGATAGACCCCTAAATCAAGGGATGCCTTTGCATGTTGCCTTGGGAGAAGCAACCCATGCATGCAAATCAATTTTTCTCGGTCCCTGACGGAACCGGTCAACCCAACTGCTCATGCAACAGTCTGCTCAACTGAGGGGGAAAAATGCGCATTTTTGGGAGGGCGCTGGGCTGGCTGCCTAAAGGGATTGCGCAATTTTCGTGTTGAGCAGCCCTGCTGGGAGGAATTGCGCAATTTTCTCAGTGAATAATGACAGACATATTTGCGCAATTCTGGAGACCAGTAGGCTGCTAGAGAGAATTGCGCAATTTTCGGAGGGAAGACTGGTTCCCCTCCAGAATTGCACAATTTCTTGAGGGAGATGCTCAGCCTACAGCTGGACCAAGTCCAGAGAAATAGCTTGTGAGGGGGATGCAACAAGATCTCTTTGACACACTGTCATTCTACAAGAAAATCATTGAAGCTTATGTACTTGACCAGGCAAGACATGCTGCTGTGAAAGGTTGGTAGGGAGGCTCCAAAACAAAGCTAAGGAAAAATTTTGGAGGGTGATTGTAGCCGCTACAACACAATCTTATGTTAAATTTTTCCTATTGACCCCTTTGTTGTACTGCATAATATATGTCCTTGTTATTTATTGATTCCTTCTCAGAACTTGCAATTCAATCTTAGGTTGTTATGTTAAGCTAGAAACAAAGTGTGTGAATTTTTACCTGAGCAGTTATGATGAACAAAGTCACTACAAACCTGCAGACATCTACAATACTACTTGGGGTAGTGGGTTAGAAGGCCCAATTGATAAAAACTTCCAGATTTTCCAATTGTTTAGATTAAAGAAGACCCATCCCAATGCTAAACAATGAGAAATATTAATAGTTGAGATTAGGAATGTCATTCGATTTGTAGGCAGGTAAAACTGATGCAACATATTGCTCAACGTCTACGACTTTCACATCACCTGCTACTTAATTAAATAATGTTAAACACAAGATGGGTATAATATGCTAATGGATTGGATGATTAAAGCAAATTCAGACATTGTTTCTCTTCACCAGTGTAAAGCAATAATTTTCATCCCCCACTTCCTCCAAATTACGATAGTATGAGAAGCCTGCGGGTTAGGTTCAATGATCCATCTCATATAACAAGAAAAAGTGCATAATAACATGGGTACTGGTCCCGAGAGTTGGGACCCTGTACCATCGTATCCTTGCTCTTGAAAGCTTTCGAGCCTATCCAAAAATTAATTCTTATGGAGTTTGGGAAAATTTTGTGGGCTTGAAAAGATAAATTTTCGTATTCTTAAGGAGTTTGGGAATCTTTTGTGAGCTTGATTTGGATGCTCTCTTTTGGGAATTCTCATAGAAGCTCCATGTGTGTTTAAGATTTTTTTTTAATGCCTTCAACATGCAAAGGAATTTAGTAAGCACTTGGTTATGTTAGACTTAAGAATAAGTATAAAAAATCAATTGAACTATTACTTTTTTCATTCCAAAAATTTACAAAGGAAATCAGATTTGTCTAATAATCATGTTAGTATTAAGTAATCCCAAGGTTATCTTAATAAAGAGAGTTCATAACCGCTTAACTAAGTTGCACAAAATTTAGGAACATCTACAAGTTTCCACAATGGTAAATGTGGTCCTCTCCAAAAATGGGTACATTGAGGGAAATGTGTGTGGGCATCTACATAGTGCAAGAATAAAAAAATACTACCTATAAATGACACTTGAAAAGGAAAATCATATTTAGATATTAAGTTTCATGGATGATTACATGATGTAAAATTTAAAACTTTTCTTCACAAATAAAGTTGTTCTTTATATATAAGGCTATGTGTACTAAAAAAATAAGTTGAACCCAACTATAATTATATATCTGAATACGACTCATCCATATCCTTATCTCTGTGAACAAAAATAAAACAAAATGCTTGTTCAATAGAACTAGAACGTGGATCGGAAGAAGAGGCAACTCCACTTATGGTTGCATCATCACCCATATCAAGAGTAGTAAAAAAAATCCATTAAAAAAAAAATGTAAAAATCAATTAATTAAATATCTGGAGTGAATAGGGTTATGTTTATTAGTTATTAGATATGTGTTTTTTTTGGCAACTAAGGGTCCCATGTCCTTCTTGGATGCTCCCATGCCCTTCTTGGATGGGCACATAAAAATGGAAAAAAAACACTAAAACAGAGAATTTCTGAATTTGCATTGAAAAACATGGCCGGCCAGCCATACCATACATCATTTCCAACTTCGGAAATGCTATAGCATAAGGCCAATGACGCATATGTTTTAGCGTTTTTCTCGCCACTTTTGGCACTCATAAATAGGTTGGAGAGTGACATAGCCTCTTAGTTATTTAGATTTATTCACACTACTTAATATATAAAATACAAATGTTCTAAGCTAAATAAACATTACAAGTCTAAGGGGTTCTTGGTTGTTGCCAATATTATTAGGGATTTTGCTACTTTAGGATAAATAGAGTCCTAGTTCAAATCTTCCTGAATAAAAAAAACACTAATCTACATCAATATAAACCACATCGGAAAATTGAATCTCATTATTTTTTAAATTAGAGATGGTTCATACATCTATAAATGTACAAATCACTTTAACAAACTTATACATCTCACATATATCTATTTATCGACTTAGATGAGAATTCATCTTTGCTGAGAGGAAGAGTTGAATAAAATATAAAATTTCACTCATGGAAACAAACAGCCTGCAAAGTTGATGCAGAAACTAAACAAATCGTCAGACATTTCTCTTTAAAAATCCCTGTTACTTTAAAATTCAAGTTCCTAAACCAGAGTCCCTGTCACTTAAAAATTCAAGAAGATAATGTTTGCCAAGATAATTTAAGGGCATACAAGCATAAAAAAATCCCTGTCACTATAAAATTCAAGTTTCTAAGCCAGGCTCCTTGTCACTTAAAAATTCAGGAAGATAATGTTTGCCAAGTTAAATTAAGGGCATACAAGCATTCCTCATAGCTTTATGTTTTGGCACTCACAACCATCTTAATTTGGATAAATAACACAGCCTCCTATCATAAAAGGGCTAAAATTTCCTGTATTGTTCGCAGACGAGAAAGACATAGCATTATCTCAGTATGGAATATAATGTTTACTGCATTATGAAAGTGGAACTATATCATAACTAATACATCCTAAATTAACATGCTATGAAATTTGCAAAAGCTTCAGTAAATTTATGTTTAGCGTGTCAAAGGCTGCATTTGCTTGTCAAACCTCTCAATTTCTCTTCCAACTGGAAAAGCTGCGCACTCTCGTTCTCATCCAACCATTCCTCCACACTATTCAGCATCTGCACAATATCCGCTGCCACTGTCACATTCATCTCTCCCTTGCTCTCGGCTTCTTTCACTCTGCTTCTCATGTTGTAAACGTAATTCTCTAAATCGACTCTGGCACTGTGCTTCTTCTTTACCTCTTCATCCTCCCTTCTGAATCTCTCGGCATCACCCGTCATTTTCTCGATCTCCTCTTTGCTCAGCCGACCACCATCGTTCGTTATGGTAATAAAATTGCTTACCCTACTTCCCCTATCCCGGGCTGACACCTTCAGAATTCCGTCTGCGTCCAATTCAAAGACAACTGCAAGGCTTGGCACTCCACAACGGGCCGCCGGAATTCCACTCAACTGAAATTCACCCAGCAGATTGTTGTCCGCAACCATTGCTCTCTCGCCTTCATACACTGGAAAAGACACTTTTACCTGATTGTCACGCAATGTAGTGTAAGAAGCCTCTCTCTGAGCTGGAATGAGAGTATTTCTGGGAACGACTACAGACATTACACCCTCATTAATACTGATTCCAAGGCTCAAAGGCGTGACATCCATGAGGACGAATTGGATGCCTTCATTGTTCAAGGCTGCCGCCTGAAGTGCAGCGCCATATGCAACAGCCTCATCGGGGTTTATGCTTTTGCAGAGTTTTTTTCCATGGAAGAAATCTTGAAGGAGTTCCTGTACCTTTGGAATGCGAGTAGAACCCCTACTAAAACCACTTCGTTAATTTGCTCTTTGTTCATCCCGGTGTCTTCCAGACATTGTCTGAGGATTCGCATGCACTTATCGAAGAAATCGGTAATGAGCTCTTCGAATTTGGCTCTCGTAATCTTCATGTGAAAATCCAGACCTTCGTAGAGACAGTCAATATCAATCATAGTCTCTACCACTGAAGACAAATTTCTTTTTGCCCTTTCGCATTCTGAACGGAGCCTCCGAAGGGCTTTGGCGCTTGTGGTAATGTCCTTTCTGTATTTTCTCTTGAAATTTTCAACACAGTGTTCGAGCATTCACTCATTCAGGTCGGCGCCCTCGCACGCCCTCCCCCGAACGCCTTCACATGACTTCTCCCAAACGCCTTCGCACGACTTCGCCCAAACGCCTTCAAACAACCTCGCCCATTTCGTCGTTCACACAAATGCCCTCGGACACTCTCGCCCGTTCGGTTGTTCAAGGTGACGCCTTCGCCCGAACTCCTTCACATGACCTGCAGTTCTGTTTTCTGTGTTTGTTGCGGCCCAAGAGTCCACGTGCACTTCGCCAAATTTCAGTCTTCCCAAGTAGCTCACCCTCCTGGCTTGCATGAACGCTTGGAAACTTCACCTGATGTTTTTTGCCACCATTCTAACGCTCTACTTATATGGCAGTTGGCCCATCGGTTGGGGCGTCAACTCACCAAGCCGACCCACCATTTCATCTAACTCGCCCCTCTGTCATGTTGGCCCATGGTGTGGGTGCCCATGTGTGGGACCGCCCCCACATATAAACTCGCCAATACTCCTGACACTTAGTCATTTTTCAAGATGACTTTCGCGTCACACGTTGGCTCGTCCACTCCGTTCGGTCAGCTCATCGCACTGAGCGGGCGCGTCCCAACTCGCCGGTTACCTCCCAGCTCGTCGCTCGCTCGTCGTGCGCCCTTCGCTCGTTTCCTTCGTTGTTCAGCCCAACTTGTCGCACCATGCAGGCGCGCCCAACTCGCTGGTTGCCCTAGCTCGTCACCCGCCCGCCTGTCGTGCGCCCTTCGCCAAACGATCCGCAACTCGTGGGCCTTACAAGGTGGATGCCTCTGCACGGTGCGACGAGCTGCACGACACGACACAGGGGGGTGTTGCTGAACGAAAGGCGACCCAACTCGGTGAGGTGGGTGACCTAACACGAGCAAGCCAAACTGCTAAAAAAGTGGAAAGCTTGCTATCGTGAAATTTGGGTTTCCTAGCAAGGTTGTACTTGTAAAGTACTAAATTATTGATTATTGGGCAAAATCTAATATGGGAGTTGCCCCTCCCATTTAAGAGAAAGTATTTCCACTTTGCATATTGTAAAATGAACATGATGTAAATGTTATTTCCACTGTGTAATGTTGAATGCTTAGTAGAATTGAAAAAAATGAACTAAGTTTTGATTGTTAGGCTTAGCCCATACTCGTAAGTATTGGTGGAAAAAAAGTGGGTAGCGGTGCTGCACTTGCCTATGTGTGGTTGAAAGACAACCGTCGGAATAAGGGCATGAAACTTGATGTGGCAATGGTGCTCAGATCACTACACAGAAAAAATCCTAAGGTAAACTATGTAAATTCAATGGACTTTTTTGAAATCCATGGATCATAGATGTCACTACTATGCAGTGACATAGTAAAAGGAATAAAGTATGTATAATTTTGTAGGTATCATTAGTTTAACAATGAATATTATTATTATCTTTTTAATAAATAAGTAAATATTAATAATTTTGTAATTATGTTAATAGGTATATTTATTTTGAAATAAAGCTTTCAAAATTTTAATTTAATTCGTAAGTGTATTATAGGGATTTATTTATCATAGGATATTCTAAAATATTCTTAATATTATACACAAATTAAATGATAAGATTTATTTTCAAAGTAGTTATGTATTTTTTTCTCTTTTAATTAAATTCATTAATTAAAAAAAATGTCATATGAAATGAGTTATGGTTTTTTGGGTATGTGATATTCATAAGCCATGGTATTGACTCGTTTACAAATTAAGACCCACATTGATAAAAAAAATGAATATACATTAAAGAAGTGTGTTCAACACATTTCTTTAATGTATCTTCATTTTTTTTTATCAATGTGGGTCTTCACAATCCCAGGAATTGAAGACGACGAAATTATTGTCAGAAAGATGTGGCATAGCTCAGTTTGCAGACATAACAGACCTAGGGGAAGCTGAAAGTGTAAACCTTCAGTGTTCCAATTTTCATACACAGCTATTACGAAGCGAAGTCGCGTATATACGCGAGTTAGAGGCTGCACAGTCGCGTATATGGTGCTCTGAAGAAAAAGTAGCAGGACAGACTCAGGAAAAGAAGTCTGATATGGTTCGGACATGGTATGTGTTGGTTGGCACAGGTTTAAGGGGAGCATATGCTTCGAATAATGCATTGTTGGCATTATGATTAGAAATCTTTGGTGATGATGCTTATGTGGCTAAATGATACATCTTTCTACTTATTGTTGGTTGGCCAAGAATATTGTATTGCAGGTTACAGGTCTGGATGCTGGTGATAGATGCTTATGGTGCAGATCATATATGGTACTCGGCATGTGCTTAGGGGGAGCATGAATGGATTGATACATCTTAGCATGTACAAAGGGGGAGCTCAATCAGAGATTTCAACATATACTCAGGGGGAGTATGGACAACATAATGTATATCAAGGGAGAAAATATCTTGGTCCATCCTTTGCCCTTAATGTCAAAGGGAGAGAGTGACTTGGTGTGGTTGTTGCCATCAAGTCCAAAGGGGGAGATTGTTGGCATTATGATACAGGTATGACACAAGTGTTGTCCTTGATGGCAACTCTCTCAGATAAAATATCACAGTATAGCAGGTAAACAACAAGAATGAAAAAAGAAAGGTATACGCAAGTTCATATACCAAGTCGCGTATACACGCAAGTTCACTATATACAAAGTCACGTATACGAAAAGGTATACGTAGGTTCACTATATACCAAGTCGCGTATACACACAGGTTCACTATATACAAAGGCGCATATAACGTACACATGCACTTTCACAGAAGGAAAGGCGCGTACATGTCGGAAAATTAAGTTTTGGTTCATGGTATTTGGACCATGGTATTTTGGTATTGGTCCATGGTATTTGGTCCGAGGTATTGACCCCAGGTATTGGGTCCAAGGTATCGGTCCTAAGTGGTTTTGGTCCATGGTATTGAGAGAGGCCTAAACCTATATAAGGAGAAGAAGATCATTAGGCCAAAGGGCAAGTGTGAAAGTGATGAACATTTGATGAAGTGTGAGATTTGGTATGCAGGTTATGGGTATGTGATGCTTTGCTAAGGATGCACCTATGTGGCAAATGAAGTTTAATGGACCAGGATCATGAAGACTAAAATGCATTATCATTATATGGTATGATCATAAATAGTTCAGATCTAAAATACTGACGCATGTCTTATCCTTTATATCTGATGACCTGGGTATATCTAAAGTAGAAAATTGCAGCGAAGGTATAAGTAATTATTTTCAGATTTGTACGCTGGTTCTCTTTGGTGAAAGGGCGTATACATGTTGGTTCGACACAGCCAAGTAGCGTATACATTATGATATTTGATATTTGAGGTTGTTGTTGGTTCTAGTGGTTGTTGCAGAGTTCTGGGTTTTGCTCTGTGTTCTGGTGACTGTGTTTTGATGACAGGGTTTTAGTGATTCAGTTGTTGGGTGATTCAAAGATTGATGATGTAGATATAGTTGATGGTTGTATTGCAGTGGTGATTGATTTTGTATTGATGGATCCAGTCTGAAAATTTATGAAACGTGGTCCCTGAAAGAAAAGAGAAGGTCGTAGCCTTCTGTAGGTTGACGCCTACGTACTAGTAAATATATTGGCTAGTACAAGAGCTAGGGGGTTGTAGCTCCCTTCCAGTAGAAGCTGGAGAACGAGAGAAGGTTGTAGCCTTCTGCAGGTGGGTGCCTGCGTACTGGTATGAGTCTGCGCCAGTACAAGATTGTAAACAGGTTTTCTTATCTTAAAGAAAACAACAACAAGTGGTTTTTGTCCCGCATTGGGTTTCCACCTTATATCATGGTGTTCATGTGTGTCTCTTATGTGTGATGATCTGTTCTGTTCTTACTGCGCCTGGTTACTGTTTATATGGTTAATGATGTTCTGATGCACTGATTAAAGATTAACATATGCTGAATTAACTGAATTATAAGTTTGCTGGATATACACTAGTTGCATTAAACACAGTGGCGTGTACACGCGAGTTTTGTTAACTGAAGTAGCGTATGTGAATCTAATTATGAAAATGAAAAAATTATTGATTTAATAACACTGATTCACCCCCCTCCCCCCCAGTATTATTTCCAACATTCTGAAATGATCCTTGCATGTAACCTCTAGTTGCTAAAGATAGACCCCTGAATCAAGGGATGCCTTTGCATGTTGCCTTGGGAGAAGCAACCCATGCATGAAAATCAATTTTTCTTGGTCCCTGACAGAACCGGTCAACCCAACTGCACATGCAACAGTCTGCTCAACTGAAGGGGAATAATGCGCATTTCTGGGAGGGAGCTGGGCTGGCTGCTTAGAGGGATTGCGCAATTTCTGGGCTGAGCAGCCCTGCTGGGAGGAATTGCGCAATTTTCTCAGTGAATAAGGATAGACAGATTTGCGCAACACTGGAGCCCAGCAGGCTGCTAAACAGAATTGCGCAATTTTTGGAGGAAGACTGGTTCCCCTCCAGAATTGCACAATTTCTTAAGGGAGATGCTCAGCCTGTAGCTGGACCAAGTCCGAAGAAATAGCTTGTGAGGGGGATGCAACAAGATCTCTTCGACAGACTGTCATTCTATAAGAAAATCACTAAAGCTTGTGTACTTGACCAGGCAAGACATGCTACTATGAAAGGTTGGTAGGGAGGCTCCAAAACGAAGCTAATGAAAAATTTTGGAGGGTGATTGTAGCCGATACAACACGATATTATGTTAAATTTTTCCTATTGACCCCTTTGTTGTACTGCAAAATATATCTCCTTGTTATTTATTGATTCCTTCTCAGAACTTGTAATTCAATCTTAGGTTGTTATGTTAAGCTAGAAACAAAGTGTGTGAATTTTTACCTGAGCAGTTATGATGAACAAAGTCACTACAAACCTACAGACATCTGCAATACTATTGGGGGTAGTGGGTTAGAAGGCCCAATTGATAAAAACTTCCAGATTTTCCAATTGTTTAGATTAATAGTTGAGATTAGGAATGTCATTCGATTTGTGGGCAAGTAAAACTAATGCAACATATTGCTCAACATCTACGACTTTCACATCACCTGCTACTTAATTAAATAATGTTAAACACAAGATGGGTATAATATGCTAATGGATTGGATGATTAAAGCAAAGTCAGACATTGTTTCTCTTCACCAGTTTAAAGCAATAATTTTCATCCCCCACTTCCTCCAAATTATGATAGTATGAGAAGCCTGCGGGTTAGGTTCAATGATCCATCTCATATAACAAGAAAAAGTGCATAATAACATGGGTACTGGTCCCGAGAGTTGGGGACCCTGTACCATCGTATCCCTGCTCTTGAAAGCTTTGGAGCCTATCCAAAAATGAATTCTTATGGAGTTTGGGAAAATTTTGTGGGCTTGAAAAGATAAATTTCTGTCTTCTTAAGGAGTTAGAGAATCTTTTGTGAGCTTGATTTGGATGCTCTCTTTTGGGAATCCTCATAGAAGCTCCATGTGTGTTTAAGATTTTTTTTAATCTCTTCAACATGCAAAGGAATTTAGTAAGCACTTGGTTATGTTAGGCCTAAGAATAAGTATAAAAAATCAATTGAACTATTACTTTTTTCATACCAAAATTTACAGAAGAAATCAGATTTGTCTAATAATCATGTTAGTATTAAGTATTCTCAAGGTTATCTTAATAAAGAGAGTTCATGACCGCTTAACTAAGCTGCACAAAATTTAGGAACATCTACAAGTTTCCACAGTGGTAAATGTGGTCCTCTCCAAAAATGGGTACGTTGAGGGAAATGTGTGTAGGCATCTACATATTGGAAGAATAAAAAAATAATACCTATAAATGACACTTGAAAAGGAAAATCATATTTAGATATTAAGTTTCATGGATGATTACATGATATAAAATTTAAAAATTTTCTTCACAAATAAAGTTGTTCTTTATATATAACGCTATGTGTACTAAAAAAATAAGTTGAAGTCAACTATAATTATATATTTGAATACAACTCATCCATATCCTTATCTGTGTGAAAAAAATCCTTATAAAACAAAATGCTTGTTCAATAGAACTAGAACGTGGATCAACTCCACTTACGACTTATGGTTGCATCATCACCAATATCAAGAGTAGTAAAAAGAATCCATTAATATATATATATATATATATATATATATATATATAAATCCATTAATTAAATATCTGGAGTGAATAGGGTTATGTTTATTAGTTATTAGATATGTGTTTTTTTTGGCAACCTAAGGTCCCATGTCCTTCTTGGATGCTCCCATGCCCTTCTTGGATGCTTGGATGGGCACATAAAAAAGGAAAAAAAAAACTAAAACAGAAAGAATTTCTGATTTGCATTGAAAAACATGGCCGGCCAGCCATACCATACATCATTTCCAACTTGGGAAATGCTATAGCATAAGGCCAATGACGCATCTGTTTTAGCGTTTTTCTCGCCACTGTTGGCACTCATAAATAGGTTGAGAGTGACATAGCCTCTTAGTTATTTAGATTTATTCACACTACTTAATATATAAAATAAAATACAAATGTTCTTAGCTAAATAAGCTTATAAGTCTAAGGGGTTCTTGGTTGTTGCCAATATTATCAGGGATTTGTTGAAATCTAATTTCAACGCGGACCACTAGAAACCGTGAACCAAGCCAGAAACCGTTCACCGGATTTTCTCGGAGCGATTTGCCGACGAAGGAATAATCCGGCAAGGAGCTCCGATACAATTTGGCGCTGACACGTGGTTCAGCCCTGACGTAACGCAACGTAAGAATCTCGGGAGTTAATGTTCAGCACATGTTGGCCTTCCGATATTGTTCTCCACCGTTGGATTTGCTCCCGTGTTCTCCGTCGTTGATCGATTGAACCTGCATACGACTAGCATCAAATCAAATTAAATTCATGGCGTGGAGTAAATCTAAGTTTTGTTGACCATACGTTTAATTAATGAAATGTCATAGTGGTAGGTAGTATATTGAAGTTTTCATATATTTCACGTAATTTTTTTTAATCGGAGGTATGGGCGCATATGCTCATTAAGTAAATTTTGTATGGGGTATTGGTACTTGGTAATTTTTTTTATATTTTTGTAGTTGACTTTTTGTAATAGAGAGAGCTCGTGAGGCCGAAAAAAAAAACAATGTGTGGTATGTATGGAACGCACAGCAGTGCGAGAAAATATAGGAAGAACAGAGTGGTAATGTTTTGAGGTGCATTTTGGTAAAAACACAGGTGTAAGAAAAACCATGTGTGGTTTTTGCACAACAGTGCATAAAGAAAATGGTGGAGCGAATTTTGTAAGTCTGTAAGTTTTGTCTTTTACAACAGTATGTAAAATTGTTTTACACCAGTAAATGTGAATGGAGGTTTTACAGCAGTAAATATTAATGGGAATTTTTCCAGCAGTGTAAATTCTCATATGGAGACACAGTGAATGTTTTTTTTGTTTTAATGAATAGAAATATTTTATGGTGAAATCCTCTGTTCCTCAATGAAATTTTTTTTAAGTCCTCTGTGTGCACAAAAGATCCTGGAGCAAAAGAAACAGAGCATTGCCTCTGTGTGTTTGAATATTTGGTTTTTTTTGGTATTTTCCCCATTTCAAAAATACCCAACAGTGGTATCAGAGCAGGCTTAGGCTCTTGAAGGTGTTCAAGAAGCTGAAGGGAGAAGGTTGTTGCTGCAGCAAAACCTCTCAGGCAGACAGAAGACTCAGACATCAAAGGATTCAGGTATTTCAAAGTTTTTTTGTGTTGCTGAAGAAGCAGTGATTTGTTTTAAATACACAGTCAAGGAATGGCCAGCACAAGCACTGGTATGGGTTTGTTTAACACCCAGCTCCCACAGTTTAATGGGAAGAACTATGACTACTGGTCAATAACTATGAGAGCCCTGTTTGCCTCTCAAGATTTATGGGAAATAGTTGAAGATGGTTTTGAAGAAGTAGCAGATGAAAATGAGTTCAATGCACTAACTCAGGGAGAGAAGGATCAGCTGAAGAGCAATAGGAGGAAGGATGCAAAGGCCATTTTATTGTTGCATCTAGCAGTAGACCAGAGTATATTTCCAAGGATAGCAGCAGCTAAAACATCAAATGAAGCATGGCAAACCCTTAAGACAGCCTATCAAGGCATGGAGAGAGTGAAGACAGCAAAACTACAATTGCTGAGAAAGGATTTTGAGAACTTGAACATGAAGGAGTCAGATAACATTGACTCATTCTTCACTCATGTGATTGGTGTAATCACACAAATGAGAACTCATGGAGAAACCATTGAAGACAGAAGGATTGTGGAGAAGATATTGAGGGTCTTACCCTCAAGGTTTGATGCCATAGTCACCACCATTGAAGAGACAAAGGATCTCTCAAACTATTCAGTTGATGAGCTACATGCATCACTGATAACACATGAGCAGAGGTTGAGTAGGAATGAAAACTCATCTCTTGAGCAAGCCTTCAAGACCCAGATGTCCTTTGGGAGAGGAAGAGGTCAAGGAAGAGGAAACCGAAGAGGAAGAGGCAGAAGCCAGAACAGAGGAGGAAGGAACAGCTCATCAAATGCACAAGGAAGAGGCAACAATCCAAATCAGAACCAAGGTCAAGGCAGTAGCCAACAAGGAGGACAACATCATACTCAAGGACAAAGGTATGATAAATCTAATGTTCAATGCTATTATTGCAAAAAGTATGGACATTATGCTAGTGATTGTAGAAAGAAACAGCATGATATGAACAGCAGACAAAATGCAAATGTTACAAGAGAAAACAGCAGTCAAGAAAATGTACTGTTAGTTTGTAACATGGCTGAAACACATAGTGAGGACATATGGTTTTTAGACTCAGGTTGCAGCAACCATATGACTGGAAACATAGCCTTCTTTTCTGCCCTAGATAAAAATGTGAAATCAGAAGTCACACTAGGAACTGATAGTAAAGTGTCTGTTATGGGAAAAGGAGAAATAAAAATACTTTCAAAGCAAGGAGAAAGGAAAACCATAGCAGATGTCTACTATGTCCCCGGAATGAGATGTAATCTCTTGAGTATTGGACAGCTTGTCCATAAGGGGTACAATGTTTTCTTTAAAAATGATGTGTGCACCATCATGGATATACCACCCAGCAAAAGATGCATAGCTGAAGTGAAGATGACAAAGAACAGGATGTTCCCTCTCCGGATCCGGGCAGACATGAAGAACAAAAGGGAAATGGCAGCAGTCACCCAAGAGGCCTTCCAAAGCGTGCCAAAGGATGAGAACTGGTTATGGCACTTGAGATTCGGGCATTTAAATTTTGGAGGTCTAAACTTATTGAGCAGAAAAGGAATGGTAAGAGGATTACCATTGATAGAGAAGCCGGACAGCCTATGTGAAGGCTGCATATTGGGAAAACAACATAGAGAAAGTTTTCCATCAGGGAAAAGCATAAGGGCAAAGGCACCCTTAGAGATTATCCATTCAGATTTGTGTGGACCAATGCAAGCTCCATCATTAGCAGGCAGCCTATATTTCTTGACATTCATTGATGATTTTACAAGAAAGACTTGGATATATTTCCTCAAGAACAAAAGTGAAGTGTTTGAGAAATTCCAAAACTTTAAGGCATTTGTGGAGAACCAAAGTGGGCTGCACATAAAAGTATTGAGAACTGATAGAGGAGGTGAGTATATCTCCAAGGAATTCCTAAGATTTTGTAGAGAAAATGGAATTCATAAACAGTTTACAGCAAGGTACACTCCGCAGCAAAATGGAGTTGCTGAAAGGAAGAACAGGACCATCATGGATATGGCGAGGAGCATGCTGAAGGCAAAGCATTTGCCAAATGAGTATTGGGCTGAAGCTGTACATTGTGCAGTTTATATATTGAACAGGTGTCCTACAAAAGCAATCATGAACAAAGTGCCAGAAGAGGCATGGAGTGGGAGAAAGCAAAGTGTCACCCACATGAGAGTTTTTGGATGTGTGGCCTATGCACACATTCCAGATCAGCTAAGGAGGAAGTTGGACAGCAAAGGGGAGAAATGTCTCTTCATTGGATACAGTGAGGAATCCAAAGCCTACAGGTTGTATATTCCATCTAGCAAGAAGTTTTTTGTCAGCAGAGATGTTCAATTCATAGAAGAGGAAGCTTGGGATGGAAGCATAGAGAAAACAGTGAATGTCAAGAACTGTTTGTCTCATGATGAAGATGAAGAGGAGGTGTCTGAAATGAATCCCCAAACAGCAACGCCAACACAAGGACAGCAAGGTACACCATTGAGGATCAATGAGAGTGCTTCTCCAAGCACACCACAAGGAGGAAATTCAAGTGCATCTTCAAGCACTTGCACACCAAGTGAACGAGGTAAGAAGTTTAGAAATCTAAGTGAAATTTATGAAGAAGGAATGAATTCCTTATTTGCCTTGTATTGTCATGTTGATGATCCTATTCATTTTGAAGAAGCTATTAAAGATAAGAAATGGATAGAAGCTATGGATGAGGAGATAAATGCCATAGAGAGAAACAAAACATGGGATTTGGTTGAGTTACCAAAAGGCAAAGAAGTCATTGGTGTGAAATGGGTCTATAAGACCAAGAGCAATGCTGAAGGCAAGATAGAAAGGCACAAGGCAAGGCTGGTTGTCAAAGGCTACAAGCAGCAGTATGGGAGAGATTATGAGGAGACTTTCGCACCGGTTGCAAGAATGGAAACCGTGAGAGCAGTGCTATCCATAGCAGCTCAAAACAAATGGAAAGTCTACCAAATGGATGTGAAATCAGCATTCCTAAATGGAGTGTTAATGGAAGAGGTTTATGTGGAACAGCCTCTCGGATATGAGAAGAAAGGTAAAGAGCACAAAGTGTGCAAATTGAAGAAAGCTCTTTATGGGCTGAAGCAAGCGCCAAGAGCATGGTACAGCAGGATAGATTCATATCTATTGGATAATGAATTTGACAAATGTGAAGGAGAACCCACAGTCTACATCAAAGAAAAGGATGGTAAGATTTTGATTGTGGTCTTATATGTTGATGATGTTATTTTCACAGGTAATGATGATCAGCTCATTAAGAATTTTAAATCAGTCATGAAGGATGAATTTGAAATGACTGACATGGGTTTCTTGAGATACTTCTTAGGCATAGAAGTAGATCAAAATGAAAAAGGAATTTTCATATCTCAAGCAAGATATGTAAATCAAATTTTGAGCAGATTTAAGATGGAAGAATGCAAGGCAGCAATCACTCCCACAGTGATGGGATTAAAGCTCAGCAGAGAGGACAGCAGCAAGGATTTTGATCCTAGCTTGTATAAAAGTATTGTGGGCAGCCTTATGTATTTAACAGCAACTAGGCCTGATTTAATGTATGCTGTTAGCTTAATTTCCAGGTTCATGGAGAGGCCAAAGGAGGCACATTGGCAGGCAGCAAAGAGAATTTTGAGGTATGTCAAAGGTACCAAAATGTTTGGCATATTATATAGTGTCTCAGAAAGTTCAGATTTAATTGGGTACACAGATAGCGATTGGGCTGGAAGTGTAGATGATCAAAAGAGCACTTCCGGTTATGTATTTCATATGGGTTCAGGAGCCATTTCATGGGCTTCTAAGAAGCAGTCCATTGTAGCATTGTCTACAGCAGAGGCTGAATATGTGGCAGCTACAGCAGCAGCTTGTCAAGCAGTGTGGATGAGAAGAATGTTGAGAAGCTTAGGCCAAGAGCAGGCAAAAGCGACAGTGATCTTTTGTGACAATAGCTCAGCTATTGCATTGTCAAAGAATTCAGTGTTTCATAAGAGAACGAAACACATTGATACAAGGTTTCACTACATCAGAGAATTAGTGAACAATGGAGAAATTGTCCTAGAACATTGCAGGACTCAAGAACAGGTTGCGGACATCTTGACAAAGCCATTGGATCAGAAGAGCTTTGAATTTTTGAGAAAGTGTCTGGGTATGACCGAATGCCCAGGTGTTGAAATTAAAGGGGAGTGTTGAAATCTAATTTCAACGCGGACCACTAGAAACCGTGAACCAAGCCAGAAACCGTTCACCGGATTTTCTCGGAGCGATTTGCCGACGAAGGAATAATCCGGCAAGGAGCTCCGATACAATTTGGAGCTGACACGTGGTTCAGCCCTGACGTAACGCAACGTAAGAATCTCGGGAGTTAATGTTCAGCACATGTTGGCCTTCCGATATTGTTCTCCACCGTTGGATTTGCTCCCGTGTTCTCCGTCGTTGATCGATTGAACCTGCATACGACTAGCATCAAATCAAATTAAATTCATGGCGTGGAGTAAATCTAAGTTTTGTTGACCATACGTTTAATTAATGAAATGTCATAGTGGTAGGTAGTATATTGAAGTTTTCATATATTTCACGTAACTTTTTTTTTAATCGGAGGTATGGGCGCATATGCTCATTAAGTAAATTTTGTATGGGGTATTGGTACTTGGTAATTTTTTTTTATATTTTTGTAGTTGACTTTTTGTAATAGAGAGAGCTCGTGAGGCCGAAAAAAAACAATGTGTGGTATGTATGGAACGCACAGCAGTGCGAGAAAATATAGGAAGAACAGAGTGGTAATGTTTTGAGGTGCATTTTGGTAAAAACACAGGTGTAAGAAAAACCATGTGTGGTTTTTGCACAACAGTGCATAAAGAAAATGGTGGAGCGAATTTTGTAAGTCTGTAAGTTTTGTCTTTTACAACAGTATGTAAAATTGTTTTACACCAGTAAATGTGAATGGAGGTTTTACAGCAGTAAATGTTAATGGGAATTTTTCCAGCAGTGTAAATTCTCATATGGAGACACAGTGAATGTTTTTTTTGTTTTAATGAATAGAAATATTTTATGGTGAAATCCTCTGTTCCTCAATGAAATTTTTTTTAAGTCCTCTGTGTGCACAAAAGATCCTGGAGCAAAAGAAACAGAGCATTGCCTCTGTGTGTTTGAATATTTGGTTTTTTTTGGTATTTTCCCCATTTCAAAAATACCCAACAGGATTTTGCTACTTTGAGATAAATAAAGTCCTCGTTCAAATATTCCTTCCTGAATAAAAAACACTTATCTACATCAATATAAACCACATCGGAAACTTGAATCTTATTATTTTTTAAATTAGAGATGGTTCATACATCTATAAATATACAAATCACTTCAACAAACTTATACATGTCACATATATCTATTTATCGACTTAGATGAGAATTCATCTTTGCTGAGAGGAAGATTTAAATACTATAATTTTATACATTAAATAAAATGAAGCAAACTTATCTGAGGAAAAAAATAAAATAAAAAAAATCACTCATGAAAACAAATAAAATATAGAATTTCACTCATCGAAACAAACAGCCTGCAAAGTTGATGCAGAAACTAAACAAATCGTCTGACATTTCTCTTTAAAAATCCAAAACAAAAATCCCTGTTACTTTAAAATTCAAGTTCCTAAACCAGAGTCCCTGTCACTTAAAAATTCAAGAAGATAATGTTTGCCAAGTTAATTTAAGGGCATACAAGCATAAAAAATCCCGGTCTCTATAAAATTCAAGTTCCTAAACCAGGCTCCCTGTCACTTAAAAATTCAGGAAGATAATGTTTGCCAAGTTAAATTAAGGGCATACAAGCATTCCTCATAACTTTATGTTTTGGCACTCACAACCATCTTAATTTGGACAGCCTCTTATCATAAAAGGGCTAAAATTTCCTGTATTGTTCGCAGGCGATAAAGACATAGCATTATCTCAATAAGGAATATAATGTTTACTGCATTATGAAAGAGGAACTATATCATAACTAATACATCCTAAATTAACATGCTATGAAATTTGCAAAAGCTTCAGTAAATTTGTGTTTAGCGTGTCAAAGGCTGCATTTGCTTGTCAAACCTCTCAATTTCTCTTCCAACTCGAAAAGCTGCGCACTCTCGTTCTCATCCAACCATTCCTCCACACTATTCAGCATCTGCACAATATCCGCTGCAACTGTCACATTCATCTCTCCCTTGCTCTCGGCTTCTTTCACTCTGCTTCTCATGTTGTAAACGTAATTCTCTAAATCGAATATGGCACTGTGCTTCTTCTTTACCTCTTCATCATCCCTTCTGAATCTCTCGGCATCACCCGTCATTTTCTCGATCTCCTCTTTGCTCAGCCGACCACCATCGTTCGTTATAGTAATGAAATTGCTTACCCCGCTTCCCCTTTCCTGGGCTGACACCTTCAGAATTCCGTCTGCGTCCAATTCAAAGATTACTCTAAAGCTTGGTACTCCACAACGGGCCGCCGGAAATCCACTCAACTGAAATTCACCCAGCAGATTGTTGTCCGCAACCATTGCCCTCTCGCCTTCATACACTGGAAAAGACACTTCTACCTGATTGTCACGCCTTGTAGTGTAAGAATGCTCTCTCCGAGTTGGAATGGGAGTATTTCTGGGAACGACTACAGACATTACACCAGCTTCAATACTGATTCCAAGGCTCAAAGGCGTGACATCCATGAGGACGAGTTGGATACCTTCATTGTTCAAGGCTGCCGCATGAAGTGCAGCGCCATATGCAACAGCCTCATCGGGGTTTATGCTTTTGCAGAGTTTTTTTCCATGGAAGAAATCTTGAAGGAGTTCCTGTACCTTTGGAATGCGAGTAGAACCCCCTACTAAAACCACTTCGTTAATTTGCTCTTTGTTCATCCCGGCGTCTTCCAGACATTGTCTGAGGATTCGCATGCACTTATCGAAGAAATCGGTAATGAGCTCTTCGAATTTGGCTCTAGTAATCTTCATGTGAAAATCCAGACCTTCGTAGAGACAGTCAATATCAATCACAGTCTCTACCACTGAAGACAAATTTCTTTTTGCCCTTTCGCATTCTGAACGGAGCCTCCGAAGGGCTTTGGCGCTTGTGGTAATGTCCTTTCTGTATTTTCTCTTGAAATTTTCAGCACAGTATTTGAGCATCCGATTGTCAAAATCTTCGCCACCCAAATGTGTGTCCCCTCCAACAGCCTTCACTTCAAATTTACCTCCCTCCACATTAACAATGGAAACATCAAAGGTACCTCCGCCAAGGTCGAAAACCAAGACGGTACTTTTTGCATTGGAGGAATAAACCTCACTATGAAACCCATAAGCTATAGCTGCAGCGGTGGGTTCATTAATAATTTTCATGGCGTTAAGACCGGCAATGTTGGCCGCATCTCTAGTAGCCTTCCTCTGAGAATCGCTAAAATAGGCCGGCACTGTGATCACGGCATTCTTGACATCAGAGTTTAGGTATGCTTCAGCTGTCGTCTTCATTTTAACTAATACCATCGAAGAGATCTCTTCGACTGCAAACATCTTCCTCTCGCCCTTATAATGAACTTGGATAACAGGCTTTCCATTGTCTCCGGCGACAACAGTGAAGGGCCACAGTTGAACGTCACTCTGCACAGAGGAATCAGTGAACCGCCTTCCAATAAGTCTCTTGGCATTGAAGACGGTGTTGTGGGGATTATTTGCAATCTGGTTTTTGGCCGCATCTCCAACAAATCTCTCAGAGGGAGTGAAGGCAACAATGGATGGAGTGGTTCGGTTTCCCTGATCATTAACAATAACCTCCACTCTATCATAATGCCAAACTGCTACGCAGCTGTAAGTTGTTCCAAGATCAATGCCGATTGCCTTGCCTTTACTCATTGCACGCACCTATGGGATTCAGAGGTTTGTATTATACGAAGGAACAAAGCTGTCACTGCATCATATTCTATACTGTAATCCAATTTAATGAGTAACAGGGTTCTCAAATTCCAACCCTAATCCAATTTAATGAGTAACAGGGTTCTCAAATTCCAACCCTCTTCCACATAAAGTTGAACTCATGTTGATAGGCACATGGAGGGTAAGTTGCACTGATGTTGACAGGGTCGAGATTCTCAAAAGTAAAGAAGATGGCGATAAAGTTGTAGGTGAATGGAACTTTCAAAATTGAACGTACAAGTTGAACTGCTTCCGATTCCACTCATTACCATTACCACGCACGAGTTAAAGTGAAGGCAATTGTAACGTAATTACAGAGAAAGGAGTGTATTGACTTGACTCCATAGAAGAATTAAACATATGGGAAATTTTCCACCCACCCACTGCATTGTGGAAGATTAGCAGGGTACCGTGGGCGTAGGGGTAACGCTGTACGACTGAATGTGATTCTAGAATTTCCCCATACTTTCCTTTTCTCCGTCTGTCAACCCACCCACCCACTCCATCGTCGAATGGTGAAAACTAGGCGGGCGTTTTCAACTTGACTTTATTGCCCGCTACAACGGTACGACACACCGTGGGCGTAGGGGTAACGCTGTACGAGTGAATTGGTAGGAATGTGATTCTACAATTTCCCCATACTTTCCTTTTCCCTGTCCGTCAGCCCACCCACTCCATCGTGGAATGGAAAACTAGGCGGGCGTTTCCAATGGGGAATTGTAAGATAATTACAGTTGTATTGACTTGACTCTTAAAAATATGTGGAACCCTCTTCCACATAAAGTTGAACTGCTTCCGATTCCAGCGGGTTTGGACATCATATTCTATACTGCGCGTCGAGCTCGTCTAATCCAATTTAATGAGTAACATGGTTCTCAAATTCCAACCCTCTTCCACATAAAGCGGGTATGGACATCATATTCTATACTGCGCGTCGAGCTCGTATAATCCAATTTAATGAGTACCATGGTTCTCAAATTCCAACCCTCTTCCACATAAAGTTGAACTGATGTTGATAGGCACATGGAGGGTAAGTTGAACTGATGTTGAAAGGGACATGGAGGGTCGAGATTCTTTTGCTTTTGGTTATCAAAAGTAAAGAAGATGGCGATAAAGTTGTAGGTGAATGGCACATTCAAAATTGAACGTACAAAATTGTCTGGAGATATTGGTTGGAATTTGGATTTCTCTGGATTCAAAATTTTGGCCTTGATGATTGATATTTTAATAATAAATTAATTTTTTATCAATAAAAAAATTATAAAATTTATCTTCTAATAAGATAGGTATGTTTAAAAATTTCATATATTTATCATAAAAAAATCAAAATGATTATATAACACAGATTTTTTTTATTCATAAAATTTTTTTAAAAAAATTATTCTTCAATAAAATAGTTATGTTTAAAAATTTCATATATTTATCATAAAAAACCAAAATGATTATATAACACAAATGATTTATTAAATTTTGAATTTTGGTTTGAAATTGTATGGAACACTCTATAATAAAATCTTCAGAAGTGGAAATTAAATGTTCTTGACCTATGCATGCCATAGCATTTGTATATATGAGATATGACTAAAGAGATATAAAGGAGACTTTATGGGACATATAAGATAACCAACATATTAAAACTATTCAATGTTATCAATAAGAACTCGTAAGTTGCAATGTGTACCTTTTGTGCGTTTTGGACATTATGGAGATCAAAGAATTGCTCCATTTGTAGTATCCATGTTCTGGAATCCTTGCCATCAAACTTCCTCATATCGATCTTTGGAACATGGTGTTTCTTCGATCCAACGTTAGAGTCTATGAAATCATGATTAACATTTATTTTGTTCTCATCGTGACTTTCCTTTACTACCCTTTCACCATTAGTAAGCATTTCTTGTAGAAATTTTGTCAAATATTCCATCTTAGCTTTCACACCTTTCTTTAACTCATCCATCTTAGCTTCCATGCCATCCATCTTAGCTTCTACACTTTCTTTAAACCATCCATCTTAGCTTCCATGCCATACAACTTAGCTTCTACGCCTTTCTTTAAACCATCCATCTTAGCTTCTGTCACTTTTTGTGCAAGTGAAATTTATTGCACTTGTTCTCATAATTTTGATATATCATGTTGCATTTCTTCCTCTTCTTCATGAGTCATGCTAGAGATTTTATGTTGCTTACTAGGTGTTTCCATTTTTTTTCTTTGCGGCATCAATTACTGATAATAATTCTGCACTATGCCCTTTGAATTCCTTGAAACTAATTTTTCAAACCAAACTTATGCAAAAAATTAAAAAAACTACACACCTTTTTTCACTTTGTAGGAGCTCAATATTGAACGATTGTAACTCTGTAATTTTGGATCTCCAAGGTCTGAAATTACGACCTGCAGTATCACTCTATGCCCTCTTTATAATGCCACTAGTTTGATCGAAATTGGATTCCGGCGTCTAGAAGAATGGGCTAGAGACGCATTCCGGCGTCGTAAAGCCTGGTAACTATCATTTTCATTGTAGGTTGGGTGATTCCTCCTCTTTGATACTACAAGTGCTAGTACGGACTTGTGCTCCCATGTACCGTCGAGTATATATTGGGAGACCACAATAGGCTATATCCTTTATCCTTATGAAGCCGTGTCTGCCGCCCTATCGATCACAATGCACTGAACACAACATTCGGGAAGATTGACTGATGTACCTTAAAAAGTATTATGCATTTTGTGATTGGTTTGGTAATCCCTCTGTCTAGATTTCCAGAGTAGTCACTTTCGTTCCTTTTCAGACTCCTTAAAAGAAAAAGTCCATATGAGCACTTGTCACTTCAGGCTCATTAAAAATCGAAGGCGACTAGAGTCATCTTTAGCTTTTTCTCAACTCTTTAAAATTGAAAAAGCAAGTTGTGTCAAAGCGTCATAAAATTTATTTTAATCGGAATAACGTCATTGTTCCCTCATTGGTCTTAGGTTGAGAAATGGAGTCCACCAATCAAGGATTTCCCCTTGGGGGGAATCCTACTCCCTTTTCCTCTTGGGGAGATGTTGGTGCACCTCATATGGCTACATTGTCCCTTACAGGCCTTACAATTGGTCTACCAGTATGGCTTTTCTCGACCTCTGTCGTTCAAAACACCGTGATTCCTGAGCAATCAAATCAGCAACCAGATGATACTAGAGTTACCACCCAACCTTCTACTTCGTTTGTTTCTCCCTCTCCTTCTTCCCCTTCACTTGGTGAAGCTAGTAAAACTAAAAACCAAGTAACTGAGAAGAAGAAGAAGAATCCAACGGCAAAAGGGGGCAACCATGCATCGTCTGGCAAAAATCCACACACTGCACCATCCAAACCTAAATCTCCATGTGTCATTTGCAAAGGAGACCACTATTAGCGAGATTGTCCTTACATCCCATGGATCTTAAGGGACTGGTCTCCCCGCTCGCACAATCTGGTGTCCTCAACCTCTGACGATCATGTTGAAAGTACACCGTCAACTAGTGAAAATGAATTCCATGGACAAAAAGGAAGATCTAAATTTCCTTGTAGACTATGTGAAGGTGATCATGCCCTCCACTGTTGTCCTTTTCTGGACGAAGCTAAAAGAGTCTTGGATAATCGTCCTGCTTCACCGCTACAACTTCCTCCTGGATACAAGAAACTCTTGCCGAGTCCATCACTAGTTGAAAATCTGGCTGACACACCTTTGTTGTCGGTCGAAGCACCTATCATTGAAGATAAACCCTCTGAGTCCACACCAGACCAAAGTCAACAGGTCGAGACGGCATTCGACCCAGACTTGCCTTCATAAGGTCCACCTTCAGATGATACAGTCACCAAAGAGAATGAGGACGACACTGTTCAAATTCTTTTTTTTAACACAGAATCCGATGAACCTGGGGGCAATCTACCCCTTCCTTCACTACAGGAAGGAAGTTTGTCAGAGATTCATCCGGCCGTCTATTCGGTCCCTCCTCCAAGAAATCTAGTCGTTTCCTTCGATTGGAATCTACTAGGGAGACCTCGCCTACCATCTAATGTACCATTCTGAATCATAGTACAAGCTTACAGAATGGTCATGGTTGGTACTATCATAGATGAAGCGGCTTCCATGAGTATCCTTTCCTCCACTGCTTGGAAAGTGCTTGGTTCGCCATCGCTTCTGCCTGAGATTCGAAATCTGTTAGGCTTCAACAAAGGAACCAGTCAACTGTTAGGGATCCTTCCAAATTTGCCTATAACTTTGAGAAGGAAAACCATTTATCTGAACGTGATGGTAGTCCAAGGGCCATTAGATTACAATCTACTCCTTGGGCATGACTACATTTATAGCATGGGAGTTATTGTTTCCTCACTCTTTTGAGTGATGTGTTTCCCACATGAAGGCAGAGTGGTCCAGCTCGTAGACCAGCTTTCATTCCCCGGTTCAAACACAGCTACTAGTCAAATTCCATCCCTAACTAGTCTTTTTACGCAAGGAATGTCTCATCAATCTCTAGTCCGTCCACTTGATGAGCGCGAGTGATTCGATGATTGTGACTAAAACCCAGGAGGCATGCTCCCTTGTCTGCCTCGCCAGGAAAACCCCAGAGATAAGGTAGGTTTCCACGTAGGATATATGACTAGCTTGACTCCCCTGTCCGTTTAGGAAAATGGAAGTAGACTGGAAAAGGATTCCTCCGTCAAAGGTTATGTCTATTCCTGACAGAGACAAGGAAGTGTTTTGTCTGCAAATGTAGATGAAACAATCTTGCTAATGCAAGAACTTTCGTATGGTAACCTAGAAGCTCTATTTCGTTATACCTGGGGGCATGCAAACCATTTATTTTCTTAGTTTGTAGGCTCTTAACCCTTTAAACTCGTAGGTTGGTCGTTCCTAGCTTACATAACAAAAGGCTTCAGAGCAAAGTTTCAAATGGGGCAAGCTCCGTAAAAAATGAACCTATTAATGAGACATCCTTATTATACGACTGGCATGAGCAATGTTTCCGCAAAGTTCAAGCTCATTAAAAATAAACCTAGTTATGAGCATATGTTCCCCTAGAGTTCAAGCACATTAAAAAATGAATCCACTTTTAGTAAACAACCATTACGATCGCATAATTATCAGCTTTTGAACCTTGGTCGTGTTCTTACCATCACCTCCACTCTTTTTTGGCCAATCATATGCCTCCATTTGATTGTTTACCCCTTTTGAGGAACAGTTGTGATGAGTGATTCTATTAGCCACCTTCTATACACTGTTGTGATTGAAAAAGTTCCAAACCTTATCTGGAACCAGTTGCTATCCAAAAACATCACTTGTTCCTCAAGAAACGAGTCTCCTTTAAGCTCTTTTCATCTGACTCGTAAAATATGAAAAGATTGCCGAGAAATTGGCCTCTCCAGCTTGTTAAAGTGATCGGAAGTGCCATCCCTCCTCTAGATTTTAATATTTTTGGACCCGAGGGATCATTACACAAAAATATCGAGCATTTGTCTTGTTCGGCTCGTTAAAACTATCGAAAAGTCATCCCTTTCGTATTATTTTATACTTTTTTGGATTTAAGGGATTATTTTACGAAAAGGGACTACTGGAGTTGCCTTTCCGTCTCTTTTTAGACTCTCTAAAATTGAAAAAGATGGAGTTATCTTTGTTGTTAGGCTCATTAAAACATAGTGACGGGTTTTCTTGAAGGGAAAATTATAGAACAAGCATATGTTATCCTCCTCAAGCTTGACAAAAATAAAGAGGTACTAGTCAGCAATGACTGGGGAAAAATTGTGAAGAAAACTTGAAGAACTTTATTAGTAGCAGGTCACTCTTGAACATGACACTTTCACTCCATCACCATGATTGAGTCGGGTTGGATTATTCCGTTCACCAGTCATATCACCATTGGTCCTCTGTACCATCCATTTTGGGGTTAACACTACCAATCCATTTCAGTGTCACCGATATGTTCTAGAGAAGTCGCTCAGAGAATTCACCAACCCAGTTAACATCTCATCCACTGCAATACCTTCACGCTTCATTCTTTCATGACTGCCACCCTGAACCTTGTATCATCAGATCGTTTTCACCTCCACAAAATCATTTGCTCTGCTTCGTGTTGTAGATGTGGGATTCATTAAGGCCCTCCTACGACGGGTCACTTCTTGTCGACATCAGCTCATTATCCAAGAAGTTGACTTAGGAACAACCCTTTCAGTACTTTGAAGCTTGCATGCCTCAATGGCAAGTTTCTCACTTCCAGCAATAAGTTTACATCAATGGCCTTCAACTGGAAGATTTTATGTGGTGTTCGACATCGACTCATGTATTCACACCACGTGAATTGTATTTCAGTACCTTGAGGGTCATTATCATTATCGGTGATTCCTCTCACGCCTGTTAACAGCTTACATCATTGATTGGTAATTAGGTGATGTCTTTCCACGTTCGGCATCAAAACGTCTTTTCACATGGATCGACTTGTACTTCGGGTGAAGATTGAATGAGTTTGAAGACCCCGGATCTAGTTTCATCCATCTGGGTTGCGATATATTTAGGAAAATAAAGACATCAAATATACATCATAGCTACATAGATAATCATCCAAGCCAAAGGATGATGGCTCTACCAGAATGATCAGTCTGTCACACAGACGGTTGTCTGTCATATGTACATGAAAATGAATTTATAAAGCTGAGCATGGGAATGCCCGCCTCAGCTAGATCATGAAAATATTATGAAGATAATGTATTGTATTGTATCTTATTACAGGTCACCTTCCTGTTCGAAAAACCTCGGATCCTCATGATAAAGCATTTCACCCGACATTAGAAGATTTACGACTTCATGCTTTAGGGGGAAACTATTATAGACATATTTGGGCACTGCAACCCCAATCTCATATGTCCATAAACCAAGGGCTTCTAAGCCCCTAAAAGTGTTGTTTCATGCCCTAAAGGAACAAGGTCAGCTAATTACATCATATCCCAAAAGTTCTCCCTGAAAATCTACTCAGAACTGGTCAAAACTGGACCATACAGACTGCTCAGTGCTAAGAGTGTGATGCATCTCACCTGCTACATGCAAAAGGTGCGATTCATACTGAAAAGCACTTCTGTAGGGTGCGTTAAGCGAGATCAAACAAATGGCAGAGGCAGTTGGCTAGGTGGAAACCTAGAGAATCTTCTAGAAACTGCCCATTTGACACTTGCCTCTCTGAATTCGCCCAGGGATGAGTAAGAGATCATGAAATCTCCAAGTGGAACCAAGAACTATCAGAGAAATGACACTAATCAAAATCCCAGAAGCTGACTCACCCACCTGCAAATATCTATATATGGATCCCTCATCCTAGAGATCCAGAGGCTGGAATTTTGTATTTTGTAAGGAAGTGTTGTTGGTTTCTCTGTGAAACATCATAGTGTTGGGTGATATAGCTTTTCATGAGGTGAAGAGGGCTTTCATGCTGGGAGGATGGCATTGGGTCAGACCAATGGGTTGTAATCCTCTCTTCTACTACTTCTATCAATAAATCTATTTGATTTTTTGTCCATATTCTTGTATATTTTTGAATCTTGTATTGATATATGCATTTGTATGGTTAATATAAATCTGATCCTATATTGTTTATGGTTATCTATCTCTATTATTTGATGGTATTATGCTGCTTTGACTCTACATGCATTGTTTGAAGCGGGACAAGTAAGGAAGGAGTGGCGAAGCTCTGTCAAAGGAGGGAGGAAACAAGCAAGGAGCCAAGTGAAAGACTGAGGTTGGTACTCATTGCTTCTCTCTCATCTATCTCTCATAAAGGAAAACACAAGTAACTTTAGTTTGTTTGTTTCTAAGATAACTACCCGTCTGAATGGGACTAGCAGCTCTAAATGGACACTAGTTTTCCCGATAACAGGCACTCTGAAACGGGAGGTCGCGGGATCGAGCCCAGCCTTTGACCTATCTCGCTAACCAATATTTTAGCTGACCATTAGGAGGACACATGGTGGCCATAAACTATTGCAAATCACAATCGGTCGAAGCAGGGGTGATTCTCCATAATAGGTCATTGTGTTGTGCGATATGCAATCGCAACCTAACTCTTCTAGGGTCGATTTTGTATACACACTTTATCCATGCAATGTGCGATTGCGATTTATCATAACCAAGCACATTTGTGATTTTTTTAAATTTTGTGAATCTTATGAAATCAATGATGAATATTTTTCTTGTGTTGATTTCTTCCTCACCCTTGAAGATCGTGTTAATCGATGGTGTCATACCTTACCATATACTTCCATCCATTATTTTCATCATTTCCTTAAGGATATTTATCAAGTATTTGATAGGTATGGTTACCGAGATGTTCTTAAAATAATCAATCAACTAAGAATGAATCCTAATGAATCATTTGAGGATTTCTCTCATCAATTCCTTCACCTTTGTTAGGAATTTCCTGAAGAAGACATGAATTGGGATTTCTTGAAGTGAAATTTTGAGCGTTTGGTTCACATCTCTTTGCATAGTGAATTTGAACCTCATGATGTTTCTACTTCCCAAACTCTTGTAAATCATGAAACACCTCTAATTTCAGAGGAGGAATCTATGATTCCTTTTGTTCCTTGTCCTCCCCCCTTTTCAGTTCCATTGTGGGTGCCTCCTCGCGATGATTCTGAATTTGGGAATTCTAGAAGTCAAATTCCTAATCCATATCTTCATCGTCCTCCCTCTTTTCATGATTCATCTCTAATGGAAGAAACCCCGTAATGGATCATGAAGCCTATGGTGAAGGCTAATCGTTTCATTCCTCAAGATGACATTGGAACTCTTAACAACAATCTTGAATCTGGGTCTGTTGCAAGTGTTACTTTGTCAAGGGACATCAATCATCCTCTATCATCTACATGTCACGACTCTATGTATCATGATTTGCTTGACCAATTTGCTCCACCAACTATGACTGAACATATGTCCAAATGGCATATAACACCGAACAAACCTATATCCATATCATAAGTGGTTGATGAAAACCATCATACGTGGTAGATAAAAACCTCTACGACATTCCGGCTTATGCTCTGATTTCAACCCAACTAAGGTGGTAATTGAGCCAACTTACCATGAGTGAGACCACTGAGTGGGGGGTTTTCATCAGCGGTTCACCATATTAGAATCTAGTCGTGATGTTATCTATGTTGGTGTCTCATTGAACCTCTTCTTCCTGGTGCGACGAGCGCTTGCTATTAGTGAAAAATAAATCTTATATAGGATTGACCTTTCCATAACCTATGCATCATAGGGGCTCGCCGTTGCTTTCCATATCTAGCCATCCTCAAAGGATTGCCTGCAACGATGGCTCAATGGTCCCAACACAAATATTTTGATTGGAGATGTAATTGGAGGCCTTGACAACAATGATCCCTTCTCTGATGAGCATAATAACTATAGATATGCCAGTGGACTAATTGACATTGATGATCATGTTAAATGCTTGTAATTGATTATGATTGTTTCTTCCAATTGACTGCTATGGAAATGCACTTTCCCAGGTAAATTTCTAGGAATGCCACCGCTAGGGGGAGGATTTATGTGTTTCCGATAATACATTGGCAATACTTCTATCAGCGCAAATCCTTGAAAAAGAACAACTTGTGGTATAATTTATATATTGATATCAATGTAATCATGGACCCCAAGTAGAATAAAGAAAATGAGTTCACCCTAGGGTTAAAGAAAAGAAACAAATTGGGAAGAAATCATAAATTTACCTATTAGAATGGAAAAGTTGTAATTTCCACAACTTGTAATGTGGACACAACACATAATTATGATAAGTAACAAAAATGATTCACATATACATATAATAAGATCTTGTTTTAGATATTTTGAGTTTAGTACGCCCACTAATATTAATATTGGAAGCTTCAAATGAGAGTGACGAAGATAGGCAACATATTATTTCCTATAATAGCCTAATTACTTGGGCTCACTAAGTAAATTCATTACATCTTATTGATATGAAATGATCATATGTTAAACTGAAGTAGAATTGATCAATTACATCAGTGAATTGAATGTTAACTTAAAGTGCTTTAACCATGAGAACTGCTTGAAAAGGAATGAATTGACGACAGAATTGAAACATATGAAAGATGCAAACAAAAGTGAAAAGTAGAAAAAACACAGTGATACAAAACAACAATATTGATTACAGATTTCGTCCCTGATAGACTACGTCTCCGGGTCCGTTTTCAAGGTGGGCGCCTGCTTTATTAGGATTGAATCCGAGGAGGTCGATTACACAACAAATTAACCAAACCGAATGTGCACACAGAAAATTTTGGTTACTGTCACAAGAAATCTCTCTGAAATAGCTTTCCAACACCTATCACGGTTCCCAATTCTAACGCTCGATGCTCATGTTACACTGAAAACAAAAATTGCCTATAACCTCCAAAAACTGCGTGCAAAACTCAAAACCACCCCCCCTTCTTCAAAGCACCAATTTGGCTTTATAGCCCTCCAAATACACTCTAACTCCCTCATGCTAAGTTTAGGAGTGAATACACTGAATGTAGGGTTCATATCCTTTGGTCTTGTCATTGAATGGCACCTAGGGATAAGCTCACATGGTGGTTGCAATAATAAATTGCATAAAGCAAATAAAAAACCCAAAATAAACTTTAGGTTTGTCATAATCTGCTGGCGGTCAGCTAATTGCGCAGAGTTGGTTGACCATCCATGTGAATAGGTTGCATTCTAGCCACAAAAGGCCACGATGACCCTTAGCCCCGGCGGTTCCATCTACTGGCATGGTCTTCCCGCAACATGTGACAACTTCCACCGATGGTTCCGTTCCCCGCGCGGTTAACTGATATGGTCAGTCTGACTGTTCATATGTCACATGTTAACACAACTCCGCCGAATGGTTAATGGATAGCCGTTGTAAAATCCATGGTTCTGAAACCTATTACTGTTTTTCGCCCATCACATGGACGTGGCTATGGCTAAGATTTCGAGTTGCGTTGATGCGGTGGTTACCTTGACGGTTCCCGTCTGCCCATGTGAACATAAATGCAGTTCGACACGATTTAGGAATTTGCAGTTAGGGAACTGTAATACATTGTAATGTTTAATTTATGTGGTTTATGTGTATTACATGACCCGAATGGGTTTTATCCTAGGTTTTAATGTATTTAGATACATGGTTTAGGTATAGGTTAGGGTTTATGTGTATTAGGATGAAGGACTTAGGTTTAGTGTACTTTAATGCATGGATTTAGGTTTTGTATTAGGGTTTAGGTCTAGGACTTAACAACATTTGTCCTAAAACCCTTTTATACAACTTGTCACAATGTGACATACAAACCCTGAAGATGACAACCATGGATCATTCTTGACAACCCAAACCTTGGCGGAACTGATGATGAAGATGTCGACAACCAAATCCCAGCGGAACTGGCGACAAACACATGTCGACAACCAACTACATATCCCTCACACCATGAAAACCATTGACATCACCGTACAACCTGAACCATAAACATGATTGTCGAAGTGGAAGACATCGGAAACTAAATGCTAATGATGAAACTGGCTTAGTTGATAATTATAATATTTTGAAGACCACTTCGACTTTGAACCACTGAAGACTCCACTCATGCTGGACTGACAAGATCCTCCTGGATCACTTATCAATGCTTATAGTTCCAAATAATTTTTCAAAAGGTTATTCTGAAGCTTTTGTTGGAATCAATCATGGGTGCACCTCCTTTTTCATACTTGGATGAAGATATCATGGAGTTGATGACTTTGATTACTTATATGGCAATAGGATTGTCATTTCCATTATTGGCCATTGTTGTAAACTTGTGACCATTGAGAAATCGTAAAGCACCAAATATGAAATTTTCCATTTGGGGGATGAGATTGTTATTTCCATTATTGGAAATTTTCCATTGTTGTGATCTTGTGACTTGTAAAAAAATAAAAAAGCCTAAATCTGCACTTTATCTAGGGATATTGAAATAATTACATCTCTGCATTCAAAACCATATCAGTGATTGGTGTTTGCGACACAATGTTTAATGCTAATTTAAATAGTTTCAACTCACAACCTCTATGACATCGGCCAACCGTCATTGAATTGTAGGCTCAAGCAAATATCCCTTGTACATATTGATGCTTAGGAAAGAAAAACAAAATTGAGACCAATAATCCTACCTTCTAAAGTTGTTCAACTAGAGAAAAAAAAAATAATGAATAAAAATTAAAAATAAAAAAGAATAAAAATAAAAAAATTGGGCTCAATAGCACCAAGCTTTTCTAGCAGAGATGCACATTTTGTCTAGATGCAGCAGTAAATACCACCACCATTCGATCTTTGACCTCATAGCTGAATTGAAAACTTCCATATATGGATGTTTCTTAGGTTTCCTTTTCCATTTCGAGTAAAATAAATGTAGAACTTCGTCCATAGCCAGATTTTTCCCATGGATCTCGTTAGCAATGTTGTGAAAGGAAATGCATCCAGATCCAACAAATCGCTTGTTATGATATCACCATTCCTTCTCAAGGGGCTGATCTATGAAAATATTGAGGGTTTTTCTAACATATTGTAGGTGTACAAAGCTACAAGCTCCTGATATAATTAATAACAATTACAGTGAGGACCACGATGTAGATCATATGTATTAAACAACATGTTGTTGTATTACTAACAAGCATACTACTAAGCCTTTGGTATGGTTTAACATTTCGATCCTAGGACTGGTGTACAAAGCTACAAGCTCCTGATTTAATTAATAGCTTGTAGTGAGGGCCATGATGCAGATCATAAACATTAAACAACATGTTTTATTACTAACAAGCATACTACTAGGCCTCTGGTATGGTCTAATATTTTGATCCTGAGACTATACTTATAAGGTGTTACACGCATAGCATTTAATGATGATGCTTATGATAATGTTGTTATGATAATGTCAATACAATAATCCACGTCAAATCCTGCCTGTCCTTGAATTAATTCTAGTAGTTATCACGTGTGAAGCTTTGTTTGTGTGGAAAAGCAGTGTGCAAAGCTTTCCGCTTTCTGCACAGTGAAAGCTCCACACTATTCTAACCATGAAATGGATTATTATGAAGTTATTCTTAGTGGATTATTTTGTTTGAAATTATATTCAAAGGTAGAAAGACTTATATGGCCATTCATTTAGAATCGGTTAATGAAAGGATTACAGTTGATATTAGCCATAATTGAGTGTAGGGATATGAGAAATAACATGCATTTGATGTAGTAATGGTTGAAAGAATCAATCATGAGTTGAATATGTTATTAAAATAATAAAAAACCAAAAATTATCTGTTATATAAACATGAAATTTGGTCGATGGGGTTTTTCATTAATTTCAACTCACAGTGGCCTCCTAGCAATAAATAAGAATATTTTAATCACAAAGTAAGCTCTGCACTCTCGCATGTGAGGTGTCTTTTCCCTTATGCAGAGAAGTTGATTGTGCGGGAGTGTGAAGAAAACACATTTCTCCGAATTGTCATACAATCAACTTCTCCACACTCACTGTGCTCATGGTTTATTGCAAGAGCTTATGGTTTATTGCAAGAGCCCAATCAATCATGATCTTCGAGTCCCTAGCTACCAAAAATTCCTCCACAACAAGCCATTTGGGACATTTCAAAGTCCCCCATAGTGTCAACACCTCTTCTCTAGTGTTGGTTTCATGACCCTCAGACCAATAGAAATGATTGACCATCAATTGGGTGATGGAGATGATGGCTCCACAACTGCATTATCCATTTGTTGAGGCAACATCTAAATAGTTTACTGTATGATGTTTGTCGATATTCTTATGAGGCCTATAACAATCGCAATGAGATTGGTTGCAAGGGTCGATTTCTAAAAATGAAGACACAATTTTAGAAGAAACATTCCTGAAATCTGGAATGTTATTCTCAAATACGATGTCATTCCTACAAATCTAAATTCCCTAAAGGATGTATAGTTGGATGGCCTTGTATGTTGGATTGTGATCAGTCCATCTATCAAGACAAGAAAAAATGGATGACCTATCCACCCTGGGGATGATCCCGAGAGTGTTGCAGACCTATTCCCAAATGAAATGGAAGCAGGGAAAGTTAGATGTAGGTGCATAGTTTTCTGATGTGCTTCTCTGCATAGTGGACAACGTCCTGGACCCTTAAAATCATATTTTTTCCAAATTCTCCCAAGTGAGAATTTTGTTTTGAATGGTGAACCAAGCAAAACACTTCATTTTCATTGGAAAGTTCCACTTCCACATTTTGACAAGCTAGTCATTGTGATATTTAGGCCTTTGCTTTATGTGAATGTACTTGTAAGTGTATTTCGCTGAAATTTCCCCTCCAACGGAAAGACCAGCCTAGGATAGTCTATCTTCCTGCTCAGACAAAGAGATTCCTACATTCATAAGGTGAGATTTGTAAGACTTCCATTCATCCCTGTGCTCCAATAGGAGTTCCAGGAAATCCACTCATGGCCAGCTGGGACAAGGAGAAATAAAAGCTTGAAGGCAACCAATATCAGCAAGTTTTTGCATGCCACGATCATGAAGGGATTTGAGTAATTGTTGGGAGAGTGTATGGTCCCTATCCTTCTCCATTATCACATCAAGTCCAATATGGATGCGGTCTCCACACCCTACCAACCATATTATATTCCCACATAACCAGGGCTTCGATTTTGTTAAGTTGTGCCAGAGAAATGATGCATTCTTCTTTACTGGGGAACCTTCAAGGATCCATTCTTCTATGGATGCTCGATTGAGGTATTTTTCAGAGATTATTTTGATGAGAAAAGAAAGGTTCAAATTCTTGGTATGTTTGATGCCCCAACCACCGTCCTCTATAGGCCTACAAATTGATTCAAGCTTGGAGAGATGGATCTTCTTTTTGCTTCCAACCCCTGCCCATAGAAAGTTTGCAACGATGGAATCAATCCTGTGAATGATAAACATGAGTATATGAAATAAGTGCACCCAATATACTTTGATTCCTTGTAGGATAACCTTTATTATGATCATTCTGCCACCCATGGAGAGCCATCTGTTTTCCCATAGCCAAAGTTTTTTCTCGAATTTTTGAATGATCCATTGCTAATTTTTCGTCTCGTTGTTACATGGCTTCAAGAGAAATCCAAGATATTTGAAACCATCCGCTAAAGTTTTGATTTTAATACCGAATAGTGCCACAATTTGTTGTATCTCCCTGTCATCGGATCTGTTGACAATATTCTCTGATTTTTTGGTATTGAGCAAGAGGCTTGATGCTTGGCCAAATTTAGCAATATGTTGGTAGAAGATATGCCATTCTGATAATAGCGCTCTGCCAAGGCACAATAGGTCATCTACAAACATTAAGTGTGACAATTAGGTAGAGGGTGTGACCTTGCATCCGATGAACTTCCCAGATTCTCTTTCTCTCGATAGTCCATGGTTGAGCACATCCATCACAAGGATAAATAAAAGAGGGGAACACGCAACCCTGCCTCATCCCTCTAGAAATCTTGAAGAAATCAGTAAGTGTTCCATTGATGAGAACAACCATATTAGACGATGTAACACAAATCATTATCCAATTTATGTGTCTGTGAGGGCATCTGACTTTGTGTAGGATGAGCCTAAGAAACTCCCAGTCTACCCTGCCATAGGCTTTAATGAGGTCAATCTTCACGAGGCAAGCTTTTAGCTTGCAGAATTTGATGGAATGTATGTATTCTTGAGCAATAACAACATCATCCTGAATTTTCCTATCTGCAAGAAAGCCAAATTGTTCTCTCGTGATGTGATCAACCAGTATTAACTTGAATCTATTGGCAATAAGTTCTGATATCATTTTGTATGTCACGTTACAAAGTGATATTAGTCTAAAATATGCAAAACATGAATACTTATATTTCTTAGGAATGATAGAGAGGAAAGTGGAGTTAATAGCACCTGTAATGTGTCCCTACACACAAGATTCTTCCACCATCTAGGTGAGCTATGGGGCCATTATGTCGAAGAAATGGAGAAAGAGTTCCACTGTCCATCCATCGGGTCCAAGACTCTTATCTCTGGCTAGATCTTTGAGGACTTCCATAAGTTATTCATTTTTAATGGGAGTATCCAAGCTTATGATATCCTCATCCTTCACCATGTTTGGAAATAATTGGACCAACTCCATTTATTCTTCAATGTTGGGGCGCTCTCGGGCCTTGTATTGCTTGCCAAAATAGCAACTGCCTGCTTGAAGGATTTGTTTCTATGTATATATAATTTTTGGTGTCTTCATTTCTAATAAACCAAATCGTGTTGGAGCTTTTTCTTTTAGAGGCTACCTTGTGGAAGAAACTTGTGTTATTATCTCCCCCTCTGATCGAGGCCATTATGATTTTTTGTCTCCATTTCTCTGCTTGGTACTTAAGGATGTGGTTTTTCCTTGTTGTGCATTCTGCAATAGGTTTTTTTCTAAGTTTAGAGAAATAATTATTGCTCGATGGGTCCATCAGCTCAGTAATATCCAATTCAATTATTGACAATTCTTGTGATAGTGCCTTCTTGCATTCGTAGATCCCAGCTAGATTGTTATTAGATCCAATTATACCAAGTTAGTTATTCAACTAGTAAAACACATATGCAAAAGATATTCAAATCTGGATTGTTTTCTTTTTAGTGCACTATGTAGAAAAACCATAAACTATAACCGTTGTTGTGGGTTCATTAATAATCCTCATCATATTAAGATCCACAATGACAACAACATCTTTAGTGGCCTTCCTCTGAGAACCGCTAAAATAGGCAGGCACTATGACCACAACATTTTTGACAGCAGATTTGAGATATGCTTCATCTATCATCTTCATCTTCGCTAACACCATAGAAGATATCTCCTTTGTTGCGAACTCCTTCCTCTAGACATTGTAGTGAACGTGGATGAGTGGCTTACCATTGTCCCTAGAGACTAGAACGAAGGGCCATAGTTTCATGTCACTTTGTACATTGAGATCATTGAATCTCTTTCTAATGAGTCTTTTTACATCGAACACGATGTTGTGGGGATTGGTTGTGACCTAATATTTTGCACCATCGCCAACAAGCCTCTCAGAAGGAGTGAAAACAACAATGGAAGGAGAGACTTTGTTCCCCTAATCATGCTGGCACACTACGATGCGAATGTAAGTTATTCCCAAATCAATGTCAATAACCCTCTCTTTAGTGATGACATCCTCCCAACAGGATAGACGAAATTGCCAATTATTATGAAATAATATAACTTCGAGCATTGTAAGATGCAGTTTAAAGACAAAAGCGCCAGATGCAAGGAAATTAAAAGCTCACGACTCTTCCCAGATAAACTAATCTGACATCGACCCCGAACCTTAAGTTAGGCGAGATAGCGAGGTGGGTTTCACCACGATGCCAATGGACGGTGCATTCATCGTTGGAAAGTGAATTGATATAGAATCTCTATTAATGGGATGTCTTTCCTTCTTTTTTTTAATTTCAGTGCATTGAACCAAACTTTTTAAAGGTTTATTTCAATCTCTCAGAAAAGAATATTTTTTCCCTAGTTGCACCATTATAATGTATTATTTTTTAAACAAGAGCCACATGGTGGGATGATTTTTTATTTTTTATTTTAATTTTAATCCATTGAACCAAACTTTTGTACGGTTTATTTCGGTCTTTGGGAAAGGAATATTTTTCGCAAGTTGCACCATTATAACGTATTATTTTTTTAAGAAAAAGCCACATGGTGGGATAATTTTCTTTTTTTCTACTTTTAATCCCTTGAACCAAACTTTTGTACGGTTTATTTCGGGGGAAAGGAATATTTTTTCCCAAGTTGCACCATTATAATGTATTATTTTTGAAACAAGAGCTACATGGTGGGATGCCTTTCCTTTTTTTAATTTTAATCCATTGAACCAAACTTTTGTACGGTTTATTCCAGTCTTTGGGAAAGCAATATTTTTTCCCAAGTTGCTCCATTATAATGTATTATGTTTGAAACAAGAGTTACATGGTGAGATGCCTTGCCTTTTTCAATTTTAATTAATTCAACCAATTTTTTAGTGTTTGGGAAAGCAATATTTTTTTCCCAAATTGCACCATTATAATGTATTATTTTTGAAACAAGAGCCACATGGTGGGATGCCTTTCCTTTTTTTAATTTTAATTCATTGAACCAAGTTTTTGTACGGTTTATTTCAGTGTTCGGGAAAGGAATATTTTTTCCCAAGTTGCACCATTATAATGTATTATTTTTGAAACAAGAGGTACATGGTGGCAATGCCACTGCTCTTGTTGTATTTTTGCACATGGCCACTATGTGGCTTTTGTTTATTATGTAATAATGATATGGACTTATATGTGAAAATGATATTTTTAAGAAAGTAAAAAAAATAGTATTTTTTAAAAGAATGAATAATATCTTTAGTTTTTTAATATAAAATTGATATATGATGTGTATATGTTAAAGACAGATATAAATTTATATTAATAAATTTTGTATTTATTATAAATTATTTAGAGATTAATTAAAAAAAAACAATTATATTTAAAAAAATATGTTTTTTATAAGTTAAAGTAAATATACATTATTGTTAATTAATAATAATAATTTAAGAAAAAAATTGATATATCCTCACAGACAGAAGTAACTAAAAATGTTGAACAAACATCAATTAACAATAATTTAAGAAAAAAATTGATATATCCTCACAGACAGAAGTAACTAAAAATGTTGAACAAACATTTCCGGGAAACGATTATTGTAAATAACAAGAATTTGTGAATGCAAATCTCTTGAACTTTCATTTGTGCCATTTGTTGTGAAGTTATCACACGCTGTGAAAAAAAGGGAGAAATGACGTGTTGGATAAAAAAAATTTAAACAGTTGTGAGTGTCATATTTCTAAATGCATCCACTCAGAAGTACTATCAGAGAATGTATGAAACGCATGGCCAACAAGCAGTGGCATTGAGGTCTCCCCTACAATAAGAAAGACCGTATATTTTATCTCCATTCTCTCCAGGCCATGAAATATTAGAATTTGTGAAGCCAACTCAGAACCAATGAATTTGGACCACTAGATGCATTAAATAATCAGATTTTATTGTTGGTGAATGTACAAAGGACGATCGGCGGGACTTAGAATTAGATTTGGGAATACTAAAAATCTTTGATTGTGTACAAATATGATTTTTCATATTACAACCACTCAATAACTCCATGTTCCAGGTCCCATTGCCGAAGAAACGTCCAAGAAAAAAATCATAAAGCGGGCGTGATTGTTGTGCAGTGGAAATAATGATACTTAGGTATCATTTTGAATCTTAAAATAAATAAAACTTTTTTGATGGCAATGTTGAAACGACAAAAACATAAAGAATATGTCGCTTTGGCATGTCACAATGACACATCAATATTGAACTAGATTTTTTTTGTGGAAAATTACAGCCGAAACGTACAGTTGCTTGACGCGTAATCTAAATGTACATGTTTAGCAGGAATGTACATGTACCAGAATATTAAAATGTATAGTAGCAATGTACATACACTCGAACATTAAAATGACAGTTGTTTTTTCTTTGAAATTTAAATAAGGATGCATTTGATGCCTCATAAAAAAATGATATCAACATTTCAAATAGGAAAATTGACAGTGATAACTTCGTGGTGTTGAGTTGTTTCAATGGACATGATCATTGATATTTATTATAGAAAATTGATTGTTTATGGTTGTCTAAAGTGTTTATCACTGAAAACATAATGAAAGCTACCTACGAACCCTATGGCAGAGCTTGCCGTTGCATCAGGGTTTGTAGCCTTGATGTCACAACCATAAACTGATCGCGCTCATGTGCGACAGGTGACGGTGGGAGACATCTTCGGTTATGCATGACGAGTCAATTTTGTGACGACGCACGAGTTCGGTTAAAGGTGACACGACGAACGGGAATGTTCGGTTAAGCGAGCCCCTGACGAGTTGTGTGATGGTGCAACGAGCTACTTGGAGAGTTGAAAAGCCGAGATTGGGAGAATCGGCTAAGTATGGGCGCATGCATGACGAGTTTATATGAAAAGTCAAAAAACCGACGAGTTGGGCTGACATGTGGAGTTGGACACCTTGGGCGGGCCGACGTACGAAAGCGGATCCAAGTTGGTTGGTCAACGAGTTATTAGATATTTCCATGTGCAATTTGTATGGTTGCCCTGGGTAGGCCGACCCACCTTAACACCTGGAGGACACATAAATATATGGATGGCGACTTGGTGGAAGAAGGCATGGAACTCAAGCGTACAAGCATTGACAAGACACTTGAGCGAACAAGGGTGAAGGCAATTGGAGCAAAGGCAAGGTGCAAGTGGACCGAGGGCCGTACTACCTAGACGAGGAAGAAGAGATGATCTGCGATGAACCGACAAATCGGTGGACAGCGGAACCAGCGGACAGTTCTGCAGTTGGGCGGGTCTGCACGAAGGACAGACTAACGAGCTGAACGGTGGGCGTGGGCAGTCCTGTATGCGGCGAGTTGAATGATGGGTGTGAGCGGCTCTGAACGTGACAAGTTGCGGTGTGTACGTAGGAGGGCGTCGAGTTGCGGACAAGCTGCGTACAAGCTACGACAAGTCTGCATAGTGTGACGAGCTACAGAGGGTGACCCAACCCAGTGGGGTGGGTGCCTCTACCTGGTGCGACGAGTTGTGACAGTGTAGCGGGCAAGTCTACACGCGAAGGGCGACCTGTCACACCCCTACCCTAGCGGTACTCTTCCAACCGCACAATGGGGGGTGCGGCACCACCACCCACTTTCTTTTTAACAATACTTGTAAGTGTGGACTATGCCTACTTTCTATATTTAGTTTATTTTTCAACTTTCCTAAGTATAACATTCACATACACAACGGAAACATTCAATTAATCATCTTCATCGTTATTACCATTTACACATATGCACAATGGATATTTTAATGGGAGGGGAAACTCCCTGAAATATGAGTTTGCCCGATAATAACAATATTTCACAAAATATACAATTTTACAGTCTTTGCAGGAAACCCCAAGTTTCCTTGGTACAATTTCTGTCACAACCATGCAACCCGACCTGCACCGTTCAGACTACCCGAACCACCGTTCGAAGTGCCCACCGGTTCTACCGTCCGTCGCAACTCATTCACCATCGCACTGTTCAGCACGTCGTCCAGCCGAACACCCTCAACTCATTCAGGGGGACACCCTCGCACGCCCTCGCTTGTTTCGTCGTTCAGACCGACCTTGCCCATTCAGTTGTTCAGGGCGACACCCTCGCACGCCCTCGCCGATTCAGTCGTTCAGACCGACCTCGCCCAGTCAGTCGTTCAAACCGACATCGCCCGTTCAGGCTGGCACCCTCGCACACCCTCGCCCGAACGCCTTCACACGACTTTGCCCAAACGCCTTCGCACGACTTCGCCCAAACACCTTCAAACGACCTCACCGGTTTATTCGTCCAGACAAACGCCCTCGGACGCCCTCGCCTGTTTGGTCATCAGGCCAATGCCGTCGCACGCCCTCGCCCGAATGCCTTTGCACGGCTTGTGGTTCCATTTTCTGCATTTGCTACTACTTCGTGCTTCGGCCCAAGAGTCCGCCTGCACTTCGCCAAATTTCAGTCTTCACAAGTAGCTCACCCTCCTAGCTTGCATGAACACTTGGAAACTTCACTTGATGTTTTTTTCCACCATTCTAATGCTCTACTTATATGGCAGTTGGCCCATCAGTTGGGGCGTCGACTCACCAAGCCGACCCACCATTTTTTCCAACTCGCCCCTCCGTCGTGTCCGCCCATGGTGTGGGCGCCCATGTGCGGTATCGTGCCCACATATAAACTCGCCAATACCCCCGACACTTAGTCATTTTTCAAGATGACTTTCGCGTCGCATGTTGGCTCATCTCCTCTGTTCGGCCAACTCGTCGCACCGTGCGGGCGTGCCCCAACTCGCCGGTTACCTCCCAGCTCGTCACTCGCCTGTCGTGCGCCCTTCGTTCATTTCCTCCGTCGTTCAACTCAACTCGTCGCACCGTGCGGGCGCGCCCAACTCGCCGGTTTCCCCAGCTCATCGCCCGCTCGCCCATCGTGCGCCCTTCGCCAAACGATCCGCAACTTGTGGGCCTTACATTCTCCCCCACTCTAAATGGTTGTCGTCCTCAACAACACCATCATATAGCGTTGCAAAGTGTCGCTAGCTCCAACATCAAAATGCTCATGTTGCCTGCCTCTGTGCTGCCATCGCATAAACTATAAAGGCTCATGTCTCCAAAAATCGGAGACTCCCCTCAGTCCATGACCATAAACCACATCTGTCACAATCCCCACATGTTGCCCCACCTTGGAAGGCTGGTCCCTCCAACTCAAGCTACATGCTCACTGCAACATATCATGTCGACTCCATCATGTATCGTCATCGTGTGAACTGTTGCCATGATACTCCAACACAATGCTAACACATCTCTGTACACTACTCGAGCCCCACGATCTGAACTAGTCGGGTGATCAGTCCAACTATCACGCTCAAACCATGAGAATGCACATCCTCATGCCATCATCAGTGGTTTCTCCTAGCCTCATGTCACAACATCAACTCGATCAAGAATCCATCTCCATCAAAATGTAAGCCATGCCCAGGTCCATGAAGTAACCCCCATCTCATCTGCAACATGTTGTCCATGATGTTGGTGTCAATGTGTTGCATGTCAATCAGTCTCATCTATCCCAACATCATCATCCATATATGTGTAAAATCCATCTCCTCAAAATGAAGAGATCCTCTCATCAGACCGACTCTCAATGTGCCACATCTAGGTCCATGAAGCAACCTTCATCGTATCCGTAATGTGCCATCCTTCAAGTCTGCTAAGGAAACAAGTATACACCTATCGCATCACCCATGTGTTGCCCATGGTTAAAAACCAATCAGCTCCCATGTATCAAAAGTGTTTAAGTCTTGGCTCAACCCATGCCCAAGTGTTGCCACCAAGGCATCATCATCGCTGCAACTCCATCACTGCAAAATGTCTCATATCGATCCTCCACATCAAGTCACTCTTTCAAGAACACCCATAAATGTACTCAAAAGTATGCACCCCATACTACAATAAAGTCCCTGACCTCAGCTCATCAATGCCTCAGATCCTCCAAGTCCACCATAATATGAAGTCCCCAAAAGTCACAACCTCATGTCATCATGAACTCCATGAGTCATCTCCAACCAACACCCTAGCAAGCATACATGTCTCGACCCAAAGGTATCTGCAAGATGGCTCAGCTCCTCATGTAGTAGGAATGCCCCATAGTCTGCTCACGAATTCAACCAAGTCCCTGGTCTTATTGTACTCAAGTGCACAACATCCCATCAGCTCATAAGTAAAACATGTCCATGTCACATCAGCAAATCCATCCACATAACATCCCTGCCTTGGCACTCCTCATTGGATGCCCATAAGTGACACCTCTACAGGTGCTCCTGCATAATGTCCCTACATAAGACTGCCATGCTCCATGTCTCCAACTCAATGTCCATGACTCAAGTTGCCCATGTTGTCCAACTAAGCAGACTTGTCACAAAAATCGGTCATCGTCATCCAAGTTTGGAATCTGTTCTAGTGTCCATAGTCACCCAAACCATATCATCATCAAGTCACGAGTCTCTTCCATCATAGCTCCCCCACTAATGGTTCCACCAATACTTCCTCTTGGTCTTGGCCATGAGAAGTCTACCCAAGTATCATTAAACTCAAGTGTGTGCCCTTCTCTAATCTATCCATGAGTCATGTCGGGCACTTAGCCAATTCTCCATATGGCTAAAGCATGACCCATTCCTCCACAATGATCATCACATTCCTCCCTTGTCACAGGCATTTGCACCTTCTACCATAAGGTCACAAACAACCCCAACAAGCTCTGCAACAGTCAATGGTCCTTGCCTCTCCATACAAGGTCTCATCGTAGACATCCATGGTAAGATCCTCCATCGCATTGGCAAACTGATTTTGCCTTTCCTTGCATATGGCCCATCTACCAAAAGTCTCACTGAAACACAATCATAAGTAGTACTTACTTCATCATGAGGCTCCTCCATGTGAGTATCCTCATCCACCAATGTCTGCAAACTGCACGATCCTGGTCCAACTTGAACAATTTCAAGTTCATCCTCCATCGTTGTCATATCTGCAACATCCTCAAACATCATGACTTCCTCTTCTTTATCATCGCAATCTGCAGCTACATCCTGCTCCATTGCCCAACCAAGTCGAAGAAGTTCGTCTTCAACATTTCTTTTCAAGACTCCAAGTTCATATCGAATCCGTGGGTTCTATTCTTTCATCCGCTTCAACCTGTATAAGGTCAGCAAGAGCCTCCCTTGACATTCTTCCAAACCTGCCATGTATTGTTGTTTAGATTGGCCCAAGCACGAAGTTTCACCCCTGCTAAACCTATCATGAAGTGTAACACTTCAATCTACAATTATGAATCACCAAAGCCCGCAAAATTTGCAGCTTTGATACCACCTGTCATGCCCCTCCCCTTGAGGTACTCTTCCAACCGCACAATGGGGGGTGCGGCACCACCACCCACTTTCTTTTAAACAATACTTGTAAGTGTAGACTACGTATACTTTCTATACTTAGTTTATTTTTCAACTTTCTTAAGTATAACATTCACATAAACAACAAAAACATTCAATTAATCTTCATCTTTATTACCATTTACACACATGCACAATGGATATTTTAATGGGAGGGAAAACTCCCTGAAATATGAGTCTACCCAATATAACAATATTTCATAAAATATACAATTTTACAGTTTTTGCAGGAAACCCCAAGTTTCCTTGATACAATTTCTGTCACAATCGTGCAACCCAGCCTGCACTGTTCAGACTACCCGAACCACTATTCGGAGTGCCCATCGGTTCTACCGTCCATCGCAACTCGTTCACCGTCACACTATTCAGCACGTCGTTCACCCTCAGCTCGTTCAGCCGAATGCCCTCAACTCGTTCAGGTGGATGCCCTTGCCCGTTCACTCATTCAGGTCGGCGCCCTCACCTGTTCCTTCATTCAGGCCGACCTTGCCTGTTCAGTCGCTCAGGTCGACGCCCTTGCATGCCCTCGCCCATTTAGTCGTTTAGACTGACCTCTCCCATTCAGTTATTCAAGTCAGTGCCCTCACACGCCCTCGCCCAAACGCCTTCACATGACTTCTCCCAAATGCCTTTGCACGACTTCACCCAAACACCTTCGAACAACCTCGCCCGTTCAGTGGTTCAGACAAATGCCCTCGGACACCCTCGCTCGTTCGGTCGTTCAAGCCGACGCCCTCGCCTGAACGCCTTCACACGACCTGTAGTTCCGTTTTATGCGTTTGTTGCGGCTCCGTGCTTCGGCCCAAGAGTCCGTGTGCACTTCGCCAAATTTTAGTCTTCCCAAGTAGCTCACCCTCCTAGCTCGCATGAACACTTGGAAACTTCGCTTGATGTTTTTTGCCACCATTCCAATGCTCTATTTATATGACGGTTGGCCCATCAGTTGGGGCGTCGACTTACCAAGCCGACCCACCGTTTCGTCCAACTCACCCCTCCGTCATTTCGGCCCATGGTGTGGGTTCCCATGTGCAAGACCGCCCCGACATATAAACTCGCCAATACTCTTGACACTTAGTCATTTTTCAAGATGACTTTTGCGTCGCACATTGGCTCGTCTCCTTCATTCGGTTAGCTCGTCGCATTGAGCGGGCGCGCCCCAACTCGTCGCTCGCCCGTCGTGCGCCCTTCGCTCGTTTCCTTCGTCGTTCAGCCCAACTCGTCGCACCGTGCAGACGCGCCCAACTCGCCAGTTGCCCTAGCTCGTCGCCTGCCTGCCCGTCGTGCGCCCTTAACCAAACGATCCACAACTCGTGGGCCTTACAAGGTGGACGCCTCTGCACGATGCAATGAGCTGCACGACATGACACAAGTGGGCGTTGCTGAACAAAAGGTGACCCAACCCGGTGAGGTGGGCGACTTGACACGAGCAAGCCAAACTGCTAAAAAAATGGAACGCTCGCTATGGTGAAATTTGGATTTCCTAGCAAGGTTGTACTTGTAAAATACTAAATTATTGATTATTACGCAGAATCTAATATGGGAGTTGCCCCTCCCATTTAAGAGAAAGTATTTCCACTTTGCATATTGTAAAATGAACATGATGTAAATGTTCTTTCCGTCGTGTAATGTTGAACGCTTAGTAGAATTGGAAAAAAAGAACTAAGTGTTGAATGTTAGGCTTAACCCGTACTCATAAGTATTGGTGAAAAGAAAGTGGGTAGCGGTGCTGCACTTGCCTATGTGCGGTTGAAATACTACCGTCGGGATAGGGGTGTGAAAACTGATGTGGCAGTGGTGCTCAAATCACTGCATAGAAAAAATCCTAAGGTAAACTATGTAAATTTAATGGACTTTTTTGAAATCCATGGATCATAGATGTCACTACTATGAATTGACATAGTAAGAGGAATAAAGTACGTATAATTTTGTAGGTATCATTAGTTTAACAATCAATATTAGTAAATATTAATAATTTTGTAATTATGTTAGTAGGTATATTTATTTTGAAATAAAGCTTTCAAAATTTTAATTTAATTAGTAAATGTATTATAAGGATTTATTTATCATAGGATATTCTAGAATATTTTTAATATTATACACAAATTAAATGATAAGATTTATTTTCAAAGTAGTTATGTATTTTTTTCTCTTTTAATTAAATTCATTAATTAAAAAAAATGTCATATGAAATGAGTTATGGTTTTTTGGGTATGTGATATTCATAAGCCATGGTATTGACTTGTTTACAAATTAAGACCCACATTAATAAAAAAAATGAAGATAAATTAAAGAAGTGTGTTTAATGTATCTTCATTTTTTTTTTATCAATGTGGGTCTTCACAATCCCAGGAATTGAAGAAGACGAAATTATTGTCAGAAAGATGTGGCATAGCTTAATTTGCAGACATAACAGACCTAGGGGAAGCTAAAAGTGTAAACCTTTAGTATTCCAATTTTCATACGCAGCTATTATGAAGTCGCGTATATACGCGACTTAGAGGCTACACAGTCGCATATATGGTGCTCTGAAGAAAAAGCAGCAGGACAGACTCAGGAAAAGAAGTCTGATATGGTTCAGACATGGTATGTGTTGATTGGCACAAGTTTAAGGGGAGAATATGCTTCGAATAATGCATTGTTGGCATTATGATTAGAAATCTTTGGTGATGATGCTTATGTGGCTAAATGATACATCTTGCTACTTATTGTTGGTTGGCCAAGAAAATGGTATTGCAGGTTACAGGTCTGGATGCTGGTGATAGATGCTTATGGTGTAGATCATATATGGTACTCGACATGTGCTTAAGGGGAGCATGAACGGATTGGTACATCTTAGCATGTACAAAGGGGGAGCTCAATCATAGATTTCAACATATACTCAGAGGGAGTATGGATAGCAAAATGTATATCAAGGGAGAGAATATCTTGGTCCACCCTTTGCCCTTGATGTCAAAGGGGGAGAGTGACTTGGTGTCGTTGTTGCCATCAAGTCCAAAGGGGGAGATTGTTGGCATTATGATACAGGTATGAAAAAAGTGTTGTCCTTGATGGCAACTCTCTCAGATAAAAGATCACACTATAGTAGGTAAACAACAAGAATGAAGAAAGAAAGGTATACGTAGGTTCACTATATACCAAATCGCGTATACACGCAAGTTCACTATATACAAAGTCGTGTATACAAAAAGGTATACGCAGGTTCACTATATACCAAGTCGCATATACATGCAGGTTCACTATATACAAAACGCGTATAATGTACACACACATTTTCACAAAAGGAAAGGCGTGTACATGTCGGAAAACTAAGTTTTGGTCCGTGGTATTTGGACCATGGTATTTTGGTATTGGTCCATGGTATTTGGTCCGAGGTATTGACCCCTGGTATTGGATCCAAGGTATCGGTCCTAAGTGGTTTTGGTCCATGGTATTGACTCTTGAGAGAGGTCTAAACCTATATAAAGAGAAAAAGATCATTAGGCCAAAGGGCAAATGTGAAAGTGATGAATATCTAATGAAGTGTGAGATTTGGTATGCAGGTTATGGGTATGTGATGCTTTGCTAAGGATGCACCTATGTAGCGAATGAAGTTTGATGGACCGCGATAATGAAGACTAAAATGCATTATCATTATATGGTATGATCATAAATAGTTCAGGTCTAAATACTGACGCATGTCTTATCCTTTATATCTGATGACCTGGGTATATCTAAAGTAGAAAATTGCAGCGAAGGTATAAGTAATTATTTTCAGATCTGTACGCTGGTTCCCTTTGATGAAAGGGCATATACACGCTGGTTCGACACAGCCAAGTAGCATATACATTATGATATTTGATATTTGAGGTTGTTGTTGGTTCTAGTGGCTGTTGCAGAGTTCTGGGTTCTGGTCTTTGTTCTGGTGACTGTTTTGATGACAGGGTTTCAATGATTCAGTTGTTGGGTGATTCAGAGATTGATGATGCAAATATAGTTGATGGTTGTATTGCAGTGGTGGTTGATTTTGTATTGATGGATCTAGTTTGAAGATTTATGAAACGTGGCCCCTGGAAGAAAAGAGAAGGTTGTAGCCTTCTGTAGGTCGGGCCTACGTACTAGTAAATATATTGGCTAGTACAAGAGCTAGGGGGTTGTAGCTTCCTTCCAGTAGAAGCTGGAGAACGAGAGAAGGTTGTAGCCTTCTGCAAGTGGGTGCCTACGTATTGCGCCAATACAAGATTTAAATAGGTTTTTCTTATCTTAAAGAAAACAACAGCAGGTGGTTTTTGTCCCGCATTGGGTTTCCACTTTATATCATGGTGTTCATGTGTGTCTCTTATGTGTGATGATCTGTTCTGTTCTTACTACATCTAGTTACTGTGTATATGGTTAATGATGTTATGATGCACTGATTAAAGATTAACATATGCTAAATTAACTGAATCATAAGTTTGCTGGATATACGCTAGTTGCATTAAACACAGTTGCATGTACACGCGAGTTTCCTTAACTGAAGTAGCGTATATGAACCTGATTATGGAAATGAAAAAAATATTGATTTAATAATATTGATTCACCCCCCCCTTCTCAGTATTATTTCCAACATTCTGAAATGATCTTTGCATGTAACCTCTAGTTGCTAAAGATAGACCCCTGAATCAAGGGATTCCTTTGCATGTTGCCTTGGGAGAAGCAACCCATGCATGCAAAGGGTCCTTGACGGAACTGGTCAACCCAACTGCACATGAAACAGTCTACTCAACTGAGGGGAAAAACGCACATTTTTGGGAGGGAGCTGGGCTGGCTACCTAGAGGGATTGCGCAATTTCTGGGCTGAGCAGCCTTGCTAGGAGGAATTGCGCAATTTTCTCAGTGAATAATGAGAGACAAATTTGTGCAATTCTGGAGCCCAGTAGGTTGCTAGACAGAATTGCGCAATTTTTGGAGGGAAGACTGATTCCCCTCCATAATTGCACAATTTCTTGAGGAAGATGCTCAGCCTGCAGCTGGACCATGTCCAGAGAAATAGCTTGTGAGGGGGATGCAACAAGATCTCTTCAACAGACTGTCATTCTACAAAAAAATCATTGAAGCTTGTGTACTTGACCAGGCAAGACATGCTGCTGTGAAAGGTTGGTAGGGAGGCTCCAAAACGAAGCTAAGGAAAAATTTTGGAGGTTGATTGTAGCTGCTACAACACGATCTTATGTTAAATTTTTCCTATTGACCCCTTTGTTGTTCTGCACAATATATATCCTTGTTATTTATTGATTCCTTCTCAGAACTTGCAATTCAATCTTAGGTTGTTATGTTAAGCTAGAAACAAAATGTGTGAATTTTTACCTGAGTAATTATGATGAACAAAGTCACTACAAACCTGCAAACATCTACAATACTACTTGGGTAGGTTGTTATGTTAAGCTAGAAACAAAATGTGTCAATTTTTACCTGAGAAGTTATGATGAACAAAGTCACTACAAACCTGCAAACATCTACAATACTACTTGGGGTAGTGGGTTAGAAGGCCCAATTGATAAAAACTTCCAGATTTTCCAATTGTTTAGATTAAAGAAGACCCATCCCAATGTTAAACAATGAGAAATATTAATAGTTGAGATTAGGAATGTCATTCAATTTGTAGGCAAGTAAAATTGATGCAACATATTGCTCAACGTCTACGACTTTCAGATCACCTGCTACTTAATTAAATAATGTTAAACACAAGATGGGTATAATATGCTAATGGATTGGATGATTAAATCAAAGTCAGACATTGTTTCTCTTCACCAATGTAAAGCAATAATTTTCATCCCCCACTTCCTCCAAATTACGATAGTATGAGAAGCCTGCGAGTTAGGTTCAATGATCCATCTCATATAACAAGAAAAAGTGCATAATAACATGGGTACTGGTCTCGAGAGTTGGGGACCATGTATCATCGTATCCCTGCTCTTGAAAGCTTTGGAGCCTATCCAAAAATGAATTCTTATGGAGTTTGGGAAAATTTTGTGGGCTTGAAAAGATAAATTTCCGTCTTCTTAAGGAGTTTGGCAATTTTTTGTGAGCTTGATTTGGATGCTCTCTTTTGGGAATTCTCATAGAAGCTCCATGTTTTAAGATTTTTTTTAATGTCTTCAACATGCAAAGGAATTTAGTAAGCACTTGGTTATGTTAGGCATAAGAATAAGTATAAAAAATCAATTGAACTATTACTTTTTTCATACCAAAAATTTACAGAGGAAATCAGATTTGTCTAATAATCATGTTAGTATTAAGTATTCCCAAGGTTATCTTAATAAAGAGAGTTCATGACTGCTTAACTAAGTTGCACAAAATTTAGGAACATCTACAAGTTTCCACAGTGGTAAATGTGGTCCTCTCTAAAAATGGGTACATGGAGGGAAATGTGTCTCGGCATCTACATATTGCAAGAATAAAAAAATAATACCTATAAATGACACTTGAAAAGGAAAATCATATTTAGATATTAAGTTTCATGGATGATTACATGATGCAAAATTTAAAACTTTTCTTCACAAATAATGTTGTTCTTTATATATAAGGCTATGTGTACTAAAAAAAAGTTGAACCCAACTATAATTATATATCTGAATACAACTCATCCATATCCTTATCTGTGTGAACAAAAATAAAACAAAATGCTTGTTCAATAGACCTAGAACGTGGATCGGAAGAAGAGGCAACTCCACTTATGGTTGCATCATCACCCATATCAAGAGTAGTAAAAAAAATCCATTAAAAAAAAGTAAAATCAATTAATTAAATATCTGGAGTGAATAGGGTTATGTTTATTAGTTATTAGATATGTGTTTTTTTTGGCAACTAAGGGTCCCATGTCCTTCTTGGATGCTCCCATGCCCTTCTTGGATGCTTGGATGGGCACATAAAAATGGAAAAAAAAAACACTAAAACAGAAAGAATTTCTGAATTTGCACTGAAAAGCATGGCCGGCCAGCCATACCATACATCAGTTCCAACTTGGGAAATGCTATAGCATAAGGCCATTGACGCATATGTTTTAGCGTTTTTCTCACCACTTTTGGCACTCATAAATAGGTTGGAGAGTGACATAGCCTCTTAGTTATTTAGATTTATTCACACTACTTAATATATATAATAAGGGGTTCTTGGTTGTCGCCAATATTATTAGGGATTTTGCTACTTTGAGATAAATAAAGTCCTAGTTCAAATCTTCATGAATTAAAAAACACTAAATTAGAGATGGTTCATACATCTATAAATATACAAATCACTTCAACAAACTTATACATGTCACATATATCTATTTATCGACTTAGATGAGAATTCATCTTTGCTGAGAGGAAGATTTAAATACTATAATTTTATACATTAAATAAAATGAAGCAAACTTATGTGAGGAAAAAAATAAAATAAAAAATTTCACTCATGAAAAGAAATAAAATATAAAATTTCACTTATCGAAACAAACAGCCTGCAAAGTTGATGCAGAAACTAAACAAATCGTCTGACATTTCTCTTTAAAAATCCAAAACAAAAATCCCTGTTACTTTAAAATTCAAGTTCCTAAACCAGAGTCCCTGTCACTTAAAAATTCAAGAAGATAATGTTTGCCAAGTTAATTTAAGGGCATACAAGCATAAAAAATCCCGGTCACTATAAAATTCAAGTTCCTAAACCAGGCTCCCTGTCACTTAAAAATTCAGGAAGATAATGTTTGCCAAGTTAAATTAAGGGCATACAAGCATTCCGCATAGCTTTATGTTTTGGCACTCACAACCATCTTAATTTGGATAAATAACACAGCCTCCTATCATAAAAGGGCTAAAATTTCCTGTATTGTTCGCAGACAAGAAAGACATGGCATTATCTCAGTATGGAATATAATGTTTACTGCATTATGAAAGAGGACCTATATCATAACTAATACATCCTAAATTAACATGCTATGAACTATGCAAAAGCTTCAGTAAATTTATGTTTAGCGTGTGAAAGACTGCATTTCATTTTTCAAACCTCTCAATTTCTCTTCCAACTCGAAAAGCTGCGCACTGTCGTTCTCATCCAACCATTCCTCCACACTATTCAGCATCTGCTGCCACTGTGACATTCATCTCTCTCTTGCTCTCGGCTTCTTTCACTCTGCTTCTCATGTTGTAAACGTAATTCTCTAAATCGACTCTGGCACTGTGCTTCTTCTTTACCTCTTCATCCTCCCTTCTGAATCTCTCGGCATCACCCGTCATTTTCTCGATCTCCTCTTTGCTCAGCCGACCACCATCGTTCGTTATAGTAATGAAATTGCTTACCCCGCTTCCCCTTTCCCGGGCTGACACCTTCAGAATTCCGTCTGCGTCCAATTCAAAGATTACTCTAAAGCTTGGTACTCCACAACGAGCCGCCGGAATTCCACTCAACTGAAATTCACCCAGCAGATTGTTGTCCGCAACCATTGCCCTCTCGCCTTCATACACTGGAAAAGACACTTCTACCTGATTGTCACGCTTTGTAGTGTAAGAATGCTCTCTCCGAGTTGGAATGGGAGTATTTCTGGGAACGACTACAGACATTACACCCTCGTCAACACTGACTCCAAGGCTCAAAGGCGTGACATCCATGAGGACGAATTGGATGCCTTCATTGTTCAAGGCTGCCGCCTGAAGTGCAGCGCCATATGCAACAGCCTCATCGGGGTTTATGCTTTTGCAGAGTTTTTTTCCATGGAAGAAATCTTGAAGGAGTTCCTGTACCTTTGGAATGCGAGTAGAACCCCCTACTAAAACCACTTCGTTAATTTGCTCTTTGTTCATCCCGGCGTCTTCCAGACATTTTCTGAGGATTTGCATGCACTTATCGAAGAAATCGGTAATGAGCTCTTGGAATTTGGCTCTCGTAATCTTCATGTGAAAATCCAGACCTTCGTAGAGACAGTCAATATCAATCATAGTCTCTACCACTGAAGACAAATTTCTTTTTGCCCTTTCGCATTCTGAACGGAGCCTCCGAAGGGCTTTGGCGCTTGTGGTAATGTCCTTTCTGTATTTTCTCTTGAAACTTTCAACACAGTATTTGAGCATCCGATTGTCAAAATCTTCGCCACCCAAATGTGTGTCCCCTCCTACAGCCTTCACCTCAAATTTACCTCCCTCCACAGTAACAATGGAAACATCAAAGGTACCTCCTCCAAGGTCGAAAACCAAGACGGTATTTTTACTATTGGAAGAATAAACCTCACCATGAAACCCATAAGCTATAGCTGCAGCGGTTGGTTCATTAATAATTTTCATGGCGTTAAGACCGGCAATGTTGGCCGCATCTCTAGTAGCCTTCCTCTGAGAATCGCTAAAATAGGCCGGCACTGTGATCACGGCATTCTTGACATCAGAGCTTAGGTATGCTTCGGCTGTCGTCTTCATTTTAACTAGTACCATCGAAGAGATCTCTTCGGCTGCAAACATCTTCCTCTCGCCCTTATAATGAACTTGGATAACAGGCTTTCCATTGTCTCCGGCGACAACAGTGAAGGGCCATAGTTGAACGTCACTCTGCACAGAGGAATCAGTGAACCGCCTTCCAATAAGTCTCTTGGCATCGAAGACGGTGTTGTGGGGATTATTTGCAATCTGGTATTTGGCCGCATCTCCAACAAATCTCTCAGAGGGAGTGAAGGCAACAATGGATGGAGTGGTTCGGTTTCCCTGATCATTAACAATAACCTCCACTCTATCATGCTGCCAAACTGCTACGCAGCTGTAAGTTGTTCCAAGATCTATGCCGATTGCCTTGCCTTTACTCATTGCACGCACCTATGGGATTCAGAGGTTTGTATTATACCAAGGAACAAAGCTGTCACTGCATCATCCCAAGAAAAAAAGCAGTCCTTCAAACTAAGCTCCAACACATTGGCAAAAAGAAAACCATGAATAACAGATTTAAGATGCAGATGAGGAAACCCTACCGAATAACTTCACTTTGTTTAAAGGTAATAGGGAGAAATCTCACGGAAGATAGAGCAAAAGGCCCGATGGGGTCGCCTAGCTAATGCCTGGAGGATAGCCCGCTTCTACTCCCTCCGATGAGTTCACCTGTTCCCTTTGGTGCCAAATCTAACTGAATCTGGGCAGTGCATGGGCTAAATCGTAGGAGTTTAAAGTTGAACCTATCCTCTGGCAGAGGCCTCGCCGATTCACCTTCTCATTTATTTAAAAAACTTCAAGAGTGCCAAGGAAAAAAAACTTAACAATCAAGAACGAAAGAAAAAGAGACTCCGAGCAAAATTCATTAACCAACAATTTACCTCTTATTTCTTTTATTTTCTTTATAAAACTCCGAAGAAACCCCCGCTAACAAACATTTACCCACGTTCGCACGATGGCCAGCAATAAAGACTCCCCAGAAACCCTGCGTGGACCAATAAGTCCGTACATCCCCCAAGAAATGGGCAATTCCTATTTCCAACCCCATTGAAACATAAATGCAGCCTGACATGCAAGGGATATAGCAGTTCTCTTGTATTTATGTTTCAATGGGGTTGACTTTGGCATTTTAGCAACAAAGCAACTGCTATATCCCTTGCATGTCAGCCTGCATTTATGTTTCAATGGGGTTGGAAATAGGAATTGCCCAAGAAATGGAGATATCATCATGATAAGTCCCTACAATCCACGACAGCGAGCAATAAAAACCCGTCATCTCGTATTACAGATTTATACGTCGTTCAATGTCCAGGTGCTCCCGATTCCAGCGGGTATATACAATGTATAGGCCAGAATTAAATATCCATGATCCCAAAAGGCTGGATTCAATGATCCATACGTTGTTCAATGTGCACGTAATCAGTTTTAGATAGATAAAATAGGTAAAGTGTAGTTTACGTAATGGTGAAATGGGTTTTTAAGAGTATTTTTTCAATTTTAATCAAAATTTACTGTTTTTTTTATATGGTTTTTAATTTTGTTTTTTTTTATTTTTAATTAGTTTTGAAAATTTTAAACAGATTTGATGAAATTTATTAAAGTTTGGAAAAAATTAATATTTTGAAAACTAAAAAATAATTTCTAATTTTCTAAAATGTAAAGTGTTTTTTGTTTTTTGTTTTTTCTAATTGGTTGATGAATAAATTCTAATTTTCTAAAATGTAAAGTGTTTTTCTTTTTTCTTTTCTAATTAGTTGATAATTTTTATTTTTTAATATTTTTTGAAATATAAAAATAAAAAATTTAATAAAAGTTTCTATTAGCCAAATGTTATAATAATCACTGTTGCACAACACAATGCCATGTAGATAGCTACCCACCATAATTTAAGGAAGTAGTTGAATAAACAAATGTAATATGAAATTAATTTAATGTTAATTTTATATTAGTTTTTAGTATTATATTATTTAAAAATTATATTAAAGTATATTTAATTTAAATGTAATATGAAATTAATTTAATGTTAATTTTATATTAGTTTTTAGTATTATATTATTTAAAAATTATATTAAAGTATATTTAATTTAAATGTAATATGAAATTAATTTAATGTTAATTTTATATTAGTTTTTAGTATTATATTATTTAAAAATTATATTAAAGTATATTTAATTTAAATGTATGTTTCATATATATAGTTTCATATAAATTTAAAATTATCAATAAAGTTATATTATTATTATTTTTTAAAATTATTAATTACTTTTTTTTATAGGAGGCAGGTACTAAGCAACAACGCTCCATATTACAATTTTAAAAACTTGAGTTCAAACTGTTTACTTTGTATGATTTGAGTCATTTAAGAATTTTTTAGGGTCTTGAATTCATTTATGCATTTTTTAAATTGTATAGTAGGATTTCAAGGAAAAAGACCATTTCATCTATATTCATTATTCATTATTTTATTATTATACTTTATATATATATAGACGCCATATAATTAATAGATGAAATGATGTTAGGAAATACCATTTCTAGCAAAATTACCATTTCTTGTGGTTTAAAATGCACTTTTGAATGCATGAATAGATTTAGCACTTGAAAAGATCATGGAGACACTCTAACTTTGCATATTAAATAACTTAAAATTACAATTCTTAACAATTGACAGCATGGAAAGGGGTGATTTCACCCATTAGTTTGACTACGGTGTATATTTATTTTACTCAAAAATTATCTTTATATATTACATGAGTTTTAGAATTTTAATTTAATTCTCAATAATTATTTGGTGGATGGTAGGATTTAAACTCCATGAAATATTTTAGGATTTAGTGTTTTACATAAATTAAAAGTTGATATTTCTCTCCAAAGTAGTTATGCTTTTTTGTTTTAAAATTACATTACTTAATTTCAAAAAATGTCATATGAGTATGGATTATGTATTTTTGGACATGTGGTATGCATATTGTAAAAAATTATATTTAAAATTAAGAATCCCCATAACAAAGTGAGGATGAAATTTAAACACATAAATGTTTAATATATACTAATTATTTTTACAAATAATAAATTAGATATTAAATCCATCAAAGAGGAAATGAACAAGCTAATTGAGCTAGACCATGAGTGCAATAAAAAATCCTTGAATATTATAATTGCTAATATAAAAGAATAGAAATATGGCCTTAAGTAGTACAAATAATAAATTAGATATTAAATCCATCAAAGAGGAAATGAACAAGCTAATTGAGCTAGATCATGAGTGCAATAAAAAAATCCTTGAATATTATAATTGCTAATGTAAAAGAATAGAAAGATGAGGATGCATTAGAAATAGTAAGAAAAGAACTAAAAATAAGTTACAAATTGAAACAACTTATCTCGTTGAAGCAAGAAGGTTGGAAAGACCAAAATGGAAATAATAAATAGGAATTTGGTACACTTTGGATCCTCTTTTGGAACTATCGTAGCTTTCCATGGTGTAAAGGTATTATGTTAAGTTGGATCCCAAGTGAATTTTGTAACAACCCCTGGTTGATTTTCCATGTAAAAACATACAAGACCAAGGTCATGGGACACATATTCCAAGCTAAATGGTGGGTAAAACATCCTTGTGTGTAGAATTTTATTGTAGATTCAAATTGAAGATTGTGATATGCTAAAACAATTGACTTGAATCTACTCTACTCATCAACGGAAACAAAAATTGATCGATGAAATCACGAAGTAAAAAATGAAGAATTTCAATCACACATAACACAATAATTTTCTAAGGAAAGCCTCAAGTAAAAACCCCTGCTATTGTTGATTTTTGGTAGCATCAAATGTGCTCTAGCATTCAAATTTGGAGGAGAGGCTAAGACACATGAGATCTCCAAGACCCAGAAATCGTTTTGAGAAATTCCACCCAGATGAGGAGTTATGAAAATAATTAATATTTTTAATGGGTTCCTAAGTCTAAACTTAGGAAAATAAAGATATTAATGGGTATTAATAAAGATAAGGGTGAGAATATTCTAAGAAACGAGGATCAAGTCTGTTATAATCTTAGCCGTTGATTAGGGACTTAATCTCGGCCATTGATTCGTCAACAGGAAAAGTATAAGAGAATACTTGAGGATCATTTGGAGATACACCGACAGACACTCAGTATCTCAAGGAAAATAGATTCACAAGTAGAGGAGATCGATTTCAGAGGGAGAGTTGCAGGGTGGAGGAAGAGGAGGGCATCAACAGCAGGCAGTGGCAGGGGAGGAGGTGACGTAGGGATAGTGGGAGACAACGCAGAGAGAGACGCAATCCAGAGGAGAGACGCAAAGCCTATGCAGGTTGACGCAGAGGGACACAGAGCCACGCTGGGCCACGCAGAGTGATGCAGGGGTGATGCAAAAGTGGGAGCAAGGTCTCCAAAGTGTCAAAAGGCTTCAAATGGAAAGTATCAGGTGCTTTCTTTCAATTTCTTTGTAAAATCATTCATTGTAAAAGAAAATTCTACTGAAGATTAATAAAACCCTCATCTGTTGCACTGGTTTTCCCACATTAGGTTTTTCCGGGGACAATTGTCAAAAAATAACTATGTTGACATGATTGGGTCTTGTGCATGTATTTTTCTCTGGGTAATGTTGATGTAAAAATACAACACCCCCCATTATTGATGCGTCCGCTTCGAATAACAGGGACCCTTTCTATAAAAATTTTGTCTAAGCACCTTTTTTATTTTTATTTTAATTGATTGCCCTACGCTTTTGTTAATTTTTAGTTTTCTTTGGATTCTTGTTTTGATTGCTTTGTTAGAATCAATTTTTTATAAGCTTCACATTGACGCTTGTTTCACCTCATTTGGTCAACTGGTTTGAAAATGGCACTCCTTTGAAATCTCACCATTTATCTAGCCTGGGTTAAAAATACATAAAATGTACAATATCGCATTTTGTAAATAAATTTGTCCAATAACGCATTCAGTTTAAATATTAACTCGTAGAGGGTTTTACTAACATTTTTCATTATGCAGCCAAATAATTAAGTATCGAGACTTAAGAAATTCACTCCAATTTTCTAATCAAATCTTAATCTCGAAAAACCAAACATTCAAGTGGCTGTAGTTTATTTTTATTATTTTTCATTTATTTTTTAAGTGGCTGTAGTTTTATTTTTAGCTATAGTTTAAAAACTTATATTCATAAAAACAAAACAAAAAAATGAAAATTTAAGTTTATAATTAAATTTTAAATTAATTAAATTAATTAATATATTATATAATTAATTTAATTAAATTAAAATTTAAAACAAACAAAAAAAGCTGATGGTCATACCCTCCCGAATTGCCGATGCGAAAAGGAATAAAAAACCTTGCCGATGCGAAAAGCCGAAACACTTCTCCACGCCGAAATACCGACATACCCATAAGCCATACCCCGATGCGATATCACATCGGGGAAGTTCACTTGACATGTTTTAATTAGCCCCTCCATCCCCCGATGCGATGTGCCGATGAGAAATGTGCCGATAACGAAAAGGAATAAAATCAAAATTTTACATGGTTGGTTCAACGAATTATTCCTTTAAATTCTCACGTATGGTGTATGTTAACATATGGTGTGATATGTTTAGTTTAATATGTTTTAATATATTAACATATGGTGATATGTTTAACGTATGAGTAATAAGTAGTTTAAGTTAGTGTAGTTTACATATTAGTTTATATATGTGCTGTAGGTTAGTGTAGTTTACATATTAGTTTATATATGTGAGGAGTAGGGTTAGTTAATATATATTAATTAATTTATTTTAATTAATAATATGTAATATATTATATTATTTAAATTAATATATATTATTTAATTAATAGTTCAGATTAATTAATTTATAGCATGTAAATAATTTATTTAATTTAGATTTAAATATTATTTAGAATTAGTTTTTAATTAGATTTAATTGGTTTATAAATAGTTAATTAGATATTAGTTAGTTAGTTTATAATTAGCAATTAAATTAAAATTAATTAAGGACTAATTCAGGATTTAATTTTTGATTCAAATTCTCATTTTTTTTAGCCCAGCAACAGAATTTCCAGATTTACATCAGATTTGACCCATCAACTTTGGAAGCTCATAAATTGAGTTCTACTTGGCCAAATGAGGCCCATGACGGCTCATTGGAAAGAGAAAATCAAGGAGAACATTTTGGAGGAGGTTTCACCAACAGAATTGATCATTTATTGGGCCAAAAATCAGGCAGAAGATCAGGCTCCGAATTTTGAAAACAAAATCAATTTTCTGAGTTATTGTTTTCAATTTCATTTGTCCAAAGCCTCTTCTAATTGCATATTCATTGGCCAATAATATCCTTTGCCAATCAAATCATTCCAAGCATCAATACATAGCTTATATTTTGTTTTTAATTATTCATTTAAATAGAATTTGATTATGTTTGATTTAACTGCCAGAAATGATATTTTGATTGCATTTTAATTTATTTTGATTTCTTTTGCAGGAAAATAGTGGAAAAGATATGAAGAAAAGATCTCAGTCAATGAGAATGCTCCAGCAATTGAAAATCAGAATTTTGAGCAGATAGAATTGGATTTGGCAGATTTCTCTTCACCAAACTTTCCTCTCAAGAATTCCTTCACAAACAGTATAAGTAATAGATTGCAAAATGGAATAGGGGCTGCTCTCCTCTGCAATTTTAGAGCTTCTAAAAGCACTATTGTAATTGGAATTTAGAGTTGTAGGAGGGAGGAGTGAAAAATCTCAGATCTGAGGATTATTGAGGATTTTCCCTTTGTATATTGAATTATGCATGAGGAACAAAGCTTGCACTATTGTGGCTCTAGTTTTGAAGGCAGAAGTTCAAGCAATGTAAAGGGCTGTTGGAGACCAAGAACAGAGAAATGGATGCAATAAATTGGTATTTCTAATACTACTGTTTCAAATATCAGTTTTAATTTTATGGTGATATGAATGTGTCATTTTATTCATGTTTGTGCACTATTGTCAATATGGGTAATGTCTCAATCTTGTTATTATGTATCTCTGTTTTTATGGATTAATTTCTCATTTTGGAGTAACTACTTACTCTGAAATCTGTCTTATGAAACTGATTTATTGAATGATAATGTGTTGTGAACTATTTCCACATATCATTGTTCAATTATTGGATTTATTGATTTGATAATCAATATCATTTTGTGAACTACTTCCTGAATGTTGTTGGTTTATTATTTCAGTTTTAAGGTCTCAATAGAATGTGTTTTGGTAACCATAATATCAGTTAATTGAACTACTTCATTAACTTGATATTCATTATAAACAAGACATATTTAAATCCTAATATTTTAATTATCTTGCTCTTAGTTGGGTTAGATCTATATCTGCCTAATTAAGATAGGATTTAGAATAGTTTCTTTTGTTTGCATCATAGAATAATCTTGCATTTAGAGTAAATTATACACTCTGTTAAGTCCTCTCCTCAAAGAGGCAAAACTTTAGTTGTGGCTTGGCTGAGCCCAAATCAGCTTAAGGGTCATTCTCTTGCCTGATTAGCAAGGAGAAGTGATCTGATGTCCCTGTCTATTGGTAGTTAAAGATACATTATAAACCAATAGCAATAGGGAGAAGGTAACTGGACCTAGATGAACAGTCGGAGCCACCACACCAAACGGAAAAGGAGCTGCTTTTAAGGTCCGGACCGGGTGGTTATCCCCCAATGTTGTTGCAGTGATTTTTGAGGCATCAACATTTTTGGCGCTAGAAGGAGGGCCTGAGATTTTTGTCTATTGGAGTCTTTTCAATTTTAATATTTTATTTATTGCGATGGCCCCTCTCAAACTTCCAATTTGGAGTTGTATCCATGGACGTGCATCTTCCAATACTCCACCCGAAGAGGTAAGACTCTTGTCTCAGGTAAAGTTCAATGGTAAGAGAAATTCTTCTGCTTTTAATCATGTCTTTCAATTTATTCAAAATGTTTCAAAATATGATTTTCAAGGAATTGATGAAGGCATTTTATGTAGAATTTTTACTCTCACATTTACTGCAAAAGCCAGAAACTGGTGCAAAACTCTTCCAGTTGCCTCAATCCATAGCTGGGATCAATTTGTTACAATTTTCATTGGTAAATTTGATGGCTACAATTATGAAAAGGTATGTGAAGAAATTGAATATTTATGAAGGTTTAAAAATGAGTCTGTTAATGATTTTCATATTCGATTTCACTTGAATTGTTTAAGATTTAAGGACGAAGATAAACCTACAGAAGAATAATCATTAGATTGGTTTAAATATATTTGTTCTCTTCCAACCAATCCCAATCCATATGAGATTGATTCAAGCTTTGTCCCATCCTCTTCCAATATAAATGAGAATCCCAATTTGGATGTGCGAATAAATTGTGATGAAGCGGTTTCACAAAGCTTAGAAAATATTTCTAATCAAATGCAAGAAGACAACTGCAGCAATTTTGGAGAAAAAGCCGCCTTGAAATCTGAAAGCTACTTCGAAGTAAATTCGGAAAATCAAATCGCAAATCAGCAAGTACAAGCAGCAATCAAAATAAATAAAATGCAAACTGCTGTACAAATTTCTGAATTTCTCCATGATGAACAAATGCCGAAATCAGAGCAGCAAAACAACGTTCTTCAAGAAAGCATATGCACGCAAAGGAATGATCTGCAATCTGAAATTTACAATGAGCATAATGCACAAGAGCTCTCAAATAGAGACAGTTTTAAATGCATTGTTTCAGGTTCACACTTTTCCCTTTATCTTGATATTTTCAATAATGGTAATATTTTTCCTCTTGATGTTAATGATATTCCAGAAATTAAAGAGGCTGATCTAAATGAATTACCATTAAGTTTTTATCAAGATAAAGAAACAATAATTGATCATTCTTTTGCCACTGATGAACATGAAATTTTTGTCCCTCCTTGTTTAGATATATTGGATGAGATTGAAGGGAATTCTAGAGAGTCTTGTGAGGTCATTTATGATGATTACTCTGATATTGATTTCAATTTTTCTCAAAATAATCCTCATGATAAAATTCAAATAACATCTGAGAATGAGGAACGCTTCAATTTAGAAATTATCCCAACTAATCCTCATTTTAGAGCAACTAATTATCTTCATAATTTCACCATTCAAGAAATCATTCCAATTTATGATTCATATGAGGATCAAACTCTCATTCCTATTCATAATCATAATTCGTTTTCTAATTCACAAGTTGGAATTCAAAATTTTTCAAATTCCATAATTCTGGCCATTCCTTGTGAAAATGAAATCATTTCAAAACGATCCCAAATGTGCTGTAACATTAATTGTACAAATAGTGATTTCATTTTAGTTTTTCTTTCACAGCTATTTTGTTTAAACTTAGATTTATTTTCTGATTTTATTTTGCAAAATTTGCATACTTTTCGCTGGCATATTGAATACCTTACTGTCAAACACTCAATTGATGCATTGCCCAATTGGGAAATTCAAGTTTCATATTATAATCATCAGCATCGAAATATATTAATATTCCAATTTATATCAATGCTAATGTTTCATCAAAAGCTTCTATATTTTCAAAGGCAATGTCAACAAGAGAATGTATTTTTGCAATTTGGCCAGCAATTCAATTTAATTAATAATTTTCCATGTCATTTGACAGACTTCCATTCATTTTTCATTGACTCATTTGAAAATTATTTGAAAGTTTTTCCTTCAAGGAAAATTGTCAATGATTTATCATTTGTACATAATACTAACAATTCTTTCCAGGCCTTTGAATTTAAAAGTTCATCTTCACAATCTGGCCTGTTATCTCTTCCTTTGAACATTTCTCAATCCTTAATAGAAATCCATCCAGATTTCTATGATCCAATTAGTATTCAATTGGAAACGAAATTTCAAAAGAATGAGATTTTAATCAACTTGCTAACAATAACTGTACATGCTGATTTCATATTTATTTTCCTTAGTTTAGTTAGATTTTTATTCTTATTGCTAACATTTGAACTGTACATAAACGCGGGAATAAAAATGAGAGAATGGTTACACTGGAAATATGACTATACCTAGTCATTTTCATGTATATGGTTAGAATAGGAGTAGAATTAATTTAGTTAGCTTGTTTTATGTAGTTAATTTATTTGCAATAGTTCTGTAGATTAAAAAAATAAAACAAAGCAATCAGCGTTCTCATACATGTTCAGTGGAAACATTTTTCCTTATCAGAAAATTTTAATTCTTGCTTTCCTTTTTGAAATTTCTTATAGCGATTTCTCTACTCTGCCTATTTTGAATAATGTCTTGATCAAAGTCAATTAAAATTGCACTTGGCATCGATTGCCTCAAAGCCACTTTTCTTCATTTCGAGATTTCCTTCTAAGATTTTCTCTTGAAATTTATATGGTAAGGATTTGAGGATAAAAAAGCTTCATGACCCCATTATCCCATGAGATGTGTGATTGACTATGATAAGCCTAATTCTAATTCAATCATTATTAGTCAGTCTAACCTTTCATGGTAATCATATGAAGTTCATATTATTTTCCTCGGAGTTTGCTAAAAGCTGATTTTAAGGATGTCCATTTTTCCAAGTGCACACATTCAAATCTGTTTTGATATTTTTCTACAATTAGTGGCTTAATCTCATCTTTAGTTTATTATCTGATGCTGTAAAATGCATCATCTTTATTTACTAAAGGCATTATTGAACAACCACTATAACAATACAGATTTTTATCAAGATTAATTCGCAATGAGCAGAGGTAATAAATTGTTGTTTCACTTCGAAAGGGAAGCATAGTTTAATATTTATTTCTGATAAATTTTATATTTCCTGAACATGAATAAACAGATTTTGTTTAGGCTGATTGCACACTTAGATTTAGAATAAATAATGAGATAATTTGAAACGAAGGGAAAATTTGATTAATCAAAGGAAGAATTTGAAGATTTATCAGGTAAAATTTACAGACAAATTCCTTTCAGGTACGCATTTATAAGTTCGTTCTCATCTCTTATTAGTTTCTATTTTTCTTAGTTTATTTTTGATTTGTGTTCTGTTTTATTTGCAGGTTTTCATTTCTTTTCAAAACTTGAAGTAAGCAGCGAACTCATTTCAAATTTGCAAACAGGTTCAGGGAAATTTTATTTGTGATGCATTAGAATTTAAGCATTTTTAATTTTGCTTTCATTCATTAGAAAACCCAATTGAAATTTCAAGAAATATCAAAAGACCATTCGCATCATAAGATTTCATCGGAAGTAGTTTTTAGTATTTCTTTTGATAAAAAATTGTTCATCAAAGACCTCCGATGTATTATCTTACTCATATGCCATATTGCATTTCACATATCGGAGTTTTCCAAGTAAAGTATACTTCCATGAACATGAATCGCCTATAATCGATTTTGCCGATATTGCGATAAACACATAATTCCGGACCTGATATGAAATTCAAATCAAATTCATAAAAATATCGCGTCCGTTCAATCGCAATAATGGTAGGAGTATAACTTTAAAGGAGGCCGATGTTTCGGATCCGATATGTTATCAAATTTTCAACATAAAATTATCGGGTCCACTCTTCATCACATATCGACATATTGAGAATTGTTAAATCGTGCGCATAACATTGCCAATCGCGATCACCGATTAGCCATGTCATTGATCGCATATCGGTATCGCAACAATCATATTGTGTTACATCGGGTGTTTAAGATTGCCGATCACCGATTTACGACATCCATCGCATCGCCGATAGTGCAATCATTTCATCACATTTTTATGCTCACGTCACTTCTCTGAATCTGCGATGTGCGTTTTGCGATACGGGAAGCACAATGTAAATATTTTCTAATCCCCGATATAATATTTCTTTAATGATGCGATCGCTTCATTTCATTGCACATGTTCTTATCAGCAATTTGCCATTGCAATCTCCGATGCAATAGCTTCCAATGCATGCCTTTGAGCCATTAACATTTAATCGATATATGGCATAGCAATAAAGGTGAAGTTCTGCAGATTAAATTTGAAGCATGGTGAAGAAACATGTTATGTGAATCATCCGATACGGCAATGTGTTATTTTAAAAGCGAGCTTGGGTAACCACTATGGTAAGAAAGCAGTTAATGACCAATTTGCAGCATATTCAAATTATTTCAATTTCTCATACATTTTAGTTTAAATATATAATTCCATAATTAAAAATGGAATTCAAGACCTCTCTATATTCATATTTAAATTTTATTATCGTAGATTTGGTCTTGATTCCGAACTATTTATAAAATCATGGAATTTATATGAAACTTGTGATATTTTGAGAAACAGTCATTGTTGCAAATTCGCATTCTCATTTTTGATGCATTTGCTTTAATTTCAACTCCCTTGAACACTAGGCATTTCATTTTTACGTTTTATTGCTTCCTTTAGTGTAAATAAAATGAATAATGATTTTGGGTTACAAGATTTTGGTTAGTGTGACTTCTTCATGTTTTTAATGATAATTAAAATAAGGAATCAGCTAGTTTGGAGAAATTGATACCTTTCAGGTAAGATCAAAAGCAATTATCCAATGGTAAGATTCATGTGCCCATTTTCATTAATTTCCATTTCATCATTCTAGTTTCATTTTTGTTTTTAAATTATGCTGATATAAAACTCTGTTTTGCAGCTCTCCATTTTAAAGCTTTCAATCCTCTGCCAGAACATATTTTCGAAAGTCCATACTCTTCTCCTAGCTTTATTTCAATAAGCAGCGATAATCTTCATCGAAACAGCTACACCAGGAAGTTTCTAAACCTTTAATCTGTTTCTTTAAGCATTCATTTTCTTTTAGAAAATGATTAAGATGATGCTTGGGAACCAGAAGACTCATATCAAACAGAGATTATTCATTATGGCTGAATTTTACGATCACTGTTATCTAAAAGCCTAAAGCATTCACAACTCTGCAAGATATGTTTTTCTAAATCTCAACATAAGAAGGAATGATTACATTCTTATTTTCTTTTTCTTCATATTGTTGGAGACATTGGTATAAACATTCTTGTTTGAGTTTATCTTGCGAGACTGGGATTTTCCTTTCCATTTTTAGAGATTTCTTTGTTTTTATTTTTGTTCGCCGATTTCTTTTCTCACTTTAGCATAAGAATTCTTTTCTTTTGGTTTTCAGTTTTGATTTTGGTGACTTTGCCATTATTTATATGGAAGGCCTACTTGTTACCTAACAATGGTCAGCATTCATGGAGAAAAAATTGTTAATAGTCACCTATTAGCTTTTTCTTAAATCTCTTAGTAAAGTTTGATTTTCTTATTATAAAAGTAGACATACTTAAGGAAGAGATTACCAATCAAGAGAAGTTGGCAAAGTATCATAAAATCTGGAAAATTTCTTTTTCATCAAACTGTAATCATTTTGAGATTTCAAAATTTTATTAAGATCTTTCAGAGTTCTATTATCAGTCAAGAAAAGTTATTTATAACCAAGTAAAGACACTTTACAGCAAAGCACCTTTAACTCTGAAATTGTCATTCTTAACTCTTAAGGAGTCAATGATTCTCCCTGTCCCAAAGAGTCTTATTTTTCTAGAGAATAATCCAGAAATATATTTAAACTTAAAAGATAAGAGGTCTCATCGTGAGCCTGCTTACCATGATCATAGGGGAAAATAGGCTGACATTACCAACACTGCTAAACAAACCAGGGTAATGGCTTATGATTGCAAACAATTATAAGACAAGGGGTCTTATCACGAGCCAGCTTGTTCAGTCCAATTTTAACCAGTGAATGGCATTGTCAACTATCTGGCTACCATACTAGGACAATGGCTTTTAAGATTTAATAAAAAATAAAAAATAAAAAAATAATATATATATATATATATATATATATATAAATGGATTTATCTCTAGATCAATAATTCTTAAAAAGATGGGATTCTGAAATCATTGGTGATTAAAAGGTAACCCTGTCGAAACTAGGGATGTTTGCTGGCAGCAGTGGCTCTACCTGTGACAAATGAGTATACCTTAAAAGCTAAGCTGTAAAGTTACCCCTGCTTTATCCCTTCAGCTAATTAATGACTGATATAGAGTTTCGAAATATTTTAATTTATGAGGAATTTTAAGAAAAATTACAGTTAGATGATTCTGGTTTTTATTCAGACTAATGAACTAAGTCAAGCATTTCAAGCATAATCTTCTCTTCTTTAATTATTTTTGCTTTAATTTTAGGAAAATCTCATTCATAACAGAGATAACTGGTTCTTCTCCCGTGTGTCGCCAATTGTTGATGTAAAAATACAACACCCCTCATTATTGATGCGTCCGCTTCGAATAACGGGGACCCTTTCTATAAAAATTTTGGCTAAGCACCTTTTTTATTTTTATTTTAATTGATTGCTCTACGCTTTCGTTAATTTTTAGTTTTCTTTGGATTCTTGTTTTGATTGCTTTGTTAGAATCAATTTTTTATAAGCTTCACATTGACGCTTGTTTCACCTCATTTGGTCAACTGGTTTGAAAATGGCACTCCTTTGAAATCTCACCATTTATCTAGCCTGGGTTAAAAATACATAAAATGTACAATATCGCATTTTGTAAATAAATTTGTCCAATAACGCATTCAGTTTAAATATTAACTCGTAGAGGGTTTTACTAACATTTTTCATTATGCAGCCAAATAATTAAGCATCGAGACTTAAGAAATTCACTCCAATTTTCTAATCAAATCTTAATCTCGAAAAACCAAACATTCAAGTGGCTGTAGTTTATTTTTATTTTTCATTTATTTTTTAAGTGGCTGTAGTTTTATTTTTAGCTATAGTTTAAAAACTTATGTTCATAAAAACAAAACAAAAAAATGAAAATTTAAGTTTATAATTAAATTTTAAATTAATTAATATATTATATAATTAATTTAATTAAATTAAAATTTAAAACAAACAAAAAAGCCGATGGTCATACCCTCCCGAATTGCCGATGCGAAAAGGAATAAAAAACCTTGCCGATGCGAAAAGCCGAAACACTTCTCCACGCCGAAATGCCGACATACCCATAAGCCATACCCCGATGCGATATCACATCGGGGAAGTTCACTTGACATGTTTTAATTAGCCCCTCCATCCCCCGATGCGATGTGCCGATAACGAAAAGGAATAAAATCAAAATTTTACATGGTTGGTTCAACGAATTATTCCTTTAAATTCTCACGTATGGTGTATGTTAACATATGGTGTGATATGTTTAGTTTAATATGTTTTAATATATTAACATATGGTGATATGTTTAACGTATGAGTAATAAGTAGTTTAGGTTAGTGTAGTTTACATATTAGTTTATATATGTGCTGTAGGTTAGTGTAGTTTATATATTAGTTTATATATGTGAGGAGTAGGGTTAGTTAATATATATTAATTAGTTTATATTAATTAATAATATGTAATATATTATATTATTTAAATTAATATATATTATTTAATTAATAGTTCAGATTAATTAATTTATAGCATGTAAATAATTTATTTAATTTAGATTTAAATATTATTTAGAATTAGGTTTTAATTAGATTTAATTGGTTTATAAATAGTTAATTAGATATTAGTTAGTTAGTTTATAATTAGCAATTAAATTAAAATTAATTAAGGACTAATTCAGGATTTAATTTTTAATTCAAATTCTCATTTTTTTTAGCCCAGCAACAGAATTTCCAGATTTACATCAGATTTGACCCATCAACTTTGGAAGCTCATAAATTGAGTTCTACTTGGCCAAATGAGGCCCATGACGGCTCATTGGAAAGAGAAAATCAAGGAGAACATTTTGGAGGAGGTTTCACCAACAAAATTGATCATTTATTGGGCCAAAAATCAGGCAGAAGATCAGGCTCCGAATTTTGAAAACAAAATCAATTTTCTGAGTTATTGTTTTCAATTTCATTTGTCCAAAGCCTCTTCTAATTGCAGATTCATTGGCCAATAATATCCTTTGCCAATCAAATCATTCCAAGCATCAATACGTAGCTTATATTTTGTTTTTAATTATTCATTTAAATAGAATTTGATTAGGTTTGATTTAACTGCCAGAAATGATATTTTGATTGCATTTTAATTTATTTTGATTTCTTTTGCAGGAAAACAGTGGAAAAGATATGAAGAAAAGATCTCAGTCAATGAGAATGCTCCAGCAATTGAAGATCAGAATTTTGAGCAAATAGAATTGGATTTGGCAGATTTCTCTTCACCAAACTTTCCTCTCAAGAATTCATTCACAGACAGTATAAGTAATAGATTGCAAAATGGAATAGGGGCTGCTCTCCTTTGCAATTTTAGAGCTTCTAAAAGCACTATTGTAATTGGAATTTAAAGTTGTAGGAGGGAGGAGTGAAAAATCTCAGATCTGAGGATTATTGAGGATTTTCCCTTTGTATATTGAATTATGCATGAGGAACAAAGCTTGCACTATTGTGGCTCTAGTTTTGAAGGCAGAAGTTCAAGCAATGTAAAGGGCTGTTGGAGACCAAGAACAGAGAAATGGATGCAATAAATTGGTATTTCTAATACTACTGTTTCAAATATCAGTTTTAATTTTATGGTGATATGAATGTGTTATTTTATTCATGTTTGTGCACTATTGTCAATATGGGTAATTTGTCTCAATCTTGTTATTATGTATCTCTGTTTTTATGGATTAATTTCTCATTTTGGAGTAACTACTTACTCTGAAATCTGTCTTATGAAACTGATTTATTGAATGATAATGTGTTGTGAACTATTTCCACATATCATTGTTCAATTATTGGATTTATTGATTTGATAATCAATATCATTTTGTGAACTACTTCCTGAATGTTGTTGGTTTATTATTTCAGTTTTAAGGTCTCAATAGAATGTGTTTTGGTAACCATAATATCAGTTAATTGAACTACTTCATTAACTTGATATTCATTATAAACAAGACATATTTAAATCCCAATATTTTAATTATCTTGCTCTTAGTTGGGTTAGATCTATATCTGCCTAATTAAGATAGGATTTAGATTAGTTTCTTTTGTTTGCATCATAGAATAATCTTGCATTTAGAGTAAATTATACACTCTGTTAAGTCCTCTCCTCAAAGAGGCAAAACTTTAGTTGTGGCTTGGCTGAGCCCAAATCAGCTTAAGGGTCATTCTCTTGCCTGATCAGCAAGGAGAAGTGATCTGATGTCCCTGTCTATTGGTAGTTAAAGATACATTATAAACCAATAGCAATAGGGAGAAGGTAACTGGACCTAGATGAACAGTCGGAGCCACCACACCAAACGGAAAAGGAGCTGCTTTTAAGGTCCGGACTGGGTGGTTATCCCCCAATGTTGTTGCAGCGATTTTCGAGGCATCAACAGGTAATTATGTGATAACTGCAATAGAATGTATTTTAATATTTACTGAAGGGATTTCATATATAACTTATTGTGAATAATAAGTAGGTGAAATAAATCAGTTGCTGTAGTAGTAGAATTTCAGTTTAGAAATTTTCACATGGTATCAAAGCAGAGATCTGACAACTGGAGAGGAAAATCGATTATGGGTCAAGAGCATGATGCAGAGGCATCCACTCAAGGGGACTTGCGCATATTACCAGAATAATGCACTAGGGACATAAATTACAATTATTTTGTTTTAGCTTCCAAATTGGAAGAAGAATTTGCTTCCTTAGAAAGCTCTACCTCCTCGGAGGTTTGGTATATAGACAGTGGAGCTTCCTGGCATATGACAGGAATCCGAGAATGTTTTTCAGATTATCAGGAAGAAAGAATGAATTTTCAGATCACCATGGGAAATAAGGCAAAGTGTACTCTAGTAGGAAGAGGTACTATAGTTTTTCAAACTGAAGCAGGAGAGCGGCTTCAAGAAACCAATGTGTTGCATATGCTAGGATTTGGGGTGAACTTAATTTCTATATCTCAACTTCAGAACAAGGGATATGATGTTTTCTTCATTAAGGAGAAATTATATGTCAAACACCCAATTTGGAAAAAGAAGGCTCATACTGGAATCAGAAGTAACAGGTTGTACAGGTTGCAGCTAAAATCACCAATGGCACTGATAGGCAGTAATGGAGACAAAGATTTGAATGAACTATGGCATAGGAAGATGAGACACTTACACCATGGGGCTCTGAGAATTCTCAGGAAAACAATATAATGAATTCCAGAATTAAGTACTAAACGAGATTATGTATGCAAAGGGTGTGCTCTGGGAAAGTATGCTAAAGCAACATTTTCCAGAAGTAACAATAGGGCTAAGAGTGTGCTAGGATTGGTACACTCAGACATCTGTGAACTGATGTCCACAAAATCTCTTAGTGGTGTTGAATACTTCATTACCTTCATCGATGACCATTCCAGGAAGACTTGGATCTACTTTCTGAAAACCAAAGATGAGGTTTTCGGTCGATTCAAAGAGTTCAAGGCTCTAATGGAGAATCTGACGGGAAAGAGGATAAAAGTGTTGCACTCAAACAATGGTGGAGAGTATGTTGACAATGACTTCACCGATTTTTGTGCTAAGGAAGGCATCGGAAGAGAGTGGACAGCTCCCTACAATCCAGAGCAGAATGGAGTAGAAGAAAGGAAAAACGAGATTATTGTGGAAGCAGCTAGGGCAATGTTGTATGATCAAGATATGCCTAAATTCCTGTGGGCAGAAGCATGCAGCACGACAGTTTATGTCCAGAATAGGACTCCTCACAGGGCATTGGGAAAGATCACTGCAGAGAAGGTCTTCACCGGGAAGACACTTGAAGTCAGTCATTTCAGGATATTTGGAAGTTTAGCATATTGTCGTATACTCGAAGAGAAGAGAAAGAAATTAGATCAAACTGATGAAAAAGGATATCTTGTGGCATATAGTGAGAATGCTAAGGCATATAGAGTCTATATTCCAGGGAGTAGGAAGGTAGTAGTTCGGCGGGATGTAAAGTTCATGGAGGATAGAGCTTTCAGGAATTCTCAAGAAATGCCTCTCGAGGAGCAGTTGAAAGACGAGTCGTTAGTCAAACCACTTCAACCAACAGAAACTAGTACTAGAAATTCTCCTAAAGACAAAGATTTATAACAGGAAGAATCTCAGGAAGAGGAAGAGCTGATAGATGTGCCTACTACCAGTGGAAGAACAAGCTAGGAACTCCGACAGATTCTACGGGATGCAGAAGACTTCATTGCTGCACCTAGGAATAGTAAAAGGGAGTGAAGACAACCATAGAGATACCAGGCCTTAGTAGCTCAGGTTGGGGAACCTTCTAGTTTTCAGGAGGTCGTTCAACATCAAGTATGGGTGGATGCTATGGTGGAGGAATACAACTCTATAATGGTCAATGATGTTTGGGAAGTGGTACCTAGGCCTCAGGACAAATCAGTGGTAGGTTCAAGATGGATGTACAAGGTCAAATATGTTGCAGATGGTAGTGTGGAGAAATACGAAGCCAGGTTTGTGGCTAAGGGGTATGCTCAGAAGGAAGGGATAGACTACGAAGAAACCTTCACCCTAGTAGCCATGTATACTTCTATTAGAACCATGATATCTCTTGCAACACAGATGGGGTGGGATATTCATCAGATGGATGTCAAGACGACATTCTTGAACGGGGTAATAGAAGAGGAAGCATACATTGAACATCCAGAAGGTTTTGAGACACATGATAAGAAATATCATGTATGCAGATTAAAGAAAGCCTTGTATGGGCTTAAACATGCACCTAGGGCATGGTACGGTCGAATTGATGGTTACTTGCAGAATATGGGGTTCATCAAGAGTGATGCAGACCCTAATCTCTACTATCTGGTTGTAGAGAATGAGACTCTAATCCTATTTTTATATGTGGATGATCTCTTCCTGACAGGATCATCCAGGATCATCAAAGACTACAAGAAGAACCTAGCCACATAATTCAACATGAAGGATTTGGGACAAATGCATTATTTCCTGGGGTTGGAAGTTTGGCAACAAAAGGGTGAGATATTCCTTGGACAAGGGAGATATGCTACAGAAATATTAAAGAGATTCAGGATGCAAGACTATAGACCTATGTCTACTCCAATTATCACTAACTGGAAGAAGATTGATGCATTAGAAGATAAAGACGTTGATCCCACCTTGTTCAAATAGCTTATAGGGTCCCTGATGTATCTGGTCAATACCAGGCTAGACATTTGTTACACTGTCAACACCCTCAATTAGTTCATGGTGGAACCTAAGAGGGCGCACTCGGCAACAACCAAACATGTTCTCAGGTATATACAAGGAACAATCGAGCATGAACTATTGTAAACCAGAGGCAATGACATCAGGCTGAGTGGGTTCACTGAAGCGGATTGGGCTGAAATTTCAGTAGATCGAAAAAGTACAACTGGGTATTGTTTCAACATTGCATCAGGAATGACCTCCTGGTGCAGTAGGAAACATAAATCCGTGGCTCTGAGCTCAACTAAAGAAGAATGTATGGCAGTTACCATAGCTTCGTGCGAAGCCATATGGCTTAGGAAATTACTTATGAATCTATTCAGGAGAAGGATGGAAGCGACGAGGATCATGTGTGATAATCAGAGTTGCATCAAGCTCTCTGAATATCCAATATTTCATGATCGGTCGAAGCACACTGATATCAGGTGTCACTTTGTTAGAGACTGTGTCCAACAAGGGGCAGTATAATTGAGATACACTCCTACAGGAGAACATGTGGCAAACATCCTCAACAAGGCTCTAAGAGGAACACATTTTGTTTATTTCAGGGAGAAGACGGGGATGGTAAAGAATCCATTTCAGTAGCAGAAATGGATAAGTGTCAGGAGTTGCAGTGCAGCAATTAGCAATGGTAGTTATATGGGAAACATGATGCAGCATGTTGAGAGGGAGCTGGAGTACAGGTGCGGCAGTGGTAGTGGTAGTGTCATGGCAAGAAGTATAGGAAGTAGCAATGCAGGGGATGTGACGCAGTAGGCCAAGCATCAGCACAGGTACTGATGCGGAAGATGAGTGTGATGTTTCTATAGTGAAACATTGCTAGAGCACATTCCTCGCTAAGAGGGAGTGTTTATTTTTGGTAGCATCGAATGTTCTCTAGCCTTGAAATTTGGAGGAGAGGCTAAGACACATGAGATCTCCAAGACCCATAAATCGTTTTGATAAATTCCACCTGGATGAGGAGTTATTAAAATAATTAATATTTTTAATGGGTTCCTAAGTCTAAACTTAAGAAAATAAAAATATTAATGGGTATTAATAAAGATAAGGGTGAGGAGCTTCTAAGAGATGAGGATCAAGTCTGTTTTAATATTAGCTATTGATTAGGGACTTAATCTATGATCTGAAATTGATTGCTAGTTAATGTCGTACTAGTATCATTTCCAGATATAAAATTTTCTTTGTTTTGATTTTCTTATCCATAAAGAGTTTATCCATGAGCATGTGATTGTCAATTCATCTAACTTGGTGAAATTTAGTGTTTTGCATGAACTTAAAAGCATGAATTTAAATGGATGAACATCAGCATATAAAAACACAGCAAGCACAAATAACAGAGCTCAATACACAATTTTTTTTTAAGGAGTTCACCCCGCCTGGGCTACATCTCCTTGGTCCAGCTTCATAGTGTGGGCCTTTGTATTAGCTTCAATAGTGCTCAAATTTATGTTACATGCATCCAATTCTCTTGGAACCTTCCAATGAGTTTAAAAAATTAAAATATATCAGAAATGACTATTTGTTTACTCAATTTGGTTACCAGCTGCTCTGGGAATGGCCTCCAACACCTGGTGGCCCTCGGCTTAAAAAATCTTCAAGTGACCAAAAACACCTATAGATGACCTCTTTTTCCTCTTAAACATGCTCCAATCAATTCCCAACATGCCAATTAGCCAAAAATGATTATTCATTTTCGAAATTTGGTTGAGAATTGAGTAAGTTATGGTTCAAACAAATTTTCCTACAAAACCTCCGCTAAATCTGGAGCACTGCCTGTTAAGTCCGCCAAATTTGGTGGCAGCTCTGAATTTGGTGGATCCTCTAAAATCTACTCCAACTTAATCACTGATTAATTAAAGGCTAAATGGAATTAATTAATATTAATCGTGATTAGTGCGCTAAGCACATTTACCTGGCCCTTGGTCGCGTGCTTGAGGTCGCATGGAGAGGGGGCTGGCCCCGCAGAGTTGGCTCCCTCTCTCGCCGACGGATTGCGGTGCACATTAAATATAATATCACGCCCACATTTTTTAAACCTACATGACTTGATACGTTGGTAGGGTATTAACTTTGGGAGGGTAGGTCTTGGGTTCAAACCCGCCCTCCATCCATCCCATATATTTTTTTGCATACCATTTAATACATTGAACCATAACAAATTTAAATGCGATTTGAATGTAAAACATTTAAAATTGCATAAATAAATAATAATTATATATAATATATAATAATATTTAATTAAAAATAAATTCAAATTTCACCTTGGAGTCAAACTGGCGAATCTGAAGATGAAACTTGTTGTTACTGACTGAAACTAGAGAATATTCTTCGCATGCTGACTAGGCATCCAGTCAACTCTAGTCAAACTTTGACTTTGACTTTTTTTAACCAAACTTTCAGAAGCTCTAACTTTTGCATACGATGTCGGTTTTTTGAACCATTCATGGGATTGGAATCCTAACGAGGAGCTCTATCGATTCATTCAGGTCTAAAGCAATTCTGAGCACTTTCATTTTTTTAGCTAAAATACCGATCCCTGATCATTTCTCCCCACTAGAAGCCTTTTGGACCCCAAAATCTCTCTTGATCACTGATTATGTTGATGAGGGGACTGTTCCCTCAGTCTTCCAGTCTTTATCCATTGAAATTTTCCTAATTTCATCATTTGGAGCTTTTGATAAAAAGTCAAATTTTTCCTTGATTCCGACGATCATCTATTGATGTCTTTGACACCGTCATGCTGCAATATTTCTGAATTTGCAGAACAACAATCTAATTTTGCAGAAAACATCTTGTTCCTACCCTGATCAACAATCAAAGGAAACTTGGAATATTTCTGACCTTGCACTTTGTCTCTATGGCGATTTTTAGCTGCTTTTGCCTTGTACTTGAGTCGACTCTTGCCCAAGCTTCTTCGCCATTGTAATGTTCCTTTTGGAAACCAGCAATGAACATTTGCTAAACCCATGCCTTCTTTGCCAAGATGCTTTGTCCTCTTCTATTTGACCTTTGCAACTTCTTGCACCGACACCTTGTTTTCAACACCGCTCAACACCAATGTTGGCTGCTACAAATGTTTTTCACCTTCTTTCAAAGGCAACCTGTTATCATTCTGAAACAACTCATTACAAATATAACCATATTTATGAAAAGTATGATTCAAAGCATCTCTTTGTTTGATCATCAACAATGTCAAGTTCTAACTTCCATTCACTAGCCTCTTCATTTGCCCTGCATTAACTAAAGAAATGTTCAGTTTCTTGCGATGAGCTATCACAATATACTTCACCCCATCTTTAAGAAAATGATATTTGTGCTCATAGCAATGAAACACCGCTTTCCTGTCATACAAATATGGACTTACCATGATAATTCCAGAAATGTCAAGTGGAACCACGTCTAACTCGACTTCATCAACAAAGTTTGCAGTAATAGCAAATCTAAAAATGCATTTCCTTGAAACCTATAAATTGTCATCCTTAACTATCCAACCCAAAGGGTATGGTTTATGGTGTGGTGCAGTTTCAAGTTTAAGCTCTTTAACTAAGTCTTCTGAAATCAGGTTTTCTTGTGATCCACTATCAAAGAGTGCATCAATCTTGGTATGATTTGAGATTACTATGACAGTGAACAACTCTTCCCGTTTGTCTTCATCTGGAGTGTTGTTGTGACTATTTGAGGAACTAGTGCTTTCAACATGTTGACCTTTCAAACCCATAGCTGTAATTTTTGTCTCATCCCCTGAATATGACCCTAAGTCTTTTTCAGCTATAGAAACAGTTTTTCCCTTCTCTTTGGCTTTCAATCTATCTGGTTTTAATTCTGGTTGAAGTTGCCAACAGTGGTCTTCATCATGGCCAGTCTTTGAACAGTTTTTACATGTGAGTTTTTCATTCTCTTTTTTGATACTTACATTCTTCTTTCCCTTCCATTTTCCTCCCTTCTCCTTTCCCTTACCCTCACTTTCACCTTTCTCCTCTATGTTTTGTTTTCCCCTTGCCTCAAGATGCGTGACTGGCACACATACTTCATCTAAGTTGCTTGGGTTAAACATAAGGATAGTATGCTGCAAATAGGAATGTAAACCTCCAATATATTTCAAGAGTGTGTCTTGTGAATTCAAGTTTACTCCCAACAATAAAACCCTCTTCCTAAACTCCTGAGTGTAGTCTTGAACAGTTTGGCCTTTTAGTTGCCTAAAATTATGCCAACTCATAATGGCTTTTTGCATATAGGCTAAAGGATAAAATTGTCTTTTAATTGCAGAAACAAATTCAACCCAAGAAATGGATATCTTACCATGGATTCACATTTCCTCTTGAGTCTTTGCTTCCCACCAAACTAGTGCAGCTCCTTCTAACCTTAGTGAAGCTAACTGGATATTTATGTCATCTTCTTAAAGGTTCTAAATTCTGTAGTATACCTCCAACTTTCGAATCCAATTGTCCAACTTTTCTGCGTTCACTTCTCCATTGTACATGGGAATTTCGAATTTTATGTCCAATTTCAGTAATGGAGTTTTTCCTTTTGGGGTTTTGGAATGAGTATGGGCAGTGGTGGTAGTAGAAGATGATGTTGTGTTAGATGGTGAAGATGATGAGGATGGTGGAGATGGAGGTGGCTTTCCACCATTCCCTTTGGAATCCTTCTTCTCATCTTTTTTGTCCTCTGATCTTCCTTCTCCATGTGGAGGTTTAGAACTCTCTCCAACCATTCTAGTGTTCCTCTCTTCATAGAGGACTTTAACCATCTCAGTCAAAGTGTAGAAAGCTTTCTTGAATTCTTCCTCTTCTGAAGAGGGACCTTCATGCTCTCTTTCTCCAGACATAATGGCTATGGATTCAAGCTCAGAAATTTGTATTGATTGCACCTCTTCAATCACTTCAGCCTCTTGTGCAATCTGTGCCTCTTCTATCTCAACTGATCGAGATGGACTTGAGGTGATTCAGGTGCTGCCTTGAGTGGTCCTTTGGGTGAGGATGGTTCTTTCTTATCCTTCTTCCTTCTTGTCCTAATCTCAGGACTAGCTATCTGTAGCTTCCCTTCTCCTCTCTGTAACTTCACCCTTGTAATCATAACAACAATTGCAACTATTGTTGTCCGTAATCATTGCTCTCTCACCTTCATACGCTCGAAAAGACACTTCTACCTGATTGTCACACGCTGTAGTGTAAGAAGCCTCTCTCTGAGTTGGAATGGGAGTATTTCTGGGAACGACTACAGAGATTACACCCTCTTTAATACTGACTCCAAGGTTCAAAGGCGTGACATCCATGAGGACGAATTGGATGCCTTCATTGTTCAAGGCTGCCCCCTGAAGTGCAGCGCCATATGCAATAGCCTCATCAGGGTTTATGCTTTTGCAAAGTTTTTTACCATGGAAGAAATCTTGAAGGAGTTCCTGTACCTTTGGAATGCGAGTAGAACCCCCTACTAAAACCACTTCATTAATTTGCTCTTTGTTCATCCTGGCGTCTTCCAGACATTGGCTGAGGATTCGCATGCACTTATCGAAGAAATCAGTATTGAGCTCTTCGAATTTGGCTCTCATAATCTTCATGTGAAAATCCAGACCCTTGTAGAGACAGTGAATATCAATCATAGTCTCTACCACTAAAGACAAATTTCTTTTTTCCCTTTTGCATTCTGAACGGAGCCTCCGAGGGCTTTGGCGCTTGTGGTCATGTCCTTTTTGTATTTTCTTTTGAAATTATCAACACAGTATTTGAGCATCCAATTGTCAAAATCTTCGCCACCCAAATGTGTGTCCCCTCCAACATCCTTCACCTCAAATTTACCTCCCTCCACAGTAACAATGGAAACATCAAAGGTAACTCCGCCAAGGTCAAAAACCAAGACGATATTTTTTCTATTGGAGGAATAAACCTAACTATGAAACCCATAAGCTATCACTGCAGCGATGGGTTCATTAATAATTTTCATGGCGTTAAGACCAACAATGTTGGCCGCATCTCTAGTAGCCTTCCTCTGAGAATCGCTAAAATAGGTCGGCACTGTGATCACGACATTCTTGACATCAGAGTTTAGGTATGCTTCGGTTGTCGTCTTCATTTTAACTAATACCATCGAAGAGATCTCTTCGTCTGCAAACATCTTCCTCTCGCCCTTATAATGAACTTGGATAACAGGCTTTCCATTGTCTCCGGCGACAACAGTGAAGGGCCATAGTTGAACGTCACTCTGCAAAGAGGAATCAGTGAACCGCCTTCCAATAATTCTCTTGGCATCGAAGACTGTGTTGTGGGGATTATTTGCAATCTGGTATTTGGAGGCATCTCCAAAAAATCTCTTAGAGGGAGTGAAGGCAACAATGGATGGAGTGGTTCGGTTTCCCTGATCATTAACGATAACCTCCACTCTATCATGCTGCGAAACTGCTACGCAGCTGTAAGTTGTTCCAACATCTATGCGGATTGCCTTGCCTTTACTCATTGCACGCACCTATGGGATTCAGAGGTTTGTATTATACCAAGGAACAAAGTTGTCACTGCATCATCCCAAGGAAAAAAACAGTCCTTCAAACTAAGCTCCAACACATTGGCAAAAAGAAAACCATGAATAACAGATTTAAGATGCAGATGAAGAAACCCTACCTAATAACTTCACTTTGTTTAAAAGTAATAGGGAGAAATCTCGCGGAAGATAGAGCAAAAGGCCCGATGGGGTCGCCTATCTAATGCCTGGAGGAGAGCCCGCTTCTACTCCCTCCGATGAGTTCACCTGTTCCCTTTGGTGCCAAATCTAACTGAATCTAGGCAGTGGATGGGCTAAATCGTAGGAGTTTAAAGTTGAACCTATCATCTGGGAGAGACCTCGCCGATTCACCTTCTCATTTATTTAAAAAACTTCAAGAGTGTCAAGGAAAAAAAAAATAACAATCAAGAACGAAAGAAAAAGAGACTCCGAACGAAATTCATTAACCAACAATTTACCTCTTATTTCTTTTATTTTTTTTATAAAACTCCGAAGAAACCTCCCACCAGGCCTGGTATTTCAAATCTTCTCTACCCGTCAAATGAAAATTTGATGACGTTTTTGCATTTTTCATGCCCTTCATTTTACGTTTTATGCAAATTTGAGAGTGTCAACCTCCCTTATCATTTTTGTTTTGACATTTTTTAATTAAATGTTTATTTAATATACACTTGTCAATAAAGCTACATTTTTTTTATAACCATTCATTTTTGAAGAGTTAGATGAATATATGCCCTTCCAAATAAAATTAAATCCAGTCTTAATCTGAACGCTGTGGTCTAAAGCATCCCACTACATTCAATATTTTTTAGATTTTGTAGTTGAAAATTATCTAACATTCCACAACGCTCAATATTTTTTAGATTTTACAGTTGAAAATTATCTAAAGCATCCCACTACACTCAATATTTTTTAGATTTTACATTTGGAAATTACAATTTCAAGATATCCCTGTCCAATTTAAGCCAAAATTAACCAAAAAAAGAATTGCCCAAAAAAAAAGAAAAACTCAAAAAAATAACCTACTTGTTGATAGAAGAAAAAATCAACATTAACCTTTTTTATAAAATCACATAGCACTAAATAAATAACAAAAACAATAAATATATTTTATGTCAACTAAGTGTCTCTTTTATATTTTATATTTGTATTATACAAAATTTTCACTGCACACAGGTACCCCTTTATTAACGCAAATGATTATAAGGATAAGAATTTCTCTTTTCTTAAAACTTTCTAGATCCAACATTAAGAAGAAAAACCAAAATTTTAACAAGTAAAACACCAACATTACAACATAAATCAATCCAACATTAAGAGGAAAAACCAATTTTAACAAGTAAAACACCAACATTACAACATAAATCAACCTTTAGTCCAGAGTAAAAACTTGTTGAAATTAGTTAGATGTCTTTGAACAAAACACCATAATAAAGACAACAAAAACATTCGTTGGATTGAAGCTAGAAATTATGCATTTTTGGTTTTTCAGGTTATCACTATCCAACTTTCCTTTCGTTAGTCTATCAACAGTTGTTTTTAACTATGACAAATCTATTAATTTCACTTGTTGTTGCTCTATGCTAACTTCTACTGTTCCAGAATCTTTGTTTATTCTCAATTATTTTCCCAAGGGAAAAAAGGTTTTATTGACCACATTTCAAAAATGCTACCACCCATAGGAAGTTCATTTTCACCACTGTCACTCCATTTAAAATAAACTTACAACCAATCGTAAATGGTGATAGGGTAGCTTCTTTCACTAAGTAGAAATGCCTACATAAATGTCATATATCTTCAATCCAACAAATATAAGAGTAAGGGTAGGTTTCTCACCCGTTATAAGTCTCTCTGTCAAAACCTTTTATTTCTGTAGCGTCAGAGACAACATTCCCAAATCTTTCTATAATGCCGGAGTCGACCACCAGATGTTTTCTTCTCTTTGAGCACGCCGAGAGATCGAGCATAAACTCCATTTTTACCCTCGTCCGAAGGCTTTGACGTCTTAGAAGATAATACACCAATTGATTGAAAACAAAATAACAACGAGATCTGGGTGATTTTTGAAATTCTTGTTTCGTTGAAAAAACTGAAACAATGATATATAATTCATTTTTTTTTACTATTAAATTGTTTTTTGATAGGTGGATTAAAGGAAGCGAAGTTTCGGCAATTTCCTAGTCGCTGCATTTTCGAATCAGTGGTTGTAATTTGAAGGGTAGATACTGCGATGGACCATGGTAGCTCCTGATTAAATTTGGTCATAAATAACATCATTCGTATGGATAATGGTCAGATCATGGATGGTAGCTCCGGATTAAACTTGGTCATAAATAACATCATTAATAGGGATAATGGTCGGATCATGGATGGTAGCTCCGTGTAAGGAGGAGTTACTCCCAACCATAAAAAGGAAGGAATGGTAGGCACTAGGCAGTGACGACTAGGAGCATTTAAATAAATTTAAGACCGAAGTCGAACTCTTACGGGTCCACCGTTCCATCCTCCCATAATTTCAAGGTGCTTGTAATTTTAGGTATCACAGAGGTATCATAATTTTTGACGGTTTACGTTTCAAATTAAATGTCAAAATGACGGGTTACATGGGCACAAGACACGTCAAACTTGACATGGAAAATTTTGTACATCTTACTCAAAATACGTAAGACGTCAAATTCCAAGCCTGCCTCCCACCCGTGTTAACAAACATTTACCCACATTCGCACGATGTCCAGCAATAAAGACGGAGTTGTCTATAATTCGACTTTTTGGAGATTCCGGTGACGGAATCCGGCGGAAGAAATTGAGGTTAAATCTTGATTTGTTGCAGTTAAAATGGTTTTTTAACTGCATATTTGGATTCAACACCCTGAAAAACTCCTGGGACCCTTTGATTGTGCAGAAACTAGCTATCAAACTTGCGATTCCAATAAATTGCTGCCTAATTTATGTAATGTAAAGGAGGTTGCCCCCTCGAAGAGGCTGAATTCTAAGGCGTTGATCTATCTTTTCTATCTTTCCTTGAGCTGGTTTCATAATAGTATATTATATAAAAAATTGATGTAGGATGAGTAGAAATGAGAATGAGGGTCCTGTATAATCATTAGTTAATTTAATTTAATTTATTATTATGATTATTATTTATTATCTATTTTATTTATTTTTACATAATTTATGTTCACATGTACCCACTCATCCATGGGAAAGCATTTCTCTGGATTTTGTGGAAGGCTTACCAATAACCAGGAAGGGGCATGTAACACTCACCGAAAATAGGTAAAAGTTTTAGATAGATAAAATAGGTAAAAGTGTAGTTTACTTAATGGTGAAATGGGTTTTTAATAGTATTTTTTCAATTTTAATCAAAATTTACAGTTTTTTGGATATAGTTTTTAATTTTGGTCAATTTTTTTAATTTTTAATTAGTTTTGAAAATTTTAAATAGATTTGGTGAAATTTATTAAAGTTTTGAAAAAATAAATATTAAAGTCAATATTTTGAAAACTAAAAAATAATTTCTAATTTTCTAAAATGTAAAGTGTTTTTTGTTTTTTGTTTTCTAATTGGTTGATGAATAAATTTTATTTTTCTAAAATGTAAAGTGTTTTTTCTTTTTTCTTTTCTAATTAGTTGATAATTTTTGTTTTTTAATATTTTTTGAAATATAAAAATATAAAAATAAAAAATTTAATAAAAGTTTCTATTAGCCAAATGTTATAATAATGATTGTTGCACAACACAATGGCATGTAGATAGCTACCCACCATAATTTATGGAAGTAGTTTCATAAAAAATAGATAAAAACAAGATATAAACCATTGTAATATGAAATTAATTTAATGTTAAATTTTTATATTAGTTTTTAGTATTATATTATTTAAAATTATATTAAAGTATATTTAATTTAAATGTATATATATAATTTTATATAAATTTAAAATTATCAATAAAGTTATATTATTATTATTTTTTAAAGTTATTAATTACATTTTGCATAGGAGGCAGGTACTAAGCAACAACGCTCCATATTACAATTTTAAAAACTTGAGTTCAAACCGTTTACTTTGTATAATTTAAGTGCTTTAAGAATTTTTCAGGGTATTGAATTCATTTATGCATTTTTGAAATTGTATAGTAGGATTTCAAGGAAAAAGACCATTTCATCTATAAGTTAGACTATGTAAATATTCATTATTCATTATTTTATTATTATACTTTATATATAGAGAGACACATTCTAATTAATAGATGAAATGATTTTCCTAATGAGGAAATACCATTTCTAGCAAAATTACAATTTCTTCTAGTTTAAAATGCACTTTTGTATGCATGAATAGACTTAGCACTCTAAAAAATAACGGAGACACTCTAACTTTGCATATTAAACAACTTACAATTACAATTCTTAATAATTGAAAATGGTGATTTCACCCATTAGTTTGACTACAGTGTATATTTATTTTACACCAAAATTATCTATATATATTACATGGGTTCTAGAATTTTAATTTAATTCTCAATAATTATTTGGTGGATGGTAGGGATTTAAACTCCATGAAATGTTCTAGGATATTCTTAGTGTTTTACATAAATTAAAGGTTGATATTTCTTTCCAAAGTAGTGATGCTCTTTTTTGTTTTAAAATTATATTACTTAATTTCAAAAAATGTCGTATGAGTATGGATTATGTTTTTTTGGGCACGTGGTATGCATATTGTAAAAAATTATATTTAAAATTAAGAATCCTCGTGGAAAAGTGAGGATGAATTTTAAACACATAAATGTTTAAATGCATAATTTTGTTTATGTAATTTTTTTTTAATTACGAGTATTTCACCACATATGTCAAAACTTCAATTTAGAAAAAGAGGTCAAGCAAAGCTATTGTAGAAAGTCTTCAATATCATTTCAATTCTATAGAAAAAATGATAGAAGAAAGAAAAATATAATAATATATAGAATTAGTTAGAATGTTTCAAAACAAATTCAAACTATTATAAAATAAAATATTGGGATTCGAAACACAACTAAAAAATGAAAGATAGGATACGAGAATTGGAAAAGGAAAAACAATGAACGAAAGATAGATTGATCCATGTTAGGGTAAGATATAGTGGCCATAAATTTGGTAAATTAAGTAAATCTTGAAGCCTAAAAGGAACAAGAATCTCTATAAATAAGGATCTCATCCCAATAAACCAACTTGAATCAAGGAAGGAGGTTAAAAAAGTAAAGGAGTCCAGAAAGGAAGAAAAATGGACAATCATTAGAAATAGAAAAACTATTGTTAGGGTTGGAGACCAAAATGAAAATAATAAATAGGAATTTGGTACACTATGGATCCTCTTTTGGAACTATCATAGTTTTCCATGGTTTAAAGGTATTAAGTTAAATTGGAGCCCGAGTGAAGTTTGTAACAACCCCTAGTTGATTTTCCATGTAAAAAGATATAAGACCAAGCTCATGGGACACATATTCCAAGCTAAATGGTGGGTAAAACATCATAGTGTGTAGAATTTTATTGTAGATTCAAACTGCAGATTGTGATATGCTAAAACAATTGACTTGAATCTACTCTACTCTTTAGTGAAAACAAAAATTGATCGACGAAATCATGAAGCTGAAAAGGAAGAATTTCAATTACACATATCACAATAATTTTCTGGGGAAAGCCTCAGCGAAAAACCCCTGTTATATGTATATTGCATTAACCAGAAGATTTGAGAAGAAAATACAATTCTTGTTCAACCCAAACAATCTTTGCACAAGTACAATCTATCTCTATGCTTCACAAACCAGCTCAAGCCAATACTTAGCCAAATCTGTTGCATGCCAAGCTCCTACTTCCTTGCCATCTTCCCCTGCGAATTAGCCCATATTTAATTGGGAAATTCCTCATCCATAAGTGTGCAATCCATCCATGGGCCTTCCTCTGATTGCATGCACCATCGGTTTAATTTAAATGATATTTCCACTAATAATAGTGCATTGTCCCTGAACTCTAATCTCAAGTGGGTCTTCCTCTGAAATGACATGCATGAGTTATTTATGAGTGAATTATCAGTTATCTGATTGATCACTGCATGTGAATTAAATCCAATTTAATTCACTTGACCACTCACTAGTTCCTCCATCAGTTAGAACTAGATTAACTGAATTAAATAATTATAACTCAATAAGAACTCAACCTGGGCCCTAAAATTTAGGGATCACTTTACATGACTCTAGATAGATTCCCAAATCGAATGCACTGAGCCACCTAAGTAAAATTAAATTAGTTAACTGTTACAAGTTGTTATGAGAATTAGAATTACAATTTCATTCCTAATTTAATTCAAGGACAAATTAAATTAGGATTTTTCTTGATGTTATTTTTAACATTTCTTGTTGTTATTTTCAACACTCCCTTTCAAAAAGAAAGGAATTCAACTCTATCCTAATCCGGTACCTTTGGAATGTTCTGAATGCAACTCTTGTCATTGTTGTTGTTGCTACTGCAACATCTACAACCAAAAAACATCCAAACAAAATAAATTGAATCAACTGTGTCTGCAACTATCTACTAGGAAAACTATGTTGTTGTTGACTCTGCTCTTGAGCCTCCTGCTTTGTTATCAACACTACTCTGCACTCCTTAGTATATGACTGACATTGATCCTCCTGCTACTGAATATTGTAGGCCCCTGTAGCAAGGTGATGATCCATGAGACAAACACACCTCAATAGACCCTGCCTACTTTTCTGCAACTCTTGGGACTATTTCTTCATATCAACCCAGAACACACCTGGAGGTATGGTTGCATGTTCTCCCTCTGCTCACTTGGGTCAAAATTCCCCCTACTAGAGGTCTCTGCTTCAGCAGATGTCTCCACTCAATCTCCTCTCTGCTTCTCTAATTGTGGGTGCTCCACAAATTCTTGAGGCTGCTTCTGAGGCTGCATGTTGAGTGGTAATTCATGTTCCCTCTCAACCACCAAGTCTCTAACCTTTGCCTTGCCCCTCAAGGCTTTGCATGCATGAGCTAAATCTGATCTACTCATATTGTTGCTATTGCTCTATTGCTGCTTCGACACTCCTGCTGCAACTACTGCAATAATGAGTCTGATCTCCCCAAATCTTGAAGTACTATCTTCCATAGGGTTTCTCCCTCTGAAACTAAACTCCCTCTGAGTCTCGATCTCCTTGTGGGAAATATCTCTACTCCTTAATCTATCAATATCAATGATCACAACTCCTTTTTGTGTCTCTAAACATTGGCTCATTGATCTACCCACTAGCAACCTTCTTGCTCCATTAAGAAGTCTACACATAGGGTATTCTGATATGCCATGAACTAGAGCTCCATCAATCTGCAAGGACAACTTCAAATTCTTCTCTTCTATCGTGATTTCAGCTCTGATACCATGTAGAATTTTATTGTAGATTCAAACTATAGATTGTGATATTCTAAAACAATGGACTTGAATCTACTCTACTCATCAGCGGAAACAAAAATTGATCGATGAAATCATGAAGCAGAAAAGGAAGAATTTCAATCACACATAACACAATTATTCTTTAGGAAGATTTGAGAATAAAATACAATTCTTGTTCAACCCGAACTATCTTTGCACAAGTACAATCTATCTCACTGCTTCACAAACTAGCTCAAGCCAATACTTAGCCAAATATGCTACTTGCCAAGCTCCTACTTCCTTGTCCTGTTCCCTTGGGAATTAGCCCATATTTAATTGGGAAATTCCTCATCCATCACTATGCAATCCATCCATAAGGATTCCTCTGATTGTATGCACCATCAATTTAATTTAAATGATTTTTCAACTAATAATAGTGCATTGTCCCTGAAACTCTAATCTCAAATGGGTCTTCCTCTGAAATGACATGCATGAGTTATTTATGAGTTATCTGATTGATCACTGCATGTGAATTAAATCCAATTTGATTCACTTTTCCTCCATCATTTAGAACTAGTTTAACTGAATTTAACTCAGTTAAACTGAATTAAATAATTATAACTCAATAAGAACTCAACCTGGGCCCCTAAAATTTAGGGATCACTCTACATGACTCTAGATAGACTCCCAACTCAAATTTACTAAGCCACCTAATTCAACCTAACTTACAAGTTGCTATGAGAATTAGAATTAAAATTTAATTCAAGGACAAATTAAATTAGGAATTTTCTTCATGTTATTTTTAACATTTCTTATTGTTATTTTCAACATAGTGGGTGTCACTTTTGGTTTATTTATGGCTAAGGAAATTGGCAAAGGAATTGAGGCATTTATTTATGAAAATAAAGGAAAATAGGAGAAAAAGAAGTTGAAGAGACAGAAATTTGCATGCAAGAGAAATTAAAGGAAAATGAAGAAAATAGTGGCCCCAATGATAAAAAGGATTCTGAGGATTAGTTCACAGATTTTTGTCAGTTCAGTTTTGGAGCTCTTTTCTATTCACTCATTCTCTCATACTCTTGCACACTTAGAAAGAAGGAAAAGGAAAGACGGTAAGTGCAAGGAACCACATGGATCAACAACTACAACTAGCTTGCTTTACATATATCGAATTGCATGTATGGTTTTCTTTCTAGTTTTGGCATGCATGGTATATGCATGTAGTTTCTTAGTATGTGTTGTCATTGGCATGCATGGTACATGCATGTGGTTTCTTAGTATGTGTTGTCATTGGCATGGAGAGTTGTCTGGATTAACAATGGTTTTAGCCTTTCCTTGCCATTTCTTGGATAGCCATGGTCTTGTGGGTTTTTTCCACTTGTTGTTTTCTGATTGGTGCTCAGGTTCCTTATGGCTGTGGGTTGAGTTAATAGTTCCTGGAACCGTTGGTTGGAACAAACACTTTGGAAGCCCTAGAACAACTTAGGTAGAGTTACTGGTCCTAGAGCCTAGGTTGGGATAAACACTCTATAGCCCTTGATGGGTTAAGTGACTAGTCCTTGGAGCTAGGTTGAACAAATACTCTGGAGCCCTAGAAGGTTGTGGTTTTAGTTATTAGTTCCTAAAGCTGAAATTGGAACAAATGCTCTGGAGCCCTAGAAAACTTAGGTAGAGACCAAACCGATTGGTGTTAGTGATGTTCGACCGTGAGGTGGAATCACTAGTTGAGGGTTGAGGTGGTTTGTCCTATGGAAGCCTTGATTTTTGTTTGTTTGGTTTATTCCATGAGATCCCACATTCATGCTTGGAATATGGTGTGAGGTTGATTGGATGAAAGAGATATATTGTTTAGCTCAAATTATGGTCAAGTGGTATGTGGAAGTCCCTAGCTTGGTTGGAATTTTCATATGTTAATATGAGGTATTTTCTATTGTGATTAATTATCATATGTATTGATTATGATAGTGATATTATGGTTGAGTTTCCATGGCTTATATGTTGGTTTTTTGCTGGTTATTATTCTTGTTATATGTTGATTATAAGCATGGTTCTATATTACGTTCTAGCTATGGATCTTGATATGTTTGTTTTGTTGATGAAAGATTAATGAATGCATGAGATAATAGATATTAGTACAGTTATTATGAGACAGAATTATACCTTCTTGGTGATTCTCATATGAGTATCAGACCCTTATGTTCAAATATGCATTCATGACCTGTGGATTACATGTTCTCATTATGTTTGACGAAATGACTGTCATGGTGAGGTCTAGTTAGGTCAATTCCTTGATCAAGTTTTGTATGTATGTGTTTTATTGATGTTATTTATCATTCTGGAAAGTCTCATTGAGTTATGGGCAATGGTCTCGAGGCTAGCTTGAAATGGTGGCTCAAAATCCAAGACCGCACCCTATGAACTGGAAGTTTTGGGTTATAACCACACCCTTTCATGATTATGCATGTGATTGGAGGCATATAACCACATGGAGGCCTTTTCATGCATGCAGTTCTGGTCCCATGCCACTAAAACAATAATCTAGCTCACGATTTGGGCACTTGGAGTGCTTGTTTAGCCCCTAGGTGTCTTGTAAGCCCTGTAGGATGTAAGTTTGTGGTTAGTAAGTTATTGTTTTTTGGCCCCACTTCCTTAATTGGATATAGGACATAGATTCATGTCATAGTAGCTCTCATCTCATGTTTACCCTGGCAGGCTGGTTAAATCAGGGTAAATGTGGGAGGGGTGGTAACACAATTAATATTATTTTTTTAGTTTAAACATGGGATCATGATGAGTCTAAGGTCCCTCACAAAGATGGATTCATTTTGTGGTCATCTTGGAATAATAAATCATCTTATAAAGGAATGGAATTATATATTAAAATGAGTATCTCTCCTCACAATTGACTTCATAAGATAGACCCCCTCAATCAGTACATTTGGATCAAAATCTCTCACATCAATGCTAAGAGGATTTATATAAAAAATTGTTATTTCTCACCTATCGACTATACCATTTATATGTAAAACAATCTAAATAAAAATTTCCCTTATGATATGTTAGATTATGATATTCATAGTCCAATGAATGAAGTTAATATCCCCTTCTTAGGGAACTTTAATGCTAGAACTGCATCTAACCAAGATATTATTCTAAGTAATGATTCAAACCCTAATCCTTTTTGGCTAGATTAGGACCTTGATTTAGATAGTAGATTCAAAATAATCTCTAAAGACCTAATCGAGAATTTAGTTGGTATTGATTTAGTCAAACTTTGCAGTTGGCAAGGCTTTATAATTTGCAATGCCGTAATCAAGTGGCCAAACTCCATCTTAATTACTTGTATTCATGGGCTTGAAAATAGTGTCATGGATTATGTGATATCTAATATCCCTATTTCCAACCAAATTGTAAACTTTAAGCTCTTAAATGACTACGAGCCCAACTCTTTTCATAAAACTTTAACCTTAACAATAAACTTTGCCATGCAAAACAATCGCATCCATGTGAATTGGTAGAGTCAAAGTCACATGATTTTTGGAAAGAGTAAAATTGATCTCTTCTTAAAGAATTTAAATAGGTATTTACACCACTTAACTTATAACGTTAACATTGAAAACATCTATCATAATTATATTACAACCCTCTCTGCTACCATTAGCAAGTTCTCTACCAAGGTGTCTATGTCAGACCCTAGAAAGTTTTGGCGTAAAATTCTCATCTGTAAGACTAAAGAAAATTATTTGATTCCTTTGAAGAACTCAAATATTTACCTTAAAAACTTCTAAGAATCCTCTAATTCCATGGACACCATTTTGAATGCCGGTATATAGGATGATATATTTTATTTGGAAGACATTGAGTTTGGGGTTAACCAAATCACTAATGGGAAAGCTAAGGACATTGAAGCTACCAAGTTGAAACTTATTGTGTCTAGACGTCAAACATGGGATTATATTTTATCACACATTATCTTTGATAGCAACATGTATCTCATTTTTGTTCATTAGTTCTGTGCAATGACCATTTAACCGTACTAAACCCTCTATTTCTTGGATTTGGACCTCAAACATGGGATTCGAGAGGCATGGGTTGTCCTTTGCTTCCTTTTCCAATTGATTGTAGCATTCATTGATTGATCTATTTTCTGAGGCACATCAACGTTAGGGTTTCCCACTTGGATTCATTACTGAGAATCACATCACAACTTCACAACTACTACCAAATATTACTAATTCCCAATGTTGAGTTTGAAAGTACTCACCTTTACAAAAAAGTAATGCAATAAAAATACATGCATTCGCCTTTAAACTTGACAAACTTGGATTTTACAAAAAATGATGAAAATATCATGAATTCGGCCTCACACATACTACTGCATATTCAATTTGTGCACATAATACACTGTGCACTAAGAGGTGGATATGCATTACCACTTTTCAAGGATAAAAATAATTCGTCCATCCTACAATCTAAATGGTTTAATTCACACATTCAACTCTCTTATTCAGAGTGTTGTAGCTGAAAAAAATTCTCCCATAGATCGAGGCAAGCCAGTAAACTCGTTGAAATCTAGGTTGTCAACTCCTTCCTGGAAGAATTCATTGAGCATGGATTCTAGATCATGTAGTAGGATAGAAAGTGCACATGGCATGCTTCCATTAATTCCTAGACAAATGATAACAATTGGTGAAGGTAAATTCTCAGAAAGTTGAAACAAAATAGAAATCAATAAAGGTAAATTAAAACAAGTTTATGATGTTGATTGAAGTAAAAGAACTATGATCTTTTCTCTTCAACACCGATTCCCAAAAATAATTGCACAACACCTAAGGTTTCCCTCTTTCTTGGTTGATCCATATCATGAAAGTAATCATCAAAGGCTTATAAATAACGTGGATCTCCTTTTTTATTCATTCCAAGTCCCTATAGGGTCAATATTCTCCCATTGCCTCAAATTTAGAAGTTATTTCACCCAAATCAGGCTTCAGTTTCTTAGCCAAGATTTCCTAATTTTCCCCAACATTCATCGAATACACATATTTTCTTTCATCGACATTATAAGCACATCAAATCCCGTCAAAGCTATCTTTTGATTTTTTGTGATGGCCTTATATACCACTTCCAAGAAGGGTTCCTTTATTTTACTTAAGTCTCAAGCGAATTCCTTTAGAACCTAAAAATGATCCAAGCCCTCTATTGGTTCTCAACTTTCCAATTTTTATCAAGATCCCCTTTTAGAAGCTTGTCTCTAAAACCACTAAGAAGAAAATTCATGGAGAGAAACTATGAAGGAAGGTGAGGAGGAGGGTTAAAGAAACCACGAGTAGATAACAAACATATCACAGTTGGGCATGGGACAAGGTTGCTTGCAGTTGTAGTGGGAGCATCATTTTCCAAAATTCCCCTTATATAATTGCATTTATATTAAAAAAACAGATCTAAAATGGCATATTAGTTGCAATATGCAAAAAAAATTCATATTTGTATGTCAATGAAGATAGAATCAACATCCATAGTGCATTAATGATTAATCATTCAAACATTAAGCATCTAGAATCTATATTCTAACAATTTTAAACAAACATACACAGATTTAAGAATATAATAGAAAGTAGATTATTAACTTATGAAATGAAATAGGTTGTCTAGTAATTGTCAACAATAACATGATCGAATAGTTATGTTTATGAAATAAGCCATCTAAACACCATATTATCAAGAAAAAAAGGTCCAAAACAATAAACTAAGCTAGTTTCTAAACACCTATCTATAAAAGAAGTGTTCACCGATTATAAAAGCACCCATGTTGCCAAATGTTGTAGTTGTGGGGTAGCACTACCATGCATGTTCCACTACTCCTTAAAAAACAATGTTCTACCATATATTATATCGAGATCCTCATCCTTAGTATCATCCCTCATTCCTTTCCTCTTTTATATCATTTTCCATTACCTCAATCCTCTAGGTACATTAATGGGCTCCACTCAATTTTGATGAAACATCCTAATATAATTCCTATATAGTAGAAAAGGCTTAACATGTCTTTTTTTTTTTTTGGAGTAATACATACATTTTTTCAAATACCATGCCAAAGGAGTTCAAAAATAAACACCCTCAACAATGGGGTACATATAGGGCTTAATGCTCTGCATTAAATTCCAATGGCATACCCTCATACATGATAGAATCCAATGAAATGTTGCAATCCCATCAATCCTTAAAACTATTAAGTCTACTAAATTTTGAATGGGATATGAAATTCTATTTTCTCCAAATGATGTTTGATAAGGTTGGAATCACTCTCAAACACCTTAAAACAATTGATGGTAATGTTAAAAATTTAAGTAAAAGTTGACTTTTACTTTAAGAATTTAACATTTCCATTAGGGAACATCCATGGAGTTCTTAGGAAGCATCTAGGGAAAGTCCAAGCAGTCCCTTGGGAGCATCCTTGAGAGTTCCATGTTCCCAAATTGGTAGGGGGCATTTCCAAAAGGTCCAGAGAATGTTCCCAGATTTTGGAAGCACGGTCCCAAGGGCTCTCTTGCTCGAAGCATGATTTGAGGACTAGGAGATAGGAGGGGGTTCTTGTAACACTGTGTGGGATAACAGCAAACAATAGCATCTCACTAGATTTTCTAAATCAAGACGTCCAAGGAAAATGTTGTAGTTTCTCGAGGTTCTATTATTACACTACGCACTACCACAACTTGGGTTGTACACATGGAAATGATGTTGAGGTTTATCGCTTAAGATGAATAGGTTATTTTTATATTATGTTCATTTATTGGGTGATGGGTGCTTTAGCATAATTTAATTCTTTGATTTCTAGTTCTTCTTCATGTCAGTAAACAAGGAAGCATTGGGTGAACCCGCAAAATGATTAGGGGTCAAGTACAAGCATATTTATATCCAAGTGCGGTGTAGAAATATAAGGATTAGAGGTCAAGTACAAGCATATTTATATCCAAATGCGATGCAGAAATATAAGGATTAGAGGTCAAGTACAAGCATATTTATATCCAAATGCGATGTAGAAATATAAGGTCTTAATGAATATCTTATCTGAAACATGTAGGTGAATATCTTGTTGAATTAATTATTTATACAATGTAAGGAATTGTTATTATTGGTATATTTAACTTTTATTTTAGGAGTGATGTTTAATATTGTTGCAAAAGATTGACTTCATGGGACCTTGAGAGAAGTTATTGAATTATTGGAATGGGGAGTGAAGAGAACATTGTGAAAGTCATATTGTATGGTTTTGGAGGGATAGATAAGATCACCCTCATAGATGTTTCTCTAATGATTAGCATTGATAGATGTAAATATTCAATAGTTCAAGATTTTGAGAATATTAATTCACCTCCAAAAATAATATAACTAGATAGTAAGAGATTTGATGGGATCTACAAATATTACACAAATAAAAAAGCATGAGAGTCGCATGTTCAAGGATGTTTATTCTTTCATTTAATGTTTTAGGCAAACACAAGTTTAACTAACTTTTACTAAAGGTTATGGTTAAGGGAAAGAAGACAAGGTTGCTTATTACTGCACATGAATTAAATGTGTAAAACATGCATACTGAAAGAAACACCAAATAATGTCTTATGAGAGCCATTACATCTATGGAGGTTACGAATCTATCGAAAATAAAAATGTTTGATGACATGGAAATATTATTATATTTTCACCAAACCTAGTATATAATAAATAAATGTGGTGGAATTCTCTTAAAGTTAGTAGTAAAAGTGTCCTATACATTTCTTCATTCTTGAATAAAATGGTTGGAGCAGAGTTACCAACTTCACGAGAGTTGTAATCTTAAAACAAGAACTCTAGCCCAAAAAACCCCTATATTTGCGCAAAAAACATGAAAAACAACTCGAAAATGAAAAGTGTTGATGTTGCATCAATGATTTTTGTGTTTGTTTCTTTGATTGTTTTTCTTTCAAGGTTAGAATTCAAAAAAAAATTAACAACCATGTTAAAAACCAAATTTTTTGTGCAACAAACAAGAAAAAACACCCTCAAGATGAAAAGTGTTGATATTGCATCAACACCATTTTTTGAAGGTTAAAAATCTAATTTTTTTAACAATGACATTAAAATAGTTTTTTTATGCAATAAACATGAAAAATCACCCTGAAATCAAAAAGTGTTGCCACATTTTATTTTTTATTTTTTCTGTTAAAATTCCAACAATTTTTAGGAATGACATTAAAAAAAATATAATGACCCTAAAAAAACCTTAAAATTCTAATAGTTTTCAACGATAATGTTAAATATAAAATATCATAACTCCAAAAAACCTAAAAATTCCAACAATTTTCAACCATGACATTAAAGATAAATATCATGACTTCGAAAAACTTTAAAATTTTGACATTTAAAACCAAATATCATGACTAAAAAAATGTTAAAATGAATACCTAAATCAAAGAGTAATTATAGAGTAATTTCTTTTTTAAATGGTCAGAGTATAACTTTTTAAAAAAATTAGCCTAAAGCACATTGCAACAAAAATTTAGAAATCAACCATGAAATTGACATAAGGTGAGGGTGAACTTGACCAACTGCAATGAAAGCTTAAAAATAATCCATGACATTGAAAGAGAGAAGGGGCATAATTGATCCATTGTAATGAAAACTTTAAAATCAATTATCAAATTGATAGATAATGGGTAGGGTTGCTAGTTGAGCAAAAAAGAGAGAGAGAAAATGAAAGTAAAAAAAAAAGAAAAGAAAAAAGAAAAAAGAGAAATAACTAAAAGAAAAAGAAAATAAAATAAAAAAGGAAAAGAAGAGTAAAATAAGAAACAAATAGATAAAAAAAAAAAAAAAAAAAACAAAAATTAAAAAGATTACAAAAATAAAGCTAAACAAAACTAAAAAATAAAAATAAAAAGTAAATAAAAATAAATTAAAACATAAACAAGATTTTAAAAAAATGAAAAACAAATAAATAAATAACATTTTTTTTAAATATGAAAATAAAAAAATAAAAAATGATAAAAATAAAAGTGAAAATAAAAAGCAAATTAACCCAAAAATAATAAAAAAAAATTTAAAAAATCAAATAATTAAAAAAATCAAATATAAAAAAACAAATAAAAAAATAAAAAACAATTTAAAAAATATTTTTTTTTAATTAAAAAAATATTTAAATCATATTAAAAATAAGAGAGTAAGGATTTCCACAATTATTTAATTTTGTTGAGGATTTCTCGATGAAAGTGTGTACATGATTTTAATTTTGTCCTAGTAAACACTCCACCCATTATTACGGACAAGACACCCATTATTACGAACGAGAAAGAAGAATGATGACAAACGGGTGGTAATGGGCTGGAGCTAACCAGCCATATATTGGGTATTTAATGCCCTCAGAGCAGCACGCCACTTAGCCCGATAACACGGGAGCGGGCAAATATTATTTAATGTCGAATTTGCCCGCTCCCGTGTTATCGCGTTAAGTCACGTGCTGCTCTGAGGGCGTTAAATACCCAATATATGGTTGGTTAGCTCTTTCCTAGAGCAGCACGCCACTTAGCCCAATAACACGAGAGCGGGCAAATATTATTTAATGCCGAATTTGCCCGCTCCCGTGTTATCGCGTTAAGTCGCGTGCTGCTCTGAGGGCATTAAATACCCAATATATGGCTGGTTAGCTCTTTCCGTGGTAATGAGCCTTAATAAAAGATAGTATCAATATGAGAAATTTAAATAATAAATTAGTCAAAGTATTCGTTAAAGAAAGGACAAGTCAAAAAGGTTTGAATTGAAATCTAATAAACAATTATTGATTAAAGAAACGAATATCTAGTTTAATAAATTAGGAAGTTTAATTGTAGATATTTAAACATGTTAATAAATTAAGAGGATTAATTTTAAATATAAATACATATAAATTAAAACCACGAATAAGGATGAAAATAGATGCAGTGAGGAATGAGGAATAAGATTAATTTTAAATATAAATATATATAAACTAAAACCACAATAATTAAAATAAGAATAAGGATGAAAATATATGCAGTGAGTAACGAGGAATAAGGTTAATGAGAAGTTAAAAAGGAAAAAATATATTAGAGGAAATAAGATTTGAGAGAAAGAGAGAAATGGAGAATTGGAAGATTAGAAATTGATGTGAGAAAGAGAAGAAAAAAATGGAGAATTGGAAAATTAGAAATTTGTAAGAGAGAGAATTTTTTTTTGAGAAAAAGACAACAACGAAAAAATAGAAGGGGGATAGGGGAGTGGAATTATTAATTAGCGAGTTGATTGAAGGTTTTCAAGATCAGCGTAATTTAAAGTCATATACTCCATTGATGTTATTAGGGTAATTTTTATTTCGATAGATTCCCTAATGATTCGAGAGTAGTAAAGACAAGGATTTTGGATTCGTCAAAACAAAATTAGTTGTTTCGAATTAAGAGAGTGGTCAACAATGAAAAATTTTGATAGATGCAGATGGTTGGTCTTAGCTATATGCTCTTTAATGAGAGCTTTGAAAGGATGATTTGTCTAACCAATATAAGACTCCCCCATGAACAGGGAATCTGGTAAACCTGTGAGTTTAGCATGGGATCAGGATTATCTTTGGCTGATCAGAACATCTGCATCAAATTTTTATGTGGTTTAAAAATGGTTTAGTTCCTTTTGGATAAGACCTTCGAAATGAGATTAGTGGTTCCTTTGATATAGGGAAGAGAGACTTGGCCTTGCGAAGGTGAAGAGGAGGTAGGGGGTAGATTTGGGATTAGAGACTGAAAGAAAAGCTCTAACGAATACTTTGATTAATTTATTACTTAAACCTAATGAATAATTGGTACTATTCATTATATGGTATCATTTATTTAAGGCTCATTAATACTTGCTTGTCATCATTTATTATGATGATTGGTGGAGTGTCTACACGAAACATCATACAAGATTAAAATCCTATATACAATGTCATGAAATCTTCTACAAAAATATTAAAAACAACCCAATATTAAAAAATAATTTAAATCATATATAAATAAATTATATTAAAAAATATATAGAAAAAATATTTAAAAAATAAAATAAATAAAAAATAAATTTAAAAAATAATAAAAAAATAGAAATATTAAAACAAATGGAAAAAAAATACACGAGAGGGGATAAGGCGGCCATAATCCCTCACCTTCTCTTAAAAAAAATCATTTTTAATCATTTTTTCTATATATATATATATATATATATATATATATATATATATATATATATATTCAGAGAGAAAAAGCATAATTGTATTATATTGAGACTATATAACGGTTCCAGATAGTACAAATATCAAGCTTTTAGAAGCTGGGGAGGTCTTAACCTGTAACAAAAAACTAGAGGATGTGACCCTCCATGAGGGAATAAAACGATCTGAGCAGAAACACATCACATAAAACAGATGCAAGTTTATATGATCCATATGCGGATTCAGATATGAACCCATGATACCAGAGATAGTTGAAACCTTTATATACCATACAAGTACGATGATAGAAACAAGAAGGGAGATACAAAAAGAGGAATAAAAGCAGATCTGGAGATGACCAAAAGTGACTAAGCGCCAGGGAATGAGAAATCCTGAATGATAAAGGATTTCTCATCCAATATTACCTTCATGGACCAAGTACCTGTTTCTAAATGAATACCTTGCTTTGACAGACTGTCCGCTTGTTGGTTTAGATCTCTGTAGATGTGTTGAATGGAGCATTCTTTCACTAGTCCCCAGTAAAACATGATCCTGTCCATCCAACCTGTAAGGTGTGAGCTCCTGATATGGCATTTTCCCTTGACATGATCGATCATAATTTTGGAATCCCCAAAAATTGAAATGGACTGTATATAAAAAAAAATGCAGAAAGCAAGAAGACCCGCTAGAGCCCTTGCCTCAGCCATGCTATTTATGCCCTTTCCTCCATTCCATGATATAAGATATTGAAGATTCTCGTCCATTATAATATGAACCCCGCAGCCACAAGAATTTTGTTGTGCGGCACCATCAAAAAACGCTCTAGGGGTCCTTGAGAGATAATCTTTCTGTACATTTCTGTTGACACTTTTCAATTTGGGTGGCTTTATCGGCACGGAATCATAGATGGTTATGATTTGTTGTAAGATATCCTTGAGAGGCACTTTCATTTCTTTGAAAATTATGTTGTTCCTCCACTTCCATGCACACCATAAGACAATGATAATTATAGATCTCCATGACTCTCTCTGCCCACTCCACCACTCAAAAGCTGCGTGCGTAGAAGCATGAGAAACAATAGGGAAACCATATAAAAATGCCAGATCGTGCCATATTTTCTGAAAAGATTGGCATTGGAAGAACATATGATAGTTGGTTTCCTCGGCTGATTCACACATTAAGCATTTGCTCGGCCCGTGCCACTTTCTTTTTTTTAGATTTTCCCAGGACAGATTTTTATTGTGGAACACCAACCAAGAGAAGAGTATTAATTTGGGAGAGCATCCTGTTTTCCAGAAAACTGATGGAAACATAGGACCAGAGTTCATGGTCTTTTGTCCAATCATATCTTTATAAATGTCCTTTACACACACCTGAGAATTTGCTTTTGGTGCCTTCCATATAAGGTAATCTTCCGGCCTGGACTTATGAAAACTGCAGCTTCTCAAAACATCCCTGACAGTGTTCCATTGCCTTGCCAGGAACTCTGACATACCTAGTTCAATGGCTTCCTTCCAGAGAGGAAGTGGACCTTGCCATGCTTGTATGAGCTTATCCCATGTAAAAAAACCTTTTGTATGGAAAAAGATTAAAAGCCTTTCGGGAATGATTATACTTTCTCGCCCGCACATGATGGGATCTATACCAATAAGGATTCTGCTGCCAGATTGTAAGCTCCAATTCAGATTCTTTAGGAAATATTGCTCTATTTTGCGAAAATTGAGCCATATAGCTGACCCATACTTGGCTCCGATCCTTCCTATTCTGAACCAGTGTTCCATGTCTTTGCCTTTCATATATTTCTTTTTTATAGTAAAGCTCCAAGGCCCTTCCCCAAAAATTCCTCTCCACAGAGATTTGCACAGGAGTGCTTTCCCAAAAGTTCTCAAATCCAATAATCCCCATCCTCCTGAGATCTTCGGCATTGAGATCTTCTCCAGGCTAGTAAGATGATATTTTCTCTGTTCAAATTTGCCACCCCATATAAAATTTGCAGTTATCCTGTTCATTTTCTGGATTATACTTGCAGGAAGATAAAAAATGTGTGCCCAGTATACGGCAAGTTGCGTTAAAACTACTTGTGTTAGAATTATCCTTCCTGCCAATGATAGACACTTGTATTCCTAGGCAGATATCTTTTTATAGTATCTATCAATTAGCCATTTCCAATCCATTTTAGAGTAACCTTTAGCCTTTAGCTGAAAACCCAAATATTTAACACCATCCTTGATTGACCTCATCTCTACCCCAAACAGCCCAGAAATCCATATCATTGTTTCCATATTGACGTCATTGTGGAATAGGATAGATTTAGACTTGTTTATTTGTAATCTAGTAGCGCTTTGGAACCTATTTAGAATGTCATTGAGACATATCCACGAGAGCCTGCAAAGCATTGCAAAAATGAGCACATCGTCGACAAACAAATTGTGTGAGATGTAGTTGTTCCTGCAGATTTTCACCGGCCTGCACCTGTTTTCAGAGACTTCCCTATTAATATGAAGGCTTAAAGAGTTCATTGCAAGGATAAACAGAAGAGGAGAGAGGGGGCACCCTTGACGCAGCCCCCTTTCCGCTTGAAAAAAAGGAGAAGGAATCCCATTTATGATGACAACATAGTTCACGTTCTCTACGCATGCCATGATCCAGCTTATGGCATTTGATTTCAGGCCGATCTTAGCTAATAAGCATCTAATAAACCCCCAATCTAAGCAATCATATGCTTTTTGTAAATCAATTTTCAGAATGGCAGCTTCTGATTTTTTTGAGAGCATAGTAAACAGGCTTTCTTGAGTATTTGCGACGGCATCCAAAATATTTCTTCCCTTTAAAAAAGCATGTTGATCCTTTGTTAGAAAACAGGCTAAGGTCTCCTTAATCCTTTCCGCAATAATTTTTGTGATGATTTTGAACGTTATATTGCATAAGGAAATCGGCCTATAATCTTGAAAGGAGACCGCTTCCATTTTCTTTGGAATAAGAGCTATCTGAGTGGAAGTTGTAATTTGATGTATGCTGCCTGAGATTCTTGCTGCTTCAACCATCCTCAACAAATCTTGTTTGATGATATCAAAGAAATGAATGAAGAATTCTATTGTCCAGCCGTCCGGGCCAGGACATTTATCCTTCTTAAAAGCCTTCATAACCCCTAAAAGTTCTTCCTCTGTTATGGGCTGAAAGAAGCATTCATTTTTTCCATCATCAAACATTTGTGGAACCAGATCAATACCCCATAAGATATCCTGAAATCTGCACTCATCCCTTCTTTTATATTGGTTTTTGAAATGCCTCACAGCTTCCTTAGTGATTTCTTGTTGTGAGAAGAGGAAGCCCCCCCGACCATCATTGATTTTCCATATGGAATTTCTTTCACGCCTGGAGTTTGCAAACTTGTGGAAAAATTTTGTGTTCCTGTCACCTTCCTTGAGCCAGATCGCCCTACTCTTGAGTCTCCAATAAGCTTCTTCCTGCTTCAGCAAGTGTTGTTTTTTCCTTTCAAGCTCTTTTATGCGACATCTCATGCTAAAAGGAAGTGAGTTAGCGTCCAGTGCTTTGGATATACAGTTCAATTCCTTCTGAATTTCTTTAAGGGCCAATCTGTCCACCAGTCTTTTTTTAATTTTCCATTCTTTTACTACCTTTCTTATAGAGGATAATTTGTCTCTGAAGGTCATAAACGGGGGTATCATATCTTTTGCAGATAATTCCTTCCATGTATTTGATATGACTTCATTGAAATCTGGCTCTTCCAAACATAATCTATTAAATTTAAATGGATACCCACTCTTAAAGCCCTTTTCCCTCCAGCCAAGATAAATCGGTCTATGGTCAGAAATGAAAACGTTCTCAATGGATGAGTAAGGCATGCCCATTTTATCAATAATGCTAATATGTACAATAAACCTATCAATCCTCTTTGCAATGTACACCTTCTCTATTCTTCCATTGTCCCATGTAGGCATCATTTTCGATGGAATTATATCCACGAGATTCTTGTGCAAGAGTTCATACTTAATGCGATCAACAAGCGGGTCTCTCTTCCTGCAATTTCCCCATCGTTCCTCTGAGCTTAGAGTTACGTTGAGATCTCCTGCAATCATCAATGAATCAATATCAAAAATTTCTGAGGCAAATAATTTTTCCCAGAAAGGAATCCTGTTCTTATAAGGGGCATAGATATTCAGGATGTTAATGGGACAGTTTCTTCCTCTGATAGATGCTGAGATTAGAATGCCCGCAAAGCACTTATAAGCTTTGGCTCTGATCCAGACAGGGTCCCATAAAACCGCCAGCCCTCCCGAAAGACCCTTAGCTTCCGAGGCTACCAGATGCCATGAGGGAAACATTTTCCTAAAGTAGGAGATGGACACATGCTTGCTATGCATAGTTTCTTGAATTAGAATAATTTTTGGCTGAGCTGAGTGGAATAAATTCTTTAGCGCCAAAAATTTGAGGTCTGCCCCCAGACCTCTTATATTCATAGAAATGACGAAGGTCATTTGGGAGTTTTTTCAGCCACGCTTGCTCTAAGAGGCTGTATTTCTGACATGTCAAAGATGGGAATGTTTACAAGAGATAGGTTTCTCATACCTCTGTCTGCATCCTTTGACGACCCTCTAAAATGTCTACTACCTCCTTTGACTTTCTTTCTCACTATTATACTTTTTGCAAAATTCGGGCTAATGAGGGGAGGTGTAGGTTTTCTCGGTTTATGGATGGTTAAGGGTTCCAACTCCAGAGACTTCTTGCTTAAAAGAAAATCTAAGTCGCTGTCATACAAATTTGTTGGTGATGAGACAGGGGAATTGAGAGGGGTGGCAGATACCATCGGTTCTTTGCCTTTCGATGATGGGATTTTCCTGGGCGTCGGCGAGGATGATGAAATGAGGATGGTTTGGGAGCCCACTGTAAAGTCCTTGAAGGGCTGCATGATCGGGGGGGAGAAGGTATTGCTTTTTCATCATTCGGTTCCGGGGGAGGCTTGCATAGAAAAGATTGAATCTTATTATCAGTATTGCATCCAGTCCTAGACGAGCTTTCAGGCCTGGTACCGATGCCCTGTGAGAGGTCTTGAGAGAAATACTGAGGAGATTGATTGAAACTGTTTTCCAATTTTTCTTGCACAACATCAATATCCGTTGGAGACAAACTGGCTGTAGGAGAAAACTTCTCCTTTTCAGAGGACAGGGGTGAAATTACCCGGATATTTTGATGAAACAATCTGCTTTTTAGATTCGGGCGCCGAGAGCAATTTTTAATAAGGTGGCCTGTCCTGTGGCATGCAGAGCATCTGAAAGGGATGCCCCAGAAATCCAGTCTTTGATTTATTTTTAAGTCCCGCGAAGCAATCTCAATGTGGTCGGGAAATCCTCCCCTGTAGGCCTTTTCAATAAGAATCCACGCTATTCGCTTGTCTTTCTCCCCCAAGCACCTTGGGTCAACATAGATAAATCTTCCAATGGAATTACCTATCTCAGCTAGAGTCTCCTTAGACCACATCTCCAGGGGAAGGTTTGGGAGTTTGACCCAAATCAAGTTATTCGAAGGGGTGTTTTTCAAAGGGTTATACCCAATGTACTATCTATGGAGAGTAAGGAAACTCTTTTTATGAACCCAGGGGCACATTAGAATGGTTTCTACATCACTGGCGCTTAAGAAGTGAAAGCAGTACCACTCCTTCATGAGATTTGAAACAATGGGAAGATAACCAATCAATGGTTTCCACTGAACCTCAAGCCATTTTCTCATCGTGGCATCATCCATGTCTGGAAAATGCCACCTGCCCACTAAAGCAAGTTCCTGTAGGCTTTCTATACGCTCAATCAAGTGGACGCTGTCCAGTTTTATTGCAGCAGGCGGGGGAGTGGTTTTGACAGGATTGTGCGCCTTGTTGTAGCGGCTTGCGTGTTCATGCATGACCTTGTTCTTCTGTTGAAACACACATTTTTTTTCCCTCATTGCCATCCTCCAGATAACGTGGCACCTCCCCGTTCCTTCTCAGCTTGTATTGCTGCCAGTACCATGGCCTCCGTGGCCGAAGCATCAGACCCACCCTCCATACGCCTCCAAAATTTACCCTCTGTCTAAAAATAAATGGTACTTTATGTCCTATGTAGATTTCCAGATCGAGGTCTCTTACTCGAAGTAAATGAGTAGTTGGCAGAAACCTGTACATACAACCCGGATCATGTAATGCCAAGAGAGAGCACTTAATACTCTTCTGACAAAAGGTACTGGCAACATGAAGACTCAGGAAGGAGAGAAGCTAGTTGTTCGGGGATATTGACTAAGGGATAGATTTCCAAATCAGGATTTTGTACCAGGAATGAATAATCAACTGACCATTCTGAACATAAGACCTGGATGGAGTAATGCCAAATGAGGGAATTTAAGGCTCTTCTGACAGAGGTTCTGGTGCCAGGAAGACTCGGGAAGGATGGTCTCACTTTCCAATGGGGGCTCGGAAACATATGAAGCCAGATGTCCAGGAGTAATAACTAAGGCTTACGACACCCATATAGGCGATATGACAAGAATGGGATAAACCTAAATTCTTTTTTCCCATATGTACGGGACACGTCACCTTGGGTACCTTTCGCAGATCTCTATGAATTTTGAAAAAACCATGCTTTGCGATTTTTTAGATACCGGTTTTGGACTTTTAGTTTCCGGTCCCGAAAGATGGTTTTCCAGCCCAGAAACCAGGGTGACAGTTTGTTGGGCAAAAGTTCAGTGGAAAGCTCATGAGTTCAGGCGAGAACCCCTATCAAGAATTCTACCAAGACTTGCAGATAGACTTTATGTTCCTTACAAGTTGTTAACTGGATGATTGATCTTGGAAAACAAAGCAGCAACAATATATTTCAAAAATACACCACCAAGCTCCTATCTTAATTCGAAAATCTGAACAGGGTTTGTAAATCACTACGAACTTCTTCAAATTTTGTATGATTACCCAAAACATTTCTGAATAAAAGCCACACCCTGAGAGTAACTTAAAACATGCTGAATAAACCAGACCCTGAGCAAAGAGCTTACAAATGCCAATTTATAACTCAAACTCTCTTCCAATTTCTATATTTTTAAAGCATTAGAGCAGAAGAGGTTTTCAGTCTATAAAAAAACTCACTGAGAATGTGAAAATTCTTGTAATTCAGCGTAAAAAAGAAACTAACTCCCTTTAGCTTAAACAGAGACAGAAAAACAAACGGAAGGAAAAACAAAGAGTCTGACCTTTTTAACCAAGCGCATGCAGAGGGGAGGGCGGCTTTTATCCTCCAACAAAACCGAAACCAGCCAAAACGAGCCAGAGCAGGTAAAAAAAAACATCGAGAGAAAGAGTGGAAGAGAGAAAAAACGATGAACCGCCAGCTGATGAGTGAAAAGAAAACTCAACCCTGCGCCCGGGCGCTCAGGGGAGAAGGGGATAAACTGTCCAAAACTTTACTCCCCTACCACAGAACAAGATTTATAATGGCACGAGTCCAGTGGGAAGACGGAAAGAACGTGTCATCCTAAGGATTAGCATGAATGGTTCTAGACTCGGCTACTGATAGATGGCGATGGAATGAGACACGTCAGGTAGTGGACATGCATGGTCACTCAGATAAGGACAGCTTTCAACCGGGGAAAAAAAACGTGGCGGTGAAGAAGGCAGATGCATAGGTTCCTGTACATACCTGCTTAGCGTTGATAGGCTATGGAAAGGATGTGGCGACCTGGTTGGTTGCCTTTATGTTTTTATTTTTAATGTTTTTTTTTATTTTTAATGTAATTTTTTAATATATATTTTAAATTTATTGTAAAATTTTTAGTAATGTTTATTTTTTATTTTAATATTTTTTAGAAAAGATTTGTTTTTTTTTCAAATTTGCTTTTCTTCCAAATAAATTTTGATTTTAACTGGTTTATAATGTTTTAATTTTGTATTTATTTATTTTCCATTTTTTGTTTGTTTTGTTTTGTTTTTGTTTTTATTTTTAATTTGTTTGGTTTATTTTCAAATTTTTGAATTTTTTAACACTTTATTTTTGTTTTGATTTTTTTTTTGTTAAATTTGATTTATTTTTTTTTAACTTTGATTTTTGTTTTTTTTTTTACTTCAAATTTTCTATTTTTTCTTTTTTTTTTCCTATTTTTTTCCATAAAATCATTAATTTAACATATTATTTTTTACCGAAAAAAATAATCCTAAGATACATTCATTTTAATTATATCCATATGCAAGATCCGTTATTTCTTTGTGTTAAAAAATATGCCCTCGGTAAAAAAATAACAACCAAAAATGAAATAAAGAAAGAAAATTGATATTGCATCAAAGTTTTTCAAAATAAGGATGAAAATCACCATCATTCTAAAAAAATATCCATACTTAATGAATAAGAAAATTTAAAGTGTCCAAAACAATCCTTAAAAAAAGGAGTCGATGTTTTTTCCGGGCAAAAAAAAAAAAAAAAAAAAAACGAACTTTTTATTAAAAAAAGTTACATATACATGCCACAACTTCCATTTAGCTGTAATACATCATATAATTCTGCTAGAAAGCTATTCAGAGCTTGAGCAGAGCCTCCTCAAAAGAGGAAAAACAGCTCCCTTTCTCAGCATTGTCAAAAAAGAACCAACAGTTCCTTATGTTTGATAACAAAAACAGTGTCTGGCATCTTTTCCCGGGCTTCCTTTATCAAGGAAAACAGCCCAAGACGAAAAAGATTGTACAGACAAAAAGACTTTAAACAGATTTTTCAGATGACAAAACTTTTCAGCTATGTTCAAAAAAGAAAAACAGTATGACCAGTTCAGCTATATGCCATGATTATGCAATCTGATAATAAGGAGGCTGATCTGAAAGGTGGACTTCTCCATTGTTTTCCTCCACTATTCTCCAGCTGCCCAGAACTTGTTGAAGACCTTCTTTAGAAAGCTTGTCTGCAGAGTCATTTCATTCCCTGTAGATATGATGAATGGAAAAAGCATTAAAAGATAATTTTAAATGTTGTATTTCTTCTAATAAAGGAACCAAGATATAATTATGACAACTGCTTTGACCATTTATCCATTTAATAACATTTAATGAATCCCTAAAAATCTGAACTGTGAAGATGTTCCTGTGTATCAGCCAACATAGCAGAAGCTTAAGAGCAGATAATTCTGCAAAATTATTGGAGCCACTACCCAATCCTATGGAAGCTTTTAGGGAATGGCTTCCGTTTATGTGAATAATTAAACCTGCTCCAGCTTTGTTGTTTTGTGAGGCTCCATCAAAGTATGCCCATGGCACTCCATCCTTGATTTGTTCTTCTTCAACCTGTCTGGGCGTCCTTTCTTCCTCTGAATCCGGGATATTTGAATAAATTGATGAAACCTGCACGGCAATTGATTCAACAGTGGTTTCCTTGTCCTGAAAAATGCATCTGTTCCTTGCAATCCAAATGCCCCAACATATAATAGGAGGCATATTCCTTAATTTTCGTATTGAGTTTTGGTGCCACCATTTGTGCCATGCTTCAACGGTATTGTCCCCTTCCCAGACTATTGGCATATGAATAAGCTTCTCCACCTCCAACCATACTTTCTTGACTACAGGACAACCAATAAACAAGTGCGCTATAGATTCTGAGTCATTTTTGCACATTGGGCATCTTCCCGGCCCTTGTTTAAATCTGGATTGCAGAATGTCCCATGTAGGGACTTTCCCTTTCAAAATACACCAGAATAATAGTTTTGCTTTGGCAGGGCATTTTAACTTCCATATCGATTTTGCCCACCATTCTGGATCTCCCCATCCTTTTTTTCTCATGAGGAACTTATATCCAAATTTAGGGGAATAGCTTCCAGACTTAGCATGAGCCCATACCAGCTGATCTGGTTTGTCCTTAAACCTTACATTTGATCTAGAAAGTTCTTGAATGTAGACCTTCCAATCGTTCCACCAATGGGGATGAAGCTCCAACTCCTCCCCTAACTTCCAAGCTTGTCCCCATATGGTTGAGTGACCGATCTTCTCCACCTGATTAAGGTACAAGATTCCTTTGGATTCAAGGTGTCTAATCAGGCCAGGGGGAATAACATAGTTCTCGTTATAGCCCACCCAGGGGTCCCTTCCGATTCGAATGTTTTCCCCATTTCCGACCTGCCATGACAAACCTTGTTCAATAATTTTGAAAGCATCGGTAGTCGCCTTCCAGATTATCGACACACTTCCTCCTTTCTTTTCTGGATTCCTTATCCAGTCCTCCAGAGGAGTGGGGTCAATGTACTTCCGTTTCACCACTTTTGTCCAGAGGTTTTCCATTTTGATGATTCTCCACCCTGATTTTGCTGCCAGAGAGGATCCAAAAGCAGTGATGTCTTTTATTCCCCACCCTCCCCATTCTTTTGGTCTTGCCACTTTTTCCCAGGCAATCCAGGGAAGCACTGACTCTTCCTTAGATCCCGCCCATAGAAATCTGTTGCAGATTCTTCTTATCTTCTCCAGAATACCCTTGGGCACCCAGGTCAGTGCAACCCAGTAAACCGGTATTGCTTGAAGGACTGATTTAATTAAAGTTAACCTTCCTACTCTAGAAAGCCACTTAAAGCTCCAATGAGAAATCCTGGCTTCAATCTTCGCTACCAACCAATTCCAGTCCTGCTTCCTATAGTTGTCCGGTTTCAGCCAGAACCCCAGATATTTGAAAGGGTCCCCAAACTTAAGAACCTCTAAAGGAAGGACAGAAGTAATTTGACTTATCTCCTGTCTATTAAAACCTTCCAGCATGAGCTGCGATTTCCTATAATTTACTTGCATCCCTGTTGCTTTCATGAGCTCCAGGATCTTCTTTATCTCTTTCATTTCTGACAGGCTTCCATTACTGAAGAGTAGTATATCGTCAACAAATAGAAGATGCGAAATGAATAGATTGACAGCCACCTCCAGACATTTTATTGTTCCTTCCCTTTTGGCTTTTAGAAATAGCTGGCTCAGCCCTTCTGCAACCAGTAGGAAGAGCAATGGGGACAAGGGGCAGCCTTGTCTTAACCCTCTTTTCCCTTTGAAAAACGGAGAGGCTGCCCCATTAATAAGCACCACAAAGCTGACACTGGTGATACATCCCATAATCCAATTGATAAAATCAATTTTGAACCCCAGATGGGTTAGCAGCATTCGGAGATAGATCCAACTGATTCTGTCGTATGCTTTTGACAGGTCGATTTTCACCACTGCCCCTTTCTTTTTCATCAGTTTCACGCTATGAATTGTCTCCTGAGCCACTCCTATAGCTTCATGAATTTGGCGCCCATCCAGAAACCCAAACTGTTCGCTTGAGATGCATCTGGACAGAATTGGTTTTAAGTGAACAACTATCGTCTTAGCTATAATTTTATAAATGCTGTTGCAGAGTGAAATGGGTCTGAAGTCTTCAAACGACTCAGGGTCTTCTTTCTTGGGAATAAGGGCTATAAAGGTTGAGTTAAGAGGCGCATATACCATACCTTTCCTTCTGGACTCCTCGACCACCTCCGTTAGTTCTGAGCCAATCTAATCGAAGAAATGCTGAAAAAATTCTATAGGCCACCCGTCAGGCCCAGGACTTTTATCTTTGGCCATAGATTTTATAACGTTCTCCACTTCTTCAAGTGTGACTTCCCCCTGTAAGCCCTCAGCTTCTTCCTCCTCCACATATCGAGGGAAGCATTGGGCTGTTTTGATGACCTCTGCTAATGTAGGCTCTCTCTGTTCAGAAAAAAGACTCTGAAAATGGTTCCTCCCCATGCTCGAGAGAGATTCAAAAGTATTTGCCTCTCTGCCTTCTTCGTCTTTTAGCTTCCAGATAGTATTCATTATCTTCCTTCCTTTCGCATAGTTGTGAAATAATTTTGTGTTTTCATCTCGATCCATCAACCAGATCACCCTGCTTTTCAACCTCCATTCTTCTTCTCTGTCCAAAAGAATTTGACTTCTCTGTTTTTCCAACGACAGTATCCTGTTCTTCGATTCCTGAGAGTCATAGGCATTTGAGTCAGGATTTTCTAATTCCCCAAGTTCCAGATTGATGCTGAGTAAGGCTTCGTTTTGCTTCTTCTTCCTCTCCTTAGCCCAATCCAGAGTGGCCTTCTTCATCCTTTTCAGATTTTCCATGAAGAGGAAGCTCTTATCTTCCAATGCATCCCTGCCTGGGTGTTGCCAAGTTTCATTAAAGAGCTGTCTGAATGACTCCTCCTGCATCCATGCTGCATTGAATTTAAAGGGTGCTGCCGGTTTAAAGGGAGGCTTGGAAAGCTCAAGCAGAATTGGGAAATGATCCGAGTTCCCCCCCTCTCCTATCCACTGTCGGAACACCAGTATTCTGGAGACTAGATCTTCGCTTAGCAGAAACCTGTCCAATCTTTTTGCGACTCGAGCTTCACCAGTTCTACGATTTCTCCAAGTAGGTTTTAGTTTTAACAGATTTGCATCAATCAGATTATGCGTAGCAAGGGCATTTAGAAAGAAGTCCGATAAGTGGTCTTCTCTGGCTGAGGGACCCCACATTTCTGCACTCCCAATGGAGAAGTTCAGGTCTCCTCCTACCACCAGATTTTGATTTCTCATCATAGATTTAGCCAGGAGGTTGTTCCAAAACGAGACCCTCTCCTGGCATGGCCCGTATATATTTAAGATAGACAGGGGGACCTCAAATTCAGGGCTCAAAGCTTCCATCCCTAAACCGTGATTCATCCCCCACGAATTTATGAGTTTCATTCTTCCTTCCCTGAAACCTAAAGCCAAGCCTCCTGAGTGACCATTTGAGTCCAATGCTTGGAACTGCCACCCCGGGAAGATGGAACATAAAGAGGACACCACTTCTGAACTCATGCCTAAGGTCTCCTGCAGCATGAGTAGATCAGGGTTATAGCGCTGTACCAACTCCTTCAAAGCCAGTTTTTTGGGTTTACTGGCTAAACCCCTACAATTCCAAGAAAGGCAGATCATTTTGACACCTCCCCACAGGGTTTCGCCACTCTAAGCACCCCAGGAATTGATAGTTGTTTACCATCCTCCACGTCAAATTTTGCTTTCACTTGAGCCTTGGACAAAAAAGACTTTCGCCCCCTTGACTTCTTCCTAGAGGTCTGAGGAACATCCATGCCTATGCCTCTGATTGGGCCTCCAGACGCCGGTCTTTTGTCAAGGGAGCGCAAGTTATAATGACATTCAGGTTTAGAAACAGGAATTTTAATTTCACCGATATCATTTTCAAACCCTTCACAGTTCAGATTGATTTTGGGGATAGATGCAATGATGGATTCAACCCGCGCTTGTTCTATAGATGCATGACTATGGAAATTTGAATTAAAGCATGCTTCATTTACTTCATTTGGAGGATGCATAGAAGGAAAAAAGTCTAGATGTGCACCCATCGAACCTTTAGGGGAACCTTCATGAACTTCTCTTGTAACTTCCAGATCACCTTTGCTTGAAACAGTAGGAGCTCCTTCTCCAACTTCCTGGCGCATGGTCTGATGTGCCTCTATCGGAGCCCTCTTTTCCTCGATTCTTTCCACCTCCATGGCATCCTCCACTTGAGCCACCTCGGGTCTGGGGATTATTTCTTCTCCTACTGATCTGACCTCTGCTTCATCTTTTTTCTGCTTTCTTCTGCGACGAAAACCCAAAGGACAGTCCCTTGCCAGGTGTCCATACTCATGGCACCTATGACACCTGAAAGGCAGGTGTTCGTAGTCCAAAGGCTGATTGAAAACAAGGTCTTTATAGTGAATTTTTATATTTTCTGGAAGTCCTTCTCCAGGGTTAAGATTTACCAGTATCCGGGCCATGGCTTTGTTCCTTGTTTCGATGAAGGACATATCAGCTTCCAGATAGGAGCCAAGCGTGTTACCAATAGACCTGAAAACTGACTCAACCCATAGAAATGGCGGTAACCCAGGAGCGCGTACCCAAACTGGGAATGAGTCTACCTTCTCTCGCTGCGCGTCAAACAACGGTGTCCATCGCCTGAAGAGAATCAGCCGATTCCCAAAGGCCCAATTTTTCGCCAACACCCATTCCGCCATATCCTTCTTATCGAACTGAATCATGAACCATCCTTTTACTAGAACCGAGACTTTGAAAGAATTTCCTAGGGCCGCCTGCCATTGCTGATCTGCCCATTTCTGGATGAATTGGGCCGAAAAGTTCTTCCCTCTAGCTCGTCCGACCAATGTGCTCTCCACCACTTCCATAGCTTCCTCAATTTGGACATCCACTCCCAAGACAAGATTTGCTTCTTTTCCTTTTTTGATTAGTTTCTGTTTCTTCCGCTTTTCTCCAGCCTGCCTATCGCCAAGAGCCTCTTCCCTTCCTTTACCATCAGCCCCCCCATCTGCCTCTTCTGTTTGCTGCGAGAAGTCCTTCTTGCCTGCAAACTCAGATCCTGAGGGGATCTCAGCCTCAATAGCTCCCACAACACTCCTGAGCCCTGCTCCTTCGTCCACTCCTTCTTCACCACCCTCCCCTACTAACTGCCTTTCTGCTTTTTCCCGGATCATCCTTCCTACAACCCTTCTCCGCTTTACTTCCCTCTTTCTCTGTCTCCGGAAATGCTCTAGGGTTTGCCCCAATCCTTGCTATAGATGTTCTGGATATAGCCGGCGGCCTGCCTTCTATATCCGGCCTTAGGTCCGATTTAAGCCCTTCAACCGAGCTATGCCAGTACCAATTTTTTGAGCCCTTGCCGAAAACCACATCTTCCAGACCTCCAGTATGAGACTGAGCATGAGAAAGGGCTCTTGAGTTACTTACTTGTGCTACGCTGAAACCTTCGGCCTGAGTGAGGCCCTCCTTCTGTGCTCTTGAATCCTGGAGGTTGAAATGGGCATGAGCCTCCTGGTTTCCCTGCGCTACCAGTTCCAACCTTCCTTCCAGATATTCACCAGAGGTTCTATTGTCCCATGACTCGTTCAGGCCTGTGCTCTCCTTCAATGTCCCGTGAAGACCACCTGGTCCAAAGAACTGTTCAATGTTTTGTGCCGTTAGGTCCTTTCCCCAAACCGACAGTATATCTTCCGGTTCAGGGTCAAGATCGACCGCCTCCCAAGGGTTTACCATTGTTAATTCACCTGCTTAACCGCTAAACCCGCCAGCACAGTCCGTTCCGGTTTCCAGAGACAGGGTAATACCTCGGATTAGGCGGAGAGTGCGACAGCTATGTCACCTGGGAGACAAAGCTTTAGGCGATTTTCTGATGCCCGGATCGCGGTTTCTCCATCTGCTGTCGCGGTTCAAAACGCTAGCCGTCCCCTAATCAGCCCGAACCTTCCGATTTCTGCCAGGTGTTTTTTCCTGAAGCCCCGAATCGCCAGCCGCGCCTTCCTTAAGCCCCCGCTGCATACACCGCACTCCTTCTCGCTCTATCCCTTGCCAACAAGCCCTAGGCTCTCGGCCCTTTTGGCCGCAGCCCTCGCTTCCGCGACCATACCCCACGACCTGCGGCCATTTCCATCATGGATTGATCCTTATAGACATTTACTACCTATTTAATTTATAAAAAAGGAGTTGATGTTACATCAACACTTTTCACAATTAACATCAAAATCACTAACATTTAAAAAAAATGTGCATACTTAATATATAAGAGAATTTAAAGTATCAAAAATATGCTTAAAAACAAGAGAAGTTGATGCTACATTAACACTTTTCAAAATAAACATGAAAATCATGATCTTTTGCTACCTCAAAAAAAATAGAACTTGATGCAATTATCGTTAAATTGATAACTTTATTTTGGATTATAGTAACACATATGACAAGAGACAAAAATGGAAAATAAGTGTATATAATGTTATATTAACACTTCATCACTAAAAATCATAGGAAGTAAAAATTTGGTTCCCTAGTGGACGTCCATTTAAGAGTTTTCTAAATCAGAAGAAAGCGGGGTACAAAATCTCTGAGCTTTAAAAATAGGCTCATACATTTTGTTTGATACAATATCTATTTTGATATTGATTCAATTACGTTCAATAATGACATGTAAGAAATTTAAAAGATTTAAAGAGATTTAGTTTGTAAATATAAAGATCTCTTATACACATCAACAATAATATTAGACTCCATGCATAAGATAATTGAGAATTCTTTAACTTGAAAAATTAACAAAAATAAAGAGGAAATCTACCAAAATATTTTAGGATTTGTGTTTTTCAAAAAGTAATTTTTTTGTTCGAGAGATGAAATATTATGTTATCAATCTAAATATTTTGAAAATTTAAAATTATCGAATGTGCACATTAAACGCAAAAACTTAACCAAATTCACAACATTCACACTTAATCAATATGAGAACACTCCACCCATTCTCTCAAAAACTTAAATTTAACCAGAATTTTAATTCGTAAGGAAGAAAATGAAACATATTTTTTAAATTTAAGCGTTTTGAATTTAATAGTATATTTCAACTTATATAATATTAATTATTTTATTTTTAATATTCATAATTTTTATTTTTTATCATGAATTTCTTTTTATTCATAATAATAATAAATTTGATTTTAAATTTTTGTGATTCATATTGATTTTGATAAATTCTTTTGGATTAATCACATCATGAGTTTTTGGTCAACATTTCGAACCATTTAATGTGGTTCATCATCAAGACAAAGGTGAAAAAATCAGTCAATCAAAATGTTTAAATAGCAAGGATGCATTTGTTCGAGTTAACCGTCAAGAAATTATGAATTCGCTGTAAAAATTAGTTGAATAAGTTTATTATTATTTTGTTAGGTTTTGTTTTAGTTTATTGATTTTTAATTGAAATAATATTGAATTAAAAATTAGTTAGATTAATTTAATGATGTAATAAGAATTGAATATTTGTAAATATATAATTAAAAATAAGTTTAATATGGTTATTATTAAAAATGAATAATATTCAACAATTATATTTAAATATTATTATATTAAAATATTGGATAATATTTTAATAGGGAGGTCAAAGAGGATATAAATTGCAATATAAAAATAAAAATAATCAATTATTAATTATTATATTTATTAAAAAAAATTATGAAAAGAGGGTGGGGATCCAACTTCTACTTAACTTCCAACCATTGTCCCTATTAAGATTAATAGCACATTTTTCAATTTCAATGGCTTCTCGAAGCTTCCTATGATGGAAGTGATCAATCTTGGCGATGACTCGGGAATCCTCGATGCAGACATGGTGATTGGATTTCACTGCATGTTCAGCTAAAGCCGAGGAACGAGAGCGGTTGTGCTTAATATCTGTTGCATGTTCTTGGATTCTCTGGTTAATGGAGCAGCTAGTTTCCCTAATGTAGGGAATCCCATAGGAACATGGGATGGAGTAGACCCCTTTCATGTCTTTAGGGTTTACAGGGTCTTTGATGGATCTAAGAGAATTTCTAATGGTATTAAGAGGTTTAAGGTAGCATAAAATTTGTACTTTTTGAGGATATGAGAAATGTTATCAGTGGTCCTTTGAATAAAAGAAATTTGAACACTGGAGATTGTATCGTCACGAGAAGGTTTAATCCTTGATTCTTTACTAGCCCTTAGAAAAGCTTTGAGGCCTTGCTGCATGCTATAGCCATTATTTTCAAAAACTTTCAGAAGATGAGATTTTTCCTCTTCTAAGTGATTCTCATCAGAAATTCTTAGAGCATGGGTCACAAGGGTGTTGAGAACCCCAAGTTTTTGTGCTGGAAAATGATGAGAACTGGCATGAAGATACTGTTCAGTGTGCGTTTTCTTGCGAAAAACCTGGTGAGAGATAGTACCATCATCCATTCTAGAGAGGAGAATATCAAGAAAAGGGAGACATCCATCTACCTCGATTTCCATCGTGAATTTGATGGAGTCAGATTGGGAATTAAGATGGTTGAGAAACAGATTTAATTTTTCACGACCATGGGGCCACACGATATTAGTATCGTCAACAAACCTCTTCCATCGCTTGGGGTGGAGTGGAGCAGAGGCTAAAGCTTTGCTCTCAAAATCTTCCATGAACAAGTTGGCAACTATAGGGGAAAGAGGAGAACCCATCGCAACCCCACAAGTTTGTTCATAGAACTCACCCTGGAAGCTGAAAAATGTAGAGGTAAGGCATAGACCAACCAATTTGGTTGTGTTCTCATCAGTAACACAATTAATGACATCGATGGCTTCTTGAATAGGGATATTAGTATAAAGGGAAACAACGTCAAAGCTTACTAACAGATCCCCAAGCTCTAGCCTTATATCTTTCAACTCTTTAACAAAGGAAGCAGAGTCCTTAACAAAGGAATTGATGCGACCAATAAGAGGTTTGAGTTTTTGAGCTAGGAATTTAGCAAGAAGATAAGTGGGCCCACCTATTGTGTTAACAATAGGTCTTAGGGGCATCCCATCTTTATGAATTTTCGGAAGGCCATAAATTATGGGGGTGAGAGGGTTGTTTTCAATAAGCTTTTTTCTAAGATGATTAACAACATTATTAGATTTTATGGAAAAAACAACTTCTTTAGAAACTTTCTTAATAGGATTCTTATTAAGCTTAATGTAACTACCACTGTTATAGAGATTGTCATTCATTTTCTTAACATAATCGGCTTTATCTAAAATAACAACAACCCCACCTTTATCCTCTCTTAGGATAACAATGTCAGGGTTATCCCTTAGGGATTTTAGGGCAAGAAACTCATTTTTTCTAATGTTGCTTTTAGGAGGCTTTGCCTTCCTAAGCACAATAGCACAATCTTGCCTAATAAGCTCCTTAACATTGTCAGGAAGGTCTCTAATTCCATATTCAATGTTACAAACAATGTCCTCAAATGGAATTTTTTTAGGAGCAAGGACGAAATTGAGCCCTTTATCCAAGAAATGAAAAACAAATACATCCAAAATTACAGTAAAAAAGTTAATAACATTTTTAAAAATACTCTCTAAAAACTTATTACTATTATTATTAAAAAGAGTATTATTATAAGAGTTACAAACTTTGCTTCTAATATTTTTCTCATTCAAATTCTTTTTATCAGTGAAATTACTTTATGAATATTATTTCCAATATTATAATAATCATTTATGATATCATTTTTTTTTTAATAAAACTTATTATTTTCATAATCAAGAATGTATTTAATAAATGAATTTTGACTCATTTTAATATTATCACCATAATGAAGGTCTTTAATATTTAAATTTTGAATCATTTTAACGTCATCATCAAAACTTTTTTTCTCCATGTTTAAGTTCTGAATATCATTAACATCAAAGTTGTTATGTGAATTATTTATATTCTTATAACTTATTCTTAAAATATTACGAGCATATGGAATTTGGGAAATATTTCACCTTAAATCTCATAAACATATGTTAATATATTAAATATTAGACATATTTTAATATATTAAATACTAGTGTACATTTATTTGCTATCTGAAATATTGCATGATCTTATATTTTTTCGTTATTCCATGGAAAAATTAGATGTTCAAAATTCGAAAGGTATGCCAATTCCTCATGAAAATCAAAGTTTTCAAAATCCGGTATAATTTCTCTTTTTTCCTTATTTGAGACTTAAGTTACAACTACCACCATCATGGGATTTTTGTCATCTTCTCCCTCCACTAGAGAGGATATTTGTTTTTAAACATGCATTTTGGGTACTATTGGTGTCTTTTTCTAAATTAGTATTTTATTGTTTTTCTATACATTATTTTTCCTCTTCGTCAATACATGTTAGACAAATAATTGTCATTTTTTAGTTTTGGGATTATGAAATTATTTTCTATTTAAAATAAATTTGTGTTTAAGAATATGTAACATGCAAATGTTTTACTTGTTATCGGAATGTTGTATTTTTATAATGTTATTTCTATGATATTTTGGTGTTTTTTTTATGAAATATAATTTTGTATAAAAATTCCTTACTAAGCTAAATATCCTCAAAGACATAGGCATTTGTAGAAAGACAAACTTGGATGTATAACTAATTTGGTATTGTGGATATGTTGCATGGTTGCACTATCTGGCCTTCCATAATGATTTTTTCATTAATGTAATATAATATTGTTGATTTAGGTGGATGTTGGTGGTCAACCACTTATTCCACTTGGACTCCTACTACTGTCTTTTTCATTTTTTTAGTTTCCCTAATTGTACCACAATTTACTATTTTTGGTTGTTTTTCGGATCATGAACTTTTTGAGCCGTTTTGAGGCCCTAAACAACGTTTTTTTGAAAAAACCAGTCAAAAGTTGTAGTCCTCAGTTATATCTTTGTAATGAGGTATTGTGCATGTCAAACAGAGATCGTATGCAAAGTTACGACCCCGAGAAATTGATGTAGTAATTTACCCAAATGAGGCCCATAGTTTTGGTGCTTCATCTCCTAGGGTTAGGGTTTTGGATTTTAAGGTTTTCCCTTGTTTCTCAATAATAAATAGGCCTTCGAGATTCATTGAAACATAGTTCATAGGCATGTAGCCTCCACATATCTTCTCAGAGATAAGCTAGTCTTATTTCCATTCTGTTTGTAAGCATATTTTAGTATTTGATATTAATGAAATGAAGTGTTATTTTGCTGCATCTCTGTATTTATGGTTATATTTATAATTTGTTGCGTTCTTGTTAAATTCAGATTAGTGGTATCTTGCATGTCCCCAACGAGGTCGGGATATAAGGAGTTAGGGCTTGAATTGGTCGAATCTTTGCAGGAAGAGCCTCGCAAATCCCAACGACCTCCCATAGGGGAAGAAAAGAAATACAAGTGGGCAATAGATCTTTTCAAAATCTTGCTCGAAGAATCCCTCGAGCGACAGAGGAATGCGATGATGGAAAATTTTTCTCATATCCTTCAGCGACTACCCAGTGGCAACACATCTACTTCTAACAACTACTCTGGAAGCGCCACACCCCTTAAGGTATAAGTTAACTTTGACATTCCCATATTTGAGGGTCAGATATATGCGGACACTGTAGATATATGGTTAAATATGTTAGAAGGATATTTCTCTGTTCATGATTTTTCCAGCTGGGAAAAGATTACCTTTTCACTTCTCAAAGCTACCCCCCATGTCAAGGACGAGTGGGAAACCTATTGTGAGCAGAAGGACGAGAGGGAACCCTCACTGTTTTCAGCCACACCCACTTGGAATTTGTTCTGGGATGCCATCAAGGAGAAGTAGAATCCTGTCAGAAGCTATGACAATAAATACATAAACTGGACCACACTGCGACAGGGAAGGGACCAAGAAGTGCTGGAGTTTACCAATATTTTTCATATCAATTACACAAAGTTGGGTATCAAGGATTATGAGCAGCATTTGGTACTGAAATATCACGACTTCCTATGCAGGTACATCTAGGATGAGATGGAGTTCCTGGACATCTCCTCGCTTGGCATGGCGTACTGATACACTGTCAAGATCGAGCAAAAGTTTAAACAGAAGAAGCGAGACTTTGGATCCACGAATCCAATCAAGGGAAAGGTGTCCCCAAACCAAAGAACAAAGGACAAATCCAAGGCGAGGTGACCCAAGACAACCCATTGAAGTCGCAAGAAAATAAAAACACCATGAAGTCAAATAAGGACATAGGAAAATAGTGTTAGTTCTATAAGAACCCCACTCACATCATAAGTGAGTGTCAGGCCAAGCAGTCATTGGTGGCCGAGTTGAAGGCTTCAGAATCAGATGCATGTTTTGACTCTGAGTTAGAACCCAACAAGAGGAATGACAAAGGGAAGCAGATTATTGATGCAGAGCCCAATGCCACTATTGCTACTGCCAAGATCTAAAATAATGAGCTTAAAGATTTAGAGGACGGGGAGCATCTCCTCCACTCACAGATGTGGGTGAAGGGTTCGCCGCTGTAATTCATTGTCGATAGTGGGAGCCAAAAGAACCTCATTTCAATAGAGTTCATGAAGTAGTTGTTCGTATCGACTACACCACACTCGCAGTTGTACAATATCGGGTTGCTTCACCAAGGACGATATCTCTGAGTCAACCAGCAGTGTCGCCTTCCCTACAACATCAAGCCCTTCAAAGATGAGGTATTGTGTGATGTTTTTCCTCTTGAAATTTGTGATGTATTACTAGTACAACCATACTTGTGGAAACGAAATGCTTTATATGAGTCTAAACCTCGATCTATGATTATTTCTTTGGGTAATACGTTATACAGGATGTCAGAGGTAGCCCCACCTACCACCACCTCTTAGATATATGCTAAGAAATGCAGTAAGATCATCTCCGGGACTAGGAAATTTATTTTCTTTCTGGTTCACTCTCAAAGTAAGTGGAAGATTGTAGGCATATCCATGGCCCCCGAGAAGGGTTGCTCCACATAGCAGAAGTAGTTGGATACAGTCATGAAAGAATACAAGGACATCTTCTCCTCACCCACAAGGGTACCATTACACTATCAGGTCAAGCATTTGTTTGATCTGAATCCCGGAGCACCTCTACCCAACGGGCCGATATATCATTGCTCCATTATGAAAAATGCCAAGTACAAGTAGCGACATGATCAACATCTGGTGCCACACAAGTTTCGGGTGGGGACAACGTCTGGTTGCATTTGCAGAAAGAATGCCTTACCGAATCCCATCACAAACTCAGACCACTCCGATATGGTCCTTGCACCATTACCAAGGTTGTGGGAGATAATTTTTTTGAGCTCAACATTCCACCATTCCTTGGCTTGTACCTAGTGTTCAATGTGGACTACCTTCGACCATACTTCCCACCATTGTTGGACACATTAGACATTGTAAAACAACTCACACCAACAGAGTTAAACCCATACTACATGGAACATGCCACAACTCATCAGATTATGGATAGACAGGTCAAGAACACTCGCCAATAGAAGATCCAACTATACTGGGTTGTCAAAACTGGCCAACTCCTACACCAAGGCAAGTGGCTTACCAAGGACAAAGTTGAGTAGAAGTTTCCCCATCTCAGGGATGACCATTTATTCCTTAGGGGGGAGGAATGATCTTGGTGGATGTTGGTGGCCAACTTCCTATTCCACTTGGACCCCCATCACTATCTGTTTCATTTTTCAGTTTCCTTAATTGAGGCACAATTTACTATTTTTGGCAGTTTTTCGAGTCCTAAACTTCCAGAGTTGTTTTGAGGCCCTAAACAATGTTTTTTTTGGGAAAACCAGCGCCACAAGGATGTTATCTTAGTGTTTTCCGCTCAAAAGTTGTATTCCTCAGGTAGATCTTTCTAACGAGGTATTTTGCACGTTAAACAGAGATCGTATGACAAATTTACAACCCTGGGAAATTGATGTACCAATTTACCCAAATGAAGCCCATAGTTTTGGCGGTTCATCTCCTAGGGTTATGGTTTTGGATGTTTAGGGTTTTTCCTTGCTTATAAATAATAAATAGACCTTCGATCCTCACTGTAACAAAGTTCATAGGCATGTAGCCACCACATCTCTTCTCAAAGATAAGATACCATAGCCCAAGCTAGTCTTATTTCCATTCTATTTGTAAGCGTATTTCAATATTTGATATTAATGAAATGAAGTGTTATTTCTGTTGCATCTATGTATTTATGGTTGGATCTATAATTTGTTGCATTCCTGTTAAATTCAGATCAAGTGATGATGGAATTTTGTGTGGGCATGTTGTTTAGTGACTTGAATGGTTCCTCATTACGTAAATAGTATAAATTTTATTTGGTATAAAGTTTTGATATATATTTGGTATGGTGAATATGTTATATATAGGTTGGCTTTCTAAAAAAATTTCAATGGTCTTCATATTAATGTAATTACACGGTAAGGAATCTCCTTCTTAGAATCCTTTGTTTTGTATCGACCACTACATCCAATATATCCATCATATATGGTTGATGACCATTTAGATGTTTCGAACCATTAAATTTTTTTGTATCTTATAATGGGAGAAATTTTTTGGATCTGACATCTAGAACCCTCTCAATCATTTAGATCCATTTGACAACCATTGGTTCATCCAAATCATGCCACATCAATCACCTCTTGTTGTTTCTCAAAATCCTTTTACACCTTTGTTCCCAACGCTATGAAGATGAGCCAAGCCAAGAACATGTTGAGCATGATGAACTGATTGAGTTCCAACAACTCCAAAATGGTTTCTAGGTGTGCGAGCATAAGATCAAGCTTAATCCAATCATATTTCAAGGTGTCTTGGGTGTTGTTCAAAAGAAGTGATTTATGGAATTCACATGTGAAATAAATGTTGACATTGATCACCAAACCCTATTTCGTGTCTTCCATGGAATTAGACATGGAAGTGATTTTCACTCTCCATCCAGATTTCTTAATTTAAGACATCCCTAGCTATCCAAGGGTTCCAACAATTGATCTACTAAATAGAAGAAACTCAGTAAACAAGTTTCACTCCATTCATATTGAAACTTCATTATAAAAAATGGTTTCCATTGAGCACAATTTATTTCTTAATAATTCAATTACGTGATAAGGAGCACATAAACTTGTAGCAAGGAAAGTGGGGATCGTTGACAATCAAATATATGATGTTGGTTTCTATACATGCCCACCTAATTGGGGGTTTTGGTTCCAAGGATTCAAACAATGGAATGCCAAAGAGATTTGGAACATTCATATGAAGAAACCAAATCATTGAATATAATTAATTGAACATTGAGATTATAATTTATCTAGAGGGTAATTAGGAGATGTTATAGGAGGCACATGAGAAGAAGAAGAAGATGAGAGATTTTAAATAAATAGAATAACAACATAGAAATGAAGGGAAAATGATAAGGAGAGGGAGCAAGTGAGTATGAAACCTTTCTAGCTTTAAAAATATGAATTATCACAGGCAATAAATACAAATTGTAGTGTCTATCTCCTCATTTTCTTCCAAACCTTAATTTTGTTGTGGCTAGTAGCAAGAGATTATTTTATTGTTGTAGTCGAATAAAAGTTTTTTTCATATGCAATCACGTCACAAATACTAAGATAGACCTTTCATTTCATATTGAACACAAAAGGTGTGATTTTTTTCCTATAGCTTTTCATATGTGTGCTATATGTTGTTATCCCTTTGATTTCATCTTTTTGAATTATTTGTTGCAATTCATGGCAACAAAATTCAACCACAAGTTGCTTGGCTTGGTTTACATGTGATATCGAGTATAACCACTAGAGCACATGGAAAATTTAAATTCAGTAAAGGTGATCAAAACATCATGTTCATTTCTTCATGGAATAGGACACAACATGATCGTTATCATTTCATTTAAAAATTGATGAGAAATTTAGGCAAGTGACAGTGGAAGAATATTTAGGTTTTAATTTTTAAATCTCTAAGTTGGGGTGGTTGGTTGCAGATAATTGCATATTAGAAGAGAGTACAATTGGTTTTGCAACATTTTTTTATGATGAGAAAAGAGGTTCGATCCTAATGAAGTCTTCTCTAATGGATGGACCAACTAGCTTCATGGTATTGAGGTTCACAAGGTGGAGGCCCTTATGTTTTGGTGTGGCTTTTTAGTAAAGACACCTCATCCAGGGGAAAATACCCCATAGGAAAGTTTGAAAAAATATTCTCCAAAATGTCTCACATCTTGTCAAATTCACATGGAAAACCATCAATACTCATCAATTTTCCCCTTTTTCATTTAAGATAGGGAAAAATAAATCATTCATAAAATCTCTTTCTAATTTATCCCAATCTCTAATGAAGACTTAGTGAGGAACCACTTTGTCATGTGCATTTCTAGCTGCCAAAACTAGCTTAAACAAGTGGAAAGTAGAGAAAATATTTTGAAATCTATTTCCAATATTTTCTTTCTGAGACCGACTCTTCATTTTTTTGTTGCACGGAAAAAAAAAAAAAAAACAAAAACAAAAAAACAAAACAAAACAAAACAAAAAAACGGTGCATGTTTCTCAAGATTTAAAGAAGAATGCAACTAAGTGTGTACAAAACTGAGACAAGATACATGCAACATATTTCTAACCAATAGATAAATATTTTTTAAGTGAGATGTACATGGTATTGGACTTTGCATAAACCTTATAAAGGTATTTTTTTGCAACTACAAGAGAAATTACTAATTCTATTTAAACTAGAAGCTATAGTGGAGAAAGGGGGAGAAAACGAATCTGCTCAAACGAGCCTTAGCATGCTTATGAGCATTGATCATTCACTGGAATCCATTTTTTGTCTTTTGTGCCACTATAGTGAAATGGGATTTGGGAATTTTCTTATTGGGATTAGAGAGAAGGAAATGTAGTTGCTAGTTTGTATTTTTTGTTAAGAACTATTTCTCTCTTTTGTTGTTAACTTGGTTTATATGGGTATTTTAAGAAAGAGTGAATGAATGAAATGATTGTTATTTATCCACAAAAATTCTCTACTCAATCTTGAATTTCTGATCTACCGATCATATGTGTAAAAATTCCTATTGGTCCCTTTGTTGTACTATTGTATTGCATAGTCTATTTCCCTATTAGTTTCTAATTCCTTAGATCTGGTAATTCAATCTTGGGTTGTTATATGAAGCTTGAAATAGAGTGTGTGAAATTGTACTAGTGAAATTCCAATGAGAAGTCACTTCGGACCCGAGGTTTTTGCATCACTGATGAGCCCCAATTTTTGGTACAATTTGGGCTCATATTGGCCTAGTTACCTTGCTCAACCATTCATCTTTTATCACTTATGCATTCATTTCTTAGTATATTCGTGTTGTTTGTAGGAAGAAGGGCAGGCATTATATCTATGTGGCTAATACATGATGATTTCAGGTTTTTGGCATTAAAGAGAGCAAAAGACCACGCAGAAGGAGACAAGGAGACAACAAAGGTGGCATTGCATGTTTATAGGGAGGTTGTCTACAGCTTTAAATGACTTCCCTCGTGATTTTCACCTTAACTCCGAGCTCCAACAGCTCTCCCCACCGAGCTTAAAGGCAGCCAACACGTTCTACAGGATCAGCAGTTTTACAGCAGCTTGACTTTCAGTTGGACAGCCAAGCTCCACGAATGGAGGAAGCCAGCTTGATCTTCATTGTGTATAAATATGAAGGCCGTAGCCTTTGTTAGAAGCTTTTTGACCTTTTGGAATTACTATTGTAATCTCTGAGCACGAGTTACAGCTCGGTGTTTTGTTTGTTTTGTAAGCCAGTTTTGGCATGACATTAGACTTTTGATTATGAATAAAGGCAAGCAGATTTGGATCTAATTCTGAGCTTTTAAGGGAGCTATAGCTCTCAGGTTAGGGCCCAACCTGAGAGCAATAGATCTCCTCTTCTTGTAGTGTTATTTACCTTTCTTTCCAGCATTGTGTTTCCTTGTTTTGATATGCATTTCAAAGAATACAGTTTGCTGATTTGATTTCTTTAACAAGATTGAGTAGGATTAGCTTATGGTCAAATTACTTTCAGTTGCTTAGACTAGGATAGGAGGTTTGTAATTCACTGGAGCTCCAAGAAAAAGGTTGTTAGTGCCTTCACTGCCATCTCTGTTTAGGGATTGGGGTGCAGTCTTACCAACCACCAAAAAAAACGCAGTCTTTTCTACTTTTATGCAAGCTGCAACACAGTCGGTTTAATCGTGGATCCTTTCATGCATTTTGCTCTTGAGCCATACTTCGTCACTACAGTTCCATGCACTACTTTTCTTCATGATTTACAACGTTGTTCATTGGTTTAATAGCACAGGTAGCACTGGTTAATGAATTCTCGTTTTTGGTGCAAGACATAAGTAATTTGTTTTATTTACACTGCTCCATATCCTTCTACTTTCTTCTTCTTCTTCTTAACCTCTCCTCAAGCCACCTACTCAACCTCTGTTCAGCTCTTTCACCTTCCAACTCTTCCATTGCCCACGTAGCTTCATCTTTTTGACCCTTCGTTGATCCCATCCTTCTATCCACCAACCACTTCGTGCACTCTTTCTCCGTCCTATTTCTCTGCCCCTGAGTCATCACAAGCTCCATCTCCACCTTACCTATCCACCCATACTGTTCCATCACTTCACCATCACCCAAAACTTCCACTTACAACACATCCTGTAGAAGTTAGCAGATTTCCTGTAGAATTCCTTAGTTTCCTGTAGGATCCCCTGCAGACATCCTGTAGAAGCCTGCAAACTTGGTTGCCGAGCATTCGAACGTTGTAGACTTCTATGGACTGATGCTAAGGATCCCCTGGGACCTCTCCTAGCCCCCCTGACCTTTCCCAAGCTTTCCTTCCCTTCGCACCACCTCTGCACAACCAAACCCTAATAAGAAACAAAATCATCACCACTCCAACCATCTAAGAAAAAATACAAAAACATGTTCTTTTTAGTAGAAGTAGTTTAAGTTCATGCATTTCACATCATTAGAAGTAATGGCATCATTTCCAGACACTTGCACTCCCACCATTGCATCATAGAGGTTAAGCTAGTCAGATTAGGGTTTACTAGGGTTTCCATGTTTTGGTTGGCTTTCAGTTCATTTTTGCAAAGTAGATTAATTTCCTTCGAGATATCCTTCGTCCATCATTTAGCAAGCTTCTTCTGAGAGCCTATAGAAGTTGGCTTGAGCCCTAGCGGACTTGTGCCAGCTGACCAAGTGACAGCTGCGACAAGAGCTAGTACTTGTGCATACAGCACCGTCGCTTCCAAGTTTGTACGAACTACCGGGTTGATAAAATTAGAGATAGGAAGCCCCAGGAGTTGTAGCATTATTTGCTACAATACTGGAGCCCACCATCTTTTTGGCGCCGTTGCTGGGGAAGCGTCAGAGTATTAGTAATTGTTGTTTTTCTTCTATTTTCTTACTCTTGCCTTCTGCTAAGTAGTTTATTTCATTTCCATTCTGCAAAAGTAGCATAGACATTTCCTGCTTTCATAGATTAGCATTTCCTGCTTTCATAGACTAGCATTTCCTTTCTGCAAGCGTAGACTAGCATTTCCATTCCTGCAATTTCATTTGAGCAAAGTAGATTAGTTCTTTCCTGCTTTCAGTTTAATTCTGCATCTTTTATAGTTAGTTGTAGATCAATCTGTTTCAGTTTTGCAGGTACCAAAGAAAAAAAAGCAAAAACAATAAAAAAAAAGAAAGTCTTTTCCATTTCATGCCTCGTAGGAATCGGGATAAATCAGGCAAATTCCTACCCAACACCCCCACCACATCACTGAATCACCCTTCTCTCTTCTTTGGTGACAGTGACCCAGAAGAACCTATAGGTGAACATCCCGAGATATACAAAGATCCTATAGTAGAAGAAGAGTTAGAGACCACTCCATCTGAAGCTATGGCTGACAATCGAAGAGAAGATGAGAGAATAGAAGGTGCCTTCCCCATCCGAGAGACCAATGGAGAGATGAAAATGAAGAACATTAGCCCCTCCGCCTTACCTCACTTCCATGGACTGACTATTGAAGATCCTGATACCTTCCTGTTTGAGTTTGTTGTCCTTTGTAGAACCTATGACTATACTGAAGATGAGCAAAAGCTGAAACTCTTCCCTTCAACTCTTAAGGATGCAGCATTGCGCTGGTTCATGGGATTTCCTGGGAATAGTATCACCACTTGGGCTCAGATGCAGCAAGCTTTCAATACCAAGTACAGGGATTACTGTAGGTCCAAGGAAACCAAGGGAGAAATCTTTCGGATGACCATGGGAAATGATGAGTCCCTAGAGGATTATGAGGAGAGGTTCCAACTTAGCTATAAGCGGGCCAGGTGCACACTTGACCCTGAATCCCTCAAGTTGGTCCTGCTCCGGGGAGTCCCCGAAGACCTCTTAGATACCCTTCACATGTTAGCTGGGGGGGGACATTTACCAACTGCCTTATGAGGACATCAAGACTGTGTTTAGAAACCACTCCAGGGCAGCTTAGAAACGAGGTAGAGGAAACCTCCTCTCGACTAGTGTCCCTTTCTCCAAACATGAGCTTGCAAATCAATTAGAAGATCTCAAGAGTGAGGTGAGACAGACCATTGCCATGCAGCTGGACACATTCAGGATCCAGCAGAAGAAAGAAGAAGCTGAGAGAGCCTTGGCTGTCTTCTGCCCTAGGTGCACAAGGAGACACCCTAGGAACGAATGCCCATTGCATTCGGTTGAAGTGTGTTTCGTTTGTGAGGAGGACCATCCCACAAATCAGTGTCCGACCTTACCTGGGTTTAAAGCCATGTACCAAGGGACAGAAGCTCCCACTGAACCTCTCTATTACCTCAACCAAAGGAGGCCACAAGGATCTAGAGCTTATCAGCATGGAATGCAAGGGGCACCTCAAGCTTATTACAACCCCAACCAATCGACTCCTATGCCTTCCTGGGGTCCCCCTGCTCATCCTTCCTGGTCCATGCCTCCTCCATGGTCTTATCCACCTCAGTACCCTACTCAACCTACTTCTCATTCATATCATTCACATGCCCAGCCACAGCCTCAGTGGAATGCACCTCAGTCGGGGTGGAGGCCCCAATACAACACTCCTCCTGCCATTTTGCCTCCACCACCAGTTCAACCTCAGCCTTTACCTCCTGCTCCTCCAAGGCAACCTCAAATGCCTGCTCAACCGAACCCGAACCCCAGCAATAGACAGGCCCAGCAGGTATACACTGGGGAAACCTCATGCCCTACCTATGCTGTGGAGATCCAGGAGATCAATCTTCGATCTGGAAAGACTCTTCTAGATCGCCAACCTCCTCCCCCAGAGGATGAGGAAGATAAACAGGAAAGTGAACCAAAGGCTATTCCACCCTTTCCTGAGAGACTAACAGCCACCACACAACCCAACCCAGAGGAGGATGAGCTTCTGGGTGAGCTCAAGCAGTTGTGTGTGAAAATACCACTTCTCCAAGCCATCAAGGATGTGCCAATATACAACAAACTGGTTAAGGAAAAGTGCTTCAAAAACCCAGGCAGGAGGAAGAAAGATGCTTCAACCATCAATGTCATAGGACAACTGTCTGACCTTATGTTAGGACAAGTCATCTGCCCAAAGTACCTAGATCCTGGAAGTCCTGTAGTAGATGTCCACATCAATGGCACCATCATACCTCACACCTTGATCGATCTGGGGGCTGCCATTAATGTGATGACCAGGGATACCATGCTCAAACTTAATCTTCAGGGTTCCTTGAGGAAGACCTCGACAGTACTGCAACTAGCAGATCGCTCCACTGTGACTCCCGAAGGGATTTTGGAGGATGTCTTGGTCTCTATTGACTCTTGGGAATACCCTGCAGACTTCCTGGTTCTGCAACCAAAGGCAAAGCTTACTGGATATCCTCTCATTTTGGGAAGGCCTTGGTTAGCTACTGCAGATGCTTACATAAGTTGTCGTGGAGGAAACATGACCATCAAAAATGGTCCCATGTCCAAGCAGCTAGTCCTATACCCTCCTGCCCAACTCTCCTTAGAGCATGACTAACCACTCTGGTTGGAAGAAGGAGAGGAAGACGAGGTGTACTCAGCACCTCTGTGCACCTTAGATACCACTAGAAGAGACCCCCCAACCGAGGATGACTTGATCGAGACCTTGATCCAGAATCCACCTTCCAGTGCACTACCCTTAGAGAAATTGGTGGAGGATGCCCAAGCTAGCACCTTAGTGGATCTTTGTACAACCACCCCTGTTACTCCCAGAGTCAAGAATGTGGAGTTCGGCCCTAAGAGAGCATTGAATATCAGCTCCTCCCTATCTCCTTCCCAGGAAAAGGAGCTGTGTAGCCTGTTGGCCAGCCACCTAGATGCTTTTGCTTGGAGCTATAAGGAGATGAAAGGAGTCCATCCTTCGGTTTGTACCCATCATATATACATCAAAGAGGATTGTAAACCGGTTAGGCAACCCCAGAGGAGAATGAATCCAGCTCTTAAATACATTGTCAAGGAAGAATTGCAAAAACTGTTGGATGCCGGATTCATCTACCCCATCTCAGATAGTGAATGGGTGTCCCCTCTATTGTTGGTTCCCAAGAAAAATGAGAAATGGAGAATCTGTGTGGACTACCGAGAACTGAACAAAGCTACCAAGAAATACCATTTCCCTCTACCTTTCATAGATCAAGTGTTGGATGGACTGGCAGGAAAGAAGTTCTTCTCTTTCCTGGATGGGTTTAGCGGGTACAACCAAATCCAAATCAGCCCGGAAGACCAAGATAAGACCACCTTCACTTGTCCTTGGGGTACCTTTGCCTACCGAGTTCTTCCCTTTGGGATATGCAATGCTCCTGCTACTTTCCAGAGAGCTGTCTTAAGCATCTTCTCGGAGCTGGTCCATGATGCAGTGGAAATCTATATGGATGACTTTACTCCTTATGGGGCCAACTTCCAGGAAGCATTGTCCAATCTGGGAAAAGTCCTAACCAAATGCATTGAGATGAACTTGTCCCTTAGTCCTGAAAAATGTGAATTCATAATGACTGAAGGGACCGTGCTAGGCCATACCATTTCTTGCCAAGGGTTACAGGTGGATCCTAACAAAATTTCTCTCATCAAGAAGGTTCCACCTCCTCAAAAGGTAAGGGATGTCTGGAGTTTCTTGGGATTAGCAGGATATTACCGGAGATTCATTAAAGACTTCAGCAAGCTAGCCTCGCCATTGTTAGGCCTGTTGGCAAAATATGTGGAGTTTAAATGGACTGACGATTGTCAGAGGGCTTTAAATGAATTGAAGGACAAGTTGGTGTCAGCCCCAATCCTGAGAGGTCCAAACTGGGCCCTACCTTTACACATCCACACTGATGTCTCGAACAAAGCCATAGGTGCAGCTTTAGGACAAGTTGAGCAAAAACTTCCATATGCCATTTACTTTGTTAGCAAAAACTTGTCCAAAGCTGAGCTGAATTACACTGTAACCGAGAAAGAATTCTTGGTTGTGGTCCATGCACTGAACAAGTTCCGACATTATATTACTGGCTACCAAACCTTTGTACATACAGACCATGCTGCAATTAGATATTTAATGAATAAACCAGATGTGAATGCTCGTATTATTAGATGGTTACTTTTATTGCAGCAGTTTGATTTGACCATTGTTGACAAACCAGGTAGAGAAAATGTTGTTGCTGACTTTTTATCTAGATTGGATTTGTCTGCAGATGAGGATGGAACGGTGGATGACCAGATGCCCGATGAACATCTGTTTGCTATTTCAGTACTCTCTCCATGGTTTGCTGATATAGCAAACTACCTTGTTTCAGCACAGTTCCCTCCGCACCTATCTTCCAGAGAGAAGAGCAGAATCATCAGAAAAAGTGCCTCATTTACTTGGATCGGGGGCAATCTGTTCAAGCTTGGCCCCGATCAGATCTTAAGGCGTTGTGTAAGGGAGGAGGAAGTCTTTGATATCCTCCTCACTTGTCATGATGGGCCTTGTGGAGGACATTTTGCAGCAAAGAGAACTGCCTTCAAAATCCTGCAGGCAGGCTACTATTGGCCCACACTTCATCAAGATGTCAGAAGATATGTCAGCCAGTGTGACCAATGCCAAAGAATGGGGAAACCGACCCAAAGGGATGAGATGCCTCTCCAACCTCAACTGACTCTTGAGCCATTTGAGAAGTGGGGTATGGACTTTGTGGGCCCAATCAACCCTCCTTCGAGGCAAAGGTCTTACATCATTGTGTGTACTGACTACTTGACAAAGTGGGCAGAGACGAAAGCAATCAAAGCAGCAACAGAAGAAAAGGTGGCCGAGTTCCTAAGGGAAAACATCTTCTATAAGTTTGGCTATCCAAGAGAGCTAGTCATCGATCAAGGGAGCCAGTTCACATCCAACCTGGTTGAAGATCTACTAGCTCATCACAAGATCAAGCATAGGACTTCCACCCCCTATCACCCTCAAGCAAATGGGCAGGTGGAAGTCACCAATAGAGCATTAGAAGGGATCTTGACTAAGGTGGTGAGCAACAGCAGAAAGGACTGGGAAGATCGCCTGGTTGAAGCCACATGGGCTTACAACACCACTTGGAAGACCACCACCGGCTTCACACCTTATGAGCTGGTCTATGGGAAGAAAGCTTTGTTGTCCATTGAGTTTGAATACAACACTTTGAGGATGGAAGCTCAGCTGGATCTAGATCTCAGCCATGCACAACAAGAGAGGTTATTGCAGCTGAATGGACTAGATGAGCACTGAATGCAGGCCCTCCTTCACTCGGAAGTGGTTCAACTTCAGAGAAAGGTGTGGCATGACCAACATCTCCATGACAAGCAATTCCTGCCGGGAGATTGGGCTTTGTTGTATGACTCCAGATACAAAGATTTCAAGGGGAAGCTGCGAACCAGATGGCTAGGGCCATATTCAGTGGAAAAATGTCATGACAATGGATTTGTTCTTATTCGGACCATTGATGAGGAAGCCATCCCCATGCTTGTCAATGGGCATCGGTTGAAGATCTACAGGAAGCCTCTCTCAAGACAAGAGTTCATCAAAACTATGGAAAAGGCAGTGTTGGTCATAGAGAAGGTTTCTGCCTCTGCTTTGGGCATACCCTGAAGAATCTAAAAATAAAATAAAATAAATAAATAAATAAATCATAAATATCCTTGGGTGAAAACCTTTCTGAGGCGCCCAAGGCAGGTGGTAGGGGTGAAAACCTCATTGAGGCGCCCCTATTGTCTTTCCAAAAAAAAGAGAGATAAAGATTTGAAAAGATCCTTGAGTGAAAACCTCTCCGAGGCGCTTAGGGCAGATGGCAAGGGTGAAAACCTCATTGAGGCGCCCCTGTTATCTTTCAAAAAAAAAAAGAGAAAAAAAGAAAAAACAAGGTCAGCAGATTCATTATGTAAAATTGCATGCAGGTGTTCTATGGAGGAGAGGAAGCCTCTCAACTCAAAGCCAAGGGTCCTCATCATGCAGTCAGGACACCTCACCAGCACCCCCTCCAGGAATACTCATTTTTTCCAAGGTATGTGCAATTTTATTACAGCTTGAGTCTTCTACAGGAAGACGCAGATTTTCTACAGGAAGATGCAGATTTTCTACAGGAAGGTGCAGACTCTCTACAGGAAGCGCAGCCTTTCTACAGGAAGCTCTGTATTTCTACAGGAAACTTCCTGTAGAAGCCCAGAACGGCCCAGAATTCATTTCATGAAGAGATCTAAAGGCTAAGGATCGGTTTGGACGCATGCACGCCACTATTGTCAACCATGCACATTGCTGTTATCTTGTTCCACCATCCTTGTCGACATGCAGCAAAGTTATCTGCACCAGCAAAGCAGATTGATGAGTCTCGAGAAAAAGCAAATTGTAAATGGAAAAAGCGCTAGAGATCTCACACCATATTCATCACAGTCAGCCAGAAGCTCCGAGAGCATGATCGTGAGGCCATCCATCGTCGTGCAGCATGCACCCAAGGAGGAAGAACTGTTCCAAGACATCCCGCGGGAGTCCTGTAACAGTTAAGCCTGCTAGAGTGGATACCATTCACAGCACAGGCCATATGCAAGGAAACGTGGGCGCATGCAACTGAAGCATCCCATCCATCGACGACAGCTCGTGAACATGGACCTCCGGGCCTGTGTAAGTTCGCCAGCAGCAGGTAAATCGACTCATCAGCGTCCAAAGAGCCGAAACATCGTGTGCAGCCGCGCAGGTAAGTGTCTCGGCCCTTCCTTCCATCAGATTGCATGAATGTTACTTTGATTGATTGCTAAGTGTAAAGGTGAATGGGTTGAGCAGCTGTATGGCCATTTGGCCGGCCACGTCGGCCAGTTAATGGTCTAGTTGGATGTGTGGGTGGCGGCCATGACAAAAAGAATGGGCAGCATGCACGTGAGAGCGATCCCGTCGAAGAGAACGAGTTTAACCGAAGAGGCGGCGGCAGATTTGCGGGAATTGGTGTGGCAGCAAGTGAACGCGCAGTTGAATGATGGGTTGACGTCACCCAACGGTCCGGCGGGGACAGCTCACCCCCCGCGCCACGAATTCCGCCGAATTCAAAATCTAATCGGCTAGATTGCACTCATGCATTTATCAACCACCGTTTTGAACTCGAGCGGCTATCCTGATCCTTCTGCAGTGTGATACGCCAAGCCTTTGGCCATCAGAACGATTGAGAAGCACACCCAAGGAGTAGACCGACTGCAGTCTCTCCCGAAAATCGTGCGCTGCATTCTACAGGAACGCTGTCATTCTACAGGAACGCTGTCATTCTACAGGAACGCTGTCATTCTACAGGAACGCTCTCATCCTACAGGAACGCAGTTTTCTACAGGAAAGCGGGTGCCTCACGTAAAAAGGTGGCCAATTAAAGAGGTAACCCTGAACTCTTCATGCAACTGGTTATTAAAGGTGGCAGAATTGTCGTCCACAGTCTGGTCATAGGAAAACGGTGAAATTGTTGTCTGCTATGCCTATATAGTCATTCTACAAGATCTCGAGTAATTAAACTGTGTTAAGTTCCTCAGGGATAAGTTTGTGGGTTATGTGCATGACATTCTACGCTCTGTCTCAGTAAACCAAAACCTCTTCCACAACCACCACCTCTGGTTAAGAAAACTGTGTTATCATGCCGGGTGGGTTTATAAGACGAGAACCCACTGATTCAACCAAATTAAGGGAAAACCAGGAAGTGGTAGAGCTCTTCACACGGGTTCAATGGATATATTTTTGTGACAAGTTGCAGGGTTACGATGATGAAGTGGCAAAAGAATTTCTGCAGGCTCTGAAGCCGAAATCCAAGACACTGGCCACAGTGAACTTCAGGGGTCTAAGCTTCAAGCTAACCCCGCAATATATCAGTCAAATTACTGAACTTCAGATGGGTTTGCCATGGGATAAGGAGGAACGGAAGTTGAGCCAGCAGGCCAAGAAAGAATTCTTTCCACCTGAGGAGGAATTCTCAGAGGACAAAAATGGGGTGCGAAGAACAAGTCTGTTGCCACCATGGAATGAAGTCAGCCTGCAAATCATGAAGTATATAACCTGTGAAGGCCGTTTTAGCATCGTGTACGCATATCACTTTCGGTTGCTCACTGAATTGAGACACCGGATTGATCTTCCTGTAGAACAAAAACTGAGCATTCCTTATTTCCTGCTACAGTCTTTAATTGAGTGTGCCACAAAGTTAAAAGAAGGCATACCAGATCAGGTAGCCCACCATGGGTTGATCAAAATTCTTGTGGAGGATGCACTTCATTCATATAAGGTTCCCCTCTCATGGGAATCATTCCGGAATTTGACAAGAGATGGAGACATAAAAATGTTGATTGAAGAAACGGGTTCCTCCAGCAGTGAGGAACAAGAAGCAGTGGCCGAGGGAAAGAGAGAAACAGGTCAGAAGACCCCGACCACAGTGCAAAAGAAAGAACAAAAGAAGAAGCAGGAGAAAAAGGATGACAAAGAAGAAGGTGACACACCCATCTTATCAGCAAGAGAAAAGAGGTTGAAGAGCAGAACGGACAAAGTTGAGGTGGTCCACATCAGCCCAGGTACCTCGTCAGCACCTGCAACCAAACCAAAAAGCAAAACCAAGCAAGCAAAGGTGGTGACACCCGTGTCTACAGGAAAGCAGAAACAGGCTTCTACAGGAAGCCCGAAAACAGAGACAGGGGCTTCTACAGGAAGCCCGAAATTGGCAAAAGGGTCTTCTACAGGAAGCCCGAAAATTACCAAAACAGGGGCTTCTACAGGAAGCCCCGAAAAGGTGAAACCCAAAGAGAAGAAGGTGGATATTCTGGCACGGGAGGCAGCAGCTGTATTAGCTGGCCTCAGCACGCCACCTAAGCCAAAAGAAAAGAGGAAGAGGGAGACCCCTCTATACTTTAAAGCTCGAAGAAGTGTTAGGATAAAGACGGGCAAGCCACAGCCTCCGTCCAGCAGCCCGATTGTCATCGAAGATACCCCTGCTTCTCCCAAGGAAAAGTCCCCCTCAAGGATAACAGTCACCTACAAGAAGGGGAGTCCAAAGAAAAATACGTGGCAAGAAAGGTTAGACCTGTTGACTGAAAAAACTCGGGTACAGGAAGCTGAAAATGTTCTACAGGACACTCTGGCCCGGCTACAGGAAACGGAAAAGAGGGAAGGAGAAGGACCCTCATCACCACCGAGGGAGGGTGAGGTAGAGCCACCTGAAGAGATAGAAAGAGAACATATACCAGAACCTAGCCCTTCGCCTAGTCTGAGTTCATACTACACCTTTTTAGAGGCGGGCAAAATCATACCGCAAAAATTTACTGTGCCTCTATTTTTTGCATTAGAGGAGGAAAGAGTCCGTACCCACACATGGATGCAGATCGCCAAGTCAAAGGGTGTGGCAGACATAGGTCCCTTACAAGAGCAACTCAAGGAGGTCAGGAGTGAATTCGCCATGGCTAAGCATGTGGCTAATTGCCAACGTGTGCTTCTACAGGAAGAAAACCAGAAGCTGAGATTGCAGCTACAGGAGCTAAGGGCAGGGGTAGGTACATCCTCCAAAGACACCACAGAAGAACAACAGGGCAAAAAGGAGCTGACCACCAGTCTTGAGGGGCCAATGACACTTCTACAGGAAGCAGAACAGCAAGGCCAAATTGAAGTGCAAGCTCTAAAGGAACAACTACAACAAAAGGAAGCACAATTGGCCTGCATGGCCAGTTGGGCCATGGAGGCAATAAGGTGCAGACAACCTGCAAAATCCTATGCTTTGTACTTGAAAGACCAATGGCTGCAGTTCCAAATAAACACCTTGGCACAAAGAGGTATTTCTCAGAGACAAAACCCCCAGCAATTTTCTGAGTTGTGCAGTACTAGTTCGTCAGAAGACAAAGCCAAATTAGCAGAATTCTACCTCCACAATTTGGCTTTGCCTAATGAAGTCTCCTGGGATCCCAATATTGCCTTGGGTGATATGCAATTGATGGCGTTCGCTTCATGGCTGAACCATGAGGATCAAAGAGCAGCTGAAGCAAAATCGGTCATGAACCGAGAATTGAGCGAGCCACTGCTCATTCGAGCAGAACCAGAGGATCCAGTTGCACTCATCTCAGCACACCAACGGTTGTCTACTAATCCCACAACTTCCTTGAGATTTATGGACCAGCAAGCCCAAGCCATTGCTCATTTTGAAGACATGGAAAGATTGTTAGGAGAAAGTGCTGCCCAAGCATGTACACGCAGATGGAATACCTTGGCACACAGTTTGAAAATCCGAGAATACCACACCCCAATTCGGATGAGGGAAGCTTTGGCAAGGGTAGACCTTTACAAGAAATCCATGCAAAGCCTCCAGGCCAGCTGGATTGGCCTTAAACTCAGCCCACCACTATTGCTAGGGTTGACTGAAGGCAATACAAAGGAGGATGACAGTGAACAATGGGAAGAGGTGAACAGGAAAGCAGGGTTTCATATCAGCAAAGAGGACACTACCACAGAGGCTTGGGATGTAAGGGAAGCTGTAAAAGCAATGAAGGATGAAGATTTAGACTAAGTTGCTCAAGGATGAGCAAATATTTTAGCTGGGGGGTGATGATGAGCCCCAATTTTTGGTACAATTTGGGCTCATATTGGCCTACTTACCTTGCTCAACCATTCATCTTTTATCACTTATGCATTCATTTCTTAGTATATTCGTGTTGTTTGTAGGAAGAAGGGCAGGCATTATATCTATGTGGCTAATACATGATGATTTCATGTTTTTGGCATTAAAGAGAGCAAAAGACCACGCAGAAGGAGACAAGGAGACAGAAAAGGTGGCATTGCATGTTTATAGGGAGGTTGTCTATAGCTTTAAATGACTTCCCTCATGATTTTCACCTTAACTCTGAGCTCCAATAGCTCTCCCCACCGAGCTTAAAGGCAGCCAACACGTTCTACAGGATCAGCAGCTTGACTTTCAGTTGGACAGCCAAGCTCCACGAATGGAGGAAGCCAACTTGATCTTCATTGTGTATAAATATGAAGGCCGCAGCCTTTGTTAGAAGCTTTTTGACCTTTTGGAATTACTATTGTAATCTCTGAGCACGAGTTATAGCTCGGTGTTTTGTTTGTTTTGTAAGCCAGTTTTGGCATGACATTAGACTTTTGATTATGAATAAAGGCAAGCAAATTTGGATCTAATTCTGAGCTTTTAAGGGAGCTATAGCTCTCAGGTTAGGGCCCAACTTGAGAGCAATAGATCTCCTCTTCTTGTAGTGTTATTTACCTTTCTTTCCAGCATTGTGTTTCCTTGTTTTGATATGCATTTCAAAGAATACAGTTTGCTGATTTGATTTCTTTAACAAGATTGAGTAGGATTAGCTTATGGTCAAATTACTTTCAGTTGCTTAGAATAGGATAGGAGGTTTGTAATTCACTGGAGCTCCAAGAAAAAGGTTGTTAGTGCCTTCACTGCCATCTCTGTTTAGGGATTGGGGTGCAGTCTATACCAACCACCAAAAAAAACACAGTCTTTTCTACTTTTATGCAAGCTGCAACACAGTCGGTTTAATCGTGGATCCTTTCATGCATTTTTCTCTTGAGCCATAATTCGTCACTACAGTTCCATGCACTACTTTTCTTCATGATTTACAGTGTTGTTCATTGGTTTAATAGCACTGGTTAATGAATTCTCGTTTTTGGTGCAAGACATAAGTAATTTGTTTTATTTACACTGCTCCATATCCTTCTACTTTCTTCTTCTTCTTCTTAACCTCTCCTCAAGCCAGCTACTCGACCTCTTTTCAGCTCGTTCACCTTCCAACTCTTCCATTGCCCACGTAGCTTCATCTTTTTTACCCTTCGTTGATCCCATCCTTCTATCCACCAACCACTTCGTGCACTCTTTCTCCATCCTATTTCTCTGCCCCTGAGTCATCACAAGCTCCATCTCCACCTTACCTATCCACCCATACTATTCCATCACTTCACCATCACCCAAAACTTCCACTTACAGCACATCCTGTAGAAGTTAGTAGATTTCCTGTAGAATTCCTTAGTTTCCTGTAGGATCCCCTGCAGACATCCTGTAGAAGCCTGCAAACTTGGTTGACGAGCATCCGAACGTTGTAGACTTCTGTGGACTGATGCTAAGGATCCCCTGGGACCTCTCCTAGCCCCCCTGACCTTTCCCAAGCTTTCCTTCCCTTCGCACCACCTCTGCACAACCAAACCCTAATAAGAAACAAAATCATCACCACTCCAACCATTTAAGCAAAAATACAAAAACATGTTCTTTTCAGTAGAAGTAGTTTAAGTTCATGCATTTCACATCATTAGAAGTAATGGCATCATTTCTAGACACTTGCACTCCCACCATTGCATCATAGAGGTTAAGCTAGTCAGATTAGGTTTTACTAGGGTTTCCATGTTTTGGTTGGCTTTCAGTTCATTTTTGCAAAGTAGATTAATTTCCTTCGAGATAGCCTTCGTCCATCATTTAGAAAGCTTCTTCTGAGAGCCTATAGAAGTTGTCTTGAGCCCTAGCAGACTTGTGCCAGCTGACCAAGTGACAACTGCGACAAGAGCTAGTACTTGTGCATACATCACCGTCGCTTCCAAGTTTGTGCGAACTACCGGGTTGATAAAATTAGAGATAGGAAGCCCCAGGAGTTGTAGCATTATTTGCTACAATACTGGAGCCCACCAATCACAATGGATCAATAGTAATGAAAATAACTCCAAATAAAAAAAAAGAGATTCTCAATCACAAACATCTACAAGAACACTGGAAGTAGTGGGTTAGAAATCCCAATTAACAAATACTTCTAGTGTGGCCAATTGTTTAGACTAGATGTGATCCATCTCGATACTAAACAATGACAAATTTCAACTGTCAAGATTAGAAATTCCATCCGATATATAGGCAGTTATGAATGATAAAACAAAGTTTATATTTCTAAACATCCACAACTTTCACATTTTCTTCTACTCATTAAATGACATTAAATGTTATGAAACCTGCTCATAAAAAGATAGAAAAGAAAGATCAATGCCTTATAAATAATCCTCTTCGAGGGAGAAACCTCCTTTACATTACACAAATGAACAATTCTTAGATGATACAAATGACAAGACCTCCTTTCTATATATAGGAGTCTAAGGGGTTATAATATAATCAAAGCCGATATAAAAATAATAATGTAAGGGAACAACAATAACAATAGTGGGCTTCTATGGGGCACAATAATAACAATATGGGTACTACATGGGCACAACAATATAATAAGGGGGATGCACTAATAATAATAAAGGGTTACACTAGTAGTATAGGGACCTAACATGCCCCTCTCCTTCAAAAAGTGTTGTCCTCAACGCTTGAGTAGTTCTGGATGCTTCTATATAAATTTATCATCCTTCCATGTAAGTTCTTCCACTTGATGAGATACTCTGGAATTGATCGATTTCATAATTGTCGACTTCTTGGTTATGTGAATGCTTCAGGTTTCGATATGATTTTTCCTTCCTTGTCAAGTTTTGTCAATATTGTTGGAACTGGGATCTTCGACAGCCTTTGAATGAGTCCCACCCTGCTTCTCCATTCTTCCATTCATCCCTTGCTTTGTTTATCAAATTTTGTTGGATAATTATACCAACCTCTACCATTTCTGCAACCATACATTCAATTTCACTCCTTTGGGAATATGGGTATCTATAAGGCCTAATGTTTGGAGGAACACTTCCTGGAATCAATTGAATAACATGATCTTAATCATGAATATGTGGGAGACCTTTGGGAGTCTCAAATAACTTGGAATGATTGTCCAAGACTTTTTGGAGATTTGGAGAAATATATGATTTCGATGTGGGAACCTTTAACGAACATAATTATGCAATTACGCCTCGTTGTTGTTTCTTTAGAAGCTTTGTCATTCCATTAGAGCTAATTATCTTTCTTGGTTTCCCTGTGATATCCCTTAATTCAACTTCCTTTCCTTCTGAAGAAAATTTCATGAAAAGTTCTTGAAAATTAAAAGCTATTGTACCCAAGGATTGTAGCCATTGGACTCCTAGTACAACATCAACACCACCCATTGGAATGGAAAGCATTGGGCTATTCAATACATATTCTCCCATGGATAGCTTGATATTATGGAACTTTCCAAAGAAATTTACGGTTCCTCCACATACAACCATCACTTGAAACTTTGGTGCTTGATACAAGAAGCAATTCAATTCCTTGCTATCTTACAATGAATAAAATTATGGGTACTACCCAAATACATCAATGCTATTGCCTTTTTCTTCTTGATATGTCCTTTTATCTTTATAGTTTGAGGAGTGGTAATTCCGATCAATGCATTACAAGATATGGTCGGATTCATTTCTTCTTTCTCTGGGGTTGGTTCATGGTGAGTATCCTTTTCTTTTGATGTTTCTTGATACTTTTCTTCGTGATATTTCACTGTTTGAACCTTCGTCTTCTTGATATGTTCTTCTATCTTGAGAGTTTGAGTGGCAATTCCTTCCATTGCAGTACAAGATATGGTTGGATTCATTTGTTCTTTCTCTAGGGTTGGTTCTTGGTGTATATCCTCTTCTTTTGATGTTCCTTGATCCTTTTCATCATTAGGAGGCCTTTCTTGTAGCATCTTTGTCCCACCTTCCTTCAAACCTTCCATGTCTTCCTTCAAATCTTCCATGCCTCTCTTCCAATATGCTTTCATATCATCGATATCAGCTTCAATGGCATAGATAAAACTATTTATCTTTTGCTTCTCTAGAATATCATTACCGTTATATTCAATTTTTGAAAGTCCTCAATGCGATTTGCCATTGAACCCTTTTGTTTGAGATTTATCAATTGGCTAAAGAAGGTATTTCTCTTTGTATCCTCATAATGTGCTATCATTTCCTCCGTGAAAATTGACCACGTGATAAGTGGTTTACAAGAACAAAGCCCTTTATACCATAAAAATTGATTTGGTTATAAATAATTAGATGCAATACGTACCTTTTTGAATAGTGGTACACCATGTAGATCAAAATATTTCTCCATTTGTAGCAATTTACCAGATCCTTGCCATCAAACTTCCTCATCTCGCTTTTTCTTGATTTTAGGAGCTGGATCTTGAAATGATTGTAACTTTGTAATTTCAGATCTCCAAGTTCTGAAATTTCCTCCATCAGTAGCCCTTTGAATCCTCTTTCTAACCCCGAAATTCTGATTACGATTGGATTCTGTAAGGAGGAGTTACGTCAAATCTTCCACGATTACCTGATTATAGACTGGTTCAGTAGAGCGAACTTGTACGAAGTGCCACATGTCACTGTTTCAACCTTAGGACCTGAAACCGATACAAAGAAAATGATAGTCCATCATCTTTCTGCAGCTTCTTATGCAATTTCAATTTGATGCTCAGATAGAAAGTTATGATAAGTTTCCCAAGGTCACCTGTTTAGGATGTAATTCGGGAGCCTACAAAAACCCTAAAGGTCTTGTATTGTATCTCAGACAATATAGCGATCCAATATCTGAAATTCAGGCCCGAGATTCATCACAATTGCGGCTCAAATGGGTCTTAATTTCAGAGTCTGAAACTTCGCAAAAAAACAAGTATAGCGAAAATTCCACAATGACCTATTTGACATGGAATTCTGGAGTTTTCAAAAACCCTAACTTCCTCAGGCCATATCTCCGAACATATAGCATGAGAAGATCTAAATTTTGGAGTCACGGTTCAGAACGATTTCAGGTCAAATGGGTTCTTTTTATAGCTTTTGCAACTTTGTCACGGAAAAGTTATAGCGAACATTCCATGATGACCTGTTTGGAGTAGTGAAACCCTAGAATCCAAAGCTCTGATACCAAATGTTATGAAACCAGCTCACAAAAAGATAGAAAAGAAAGCTCAACACCTTAGAAATAAGCCTCTTCAAGGGGGAAACCTCCTTTAAATCACACAAACGAACAATTCTTGGATGATACAAATGACAAGACCTCATTTCTATATATAGGAGTCTAAGGGGTCATAATATAATCAGAGCTGACATAACAATAATAATGTAAGGGCACAACAATAACAATAGTGGGCTTATATGGGGCACAATAATAACAATATGGGTACTACATGGGCACAACAATATAATAAGGGGGATGCACTAATAATAATAAGGGGTTACACTAGTAGTATACATACCTATCATTAAACCCAAGATGGGTGTAATACAACCTAAGTAGATTGGATGATTAAGGAAAAGACAAACATTGCATATCTTCACCAACATAAAGTAATGATTTTGATCACGCACTTTGACACAATGGCATGGGTCGCTTCACTATAGGTTCTAACCTCGCACAGAAATTACCTACATACAAATTCTAAAAACAGAAAATAATCATTGGTGAGAGCATAAAACATAAAACAGTTATACATAGATATTTTCCCCTGGATCCCAAAACTGGGACTACTAGATTGATTTTTCATTATATTCCTTTCAATGTTACAATACATACATATATATATATATATATATATATATATATATATATATATATATATATATATATATATATATATATATATATACATGTTGAAGCATCCATAAACCCCAATACATAACCGTAGTTCCCTTGACTAGATCTACAAAAATACCCTAGATAGAAAACCATCATGCCCAAAACCATGTGCGAAAACTATGCACAAAACCATAGGTAGGTTTGCCCACCTAATATAGGGTCCAAAAAACAAGTTTCCTGGGGCGCTGCCCCAGACCCCGTAGAGAGGGTATACTTCTCCCCTAAACCCCTCGATAGGAGGGACTTCCATCGCCCTGCTACACCCGACACAACGAATAGGGGGCACTATCCCCCCCGCACGTGGGGCTAGTTGTGGAAAGAATATAACACACACACAACTTTCACTAGGATCATTGAAATGTTGGGTTGCTCCGCCTTTCAAAATGAAATGGTGTTGGGTTTGATTGAATCCTTGTTGTGTTCAAGGGATAAAATTTAAGCCCTAATTACTTATTTTCTCTTTAAGTGGACCAGAGTCATAGGACTAAGGGAATAAAGGATCTAAGATTCAGGTGGTTGGAACCTCGATTCACTTATCACCTAACCGACTTGTCACATGGAGTGGAGAGCAAAAACAACGCAGAGGTTATCAACAATTGTGGACGCGAGGAGAAATCAACAATATGGATTGATATTAGGAGGGTTTCTTTGTGATGTTAGTGGGATGGGGGGGGGTATAAAGGCTTGGACTTGCTATTTTTTCCATGGACGACATGGATTAGAGGGGAGGAGATCAATGGCTATAGTCAATAGCAAACCCCCCTAGGTGTGGAGGGTACAATAGAGGGGGGTGCACTGTGGTTAATCAACCACAATTGGGTTTACATGCCGGGGTGAGGATATGAACCCCAAATTTTGATTTCACTATACTCCGATACTTTGAGGGATTGAACTCCAATTTTCATATCCTGATCTCTCAGTCTTGTTGCACCATTCTGTGTTAGGCCTTCGAACTCATGAACCTCAAGCTGAATATTTGATGATATGAACTACTAATGTAATTTCTAAATCCGAGTGGGTTTCAAACCATGAAACCCCAAATTTTATTTCAACATGGAATCTTGCAATCTTGTATCAGGATATAGAAGAAAAGGAGGGGGGGCTGTAGGATTAGACCCCAATTTTCACAAAATGTTTATCACCAATATGAACTCGGTTAAGTAGTGAGTTAGACTATAGATTCTTCAGAGCCTGACTTATGCAAGCTAATAGGAAGGGAAATTAACAATGATAATAAAATAGGATAATATCAATTTCATTACAAATAATATTATAAAGTTTGGATGATGTTCTCGGAATCGTTCCCCTACTCTACTCTTGGCTCTATCTCATACTCTTTCTTTTGGTTTGTCTTCCCATCGTCATAGGATACTATTGTCTACATATATATTTCTAAAAGAGGAAAACATCCTCTAACAGAAAAAGGGAGGCTACTTTCTAGTAGTGCCTCTTCTATGGTTATATCCAAATATTTTCTAGAAACTCGGCTAACTAACTACGCATATTTTTCCCATAAGGGACACTCTTAAGTAAATATATACATGGAGTGTCCATCAAGGGAAAAAGAAAAAAAATGTTTAGGATGCTCTTGCATCACACTCCCTTGGAACAAAATGTTTCCATGGACCCCTGTCTGTGAGGAATTTTATAATTTGACCACACTTCTAGATCTCTGCAACATTCATCCAAGTTGCACCTTCTTTTGGGAGTCCCTTCCATTTAACCAAGTATTCATACTATTCCTTCTTCCTGGTCCTTTTGGCAATACTCCAGTCTAGGATCATCTCCTTTTGCAATTTCTTAACTATATGTATTTTTTTTTTCCACAAAAACTTCTCTTGATCATCCTCTTTCTTGTCTTCAAGTTCCCTATAAGGGTACAAATCTACTACATTAAAAATTTGATAAATCCCTATGTTAGAAGATAAATTAATTTAATACTAATTAGCTAAAAACTTCCTCAAGATTTTGTAGGGTCCAATCTTCTTCAGCATCAGGTTGTTATATTCATGTTTTGGAAATATTTCTTTCCTTAAGTGTGCTAGAACCAGATCTTTGATTTTAAGATTTACTTCCCTTTTCTTGAGGTATGATCTTTGCTTGTATCTTTAGCTACTTTATTATAGATGTCCTTTAATTAGTTCATGTAGAATCTACATGGTTGTGGTAAATTCCTCTGCATTAGCGCTTCACATTTCTTCTTTACCCAAGTTCCTAAGTTCAGAGATGCCTTTGGGGTGCATACCATTCATAATCTGGAATGGGCTTCTTCTTGTGTTTTTTTTATGTGAGTCATTGTAGGTAAATTTAGCTTGGGGAAGAACTTGTTCCCACTAAATTTTGTGTTTATTTACTAAAATTCTTAGCAAATTTCCCAAGATATTGTTAATCACTTTAGTCTACATATTTGTTTAAGGGTGATAGGCTAATTTGTATGCAAGCTTTTTCCCAAGCTTCTTCCAAAAATTCCTACTGAGGTGCCCAACAAATTATGTCTTAGCCTGAGACTATGCTTCTAGGTAGCCCATGTAGTCTCACAATTTCTTTAAAAAATAAATTTACAATGTGTGTGGCATCATTAGTTTTTGAACATGGTATAATGTGTGCCATTTTTGAGAATTTTCCCACAACTACAAAAAATGAATCATTTTTTCTATGAGTTCTAGCAAACCCAAATTGAAATCCATATTAGTGGCATCCCATGGTCTTCTTAATATGTGTAGTGGTTCATATAAACCAACTTTTTGTTGCTTTCCTTTGGCATATTGGCAGATTCTACATTTGTCCACAAATTTCTTAACATTAGATCTCATACCTAGCCAATAATAAAAAGAAATCAACTGAGCATAAGTATTTTCATGGCTAAAATGACTAGCTAGTCCTCTATTGTAGTTTTATTTTAGAAACATGTCTCTCATCGAACCCTTTAGAACTCACAAACAATTGCCTTTAAATAGGAGACCTTCCTAAATCATGTATTTGATCCAAGGACTTCGATCCTTGATTATGGGATTTTCACAGGCTTCATAAATTTCTTTAAATTATGGATCCTCCTTATACATTTCTTGGAGTTGTTCATATCCCAAAGTATTGATTTGGAGTTCTTGCAAAACCAAACATCCCCTACTCAAAGCATCCACAACTTAATTAGCATTTTCACTAATATGTTTAAAAAAAAATAATATATTATACCCATTTGGCATTTCTTTGGTTCAAATTCTCCTACCTTGTTATGAATTGTAAGGAATGATTATCGATGTACAAAATAAATTCCTTAGGAATAAGATAATGTCTCCATTTATTTAAATATTGAATTATGCATAAAATTCCTTTTCACAAGTAGAATATTTTTATTTTATTTCTTTTAGTTTTTCACTAAAATAGGCAATGAGCTTGTCATCTTAGTTGAGAATGACGCATATATCCATTCCACTGGCATCACATTTCACTTGAAAGGGTTTGTGAAAATCAAGTAGCGTTAGGACTAGTTGTTTTGTTATTTTCTCTTTCAATAGGCTGAATACTTTTTCAGGTGTTTTTGTCCATTTAAAGGGTTGGTGTCCCCTTTTAATGGCTTCCACTATTGATCCACACATATGGCTAAAGTTTTGAATCAACTTTCGATAAAATATAGCCAATCCATGAAAGATTCGTACCTCATGGATATTATTTGGAGAAGGCCAATATTAATCGATTTTATCTTCTTTGGGTCCATGTTCAGCTGTTTTGGAGAAACTGCAAAGCCCAACTAGACTAGTTTGGTTTTTATAAAAGAACATTTTTCTAGATTTATTAAAATCTTTTCTTGATTTAGATTCCTTACCACCAATCTTAAAAATCTAAATTGCTCTTCTCTATTTCTATTATACACAAGGATATCATCTATATAGACAATTACAATTTTTTCAATGAAATACTTAAGGATCTCATTCATGAGCCTCATGAAAGCATTGGGGGCGTTAGCTAAGCCAAAATGCATAACCAACCTCTCATATAGCCCATAATTAGTTTTTAAGGATGTTTTCCTCTCATCACCGTCTATCATTCTAATACGATGATACCCACTTTCTAAATCTATTTTTGAAAAGAATATTTCATTATTCAAAAACTCCATTAAATCATCCATATGATGTAAAGGAAATATGTACCTAGTTGTTATCTTGTTTATTTCCCTATAATAGATGCACATTCTCCACCCTCCATATTTCTTTGGGCTCAAAACTGATGGTACAATGCAAAGACTTAAGCTTTCTCGAATTAATACATTGTCCAACAGATATTCGACTTATCTTCTAAATTCTTCATTTTCCCATGGTATCATTTTATAAGTTTCTTTAATCGGTAGACTTGCTCCTGGAATCAAATCAGTATGATGAATAATACTTCTCATAGGTGGAAATCTATTAGGTAATTCATCAACAATAATAGCAACAATTTCATTCAACGTCATTTCTATTTCATTAGATAGATCATCTAATTGTGTATTAGTAAGCACTACCTCATTTTCCTTTTTGATCTCTTACAGTAGCTCTTTCCCATTCACCATCAACATTTGGATCTGCTTCTACCTTTGTCCCTTCATCATTTAATGGAAATAAGACATGCTTACAACCATCTTTTTCAAGGATGTATGTATTTCTTCTCCATTGTGTACCACTCTCCTATTATACTGCCATGGTCCTCCCAACAAAATGTGACAGGCATCCATAGGAATAATATCACATAACACTTCATCTCTATAACTATCGATTCATAATTCTACCCTTCTTTGTTCACTTATGAAAATTGGATGTCCTTTTTGCAACGAGGACACTTTTTGTGGAGTAGAATATGCCATTTTCAAAAATCCTAGCTTCTCCACCATCTCTATAGAGACCAAATTGTTAGTTTTGTTGCTATCAAAAACTATTTTGCAATATTTTCCTTTGGATTTACATACTATCCTGAATAAACTTATTCTTTGTGCTGGTTCTTGACTCTCCTTCTATGCTTTAACCCAAAAAAAAATTCAACCTCAAGGATTCACCTCTTTCAAAAGTTTCTTCCTTTGTTTTAGAATTTGGTGCCTCTTCTTTGGATTCTACAACGTTAGCCTCTCTTTAATTTATTGTCTTACGTTTAGGAAAATTCTATGACATATGTCCTGTCTTTCCATATATATAACACCTTACTTGTTAGGTCCCTATAATAATAGTATATTCCCCTTATTATTATTGTTAGTGTAGCTCCATATTGTTATTTTTGTGCCCATGTATTCCCCATGTTGTTATTATTGTGCCCCATAGAATCCTACTATTGTTAATGTTATTACCTTACATTATTATTGATATGTAGGCTTTGATTATATTGTGACCCCTTAAACCCCTATATATAACAAGGAGGTCTTCTCATTTGTATCGTCCAAGAATTTTTCATTTATGTAAAGTAAAGGAGGTTTCCCCCTTGAAGAGTATAATTTCTAAGTCGTTGATCTATCTTTTGTGCTATTTTGTGAGTTAGTTGCATAACATTTGGTATTAGAACTTTGGATTCTAGGGTTTCGCTTCTTCAAACAGGTCATCTTGGATTTTTCTCTATAACATTTTTTAGACGAGGCTTCAGAAGTTGAAATTGAAACCACGTAGAGCCGAAATATTAGTGAACATCTTGTACGAATTTCACCCCTTGGTTCGCTATATTTTTGGAGATATGATCTGTGGAAGTTAGGGTTTTTGCAGGATCCAGAATTTAATCTCAAATAGGTGACCTAGGGAAAATCGCCATAAATTTCTCTTTGAGCATCATATTTGAATTTAGTAATAAGTGAATGAAAATGAATGGACTGTATATTTTCGTGTATTATTTTCAGAGCCGAAGGTCACAACAGTGACAAATGGAACTTTGTACAAGTTTTCTCTACTTAACGAGTTGATAATCAGGTCATCATGAGAGATTGAGCGTAACTCTTTATTGAAGAATCCAATCTTGGTATGACTTGTGGGGTTGGAAATAAGACTTAGAGGGATACTCCAGGATGAAATTTCAGACCTTGGATATCCAAAATTACAGGTATACAACAGTTTCAATCTTGAGCTCCTAAAAAGAAAGAAAAATGTGCGTATTTTTTAATTTTGCATAACTTTTGTTTGAAAAATCAGTTTGAAGTGATTCAAAGAACATATTGAAGCATAGATATAAGTAGTTAGTTTTCAAATGCGTCCAAAACAAAATAATTATACACCCATTAAGCGCTAAAAAATCTCTACTATGACGCATGAAGAGGAATAATTGCAACATGATATATCAAAGTTATGGGATCAAGTGCAACAAATTTCACTCTCATAAAGAGAACTCAAAGATAACATGGATGGATTAAAAGGGGACATGGATGGCTTATAATGGGACATGGGTGGTATACAAGGTAACATGGAGGTTTTTAAAGTAGACATAGATACAATGAATGTCATGTTGGAAGGGTTGACAAAGTTGTTGCAAGAAAGGCTTCCCGATGGCGATAAGGTAATAGAAGAAAATCATGATGAGGACAAAATGACTATGAATTATGGTTTGAGAGACTCCAATGTGGGGTTTAAGCGATCAAGTGATCAATTTTAAGCTCAAAAATGAAAGTTACCAAAACTTCTTAAAACCAATTCCAAATCGAAGAGCTCGTCGATCTGAATCTAATGCAACTTGAATTGTTCAAAACCGATATCATATGCTCTCAATATCGCGTTCTTATCATTTTCCCGTACAAGAAAATTTTGCAGTACAATATCTGTAAAGTCCATACATTGACTAGGTAAGGTGACTGAAAAGGCTGACTATACATATTTGGCCAATGGCAAGTTGACAAGTGTCCAAGTGTGATTGGTTCAAAATTTTATTTTTTTCTAATTGGTCGTTTGATGACAAATGAGTGGGAGCCACATGGGCCAATGGTGGGTAGCCACGTGGCCTCCCAATGGTTGACCAAAATTTTATGTTATGGGTTGAACTGGCCCACAAGAATTGAACATGGGACCCCCAAGCCAATAGTCCAACGAATTACAACTATGGTTGCACTATGTTTCTTGTTAAATATAGTGCAAAGGCACTATATAAGTTTTGCACATATGTTATTCAGGGGAAGCGGCCAGGGCTAAGCCCTAGCCCCGACCACCCCATGCCCACGAAACCGCAAGTAGGGGAGCCTAGGACTAGGGCTTAGCCCCAGTTCAAGGTCTCAATGCCCACAACAACAAGCCACTAGACCACTAACATAGACACGGAAGCTCTAAGGAGTGGGGGCGGAGAAAAGGGCCTAGCCCCAGTCCCATGCCACAACATACAACCATGGTGGAGATTAGTGGAAGGCGTTGGCTTAGAGGGTGCTAAGTTAAGGGGGCCACCCCAAGGTCCGATGGAACATAACGTGACTGACGTGGATGCAAAAGGCACTCGGTGGAGGTGTTAAGATGTGGGGGCCATCCCCAGGTCTAAGTGACCTTATGAGCTGACGCATAGGAGTTTAGGGGCCTGATGGGAAGGGCGGGCATTAAGGCCTAGCCCACAATCTTATGTGCCCACACGACCTTCATTTTCAGTCTGCAAGGGATATTGGGCAAATTAAATATCCAACAGAATGCATCAGTGAAGGGCTAAATTGTTGTTCCATCAGCGATTTTTCGAGCGGATTTGTAGGACAGTTAGTGAGAAGGGAAAATTTGTAGGATGGTTAACAGTTAAGTTCATGAGAGAGCTTGGAAGCTCATAATTTTTTTTTTTTTGTTGTCAAAATTGCGCTCAAAAAGAGGCTTCTTATGGGTTTTTGGATGTTTTGAATCCATTGGTAACCTCCAATTTTCTATTTGAGCACATATACAAGGTATTTTTGTAGGTTTCAAACTAAAGTTGTATGGATTAGTCAGGGTTTGGAAGCAATTCTAGGAAGTATTTGAGCATGGAGAAGACCTTGTAGGGGTATTCTCACTTTCAGAAGGCTTTTGTAGCAACTGTACCCAACAAGGTTCAACTTAGGTTTAACTTCTCTTAATATGCAATTATGTTTATGTGCTTCAATGTGGAATTGAAGTATGCACATGATGTTTTTAGTTCATTTCAGTTGAAGTATATCATCTTTGTAGGAGATATTTTGAGTTGTTGCTATTGTGAGAGTTCTTTGTAGGAGAACATTACCTTTTAGGGGTAATAGCCACATATTTATTTGTGACAAATGTTTATGTACTTCATTGATACTGAATATATGAGTGGTCTAGTCATGTTGACAGGCTCAGAGATGTAGCCAGGAGGGGTGAGCTCTGTCAACAAACCTTTTGTCTTGATCTTCTTTATGCTTGCATGGTTTATGTGTTATTATGTTCATTATGTTTAGTTACATATGAATATTGATTCATGATTTGAAGAGTCATTGTAAAAACTGTTGTTTCAAGACCCATTTTAACCTTGCAAAGCATTGACACGGTCCTAATTTTTGTTTTATTTGATTTTGGGAAAAGAGGAAGAAATCACCTAATCCAATTTTAGATCAATTTGGTATCAGAGCACCAGTTGACCAAGTTGTAAGAATGGGAAACAACAAGAATCTCCAAGAGCTAGAGGAGCAGAATTTGGCTCTTTGGATGGAAAACATAGAATTGATAAGGATGTTAGAGATAGCTTAAGAGGAGAATAGACACATGCGTTTTGTATCGTAGAAATTTTTTGATGAGAAAGTTACAGAAAGTTCAACTCCTGCACCAACAAGGGAAATCTCTAGCACGAGGCCAGTATGTGGTCATGGTTCAAATAATGGTTTTGGACCATATGTGGAAGATGTTTCATGGGAATTTTGTAAACATATTCAAGAAGCACACCATATGCTAGTGGATAAGAGTGGGGGGCTAGAGTCATCTACAAGTTGGCCATTATCTTCATCATTAGAAGTTGAAAGCATGAATGAAAAATTTAAGGAGGTAATTAGCATCTCAAGTTCCACTATTTTCATTTATATGCATAACAACTCTTTTGTGGCATTCGAACAACATACCAAGGGCATATGTATGAAGTCAGTTTCCCAGATGAGATATGAAGGTGGAGGCCTTGGAAAAAATGGTCAAGGTATTACCAATCCAATTATGGTTGAGAACAGACAAAATTACTAGGGAATGGGATATAATCGAAAGGAATTTGGAGAATGCTCCAAACAACTTGAGGTACATCAAACATTTGAGCATGAGATGTCACCACATTGTGACAACCATCAAAACTGCAAATCTAGAGACAGGTATAACTCTCAAGAATGTTTTTAGATGCATGGAAATGTTTAATACTTGTGGAATAAGTACCCTTGTACATTTTGTGATGCTTTTGACCATTGTGTGTTTGTATGTTAGCAACATATGATAATGGTTAAACGAATGAACCAAAATTTTGGCATCAAGCATAATGAATTTCTTTCGCATGAGAGAACTTCTATGTTAGCAAAAAAGAAGAAGTTTTTGTGTGCTCATTGCAAAGAGCATGGACATGACATTGAACGATGTTGGAAGTTACATCCGGAACTTCATTCAAAGAAAGGTAAATAGATTACGTTGCATAATGCAAGGGAAAAAAAGGTAGCAAAGAGGACTTTCCACAATCCTAAGTGACCTTCAAGACAAGATGGTGCAAGAAGAGAACCCACAAGCCTAGGAGTGGCAAAGTTTGGGTACACTTATTGTAAATTTGTTTTGTAAAAAAATTGTAAATAATTGTTGTCATTACCTGTTTAGGTACTTTTGTAAAGTGAACATTCATTGTCACTATGTTCAAAAAGTAGATCTTTTTCATTGATGTATGTATTGACTCATTATAGTCCACATGTTTAAGGAATTTTATGAATGTACAAGATTTTCATTCAAAGTTGTCTACAAATTGTCATATGTTCATTGATACAAGTATTCAAATTGAAAATTGTGTGAATTGAATCTTTGTTTTTAAGATTGTACAATATGACTATGTATTGTAGGCAAGCTCAATCATACCATGGAAAATTTTACAACAGTGTACATTTTATGTACAAGCTCAACTTGAAGACGTTAAAGAAAGTTTATTTTATTTTTGATTTCCAAGATGGGGTCAAGTTTATCTTCAACAGTGTAACTTCAAGATGAAGTGGTTTTGGAACGGTGAAAATATGAGCTCAAAGAGAATGTTCAGATTCCACTCATCAATATTTTGTTCCTGCAACATCGATAAGAATGATGCCTCAATTCTTAATAAGACAATAGGTCTTCATGAGGATGATAAGTGAAGTGCCTTGATTAGGGCTGGAAGGGCACCAATTGAAAATTCTGCAATTTGGAGTGAGTTTTTGGGTATTTTTGAGTTCAATCCTCTTTATATTGACTAGGGAAGTAAAATTTTGGAGACCAAAAGTTCCTAGTGAGGAGGTGTGATAAGGTGATTAATTTTAAGCTCAAAAATGAAAGTGCCCAGAAAGTTTTGAAACTGATGCGAAATCGAAGATCTTATTGATCTTAATCCAACCCAACTTGAATCGCTCAAACCGATATTGTATGCTCTTGATATCACATTTTGATTGTTTTCCCAAACATGTAAAAATTTTGCAGGTACATTGACTGTGCAGTTCATACTTTGATTGGGTAGGTTGACTATACGTATTGGGCAAATGGCAGGTTGAAAAGTGTCCAAGTGTGATTGGTTCAAATTTTATTTTGTTTTGATGGGTGGTTTGATGGACAATGAGTGGGAGCCACGTGGGCCAATGGTGGGTAGCCACGTGGCCTCCCAATGGTTGACCAAAATTTTATATTATAGGTTGAAATGCCCCACAATAATTGAACACGAGACCCCCAAGCCAACATTCCAACTACTTACCACTACGATCGCGCTATGTTTCTTGTTAACTATAATGCAAAGGCACTATATAAGTTTTTCACATATGTTATTTGGGGGAAGGGGCTAGGGCTAAGCCCTAGCCCCAGCTACCCCACAACCACGAGACCATAAGCAGGGGAGATAAGGGTTAGGGCTTAGCCTCAGCCTAAGTTCCTGACACCCACAACAACAAGCCACTGGACTGCTACCATATACATGGAGACGGTAAGGAGTGGGGGAGGAGAAAAGCACCTACCCTCAATTGAATGCCACAACATATAACCATGGCGAAGATTAGTGGAAGGTGCTAGCTTGGAGAGTGCTAAGTTAAGGGGGTGATGCCAAGGTATGATGGACCATAATGTGACTGACGTGGATAAAAAAGGAGCTTGGTGGAGGCACTGAGATGTGGGGGCTATCCCCAGGTCTGATGGACATTATGTGACCCAACACATAGGAGTTTAGGGGCCTAGCGGGAAGGGTGAGCAGTTAGTCCAACCCTTAGCCCCGTGGTGCCCATGCAAGTACTTACCTAAAGTTTAAGGGCTTATCATGTGGGGGAGGGAATTACGGCCCAACCCATACCCTTATGTATCCACAGGACCCTGATTTTTGGTCTCCAAGGGTCATTGGGCGAATTAAACATCCAATAGAATGCATCGGTAGAGGTTCAAATTGGCACTCCATTAGTGATTTTCGGTGTGGATTTGTAGGACAAGTAGCCAGAAGGGTGATTTTGTAGGATGTTTAACAGTCAAGTTCATGAGAGAGCTTGGAAGCTCATAAGGTTTTGAGTTTTTATCCAAATTGAGCTCAAAAAGAGGTTGCTTAGGGGTTTTTGGATGTTTTGAATCCATTAGTAACCTCTGATTTCTGATTTGAGCACATCTATAGGGTATTTGTGCAGGTTTCAGACTAAAGGTGTATGGATCAGTCAAGGTTTGGAAGAAGTTCTGAGAAGTATTTGAGCATGGAGAAGACATTGTAGGGGTATTCTCACTTTCAGAAGGATACTGTAGTAGTTGTAACTAACAGGGTTCATCTTAGGTTTAACATATCTTAATATGAAGTTAAGTTTATGTGCTTCAATGTGGAATTGAAGTATGCACATAATGTTTTTAGCTCATTTCAGTTGAAGTATGTCATCTTTGTAGGAGATGTTTTGAGTTTTTGTTGTTGTGAGAGTTATTTGTAGGAGAACATTACCTTGTAGGGGTAATAGCCACATATTTTCCTGAAGCAAATATTTATGTACTTCATTGATATTGAATATATGAGTGATCTAGTCATGTTGACAGGCCCAGAAATGTAACCCAGGAGGGGTGAACTCCATAAACAAACCTTTTGTATTTCTCTTCTATATGCGTGCATGGATTATGTGCTATTATTTTCATTATGTTAAGTTACATATGAATATTGATTCATGATTTGAAGAGTCATTGTAAAACCTGTTGTTTCAAGACCCATTTTAACCTTGCAAAGCGTTGACACAATCCTAAGTTTTGTTTTATTTGATTTTGGAAAAGAGGAAGAAATCATCTAATAAAATTTCAGATCATTTAGAACCACTACATTCGAAAGATATAATGTGGAAGTTTTATGGCAATGATCCAGTAACATGGATACTACAAATGGAGCAATATTTTGATCTACAAGATGTGCAACCCTCACAAAAGGTACATATTTCATCTTTATATTTAGAACCCAATCAATTTGTATGGTAGATAAATTTTTTTCTCGTAAACCATTTCTCACCTGGTCAATTTTACGAAGGAAATGATAGCACATTATGAAGATACAAATTTATTAATCTCAAACAAAAGGGTTCAATGGCGGAGCACATTGAAGACTTCCCAAAAATTGAATATTAGGGTACTGATATTCTAGAGGAGCATAGGATTGATATCTTCATATGGACTTTAAAAGATAACATCCAACATGAGGTTCGCCTTTAGGAACTTGATTAATTGGAGAAGGCATTCAAGGTGGCAAGAAATGTTGAAAGCAAAATTATGGCAACAAGGAAGTCTACCACTCACAACTATAAAGATTGAAGTGTTGTTGCCCCTGGTCTTCCACAACCTACAAGTCCGACAACACAAAAATTGGAGGAAAAGAGAGCAAAAGAACTTTGTTACAGTTGTGATAACAAATACACTAAAGGGCACAAATGTGTTGAGAAGAAATTATTCTACAGATTGTGAAGAGGAGGAAGAAAAGGAACAAGAAACATCAAAAGAGGAGGATATACGCCAGGAACAAACCCCAGAGAAAGAAGAAATGAATCCAACCATATCTTGTAATGCATTGGCAGGAATTACCACTCCTCAAACTCTCAAGATAGAAGGATATATCAAGAAGAAAAAGGTAATAGTTCTTATTGATTTTGGTAGCACCCATAATTTTATTCATTGTAAGAGAACCAAGGAATTGAATTACTTCCTATATCTAGCACCAAAGTGTCAAGTGATGGTTGCAAATGGAGGAACTATAAATTTCTCTAGAAAGTTCCATAATATCAAGATAACCATGGGGGAATATATATTGAATAGTCTAATGATTTCCATTCCAATGGGTGGTGTTGATGTTGTACTAGGAGTCCAATGGTTACAATCTTTAGGAACGATGGCTTTTAATTTTCAAGAACTTTTCTTGAATTTTTTTTGGGAAGGAAAGGAAGTTGAATTAAGGGTTGTCACAGGGAAACTAAGAAAGATAATTAGCTCGAATGGCATGCCAAAGCTTCTGGAGAAAGAGAAATTGGGTGTCATTTCACAATTATGCTCACTAGAGGTTCAAACATCAAAATCATATATTTCTCATGATCTCCAAAAAGTCTTAGACAATCATTTCAAGGTATTTGAGACTCCCAAAGGCCTCCCACCTATTCTTGATCATGATCATGTTATTAATTTGATTCCAGGAAGTGTTCCTCTAAACATCTGACCTTACAAATATCCATATGCCCAAAAGAGTGAAATTGAATGTATGGTTGCAGACATGTTAGAGCTGGTATAATTCAACCTAGTAAAAATTCTTTCTATTCTCCAGTAGTATTGGTGCACAAGAAGGATGGATCATGGCATATGTGTCCAAATTATAGTTAGCTCAAAAAGCTCACTATTAAAGACAAATTTCCCATTTCTATCATTGATGAATTGTTGGATGAATTACATGGAGCAATTTACTTCACCAATTTGGATCCTTGTTCAGGATATCATCAAATTAGAATGAAGACTAAAGACATTTTGGAAACAACATTCAGAATTCATGAGGGTCATTATGAATTTTTGGCCATGCATTTTGGCCTTACTAATGCACCTTCCACATTTCAAGGTTTGATGAATTCCATTTTCAAACCCTTCCTTAGAAAATTTGTGTTTGTATTTTTCGATGATATACTAATCTATAGAAAGTATTGCAAGGATCATGTTCAACATATTGACAGGGTGCTCAAACTATTGAAGGAGAAAATATTATATGCAAAAACCTCCAAATGTTTCTTTGGAGAACACAAGCAAATGAGGGTGTTAAGGTACACCCTAACAAAATCAAAGCCATTAAGGAATGGAAAATCCCCACAACCATAAAGCATCTTCGAGGATTTCTCAGGTTGATGGGGTATTATATGAATTTTTTTAAGAATTATGGGAGAATAACAATAAATCTAACAACATTATTGAAGAAAAATGCATTTTCTTGGACTCTAGAAGCAACTAAGGCCTTTGAACATCTTAAAGAGGCAATGTGCCAAGAACTGATCTTAGCTATGCCAGACTTAAAAAAACATTTATTGTGGAATGTGATGCCTTAGGAAATGGAATTGGTGTCATTTTAATGTAATAAGGAAGATCCATTGTTTTTGAAAGTCGTCCAATCAAAGGAAAGTATTTACACAAACCTATTTATGAGAAGGACATGTTGGCAATACTACATGCATTAAATCAATGGATGCCTCACCTAATGGGAAGGCACTTCAAGGTAAAAACAAATCATGATAGTCTTAAATACTTTTTGGAACAAATATTATCTTCAGAAGAGGAGAAAAAATGGGTCACAAATATGTTGGGTTATGACTTTGAAATCATCTACAAAAAAGGGAAGCAAAATGTTGTTGCAGATGCACTCTCAAGAGACGATGAGGATGTAGAAGAACTTCTTTGTACCATTTCTATTATCTAACATGATTAGATAACCAAAGAAATGGATGAATGGAAGAATGATGAAGAGGTGTGCACATTCATTCAAAAGTTTCAGCAAGATCCCAATACTTCTGATACATTTAGTTAGAAAAATGATTCATTATGGTACAAAGATCGTTTAGATCTTTTGGAATTGCACACCTCCCCCTTAGGAGGGCACTCAAGATTTGTAAAAACTTAACATAGGGTCAAGAAGGATTTTTTTGGGATGGAATTAAATATAATATTCAGAATTTTATGGCAAAATGTTTGGTTTTCCAACAAAATAAAGTTGAGACAACGAAGACCCTGCGTCTGTTACAACCTTTAGCCATTCCAATTCAACGTTGGGAGGAGGTCTCAATGGATTTTATCACAGGTTTACTCAAGTCTCAAGGAAATAGTTTCATCATGGTGGTAATTGATAGAGTCACCAAGTATGCACACTTTTGTGTATTGTGTCATCCTTTTACATCTAGTGTAATGGCTATTGCATTTATGGAAATAATTCAAAAGCTACATGGAAACCCAAAGATTATTGTAACTGACATAGATCCCATTTTCATTGGAAATTTTTGGATGGAATTATTTTCTTGTCTTGGTAATCAATTAGCTCATAGCTCATCTTATCATCCCCAATATGACGAGAAAATTGAGGTTGTGAACAAATTTTTGGAATGATATCTTCATTTATTTGTGTCTAATAAAAAAACACAATGAGTCAAGTGGTCACCTCTAGCTGAATGGTGGTATAACACTTCCATACTGCAGCAAAAATGACCCCATTTATGGCACTTTATGGATATCATCCACCATCCATCACATCATCTTTAAGATAAAATTCTAAGGTTCAAGTTGTAGAAGATCACATTGAACATTAACAAAAAGTTCTACAACTCTTAAAGGATAACCTCACTCGAGTGCAGAATCAAATGAAACAACAGGTAGATCAACATCGCAGTGAAAGAAGTTTTTATGTAGGTGACTGGGTATTTTTACAGCTACAACCATATAAACAAATGTCCCTCAAGCAAGGTAAGAAGGATAATAAATTATCACCCAATTATTATGGTCCTTAATAGGTGTTACAAAAGATTGGTGCTATGGGATACAAATTGGAGCTTCCTGAATCTTCTTGAGTACACCTAGTTTTCCATGTTTCATGCTTAAAGAAGGTTATCAGTGAAAATTTACCAGTTCAAACATTGTTGCCAGAACTTGACGAGAAGGAAAAATCATATCTGAGCCTGAAGCAGTCATGAAAACAAGAACCTGACAACTACAGAATTAATTAGTTTCATATTCTGAAGATTCCACATGGGAGGATAAGAATTGTATACAGAAGCATCTGAAACTACTCAAGCATTTAGGACAACAATTTTTTGAAGGAGAGGGGCATGTTAAGTCCCTATAATACTAGTATATTCCCCTTATTGTTATTTTTAGTGTAGCCTCCTATCGTTAGTGACGTGGCCATGTATATCCCATGTTGTTATTATTGTGCCCCATAGAATCCCACTATTTTTATTGTTGTGCCCTTACATTATTATTGATATGGAGGCTCTGATTATATTGTGACCCCTTAGACCCATATATATAATAAGGAGGTCTTGTCATTTGTATCATCCAAGAGTTTTTCATTTATGTAATATAAAGTAGGTTTCTCCCTTGAAGAGGGTGATTTCTAAGTGCTTGATCTATCTTTTCTACTATTTTGTGAGCTCTTTGCATAACATTACTTCTCTTCCTCTAACTCTTGACAAGAATGTTTTTCCCATTTTTTCTCCTCCCATGCATGATTCACTCCTAGAGCTTCCTACTTCTTCCTCTAGAGTCTAGAATCTTCCTCAGCTAGAAGATTATTTTCCCTATGTTGGACTCCTTCCTTTACTTATTTGGCTTTGTTTCCTAGCAAATTTCTCCTCTGCTCTTAAAGATTCCTGATAGGCATCATCCACTGTCTTCAAGGGAAAGAGGCCAATATCATCTTGGATATCACAGCTTATGCCATTTATATATTTGACCACCTTTTCAAATCTTCCTCTATGTGGTCTTCTCTAATGTTTAGTCTTTAGAATTCTTCGGTGTACTCCTTTACTGTCATGTTTTTTTAACTTTGATTTTGCAGTTGCCTGAACAAATTCAGTTGTTAATCCTTAGGCATAAAATTAATTTTAAAATTGGCCACCATTTTTTCCAAGCCTTTAATCTTTGCTTTTCCTTTCTTCCTATGAGTTTCTTGCAGTTTGTCCCACCATAATTTTGTGTGTCCCTTTAGCTTGGTCACTACATATTGGGACTTTTGGTAGTCTTCTACAACTTTATCGCCAAAGTATTTATCCATTGTACTGGTCCAATCAAGAAACTCTTCCACATTTGAGTTTCCATCATATAGAGGCACTTCCAACCTTGTCCTAGATCCTACCTTGGTAACTAGCTTTATTAATTTCTCCTTTGTTGGTACTCCTCATGGGGCTCCTTCTATCTCTTCTTCTAAGCTTGTTCTTGAAATATGTAACTAGGTTGGATATTCATAATGGTATATGTAATAATTATTTTATGTATTTCACGAAAAAGAGAAAAATAAATTTATTATTTTTATTCTTGAGTCATGGGTTTCATGCTCAAGGGAAAATTATTTTTAGGTAAACCACCCATTGAGTGCTTCTAGGTTTTTCGTAAAGTTGATTGAGTCATTGTAATGTATTGAAGACCCATTTGGACATGTTAAATATTGTAAAAAAAAAATTATTGAGTCAAAATAGAGTCAAAAGGCCCTCCAAGGCTTCGTCATGGCACAAATATGAAGTTGACCTACAATTCGTACCCCTTACAAGCCTATAAATAAGAAGGAATTTGACCTCATTTGTATGCACACTCAAGAAAGTTCGATCTCCTCAAGATAGAACATGGAAAAGGATGAAGAAGAAGAAGAAGATAAATATTAAAGTTTTTGGGCCTCTCTCTCTCTCTCTTTCATTAGGGTTTCTAGAGTTACAGGACTAGGTGGAATTCTGAAGCTGCATCGAAGTTGTGAAGCTGCAAGGTCGAAGTTGTTAAGCTACAAGGTCAAAGTTGTGAAGCTACAATGTCAAATATGTGAAGCTGCCTCTGGATCAAAGCTGTGAATTTGTTAGGTCAAAGTTGTTGAAGCCGCATCAAGGTCAAAGTTGTGAAGCTACTAGGTTGAATTCATTGTAGTTGTTAGGTTGAAGTTGCAAAAATTGTTGCTGGGGTTGAAATTGTTGGAAGGTTGAAGTTTGTTGCTGGAATTTGTGTAAGGAAAGCTCATCAAGAAGGAAGGATGACTTCATCTTGGAGGGTCTTGGAATTTTTTGATTGAGGTTCTATAAGAAGAGAAGGATTCTAGTGGGTTTTCCTCTCAGTTGGAGAGGTTTTGGCCCTGGCTAATTGCTTATATATTATGTCCTATTGTCACATTGTTCTTTATGATTTGGTAGTTGTTTGATGATAGAGAACATTAATAATAATAATAAAATAAGAATTTAATCAAGTAAAGTAAAAACAAATGACAATAAGTTATCAAAGTAAGAGAAATCGCCTACACTTGTTTCCCCCTAGATTTCTCAACATGGTAGCAGAGGTAAAATGATTACATCAAGAAAGGAAACTTGAAGAAGGATACTCTTGGGTCGAAGTATAAAGAGATCATCTTGGAAACATGGAGAGAATCAAACAATACCTCAAAACCATAGCTCATCCAAAGAATGGTTCCACACTTAAAGCATTCTTAGGAAACTCACACATTGAACAATCATTATCATTAAGAAGGAAGGGTGAAGCACTTCTGGGTCTATTTTTTTGGGTTATATTCTCCACACGTGCAAAGTATTAAGACATAAAGTATTAAGACATCCCTCTACAACAACAAGTATCGAATTTCAACCACCATCAAGGATCAAGTTCCATGCTAGGAAAGGTCTCCTTTGCAAGCCAAAATAACAAGAAAAAGAAGTCAAGTGAAGTAGAAAGAAGGAAAATTTGTTAAACTTCTAGCCACACGTGTGATCTAGGGTTATTGCAAAAAAGGCCGAAATTTCAAAACTGCTACAACAAATCGAAATTCTGAAGAAGGGCCAAAATTTGATGTTGTGAAACAAGTTTAACCAGCATTGCCTTGAAGGAAGAAAAGTAGGAAAAAATGTTGTCATAATCATCATCAAGGAATTAATGAGATTTCCCTTTGAGCCAAGGATAACTTTTGAAGAAAGACATCTTCACCAAGAAGACTTTTTCTATTATCTAGATCATCATCAAAATCAAGAAGGCATCAAGTTCAAGATTTCATCATCTAGGAGTATCTTCACTTACAAGTAAGCATTTTTATATCTATATTTGAATATGTCAAAATGACTTCATATTGCAAGTAGAGCAACAAATTAGTTGGGTCATCAAAATTTCTTGCATAGAAGAAGAGGATATATTTGATCCTGATAGAAAATGAAGTCATTGGTCATATTAAGGGTTTAATTGTCGGAACAACAAAAGAAGAAGCTCAAGCTCTATCGGATCCATATATCAAAAGAAGAAGGAATAGCCTCATACGTTATGAGGGTGTTAGAAATAAGAGACCAACTCCAAGAGTTGGAGAAATAACATCTGACAAGGGAATGACTACCATAGTGCTCAATGCACTACCAGAGGAATGGGGCAACTTCACATGAAGAATCTATGGGAAGATAGAATCTACTCCATTCAATGAACTATGGTCATTATGAAAAATCAAAGAAACAAGGTCGAAGTCAAAAAATGATCAAGCAAGCAAGCTCAAGCATTTAAGAATGTAAACTTTGAAATGGGAACTATAAACTCAAAATGGGAACTCTGGCCAAAAAAACCCTGAAAAAACATGAAAAACAATCCTAAAAACGAAAAGTGTGTATGTTGGAACGATGGTTTTTTTTTAGGGTCAATTTTTAGCATGTTTTAAAAATGGCAGTGAAAATGATTTTTTTCTGAAATTTTTTTGCGAAAAATACCCTAAAAAAAAAAGTGTTGATACTAGAACGATGCTTTTTTTCTGTAGGGTCAATTTTCAACATTTAAAAAAATGGCAGTAAAACCAAATTTTTATGTGCAAAAAAAAAACTGCTTTTGAGGAAAAAAACACACTAATTTTTTTGGTAGAATAATAATTTTCTTTCCTAAGTATAATTTCAACATGTTTTAGTAATGACAATAAAGATAAAATAATGGGATCTAAAACACATTAAAATTCTATTAGTTTTCATCTATGTTATTAAACATATAATAGCATGACACCAAATATTGCTAAAATTCTAATTGTTTTCAACCATATCATTAAAGATACAAAAAAATTTGGAAACTTTTCAACCATAAAATTAAAAAACCGTGACATTATGAACAAACTACATGACTAAATTAATCAAAATGTCATTATTTTTAGATTGAATGAAACATAAATTATATCTCTAAGTTATTGTTGCATTGTAGATATTCTAAACAATAAAAATCATCATAATTAAAACATATAATCCAACAACATAAAAATGGCTCATAACTTTTTATTTAACACCATATGGAAATCAAAATTGTTATTTCAAGATATGATGCAAACATCAGTTATATAAACTGTCTTAGACAATTAATCAAAACCACTCATATTTTCTTGCACACCATCAAAATTCACATCTTCAGATGAATGACTGGATGTAGATGAATATGTTCCATATTCTTATCTTTCCTCAACTAGTGTCCGATCTGATTCCACATGCATGCCACCATTTCAGGTTTCAAAATTATTTTGGATCTACGACTGGTTTCAGTAGACTCCCATCTCAATGTTGTTCCTTCTAGTAACAACCTTTTCATAATCTCTATTGTCTTGAAGCGAAGAGCTCCTCTCTTTGTTAAATTGAAGTCATAAATAAGTATGTCAACATCCTCCAATTTTAAGAGGTCTGTGCGGCGACGATTTCTATTTGTACCCTTTCTTTTTCTCTTTCCACCAAATTTTTGATCATATACCATCTCTGGCTTATACACACCATTGAATGGGTGTGTATTTGTGGCATACCAACGTACTTCAACACTTGTAACATCTTCATTTTCTATAATGACCTTTATAACCTTAGCAACCCAAAATGGATATCCATTGGGATCTCCATATTCTAGCACTGTGATCATGCAACCCTCCTCAATATCCTGTACTGAACCCCTGTAAAGGTCTTCCATGGCTTCACATTGTGCATGAGATCTTCTGGAACCAATATACATCTCTCCTTCCTCTGCCTGTGAAGAATTATTAATACCATGAGATTGTTGTTGTTCAACAATGTTTCTTTCCTCATGTTCATTTAACACATTTTGTGGCCAAATAAATGGATTTTTCAAAGTTATATCTTCATTTGTTGTTATTGAAATGATATCACTTTGATTATTGAAAAAGGACTCCCACCAAACTGAATCAACAATATCAAAGTACTCATATGTATATCTAATACATTTTTTAATTTCTTCTAGGCAATCAGAATAATTTGTATCTCTATTCTGTCTGCGTGCATTATGAACTTCAGCAATTGATTGTAATAACAATATATTTGATGAAAATATTGGATGATCTGGAATGAACTTCAAAAATTCCAAACCTGATGGCGTGCCCATTCTGCAGTAGTTGAATACTTCTTGCCCCATATTAGTGTTTTCCCATCAATTTTTTTGATACGAAATTGATGTTGGAAGCTAATCATATGAAATTGATGTTGGAAGCTAATGTCATTAAGTTGTTCAGTGCATTTCTCCTCACCATGTGATCCCATAATAAACCTTCGCATGTCAACAGTTTCTTCTAACACATCAAAAGTAGGCTCTGGCATGTATGGTTTCTTAATACATTCAATTAATGATGGGAAGCTCCTAACTTCCTTCCTCCTCAATGTGACTGAAAAACGACTAAACATTTGATCAATATGGTCATGAGTGTGCCCAACAAGAATGAAACCAACCTTTACCTTCTGAAAAATTCTCAATTCAACAAGCATGTTTAGATATTGAAAAACAATCTGATTTTTGTTTTCATGACAAGTGTTTTTCAATTGTAGATATAAAAGTTCAGGAAGATTACCAGACCAATGAGAAAACACATCATGAATTATGGTTATTGTCATATTTGCATCATTATCAATATTTAGAGCTGTGAAGTACACCCTTGGCAACATTTTCACATTGAAGACCATACAACCAACCAAGTGATTCTGAATAAAAATTTTCTCCTATAAATTTTTCGGTGTGCGAAAAAAATGTGGTAAAAGTGTTTTCTTATTGTCCATAACATAAATTACCAAACCAAAATATTTATTTTGTTTATCATAACACTTCTTTCAATGCTTGTACAACTTTTTCCTTTCACTTGTTTGTTGTTCGCGATGCTCCTGAAGTTCTTTGACAATGGAATCTACACAACATAAAACAAAGTCATTAAGCAATATGTTTTCATAGTTGATGACTATAAAATTTCAAAAGTTAAAGGTATGAATGCTTATCTCTTTCTGACCCTTCACATTTATCCCTTTTTTATTTAAGATAAACACATGTGCTACAAATCCCCATCCTTGTCTTCTTAGGAATACAAACATTGTTGAATTCTTCCTTCCAAACCTTCACAAAATATTGATATGTAATAAATCGACCATGTCCCTCAACACCTTCTCCATATTCTTTGTATAAGTTGTAGATTTATCATCTTGAGAAATTATTTGGAATATGTATTGTCTCTCTATTTGGCATAAAATCTCCATGCTTTGAAAATAAATATTTCATCCATGACATTGCAGTATTTGATAATGGCCCAAACTGTCATTTATGACAAACTTCTAAATAATATGTGGGATCATTTTCCAATTTTTCTTAGATTCTTGAGAGATGAAAATTACCTATTGAATAAAACATTTTGGAAACCTTTCTATAGATAAATAAAGACCCAATATGATAATCATACCCTGACAATGTAGATTGCATGCACCCCACTAAATATGAATTTTGCATGCTTTTATTCATTGAAAAATATCTCTTCCTTTTCTCTAATGCAAACTTGAAATCCATATGTTTCAAGCAATATTTTTTACAACATTCACTTGAAATGAGAGCACTGATAGAACTTCTTCTCGTCAGATATTCTGCTCTACCCCTTGTATAACTAGAACATCTTGGATTGATACAAAAAGGTTTGCTCCTACTCCTCAATACAATATTTCCTGGCAACATCTCCATCATTGGATCATCATTTATATAAGCATTTTCATCATCATTCTGAGGAATGTTATACTCACTATGATCATCTGTGATTTTGAAATACTGACTTGGAGGATATTCTTCATCTTCCCCTTCTTCAGTACCATTGTCATAGTCCTTAGAGTTAGGACTAAATGGAAAATTTGACTCGAATTTTATTGGATATTCTTCATCATGTGCTTTATCAATGCTACTCTCATAGTCCATAGGATTAGGAATACGTCAAAAATGTGATTTTTTACTTACTAAAAATTCTACATCCTGCCCTTTATCACTACTACTATCATAGTCCTTAGGATTAGGACTAAGTGCTCATCCTATCCTTCGTCACTACTGTTCTCATAGTCCTTAGGATTAAGACTAAGTGGAAACTACGACTCTTTATTTATTTGAAAATATTCATCATGGTCTTCATCACTTCTCCTCTCATACTCCATAGGATTAGGACTAAGTGGACACTGTGACACTCTATTCATTTGAAATTCTTCATCATGTTCTTCACCACTGCTGCTTTCATAGTCCATACGATTAGGAATAAGGGGACATTGTGACACTATTCATTTGAAATTATTCGTCATGCTCTTCATCATTGCTACTCTCATAGTCCATAGGATTAGGTCTAAGTGGACACTGTGACGCTTCATTCTTTTGAAATTCTTCATCATGCTCTTCATCACTATTGCTTTCATAGTCCATAGGATTAGGACTAATTGGAAACTGTGACACTCTATTCATTTGAAATTATTCATCATGCTCTTGATCACTGCTGCTCTCCTAGTCCATAGGATTAGGACTAAGTGGACACCGTGACACTCCATTCTTTTGAAAATATTCATCACTGCTGTTGTCATAGTCCATATGATTAGGACTAAGTGGACACCATGACACTCCACTCTTTTTAAATTCTTAATCATGCTCTTCATAACTTCTGCTCTCATAGTCCATAGGATTAGGACTAATTGGACACTATGACACTCCATTCTTTCGAAATTCTTCATCATGCTCTTCATCACTGCTACTCTCATGGTCCAGAGGATTAGGACTAAGTGGACACCGTGACACTCCATTCTTTTGAACTTCTTCATCATGCTCTTCATCTTTGTTGCTTTCATAATCCATAGGATTAGGATTAGGTGGAAACCATGACTCTTTATTTATTTGAAATTATTCATCCTGTATTTCATCAATGTCGCTCTCATAGTCCTCAGAATTAGGGCTAAGTGGAATATTTGACTCTTTATTCATAGTGGAAGAATTTCCGTTATATTCATCAATATGAATAGAGTTGTTACACGACGAAGATGATGATGCTTCATAAAGAGAAACATCACTATTAGAATAATCCATGTCTTTCAAACATAAGAGGTTGAATGATACAAATGCAGACTCTCATAATGATAATATATGGCTTAAAGAATGAAAATTTCCCTCCAAAGTTTCCCTCCAAAAATTTTCGCCAAACATTTTCCCTCCAAGAATTATGTTTCATATATTTCCCTCCATAATTTTCTTCTACAAATTATTGAAAAAATTTAACTAAAATTTTATTATGAAATAAAACTTTTAAATTAAAATTGTAAACTAAATATTTTACCTAAATTAATTTATTACTGAAACTATATAATATCTACTAAATAATTGAATGTTTTTTTTTGAATTTTTATTATACCTTCTAGAACAAATTAATCCCACATTCACCGTGCTGTAAAACAATTACGTTATGTCCGCTTTATCATAGTTCCCTATATCTCCATAACAAAATTTACATGTTAAAGTTATTATAAAAACAAATTAGTCCCACGTTAACCGTGCGGTAAAATAATTCCATAATTTCTGCTATATAATAAATTTCATTATCACTATTCCTCACATCACATCAAGGTTTTTCAATGTTCGTTAAAAGACTTGGAGCGAATTTGTGGAGAAGCTACATTGCTATCAACAACATATTCAATGGAGGATTATTGCATTTGAAAGGTTAGTTTCTTTTTTTGTTGTGTGCAAAATTTAAAATTAAATAAGTTTAATGAAATTTAACTTTTTTTAGAAATTAAAAATTTCAATGATACAGATTTACCCACTATGTCTGCAGTGGGCATGGTGAGCTCGATCATGCTCCCAGCGGCCCAATAGGCCTGTGGGGGAGGGGCGGGGGGGCTGGCTTCCCAACCCCTCACCCCACCCTAGCGGCCCAATGGTCGGCCAGAGTGACAGGATGTTGGGCCGTCGCTCCGGCTGGCCGTTGGGCTGTTAGGGTGGGGCGGGGGGTCTGGCGCCCAGTCCCCCGCCCCACCCCGGTGGCTGGTCATTGAGCTGCCAAGGTGGGGCGGGGGGCTGCGCGCGAGGCCCCCCGCCCCACACTAGCGGCCCAACGGCCCGCCGTTAGGGTGGGGCGAGGGGGCTAGGTGTTGGGGCTGATTATTGGGCCACTGAGGTGGGATAGGGGGGATGGCGCCCGAATCCCCGCCCCACTCCGACAGCCCAACAGTCAACCCAGGTGACAGGCCGATTTCCGGTGTTGAGCAGTAGGGGGCTATATTTTTTAAATTTCTTATTTTCTTTTAAATTGTTATGTTTTACAAAATTAATTATCGTTTATCGTTTTGTTTGTTAATTTAAGCTATTATTTTTTTGTAATTTATTGATTTATATATGTCTTTTTTTGCAGGAAAATGGCATCAAAGAAGATTTTTGTGAATCTTTCTGGACCAAAGACTATTAAAGATGGATCCTCAAAAAGCATTGTTGAACGAACCAAACCTGAGCTAATAGCTACAAATCTTTCAAGTGCCTCAAACAATAAGAAGACGATTTCATACTGGAGGAAATCAAAAGAAGTGAAACTTCTAGAAAATGTATGGTATGTGAAAGAAAGAGAAAGAAGAAATGTGCAGATATATCTATATGTTGATATACCTAACGATAGTGGAATTTATGAGGTGCTCGGAAAGGTTATAGACATGTGTTCAATATCGGACAGTGAAGTTGTTTATATACTTACAAAACCACCCAAGTCATATGAAAGGATTAAATATCAGTTATTATATTCATTGTATGACACGAGAGAGGTATCTACAAAGTTTTGTAAACAAATCTTAAATGAGATTACACAAAATATTGTAAGTATTTTTATTTATATTTGTGTTTCGCGTTATTGTAACTGTCTCATTATATTTTTATAACTTAGTTTTTACTTACATATGATATTTTGTTTGACAAAATTTTGTTGAAAGTGTTTCAATTATGTTGGGAGGCATTCATTTCATAGAGCATGATATTATGAATGTTGTCAACAATTTCTACTCAGTATCAGAAGAAGATATGGCAAACAAGCAAAAGGTATTAATTCATGATGCTACAAAACTACATCCAAGGGATCAGAAAAAATGCCTATAGTGGATAAATCTAACAAAGGTAGACAGGTTACTTTTGAAGATGAGGAATTGAAAATGACACTGAAGAATATGTTGTCGTTACTAAGGATGACATTGGAACTAATGTTAGAAAGGAGAAGAGCCGTAAAAGACCAAAAGTAACAATTCCCAAGAATAAACATGTTCTAGTTAATGATGAGAATGTTAGGAAGAAGAAAAAAAAATTTGAACATTATCAAGCAGTCATAACCAACAGTGAAGATCCTAGTGAAACTTCAAAAGAAAGAGGAGAAATCATAACACCAGGAGTTGATTTAGAGGATGGCATTATTAAAACAAAACAAAATTCCATTCAGCAGAACTTGAAAAAGAGAAACTTAATTGAGGGTGGTCATACATTTCAGCTTAAATATAAAATATCAAATCAGAAAGCCACACCACCTGCATGGTCACAACTTGAAGACATTGATGTGGTACAATCCATATTCTCATGTGGTTAATTATGTGCTTCTTGTTGATCCAGTTCAATTTCCCAACAAAGAAGCATTTGATAAGTCAAAATGTTTTGAATACAATAATTATGTGCTTCAGGGGAACAATTATGTAGAAGCTCAAAGGCAATTGATGGAGGAATATCCCAATAGCCCACATTTTGAAAAAATGAAATGTATCATTTATGGTGGTTTATTAAATACAAAAGCAAAGTTAGTGGCATGGGATCATAATTCAGGTAATGAATATAGGATGTCTATGACTTTCATCTAGAGGGTTGGATTTATTAATAGTGAATTTGAATAAAAATGTGGTGGGAATAAGATAAATGTTATTTTAGATTTCCTAAAGGAATGTTGTATGGAAATAGGCTATTAAATTGAGGAGAAAATCAATTCACAAGGCGGCAAAGTAAATACTAATTTATTCAATGGTATTGATAAAATTTTCCAGTTGCCATTTAGAACTGGAGAGATATAGGAATTGATTAATGAGATTTTTAGCATGTGGGAGAACATTGGCATTAAAAACTAGAAGGCCAAAAGTTCTAAACCATTGATATGTAGCAACCGTAAATCAGGTCTTGATATGAACCAACTTCCAGAAGATATGATTGTCACACCTTGGAGAGCATTGCAAGGAGTGAATGATGAAAACTTGTCAAATAAATATTATCTCGTGTGAGGTCAGGGGAATTACCATTGGAGGAAATGTTTGAGGAATTTCAAAACTAAGTTTGTTGAATTGTTTTTACTTATTTCTAAATTATAGTTTTCTTTTAAATATAACATATTGTTCTTGGTAGTATTTTTTTTTACATATCATTATATTAACTTTTTTTACTTTATTTATGCAATCACAAAGTTTACATGAAAATACAAGAACAAATGGTTAAATTGTTGAATGAAGATAGTTGGGATGATGTTGTACGCAACTATCCAGATTCAAGTTCTACATCAACACTAATTTTATTTTTTTTATCTTGCATTTAAAAAGGTATGTTGATTTTGTTGACACTAAATCCTTGTGATTGGGTGAATTATTGTAAATAGACAAATAGGAAATATGAACAGTCATCGGGAGACAAATTGAACAGTCTCTCCCTCATGTATATAATGAGGACCTACCTGATGGAATAACACGGTAAAATAATTTCTGCCTAATGGAGTTACTGCCTGGCCTGACATGGTATCAGAGCCAGCTCCTTTTTAGCTCTTGTCCCTTGTAACTCCCTTGTCTGCTCTCATATACCTGCGCTGCTCCTCCTTACAATTAGCTGCGCCCTATTTGCCATATTCTTTTTATACATACCTGCACCTGACATTGAAAACGCTCCTCTGCCTGACACTGCCAGCGCTGTCCAAGTTGTTCTGACATGGTTTCATAAACGTTTCAGAAGTGTTGTGCATTCACCTGAATGAATCGCTGCTCCACGCTAAAACGTTCCTCTCCCTATTCTTCAAATGGTCGTTAATCGATTTTCTCTCAACGCATCGAATTCTGCTCTGAACTTCTCTGATTCTTGGCGTTGATTTCTTTTTTAACAAAATTTTCCCTGAGCTCTGTTAACTATCATGAATCCGGAATTCGTGTTCCAATAATGAAACTTGACTTTTGAAACAGTCATGGTTTCAATCCACTTAGTGCGATGATGTCTTCAGTTTGTATCTCTGAGTTTGGGCGAGGTGCTTGGTGCGGTGAGCGTGGAAGTCTCACCACTAAACATTCAAATCCTGTCGGTGATTGTTGGAGTATGCATTAGAAATCGTTTTGTGTATTTAAACACTGTCACATTTGGTATTTGAACGTTGTCACATTTGATATTTGAATCCATATGAGTAATCGTTGTTACATATAGTTAAATACTGGACACCGATACATTTGAATGATGTCACATGAATGTTTGGTGGAGGCAGAACGTCCAAGATTCTTCGAACAGAGGCGGCGGTGAGCCCTGCATTCCGCCTTCTTGCTGGGTCCTCATTACTCCTCGTGTGTTGTGTGTTGTTTTCCCCATTGTGAAAGAACAACTGAGGCCTCAAGAACTCCACGCCTTCGCCAAATGCATTGAAACTTGGACTCAAAATTGAGAGAACAATACGTTTATTAGTAGACTCATATTTAATTAAAATGTTGCGGGCGTTTACTAGTGAATTTGTTTTCATCCATAAAATTGCATAGCATATGTGACAATCATTGTGGGGTTCATATACTTATTGGTTCTAAATCAAGCAATAAAAGGCGTGGTATTGAGAGTCCAAATGTGTCTGGACTACATTCTTCATTTTTTTTTTGGTGAATGTAGTGTTGTTGAGGGTATTTTATACTGCCATATTTTGTGCTATAAAATTGTGCAGAATCATGCAAATTGATATTTGAATCTGTTGTACCATTATATCAGAACTATATTTTTTTTTCCATTAAGAGTAAAAGTTTTGCAACAGAAGTTTTTTTTGCTACAGAATGCATTCAATCATATCCATGGTGGGAATAGTTCTCACTGGCAAGGAGAACTATCCTGAATGGTCCCGGATGATAAAACACACCCTCATTTTTAATGAGTTGTGGAAAGGAGTGTGTGTCGGAGAAGGAGACAATGACCCAGTACAACCTACATTAGACAAAGAGCTCGTCATTTGGGAAAACAAGAACAACAAAGCTTATGCATTAATCACAACATCTGTAAATGAAGAGGTGAGTCTCCATATTTTGTCATATTCAACTACCTTTGAAGCCTTACAAAAGCTGAAAGAACGCTATGACTCACATTCTGCACTTGAAGTTGTCCAACTCATGATTAAACTCTTCACTCTTGAACTGCAAAATAATGATCCTCTTGCTCTTGCATTTGAAGTAAAATCTATAATGCATGATATCAAATCCACTAAGGTTGAATTGGATATTCCTCTTATCGCTTTTCTCAAGGCACTTTATCCTACTTACTCCAATTATCTTGAGTTATTGCAAGAAAATGTAAATCTCAAAGATATAACCTTTGACTCTCTTGTGAAAAGTTTGTTGAAAGAGAGAAAGCTTTTGGAAAGAAGACAACCCCTGAATCTTCTGAAGAGACTGTGTGCCTTGCTCATAAAGAAAAGCATCTTGCTCAAGATTCTACAAGAGGAATAGGTGGACGAAGAGGAAGAGGAAGATATTTCAGGGGCAGGGGGGCAGAAATTCTCAAGGAGAAAAGGCAGATTTGCACTGCATTCGCTGCAAAAGAAATGGATCACATGATACCTCTACATGCAAGCTACCATGGGACAAAATTGAGCAGAAAAGAAATCAACAGAAAGGTAAAGCTGATGATACAGACAAAGGTAAAGCACCTGAATCCGCTCACTATGTTGTGGCACAATGTAACATTGGAGTAAATGAAGACTTATTTAATGCTTCACTTGCTTCTTGGAAAAATTATTGGTTACTTGATTCAAGAGCAACCTGCCACATGACTCATAGAAAAGATTTTTTGGAAGATTTCACTGACAATGTTGATGGAGCAGTATACTTTGCAGATCAATCAAAAATCAAGCCATCAGGGCTTGGCACAATTAGGCTTAAACTGCCTGGTCTTCCAGACTTTCTCCTGGATCATGTTCTATATCTCCCACAGCTCAAGAGAAACTTGTTTTCCTTGGTCCACATCCGCCAGCAAGGTCACTACATTCATATGTTTGATGGAAAGCTTGAGGTAAGAAAAGCATCTGACCACTCACTTGTCATGAGGGGAATAGAAGAAGAAAGGCTTCACAAACTGCAAGGAACATCTGCTCATGCACAACCTTTCTCATACAATTCTCATCATGAAGAAGGTACACTTCCATCAAGTTTATTATGGCATGCTAGATTTAGACATTTGGACTATGACAGTCTCCGCTTATTGAAGAAAAATGGTGTTGCTAGTTTGCCTACAATTCCTAGGAAACTTAAGCAATGTGATGCTTGCATTCTAGGAAAGCATAGCAAACAGTCTTTGCATGATTCACATTCAAGAGCACATAGGAAACTTGAACTCATTCATTCAGATTTATGTGGTCCAATGCCTGTTCCTTCTGCAAATGGAAATAAATATATCATGACATTTATTGATGACTACACCAGAATGTGTTGGGTTTGTTTATTGAAGAACAAATCTGATGCTTTTCAAACATTCAAGAATTTTCATAAATTGATTGAAAATGATGTACAAACTCATATTGGGTCTATTCGCACTGATAATGGAAAAGAATACACATCAAATGAATTTGAAAACTATCTTCGCCAACATGGGATCAAACATCAAACAATTGTGCCTTATAATCCCCAACAGAATGGTGTAACTAAAAGAATGAATAGGACAATCTTAAATATGGTACGATCCATGCGTTTCTTCAAAAATGTAAAGATAATGTTTTGGGCTGATGTTGTTCTATGTGCTGCATATATAATGAATAGATGTCCATCTAATGCTATAAGAAACAAGACTCCTTATGAAATGTGGTATGGACATGTTCCTTCGGTAAAACATCTCAGGGTCTTTGGTTCCACCTGTTATGCTTTGATACTAAAGGTACATAGAAACAAACTTGGTGCTAGAAGTAAGTGTATCTTCCTGGGATATTCAAACACCTCCAAAGCATATCGTCTCTATGATGAAGTAAATAAGAAGTTTGTTGTATCTAGAGATGTAATTTTTCTTGAATCATCCAAAACTGACAATGTTGTTGAGCGGCAACTTGATCGCTTGGATAGATTCGCAAAAACAAAATCATTTTAAGACTTTGATAATCAGATTCCACATCTTGAAGGGGAGATTCCTATACTAGATCAACATGTGGAATCTTCTTCTGAACAACACTCTCTCCTGCATGAAACCCCAACAACGGATGATGCTTTAAGTGATCTAATTGATAGAATTGGGAGACTCAATCTTGATTCGGTCCCAACTCAATCAACGAAGCAGCCTGGACCATCTCAGAAAGGTCCCCCAAAGTGGCTAACAAAGACACTTGAAAGTGTTCATCCTGATGAAGTTGGAAAGACAGGAACCAGAAATTCAAACCAGCAAAATGGAGGTGATGTAGATGACTCTAATTCACCTGTTGATATGGATGTTTCTTAGGATTGTGAATTGAACTTGTCTACAGATTTTGAACCAACTTCTTTCAAAGAATCTGCTTCTCATGATGAATGGAAAGAAGCGATGCAAAAGGAGTATGATGCTCTCATAAAGAATGGCACTTGGAAGCTAGTTGATCCTCCATTAGGAACCAAACCAATTGGCTGCAAGTGGGTCTACAAGAACAAGTATAAAGCTAATGGCTCTCTTGACAAGCACAAAGCTAGGCTTGTGGCAAAAGGTTTTGCATAGAAGGAAGGGGTCGATTTTGAGGAGACTTTTGCCCCCACAACAAAATGGGCTACCATCCGGACACTCTTTGCACTAGCAGCTCAGAACGGTTGGAAAGTCCATCAAATGGATGTAAAAACTGCTTTCTTGAATGGAGATCTAAAAGAGAATGTTTTTATGTCTCAGCCTGAAGGATTTGCTGTGAAAGGACATGAACATAAAGTATGCAAACTTGTGAATTCCTTGTATGGCCTCAAACAAGCACCGCGAGCCTGGTATGAAAAACTAACTGAGCATCTTCTGAAACTCAATTTCAAACATTCTGATCTTGATGATGTAATTTTATTTGTCAAGAAAGTTGGAAAAATAGTTGTATATCTTGTGGTATATGTAGATGATCTTTTGATGACAGGGAACAATGAAAGCTACATTGCATCCATAAAGAAGGAATTGGGGAAAACTTTTGAAATGACTGATTTGGGCTATGTTCATTACTATCTTGGCATTGAAGTAACCCAACATCCAAAGTCCATATTTATTTCTCAAAAGAAATACATTGGAGATCTGTTGAACAGGTTTGGCATGACAGAGTGCAATCCCCTTACTACTCCAATGGAACAAAACTTAAAGCTCACATCTATTGAAGGAAAATAATTTGAGGATGCAACAAAGTATAGACAACTTGTAGGAAGTTGCAACTACCTAACTACTACCAGACTAGACATTTCGTTTGCTGTTGGAATCCTCTCCAGGTTTATGCAAAAGCCTTGTGAGGGACATTGGTTTGCTGCAAAAAAGTTTCTAAGGTACTTGAAGGGAACTCAAGACTTTGGAATCAAGTATACACAGGTGGACGACTTCAGCTTGATTGGATACTTTGATTCAGACTTCGATGGAGAAAAAGAAATTGGGGTATCTACTTCAGGATATGCTATGAGTCTTGGATCAAGAGCTGTCTCCTGGAGATCACGCAAACAATCAGTTCCAGCAGATTCCACAACAGAAGCAGAATACGTGGCAGCAGCTGAAGCAACAAAAGAAATTGTGTGGCTCAGGAAAATTCTTGAAGATTTGCAGCTAAAACAAGTACAATAAACTCCACTCATGATTGACAATACCTGTGCAATAAAGGTGGCCAAGAACCCAAAGTTCCATGATCGAATGAAGCACATCAATACTAAATATCATCTGATTCAACATCATGTTGAGGCCAAAACAATCCATCTTCGTCATTGTTCCACAAATGAGCAAATTGCAGACATCTTCACCAAAGCGCTTGGAAGGGAAAAGCTTGAACGATTCAGAATGATGCTTGGACTCACCAATATCCCTTTAGATTAAGGGGGGGAATGTTGACACCTAATCCTTGTGATTGGGTGAATTATTGTAAATAGACAAATAGGAAATATGAACAGTCATCGAGAGACGAACTGAACAGTCTCTCCCTCATGTATAAAATGAGGACCTACCTAATGGAATAACACAGTAAAATAATTTCTGCCTAATGGAGTTACTGCCTGGCCTGACATATTTATACATTCATTTTTATTCATCTGTATACTATTTTTATTTTATAACATATACATATATTTGTTTATTTTATTAAAGATGAGGAAGGATGCAAATGGAGCACCAGATAGTTTCAGAACCTTTATTGAAAAAATTAAGATCGAAATATTGAAGAAGAAACATCTTAGGAATGTTCAACTTGATCCAACTCTTACTCATTTCATTTGGAATGGGCTTCACACTATTCAATATCAAGTAATATAAGGCGACTGTGAAGACGTTGCTAAACTCATACCTAAAGGGGATTATGTCCTAGTTATTGTAGATATTCCCCATGGTTTCAATATCCTAAACATTGACTATGATAGTGACCCTTATACTTATCAAGCTCTTAGTAAAGTGGATGTGGGATTTCTAGAAGTCACATCATCACCATTATGGAGATTTATTACATTTCATTCAGACACACGATTGAAAATGTTATTTTTAAGCTTCAAGGGGGGAAAAACTCAAGGATGCAACTTACATGGTAAGACATTAAAAATGTATATTTGATTAATTTTAAAAAATTCATTTATGTACAAGTTAATTGAACTTTTACTAATTCGTGTTATAGGAAAAAGTCAAATCTTCTTAACCATGAAGATCAACCATTTATAAATGATTATTATTTCATCCATATTGATAGTTGGCCAAAAGATGATAGCTATATGTCTATAATTTTTAATCGGGTAGATGGAAAGAGTCATAGCCAAGTACTCGCTTATGATGCTATTGTGAGAAAACTAACATATGAAGACAAAGAAGCAAAAGGAGAGATAGTTAACATTTATCAAAAACCATGGTTATTGATTAACTATCTTATAGACATATGTTCAAATGAAGGAGATTGGGTTCTGGATTTGTTTTCTGGCTCAAGTAAGTTTTATTATATGGAATTGAATTTCAATACATTCTTTCTTAATTTATATGTCATTATACTAATTTACTTCATTATTTCTTTTGTGCTTGATTATTAGGTACAGCACTAGCATGTTGCCTTCAAAAAGGAAGAAATTGCATTGCCATTGAAAAAGATCCAGTACAATGCAATTCTATTCAGCAAAAAATTAATGCTCTTATATTTCTTCCAAATGTTATGCAAGAAACTGGGTTGAAGAAAGGGGATTTTAGTGAATCACATCTGGAAAAAAAGCAAAAAGAACCTCAACCACCATTACATGGAATAATTGGAAAGGCATACATTGAGAGATTCGCAGACATCAAAGATCCATTAGAAGAGGAAAATGAGCAAAATGAAGCAAAGAATATTGTGGAAGAAGACAATGATGAAATTCTAGAGGATGAAGAGTTTGGATTACGTGATATTGTTGATTAAATTTAAGTTATGCTTGGAAATCAAGCTCATTTTTTGTAACTATTAATTAGTTATACTTGTAATGTTTTGACTTTGACATTTTATGAGAAGAATAAGCATTCAATTAATGTTGTTATGTGTTCAATATTTGTATTATGTGATTTTCGCATTAATTTTTATGTTAATCATTATTTTATTTTTTTAAATAGCGATTATTGTTATTATTTTGACATGAAATTCATTAAAAAATTATTATTTAACCATTTTTTGTTAAATTTTTCCTATAAAAATTGTGATTTTGACATGTCATTTCTAGCAAAAAATTATCAAAATGTGTAATTTTTTAGTTATATTTATGTTGAAAATGGTTATTTTTATGTCAATTGTTAAAAATTATTGTTTTTTAGAGACAATTATTTGATGTGCATTGAAAAATTAATTAACGATGTATAAATATGTAGAATATCGAAACTTTAAAATATCGACCTTCTTCTTTAAATATGCAAAACAATAAAAACCTCACTACAAAAAAACAAAAACAAGAAAATATGAAGAAGAAGACCACTTCAAAAATTGTTAAATTTAGAAAATAATTATTTACATTTCATACATTAGAAAATTTAAAGTCAAAAAATAGGTCTTTTAAAAATAGGGCCTCATGCAGAATCACCACTTCTTTAAATCACCATGCAAATCACTAACATTCTAAAAAGTAATGTACATAAAAAAACTTAAAGTGCCAAAAACTATGCAAAAAAGAAAAAATGTGTATTTTGCATTGCCCCTTTTCAAAATTGAGTCACTTTTTTGCTACCTCTACGAAACGGATAATCGTATTAGTTCTTGTTTCAAAGTTTACATTGTTATTTGCTTCCATGGCTAGAAGAAAAGGAAATTTTGGGAAGCTTGGTCCTCATAAAAAGAAGAAGAGCATGTCGAAGGTTCAATGCTATGGATGTCATGAATATGGGCACTACAAGAGAGATTGTCTAAACCTCAAGAAGAACAACAAAAAAAGAGGAGGGGAAGAAGCCCATATCAATGAAGAAGTGGAATAAGCCAAAAAAACAAATCAAGGAGGAAGTAAAAAATCTCTAATTTGATTGAGATAGTCTTCCTAACCTAGTTCTTTTCACGTTTATGTTTCAAGTTTTTTGTTGTAAAGTATAACTATCATGGTAGGAATCATTAGAAGAATGATAGGATGCATCATGTTAGGAGATGGCATCATAGAAGCATATGGTTGAAAGCAAGAGTTCGTGACATCATCATGAAGAAGCATGAAAGATAACTGAAATAGAAGTCTATGGTTGTCACCTATATAAGGATGTAACTATTGGTAACCTCATTAGAAGCATAAGTAGTAATTATGGGAAAATGAAAGTCATCTAGTATAGAGCTCATTATACATCATTCAAAAGGAGCATTTACAGGATGAGGATGATCAAGATCCTCCATTGGAATATTTATTGGAAGGTTCACCTTCTGGAAGAAGCAAGTGTCTCGCCGGGAATTCCAACTTGTATGGGATTCATGGGATGATGGTATGATGTCAAAATAAGTGAAGCAGGTCAAGGGATTGAAGTTATTTCAATCAAGGAAGCTGCCAAAGGAAGTTTAGATGACCAAAAGAAAGATATGAGGTATGTATGCTTGTACTTGATAAAATAGAGTCATGTCATATGGTTGCATATATCATGAATGAGTGTTATACCTCAAGAGCATGATCAAAATAAAGGACTTCCTCCTGTGAAAGGATGCATGAAGCATGGTTCAGACATTGACTAGATGGAATCAAAATAATATGCACCTCATATGAAATATGAGGTGGTTGAAAAAGTAGAAGGAACTATGATTGGAACTTCCTGGGAGGAAATGTGTGAATATAGAAAGGAAGGGATCATGAAAAATGTAACTATGGAGAAGGAAATCAACATCCAAGGACTAGAATATTTAACTATGATATCTCCATGGGAAAGATATGAAGATCTAATAAAATTTGAAAAAGAAATAGACCCTTGAAGTTGTATATATCTTTGGAGATGTGTCAATATATATGCAGGATGCTCATGAAAACAAGGAGATGTCATGATGAAAGACCATCACAAAGGTATTTTTTATTTAATGTTCATTTTATATTTTTGAACAATATTTAGATGGGCTAATGCAGGGCCACCAAAGGAAGAGTTGTAGATGTTATCTACAAATGACACTCATGTGGTAGGATGAAAGATCTTGACGGAAACATGGTGAGAAGAAGGTAGAAAGGTATGAAGGAAAAGCTAGATATGGGCTAATAGATCACTTTCCAATGAAAGAAAGGATGACACGACTGACATGATTCATGAATGAAAGTGATGGATGGTCAATGCCCTATGAAGAAGTTCCAAAATGAGTAAGACTCTTGAATAAAGAAAAACAAGCTCATGAAATCGAAAGGAGGAGCTCTTCAAGCCATTGGTTGTCCCATGATCTCCACCTAAAGAGATGCTGGAAGAAAATCCTTGGTCCAGAGGGAGCTTGGTCAACTCCTTGATTAAGAGGGAGATGAGGTACATTCCTTTTATAGGAATTTTACATTCCTTCACTAGAATGGACATATACTCCCTAATTGAGAGGGAGAGATGAACACATCATTCTTGTCTTCACCTGGGAAGATAGAATGGAGCATTAGGTAAGCAGCTAACATCTAATACTCTATGAGGATGTGGGAGGGAATCTAAGATAAGATTAGTCGTAGAGGAATGATATTCTTTGAGGATGGGGAATCCAAGATAAGAATAGTCCTGGTGGAACATACTCCGAGAGAACTTGGGTGGAGTATGTTCCAAGAGAGACAATGAAGAGGGTGTTTATAAATCATTGCTCTAGCCAACATTTTGATCTGACCTTGTGGAGAGATAGAGTTTTTAGTCAAGCCCTTGCTATGTGACAATGTTATATGATATGATGTTATACATATTTTTTACCAATCCAACTCTTCTTATGAGAGTTCTTTAGATTGAGAATGTCCAAGTACCTTGTATGGATTCTGAATGCCTCCCTAGTTAAGAGGAAGTGTTGAAATATTTAACTAGGTTTGGTCTTCATAATGGAATATGTAATCATGATTTTATGTATTTAATGAAAAATATAAAATTAAATTTATTATTTGTATTCTTGAGGCATGGGCTTCATTCTCAAGGGAAATTTATTTTTAGGTCAAGCACTCATTGAGTGCTTCTAGATTTGTCATAGAGTCAATTGAGTCATTTTCATGTATTGAAGTCCCATTTGGACATGTTAAATATTATAAAGAAAAAAATATTGAGTTAAAATAGAGTCAAAATACCCTCCAGGGCCTTGTCATGGCATAAAGATTAAGTCAACCTATAATTCATACCCCTCATAAGCCTATAAATAAGAAGGAATTCAACCTCGTTTGTATACACACTCAAGCAAGTTCAATCTCCTCAACATAGAAGCTAGAAAAGGATGAAGAATAAGAAGAAAATCAAGATCGAAGTTTCTAGGCCTCTTTATCTCTCTCTTTCGTCGGGGTTTCTACAATTTTTGGGCTAGATGAGATTCTGAAGTTGCAAGGTCGAAGCTATGAAAATGCCTCTAGATCGAAGTTGTGAAGTTGTTAGGTCAAAGCTACTAAAGTTTCATTAAGATCGAATTTGTGAATTTGTTAGGTCGAAGCTACTGAATTTGCATTAAGGTCTAATTTGTGAAGTTGTTAAGTTGAAGTTGTTGAAGCTGCTAGGTCGAAGTTGCAGAAATTATTGTTGGGGTCGAAGTTGCTGGAAGGCTAAAGTTAGATGTTGGAAGCTGCGTAAGGAAAGCATCAAGAATGAACGATGACTTGTTTTTGGAGGGTCTTGTTCAATGGTCACAGGTCTTAAAATTTGTAAATTGAAGTTTTATAAGAAGAGAAGGATTCTTGTGGGTTTTCCTCTCAGTTATAGAGGTTTTGGCCCTGGGTGATCGCCTATATCTTGTGTCATATTGTCTCATTTTTGTTTATGATTTGGTAGCTATTTGATGATAAATAACACTAATAATAAGAATAAAATAAGAAGCTAATCAAGTAAAAACATATCACAATAAGTTAGAAAAGAAAGAGAAATCACGTACACATGTTTCCCCTTATATTTTTCAACACTTGTATCCTCACTCTCATTAACGTCTCCCATGTTAGGTTCCCTTCTCTAAGTTTCCTCTATGGATTCCATTGTTGCTTGGATATGCCTCAGTTATATTCATAATTCATCATTTTCCATATTTCTCTCTTTACCTCCTTGTCTAGGAGACATGTTTGCTAGAACGTCTCTGCTAGCCTTCTCAAAATTTATTGAGCCTCAAGCTTTGATACCACTTTGACGCAGTAGTGTGAGTTGCTTCATTAAGATCACAAAAATGTGGGGGTTGCTTTATTAAGATCACAAAAATGTGGGGGTTGCTTCAACTTTCAGATTGAAAAGCTTGTGGGTTCAATTGAATCCTTGTCAGAGTCGAGGGTTAAAATTTAATCCCTGGTTGCTTATTTTTTCCAAAGGTGGACTAGAGTTACATGACCAAGGGTGTAAAGGATCCAGGATTCGAGTGGTGACAACCTTGACTCACTCATTACATGATGATGGGGAGTGAAAAAAACTCAAAGGTGATCAATAGTTGTGGACGCGAGGGGAAATCGATGGTTTGGATTGATCTTAATTGAGGGGGGTCGGGGGGGCACAAGTGCCTAGTCCCATTCTTTTCTCCATAAATAAAATGGATTATATCAGTAGATATTGACAACTATATTCAATATCAAACCCCTTTTGGGTGTGGAGGGTACAAAAGAGTGGGAGGTGAAATGTGGTTAATCAACCATAGCTAGGTTTAAACCTTGGGGTAGGGTTACAAACACCAAATTTCAATCGTGCTATACTTCAATACTCTAAGGAATTGAACTCAAACTTTCACAATATGATCTCTCGGTCCCATTGTACCATTTGTATTAGGCCTTCAACCTCACGAACCTCAAGTTCAATATCTGATGCTCTGAACTACTAGTGTAATATCATGTAGAAAATTGAAGTTCAATATATTGTGTTACGTATGCTCTGAACTATATTGATGCTCTAAACTACAAGTTCAATATCTTGTGCTTCGTATGACTGCGAAATATCACACACACACACACACACACACACACACACACACACACACACACACACAGATATATATATATATATATCTATATATCTATATATATATATATATATACATATATCTATATTTTCCTTCCTAAGTCATATTATTTCTGACGTCTCTTACCTGTAGGGTTGTTATTTTTCTGTGGGTCTTTCCTACCTCTAGTCATACACTCCTATATGCTTCACAAATGGAGTTTAAATATTTTGGTACCAATGGGATGAGAGGCTACCATGTTCTATCCCTATAGGGAGATAGTTGGTCAGTTTTTGGTTTGATTCCCCTTCCATCTTTAAAAATTAGGCCCTGGTAGTACCAAACATAATGTGGTTATCCAACATTAGATCACTTCTTCATGCCCTTGCAACCTCCACAATAACATGCCACAAATGTTAACTACTACAATTGTCTGCGTGAGACAACTATAACATCTCACATTTAATTATCAAACCATGCCCTCATCATGTTATTTCAAGGTTGTGTGAAAAATATATACAGGCGTGTGATGTTTTTTTAGTGTTGGTTGTCCAATGGTAATGTAGTTAAGAAATTAACACTTGCAGATCTAATGACACTCTAATAATCAAATATAGGAACTTCAACCCAAGTATCAAAGCCTCAACCAATCACAAACACCTTGTTGGGAAAGGAAACAACAAAATAATCACTCTGAGAGAAAATCCCTATCTTATTGAATTAATCTTCTACAAGTAACAACTCAATTGTAAACCATCACCAAACATTATGTAAACCAGGATAACTGTAAGTAACACGAGTGAATAAAAAATTCTAATTAATTCATGCTACAAGAGACATGAAAATAGATTATCAATGAGTCATAAACTTGATCATGCTATGAGAAACAACTCGATGAGGAATAGGAAATGAACCAAGTTGGAATTAGAGTACTTCAACCACCCAATAATTATCATCAACTAACTTATTATCCTACCAGTGTCAAAACAATTCATCCATAAATCAATACAACATAATCTCTTTGAAGAAATAGGTGCACACACCACTACTATTAAATGACAATTGTTCACATGCAGTCACAACATAAAGAAACTATGGAACATCTATAGTGATAAAACTAATAAATGAAGCTATGGCACCTGACTAATGAAGGGGTCATCCTTCATCAATTAGGGCTACGAAGGATCACACACACAACTAGAACTTCAAAAAATAGTTAACAACATAATATATTATATAATAGAGTGGTACAATAGTTAACTGCTCTATAATACAACTCTTGCCTTTCACTTATTGTTCAATAACCAAGCAACCTCAAGGGCTCCTTGATTTATACAAGTCAGGTTGGTGGTGACCCAACAAATTCTTAAAACTAAATGGTAGATATTAAGGTAAAATTATATTTTTGATCTGTAAACTATCGTGGATATTCCAGTAGACACTTTGTCACAACATATATGATCAAATATATTTGAAATTTGAAATTATAGACTATTACAGTTTTATTACATTTCTAGATCTGTAGATTTATTTTTAATAGTGCATGCATGTAAATATAAAATTATGCAGAAAATAGAGAACAACGAAATAAAATCCCACACACACACATTTGACACAAGATATGGTCTAGGAAACCCTTTCGGGAGAAAAACCCAATTGAAAGGTGAGGTTGCTCTGCTTTATTTCTTTGAATGGAAATATGGTTGTGAGTACAAACAAGTATGGCCTATGGCCTGTGGGCTGCTGCAATTCAAAAATCCTCTCCATGTGCTCTATCTCCTATCACTCTTGGCTAGTTTTTCTCAACTATGGAACAAATTCACTCGAAATAATGGAACCCATTTTCCTCCTAGTGGCCCAGTTATAAATAAAATTGATTGCGTACTAGTGGTTAGGTTTGACTACCTCAACTCTTAACCCACAATTATAATATAGACTCTTCTACATGATAATCACGTGGCTAGCCCCTTTTTCATGAATAATGGGGCTGATGTGGTATCCTATAAAATTATGGTGGTGAAATTAGGATGGTCAACTTCTGAGTGGCATAACTTTTGCATACAAACTCTAGTTGACATGATTCTTATGATATTGGAAAGGTATCTATGTGTAGAATAGGATAAACGGGTGAAATACTGAGGAAACAAATATTTACTCCCAAAATATGTTGTTTTATGCCTCAAAACTCTCCCATAAGGTTTCAGACCTTGTTTTTCCAAACAGGGTTATGCCAGTAAAAGAGGTCTCATGAGCTAATTCCTCCACTCTTTCCACTTTGAACAGATCGAGATGGGTGAAGAGTAATATATTGATCCAATCCAAATCACACTTCCCCATTTTGGGAGGATTTTGGCCGCCAAAAGATTTTACTAAATGAGGTGATGAAAATCTTCCTCCAACTTCTCTCTGGTGTACCATTTATTTTTTCCTAGAAGTTTTCCTTTCAACCCAATCTTCCAACGATCATGTTGCCCTTGTGTTGTAGTTCTAGACCTCTTTTATAAAATTGTATCTTTTGTCAACTATGCTTGAAAGTTTGGTGCCAAATCCTCCATAGAAGGTAGGACACATTCCTCTTCCTCATCTAGCATTGAAGGCTCATAGAGTTTTAGATTCTCTACATTCACAACTGAGTAAATTCTCATATATGGTTGTAAATTGAGTTGATATGAATTATCACCCACATTTTCTAGTATCTCGAAGGTACCATACCACAAATCCTTTATTTTCTTACTCAACCCCTATAGCCTCTCTTTGTTCAGTTGTACCCATACATTGTCTCCTACCTTGAACAATTTCTTTGTTCTATGTTGATCATGCCTGGACTTATACTTATCCTACAACTTTTGTAGTATTTTTTGTACTTGTATATGGATTTGTCTAATCTTCTCTATAAATTTTTCAGCCGTCAAGGTGTCTCCTATAATATCTTCCATCACTCCTCCTTGTTGCACATATGCAATGTCCAAAAGTGAAGGCAACAAATATCCAAAACAGATTTCAAATGGGGACTTTCTTGTAGAAGTGTGGACTTCTTTGTTGTAAGAATTTTGTATATATATCATATTTTTATCACAGATCTTCAAATGCTTCTGGTTATATCCCCTCGGAAGTTGCACCAAAGTTCAGTTGACTACTTCTGTCTATCCATCTGTTTGTGGATGGAATGTTGTAGATATATTCAAATTTATGCATATCTTCTCCCAATATGTAGTCTAGAATGCATTGAGAAATCTTGTGTCCCTATCTCAAATGATGCTCCTTGGTATCCCAAAGTGCACCCAGACTTGTCCAAAGAACAAGCTTGCTACCTTTTCCCATTGATGGTCTATTTATAGGGCATCATAATGCACATCTTACTAAACCTGTCAACTACCAGGAACAGGTAGTCATATCCCTTCCTAGTTGTTGGTAACCTTCACATGAAGTCCATGGAAATTTTTTCCCAATGATGAGTGGGTATATTTAAGGGATGATATAGACCTTGTTTTGTGTCGCTAGGCTTTCTAGTACAAGAAATCATAAATCCTATTATGAACCTAGCTACTTTCTTTTGCATCTTGGGCAAATACAATTACCTCAGCAAGTTGGTGATGGTATTCCCTACACCAAAGTGCCCTACAACCTTCGAGGTGTGCGTCTCTCTAATAAGTTGCAATCACTCACCCTTAGGAACATATAGCTTATCCAACCTATAGAATAACCCATATTGGAGATGGTAGACACCATTGTTATTTCCATCATGCACATAACTCTGACTGTGCAACTGCTAAAACACCTCCTTAAAGTCCTCATCCTCTTAATATACCTCATGTATGCATCATGGGTGAATGGATCCATGTGCATAAGAGTCCCCAAAGATGTGATTTTTTGTGTGGGTAGTCTTTCAAAAGCAAGTCATGTAACTTGTTTGAATTTCCCTTCTCAAATTTGATCACAAAATGAGACTTCTATAGAAATACCATCTAATTGTAATGCCTCATTTGTTGTATCTTACTCTAGGCTTGCAGGTACTATAATGGCTGGTGATTTATGTGGATTAATGTCTCCTTTTCCATCAAATCATTCTTCAACTTCTTCATCCTTTTTACTGTCATAGAGCTCATTGTTGTAGGTAGGGTAGTTAAGAACTTCCCCATGAAATAATTCAAAATGGTAGCATACAAGACTTCCTCCCTACATCAAGACCACTCCCATAAAATACCTACTCGCATCCATCTCCACTTCAAAGGGTTTTTGCAAGTTTGGTAATACCAAAATTGTTGCTTGACAAATCTTCTTCTTTAGTTCCTCGAAATTCCTTTGTTGACCCTTTACCCATTGGAAACTCTTGTAACTTATTGTTATGGTGTGTAGTAGTATGAATTTCCTTAGGTACTATGCTGCCCCAATGAAACTCCCGACCTTAGAAAAATTAGTAGGAACCAACTGTTGAGCCCTAAAACTACATCTCTTCTACACACTTTTCTAGACTTTTTCCCCTCACCAGTGCCTCATAAGCTATCAAAGATCATTACATATTGATTATGAGAGTGCATTTAAGTGGTTTTCTAACTATGTTTTTGTGTTTTCTATTTGACTTAGATTTTTCTCATCAGTTGCGGAATGCAGCCACTTTCCGCAGCTGACTTGAGATTCCGCAGTTGTTTTTGTTGATCTCTAGGTTACAGGTGTCAACAAGAAAAACAAGGCACGTGGGTAGTTCAAAAATGATCTGGACATGGACCAGGTCCTATTGGTTTAGCCAGATTTGTAGAGGAAATCCTTGGTCAAATGGTGGTCAAACGAGGAGTTCTACAGCAAACAGGTCTCTGTTTTCAACACGTGAAGGGTCCGAGACCGTTCCTAGATCCATGGATTCATTTTGACAGCTGTAGACTGCCTCCACGACGCAAATCCAACAGCCACCTTTTGGTAGATTGAACGATCATGGAAATCAACACGCTAAGCTCGCGGGTGCTGTCTTTTTACGTGTCCTTTGCTGAAGGTGTTCTATAGGAAAAACAGTTATGTAATTTCCTTTATAAATAACGCGTTTGAAAATGCATGTAGCTAGTTTTTTATGTAGTATTGCTGTTAGTTCATGTACTGTGTCGTGACATTAGTCCTGTTGTTGTAACGAGAGGATCCTTCCTCTATTTTGCAATATAACAAGACTCTGTTTATATCACTGTGTGAGCGCAATTTCGGACTGACAGCATGTTAACCAAGGCCATGCAAAGGGCCCCTGCTAGCTAAGGTTTCATTTCTTTATTTCTGTAAAGTTGTCATATGTTGTTGTCTTATTTCCATTGTAGATATTTCATAGTTTTTTCACTTGTGTATATTTCATATTTTAGTTATGGTGTTAATGTTTCATTCCTGTACATGATTTTCCAAGCATTGTATATTTTTGCTAACACTGATCAGTGTGTTTTATGATAGGCTAGGCTCGGGCATTTTCATACAATTTTTGAAATAAATAGTGACATGAGATTGGCCTCTCTGCTGACTTTGTTTTCTTAGCTTTCAATTTCGGTTATGCTTTGATTTCAGTCTTATTCATTTGCTGTTGATAGTTAGTTTAGATATCAAATTATTCATGTCATTTAACATTATCTCCAGAGCCATGGATTAACCCCGAAAAGCTACTTGGCGGGCTATCGGATTATGAGTGAGGTGATTTGATTTTACTTTCATTTTTGCAATTAGATATCGGGTTCTTCATGTTATTGACGTTATCTCTAGAGCCATGGCTTAACCCCGAAAAGCTACTTGGCGAGCTATCGGACTATAAATGAAGTGACTTGATTTTATTTTCTTTTGCAAGTAGGTAATTGATATCAATTCTTCATGTTATTTACGTTATCTCCAGAGCCATGGCTTAACCCCAAAAAACTACTTGGCGAGCTATCGGACTATAAGTGAAGTGACTTGATTTTATTTTCTTTTGCAAGTAGGTAATTTAGATATCAATTCCTCGTGTTATTGACATTATCTCCAGAGCCATGGCTTAACCCCAAAAAGCTACTTGGCGAGCTATCGGACTATAAGTGAAGTGGATTGGTTTTACTTTTATTAGTTTGCAGTTTTTGATTTGTTTGAGTGCAATAGCTTAACTTTCATTTTTGTATTTAGATGAGCAGAAGAGATAGTGATTTCATGATCAATAGTTTATCATTTGTTTGATTTGAATAGCTGCACATTTACACTCTTGTTCAAGTACTAATTTCATCACTTGTATGTTTTGAGATCCTCTGAAATGTTAAGCTCTGGAAGTCATCATAAAGGACGTAATTGCCTTAAAATCTATATCCATACTTGCCTTCTAAAGTATTCTTAAAACTTAGGAATAGGATTTCCATTAGCATTAGGAGACAAACCAAGATAAAACCCCCAAAAACAAAATAAAATTGAAAACAATAAAAAGTAAGAAAGAGGTTGTCTTGCACATATAGTGTGCCACACTTCATCAGTTTACGACTCCCGAATTGATAATTGATGTAGTAATTTAGGACATACTAAATTGACTAAACACCAACCATTCTATGATGGCCTCCATCTTGGTAGGATCTAGCTTAAGTTGTCCTTCACCTCTCACATACCCCAGATACACCAAATACTGTTATGCAAACTCACACTTATTGATAGTTTCTAGAATTTGGTGCTTCTTTAATGTCGCCAAAACCTTCATCAAATGTGAGATGTGCTACTCCCAGGTAGCCTTGTATACTAGTATATCATCCAAAGACAATAAAAAATGAATCTATAAAATGGAATAATACCATTCATTAATATCATAAATGTAGTTGGTGCATTACATAGGTAAAATAGCATGATTAACCACTCATACAAACCTTGCATGGTTTTGAAGACAGACTTCTAGGTACCTTCTTCTTTGATTCGAACCTGGTGAAATCCAAACTTTACGTCTAGTTTGTGAAGTATTTTTCTTGTTGTAACTTATCTAGTAGATCATCTATCCTGGGTAGGGGGTACCTATTCTTGAGTATGATTTTGTTCAATGCCCTGTAATCTATACACATCTGCCAAGTCCCATCCTTCTTTGGTATAAGGATGATGGATGATCCACATGGCAATACACTTGGTCTAATGACACCGTGTTCCAGCATTTGTTTCAATTATTTCTTCACCTCACTTGCTTCTATAACAAACTTCTCGTACAACCCAATTTTTTCCAATGGGGAGTCTGAGAGTACTTGGATCTCGTGCTCCACTTCTCTCTTAGGTGGTAACCATTTAGGCTCTCAGAACACATCCTTTTATGCCTCTAGAAATTCTTCCAGTTGTTGATTAATTTTCTTATTACACCACTCCATGGATGCCTTGCCTCTAATTGAATCTCCTATAGACTGATTTTCTCTTAAAAATAATAAAACATACTTCTTTTTGGAACTGATTAATTTCTTGGCTTGGTTGGCACTTACTAGGGAAATTTTTGGCTTTCCTTTGTGTGCATTGAGGGTGAATGAATTTTCATCCTTGAAAAGTTGATCCTGGTTGGATTTCTACATGAATATTTCATCTCACATGTACATTTAGGGACTCCCAAACATGACTCTGCTTACATCAAGGGGAATCACATCTAGTTCTACTTCATCAATAAAATAAACATTGATGGAAAATCTAATTTTAAATTCTTTTACTACCTTCATCTCTACATATTCATTACGCATCCTAGTGGATATGGGTTTGGATGATCACAAAATTCCAACCCCAACTTCTTGACCAGCTCTCCTGCAATGAGATTCGTCTGTGATATTTAGTCAAACAGAGCATGAATCTTTTTCTTCTTGACTTGTATCTTTATATAGAAGAGTTTGGTCATTTATTTCTCTTCCTGTCACTGAAGGCTACTCAGACACACCTCATTCTACACTTATGTACAGATGATCTTTTCATCCACGTCTGAGCTTCTTTCAACTTAGTTTCTTGAATCGGTGGCCATGAACTTTGTATTCTTATTTCGTTTCTTTTTGTTATTCAGGTTTAACTTCAGATGCAACTTCCAACACTTCTCCTTTGTATGGACATAAATGTTGTATTGGTTGTAGTTGTTATTGTGATATTTACATTGGTGTAATATGGCTACCTACATTTTATTTTTTCCCTCTTTTTCCTTCTCCTTTTCCTCCTTAGAAGGGTTATGTTGCTCCTTTTGCTTCAATCCACTTGATGGTGCCTTCTTCATGCCTATGTTATTCGGGTACTATGCCTATACACAGGCCTCACCCACTAATTTAGGTTTGAACACCATCACTTGCTCCTGCAAATGGTGGTGTAGACCCCCCAAATACTTGAGGAGTACATTTGGGTTCTTTGCGGAGATACCCGACATTATGGCCATCTTTATGAACTCTATGGTATACGCTTACACACTGTGTCCCAAATTTTTCCTAAAGTAGTGCCATTGGATCCACTAGTCCTCTACATACCCACTAGGGTAAAAATGCGACTGATCCAAGATATGTTACTTATAGATGCATCAGAATTACATGTAACATAACTTATTAACCATGGAACTTAAAAGAAAATGAAACAATGCGGAAATAACAAGATAAGTATGAAACCACGACACAAATATTTGATTACGGAGTTCATCCAATTTGGACTATGTCTCCGGGCCTTGCTCAATAGTGGGGATGCCTTCATTCATTAAGTGGCATAAAAAGAGATAAAAGTACAGGCAACAATCATTTACAATCCTTATACCCCCAAGCTGGAAGATGGACAAAGAATGGAGAGCCCAGCTTCAGAAACAAACAATACCACTGAAATCTTGGTGAAAAATCATGCAGAATCACCTATCCGAACACCCAATATGGAGAAATAAAACTTTTGCACCCTCTCAGAACTCTATATCGCTCAAGGCGAGGTTCCCGTCTGTCACCAAGTCAAGTTACTAATGTTCAATGGTTTCTAAACTATGCCAGTCTCCCCTTTTTCCTATGTTGATAGTCCAATATATATGCTTGGTGGCTAACTCCTCAATTCCCGAGTAGTTCCAAATAGATGACAATTATTAGCAGACAAGTTTGTTTTGGGCAGAGAATCTCAGGTCCTACATAGTACGCGGCAATAAACCTTTCAAACATGGAAAAAACTTCTTTAACCACACATTTAACCAGACGGATTTTAATATCGACGTTTCCCATCGGTGTACAGATCCAAGCCTTTATAATAAGTTCCCTGCAATAACAGTGGATCCGAAGGGCTATTAACACAATACATAATATATCGGGTCCCAGAGCCTCATTGCAAATCGCAATCGGCAGGAACTGAGGTTGGTACTCCATACGACTACTCCCCTTTGCAAACTGTGATTGTGATATATCGCATCACAACTTGACTCTATCGGGGATGATTCCTCAACTCTTCCCTCCTTGCAATCTGCGATTGCGATGTATCACATCACAACCTATCTTGCTCTGAGGCTGATTCTTTAACTCTGAATGCCTCTAATCTGTGATTGTGATCTCATAAATCGTAACTCGTTAGTGTTGGGGCCAATTTTCTTAAGCTGCGGCCTCTTCTTTCTGCGATATGCGGGACCAATGGCGGCCTACCACTTGGCACTTCCCCATTCCCTGAGATTTTTTCCACGTCACTTCCTCCTGCCACCTATCCAAGTCAAACTTGATCTTTGACATGCTCTAACATCTTCATATGAACTCAGATTTGAGTGTCATTCACACTGTTGGAATCAGGATAATGAGCACTTCGATCCGATGCTAAGTTTACCCAGATTCTACCATTTTGATTTTTGAGCCTTCTTACCATGCCACTGGTACTTTTTAAAAGATCCATCTAGATGAATCCTCCCCACTAAGAGATTTTGGACCGCCAAAATCCCTTTCAGTCAATTGGCAAGTGAGGAAATTTCTCCCTCACTTTTTCTTTCTCCATCCACCGAGATTTACTTGGATGCATTCCTTTGAAGCTCACACGAATATACTCCACATCTCCCCGTCATGAAGTTTTGGTTTTCTTATCAAGTATGATATCTTCAGGAAACTTGTCTAGATACTCTGGTGCAAAATCGTCCACTGTAGGAATCTGTGCAAACTCTTTGGTATCCATAATCAATGGAGGTTCATAAAGATTCAGGTTTTCAACATTCACTACTCAGTACATTTTCATATAAGTGGGCAAGTCAAGATGAAAACCATTGTCTCCAATATTTTCCAATATGGTGAAGGGACCATATTGAATGGGTCTCAATTTCTTTCCTTCTCCCTTCATTCTATCCTTGTTGATGTGGAGCCATACCTTGTCCCCAACTTGAAACTGATGGTCAACTCAGTGCTTATCATGTCGAGCTTTATACCGAGCCTGACTCTTCTCCAACTGCTCCTATACTGCCTGATGAATCACATGTATCCACTGAATAAACTTTCATGCTTTGTCCCTATCATCTCGTCCATTTCCATCCTCATCTTTCCCAAAGACCATGTCTAAGGGATCCCTTGGTAGATAACCAAAACATGTCTCGAACAGTGAGCTCTATGTGGATGAATGTGCTACTCGATTGTATGCATGTTGCACATAAGGAAGTTGTTCATCCCACAACTTCAGATGTTTTCTACAATAGCCTCATAACAAGTGTACCACGGTGTGTTTGACGACCTATGTCTTCCCATCGGTTTGTAGATGAAATGTCATACTTCCATTCAGCTTAGTGTCCATCATTCTCGACAAGATGGTCCAAAACTATCCAAGAAAGAGAGACTCTCGATATAACACAATAGATGTGGGCAACCCAAAATGGACCCGGACATGCTAAAAGAAAAGATAAGTAGTCTGCTCAGCAGTGACCTGCTTTTCACAAGGCATTAAATACACATTTTGATCAAACGATCCATGATTACATACAAATAGTCATGACCTTTCCTAGATATAGGAAAACCACCTACGAAATCCATGGACACACGTTTCAATGGTTGACTCAGAATAGGGAGTGGAGTGTAGAGCCCAAGTTTTCTATTAGAGGGCTTTGAAACATAACACAACACACAACCCTTTACAAAACAAGTCACAATGTCTTTCATATGAGGCCAAAAAAAAAACCTCTATAAATGACATAAATTTTTTTCAACCCCAAAATGACCAGACACAAGAGAGGTATGAGCCTCTCGGATTACATGTACCCTTTCATCAATGGGTATGCAACACTTTCCAAGGTGGTACAATAGTTTTTCCTACAAATAAAGATTACCCACTTGTGATCCATAAGTCAGTTTTGCATAAATCTCTTTAAAATCATTATCTTTAACATATTGTTCAACATAACTTTCTAACAATAAAGAAGAATTTTGCAAAACTACGGATGCAGAAATAGGAGGGTGAGAAAGCATATCTACTACTTTGTTGTTGGCTCCCTTTTTGTATTTTATTACCATATGAAACTATTGGCCGAATCCCATCCATCTGAAATAACGGGCTTGTTGAAGCTTGGTTTGTGACTGAAGGTATTGCAAGGGCTAATGATATGTATGGATGATGATCTCCTTGCCAATTAGGTAGTGTTTCGACTTCTTTACACTCTGAACCAAGGCATACAACTCCCTGTCGTAAGTGGTGTTATCACCAAAGACCGGAGTGCAAAGCTTGTCCATATATTAACTTATAGGGTCAAAGAATACATGGTTATGTTGATGATCATCATAACATTCTACATCTTTAGACAGCTGATTCTCAACCACACAAGATTCTTTTGATATGCTATCAAACTTCTTTTCTGAATGCTGCCTACAAACAATGTAATTTTCCTCTTTCTTATGATCAGTTATTGCTGTAAGCTGCTGAGACGTTTGACATAAAAAACCAACCTTTTCCTCTGCCTGAGGGTCGTAAAAGCTATCTCCCACTTCTTCTTGCTGTTTGCAATCAATTTCATACTCATAATGATCTGAAGCCTGACAAATCTGCTGCATCTCTACATCAATATCAGAGGATTGAACATGGTTTTCACAAGTAAACCCCTGTTGATCTTCATGTTGCGATTCATGAGATGTTATACTTTTTTCTTGGTGCTGAAATGCATTGTTATGAAGAGCCTCTAAAATTTCTGCATCCATAAATTCATCATCATCATAACAATCCTCCAAGTATTGAATAAGACTTAAAGAATGTCTACAACAATCTTTGAGCAGCAATAAGGAGGGATGACACTCTTTATACATGTCATAGAACACATCATGGAAATCAGCAAGAGAATATAACGAACCATTTTCCAAACTTTTATACCAAGACCATGCTTTTCCTACTAAACTCCTCATAAACATCCTCATGCGACAATCTTCAGGGAAATGAACCTTAAGACTGCGTACATGCATATGAAACCTAACCAAATGAAGAGCAGCATTGTCTTTCTTTTCATCTTTGAATATCGGAAGATCCTCTAACCAATCAACCTCTGGCATAGGATTTGGAAAACTAGGGATATGAGACCGATTCATAGGAGCATACCTGGCATTCATTCTTGCAGTGGAATTCATCTTGAAACTTCATCAAGCTACTGATCTTCTAGCAGTGGAGTCACCTTCCAATTTCTTATTTGATGTGTGGAGTCGCCAAGGTAGTTTTGCAGCCTCAAAAACCTTCTGAGCTCCTGCTACCTTCAGAAGTTCAGCTTCATGATTTCGGGAATGAATAATCTTCAGGCTCCCGGCAGACGCACCAAAATGTTATCACCAAAATAGGACCCTGATAGGCTGCTGATCAGACTATCTCGGTGTAACTATTTCAAACCAATCTTTTAGCTAAGGCTTAGCCTCCTCAGCCTGAGAGGGCTCTCTCAAAGGGTTAATGATTTAGATTAAAGATATGAATAGATGGCTAACTATATGGTTTGTAATTGTATATGTTTATCGGTTGAAAGATGAAGGCTAGCTACCATTGGGCTATGGAGTCAAAGTATGTTTCAGTACCACAACAAGATCAGCTTAACATGAAGTCAGGGCATTCAGCATTTGAATATTCAGAACACAACACACATATGGAACCATAGCTCATAAGTGCACACAAGAAGTCAGAGCACAATCAGTGAATTCTGAGTGATTGTACACCTATGCAACTGTAAACAAAACTAAGGAAAGGACAACACACATTGTGAATATAAGAAATCCTTCATGAATCCTGAGTAGTGAAGCCAAATCATTCTACCTAGCATGGAAGTCAAGGCATTATAGAGTTCAAGTGTAGAAATGACAATACAAAACAGTGAAACATAGTAAGTTTATTTATGAAAGAAGTCAGAGCATCAGTGATGAATTCTGAGTATCATAAGTAAACACCACTGCAATTTAAGTATTGGAAGATGCCATCATAACAAGAACATACAAGAACTCTTCATGAATCTTTAGTTGTCTAAGTAGAAATCTGCATTAGGTTAAAAATATACACAGTCTGCACATAGAGCAGCAGCTGAGCCAAAAAGTCTCCAACCCTTTGCTAATTCGACCTCTTGCTCTATATAAAGCATTTACAATTAGTATTCCATCATCCCTCATCAAGAAAATTCGAATTTGCCATCAGTGACACCTATTCTAACCATAAAAAAAACCATTAATTAGAACTAGCTGTTAACTAGGAGTGCTAGTGACCTAATACAACTAGGAGTGTAACTCCTTATTATGATTCAACAACCTTATCTAAGAATTTAAAGCTTTCTTTGACACCTAAAACTCCATGAATTCGAATTTGATGAAGCCTCCCACGTGGTCACCCAACTGCTGATGACAAACCCTAGAAATTAGGGAACATGTTTCCTTGTTTTTAGGTTTAGGATCCCTGAAAATTGGCACGTGGGACAGAGCCTTTATCTCCTCATCAATGACACATTTTAAGCAACTGAAGGAGGTTTTTGAAGCCCATGTTCTCTAGAACAAAAACCTCTCCTGGTTTTTTAAAACATTCCTCCAGCTGTTCAGAATCTGTCCTTGAAAAACACGTGTCAAACATGAAACTGTCCCTTGCTCTGTTCTGGCTGAAAAATAGGTCTTGGGACAGAGGTCATAACTTCTCGTACAAAATGTATTTGGAAAAACTGAAGGAGGTTTTTGTGAACCAATCCATGCTTAACAAAAAATTCTCTTGGTTTTTTGAAACACTTTTCCTACCGCCGAGAATGTGTCTTTGAAAAACAGGTGTAAAACAGAGAAATAAACTTGTAGAAAACTGCACCTACAGCAGTTTCGTAGCGCACGTTTGGTCCTTCATTTCTCCCAGATCATAATGTATTTGAAGAAAGTGGAAGAGGTTTTTGTACTTTAGTATCTTAGGAATAAAAATCTCTTTCAATTTTCAGAGATGAGTTTTCAACTGCTCAGAAACTCTTCTAGAATTTGACTAGTAAGAACAGGAAAACAAAACTCCTCCTTTTTAGAGTTTCATTCTTATGCTCATCTTCGAATCCTTCTGCTGACCATGATGTCTCTTTAATCACATGAAATGAATTCAATCAACCATATACTCTGCTCAAATACTTGTGCTAAGACAAAACTTCTTTAATGGTGCCCGGAACATTATGAATCAATACTAGCTATGAAATAATGACCATTTTCATAACATAGACTTTAGAGTTCATGGATGTCCTTCCTGTCCTTGTTTTTCCCTTGCTTGATGTTTATACCTTGTAATTAGTCCCTTTCAGCTGCCCATCCTCAAAAATATATCCTTTTTCTTCTCAATATTTGCCCACAAAGTCATAATATGCAGCTACAGCAGTTTCGTAGCGCGCTACGAAACTGCTGTGCATGAGGCATCACCTACAGCAGTTTCGTAGCGCGCTACGAAACTGCTGTGTAATTTCAAAAACACAGCTTACATGCCTTGAAACTTGCTTGCCTTGCTTGAGCCTTCAAATAACCTTTATGTATGCTGACCCTGAGTTTGCCAAGTGCTTCTTATGCATGAAAGGAGAATGACAATAACCAAGACCAAATATTTCTTACCTTACCCTTTTCCTTTGAGATTTGTTTAGTGATAACAGTGGCTCCACTTGGGATAGTGTGCTCCTGTAGCACACTAAGAACTCGCAGGTCCAGTGCTTTATCCTTTTATGACAAACTAAAATTTGCTTGACAAGTGTTCCCTTTAAGCTTCTTGGGCCTTCACCTCGGGCTTAAGCTTGATGAGCACTGTAGGAGAAAGAAATCTATATTTACTGAAAAAAAAAAAAAAAATGCTCAGTCAACCTTGAGCTTATTTGCATTTTCCTACCTACCTAACCTATCAATTCAAACTTCTTTCAGTTCAATCAATATGAAATTTCCAATGTAGCCAATCATTTGTCTTATCTGATCTTGGAGGCTCTTGATTGCATTCAACCTCAAAATAACCATGGTAGTGAGATGACCACATCAACTCATAATATACTTGATCTTCATAATACAAATGAAAATGAAAGACCGGAGTGCAAAGCTTGTCCATATATTCACTTATAGGGTCAAAGAATACATGGTTATGTTGATGATCATCATAACATTCTACATCTTTAGACAGCTGATTCTCAACCACACAAGATTCTTTTGATATGCTATCAAACTGATTTTCTGAATGCTGCCTACAAACAATGTAATTTTCCTCTTTCTTATGATCAGTTATTGTTGTAAGCTGCTGAGAAGTTTGACATAAAAAACCAACCTTTTCCTCTACCTGAGGGTCGTAAAAGCTATCTCCCACTTCTTCTTGCTGTTTGCAATCAATTTCATACACATAATGATCTGAAGCCTGACAAATCTGTTGCATCTCTACATCAATATCAGAGGATTGAACATGGTTTTCACAAGTAAACCCCTGCTGATCTTCATGCTGCGATTCATGAGATGTTATACTTTTTTCTTGGTGCTGAAATGCATTGTTATGAAGAGCCTCTAAAATTTCTTCATCCATAAATTCATCATCATCATAACAATCCTCCAAGTATTGAATAAGACTTAAAGAATGTCTACAACAATCTTTGAGCAGCAATAAGGAGGGATGACACTCTTTATACATGTCATAGAACACATCATGGAAATCAACAAGAGAATATAACGAACCATTTTCCAAACTTTTATACCAAGACCATGCTTTTCCTACTAAAGTCCTCATAAACATCCTCATGAGACAATCTTCAGGGAAATGAACCTTAAGACTGCGTACATGCATATGAAACCTAACCAAATGAAGAGCAGCATTGTCTTTCTTTTCATCTTTGAATATCGGAAGATCCTCTAACCAATCAACCTCTGGCATAGGATTTGGAAAACCAGGGATATGAGACCGATTCATAGGAGCATACCTGGCATTCATTCTTGCAGTGGAATTCATCTTGAAACTTCATCAAGCTACTGATCTTCTAGCAGTGGAGTCACCTTCCAATTTCTTATTTGATGTGTGGAGTCGCCAAGGTAGTTTTGTAGCCTCAAAAAACTTCTGAGCTCCTGCTACCTTCAGAAGTTCAGCTTCATGTTTCGGGAATGAATAATCTTCAGGCTCCCGGCAGACGCACCAAAATGTTATCACCAAAATAGGACCCTGATAGGCTACTGATCAGACTATCTCGGTGTAACTATTTCAAACCAATCTTTTAGCTAAGGCTTAGCCTCCTCAGCTTGAGAGGGCTCTCTCAAAGGGTTAATGATTTAGATTAAAGATATGAATAGATGGCTAACTCTATGGTTTGTAATTGTATATGTTTATCGGTTGAAAGATGAAGGCTGGCTACCATTGGGCTATGGAGTCAAAGTATGTTTCAGTACCACAACAAGATCAGCTTAACATGAAGTCAGGGCATTCAACATTTGAATATTCAGAACACAACACACATATGGAACCACAGCGCATAAGTGCACACAGGAAGTCAGAGCACAATCAGTGAATTCTGAGTGATTGTACACCTATGCAACTGTAAACAAAACTAAGGAAAGGACAACACACATTCTGAATATAAGAAATCCTTCATGAATCCTGAGTAGTGAAGCCAAAGCATTCTACCTAGCATGGAAGTCAAGGCATTATAGAGTTCAAGTGTAGAAATGACAATACAAAACAGTGAAACATAGTAAGTTTATCTATGAAAGAAGTCAGAGCATCAGTGATGAATTCTGAGTATCATAAGTAAACACCACTGCAATGTAAGTATTGGAAGATGCCATCATAACAAGAACATACAAGAACTCTTCATGAATCTTGAGTTGTCTAAGTAGAAATCTGCATTAGGTTAAAAATATACACAGTCTGCACATAGAGCAGCAGCTAAGCCAAAAAGTCTCCAACCCTTTGCTAATTCGACCTCTTGCTCTATATAAAGCCTTTACAATTAGGATTCCATCATCCCTCATCAAGATAATTCGAATTTTCCATCAGTGACACCTATTCTAACCATAAAACAAACCATTAATTAGAACTAGCTGTTAACTAGGAGTGCTAGTGACCTAATACAACTAGGAGTGTAACTCCTTATTATGATTCAACAACCTTATCTAAGAATTTAAAGCATTCTTTGACACCTAAAACTCCATGAAGTCGAATTTGATGAAGCCTCCCACGTGGTCACCCAACTGCTGATGACAAACCCTAGAAATTAGGGAACATGTTTCCTTGTTTTTAGGTTTAGGATCCCTGAAAATTGGCACGTGGGACAGAGCCTTTATCTCCTCATCAATGAAATATTTTACGAAACTGAAGGAGGTTTTTGTAGCCCATGTTGTCTAAAACAAAAACCTCTCCTGGTTTTTTAAAAAATTCCTCCAGCTGTTCAGAATCTGTCCTTGAAAAACACGTGTCAAACATGAAACTGTCCCTTGCTCTGTTCTGGCTGAAAAATAGGTCTTGGGACAGAGGTCATAACTTCTCGTACAAAATGTATTTGGAAAAACTGAAGGAGGTTTTTGTGAACCAATCCGTGCTTAACAAAAAATTCTCTTGTTTTTTTGAAACACTTTTCCTACCACCGAGAATGTGTCTTTGAAAAACAGGTGTAAAACAGAGAAATAAACTTGTAGAAAACTGCACCTACAGCAGTTTCGTAGCGCAAGTTTGGTCCTTCATTTCTCCCAGATCATAATGGATTTGAAGAAAGTGGAAGAGGTTTTTTTACTTTAGTATCTTAGGAATAAAAACCTCTTTCAATTTTCAGAGATGAGTTTTCAACTGCTCAGAAACTCTTCTAGAATTTGACTAGTAAGAACAGGAAAACAAAACTCCTCCTTTTTAGGTTTTCATTCTTATGCTCATCTTCGAATCCTTCTGTTGACCATGATGTCTCTTTAATCACATGAAATGAATTCAATCAACCATATACTCTACTCAAATACTTGTGCTAAGACAAAACTTCTTTAATGGTGCCCGGAACATTATGAATCAATACTAGCTATGAAATAATGACCATTTTCATAACATAGACTTTAGAGTTCATGGATGTCCTTCCTGTCCTTGTTTTTCCCTTGCTTGATGTTTATACCTTGTAATTAGTCCCTTTCAGCTGCCCATCCTCAAAAATATATCCTTTTTCTTCTCAATATTTTCCAACAAAATCATAATATGCAGCTACAGCAGTTTCGTAGCGCGCTACGAAACTACTGTGCATGAGGCATCACCTACAGCAGTTTCGTAGCGCGCTACGAAACTGCTGTGTAATTTCAAAAACACAGCTTACATGCCTTGAAACTTGCTTGCATTGCTTGAGCTTTCAAATAACCTTTATGTATGCTGACCCTGAGTTTGCCAAGTGCTTCTTATGCATGAAAGGAGCATGACAATAACCAAGACCAAATCTTTCTTACCTTACCCTTTTCCTTTGAGATTTGTTTAGTGATAACAAGTGGTATAATTCACAACAGCCTGAGATAAAGTCTCTGGATGGTAACATAGATGATTCCTTTGCTACATCAATACAGTTCCCATGGCATATCCACTGTTGACACCTAATCATCAGGATTGGGTGAATAAATAAAATCAATGTAAATAAATAATAAGAGACCTGAACAGTCATCGGGAGATGAAGTGAATAGTCTCCCTCATGTATATAATAAAGACCAACCTGAAGGAATAACATGAATTGATTTGTTTTGAGGAGTTACTGCCTGGTCTGACATGGTATCAGAGCCAACTCCCAAAATTAGCTTTTGTGTTGTAACTCCTTGTATCAGTTTTCTGCCATATTCTATCCCTCTATTCTCTGCGCTCTCTGCCATACTATCCATGTGGTATTTTTTATAATTAGTGCATAATTGTATTGCTGCATAACTAAGCATCATATTCCCCTGAGTGCTGAACCGTTGCTCATTCCACGCTGCTGGAGATATGCTCATTCCACGCTGTTGGAGATATGCTGCTCCCAATACAATACACGCTAGCCTGATCCTTGCTAGGTGTTAAGGGAAATAACCGTCTCTTTTTCTTCAAAACAATCAGACTTGTAGAACGCCTTTTCATTTTTCTCGACTCAAGGAGGGATGTGTGTGCTGCTTGGGAAGACCTCTGAATGTGAAAGAAGTCGACATTTTTGGTCTGCACAAGAGGGAATTCTTTGAGGGGATCGGCCTTACAATTTGGAAAAAATACATGTGGTAACCTCTGTCACATTTGTCGCAGAGCAGCATTTCATTTTCATAATAGCCCTTCACATTCTTCACATTGCAACTGCTCCAGTACGCTGCTCCAGTATGCCCTTCCATACAAATGCGCTGGACAATTACTTGTTGTTTTATATGATTTAATGCAGTTGATTCTACTTGCATGCCACTCTGAGTGCGATGGATCACTTTTTGCTCTGCAACTAATAATTTTGCAGCAACACCTCTGTCATATTGCTAACAGAATTGCATTTTTTTCAAAATATTTCCATTATAGTGCAGTTTTTCTTTAACACCAGAAGTGAAAATATTTCATATATTGGCATCAGAAGTATATTTTTTTACAGTACATAGTTTTTTTACAGTACAAGATTTTACAATGCATTCAATCATATCCATTGTGGGAATAATTCTCACTGGCAAGGATAACTATCCTGAGTGGTCCTGCATGATAAAACACACCCTCATTTTCAATGAGTTGTGGAAAGGAGTGTGTGTTGGAGACGGAGACAAAGAGCCAGAATAGCCTACGTCAGACAAAGAGCTCGCCATTTTGGAAAACAAGAACAACAAAGCTTATGCATTAATCGTAGCATCTGTAAATGAAGAGGTGAGTTGCCATATTTCGCCATTTTCGACTGCTTTTGAAGCCTTAAAAAAACTGAAAGAACTCTATGACTCACATTCTGCACTTGAAGTTGTTCAGATCATGATTAAACTCTTCACTCTTGAATTTCAAAATATTGATCCTCTTGCTCTTGCATCCGAAGTAAAATCTATAATGCATGATATCAAATCCACTGAGGTTGAATTGGATATTCCTCTTATTACTTTTCTCAAGGCACTTTATCCTACTTACTCCAATTATCTTGAGTCATTGCAAGAAAATGGAAATCTCAAAGATATCACCTTTGACTCTCTTGTGAAAAAGTTTGCTGAAAGAGAGAAAGCTTTTGGAAAGAAGACAACCCCTGAATCTTCTGAAGAGGCTGTGTGTTATGAAACCAGCTCAAGAAAAGATAGAAAAGAAAGATCAACGCCTTAGAATTCAGCCTCTTCGAGGGGGCAACCTCCTTTACATTACATAAATGAACAATTCTTGGATGATACAAATGACAAAACCTCCTTTCTATATATAGGAGTCTAAGGAGTCACAATATAATCCAGCCGACCTAACAATAATAATATAAAGCCACAAAAATAACAATAGAGGGATTCTATGGGGCACAGAAATAACAATATGGGGGTAATAGGGGCACAACAATATAAATAAGGGGTATAACTACAATAGTAATGGGGTAATCACTAGTATTATAGGGACCCAACATGCCCCTCTCCTTCAAAAAAGTGTTGTCCTCAACGCTTGAGTAGTTCTGGATACTTCTGCATAAAATTCTCATCCTCCCATGTGGAATCTTCAGCGGATAAGTTCTTCCACTTGATAAGATACTCTGAAATTGATCGATTTCGTAGCTGTCGAGTTCTTGTTTCTGTGACTGCTTCCGGTTCCAATATAATTTTTCCTTCCTCGTCAAGTTCTGGCAATATTGTTTGAACTGGGAGCTTGTCGCCTATAACCTTCTTTAAACATGAAACATGGAAAACTGGGTGCAATCGAGAAGCTGCAGGAAGCTCCAATTTGTATGCCATAGTACCAATCTTTTGCAACACCTTGTACGGACCATAATACTTTGGTGATAATTTATTATCCTTCTTAGCTTGCTTTAGGGACATTTGCTTATATGGTTGTAGCCGTAGGAATACCCAATCACCTACATCAAAACTTCTTTCACTGCGATGTTGATCTGCCTGTTGTTTCATTCTATTTTGTGCCAACACGAGGTTATCCTTTAAGAGTTGGAGGACTTGTTGTTGATGTTCGATGTGATGTTCCACTGCCTGAACCTTAGAATTTTCTCTTAAATATGATGTGATGGATGGTGGTTGATACCCATAAAGTGCCATAAATGGGGTCATTTTTGTTGCTGTATGGAAGGAAGTGTTATACCACCATTCAGCCAGAGGCAACCATTTGACCCATTGTGTCTGTTTATCAGATACAAAGCAACGAAGATATCCTTCCAAACATTTGTTTACTATCTCAGTTTGCCCATCAGATTGAGGATGATAAGATGAGCTATGAGCTAACTGAGTACCAAGACAAGAAAATAATTCTGTCCAAAAATTTCCAGTGAAAATGGGATCTCTGTCACTTACAATAATCTTTGGGTTTCCATGTAGCTTTTGAACTGTTTCCATAAATGCAGTAGAAACTGTACTGGCTTTAAATGGATGTGATAATGCACAAAAGTGTGCATACTTGGTAAGTCTGTCAACTACCACCATGATGACACTCTTTCCCTCAGACTTGGGTAAACCTGTGATAAAATCCATTGAAACCTCCTCCCAACGTTGGCTTGGAATGGATAAAGGTTGTAATAGACCCGGTGTCTTAATTGTTTCAACTTTATTTTGTTGGCAAACCAAACATTCCGCCACAAACTTTTGAATATCTGATTTAAGGCCATCCCAAAAAATTCCTTCTTAACCCTGTGGTAAGTTTTTAAAAATCCTGAGTGCCCTCCTAAGGGAGAAGTGTGCAATTCCATAAGAATCTTTTGTTTTAGCTGGGAATTCTTACAGAGGTATAAGCGATCTTTGTACCATAACGAATCATTTTGCCAGCTAAATGTATCAGAAGTACTGGAATCTTGTTGTAGCTTTCGAATAAGTGCCCACACTTCTTCGTCATTCTTCCATTCCTCCCTTGCTTCGTTTATCCAATCTGGTTGGATAATAGAAATGGCACACAACAATGCTTCCACATCCTCATCCTTTCTTGAGAGTGCATCTGCCACCACATTTTGCTTCCCTTTTTTGTAGATGATTTCAAAGTCATAACCCAACATCTTTGTGACCCACTTTTGTTGCTCTTCAGAGGATAATCTTTGTTCTAAAAAGTATTTAAGGCTATCATGATCCGTTTTTACCTTGAAGTGTCTTCCCATTAGGTAGGGTCGCCATTTCTTAAGTGCATGGAGTATTGCCAACATTTCCTTCTCATAAATAGCTTTGCTTAAAAACTTTCCCTTGATTGGACGACTTTCAAAAGCAATGGGTCTTTCATCTTGCATTAGAACAACACCAATTCCATTTCCTGAAGCATCACATTCCACAATAAAGGTTTTTGTGAAGTCCGGTGTAGCTAAGACCGGTGCTTGGCACATTGCCTCTTTAAGATGTTCAAAGGCCTTTGTTGCTTCCGGAGTCCATGAAAATGAATCTTTCTTCAATAATGTTGTTAGAGGTGCTGCTATTCTCCCATAATTCTTAACAAACTTGCGATAATACCCTGTCAACCCAAGAAATCCTCGCAGATGCTTTATGGATGTGGGGATTTTCCATTCCTTAATGGCTTTAATTTTGCTAGGGTCTACCTTAACTCCTTCATGAGATACAATATGACCCAAATATTCCACCTCCTGGACTCCAAAGAAACATTTGGATCTTTTTGCATATAATTGTTTCTCCTCCAATAGTTGTAGCACCCTGTCAACATGTTCAACATGATCCTTCCAAGACTTGTTGTAGATTAGTATATCATCAAAAAATACTAACACAAATTTTCTAAGGAATGGTTTGAAAATTGAATTCATCAAACCTTGAAATGTTGAAGGTGCATTGGTAAGGCCAAAAGGCATGACCAAAAATTCATAATGACCCTCATGAGTTCTAAATGCCGTTTTCGGAATGTCTTCAATCTTCATTCTGATTTGATGATATCCCGAACGAAGATCCAACTTGGTGAAGTAAATTGATCCATGCAATTCATCCAGTAATTCATCAATGACAGGAATGGGGAACTTATCTTTAATAGTGAGCTTGTTGAGCTCCCTATAATCTGGACACATGCGCCATGATCCATCCTTCTTGTGCACCAATACTACTGGAGCTGAGAAAGAACTTTGACTCGGTTGAATTATACCAGCCTCTAGCATTTCTGCAACCATACGTTCAATTTCACTTTTTTGGACATAGGGATATCTGTACGGCCTGATGTTTGGAGGAACACTTCCTGGAATCAGATGAATAGCATGATCATGATCACGCATAGGTGGGAGACCTTTGGGAGTCTCAAATACCTTGGAATGATTGTCCAGGACTTTTTGGAGATCTGGAGAAATAGATGATTCCAATGTGGAAACATCTAGCGAACATAATTGTGCAATTACACCTCTTTGCTCCTTTTTTAGAAGCTTTGTCATGCCATTAGAGCTGATTATCTTTCCTGGTTTCCCTGCAATACCCCTTAATTCAACTTCCTTTCCTTCCACAGAAAATTTCATGAAAAGTTCTTGAAAATTAAAAGCTATTGTACCCAAGGATTGTAGCCATTGGACTCCTAGTACAACATCAGCACCTCCCATTGGAATGGAAAGCATTGGGCTAGTCAATACATATTCTCCCATGGATAGCTTGATATTATGGCACTTTCCAGAACAATTTATTGTTCCTCCATTTGCAATCATCACTTGACACTCTGGTGCTGGATATAGGAAGCAATTCAATTCTTTTGCTACCCTACAATGAATAAAATTGTGGGTGCTTCCTGAATCAATCAACACTATTACCTTTTTCTTCTTGATTTGTCCTTCTATCTTGATGGTTTGAGGAGTGGTAATTCCCGCCAATGCATTACAAGATATGGTCGGATTTATTTGTTCTTCATCTAGGCTTTGTTCCTGGAATATATCCTCTTCTTTTGACCTTTCTTGCTCCTTTTCTTCTTCCTCTTCACAATCTATGTAGAATAATTTCTTCTCAGCACACTTATGACCTTTTGTGTATTTGCTATCACAATTGTAACAAAGCCCTTTTGCTCTTTTTTCTTCCAATTGTTGTGGTGTCAACCTTGTAGGTTGTGGAAGACTATGGGCAACAACACTTCCGTCTTTATAGTTGTGAATGGTATGCTTCCTAGTTGCCATAATTTTGCTTTCCATTTTTCTTGCTAACCTGAATGCCTTCTCTAATGAATCAGGTTCCCAAAGGCGCACATCATGTTGGATATTATCCTTTAAAGACCCTATGAACACATCAATCCTATGCTCCTCTGGAATATCTTTTACCCTTATGTTCAATTTTTGGAACTCCTCAATGTGCTCCATTATTGAACCCTTTTGTTTGAGACTTATCAATTGGCTAAAAAAAGTGTTGCTTTTTGTATCCTCATAATGTGCTATCAATTCTTCCGTAAAAATTGCCCAAGTGATAAATTGTTTACGAGAACAAAGCCATTGATACCATACAAACTGATTTGGTTCCAAATATAAAGTTGCCATACGTACCTTTTGTGTGTTTTGCACATTATTGAGATCGAAGAATTGCTCCATCTGTAATATCCATGTGGCGGGATCCTTGCCATCAAACTTCCTCATATCGATTTTTGGAACATGGTGAGTCTTCGATCCAACATTAGAGTCTATGGAATCATGATTAACATTTCTTTTGTTCTCATCATGAGTTTCCTTTAGTACTCTTTCACCTTAGTGACCATTTCTTGTAGCAACTTATTCATATTTATCTTCAATTCTTCCATCTTATCATCCATGCCATCAATTTTAGCGTCCATGCCATTCACCTTAGCTTCCATGCCATCGATATTAGCTTCTACGTCTTTCTTTAAACAGTCCATATTAGCTTCTACACCTTTCTTTAAACCATCCATCTTAGCTTCTACATCTTTCTTTAAACCATCCATCTTAGATTCTGTTCCTTTTTGTGCAAGGGACAGTTGTTGCACTTGGTCTTGTAATTTTGATATATCATGTTGCATTTCTTCCTCTTCTTCATGAGTCATGCTAGAGCTTTCAGGTTCCTTACTAGGTGTTTGCATTTTCTTTCCTCGGGGCATCAGTTACCGATAATAATGCTCTACTATGCCCTTTGAATTCCTCAAAATAAATTTTCAAACCAAGCTTAAGCAAAAATTTAAAAAAATCTACACACCTTTTTTCACTTTGTAGGAGCTTGATATTGCCTCTGATGTATCTCTTTACTTTCCAATCATCTAGTTCTGAAATTGTGACCTGTAGTAGCTCTCGTGTCCTCTTTCCAATGCCACAAGTCTGATCCAAATTGGATTCTCCAAGAAAGAGTTATGCACAATCTCCCAAGTGACCTGATTATAGACTTTCAGTAGAGCGAACTTGTATGAAGTGCCACGTGTACAATTTTCGACCTTTGGTTCTGAAAACGATATACAAGAAACTAAAGTCCGTCCTCTTTCTGTACCTTTTTACGAAATTTCAATCCGATCCCAGAGAGAAAGTTATGACGATTTTCCCTAGGTCACCTGTTTTGAATGTAATTCAGGAGTCTGCAAAAAGACCAACTTCCTCAGATCATATCTCCGCAAATATCGCGCAAAAAGCTCTGAAATTTGGACCCAAGGTTCAGCGCGATTTCTTCTCAATGGGTTTTTTTTGCGACTTCTGAAACGTCACAGAAAAAAAGTTATAGCGAAAATGCCACGATGACCTGTTTGGAGCAGCGAAACCCTAGAATCCAAAGCTCTGATACCAAATGTTATGAAACCAGCTCAAGAAAAGATAGAAAATAAAGATCAACGCCTTAGAATTCAGCCTCTTCGAGGGGGCAACCTCCTTTACATTACATAAATGAACAATTCTTGGATGATACAAATGACAAAACCTCCTTTCTATATATAGGAGTCTAAGGAGTCACAATATAATCCAGCCGACCTAACAATAATAATATAAAGCCACAAAAATAACAATAGAGGGATTCTATGGGGCACAGAAATAACAATATGGGGGTAATAGGGGCACAACAATATAAATAAGGGGTATAACTACAATAGTAATGGGGTAATCACTAGTATTATAGGGACCCAACACTGTGTGCCTTGCTCATAAAGAAAAGAATCCTGCTCAAGATTCTTCCAGAGAAAGAGGTGGTCGAAGAGGAAGAGGAAGATATTTCAGAGCCAGGGGGGGCAGACACTCTCAAGGAGAAAAGGCAGATTTGCACTGCATACACTGCAAAAGAAATGGATCACATGATGCCTCTACATGCAAGTTACCATGGGACAAAATTGAGCAGCAAAGAAACCAACAGAAAGGTAAAATTGATGATACAGACAAAGGTAAGGCACCTGAATCCGCTCACTATGTTGTGGCACAATGTAATATTGGAGTAAATGAAAATTTATTTAATGCTTCACTTGCTTCTTCGAAAAATTATTGGTTGCTTGATTCAGGAGCAACTTGCCACATGACTCATAGAAAATATTTTTTTGAAGAGTTTACTGACAATGTTGATGGAGCAGTATACTTTGCAGATCAATCAAAAATCAAGCCATCAGGGCTTTGCATAATTAGGCTTCAATTGCCTAGTCTTCCAGAGTTTCTTCTGCATCATGTTATCTATCTCCCACAACTAAAGAGAAACTTGTTGTCCTTGGTCCACATCTACCAGCAAGGTCACTTCATTCATATGTTTTATGGCAAGCTTGAGGTGAGAAAAGCATCTGACCACTCACTTGTCATGAGGGGAATAGAAGAAGAAGGCTTCTCAAGCTACAAGGTACCTCTGCTCGTGCACAACATTTCTCATACAATTCTCATCATGAAGAAGGTACACTTCCATCAATTTTAGTATGGCATACTAGACTTGGACATTTGAACTATGACAGCCTCCACTTGTTGAAGAAAAATGGTGTTGCTGGTTTGCCTACAATTCCTAGGAAATTTTATTAATGTGATGCTTGCATTCTAGGAAAACATAGCAAAAAGTCTTTTCATGATTCACATTCAAGAGCACATAGAAAACTTGAATTCATTCATTCAGATTTATGTGGTCCAATTCTTGTTCCTTCTGCAAATGGAAATAAATATATGATGACATTTATTGATGACTACACTAAAATGTGTTGGGTTTATTTATTGAAGAACAAATCTGATGCTTTTCAAACATTCAAGAACTTTCATAAATGGATTGAAAATGATGCACAATCTCATATTGGGTCTATTAGCACTGATAATGGAAAATAATACACATCAAATGCATTTGAAAACTATCTTCTCTAACATGGGATCAAACATCAAACAACTGTGCCTTATAATCCCCAACATAATGGTGTAGCTGAAAGAATGAATAGGACAATCTTAAATATGGTACGATCCATATTCTTCTTCAAAAATGTAAAGATAATGTTTTGGGCAGATGTTGTTCTATGTGCTGCATATATAAATAATAGATGTCCATCTAATGCTATTAGAAACAAGACTCCATATGAAATGTGCTATGGACATGTTCCTTCGGTAAAACATTCGAGGGTCTTTGGTTCCACATGTTATGCCTTGATACCAAAGGTACATAGAAACAAACTTGGTGCTAGCAGTTGTAAGTGTATCTTCCTGGGGTATTCAAACACCTCCAAAGCATACTGTCTCTATGATGAAGTCAATAAAAAGTTTGTTGTATCTAGAGATGTAATTTTTCTTGAATCATCCAAAACTGAAAATGTTTTTGAGCGACAAATTGATCTCTTGGATAGATTCGCAAAAGCAAAATAATTTCAAGAATTTGATAATTAGATTCCACATCTTGAAGGGGCGATTCCTATACTAAATCAACCTATGGAATCTTCTTCTGAAGAACACTCTCCCCCGCATGAAACTCCAACAACGGATGATGCTTTAAGTGATGTGATTGATAGAATTGGGAGACTCAATCTTGATTCAGTCCCAACTCAATCAACGGAGAAGCCTGGACCATCTGAGAAAGGTCCCCCAAAGTGGCTAACAAAGACACTTGAAAGTGTTCATCCTGATGAGGTTGGAAAGACAGGAACTAGAAATTCAAACCAAAAAAATGGAGGTGATGTAGATGACTCTAATTCACCTGTTGATATGGATGTTTCTTATGATTGTGAAATGAACTTGTCTACAGATTTTGAACCCACTTCCTTCAAAGAAGCTTCTTTTCATGATGAATGGAAAGAAGTGATGCAAAAGGAGTATGAAGCCCTCATAAAGAATGGCACTTGGAATCTAGTTGATCCTCCATTAGGAACCAAACCAATTGGTTGCAAGTGGGTCGACAGGAACAAGTATAAAGCTAATGGCTCACTTGAAAAGCACAAAGCTAGGCTTGTGGCAAAAGGTTTTTCATAGAAGGAAGGGGTCGATTATGAGGAGATTTTTCCCCCACAGCAAAATGGGCTACCATCCGGACACTCTTTGCCCTAGCAGCTCAGAACGGTTGGAAAGTCCATCAAATGGATGTAAAAATTGCTTTCTTGAATGGAGATCTAAAACAGAATGTTTTAATGTCCCAGCCTGAAGGATTTGCTGTGAAAGGACATGAACAAAAAGTATGCAAACTTGTGAAGTCCTTGTATGGCCTCAAACAAGCACCACGAGCCTGGTATGAAAAACTAACTGAGCATCTTCTGAATCTCAATTTCAAACATTATGATCTTGATGATGCAACTTTATTTGTCAAGAAAGTTGGCAAAACAGTTGTATATCTTGTGGTATATGTAGATGATATTTTGACGACAGGGAACAATGAAAGCTACATTGCATCCATAAAGAAGGAATTGGGGAAAAGTTTTGAAATGACTGATTTGGGCTATGTTCATTACTATCTTGGTATTGAAGTAACCCAACATCCGAAGTCCATATTTCTTTCTCAAAAGAAATGCATTGGAGATCTGTTGAACAAGTTTGGCATGACAGAATGCAATCCTCTTACTACTCTGATGGAACAAAACTTAAAGCTCACATCTATTGATGGAAAAGAATTTGAGGATGCAACAAAGTATAGACAGCTTGTAGGAAGTCGCAACTACCTAACTACTACCTGACCAGACATTTCGTTTGTTGTTGGAATCCTCTCCAGGTTTATACAAAAGCCTTGTGAGGGACATTGGTCTGCTACAAAAAGAGTTCTAAGGTACTTGAAGGGAACTCAAGACTTTGGAATCAAGTATACATAGGTGGACAACTTCAGTTTGATTGGATACTTTGATTTAGACTTCAATGGAGACAAAGAAACTAGGGTATCTACTTCAGGATATGCTATGAGTCTTGGATTAGGAGTTGTCTCCTGGAGATCATGCAAACAATTAGTTCTATAAGATTCCAAAACAGGAGCAGAATAGGCAGCAGCTGAAGAAACAAAAGAAATTGTGTGGCTCAGGAAAATTCTTGAAGATTTGCAGGTAAAACAAGTACAATCAACTCCACTCATGATTGACAATACCTCTGCAATAAAGTTGGCCAAGAACCCAAAGCTCCATGATCGAACAAATCACATCAACACCAAATATCATCTGATTTGACATCATGTTGAGGCCAAAACAATCCATCTCCGTCATTGTTCCACTAATGAGAAAATTTCCGACATCTTCACCAAAGCACTTGGAAGAGAAAAGCTTGAACGATTCCGAATGATGCTTGGACTCACCAACATCCCTTCAGATTAAGGGGGGAATGTTGACACCTAATCATTAGGATTGGGTGAATAAATAAAATCAATGTAAATAAATAATAAGAGACCTGAACAATCATCGAGAGATGAAGTGAATAGTCTCCCTCATGTATATAATAAAGACCAACCTGAAGGAATAACATGAATTGATTTGTTTTGAGGAGTTACTGCCTGGTATGACATCCACTAGCATCTATCTCAATCTCAAAAGGATGCTAAAGGTCTGGTAAGGCTAGCACTGGTGTTGTGTTGATCATATCTTTTAGTGTGTCGAAGGATTTCTATTGCTTTCCTCCGCACTAAAAGACCTTCTTCACACTTTTCAACGCGTGTAAGGGGGTTGTGATAACAGATAAGTTCACAATGAACCTTATCCAATATTGTACCACACCTAAAAAGCTTCAGACCTCTGTAACATTTTTGGGCTCATGCTACTTCATAATCACATCTACTTTAGAGGGATCTATCTTCAATTTCCCATTATCGACTGTGTGGCCTAAATAAACTAGAGAGGTCTTCCCAAACTCACACTTTGACAATTTTATATATAGTTTTTCATTTTTCAGAACATTAAGCACTTTCTTCACATGATATACATGTTTATCCCATGTCCTACTATAAACAAGAATATTTTCCAGATATACAAGCACAAAATTATCAAGAAAAGGCCTAAACACATCATTCATTACCCTCATAAATGTGGCTGGAGCATTGCACAGTCTGAATGGCATCACCATCCATTCGAACAACCCCTACTTGGTTTTGAATGCAATCTTCCTGTTAGAAAATTATGTATTACGGAGAAATGGAACACATAAAATATTACAGGAATATAAACACATAAAACAAGAGAGACACAGATATACGTGGTTCACCTAGTTTGGGATACGTCCACCCCGAACGGCCAGTCCTTCCTTTCTATTATCCAGCAAAATGAAGAGACACAACCTATAGCAGATCGACTCTAATATCCTCTGTTTTCTCTCACAGTCTCACCTCTCTATTTCTCACTCGGAGAATACACATCTATTACACAGCCTCAAATACAATGCCCTCATACAAAGAGAGGGGTTTACTTCTAGGGCAAAATACCCTAAACCAAACATAAGTTATACCGTCAGATCATTCGCCTAATGAACGACCCAGATTGACTAGAAATTACTATACTTTTACAAGGCAATTTTACATCTGTTTTTAGCTTCGGGGGTGCTGGCCCCCGAACTCCCACAGGGGGGGACAAGTCCCCCCCGCACCCCCCCGCATGGAGGGGTGTACAAACTTCCTGGGGTATAAATCTGGCTGAAACAAAGACCTCTGAACAATCATGCTCCACACTCAACAATCTCCCACTTGGAGAATGATTGTAGCAACTCCATCGCTGCTTCGTTTGCTGGACAATGACTCCTCTTTGGACCTGGCTGTTTCTCATCTTCATCTTCATCCTTGGTGACCAATTGAAACTGAGCATATTCTCAGTTTCTCCCTGGTTACAACTTTTGTTAGCATATCGGCAGGATTCTGGCTAGTGTGTATCTTTTCCAGCTTCAACTCTCCATCTTCCAACAGTGATCGTATGAAATGGTACTTGAGCTGTATGTGTTTAGTCCTGGAATGAAATGCTAAGTTCTTTGCAAGATGAATGGCACATTGGCTATCATTGTATAATGTGCCCATATCATGCTCCTTACCCAATTCACGCATAAACCTTTGTAACCAAATCATTTCTTTACTAGCCTCTCTAGCAGCAACATACTCTGCTTCTGTTGTTGAAAGTGCAACAACACTTTGGATTTTTGAAACCCAAATGATAGTTGTTTCATCTACAGTAAATACATATCTTGTACTGCTCCTCCTGTTATCTCTATCACCTGCCATATTTGCATCAACATATCCCTATAGAGAAATGTTTGAACCACCAAAGCATAATGTTTGATTTGTGGTACCTTTCAAATATCTGAGAATCCATTTCACTGCCATCCAATGTTCCTTTCCTGGATTGTTCATGTACCTGCTTACAACCCCCACTGCATGTGCAATATCAGGCCTTGTGCAGACCATTGCATACATTAAGCTTCCAACTGCTGATGCATATGGAACTTTAGACATATAATCCATGTCTTCTTGGGTCTTTGGGCACATTTCCTTACTAAGTTTGAAATGGCTAGCAAAAGGTGTACTAACTGGTTTTGAATTATGCATATTAAATCTTTTCAACGCCTTTTGTATGTACTCATTCTGAGACAATGTTAATTTGTGATTTTTCCTGTCTCTAGTTATTCTCATACCGAGGATTTGTTTCGCAGCTCCCAAATCCTTCATTGCAAATGAATTTGCCAATTTTCTTTTGAGCACATTTATTTCCTACATGTTAGACCCTACAACAAGCATGTCATCTACATACAATAAAAATATAATATAGTTGCCATCATTTTGCTTTTTTAGATAAACACAATGATCAGAGTGACATCTAGTATAACCTTGTTGAGACATAAACTTGTCAAATTTTAGATACCACTGCCTTGGAGCCTATTTTAAGCCATACAAACTCTTCTTCAACTTGCACACTAGTTTCTCCTTCCCTTTTACCTCATATCGTTGTTGTTGCTGCATATATATCTCTCCCTCCAAATCCCCATGGAGAATGGCTATCTTTACATCTAACTGCTCAAGATGCAAATATTTAAGTGCTACTAGACTTAAAATAGTTCTGATTGAAGTCATTTTAACAACAGGAGAAAATATTTCATCAAAATCAATACCTTTCTTCTGTGCAAACCCCTTAACCACAAGTCTAGCTTTGTACCTATGTTTTCCTCCATCTTCTTCCTTCAGCCTGTAAACCCATTTATTCTGCAATGCGGCTTTTCCTGCAGGAAACTTGACTAAGTCCCAAGTCTGGTTATGCATTAAGGAGTCCATCTTTTCTTCCATGGCTACCTTCCACTTCTTCTTCCTTTCAACCTGCATTGCTTCTTCGTAACATTCGAGTTCACCAGAATCAGTCAACAATAAATAATATAATGAAGGAGAGTATCGTTCAGGGGGTATACTTATCCTGGTATATCTTCTAACACCACTTTCAGGTGTTTGGGGTGCCTGTTGTTGTTGTGGTGGTTGCTATTGTTGTGGTTATTGATTATTATTATTTTCAGGCACCTTTACTTTTTTAGTGATTTCATCAAGAACTACGTATTCCTTGTTTTCTTTTTCCTGTTTCTTTTCCTGCAACTGATTCTTATACAAGACCTTTTCATTGAATATTACATCTCTGCTCCTAATGATTTTGTGATTTTCATAGTCATATAAGCGATAATCAAAATCATTAACACCATATCCAATAAAGGTACATTTCTTTGATTTTTCCTCAAGCTTTGTTCTATTTTCTTTATTAATATGGACAAAGGCCTCACAACCAAAAGGCTTTAAAAAAGAGTAGTTTACCTTTTTACCTGTCCATGCTTCCTCTGGAACACCACCATCCAAGGAACTTGAAGGCCCTCTGTTTATTAGATAAACAACAGTATCTACAACATCTGCCCAAAATTGTAAAGGCAATCCTGCATGCAATCTCATGCACCTTTCATGCTCCATGATTGTTCTGTTCATCCTTTCTGAAACACCATTTTCTTGTGGTGTTCTTGGAACTATCTTCTCTCTGCGAATTCCATGCTCTGAACAGTACCTATCAAACTCCTTGCTGCAATATTCACCTCCATTATCTGATCTGAGACACTTCAATTTCTTTCCTGTCTCAATCTCAACCAAAGCTTTCCATTTCTTGAAAGTATAAAATACATTAGATTTGTTCTTAATACAATAAATCCAATTTTTTCTAGTTGCGTCATCAATAAAAGTAACATAATAACGAGAGCCACTGAGTGATGATACCTGACCATGTCCCCATATATCTGTATGCACAAGCTCTAATTTTTCACTCTTATTTTCTTTCCCAACTCTGAGAAATCGAACTCTCTTCTGTTTTCCATAAATGCAATTCTCACAGAAGTCCAAATCAACATTCCTCAAAATCGGCAACAAATTCCTTGAGTGAAGAATCTTCATCCCTTTTTCACTCATGTGTCCGAGCCTATGATGCCATAATGCTGCATCTGTTGCTTCGGAAGTGAAAGCATTAACAGAGTTAGAAATACCATTGCATAAATACAATGTACCAACCTTTTCGCCTTTTACTATTACCAGGGCTCCTTTGGTGACCTTCCAAGATTTATCTGTGAAAGTTGTCACACAACCTTCACCTCCTAACTGCCCTGTTGAAATCAGATTTTTCTTAAGATCTAGAACATGCCTTACCTCCTTTAGTAGCCATTGGTTTCCATTCTGCTGTTTTACAAGAACCTTGCCCATTCCAACAACTTTACAAGGTTTATCATCACCCAAACAGACTTGTCCAAAATCTCCTTGAACATAGTCATGAAAATATTTCTTATCAGGTGTGGCATGGAATGAGGCCCCTGAATTTACCACCAAGGAACCAATAATATTTTCAAAAGAAAGAATCAAAGCATCTTGTAACACCTCACCTATCACATTTGCTTCATGATTGTTTTCTTGTTGTGCATATCCTTATTTTCCCTTCCAAGATCTACAGTATTTCTTTAGGTGTCCTTTCTTTCCGTATTTCCAGCACACTATCCCTGATCTGGACTTGGATCTGCCTTTCCTTCATTGACTGCGATATCCTGAGCTCTTTCCTCTTTCCATTTTTCTTCCCCTAGACTCTACACTCAAAGCATTTCCTGATGTCTCACCGGAGCTTTTCCGTCGCATTTCCTCACTACTAAGGATAGCACCGACAACATCATCAAACTTTAAATTACTATATCCAGAAACAGAGTTACTAATGGCCATTACTAAACCATTCCAACTTTCTGGCAATGAGCACAAGAATAACAGAGCTCTAACTTCATCATCAAAGTTTACCCCTACAGAACATAACTGACTTGTAACAGTATTAAAATAATTTAAATGGTTTGCAACAGATCCACCTTCCGACATCTTCATATCAAGATAATTGTTTCATAAGAAATACCTTGTTTGAGGCTGAGGGTTTTTCATATAGTTTCTCCAACGCCTTAATCAAACCCTTTGTCATTGTTTCCTTTGAAATGTTGAAGGCGATTGACGCTACGAGGCACAATCGTACTGTTCCAAGTGCCTTTCTATTGAGAAGGTTCCATTCTTCATCTGTCATACCCATCGACATCTTTGTTTTTTCGTAGAATGGTAGGTACAGATCCTTCTGATATAGATAATCTTCCATCTGCATCTTCCACAGCGCGAAGTTTTGGCCGTTAAATTTCTCAACCCTAAACTTACCATCTTCCGCCATTTCTCCCACTCGAACGAAGAACCCTTCTTCCCTGCGAGTTTATTAGCCAAATAGGCCTTCGGCTCTGATACCAGTTGTTAGAAAATTATATATTACGGAGCAATGGAACACATAAAATATTACAAGAATATAAATACAGAAAACACATAAAACAAGAGAGACACAGATATACGTGGTTCACCCAGTTTGGGCTACATTCACCCTGAACAGCCAGTCCTTCCTTTCTATTATCCAGCAAAATGAAGAGACACAACCTACAGCAGATCCGCTGTAATATCCTTTGTTTTCTCTCACAGTCTCACCTCTCTGTTTCTTGCTCGGAGAATACACATCTATTACACAGCCTCAAATACAATGCCCTCATACAGAGACGGGGGTTGCCTTCTAGGGAAAAAAACCCTAAACTAAACATAAGTTTTACCATCAGATCATCCGCCTAATGAACGGCCCAGATTGACTAGAAATTACTATACTTTTACAAGGCAATTTTACATATGTTTTTAGCTTCGGGGGCGCTGCCCCCGAAACCCCCGCCGGGGGACTGCTGGCCCTCGGACCCCCCAGCCAAGGGGGATTGGCCCCCCTGAACCCCTTCGGGGGGGGGGGACAAGTCCCCCCCGCACCCCCCTACGTGGAGGGGTGTACAAACTTCCTAGGGTATACATCTGACTAAAACAAAGACCTCTAAACAATCATGCTCCACACTAAACACTTCCAAATGTCCTTTTCTACAACTCTAACCTAGTGATATCCACTACGCAAATCTAGCTTTGTAAAATAGACAACATTTTTTAACTGATCTAATAATTCATCAATGTGAGGGAGAGGGTATCGATTCTTCATCGTAATTTTGTTTAGCGCCTTGTAGTCTACACAAATTCTCCATGTGTTGTCCTTATTTGGCACCAACATGATCGGTGAGCCACACAGAGAAGATTTCAGTCTGATGACCCCTTGATTTAGCAACTCCTGCACCTTTTTCTTAATCTCCTCCATCTCAATAGAAGCCATCCTGTACATGCCAATATTTGTTAAAGGAGCATCCTATTGTAAATGGATCTCATGTTGGATTTCCCTTTTTGGGGGCAATCCTCTCAGTTCCTGAAACAATCCATCATAGTCAGAAATAATTTCAAACAATTCTTTCTTATGATCAAGATCACAACCTTTGAAAGCGTCAGTCGTCTTGACCTCTTTTGCTCTAATGACTACCATGAGCATGCACCCTTTGCTGGAATTAACTAGTTGTTTAATCTATCCCGCACTTATAAGGATAGCACTAACTTTTGTATGATGAGCTCTAACTATATATTCTACCCTGTCCTTTGTGAGGTGGTATTTATTTTCATGCCGAAAGAAAACTTCCTTTCTGTTATATAGATACAGACTTCCCAAGATAATTCCATAGATATCCAAAGGCATAACATCTAACTCTACCTCATCAACTAATTTGGAAGCAATAACAAATCTGGCCCTACACTACTTGGTTACTTGTAGTTTTTCTTTATCGCTTACCCAACCAAGTGGGTATGGACTCGGATGAGGCTTAGTTTCGAGGCCTAACTTTTTCACTAAGGACTCTAAGATTAAATTTTCTTGGGAACTTGAATCGAATAGAGTTTTCACCTTTGTTGTTTTATAATAACCCTAATGTGGAATAATTCAATTCTCTTTCGCTCATTACTTACAATCTCATTCAAATAACTAGGACTTGCAATTGAATCAGAATCATTACTAATAGAAAGATTACCTCTTACACCCACGACTATGATCAATGTCTCATCACCGGAATCTGATCCAAGGTCCTGTTGCATTGTTTCCATTGTCTTCTACTTGCCTTTTCCACTGAATCTCTTTGGTTTCAACTCCAGATGTAGCTTCCAACAATGGTCCTCATCATGACCTTCTCTCTTGCAATGAGTGCGAGATGGCGTTGCTTCCTCCTTTTTCTTGGCTACGACCGTCTTCTTATCCTTCCCCTTACCTTTCTTCTGGAATTTTCCATGCTGAGATTTGAATGGTATTTTCTTGTCTTGATCATCTCTGTCATTCTTGCCTCAAATTTCAAGATGAATGGCCTTTATGCTAGCCGCATCAATCGTAGTAGGCTCGAACAATAACAATGAGTGTCTTATGTAACAATGAGTGTCTTATGTAGACCTCTATCTACCTTATCCAATTATTAATTTTTTATGCACTACACTCTCCATTATACATGAGGAAGTCCAAATTTACATCTAGCTTGAAGAATGGTCTCTTATATGTATGTTTGGAATCTCAATTAGAGTGATGAGAACTATCACTTTGTTGTAGTGGCTACAACCACCCTCCAAAATTTTGTCCCTCACCAATTTCGTAGCATCCCTTGAAGTGTTTTGCTTGATGACTGCACACACTCAGGTTCACTCTGTGAGCTCATGTGGGTCTTTACATTCACCTTGCTTGTCTATTGCACTCAAGTCTCTGCATGTTAATGTCCAAGTCATTCTTGTGACTATGTTCTGGTTATGCTCAAAGTCTTCCCTTCGTATGTGATTTCTTTTTTCGCCATGAAAGCATCTGTTGCACTCACACACGGAGTCACATTCACTATCGCACAAGCGTCATCTTGATCATGAATGATCAATGACGAGTTTCGCGCTTGTGGCTGGCACCGTCGATCAGCCATGTTGAACATTTGTGTCTGGATGATTTGCTCATTTCGTCGTCAAGTCATGCGAGTGTGTGTTAGTATTATCACGTGTGCATCTTTCTAATGTTCACATACTTGGTCATTTTTTCTAAAGTTCTGACGACCAGACTCCTCACTGATAGCCAGACCATCACCCTGCCTTCGACTTGATCAACTGTCAACCAGAACAGTGCAGAAACACCAAGCTAGTTCTTTCAAGTTGCGCTGCCCGCAAGCAGCTCAAGTAACACTCATGCTGGCCACCCGGACAGCCGACCGACTATTCATCTCAGAAATTACGTAGTGCTCATGAGAATGTCTCTAGCTGCCCATCAGTCAGATCATCTCAAAAATTGTGCAGAGATGATCAGTAGGCCAGCCTCCTAGCCTTAGTGCATTTTTCCAACCACTAGCTCCCAACAATAGACTACCTATTCCCTCCAGGAATTGCGCAGTTTCTACTATCAGTGACTGAGAAGCCAACTGGAAGTTCCCTCTAGGAATTGTGCAGTTCTAGTTTCCAGTGACCCCATCAGCCACCTGGCATTTCCCTTTGGGAATTGCACAGATCTGGTTGCCAGTGACCCCAGCAGCCAACTGGTGATTCCCTCTGGGAATTGTGAAGATCTGGCTGCTAGTGACTCCAGTAGCCAACTGGAAGTTCCCTCTGGGAATTACGCAGATCTGGCTGCTAGTGACCCTAGTAGCCAACTGGTATTTCCCTCTGGGAATTGCGCAGATCTGGCTACCAGTGACCCAGAAGCCACCTGACAGTTCCCTCTGGGAATTGTGAAGATCTGGCTGCCAGTGACCCGAGCATACAACTAGCAGTTCCCTCTGGGAATTGTGAAGATCTAGCTGCCAGTGACCCCAGCATACAACTAGCAGTTCCCTTTGGGAATTACACATATTTTGCTACCAGTCTCTTGGGAAGTTCCCTAGAAAAATTCCACAGTCCCTTCCTGCTAACCCCTCATGCAGCCTGGCCCGTTCCTCTAGAAATTTCCGCAAATTTGGTTGTCTAGCCCCTTCTGACCGTTAAATTTGGAAAAGGCACAGAGCATGCCTACCTTGTCTTCCAGCAGCCCAGACTGTCCCTCCCAAAATTTGTGCAATGTTGCTTCCCAACCGAGATAGATATTGCAGTCAGTCACTGTTGACTCAGATTGTCGGTCTCCATCCTTCAGTGAATCTTGCACATTTTTCATCAGCAGCTGCCTGGAGCCATCATCCCGCATCACAAGCCTACTTCCTCTCCTGGTCACCCGCATCCGAATGATCATGTGTCATGGTAGACTAGGAGGTTTTGGATTTGATGTTTTCTCATCATGAGTGACTCCAAGTATAGGTACACCAACAAACATTTCAAGATGACGAACGAGATGAACGAAGGGGAGAAGATGCAGATGGACAGGTTCACCAAAAAATGAACGAACGACGCATATGAAGCGGATGAACGCACGAAGCATGCGAAGCGGACGAATGAGTGAAGCATGTGAAGCGGATGAACACAACAAACATGCACCTTCACGAACAAGTGAACTCGTCAAGCCTTCCAACATGAAATCAAGGAACAACATGCTAGAGCTTCATCAAGCGAACCAAGGGCCATTGAAGACTCCGCGCACTTTTCCATGTAGAGCTAAAGCTATGATACAAAATGAAGACATCCATCACTCAACAACACTGTAGCTCGACATGCACTCTAGCAACAACACGAATGTACTAGCATTGTCATGTCAAGTCATGTCAAGTCAATTCATGAGTCATGTTGCCCACATCTCCACTATGGGCTTGTTTTCAATCAATGTGATGTAACATGGAAGTCCAAGAGACCCACTTGTTGAACATAGAGTCATGTAAGTTAGAAATTCAGAAGTCAAACAGTCATGAGGGTAGTCGAATAGCCACAAGGGTCAGTTTCACCCTTGTCTATAAATACCCCCCTCATTTGCACATGAAAGGACTTTTCACCTCAGCTCCTCCCACATAGCCAAGAGAGTCTATAATCGTTTCTTTGAGGAGTAAGTAGTGGCTCCAACACCCCACTAACAGGGTTAATGATGTATGGTGTAACAATGTGTCTTGGAACTTTCGCTTAATTTAGAAGCTTGTTAACAGGTCAGCACATTTTCATACATGTATTTTATTTTTTGTAAGGCTGGTCTTTAACACTTGTAATGCATGTTGCTTTAACCATGTGTTCTACATCTGAAATGATTAATTTGTTGTAATGCATGATCTATTAATGGAAATGTGTTGTATATGTTGTTAATGATGTCCTGTCTATGTCGACTTCTCTTCTGAACATCAGATAGACCTTTCACATGAACCTTGTTGCAACAACCATTGCACTCATCTTGGACTGATCCATGAGTGTTGTATGTGTTATCTTACCTTGTATGTTGTGATAGCTACATGTAAGTGGACTGCTCTACCGAACGTCGTGCATGTCCTTTTGTGTTGTGTGTTCCTAGCCAAGTTGGGGCTAATCCCTTTCAACCTAGAACTCACCTTCACTCTATTCCCCTCACACTGAAAGAGCTATTGGCATAAGTACACTTACACTCACCAAGCACATGAACCTCACTTCTCGAAGATAAAGCGAACCACTCTCATGTGTTGACAAGAAAGAGTTGAGGAAAATCCTTAAGACAATGGCAACCAGGCCATCATATCAGATGGCACTCCCAGACCAAATGGTGTGAGTTCTAGTTGGGACTTCATACTGGGGTGATCCCCTAAATGTTGGTGGATCCAGCACCATCAAACTTTCTGGCAGTAGAAGGAGGGAAACCAATTGTACATGGTTAAACCCCTCACACTCACTCATCAACCATCTGGTCAAGGAAGTAACTCGCAACCCCTCTCTCACAATTCTGCAGTTGGTTAATCCTCACCTCCAAAATTGAACATGAAATTTCATATCAACACATTCGTTGTGTCTGTCCCATCACTCGCTAGTTCACGAAAGTAGTCGGACTGATCCCAGGTGTACAATACCTTCCACGTGCATCTAGGAAGCCAAAGGCCACTCCCACAGGAGTGGTTGTATCATCGGTGGAAGAAGAAGTCCTTGCTACTCTTGACAGTTTGGAAGAAGATATTGAAGATGGAGAGGAACCTCCAATCTTATTTGAAGATGAACAAGGCACTCTTGTGGTCTTTGGATCGAACTCCAGTATAGGAGGTAGAGGGGAAGGCAGCGAAGGAAGTGGAGGCGCAGACAAACCAACAGACTCATATCCGAAACCATCAGATTCGGAGAGAGAGGAAGAAGATGAAGAGGACAAAGAAGACGAAGAGATGGTTGACCCAAATCTTGAATGAATGACTCAGGGACCATTGGCTCTCTCAAATTTTCTTCACAAGATTCTGAAGCGAGCGGAGAGAATGAACATCAATTTTAACCATGACAGCGTAGTGAAGGTAGTAGACCACTTAGACAATTTATACCTACAGCTGCAGACCCTTGAGGTATGTTATGACGACATAGCATGTAGATTGTTTCCATATACCTTGGACGACCGAGCAGCTACTTGGTATCACAGCCTTCCACCCAACTTCATACAGGATTGGGGTTCTTTCAAATGTATGTTCCTTGAAAAGTTTGTTGATGACATGACCCCAACCATGCTACTCAAAGAACTGGAAAGCGTCAAGATGGAAGGAAAAGAGAAAGTGAAATATTTCAATCATAGGTTTATGCATATCTTGAACAAGTTTTTAGTAGACACCAAACCTCATTACTCCATCACTATCGACTATTATACATCCGCACTACCAACCACCATTGTGCAGTTCGTCAAGTGAGCTGTGAAGCCAGCACTGTTAGAAATTTGCGAAGAGGCTATTGTTGTTGAGAAGGACTTGTGCACCATTGGAGTCATCAAGGATGATGAATCAATGAAATACTCCAAGGATGCAAGTAGAAAGCCCTAAGCAATGGTGAGTAAGGGTAGAGATAAGGAAGCAACTGATATTGAGACCCTCACTCACCTTGTCAAGAACTGACCACTGAAATTTCTGAACTCAAGTAACGGAAGATAGACACATTCGCGAACAATCATCCACCTAGATAGAGAAAGGCAAGCAGTTCATCAACCGGCTCATCAAGAAATAGCCGGGTCGGCTCCAGATTTGCACATAAGCCTATGTTCCAACTCAATCAATACGATGATCCTAAGTATTGTTCCTTCCATGAATAATTTCATCCTGAGAACTATTGTTCAAATTGTAAGTGAGTTGTTACCTCTGTCTGTACTCATACACTCGATGCGGATGGTGATGTACGGGAGCAACTGGAAGACATTGATGATAACGAAGAGGTTGCACCTAATGAAGCACCCAGTTTTGGGCATGTGGTGAATGCATATCAGTGCTCGTAAATAGTCTCGAAGACGAACACCGAGAAGCAACCCCCAAAGAAAAATGATTGATACAATCTTAGGAGTAAAGGGGCTCCCCCGACACTTGAGGAGATGCAAGAGAAAGTGAGATGGCTGATATAGAAGGTCGATCCACCAGCTTCCTCAAAGCAACAAACACAAAGAAAGTTCAGAAAGACAATGGCAGATAAGAACACATCCTTGAGCAGCAAGTTGCAGAACATTCCACTAGACAACACAAGCATCTGTTCCACCCTGGAAACCTCGGTGAGTCTACCACCTATAGATTACAACATAGTCGATGACATGAAGAAAACTTGAGTGAACATCAGTTTTTTTGAGTTAGAGAAAGTCCAGAGCCAGCGAGATATCCTATTGCACGTATTGGGACAAATAGAAACTGACAACGCGGCCTCTACCAACAAGGGAGCATGCACACCTCCCAGATCACTATCCACCATGCTCAATACAGTCCAGATGGAAGAAGCAAACTTAGATTGCCCCCCATTCCTACTTTCATTCGAAGTTTTCAACTACAATGTCCACAACTTTCTGGTTGATTTTGGGGCGGCAGCCAATGCCATGCTGCTCTCCATTGCTAAGAATATCAATGCACAATGGAGTGAAACATCCACGAGAATCATCTAACTTGATAGAACATCGGTACCAGCCATTGGTGAACTACGAGATGTGATCATCTGATTATCCCATGACAGTCGAGTCTTCTAGTGCATCAACATAATTGTTGTGGACATACTAGAAGCATATGGTCTGCTTCTCAGCAGAGGCTAGTCCAACAATCTAGATGGGTACTTTGCTATAGATTGGTCTCACCTATGGCTTCCGTACAAGGGAAAATGCAAAAAAATCTGAGTGTTATTCAAGAGGTATATGAAACACAATGTCACTCCTCTTGATGGAAATAACGAACCATTGGCATTCGTAAAACTCATGTTTGGCAACTGCTTGCTGGAAAATACATTGGAGTGTTATCTTACTCAACCAACCCCAATCCCATCAGACAAGTAGTTGGGACTCCTTCCTCACCCAATTGATGATAATGAAACTTGTACAGTTTCTTTTTCTGTTAGTAGTAGTAGTAGTAACAATGGTAGTAACAAAAGTACCATCACACTAAACAGTCCATGTATATACAATTTGTGGACCATGAGTCTTGATAAATCAAGAACACATCATGACTCAAGGAATGAGTGCATCTCAGTCATCCAAAACAATGAACAATGCATGATTTCAAGTTGTTTGAATTTCAGAGTCATAAACAAGGATGTTGAAGCACTCATGATGAACACGAGGACCGACACTATGAATAAATAGAGCAACATGGGAATCCACCATGATGCGAAGATGGCTAATCTCAGGACAAGTTTCACACTTTAGCAGCGACCAATGATTGATCGCTTGATCGAACAGTACCAAGATGGGCTTACACAAGTAAATGATGAATTGAGTACCCACTACATGTGAACAATCCAACATGAGATTCCAGGTAAAGGAAAAGACAAGACATTACAAAAAAGAACAGGTAACACATATATGTGGTTTGCACTCCTTTCACTGAATAAATTGGCTAATATTTTAAGTGGTTGGATTACTTGCAAAGTTCATCATCACACTTGGTGTTCTAATTTAAATCTTGCACATAAGAAATCTGGGAAGATCCGCTCATGCATTGAATTCAGAAACTTTAACCCTTCCCAGAGTAAAATAACTACCCCGTGCCATCATCCAAGCCCATGTTGCACACAGTACCTGAAAGACTGGTGTTGTCCTCACTTGAAAGTCTTTTGGAATGCCACCAGGTTTTGGTAGCGGAGCTCGGTGGACCGACACCAGTCCATGAGAAAATTGGCTCACATGTATATCATTTTAAATCACTTTATGGGAGGATTGGCAATCCTCCTATTAAAGGCTAAATCCTCAAACATTAGTTCAGTAAGTCGGGCCAGGCCCATGCCTTGTACATAGTCTGCTTGCTGCTTGTTGTTTCATTTGTTTTGTTTTGTTTTGCTTATTATCTTTTATTTTTCTTTGTTCGATTCTGCTTACTATTTTGTTCACATGCATTTTTGTTTGTTTGATATATTACTATTTTTGTTTCCGGAAATAAGTGCTTCCAACTACGACGTTCTGGCTTTTGAATAGAATATGTGGCTTAAATTTGAAGAGACTTGTGACATTGCAGCACTTGGCTAGTCTTGTGTCCATTTTCTCTGTGCTTGGTTACAACCTTCACCCGATGAAGTCATGATGGAAAATACGAACCATCTGTAAGGGAAGTTTTGGTCAAACCGTGAACCTGTGTCCACACTGGGAAGCCCCATGCCTGTACCTAGCCTTCTTCTCTGTGTGTTAAAGCTAATCCAATTAGTAGAAATGAAGAAGGGGAGAAATCTAAACGAGCAAACCTATGTTAGAGGTCTTACATGCTTCTTTGAAGGAACAACCTCTTTTTCTCTCAATAAGTCGAGGTCCCTCTTCTGCCCCAAAAATAAATAAGTGCCTATGCACAGTTCTATTAAAAAATACAAAGGCAAAAGAAGAGAAAGGCTTCCTGCACAGAGAGGTGAATCATGCAACTCCACTAGGGTACTGACCGGGCTCGCAGGCAGTGGAGCAATGTGTGTGTTCCTACGTGACTCCGCCAAGGTACTGACCAGGCCTACTGGTAGCGGAGCAACACCAGAGATGAAAACTTATTCTCTGAAAATCTTCAACTCGTGAGCTAAACTACCCTTCCCATATTTGAAACACTGATATATAAGCTAAACTTTTGATTTTGTTTGACTGAGTTGGCAAAGGGTGAACCATGTATGTACATGGGGGTAAGTGGGGAAACTAAAGTAACCTATATAAAGATTCAATACTCGCCGAAGGACAAAGGCCCTGTGCTAGCAATGAACCAAAACAGAGAAGATGGAGTTCTACCAGCATGTTGCCAAGTGTTGTAGCAGCTACAACCACCCTCCAAAATTTTGGCCTGCACCAATTTCAGAGCCTCCCTTGAATAGTTTCGCTTGGTGACTGCACACGCTCAGGTTCACTCCATGAGCTCATGTGGGTCTTTAAATTCACCTTGCTTGTCTATTGCACTCAAGTCTCTGCATGTTGATGTCTAAGTCATGCTTGCAACCATGTTCTGGTTATGCTCAAAGTCTTCGCTTTATATGTGATTGTTGTGTTCGCCATGAAATCATCTGTCACACTAACACACAAAGTCACATTCATTGTCACACAAGCGTCCTCTCGCTCATGAACGATCAATCATAAGTGTTGTGCTTGTCGCTCGCACTGTCGATCAGCCATGTTGAACATGTGTGTCTGGATGGTTTGGTCGTTTCGTCGTCAAGACATGTGAGTGTGTGTTCATATGATCACCTATGCATCTTTCGACTATTCACACACTTAGTCATCTTTTTACTGAAGTTCTGATGACCAGACTCCTCACTAATAGCCAGACCATCACCCTGCTTTTGACTTCATTGACTGTCAACTAAAACAAAGCAAAAACACCAAAAGAGTTCTTTCAAGTTGCACTGCCCACAAGCAGCTCAAGTAACACTCATGCTAGCCATCCAAACAGCTGACCAGCTGTTCATCTCAGAAATTGCGCAATGCTCATGCCAAGTCTCTCGTTGACCATCACTCATCTCAGCTTAGAAATTTCAAAGAGACAATCAGGAGGAAGGCCTCCCAGCCTTAGTGTATTTTTCCAGCCAGCAGCTCCCAGCAGCAGACTGCCTTTCCCTCTAGGAATTGCACAGCTTCCACTGCCAGTGACTGAGAAGATAATTGGAAGTTCCCTCTGGGAATTGTGAAGTTCTGATTGCTGGTGACCCCAACAGCCAACTAGCATTTCCCTCTAGGAATTTCACAGATCTGGATGCCAGTGACCCCAACAACCAACTGGGAATTCCCTATGGGAATTGCGCAAATCTGGCAGCCAGTGACCCGAGCAGCCAACTGGCAGTTCCCTCTAGTAATTGTGCATATCTGGCTGCCAGTGACCCCAATAGCCAACTGTCAGTTCCCTTTGGGAATTCCGTAGATCTGGTTTCCAGTCTCCCAGACAGTTCCACAGAACAATTCCGCAATCCCTACCTGCTGACCCATCATGCAGCCCAACCCGTTCCTCTGGAAATTTGCACAAACTTGGTTGTCTAGCCCTTGCTAACCGTTCGTTCTAGAAAATGCACAAAGCATGCCTACCTTGCCTTCTAACAGCCCAGACTGACCCTCTTGAAATTTTCGCAATGTTGCCTCCCAGCTGAGCTAGACCTTGCAGTCAATCACTTTCGACTCAAATTGTCCGTCTCCATCCTTCAGTGACTCTTGCGCAGATTTCATCAATAGCTTCCCAGAGCCATCATCCCAAATCAAATTCTTGCTTCCTCTCTCGGTCACCCACATCCGAATGATCATGTGTCATGGTATACTAGGAGGTTTTGGATTAGATGTTGTCTTGTCATGAGTGACTGCAGGTACAGGTACACCAACAAACATGTCAAGACGACGAACGAGCTGAACGAAGGGGAGCACATGCAGATGGAAAGGTTCACCAATGGAAAAACGAACAAAGCATGTGAAGTGAATGAATGCGACGAACATGCACCTTCGCGAACAAGTGAACCTATCAACCCTTCCAACATGAAATCAAGGAACAACATGCTAGAGCTACATCAAGCGAACCAAGGACCATCGAAGACTCCACGCACTTCATCATGCGGAGGTGAAGCCATGATACACCATGAAGACATCCATCACTCAGCAACACTGTAGCTCGACATGCACTTCGACAGTAGCATGAATGTACTAGCATTGCCACGTCAAGTCATGTCGAGTCAAGTCATGAGTCATGTTGTCCACCTATGGACTTGTTGTCCGTCAATGTGATGTAACGTGGAAGTCTAAGAAACCCAATTATTGAACATAGATTCATGTAAGTGAGAACGTCATGGAAGTCAAATGGTCATGAGGGTAGTCATATAGCCACAAGGGTCAGTTTCACCCTTGGCTATAAATACCCCCCTCATTTGTACATGAAAGGACTTTTCACCTCAGCTCCTCCCACATAGGCAAGAGAGTCTGTAATATTTTCTTTGAGGAGTAAGTGGTGGCTTCAACGCCCCGCTGACGGGGTTAGTGATGTATGGTGTAACGATGTGTCTTGGAACTTTTGCTTAATTCAGAAGCCTGTTAACAAGCCAACACCTTTTCATACATGTATTATATTTTTTGTAAGATTGATCTTTAACACTTGTAATGCACGTTGCTTTAACCATGTGTTATACATCTGAACTGATTCATTTGTTGTAATGCATCATCTATTAATGGAAATTTGTTGTATATGTTGTTAACGTTGTCACGTCTGTGTCGACTGTTCTGTCGGACATCAGCCAGACCTTTCACATGAACCTTGCTGCAACAACTGTCGCACTCGTCTTGGACTGATCCATGAGTGTTGTACGTGTTATCTTACCTTATATGTTGTGACAACCACATCTGAGTCGACTTCTCCATCGTAAGTGGTGGGCCCCAGTATTGCAGCAATAATGTTGCAAGTCCTAGAACTCCCTTCTTTAATTTTATCAACCCGGTAGTTCGTAACAAACTTGGAAGCGATGGTGTTGTATGCACAAGTACTAGCTCTTGCCGCAGCTTTCACTTAGTCAGCTGGCACAAGTCCGCTAGGAGCTTAAGCCAACTTCTATGAGATCTTAGAAGAAGCTTTTTAACTGATGAATGAAAGCTAACTCAAAGGGGCTAATTTACTTGCAGAAAGAAACTGGAAAGCGAAAAGGAAATGCAAACCCTAGCAAACCCTAATTTTACCAGCTAGCCCTACTGATGCGAAAAAGAGGATGAAAGCTACTGAAAGAGATGCCATTGACTTCTAGGAAGGTAAAATGCATGTGTCTAAGTTATTACTATCTGAAGAAAACATCTTTTTGTATTTTTGAATAAGTTGTCACAATTATCATGCATACAATTTAACTGCTTTTTACTGTGCAGAGGTGGATTGGCGAGAGGAAATGCTTGGAAGAGGTCGGGAAGGTTCAGAGAGGGCCTAAGGGGTCCCTAACACCCTTCCATAGAGTTCCACAGAGTTTGGCTATCAAGAAACCTCATTTTTGAGCTTCTACAGGAAGTCTGCAAGGTTTCTACAGGATGTTTTAGGAATTTCTACAGGATGTTCATAAATTTCTATAGGATGTTTAAAAATTGGATTTTGGAGGATGGGTGAGTGAGGGAAGATGCATGAATGGATATGGAGGTAGGATAGGGGTCTGAAGTGGCCCAGGGACTGGTGGATGGAGTGGTGAGAATGTGTAGATAGCTAAGTTGGCTCAAAGAAGGCTTAAACAATGATGTACAAAAACTAGGGTTATGTGAGCAAATGTGGCAAACGTGAGGTAATGATTCTAACTAGAGGGTGGAGTGGATGGTGCTGATGGAGAATAAGCAGATGAAGGAGTGGTACAGGTGCTCTGCAAGTCATTTTTCCAATCTGAACCAACAAAGACCTGTAAATTCAAAGACCTAGTTTCGTTGACCTAATTTGCTAGTTGTCAGTAAAGAGAATGAACAGAAGTGTGACCTGCAATGAAAACATGTATTTTAACTCATGAAACTAAGCAAATGAAATTCTGAACTTGTAACCAACTTCTACACATGAAGATCAAACACTAGTGATTGCATGGCAAAGCAAAATCAATGTTTTTGTGGGCAGCAAAGTCATCCTAGTTACAGCTCCTGATCCCACTGAGGGAGAGGTGAAACCACAGATGTTTGTTGGCCCTTTTCTTGAATCTTTTTTTGTTAACAACCTATCAACTAAATCTGAGCATGAAAAGCTATTTTACTCATCAAAAACAACCTAAATAATAAAACAAGGTTTAAATATAAATAACAGATTTTATTCTAAGAATGCAACAAAGACACATGAAAGTAAACAAAGGAGGTACTGGGCACTTGAGATGGGCCCAACCCCAAGAGCTACAACCTCCTAAGAGAGGTTTATAGCTGGTGAAAAGCTGGATTCATCTTTATTGATCAAAAGAAATGTTACATTCCAAAAACCATCCACAAGGAGAACTTGAAAATGTGCTGAAAGCAAAGCTAATCTACTGCCTAAAAATCGAACTACAAAATGAATACAAAATGACTAACTACTAGCTAACAAAAATGAGGCCCTAAGCCTTCTTATTTATACAAATTGAGGACCCCAACAGTCCTCCTAAACTTTAGGGACTCGGCTGCCCAAAACTTGTAGTTAACAGCAGTCCTACTTAACTTGCTTGGCTGCCCTTGTGATAATTGATTTGGTGGCCCTTGAACTCCGAGCTGATGGTGAAGAATTTGAGGTAAGGGCCCATAAATGAAGGGAACACCTTCCTAAAAATCCTCTCCACGAATTTGGCTGCCAAGTGCTCATTTCAACCCTTGATTTTGTCTCCAAATTGACCAAAAAGACTACACAAAGCACACATTAAACTTGTTGGCATAATGACTAACCCAATTCACTCTATTAGCATAAATATAATAAAAAGCATGCAATAAACTAATGACAATGGTGGATTAAGTCGAATTAGGAGGTTGAATGAGCCCAAATAGTTATCCATTTTTGGGGCTCATCAGTAAGCTGTGCATGTCCTTTTGTCTTTTGTGTTCCTATCTAAGTTGGGACTGATCCCTTTCAACTTAGAACTCACCTTCACTCTCTTCCCCTCACAGTGAAAGAACCATTGAAACAAGTACACTTACACTTACCAGGTATGCGAACCTCACTTCTCGAAGACAAAGTGAACCACTCTCTTGTGCTGACAAGCAAGAGTTGAGGAAAATCCTTAATATAATGGCAACTGGGCCATCATACCAGATGGTAATCCCACACCAAATAGTGTGATGTCTAGTTGTGACTTCATACCGGGATTATCCCCTGAATGTTGGCGGGTCTAGCTTCATCAACACACTTGAATAAGGAGAGGGAGGAGGCTCTTCTCCACCACCTTCATGATTTGTTGATCCATTGTCATCGACATCTTTCTTCTCATGCCCAAGTGCCTTCTCATACCCTGAAAACAACTTATCCACTTTCTCTACCATATTGTAGAATACCTTGCGAAAATTTTGTTCCTCTTCCTAATGAGCTTCTTCATTTTCCATGTTTCTTCTTTGTTGTGCACGTTCTGCTTCAGGATCAAAGGACTTAAGCATTCCTTCACCTTTTCACAACTTATTTCGAGTTAGCATATACTCATGCAATTTGCATCAACAAAGACTTGCTCTGATACCAAACTTGATCCAAAATCTTTTAGTTATAGATGCATTAGAATTACATGTAATAGAGCTTATTAACCATGGAACTTAAAAGAACATAAAACAATGCAAAAATTTTAGGTCCCTATAATACTAGTGATTTGTATCATCCAATAATTGTTCATTTGTGTAATGTAAAGGAGGTTTCCCCCTCGAAGAGGCTTATTTTGAAATCATTCCTCTATCTTTTCTTTTATTTTGCGAGCTGGTTTCATAACAGGAAATAACAAGATAAGCATGAAACCATGACATAAAGATTTTATTATGGAGTTCTTCCAATTTTAACAACGGCTCTAGGCCCTGCTCAATAGTGGGGAGGCCTTCATTCATTAAGTGGAATAAAAAGAGATAAAAGCACAAGAAACAATCATTTACAATCATTATATCTCCAAGCTGGAAGATGGATGAAGAATGGAGAGCCTAGCTTCAGAAACAAATAGTACCACTGAAATCCTAGAGAAAAACTGTGTAGAATCGCCTATCCGAACACCCAATTTGAAGAAATAAAACTTATGCACCCTCTCGGAACCTCTGTGCTGCTCAAGGCAAGATTCTGGCCTGCTACTAGGTCAGGTTACTATTGTTCAATGGTTTCTGAACTATGGCAGTCTCCCCCTTTTCCTATGTTGATAATCCAATATATATACTTGGTGTCTAACTCCTCAATTCCCAGGAAGTTCCAAACATATTACAAGTATTAGCAAGCGTGTTTGTTTTGGGCAGAGAATCTTTGGTCCTACATAGTACGTGGAAACAAACCTTTCAAACATGGCAAAAACTTCTTTAACCACACATTTAACCCGACAACTTTTAATATCGGCATTTCCCATTGGTGTATAGACCCAAGCCTTTACAACAAGTGTCCTGTGATAACAGTGGAATTGACGGGTTATTAATACAGTACACAGTATATTGGGTTCTGAAGCCTCATCACAAATTGCAATCAGCTGGAATCGAGGTTGGTAATCCATACGACTGGTCACCTTTGCGAAATGCGATTGTGATATATCGCACCGCAACCTCACTCTTCCAGGGTCAATTCCTCAACTCTTCCCTCCTTGCGATATGCGATTATGATGTATCGCATCGCAACCCGGCTTGCTCTGAGGCCGATTCTTTAACTCCAATCGCCTCCAATTTGTGATTGCGATATCGCAAATCGCAACTCGGTAGTGTTGGGGCTGATTTTCTTAAGCCGTGACCTTTTCTTTCCATGATCTATGATATGCGGGACCAATGGTGGCCTACCACTTGGTGCTTCCCCATTCACTGAGAGTTTTTCCACGTCAGTCCCTCTTGCCATCTGTCGAAGTCAAACTTGATCTTGGACTTGCTCTAACTTCTTCATATGAACTCAGATTTGAGTGTCATTCACACTGTTGGAATCAGGATGATGAGCACTTCAGTCCGATGGTAAGTTTACCCAGATTCTACCACTTTGAGGTGTGATCCTTTTTACCATGGCACTGGTACTTTTTTAGAGATCCACCTAGATCAACGATTTAATAAGGGTTTTAAAGTTCTCCCACATAGCCACTATAGGCTCCCCCTCCAACCTCAAGGTCTCTATGTGGCTCTCCCACCAAGTTAGGGCATGACCCTCTAATTTTAACTACGCAAATGAAATCTTATGTTCTTCCTCAATTTGATGGATGCTGAAATAGAATTCCAATTGCTACAACCAGTGATTTAGAGTTTCAATCTTGCCGTGGTACAGCTTGATATCAACCTTTGCTTCCATTTTAAACAAGTGTTGTGATTGATACACGACACTCTAATTGGGTTGATATTTCCTTTTTTCTTTATTTGGCTAGTTCTTCATTTCTTACCAATCTCCTCATCCCCCTTCTGATTTGTTCTCGACATTTGAACCCCAATCTTCTCCAAATATCCCAAGCTCATTTCTCATGGCTTCCATGAGGATATTTACATGACTATTTATATTAGTGACTTGTTGTTCCAACCACGAAAACATCTCTTGTACAAGATCATGAGGGTTTATTCACAAACTCATTGGTTGTGATTAGGGTTTATCACTTTGGGCCCAACCGATCTAGATCCCCAGAAAATTTCCACAATACACCCAAAGAAACATGCTCTGATAGCAAAATGATCTTCAAATTGTCATGGATATTCTATTGGATAGTTAGTCACAATAGATCTAATAAAATTATATTAAAATATGAAATTCTGCACTATTACAGATTTATTAGATTTCTAGATCTGTAGATTTACTGTTAATAGTGCAGGCATGTGAAATTAAAATTATGCAGAAAGTAGAGAATAACAAAGTAAAATCCCACACACATTTGACACAAGATATGCTCTAGGAAACCCTTTCAAGAGAATAACCTAGTTGGAAGGTGAGGTCGCTCTACTCTCTTTCTCTAGATGTAAATATGGTTGCGAGTACATAGAAGTATGGCATGTGACCCGTGGGTTGCTATAGTGAAAAAATACTCTCTGTGTGCTCTATCTCTTATCTCTCTTGGCTATTTTTTCTCAACTATGGAACAAATGTGCTCGAAATAATGAAACCCCTTTTCCTCCTAGTGGCCTAATTATAACACATCCGATAGCCTACTAGTGGTTAGGTTTGACTACCTTAACTCTTAACCAGAGTTACAATATAGACTCTTATAAAGTATTTTACATCATAATCACATGACTAGCCCTTTTTTCATGAATAATAGCAGTTTACTTGGCATCCTCTCTAAATATGGTGGTGAAAATAGGAAGGTCAACTTCTGAATGGCATAATTTTCACATACAGACTTTGATTGACGTGATTGTTGCGTTGTTGGAAAGGCATCTATCTGTAGAATAGGATAAAATGGTGAATTTCTAAAGTGGAAAATTTTTATCCCCCAAAAAATGTCATTTATGCCTCAAAACACTTCTGGAAGGTTATAGGCCCTATTTTTCCAAACTGGGTCCCGCCAGTAAAAACAATCTCGTCAGATGTTTCCTCCACTTTTGCCACTCTAAAAGCATCGATATGGATGAAAAAAATTTAATGATCTAATCCAAATAAATTTGACATATCAATGTTGTTACATCAATGACTCAAAAAGAATCTTGTCGCAATACATCCCAAATTGTTATAACAACCTTAGACTCTATCCATTATCAAGCTAGCTTATTTTTGCTTTCTCACTTGATCATTGGTCAAAGACTAGATGCTCACATGCCAATGAGATTATGGAAATGGAATTTCATGCCCTAGAAAGTAATGGCATCGGAAGAAACAACACACCAAGCATAATGCAACCAAGTGCCAATGGTCATGTGATAATGTTAAGCATCTACAACCAATCAAATGTATTATTTTCAACCATCACATGAGTAACCCAAAACTAAATGGAAACTACTTAGAAATACTATATTATCACTTGAACAAGACTATATTTGTTATAGAACACAGATTAGCTAAAATAGTTGCATCTTATCTTTGAAGAGAGAGAGAGAGAGAGAGAGATGGTGACTACACTCATTCACAAAAGCTATTAAAAGAGGCAAAAAGAATGGCCTTTTAACATAAAGAGACAACCCTATAGGTCCAAAATCGCAAATCTAGAAGATGAAGTGCCAAAAGGTTTGAGAGGACAAGGTGGTTACACGGTATGTCAACTTCTGAAGAATAGAAATTTTGCATATAGTTTCTATTTGGAGTACAAATCAACTCACTAGAAATAACTGTCTAAGGATTACAGCTTTTGGCAAAGGCCAATTTGTTCCATGATACACCCAAACCCCTCTAATGGCAAAAAACCATCAAATAGGGCCTTAAAACAACCACAAAAGTTTGGGACCCAAAAAACCATAGAAAAGTTTCCAAGAAAATAGAGAACCTTTGAGTCATTGGAAGAGGTGCGTAGCTAGTGATACCCATCTAGATCACTCTATTGATGTTTGTAGCTTAGACATATACTTTAGCATAAGAATAAATTTCTAGGAGTGGATGTTGGGGCCTTCGTTTTGAATTTTTGGATTTTGTGTGAAGGAATGCCAAGAACAAGTGGCGGGGACAACGGTTGGGGTTGCGGAGTTGATAGCCAAGGAAAGGGACAAGAACTAAGAGTGAATGGGAAGTTGCAGAAAGGTGGTGGAAGCAAACAAAGGCAGTTGAGCAAGGGAAAATAGAAGGCTGCCAAGGGCAGAGTCATCCGAGAAAAACTGGCAGTGGGAATGCAGAGCAAAGGATAAAGGTGAAATATAGCAAGAGGAAGGGGTTGGTGATGAAACAGATGAGTAGGGATAGGATCTAAAGAGCCGGATCAATTGTGGAAAGGCAAGGATTGTCCTCTGCTCTGGCTATGACCATGCTCTATAGTTGTGTTCTTTGGGGTTATTCTCTTTGTGTATTTGATGAACAGGATTCGAGCCTTTTGTAATCTAATTTGTACTCTTTTATATGCCAGTTAATGAAAGAAGTAGTTGGGATCTATTTTGTATTGTTGTGTTTCTTGTGGGTTATTTAAATTTTTAAATGAATTATCATTAGTCAGGTAGTTTCCTATGATGATAGGAATGGAATAAAATGCTTGGATAGTACAGAGGGTTGAGGTCTTTGAGCTATTGACGTCTGCTAATTGCATCTTCCTTGATAACCCCTTTGGCCCCATCTAACTTTGGTCACGAAGCGCCTTAGGTGAGACTCCTTGCCCCTCCGAGTAAGGTGAAAATGTCAGCATTGTCTTAGACTACAACAGAGCATTATTGGCCCCTTGAGTTTGAGCCCAAAGTCTCTTCCTTGTTGCCATTTTAGTGCCAACAAATGGTTCCATTTTCGAGACTCTAAATCAAAAAGAGGGGTTCAGAATATGGTATTGAGGATTTTTACAAAAGAAATACGAAACTAGTGGGATGACCAAGAGGATCGGGTTGTGTCACAACAAGTTGTCCTTCAAAGTCAGACTATCGCTAAGGTGAATGATGAGATATTGTACTCAAAAGATGCAAGTGATCAGTACAAGATATTCTAGTGTAATCTCCTAGAATAACTGTACAATTGGTTCTGGATGTTAGGGTCCTATAATTTATAGGATCTCAAGGTAATTGAGTATTATATATCAGGAATCCTATTTTGTAAATACTTGTCAATATTCCAATGATTTCCAAATAAAAAATAGAATAAAATATGAAAAGAGGGTCTAAATAAGAAAAATAAAGAGAAAAACAAAAATATCTAAAAAGAGGAAAATATTGAACCCCACCAAAAGAAAGAAAAAAAAAAAAGAAAAAGAATAATACTGAAAGTGTTGCAAGTCTAAATGCCACTACTCATACATAGTTTTTTCTTCATGTCTCTAAAATGAGGTGTGTGCAACTTGTTCAAAATGCCACAATCATTAGCTATAGTTTAATCATATTTTTTAATCATGATTACACTTCTTTAAATTTCAGTAAATTAGATAGAGAATAAAGGTTTATCCAACAGTTCAATTTGGGTAAATGATTAGTTAGGTAGAAAATGACATTGACCCAACTGTTTAATCTGGGTCAATAGGAGAAATAAGGGATAGGTTAGATAGTTTTCTTTCTACATAGAAGAAAATAAAAATGGGTTTGCTAGTATAAGTGCACCCTGGAGACAAAAATAAAGAATGTTAGTCTAGTTGAGGGTAGGTAGACTAGGTGATTGAGTAAATAATTGCCTATGAAAATTTTATCCTAAGTCCGAGGATATAGAAAAAGGAAAATGTACATGCTATGGGTAATGTATTTCAAAATTATATTTACCTTATCCAAAGTTTGAAAACTCAAAGTGTGCCCTGGATGAAATATTTCCCACTTTCATTACTCGTCCTTATTCTATGTTCACATAGTTAATATAAAAAAGGGCATAAGGACAAAAAAATGCTTGTCGTTTATGGTTAAAGGTCAATGCTTTGAGCATCTTAGGATCTGATCCCATACTCCATCCATGACCCTTGTCCTTTTTCGCCCCCCCTTTGCATTCTCCCTTTACCACCAGGGGGGTCTGGAAGGTGGTTTCTCCCGCTGGGCCCTACCCCCTATGTGGTGTGTTGCAGTGATTTCACACCCCCCCACCCCTCGCCGATACTGCTTACTACCCATCACCCGCCCTGGAGACTGTCTATCCCATATCTGTTCCTACCACTCCCCCACCACTCCTCCACCACTCTCCACCTGCCACCTGTCTAGATCGTTGCTCCAATTAAATTCCTTCCTGCTTAATACCCGTTTCTCATTTAATTTTTCCCAATAATCGTTCAGTAACTGTCCCGTGCCATTTCCAATGGGACTTTGTCAAAATGTTTAAATAAATCCAGAGCCCGTCACTTCTAATCATTCATTTCTCATTTTCTTCTTATATTCATAATTTCCTGTAGCAATCTCGATTGGAGCTTCTTCGCCACCAAGATTCCAATATTCAGTGACCTGCCTATTCTTTTTCACCTGACATACTATTATGATTTTTGAGCCCAGTAAGCCTCCTTTGCGTATTCTTTTTGTTTAGAAATTGCTACAGGCATGCCTCCTAAAACTAAGACCCAGGACCAGGCCATTAATCCATTAATTCCACCTTCTATAGACCTAGATCACATCCCATTAGCAGACATGGATTACAGGATAACTGAAACTCTCTGTGACTGTGATTTCCTGGAGTTATATTACTAGTTAAAGGATAAACACATTGATAAAATTGATGAGATAGGACTCTAGGAGTCAAATGTCCCCCACTGTATCTTTCCTTTGACATTTCAAGCCCCAGAATTCACTAGAAGATGCCAAGATTGTTATGTCCCTACCAAAAGGGCTATAATTTCCCCTACAGGTGACATTTTGTTCACCATTACAGCCAAATCTATTGACCAAAAGATGCTAGCCCCTTCTGTGGAAAATGCTGCTCCTTTCTCCTTAGAAGCCCTCACCCAGCTTTATCAAAAGCTGGATTTTAGCACCAGAGCTAGAATTTTTGAAATTTTCTTGCTAGAGAATACCCAATTGACCAAGAAGAATCCTCCTTATCCTTCTTCCATTTTCCCTGATTAGGCCAAGCAGACTATTTCCATTCTTTCTCACATTCTAGGCTATCATTCTAATGAGTGGGTAGATGAGCCCATTTTAGGATTCCTTTCCACATTTCCACAGACAACAATCCCTCTACAATTTTCAGTTTCAGTCAATTCTTGGCTGACAATATCCATGACCAGTTCATTAATTCCCATAGAGCAGGAGTTCAATTACACCTCTGTTTTAATTTACATGTTCATCTATTATCAAGTAGAAAAGTTCAGTTTTGCATTGCAGAAATTGGATGATGCAGGGGACCAACAACCAGTGATCTTTTGGACCTCATTGGTCATGAAAGAACAACAGGAGTTCACCTACAAGCAATTTGTAGAAGACTTTTGTCATCCGGCTATAAACATTCTCCATTGTACAGTGCAACCCAGGATTAGTGAGGAGATAAAAAGATTTTTGCATCTATCAGACCAAACAAAGACTAGAGATTGGTACCTGTACCAAAACTACACAGAGATTAGAGTCTATGGATGTGAATTGGCCCCTTATAAACTCCCCAAGTACCTCCCAATGAGGATCTTTTCACTGGAGTATATCAGGCAGATGTTGAATCAGATGATATACACTTTGTAGTGGTGTAGAAGAAGCCACAATTCAGAATTAAAATGCAAGTGGGCCTATCTGTGTGCAACACAAGAATAACAGGTGAGGAGGCAGATAAGATACTGAAGGAAATGAAGTTCAGCTTGAGCTTCACATGGTCTTATGACCCATGTGGCATCATTTCAAAAATCGGAGTGGACAATAAGAACACTCCCTACATTCATACTTCTAGGCCAGACATAGAACAATATGCCAATCAATTGGAATGGGCAGAAAATACCCTCCAGGAAGCTGAAGAGAAGATTGTGTCCACTTCCAGTTTGCAGACTCCTGTTCCTCAGGAAAAATCCAACAAAAGGCAGAGGGAGGAAGGGTCATCATCTACCACTGGGAGTGAAGCCAAAGGATTTAGAATTAGTTACAGAAAGAGACCCAAGGTGACTCACAAACCAGAAGTGGACAAAGAGATTGAAGAATAGGAAACTATCATCATCACAGATTCACCACCAACAACCACCAAGTTTATCACATATCCTTCTGAAGCTTCATCTTCACAGGATCATACAGAGACTGAGTTAGAATCACACATTGTCTAGATAGAAAAAGAGAAGACAATGTTTGATAGGTATAGAGAAATAAAGCTCAAGAATGAAATCTTGAAGAACAACACTTACAACCAATTCTAGAAGCAGACTTCCAGCTCACAAAGTAGACTTCTATCAGTGTTTGATACTGAGCATGGTAGAATGCAGATGGCCTTTCTTGAGGCCCAGACTTCACAACTCAAATCAATAGTTGACTATAAGATCACCACCTTTGAGTTCAGTACAAGGGACCTACATCCCATTGATCAAATGGAGATACACAAAAAAACTGGTGAGATGATGTCCTCCACTCTGACTAGTTACTCCCATGCCCTTATCCAAATTGCAGGTTTCTTTTGCAAATGTACAATCACAGTTGAAGATGGAGAAGGTTTCCTCCTTGGCCAAGGATAACAGGACCAAGTCTTTGGAAGACTTGGTGATTAAGATAGGGTACGACCCTAAAGATGTCAATGTTTCTGAGGAGATTATAAGGAAGAAGAACTTGGACATTACGACATTGAGGAAATAGGTAAAGCTACCAACTACAAAATATCTAATGACCAAGGACATTGAAGAAGGTGAAACTCATAAAGCAGACATGATGAAATTGATCATTGAACAAAACATAGAGATCAGGTAGATGGAAGCAGAGTTGGAAAATATGATAAAGGAGAAGGAAGACAACTTGAAGATGGCTATTATTCCCTTGGATTCTATACGTCTTTCTCAACTACCATCAACAGGAGCAACTACTGCACCTACCACTTCAGCTCAAACACCCAATGCTGAACAGGTGACACAGACACTGCAAAACATGTCATTGCAGTCAAAGGAAATTGGTATCTTGTAGGGCCAACTCAAAGCTTTGGAAGTCCAGAAGGCCAAAGATGAAGCTGCTCGGACTGCTAAATTGGACAAATCTCAAAGACTTTTGGAAAATCTGCGCCAGTTAGAGAGAGACACTTCAATTTTCCAGACCTTGGACCAAGCCAATGAAACAATTTGGATGAACATACTTGACTCAGTGAATGAGATTTGGCCTTCTATCCAGATTATGTTTGAACAAAAAGAGTTAATAGAGAAGGCCACAAAGACCATTGTGAAAGGAAGGGAAAATCTGGGAGAATACCAACTGAAGTTGCCAATATTATTATGTTCTTAAATTCAAAGTCCAAATATGAGCTAGAGGAAGTGGGAGTCAAGGATAGAACTGCCACCATTCTGGAAGTCAAGAAAGTCTTGACTAAGAGAGATCTAATTGACCAGTTGGAGGAAAGGTTTGAAACATTGGAGCTGCAAGTGAATATATTTACAAACATGATTGAAGCCTTAATGCAAAAGGGACTGCCTAGTATATATGTAATCAATGACAAGTTGATCACTCGGGAGGACTGTATCCTAAAGATGAAAGAGGTAGCCAAAAGAAACATTAAGTTCAGTGGAATTAAAGGGAGTATGATAGCAAAGGAATTTCTGGAGACCATGTCAAGCGACTTCCATGTGCAGAATGAGGTAAAACATATTTTTACTGTGAAACCAACCCTTGCTAAATATACAGAGTTAGATGAAATCTACCACAGGGTGACAAAGTTAATAGTGCCAGATGAAAAGAGATGGGAAGAGTTACTTGACTTATTGGACTAAGGAATAACTCAAGAGCAGTAAAATATTTTTCCAACGCAACAGCTGGCGTAATATTCAGTTCAGTATCACATTCTGTTTTGGATGACTCAGCAACAAAAACCACCCAAATAGGGCCACCACTTTCCTCAATAGCCTACGTGGCCTATTCTTTTTCCAAGACTAGATGATATTAGTTTGTAATTAGGCTAATAATACATTGTTGGTTTGACAATGATTTTGTAAAGCACTATTGTAATTTTTATTATAAATACTTCAATGTTTGAAGTATTAGTGTTGATTTCCGAATGTAATTTCCTTTTGCATATTTAATTGTGAAGTACTGGAGAATCAATAATACAGGGACCTTTCACAGGATTCATGTGGTGTGTTAAATGGTGATGTGTTTCTTCTATCTATTTGTTTAAACAATGTTATTTATTTCCTTTGTTTTCCTAAATTTCTGAATTAATAAAAATAAACGGTGATAAATAGGATTCGTTATCTAGAGCACCCTATTTTAGATGTTGTTAATTTTAATGCTTTCCACTGAATTCAGGTCGAAGAATTCTTATTTCTCTTTGGTCTGTATAGAACCTTACACTTCTTCTTTTCCACCATCCATTTAAATTCTGAAAAGATCCCTTTACTACAACCTAGCTTGCCCTGTGAGAACTCTAAAAATTGATGGAAAGCCTAGTTTAGTTTATAAACTCCATAGCCCAATGGAAATATAATACTCAAATCAACCAAACCTTTCAAACAAACAAACAAGTACAAACATAGCTAGCCTAAAATTTACATAAAAACAAAGCTAAATTAAATAGAGAGATCCCTCTCTGAAGCTGGCAGGGCTAGATCTCAGCTTCCAAAGTGGCTTTGATGATGTCCAATGTGTTTACTCCCTCAACCTTGAAAATACAGAACGACAACATAGTGGCATTGCATAAATTGGATTCCATCTTAATTTTATATGTTTAAATTGACTCATAATGTTCCACAAATCTTTCTCAATGCCATGATGTGATTACAACGGGGAAAACCACACCCGAACTTTGGATAGACTCTATCCACTCCTTTAAATGGGAGTTTTGTCAAAACACATTTGACACTTATCTCTTTTTTCACGAACTGCAATCTAAACAAACATTTACTTATGGCTTGAATTCCATCTCTTACCTGTGGTTATTTTTATTTTTTCCTTTTATTTGGAGGTTACCCCTGACGCTATGCTACTATTTCATGTTGTTTGAATTTTTTTATGTTCGTTCTTATTATTAGTAAATAATAGGTTTGGTAAAACAATATTATTTCATGTTGTTTGAAATTTTTTATGTCCGTTCTTCTTATTAGTAAATAATAGGTTTGGTAAAATAATAACAAAATAGAGTTTATAAAGTAGATATATATCTGCTTGTTCTTCTTACTAGTAAATAATAGGTTTGGTAAAATAATAATAGAATAGAGTTAAAAACTAGCATTGCACCAAGAGGTGCAAGGGCACGCTGATAGTGTTTTTGGGGTTTTTTCACCCTTTCAATATATAAAATGACATTTAAAATAGAAAGGTTGTTGATGTCTCACTAGAGATAGAGGATAAACTAGTCAAGCGAGCTTGGAGGGAAAGTATCTCTTCAAAAGTCTAGTGTGCCAAAAGACTATGTAGGATGTCATTGCGTCATGTCCTTTGTTCCAATGCCAAGAAAGAAAATAAAGATGGATAGTAAAAAGTGAACAAAAATGGTGGTCATCACATATGAAAGATATTCAATCTAGTATAAGAACAAGTGGTGAGGTAGTAGGGCGATTAGAGTTTGGATTACACCATTGTTTAGAGTGATCACTTTAGATAATAATAATTATACAAACAATTTACATGGACAACAAATCATTTAAAGTTGCATAGAGTATCTAAAATGTTGCAATATGTGAGTTGTGTTAATGTGAAAATTAAATACCATCATAATAGTTAAACCAATAAAAAATTAAATATATAAGTTTAAAATATTCAATAAATGTTTTTTTCTTTACATAAAAATGAGATTAATATATAATTTTACAAAACTTTAAAATGTTTCAAAAAATTAGTAATTAATACAAATTCAACAATCATTCATGTTGTGTCCATGGGGTCTTGGATATACTGTGATCAAGTGTGTTTTTAAGGCACTCCTAGATGTTAAGTCATTGGTTCAATTCCTTACCCTACTCAAGTGTTATTCTTGGACATGACCATGATGTAGCCTCACCAATGTTGAACTTACAAAAAACACAAACATTCACTTTGTACCAAAAACTATATTCCCTAACTAAGAGGGACTAATAATTTTTGTTACGATTGATTTTTTAATGGTTATGCTTATTAATTATAAAATGATAATATGGTAACTTGTTTGTTTTTCCATGACATGTTTGATAACCTTTTAAGAGTCGTTTTTATGTTGCCACTGAAGAAAGATATATGCTTTATTGCAAGTGGTGTAGGAGTTCATTTGTGCATTTTTTCCGAAATATTATTTATATCCATTTAATTTTTTCACATTATATTAATAATGTAAAAGCTTAATTTGTCTATTAGCTTGTCTATTCGCAGAAAATCCCATTGGAAAATTTGAGAGTGATCAGTTTAAATTTTGAAATCTATATAAAGTGAGTGCCCTAGGTTTTTTGAAGGCCTTGAGTCCATCTGGTTTAAAAAGTTCATTTTAAGCAAGGAAGATTCATAGTATCATAATAAATTTGCCATCAAATTCTAGAAAAAAAAACAATAACTTCAAATAATTAAGTTGCACCTAATGTAAATCCTAAAATAACATTTTGAATGAAAATTGTATACTTAAATAAATTATATTATCAATGAGTTTATATCCAAGATTTTACCTAACATTTTATTGGTTTATTTTTATTATATTGTTTCTTCACATAAATCTTAAAATTGTATTTGAATGAAGAATAAAATGAGTTGGTTTTTTGCAGGAGTTTTCTTTTAGCTCTCTATTGATTGTTATTTGCTATCCTTAAACGGTGAATAAAAATCCATTTATTAGTATTGTTTAAAATAACAAAATATTATTAAGGTCATTCTTATTAACGTATTAAAGGTCATATTTATTAACTTTGTGGGTTTTTTTGGAGGAGTTTTCTTTTCCCTCCTTATTCTCCATCCGAAGACGTGCAAACCGCAGGGCTGACTGCCCTCCCCTTCCATGCTTTTTAGGCAGGCCTACAGTAAACTTGTGAAGCACTTCATGAGTGTTACCACTCAGAGTACCAAAATGGGTTCCATTACCATCCATAACTATAAAACCAAATTTATCATCAGACTCTAGAAGTTCACTCAGTGCCTCTGTATGGAACTTATTATCACAAAGATAAAGAGAGGCATTAATAGGCTTGAAAGGCCCAAAATCAATAGTAACCTTCTTCTCTTTTCCATCTTCTGTGACAATAGTTCTGGTGTACAATACCAAGCCATTAGGTGGAACCCTCTTGTAGAGCTTCAACCTTTACTAGAAGAAATTATTGCTCCCAAAACCGACTGTCGGTTCACTTGACTCTTAATCTTTGATGCGGTCCCAAACTCATCACCTAGCATTTTAGTGACACATGAAATTTGATCCCTCGGTGGTATTACCAAGGAAATCATACTTGTACCATTTCCCCTGGCTGCCTCTAGGGCCTTGATTAACTTCTTGATCTTCCATATCTCAATGTTCTTATCAGTTTCCTGTCCCTCCACAATCTTTAACAAAGGCTTAACTAATTGTGCCTAGGTACCAAAATTAACGAAAGACAAACTGTAGCCTTTGTCAGTCCTCTCTTTGAAATGGTGCTAATATTATCAGGACGACTATTGGCACCTAAAAGACCACACACGCATAATTTAGAGGTTGGCAAAAAGATCTCACCAAATATAAGATATGAAACAACCAGAAATACAAATAAACACCGAAAGAATCACATTTAATATTTTTGATAGCCTACAAATATTCTTTAAAGCTTGCTAAATAAATATGAAACACAATATAGAAAGAATTATAAAAACCTAAAATTAAAAAATTAAAACCAGGGAATGAAGTCTCACAGATGAAATGGAAAATTAATAATTTTTTTAATTTCAATGATTATCGTTAGTACACTCATTATGTAAAACTAGGGCAGCCAATATTTCTGGAGCTATCCATCTATTAATGCATGGGGCAGCATATGTCACTGGTTGGAATTTGCTTAAATCCATTAGTAGCATCTACTGCCCCATGCATTAATGGATGGATAGCTCTAAAAATATTGATAGCCTAAAACTAGGGAATGGAATGTCAGATTAAAACATAAATTAACCATTTTCAACAGTTATGGTAAGTCAACTCATTATCACTGGTAAGTCAACTCATTATCATTGTCTCCTCAAGGAGTTCCAAAACCCCTTCCCTATCTTCTTCAGATGTCGACATCGGCAATGCTTAGCCTCATACATGAGGAAGGCCCTTGGACTTAGATCTTCTTCACTCAAACCACCCCCGCCACCACCAAGATGACGACCTCTCAGTGCTTACAGACAAAGACACGAAAAAACACACAGTGCAACTACACCTAGGCGACTAGATCTGTGAGACCGTGAGGAGTCATCCAGCCTCCACCTGTGAGGCCCTTGTGGCAGTATCATGTTTAGACCCAAGATGTCTAGGCACAATATAGATCCCTCTTCCTCCAGAGGAAAGCCTCATCCAGGTAAGAGGATGTGCCACTTTCATGACGAGCCTGCACCAGACTTTAGAGTCAAAACTTCAATCTTTTCTACTAAATCAATCTCAAAACTAAAGGTTTCTTAAGTTATTACAAACTTTCTTTTTCTTTTTGTTACAGGGAAAAGTGTCTACATAGAACTGCTTATCCCACTAAGGTGTGGTAGCTACCTTAGAAACAAACAAAGTAAAGATACTTTCGTTTTTCCTTTATGAAATATAGATGAGAGAAGAACAAAGAAGACCAACCTCTGTCTTGCGCTAATCTCCTAGTTCGATTCCTTTCTCTCTTGATGCTCCTTTGTATGCCCAGCTTCACAGAGTACCTGTAAGATCACAGTAGCATAACACTATACAAGAACATGGATCTATAATCATAAACAAACTAGGATCAGATGTAAATTGACCATACAAATGCATGAAACATAAATGACACAAGAGTATGGAGGAAAACTTGAATAGCTTTTATTGATAAACAAGAAAGAGCCAAGGGAGTTACAACTAGTTGTTCTGACCCAACATCATCCTCTCAGCAAATAAGCCCTTCTTCACCTCATACAAAGCTTAGATCACCCAACACTATGATGTTGTCTCAAGAAACCAACAGCAATTCCTTACAATATACAAAATTCCAGCCTCTGGATCTCTGGGATGAGGGATCCATATATAGATATCTGTAAGGGAGACGAGTCAGCTTGTGATTTGATTAGTGTCTTCCCTCTGATAGTTCTTTCTTCCACTTGGAGATTGATGATCTCTTACTCATCCTTGGTCGAATTCAGAGAGGCAAGTGTCATAGGAGAAGTTTCTGGAAGATTCCATGCCTCTCCACCTCGCGGAATGACACTGCCATTTGTCACTTCTCGCCCATCGCACCCCATAGAAGGGCTTTTTGAAATGAAACACACCCACATAGTGTACTTAGGTGAGATGCAACGCACTTTGCCTATGGAGCAGCTAAAATGATCCTGTTTTGACCATTTTTGAGCAGTTTTTCATGGAGAACTTCTGGGAGAAGCTGTAATCAGTTGACCTTGTTCCTTTAGGGGTTAGAACAACACTTTTAGGGACTTAGGAGCCCTTGGTTTATGGAAATTTCATGCTTGGGGTTGTAGTGCCCAAAAATGTCTATAATAGTTGCCCCCTAAAGCATGAGGTCGTTAATCTTTTGATGTCGGGTGAAATGCTTTACTATGAGGATCCGAAGTTCTTTCAAGATGAGAGGAGACCTGTAATAAGATACAATACAATACATTATCTTCATAATATTTTCATGATCTAGCTGAGGCGGGCATTCCCATGCTCAGCTTTATAAATTCATTTTCATGTACATAGGATAGACAATCGTCTAAGTGTAGACTGATGATTCTGGTAGAGCCATCATCCCTTTGATTGGATGATTATCTGTGCAGCAATGATGTACATTTGATGTCTTTATTTCCCTGAATATATATCGCAGCCCGGATGGATGAAACTAGATCCGGGGTCTTCAATCTCGTTCGATCTTCACTCGAAGTACAAGTCGATCCATGTGAGAGATGTTCTGGAGTCGAACATGGAAAGACATCGCCTGACTACCAGCTAATGGTGTAAGTTGTTAACAAGCGCGAGAGGAATCACCGATAATGATAATGATCCTCAAGGTATTGCAGTACAATTCACGTGGTGTGAATAAAGGACTTGGTGTCGAACACCACGCAAAATCTTTTGGTCGAAGGCCATTGATGTAAACCTATCACCGAAGTGAGAAACTTGCCATTGAGGCATGCAAGCTTCAAAGTACTGAACGGGGTGTTCCTAGATCGACTTCTTGGATAATGAGTTGATGTCGACAAGAAGCGATCCGTCACAGGAGGGCCTTAATGAATCCCACATCAATGACATGGAACGGAGCAAATGATTTTAATGGAGGTGAAAACGATCTGATGACATAAGGTTCAGGGTGGCAGTCATGAAAGAATGGAGTGTAAATGTATTGTAGCAGGTGAGGCACAGGTGAATTCTCTGAATGACTTCTCTTGAACATATCGGCTACACTGACGTGATGGATTGGTAGCATTAACCCCAAATGTGGATGGTGTGATGGGACCATGGTGATGTGACTGGTGAATGGAACAACCCAACCCGACTTGGATGCGGAGTGAAAGTGTCATGTTCAAGAGCGACTTGCTACCAACAAAGTTTCTTCAAGTTTTCTTCCCAATTTTTCCCCAGTCATTGCTGACCAGTACCTATTTATTTTTTTCAAGCTTGAGGAGGATAACATATGCTTTTTCTGTAATTTTCCCTTCGGGCAAACCCATCGCTATGCTTTAACAAGCCTAGCGATAGTGAAACTCGTTCTTGTCTGCTATGGACAAGTTTGTCGCTATTAAGTTTTAACGAGTTTAACGACAAAGATAACTCGGTCCTTTTCAATTTTAGAGAGTCTGAAAAGGAACGTAAAGGAAACTCCAAAATTCCTTTTTCATCATCTAATCCCTTAAGTCCGAAAAAGTATAAAACAATACAGAAGGGATGAATTTTCAATACTTTTAAAGAGCCGAACAAAACAAGCACTCGATATTTTTGTGTAATAATCCCTCAGGTCCAAAAAGATTAAAATCTAAAGGAGGGATAGCACTTCCGGTCCCTTTAACGAGCTGGAGAGGCCAATGGCTTGGCAATCTTTTCATATTTTACGAGTCAGCTGAAAAGAGCTTAAAGGAGACTCGTCTTTTGAGGAACGAGTGATAAAATTGGTAGCAGCTGATTCCAGGTAAGGTTTGGAATTTTCCAATCACGACAGTGTTACAAGGATGGCTAGTGAGATCACTCTTCGCAGCTGTTCCTCAAAAGGGTTAAAAAATCAAATGGAGGTGAATGATCGGCCAATACAGAGTGGAGGTGATGATGAGAACACGACCAGGGCTTTAAAGGCTGAAGTATTACATTCACGATGGTTATTTACCGGGAAATAGTTCATTTTTTAATGAGCTTAAACACGGGGGGAAACATTTGCTCATGGCTTATGTTTATTTTTTAACGATCTTGAACTATGCGCTAAAACTGCTCGATTAATCCAGTCGTATAATAAGAATGTCTCATATATGAAAATGGTAATTTTTAGAGTTTTTCCCCACATCCTTTCTTTATGCAAGTTAAGAAACGACCAATCCTACGAGTTTAAAGGGTTAGAGGACCTAAAAATTTAAAAAATAAATAGTCACTCTTCGCTTGCATGCCAAAAGGTTTGCATGCCCCCAGGTATAAAACAGAGTTTCAAGGTCACCTTTCAAAACTCCAACAAAACATTTGTTTTATCAGGAAAGGTCTACCTCTTTCAGGTTACCAAAGATTGTTCTATTCACAGCGCAAACAAAACACTTCTTCGGCGATGTCTACCGAAATAGACAAAGGCTAGTGGCGGAGACGACTCCACTCACATAACTTTGACGAGGGAATCTTATTCCAGTCTAACCCCCTTTTCCAATCACGGACGGGAGTACATATTAGTCATATATCTCTTGTGGAAACCTACCCTATACCTGAAGTTTTCCTGCCGAAGCAGACCAGGGTGCATGCCCCCTGGGTTTCAGTCATGTCCCCCGAATTACTCGTGCTCATCAGGTGGATGGACTGGGGATTGATGAGACATTCCTTGTGTGAAAAAACCATCCAGGGTTGGTATATAACTATTTGCTATGTGTGATCCGGGAAATGAAAGTTGGTCTACGAGCTTGACCACTCTTCCTTCGTGTAGAAAACACATTACTCTAAAGAGTGATGAGACAATGGCTCCCATGCAATAAATATAGTCTAGTCCAAGGAGTAGATTATAATCCAGGGGTCCTTGAACTACCATTACGTTCATGTGAACGGTTTTCTCTCTCAATGTTATGGGCACATTGGGAAGGATCCCTAACGGTCGACTGGTTCCTTTGTCAAAGCCTACTAAATTTCTCATCTCAGGCAAAAGCGATGGTGAACGAAACGCTTTCCAAGCATTCGAGGAAAGGATACTCACGGAAGCCCCTTCATCTATGATGGTACCAGCCATAACCATTCTATATACTTGAGCAATGATTCTGAATGGTACACTAGCCGGTAAGCGAGGTCTGCCTAGTTGATTCCAGTCGAAGGAAGCAACTAGGTTGCTTCGAGGTGGGACCGAATAGACGGTCGGGTACGACTCTGACGAAATTCTTTCCTGCGGTAAAGGAACAGGTAAATTGCCCCCATGTTCATCGGAGTCTGTGCTTACGAAAAGAATTTGGACGGTGTCATCCATATTCTCTTCTGTGACTGTATTATCTGAAGATGGAACCTCTGAAGGCAAGACCAGGTCAACTGCCACCTCGACCTTTTGACTTTCGTCTGGTATGGGTTCAGATGGTTTGTCTTCAATGATAAATTCTTCGGCCGACCACCTGGGCGGGTTAGCCGGATTTTCATCTAGTGACGGACTCGGCAAGAGTTTTTTATATCCAGGAGGGAGTCGTAACGGTGAAATCGGACGATCGTCCAAAACTCTTTTAGCCTCGTCTAAGAAGGGACAACGGTGGACGACATGATCGCCTTCGCACAGCTTACAAGGAAATCTATATTTTCCTTTTTGTCCTGGGGCTTCACTTTCACTAGTCGATGGTGTGTTTTCAACATGATCATCAGAGGTTGACGACACCGGGTTGTGCAAACGAGGAGACCAGTCCCTTAAGATCTGAGGGATGCAAGGACAATCTCTATGATAGTGGTCTCCTTTGCAAATGACACGTGAAGATTTAGGCCTGGTCGGTGCAGTGTCTGGATTTTCGCTAGACGATGCTTGGTTGCCCCCTTTCGCTTTTGGCTCCTTCTTCTTCTTCTCTTTCTTTTTCTTTTCCTTCTTCTTCTCAGGTACTTGATTTTTGGCTTTACCAACCCCATCAAGCGAAGAGGAAGGAGGAGAGGAAGAATTGGAGGAAGTAGAAGGTTGGTGGGTAACTCTGGATTCGTCTAGTTGCTGACTTGATTGTTCAGGAATTGCGGTGTTCTGAACGACAGAGGTTGAGAAGAGCCATACGGGAAAGCCGATTGTCAGTCCTGGAAGCGACAATGTGGCCATATGGGGTGCACCAACATCTCCCCAAGAGGAGAAGGGACTAGGATCTCCTGCAAGGGGAATTCCTTGGTTGGTGGGTTCCATTTTCTCAACCTAAGATCAACGTAGGAAAGGGTGATGATTATTCTGTTTAAAATAAATTTTAGACGCTTTGACACAACTTGTTTTTTCAATTTTTAAGAGTCGAGAAAAAACAAAAGATGACTCTAGTCGCCTTCAATTTTTAATGAGCCTGAAGTGACAAGTGCTCAGATGGACCTTTTCCGTTAAGGAGTCTGAAAAGGAACGAAAGGGACTGCTTTGGAAATCTAGGTAGAGGGATTACCAAACCAATCGCAAAACTGCAGAATACTTTTTACGGTACGGCAGTCAATCTTCCCGAATGCTGTGTTCAGTGCATTGCGATCGATAGGGCGGCAGACACAGCTTCCTATGGATAAAGGATTAAGCCTATTGTGGTCTCCCAAAATATACTCGACGGTATGTGAGAGCACAAGTCCGTACTGGCACTTATCGTCTCAAAGTGGAGGAATCACCCAACCATCAGTGAGAACAACAGTTACCAGGCTTTACGACGCCGGAATACGTCTCTAGCCTAGACTTCTAGATGTTGTGTGTTAGGTTCCAAAGCGTTGTTAGATTCATTGAATTTATTTTATATTTGATCTTGTTTAAGAAATTTTCCTTTCAGGTTCACCGCGAGATGTAGATGTATAATTCCTAAAATGCAATCTAAGATGATAAACATTCTTTTATCTTCTTTGTGCAATGAAAATCTTAGCTACTAAGGAAAGAGAGACAGTGTTCTTTCACAAAGAGCAAAGAGCACACAATAAATGCACTATCCTAAATCAAACCAATCAAACAGTCTAAATGCAAATGCACATGCATGTATTTGTTTTCGGCTTTCTTAGTTGGTGAATGGTAAAAAAGAAAGCTAATGCACAAATCTGAATTACTTTTCAAGCGACAATTATTAACAAGTTTCTTTTCAAAATAAAAAATGGAGACAATCACAACATTTTACGATTTGGAAATGAATACTTGCTTTTGACACTAGAAAAACTACAAATTCATACCAAATACAATAGTAACAGGATAATCGACTATCAATAGCAACCAAACTCTTTCCTATGACTGAAAACGACACTTGCGACACTTTCAAATCAAAGGACGACAGTACGATTATGTTACTTTTTTCAAAGGAGAACTCAAAATGACCCAACAAATACACAAAAACATCTACAGTTCTTTGCACATTGGAGGCGGAATAACAGCAAGGAAAAGGGGTTTCAAACCGAGATATACTGATTACAGGCAGCAAAATTTATGAATAGAACTGAAGAGAATGAATCACAGAAACCAAAACTGAACAATGCCTAGTCTGATCAGCGCACTTGTAACACAGGGAATTTGAAATGCAGCGCACCTACTACACTCGGCAAGGAAAATTTTAAGGATGGAAAATTTTCTTGAAGTTTAAAACATTGGCGAATCTCACTAATCCCTAATATGCAAATTATAAATGTTTATTGATATATTTGTAAAATTAATCAAATTTATAATTATTTTATATATAGTCTCTATATAATGTTGGCGATTTTTAAGGTAAAATAATTTTATATTCTAAAATTTGGGCGAATCGTCTTTTATAAAATTGGAAATTGGCGAATCTTTTTTGTGGAAAAATCATGGAAAATTAGCCCACTGGGCGAACATTAGCCCCTAAAATTTTCCATCTCGGGAAGTGCGCTGAATTTCAGATTCACAGAACAGTATCTATGCTGGGCCAGAGACGAGACTTTGCTTGGGTTCTAGGTCATAGTTTGTAGTTCAGTTCATGGGTTTTGGCCGAGCAAATGGTATTCAGTAAAGCAACAATCAGGGGTAGATCTAAGGAGGTTCCAAGAACTACCACGAGGGCAATCAAAGAGTTTGTAAATCAGTTGTTTAAGTCATAAACAAATCCTGGAGATTGACTGAAGCGGCATTTATCTACTTTGCATTTGCATAGAAAATGAAATTCGAAAGCTACCTGGCTCGACTTCAGGCTCCGTCTGTAAGTTTATAAAATAAACAACAAGGAAGATAAACAAACAAACTAATTCATCCCCAACGGAGTAGCCATTTTGTTACAGGGAAAAGTGTCTACACAGAACTGCTTATCCCACTAAGGTGTGGTAGCTACCTTAGAAACAAACAAAGTAAATCTACTTTCATTTTTCCTTTATGAAATATAGATGATAGAAGAACAAAGAAGACCAACCTCTGTCTTGCGCTAATCTCCTAGTTCGATTCCTCTCTCTCTTGATAGTCTTTCGCTACTTGCTCCTTTGTACAACTAGCTTCACAGAGTACCTGTAAGATCACAGTAGCATAACACTATACAAGAACATGGATCTATAATCATAAACAATCTAGGATTAGATGTAAATTGACCATACAAATGCATGAAACATAAATGACACAAGAGTATGGAGGAAAACTTGAATAGCATTTATTGATAAACAAGAAATAGCCAAGGGAGTTACAACCAGTTGTTCTGACCCAGCATCATCCTCTCAGCAAATAAGCCCTTCTTCACCTCATACAAAGCTTAGATCACCCAACACTATGATGTTGTCTCAAGAAACCAACAGCAATTCCTTACAATATGCAAAATTCCAGCCTCTGGATCTCTGGGATGAGGGATCCATATATAGATATCTGTAAGGGAGATGAGTCAGCTTGTGATTTGATCAGTGTCTTCCCTCTGATAGTTCTTGCTTCCACTTGGATATTGTTGTTCTCTTACTCATCCTTGGTCGAATTCAGAGAAGCAAGTGTCACAGGAGAAGTTTCTGGAAGATTCCATGCCTCTCCACCTCGTGGAATGACACTGCCATTTGTCACTTCTCACCCATCGCACCCCATAGAAGGGCCTTTTGAAATGCAACGCACCCACAGAGTGTACTTAGGTGAGATGAAACACACTTTGCCTATGGAGCAACTGAAATGATCCTGTTTTGACCAGTTTTGAGCAGTTTTTCATGGAGAACTTTTGGGAGAAGTTGTGATCAATTGACCTTGTTCCTTTAGGAGTTAGAAAAACACTTTTAGGGACTTAGGAGCCCTTGGTTTATGGACATTTCATGCTTGGGGTTGTAGTGCCCAAAAATGTCTATAACACTTTTCCATCTCCTGCTAAGAATTTGGAAGTCTCAAAATAAGGACCCAAAACAAAAGGGCAGCAAGAACTTCAAACTACTTACACAACTCCAGAGATTAGGAAACAAATAGACTCATAGAAAATCAACACTTGCCAAAAGTTGGAAGTAATTATTACAAAATTAAAATTAAAATAGAGGAAACCTTCTTGACACAAATCAAGAACGCGATTGTCAAAAGAGGGTGACAAGAACACAACATTATTCTATAGAACCCGAAGAGAATCTAGAAAAAAATGTACAAATTTTTTCAAGCAACATGACCTTGGAGGAAGACCGTGTCTAAATAAAGAAACAAAGACCTTTGAGAAACCCTAAAGTCTATAAAAGAGATAGACAACACTTCCTACTTCCTCTATCCTAAAGATAATATCTAACCATCTCAACAACAAACTTATGGAACCAACTTTAGAACTAGAAGAGGTGATGTTCTTTTTTATACCAAATGAGTTTCCAGCAATTTTCTTCCAACACATAAGGGGCATAGTTAAAATATTTTGGATTCAATTAAAGCAACTAGAATTGGAATCACTAGAAGGAACCTGGAGATGAGGAAAATTCCTAAGTGTTCAAATCCAACGTTTCTAACTGTAATCCCAAAAAGAGAAGATGCCTCTGGAATGGGATGTATAATATCATCTAAAAAATAATAGCCTCCGGACCAAGATTTTAGTTCAACAGGGATAATATTAAAAGAACAAGGAACACATATATGCTTCTTAAACTAGAATTTTCCATGGTATCCGGCACATAAATGCTTAAACCATTACTTTGCCAAAGTAGCCACACCCAAATAAACAAAATCGAACATCAGAAGGCTGAATTTAGTCAATTTGGCATTCAGAGCTAAATTACATCCAGCCTACAGATCGAAATTTGGAAGCACTTCTAAGACCCTCCATAGAAGCTCAATCAGTCGATGACTTTAGCCAGGCCTAGTCATAGGAGACATCTCATGCCACTTTCAATAAATAGCAGGAAGATGGAGATCTTCGCGTGTCTTTCCATTAGAAGTGTTCAACTGTGATAGGGTGGTAATTCTCATGGGGTTTATGAGCTACACATGGACCCTCATTGAAGCAGAACAACATGAAATGAAGTTGGTCATAGAAATAAAAGTAGATATGAAAGTATGCTGGTAATGGATGAGGTCAAATGCAAGTTCTAGTTGATTTATGCATCTTGCCCAAGAATTATCTAAGTACTCTGAAAAATTAAAACAAAAAATTTTTACCTCACCTGTGAATGAAGCTAGGCATTTTGAAAACCCCATGTGGCTCTTTCCATTTAAAGTTTTCAACTGAGATAGTATTGTAATTCTCATGGTCTAGGGTTGTTGCACTACGCAGTTGTTGGCATTGAATTTGAGGTTTTATGGAATTATGTTGGACGAGAAAGAAATAACAACAATATTTTTGAGTGGGGTTTTCTTTATTGTTGGTGTGAATTTTGATGGGTTTTATTTGAGCTGCTGCTGTGAATTTTGATGGATTTCGTTCAAGCTATTGGTGTGAATTTTGATGGGTTTACTGAAGTTTTCTTTATTTTTTATGTGAATGCCCCTTTGGACTGATAAATCTAAGGAGAACATTATTAATTTTAGAAGTTATCCAAATGGGAAAACTAATATATTGGTATTTCCAGTGTGGTCACCTATGTATGTATGTTGTTTACTAAGTAACAAAAGGTTGATATTTAATTTGTAATTTTGAATGGGGTGTGGTAGTAATCTGATTTGTAATTAGTAATAGGGGTTTGATTCAACCTAGTAATGGCATATCCAATAATATTGTATTTGACCTACATCTTTTGGCAAGCTAAATGGTTTCAAGGAGGTGGGCATAGTTTTCCTATTTAGAAGCTTGTGTGTATCTATATTTTTCTACATTTGATTTTCGTTAATGATATCTTGTCATCTTCATCTCAGGTAATGAAGGTATGGTTGTATTTTTTTTTTAATCTGGTCATCTCCTTCATGTCTCCTGATCTACAAAAAGTATGCATAAGTGACATATTTAATCCACACAAATCTTAATTGTGAGGGAACTAGAGCTCACTTCACCATTTTCCTCATCTCTTGATGAGAAAAACTTCAAGATTTAATCATATTTAATGCTCGTAAATAAAAATTTATATTACCCATTATTGGCTGCCCATATGGTGCTAATTAGCATAAACGTTATTGCAGGCTTAATGTTGGTTAGGAGATGGCAACTTTCCTTCTTTTATGTGGAGTGTTGTGGGGAAAAATGCCTATGCAGGACGATCCTATCCACCTAAGGTGTGACAGTGCCTTAGCAACAAAAAAATACAGCTATTTTGGTTTCTTCCTTTATGAAATGTGAAAGAGGGGAGATCAATGGACTTACCGTTATCTTCTGTTTGTCCCTCGATCTAGATCCTCTTCTCTTTGGGTGTTCACAGCTACTTGCCTCCTCGCTCGTCCAAGAGAACATCGACTTGATTCCCGCGAGATCACAAGAGAACAGCTACCTGTGACAAGAGAACAGCTACTTGCGACAAGAGAAGAACACAACACAAAGGCAAATATTCATATTCATAAATGATTTAGGATTAGAAGTAAATCAAATACACTAATGCAATCATACAAATACACCAGTATATAGGAGCAAACCAAGATAGATTTATTAATAAGTAACAGGGTTCAGGAAGAGATACAACCCAGAGGGCTCCAATCCAGCATCTCCTTCCCAGCAGAATGGAATTCCTTCTTCAGCTCCCTTCAAAGCATTAAACACCCAATGTTTCCAGTCTCAAACCAACAGCAATTCTTTGCAATAACAAAATTCCAGCCTCTAGATCTCATGGAGGAGAGATCTATATATAGTTATTTTGGAGAGAGGATGAGTCAGCTTGATATCTGACTAGTTTCCTCTCCCTCTCTCAGTTCTTGAGTCTACTTGGATGTTCTTTCTTCCACTTGGAGATTTGGAACCTCTTACTCATCACCATTCGAATTCCCTAAGGCAAGTGTCATTTTGGAAGCTTCCTGAGCCCTGACACCTTGAGGAATGAGTCTGCCACTTTTCCAAACTCGCTCAGCGCAGGTAGCCTTTGTTGGAGTTGACATTCAACGCAGGTAGACAATGGAGCAGTTGACATTCAGCGCAGATGCTCAGTGGAGCAGTTGACATGATCCTGAATTGACTTGTTTTTGAGTGGTTTCAGGTGGAGAACTTCTGTGAATTGTTGTGGTTTGTTAGTGTTATAGACATTTTTGTGCCTCGCGTCAAGGAGCAGGGAATGTCGATAATTACAGGGATCCTCAGTCCCTAAACATGTTGTTCTTACCCCTAAAAGAACAAGGTCATCAATCAACAGCACTTCCAATCAGTTCTCCACCTGAAAACACTTCAGAACAGGCTTATTTTGGATCATGTCAGCTGCTTAACTAAGCTTCTGCGCTGTATTGCAACTGTCCCACTCTGTACCTGCGCTGGAAGTCAAAAACAATGAAGGCTACCTACGCTGGGCGAGATTGGCCAAGTGGCACAGTCATCCTGCAAGGTGTCAGTTGCCCAGGAAGCTTCCAAACTGACACTTGGGTCATGAGATTCGCCCTGTGATGAGTAAGAGGTACTTGATCACCATGTGTAAGCAAGGATCTCCAAGTGGACACAGGAACTGAAGATTAACTGAAGATGGAGAGGACACTAGTCAGCTATATGCCAGCCTCCAGCTGACTCATCCTTTCCTCTTCCCTCCTATATATAGAGCTCTTCTATGAGGTCTAAGGAGGCTGGAATTTTGTATAAGCAAGGAGGTGCTGTTGGTATACTGCCAGGATTATTGGGTGATTGTTTTACTAGAGGTGAAGAAGAGAGTTCTTGCTGCCGAGGAGGTGCTGCTGGATTGGAGCCAACATCATTGGTTGTAACTTCCTCTGGAACCCTGTTACTTTCTATCAATAAAGTTTGCATGTTCTCCTATATACTTGTTTTACATAGATGCTTTTGTGTTTACATGTATATTTGATGCAACCTAATCCATGCTTCAATTATGATTGCTTGTATCTCGTAGTTTGCTCTCTTTTGTTGTGCAGATTCTATGTGTAGCTGGATCGGCTTGGAGAGCAAAGAGCTGGGAATCGGATACAAAGAGAGAAGGACAAGGATCGACTAAGCGCAAGACACCAGGTTGGTTGACCCTATTTCCATACTCTCTGTGCTTTCATAAAGATGAACATGAAAACTTTGTCATTCAGTTGTTGCTAAAGTCTGTCACCTTTAGAAAGGGTTAGTGTCATCCGCATCGGATACTTTTCCCCACAACAGTTAGCCTTGTTCCTCTAGGAGTAAGAACAACATGTTTAGGGACTTTGGATCCCTTAGATTATTGACATTTCATGCTCAGTGCTGCAAGGCACAAAAATGTCTATAACAGTTGCCCCCTAAAGTATGAGGCCGTTTATCGGGTGAAATGCTTTATCCAAGAGGGTCCGAAGTTCATCCATTTGCTGGGAGGAGACCTATAATAAGATACAATACAATACATTATGATTCATACTGCTTTCATGATCTAGCTGAGGCAGGCATTCCCATGCTTAGCTTTATAAATTCATTTTTGTACATAGAACAGACGATCGTCTGATGGTAGACTGATAATTTTGGTGAAATTATCATCCTTTGAGTAGGATGATCATCTGTTGCAATGATGTGCATGTCAAATGTCTTTATTTTTTCCTGAATATATATCGCAGACCGGATGGATGAAACTAGATCCGGGGTCTTCAAACTCGTTCGATCTTCACTCTAAGTACAAGTCGATCCATGTGAGAATTGCGCTGAAGTCGAACATGGAAAGACATCGCTTGATTACCGGTCAATAATGTAAACCGTTAACAAGCGCGAGAGGAATCACCAATAATGATAATGACCCTCAAGGTACTGCAGTACAATTCACGTGGTGTGAATTAAGGACTTGGCGTCGAACACCACGCAAAATATTCTGGTCGAAGGTCATTGATGTATACCTGTCGCCGGAAGTGAGAAACTTGCCATTGAGGCATGCAAGCTTCAAAGTACTGAAGGGGTTGTTCCTAGATCAACTTCTTGGATAATGAGTTGATGTCGACAAGAAGCGATCCATCAAAGGAGGGCCTTAATGAATCCCACATTAGTGACACGGAACGGAGCTAATGATTTTAATGGAGGTGAAAACAATTTGTGACATATGATTCAGGGTGGCGGTCATGAATGGATGAAGGATAATGTATGGCAGTGGATGGGACCCGGTTGACTCTTTCTGAACGACTTCTCTTGAACATATGGCGGCACTGATGCGATGGATCGGTAGCATTACCCTAATTATGGATGGTATGGCGAGACCATGGTGATGTGACCGGTGAATGAAACAACCCAACCCGATTGTGGTACGGAGGAAAAGTGTCATGTTCAAGAGCGACCTGCTACCATCAAAGTTTTCTTGATTTTCTCCCAATTTTTCCCCAGTCATTGCTGACCAGTACCTCTTTATTTTTGTCAAGCTTGAGGAGGATAACATATGCTTGTTCTATAACCTGCCCTTCGGGCAAGCCCATCGCTATGTTTTAACGAGCCTAGCGATAGTGACAAGTTTGTCGCGATTTAGTGATTTTAACGAGTCTAACAACAAGGAAAACTCGGTCCTTTTCATTTTTAGAGAGTCTGAAAAGGTACATAAAGTTAACTCCAAAATTCATTTTTCATCATCTAATCCCTTAAGTCCGAAAAAGTATAAAACAATACAGAAGGGATGAGTTTTCGATAGTTTTAACGAGCCGAAGAAACAAGCGCTCGATCTTTTTGTGCAATAACCCCTCAGGTCCAAAAAGATTAAAATCTAGAGGAGGGATAGCACTTCCGGTCGCTTTAACGAGCTGGAAGGCCAAAACTCGGCAATCTTTTCATATTTTACGAGTCAGTTGAAAAGAGCTTAAAGAAGACTCATCTTTCGAGGAACGAGTGATGAACAGAGTTAGCAGCTGATTCCAGGTACAGGTTGGAATTCTCCAATCACGGCAATGTCACAAGGATGGCTAGGTGAAATCACTCTTCGCAGTTGTTCCTCAAAATGGGTAAACAATCATATGGAGGTAAACGATCAGCCAAATGAAAAGTGGAGGTGACGGTGCAAACACGACCAAGGCTTTTATGGCAGATAAGGTTACATACACAATGGTTATTTACCGGAATAGGTTCATTTTTTAACGAGCTTGAATGCGCCAAAACACTGCTCGGACTTATGTTTATTTTTTAACGAGCATGAACTATGTGCCAAAACTGCTCGGACCTTGCTTTTATTTTTTAACGAGCATGAACTTTATGCTAAAACTGCTCGTTATAAGTTTGCATGCCCCCAGCATAATAACGCAAATCGAGGTGCATGCCCCCCAAGCTTCATTGCATTCAACTTGGTGGTTGGAATGAAGGTTTACCTTCGAGACTTGAAAAGAGGAATTGTTTCATTTTTTAATGAGGTTGACACAGTAAAAGAACTATCCTCATGGCTCCTTGTTTCATTTTTTAACGAGGTTGACACGAGATTAGAACCGTCCTCGGAGCCCACTGTATTTACAGTATTTCTATTAGGGCGATGATCCACGCTGACAAAATGTTTAGGAATCTTCTGAATCCATTAGATATAGAAGATTTCATATTGTAGGTTTCCACTGTGGCCACTTCCGCCAGATTACTTGCAGGCGGTAGGGCAAAAGTACCCATTAAGGCAGGGTCTTTTAGGAGACCTACTCCAATATTTTGAAGCGAATGATTGCTTCCATGGATCATTGGAATGCTTCCCGTAACTTTTGAACTGTCGGGGAGGAAAGTTTGTTGGTCGACGACTGTAATTCCTCCTTGAAAGGGAAATGCAACCTTCCTGAAGTAGGTCGACACAACTGCGGCCATGGCATATATCCAGGGCCTTCCCAGTAGGATGTTGTAATCGAGGTTTCCATCAATTACTTCAACATCAATTCCTACTGTTTTTCCCCCTAGTTCAACTTGCAAGTTACTTAAAATCCCGTATGGAGTGTATGATCGTCCATCAAATTCTTTTAACGTCGTTGACGATCTCGACAAGGGTGGTGAGCCTAAATTCTTCCAGCAACTCATCGACATAATACACGTAGATGCCCCCTCATCAATAATTGTTCGATGAATAGTTTTGTTGAGGGCTTTCACTTGAATAAGGAAAGCTAGTTGAGCTGGTAACTGAGGGTCATATCCTTTATGATCAAAGGCCACAAGATTGGAGTCCATTGGGTCAATTTCACCTATTGCTGATAATAAAGCTTGCTCTTGGGAGAGGCAATTTTGCGGTACCTCAAGCGTCGACATAGCAGACGGTGATTGGGCCAGGTCCTCTATTATATTATAATTTCGTGCTATTTTTGCACGAGGATTAAATGTCGACTTGTACACTACTCCCTTTGGCGACTTTATCATTTGTTCAGGAATGGTGGGTGGCACAACTTTGGTCAAAGTTGTTGTCGAACTACTAGGTTGTTCATTAGCCTTGTTATTCGACACCTGTGGATTCCCGTACTCTTTATTCCTTGCCAAAGCATCATTTTGCTGCTTTGAGATAGACAACATAAGTACTTGGGATCGGGAAGCATTTTGATTAGCAACCAGTTTGGTACCCGGGCTTGGAAACGGATCGGTCAATACTGCTGAGGTTTTTGAACTCTTAAAGAGTTTCTTAACTTCAGCTATATGTGGACAATCTCTCGTCCAATGATCCTCATCGCATATATGACACCCCGTAGGGGGTTTCCTTTTTCTCCCTTTATTTTTCTTCTTGCCCCCTGGTTGCTTCAGTTGTTTGCCCTTGTCGGTCGACGCGGCATTTACTTTTGAGGCAAGAAGTTCCTCATTTGCATTTTGATTGGAAATCTTACGGGCCCTTTTAGATGTAGCCTTTGTCAATTTCGTGTCTGTCGTGCCAATCACGCCATCGATGGCATGAGAGTCATTTTTTGATTTAGGAGGAGGAGGAATTGAGAATTCCAGTCTAGGGGCGTCAGGTATTTTGTCGTAGAGCGTGCCAGACTGAGTATACACTAAGTCTAGATATTGTGCACGAGCAATAACCTGCTCCTCTGTTACGACTCCCCCCTTGGCCACATCTTCCGTTATGGCAGGAAGTAATGACTTTATAAACCATTCGGTTAATAGCTGATTGGGAACGTAAGTCTTTACCATTCTGCGACGACGACGCCACTCATGTATATGATCGGATATATGTGTGGCCGTCGTCTGCTTGAAATTAGTTAAGATTTCTGTTCCAGTTTCATACCTTATTGGTAATTGAAAATGGGTTAAGAAAGTCGTGGCTAGGGAACTAAAATTGTAGAAAGAGGCTCTAGGTAATTCAATATACCATTTAGCCGCTGGACCTGTCAATGTCCTCTGAAAAAGGCGAAGCCTTATCGAATCATCGTTCAGGGTGTCCGACGAACACCACAGATGAAATGTCATCACGTGATTTGATGGGTCTTCACCTGGATTTCCGTTGAATTTAGGAATGTTCGATGGAAGCTTGTGAGGAATCGCTGGCCACCAAGGGGCGTAAGCAATTGGATCGTTCGTTAATCGGTGTAAATCCGGTAATTCTAAAGTTGCCACGAATGGTAACTGTTGATTCAGGTTAGGCGAGGCGTACCGAGGATACGATGGAATCACCTGAGCAGTAGGCCTTTGCATACCAGCATAATGTAATTGATGTTGGTATGATTGATATGATTGGTGGACTTGACCACTGTAAAGCGGTTGGTTTAAACCATTTTGAATATACGGTTGTCCACTATTCGCAAAGATCTGCTACTCAGATCCTTGGTACACCTGCTGGAATTGTGGTTGTTGGTATTGCACCAGCCACGGTTGTGAAGCCATGCTCTGCTGTGCTATACTAACCGACGGACCAAGATGTGGGGTAATTGTACCCGTTTGGACCTGTGTCGCCCCACCAGTTGGCGATTGTGGTTGTGTTACAGGGTCAAGGGGCTGTTGCATTACAACCTGAGAAATCTGAGGTTGACTTGCAACAGGCATCGTTTGAACTTGTTACACTGTTACAATAGCTGGTGTTGTCGGGATGCTCGACATAGGTACACATTGTTGCATAGAATACACAACTCTTGTTTGTTGGGGTAGCATAGGTACCCAACCAGTTGTCGTAACTCCAGTATAACCTGAATACTGTTGAGAACTGCCGTATGGATATCCTCCCGGAAGGGGTAATGAAAGGGCATAGTGCCCCCCATACGGTAGCAATCCGGAACTCAAGGGGATTGTTTGCCCTTGGGGATTGGATGGCCCAAATTGACCTCCATAGGGATCAATTTGTCTAGTCTCAACATAAGAATTACCGGATATTATTCCGGAGGAACAAACTAGAACAGACCACACTGTCGAAATAGTCCCTGGATGGACTCCTTCTAGCGTTTGCGAGCTAGTTGGGACAGATGGTACACCGGAAAACATCGTCGGAGTGATGGCAGGGGGTTCTGCTGTCGCTGTGTCATTCGACACAGTCCTAGATGTCGACGGTTGCTCAGACATTTTAAGTCTATCCAATAAATTGCCTAGCGATTCTACAGGAACTTCCACTGGTGATGGACTAACTTCTGATGTAGAAGGAAAAAGAGTGACCCCTACTCCAAAATGGGTTGGAGTACTTGCTTGCGGATCCTCTACAATTTCCTCTATCGCAATCAAACCAGGTGGAAGAGGAAGACCGTCAGGTCCGTAAAATATTTCTGGTGCCGAAGAAGGGGTTGTTTCGACAGCGACAGTTGTTTGAGGAACAATACTCTCTGGACCAGTTACAGATGGAACTGGTTCAGCAACGCAAGTACTTGTTCTCAGACTAGGATCAGTGTTATCGTCCCTCTGTGGCTGTTGAACTTCTTCAATAGAGGCAGGGGTTCCAGAAATGTTTGGAGTAACCAGAATCTCAGATTTTGTCGGAACACTTGTTCTAACTTTGATAGGAGATTTCGAACCGGTTAAATGAGTTCACTTTGTCCGTACTGTTTTCGATTCCGGAGACAAAGACGGTTGACTCGCAAGCCTCCGCGAACGACGAGGTTTCAATTGACTTTCTTCCACGATTGCGGATTACTCGATCAACTAAAATACAAAAGGGGAAATTATGTTTCCGAATTGAATGAATTTTATTACACGCTTTAGACACAACTTGCTCTTTCACTTTTAAAGAGTCGAGAAAAAGCTAAAGATGACTCTAGTCGCCTTCGATGTTTTAACGAGCCAGAAGTGAAAAATGCTCGGATGGACTTTTTCTATTATAGAGTCTGAAAAAGGCCAAAAGAAATTGCTCTGGAGATCTAGGCAGAGGGTGTGCCAAACTTTTCGCAAAACCGCAGAATACTTTTTAAGGTACGGGCGGTCGATCTTCGTGAATGTTGTGTTCACTACATTGCGATCAGTAGGGCGGCCGACACGGCTTCCTAAGGATAAAGGATATATGCCTATAGGGGTCTCCCAATATATACGCGACGGTACGTGGAAGCACAATCCGTACTAGCGCTATCGTCCCTCAGGAGGAATCACCCACCTTCTACGAGATCGACAGTCACTAGGCTTAACGACGCCGGAACACGTCTCTAGCCTAGACCTCTATGTTGTGCGTTATGTTGCAAAGTGTTGTTAGGTTCATTCAGTTTATTTTAAGTTGATCTTTTTAGAAGTTTGCCTTTCAGGATCACCACGAGATGTATGGTACAATTCCTAAATGCAGTCTAAGATGATAAGCAAGCTTTATAATCTTTTCAACTTTGAAAATCCTAGCTACTAAGGGAAAAGAAATACACTATCTTTTCTCAAAGAACAATCAGCACACTCTAATGCACTCTTCCTAAATCAAGCATGCAAACTTATCAAAATGCAAATGCACAATGCAGGTGTTTGTTTTCCGCTTTCTTAGTATTAATGCCTACAAAGAAAGCTTTTTGTACAACTTTGAATTTGCTTTTAAATGACAGATACAAACAAGTTTATTTTTTCCAAAATCAACAAGGGTAGAAGAGATTACAATCACTTTGCGACTTTCGAAAGGAATACTTGTTTCGATACTTAAAAGAGACAAAACTCAAACCAATAAGCAAAAGCAAATGTATAATCAACTGCAAACAACCAATGAACTCTCTCCTAAGATCACAATCAATCAGATCTGAATCAAGGGCTACAGGATGATTATTTCGCTCATGCAAAGGAAAACTGTAAATGACGCCACAAACACATAAAAACACTTACAGTCTTTTTGTACAAAAGGAGGCGGAATCTAAGCAAAGAAAAGGAGTTATCAGACTGGTACCTATGCTGGTTAAAGGCTGCAAAAACAGAGATCAAAACAGGGCAACAGACAGCAGAGAACCCCAGCTGCACAAGGCTAAACTGGTTCAGCGCAAGTCCAACACTGTGGAGTTGACATTCAGCGCAGGTAGCCTTCACGGGACTTGCGTTGAAATGCAGACTGCCTTCACAGTGTCTGCGCTGAAGGAGAAACTCTCGTTTCCCCTGGGTTCTGGGTCATAAAATGCTCAAAAATCAACAGTTTCAGGCCAAATCAGAAACACAAGAAAGGTATAATCAAAGGGATGCTTTGGGAGGGTACTAAAGACTATCACAAAGGATCATCAAATCATTTGTGAGTCCATTGTTCAGATCATAGACAAAATCCTGTGAAGGATCAAGGCAGCAACAGTCTACTTTGCAGAAGCAGTTCGATTGTTGTTGTTGAGTCTATGAAGCAAACAATGATGTAAACACAAATAAAATGACTAAACAAATGTCCCCAGCGGAGTCGCCAATTTGTTGTGGGGAAAAATGCCTATGCAGGACGATCCTATCCACCTAAGGTGTGACAGTGCCTTAGCAACAAACAAATACAGCTATTTTGGTTTCTTCCTTTATGAAATGTGAAAGAGGGGAGATCAATGGACTTACCGTTATCTTCCGTTTTTCCCTCGATCTAGATCCTCTTCTCTTTGGGTGTTCACAGCTACTTGCCTCCTCGCTCGTCCAAGAGAACAGCTACTTGATTCCCGCAAGATCACAAGAGAACAGCTACTTGTGACAAGAGAACAGCTACTTGCGACAAGAGAAGAACACAACACAAAGGCAAATATTCATATTCATAAATGATTCAGGATTAGAAGTAAATCAAATACACTAATGCAATCATACAAATACACCAGTATATAGGAGCAAACCAAGATAGCTTTATTAATAAGTAACAGGGTTCAGGAAGAGATACAACCCAGAGGGCTACAATCCAGCATCTCCTTCCCAGCAGAATGGAATTCCTTCTTCAGCTCCCTTCAAAGCATTAAACACCCAATGTTTCCAGTCTCAAACCAACAACAATTCTTTGCAATAACAAAATTCCAGCCTCTAGATCTCATGGAGGAGAGATCTATATATAGTTATTTTGGAGAGAGGATGAGTCAGCTTGAGATATGACTAGTGTCCTCTCCCTCTCTCAGTTCTTGAGTCCACTTGGAGGTTCTTGCTTCCACTTGGAGATTTGGAACCTCTTACTCATCACCAGTCGAATTCCCTGAGGCAAGTGTCATTTTGGAAACTTCCTGAGCCCTGACACCTTGAGGAATGAGTCTGCCACTTGTCCAAACTCGCTCAGCGCAGGTAGCCTTTGTTGGAGTTGACATTCAACGCAGGTAGACAGTGGAGCAGTTGACATTCAGCACAGATGCTCAGTGGAGCAGTTGACATGATCCTGAATTGACTTGTTTTTGAGTGGTTTCAGGTGGAGAACTTCTGTGAATTGTTGTGGTTTGTTAGCCTTGTTCCTCTAGGGGTAAGAACAACATGTTTAGGGACTTTGGATCCCTTAGATTATTGACATTTCATGCTCAGTGATGCAAGGCACAAAAATGTCTATAACATGGAGTATTGTCGAAGGCTTGGGAAGAGTCACGTCTGACAAGAAACTCATAGAGTTTTAATCTAAATGAGTATGAAGGTGTTGCATATGTTGCCTTCCCTTCATTTCATAATATCGAAGACTTCATTGTCAAAGGTAGAAAATATGGAGATGGCAATATACAAACTGAAAACAAGGTCTTCTCTGATTTCCTCAAGGGTAATGATGATCAACCGACCCTTGTACGTCAGGGAACTCTTAAGTTTTTCTTGCATATTTTGGACAAAACAAATTTTAAAACAAAGTTAAATTGATTTATCTACTGTAGCTGTTAGGACAAAGTGACCTTCGTTTCATAAAAGGAGGGTTTGCTTCTTCATTTATGAGAGATGATTTTTTTGAAATTTAATATGAAAGTAACATCCAGTTCATGTATTATTCTATGATCAATCAGTGGCAGATGTATAAGTACTTGACACAAAGGAATCTTAAACCCATTATATTTGTAGTTCATTCCTTAGGAGGCGCAGTTGCAACCTTGGCCACACTATGGGTACTTGAAAAGAGGTTAAGACAAAGCTCTCCCTTTTGTATCACATTTGGTTGACCTTTAGTGGGAGATGAAAGTCTTGTTAAAGCTGTTGGCCATGAAAATTGGGGTGGCAACTTTTGTCATGTGGTTTCCAAGGATGATATTGTTCCTCAAATGCTCCTTGCACCATTTGAACCAATTGTTGGGGCTTTGTCTACTATTTTTCCTTGCTAGCAAGGAAAAGTGAAATATTCTTCTATTCAAGACACTTGTAGGAAACTTTTCAATATTGTCCTTGATTCTCTAAGGGAATCAGATGTGAAAAGGCCATACAGGCCTTTTGGCACTTACATGTTTTTCTCAAGCAATGGTGCAACTTGTATTGAAAACTCTGAAACAGTTTTGAAAATGCTTAGTTGGACAATGCAAAGACAAAAACCTTCTTCTGGTGAGATTGTACAAGACTGTTTTTTAGAGCATATAGGGTATGGTTCTATTTTGGAAAATGTCATAGAAAAGTACATTAGTGGGAAAATATTTGCAAATCCTGAATCAGCTTCCTTTTATGAGATAGGAATCTCATTGCAGCTAGAAGCTATTGGGGCTGGGGTCTAGGTAATACTCAATTTCTTTCCAAAAAACAAAATTATTTAATGTTTCTTGATTTGTTGTTAGTTTCTATACTAGTAAATGCCTTTAAAGCATCATGGTACTATGGATTCTAATATAAGGTTGTTAATATTATATCTATTAAGCACTAAAATAAAAACAAAACTTTCAAGTACTTGAAGCTTAATACATCTCTAGTTCATATTGATAATGGGTTTTTTAGTTAGAAACAGAAAGACATACAAACATTTCCTAACACCAGGATGTAAAACATCTAGCTTCTCTACATACAACGAAATTTCAATTCTGTGAATCTTTTTTATTTTCAAGTCCTCCATCCACGATGTAAAGCATATAGCTTCTCTATATATGCAACAAGATTGCAAATCTGTGAATCTTGTTTTTCTTTTTATGTCCAAGACTTTTAGAGCTTTAACAGAATAGAAAAAGCAATATATGGCCTTAATCTTTGATAATAATACGAGGCTATCCTCTTAGCTTGCCTAGAAGTCCTGTTAGTTTCTTACTGTGTAATATTTGATATTAGGTTTTAATGGAGCGGGGTCTTTATCTGTAGTTCTATAGTCCTGATCAACTTCTGAATAATCAAGTTGTATTGGAGAAAAAACAGGGTTATCGAAACAACAATCAACCCGGCTATTGAATACACTATCATGTGAGACTTACAGGATTCTGAAGGAGAAGAAATGGTTGCTCTCACGGCATTGCCTAAACAAGCTTCTACTTCTGGCAAACCCCAATAATCACAGATCGGCCTTTTGGATCCACTGCCAAATACTACCATGTTACTATTATTTAGCAAGATTAAAAATCTTAAATAAATTTCCTATCATGAAAAACATACCTTATTTCTTTCACTCTGTAATACAAATGTATGTGTCCTATCTGCATCCCAACTTTGCCGAAAGTCTTCCAATGAACATAGTGCTTCAATAGCTGCAAGAGTTAAGAGTCTTGATGAACAAGCCCTTGATGTTAAGGCTCCAAAGCAAAGTTCAAGTTTTTTCTTATGTTCATTTAATGAGCTATAAGGCGCTTGAGAGGCCACTCACTCTTTGGGGGAAATGAACAAAAATGAAGGGTTCAGTGCAATTTAATGTGGGAGGTATGGCGGATGGGCTCCATTGACCAGTCGGAAGAAGAAGGGTACAACGACCGAAGGAAAAGGATAGTTATGGCGGAGGATGCCATGTTAGTAGAGTTACAGAAACAGGCAGGAGCAGCAGAAACTGGAAGTAGGGAAAACTACGTTGAAATCCCTCTGTACACATGGAAACTTTCCATTGGTTAGAGGACTCAAACATATGGTAAAATTTGATTGGTTGGAAGGGCGAAATTCAAGCTCTCCCATTGGCTGGGTGAATAGTTGATATGTTTTTGTATGATTAGTTTTTGTTGTGCTAATAGCAATTATAGATTTATAAACATATGCTTTTTTATTTCTTCTTGTGTTGAAGTTTCCTTAGTTGTTTATGCATACAATCAAGTAAATTTCCTTAAGTTTAAAAAGACATTCATGAGAAAAATAGCTTCATAAACAAATACAGAACAACAGACATTCAAAGTACAACAAACCATCAAAGAGACACTTTAACACAGTGTTTTGATCAAGGAGTTCACCCCTCCTGAGCTACATCTCCTTGGTCTAGCTTCCATGGCTTGGGCCTCTGTATTAGCTCGATGTGGCAAAATGTTATTTACAAAACTCTATGGATCCTGATACCTACACCAATGTGTTAAGAATGTCCAAATTAACTAAGAACACCTCTTTCTGAGCTTAGTTTGGTCGAAAATTGACTTCTCTATGGCTCAGTTAGTCTTTTCCTAGAAAAGCTTTGCTAAATCTGGAATGACTCTAGTTAGTGTGCTAATTTTGGAGGCAGACCTGAATTTGAGGGCACCGCCAGATCCGTCGCCATTTTAAACTCGGAGTTAAACTGCGCTTAATTAGAGTTAAACCTGGATTAGTGTTAAACCCCGTGATTAATGTGAAAACCGCAGAGTTAACTAACCACAACTGTAACCTCCGACAGATTGGACACATGCAAACAGTGTGGCATTATGGTAAGTCGAAATTGGAACCGTCGGAGCTAACCGTTAGAGTTATGGTATCGTTCACATGCGGAGTCGCGGAGTGGTGTGGTTTGGATAGCCGTTGGGGTTAACAAAAAATGTTGTGGTTATATTTTTGCATTCACATGGGGGGAGGGCTAGCCTGTGGGTTGGCCCTCCCCTAACCACCAACCCCATTTCCGTTAAACTTCAAATATAAACAGAGAACGTAATGGTTAAGAACCATCTGGTAGAGCAAGCAGTTAAGGTGTAAGGTTTATGTGTAGGAGGTCGTGGGTTTGACCCCGACTTCCGCCATATATTTTTCTCCACTGTGTAGACACCCAACCTGACCTTTGAGAGGTGCCACATGGCGACTTCTAGGCTTGCCATGTGGCATTCTTCCATTGGTCTAGAAATGAGCCAATAGAAACACACCAACACACCACTGTATAGACCAGCCTAAAATTTCCACTTATCCATCCCTGATTCGTCGTTGACCAACGTTGACAATGCCTAGTCACTTGCCATGTCAGCAATATGGACTGCTGACTGTGCAATCACTAAGCATTTGTTTTTGCAAATTTCACGTGTTTAACAAAGCGATCAGAACACAATAAATTTCTCATATGAACTCGATTTTCGACGAAACGAGTTGCGTTATGATTTTTTTTCCATGACGGATGCAGTCATTCACGTTTTGAGCCATTCTGAAAACTTTGATTTTTGAGCTAAATACTGAGCACCTGATCATTCATCCCCGCTAAAAGTCTTTTGGAACCCAAAAGATACTATCAATTGTTCAACAGGTGAGGGTACAGCTCCCTCACCTTCTTGGTTTGCAACCATTTGGCTTGAGAAGGCCTTTGTCCCTTGAGTCTGACTCTAAGGTATTCAACGTCCCCTCTTCAAAGTCTTAGTTCTTTCTCCAAGTATGAGATATTGTTGAAGCTCATCTAGATATTATGGAAAGAAATCATCTATTGATGGCAGCTGAACATGCTCTCCTTAATCATCAATCAAAGGGGGCTCAAACAATCTCAAATTCTCAACATTAACAACAGAGTATATTTTCATATAAGGAGGCAAATCAAGTGTAAATGCATTGTTACCAATCTTTTCTAGAATTTTAAAAGGACCATAACAGATTGGCTTAAGCTTTTTACCTTCCCCTTGAAGTCTATCTTTGCTAAGATATAACCAAATTTCATCGCCAACTTGAAATTTGTGATCAACCCGATGTTTGTGATGCCTTGCCTTGTAGCTTCTTTGACTTTTCTCAAGCTATTCCTGTATTGTATGATGTATCAACTAAATTTTCTCTATGAACTTCATTGCCTTATCGATGTCATTGTGACCATCGATGGCGACATATTTCTCAAAGATGAAGTCCAATGGTGATCTTGGAAAGTACCCATAACATGTCTCAAATGGCGATGTGTTTGTGGAAGAATGCTTTGCCATGTTATATGCATGTTGTATGTAATGCAATTGTTCATCCCACAACTTGGGATGTTTGTTGCAATATCCTCTAATAATATGAATAATTGTTCGATTGACCACCTCAATTTGTTCATATGTTTGTGGATGAAATTTTGTACTCTTATTTAACTTTGTGTCCATCATGTCCCACAAATTTTACCAAAAATTCCCAACTTCGAGAATCTTGATCACTTACAATATAAGTGGGAAGACCAAAATGAACCCAAATGTTTTGGAAGAAGAGATGAGCTGTTTTTTCCACTGTAATTTGCTTTTTACATGGTGTTAGTATGCACATCTTGCTGAATCTGTCTACAACTACATACAGCTAATCATGACCTTTCCTTGACAATGGAAGACCTCCTACAAAATCCATTGAGATACTCTCCCATGGACATGAAGGTACCAGAAGTGGAGTGTATAAATCAAGTTTCCTATTGCTAGGCTTACTTGTAGGACATAAAGAACATCCTCTTATGAAATGAGAAACATTATCCAACATGCGTGGCCAATAAAAATACCTTTGAATATTCGCTACTGTCTTTCTTACATCAAAGTGTCTAGCAATCAGTGAAGTGTATGCCTCCCTTATGATAATATTTCTCTCCCTATGGAATACACAACTTGCCCAAGTGATACAACAAACTCTTATGTACATAATAATCCAACTCTTCAATTTGATTTCCTTGACTCAAGCTTGCATATACTTCTTGAAAGTCACTATCATTTTCATATTGTTCTATGTAACTTTCATGTAAAACATAATTATGCTTGAGTATAACAGATGAATTTACAATACGCCTTGAAAGAATGTCAACTACCTTATTGTAGATTCAATTTTTATACCTGATAACCAAATGAAATTGTTGTGGAAAACCCATCCATCTGAAATGTCGTGACTACTGCAACTTTCACTGTGACTGTAAGTACTGCAATGGTTGATGGTCGGTATGGATGATAGTCTCATTCCCCATCAAATAGTGCCTCCATTTCTTTAACACTTTGCAACAATGCATAAAGTTCTTTGTCATATGTGGGATAGTTAGTTATAGCTCCATTAAATATTTCAGAATGAAATGAAATGGGCTTGACACGCTGCAATAGAACTCTGCCCATGGCATAATCGCTTGCATCCGTTTGAATCTCAAATCACTGCCTAAGATCCAGAAGTGCCAATATCGGTGTTGAACTTATCTTTTCCTTCAAAGCATCAAATTATTTCTAATGTACATCTCATCAATGGAAGACTTTCTTGACACTTGTCAATGCATCTAATGGAGCTACAATGGAAGAAAAATTAGCAATAAATTTTCTCCAATATTATGTTGCCCCTAAAAAGCCTATTAACTTTGTAATTGTATTGGGCTTGGACCAATTCAGAATGACCCCAACCTTAGAGGGGTCTATCTTCAACTCACCTCCTCCAACAATGTGTCCCAAATACACTAAAGAAGTCTAGCCAAATTCACACTTTGACATCTTTAAAAACCATTATTATTTTCTCAAGATATCACATGCATGACATGTTCATCTCTTGACTTGTTGAATATGAGGATATCATCTAAGTAGACAATGACAAAATCATCTAGAAATGGTCTCAATACATCATTCATTGCCTTCATGAAAGTAGCTATAGCATTTGTAAGACCAAAAGGCATAACAAGCCACTCAAACAATCCTTGTTTAGTTATAAATGCAGTTTTCCAAATGTCTTCTTCAGCTATCCTAACTTGATGATAACCACTTCGTAAATCTAACTTGGTGAAATACTTTGCATACCTTAAATGATCAATAAAATCATGAATTAATGGGAGTGGATAATGATTCTTTACTGTGATTTTGTTCAGTGCACAGAAATCCACACACATGTGCCAAGTTCCATCCTTCTTTGACACCAAGACAATGGGCGAACCACATGTCGAAGTAGATGGGCGTATGATACCTTTGTTCAGCAATTCTTGAATTTGCTTTTTGATTTCTAAACTTTCCATAATCAAGATGTGATACATGCAAATGTTTGGAAGTGGAACATCTTATTGCAACTGAATCTCGTGCTAAATTCCCCTCTTGGGAGGTAACCCTTTGGTTCCTGAAACATCTTGCCAGCTTGCTTACCACAACAAACAAATTAGATTTCAATTCATCATCACAACCTTCAAAAGACTCATAATCAATATCATTCTTTTTCTTGATCATGAGAAACACAAAATTTTTACTTGCATTTACTAGTCTCTTCATCTGCCCTGCATTAAACAAATAAATGTTCATCCTTTTGCGATGGGATCTCACTATGTACTCCACTCCATTATTGAGCAATATGTATTTGTTGTCATGGCGATAAAACACTGCTTTCCAATCATATAAATTAGGACTACCCAAAATGATTCCTGAGATGTCAAATGGAACTACGTCTAACTTAGCTTCATCAATGAACTTTTCAGTAATGGCGAACTTGAATAAACACTTCCTTGTACCCTGTAAGTTTACATTGTTAACTATCCAACCCAATGGATATGGCTTATGATGAGGTACACTTCAAAGTTTAGTTTTTTAACAAAGTCTTATCAAATCAAACTTGATTGCGACCCACTATCAAATAATGCATCATTCTTTGTATGATTTGAAATCACTCTTACATGAAACAACTCTATTCTTGACTCTTCATTTGGAGTGTTGTTTTGACTATGTGATGAACTAGTGCTTGCAACAATTACTTTTCCTTTTGTAACAATCACTGAAATCTTGGTCTCATCACCAAAATCTGAACCAAGTTCATGTTGTGTGGTAGCAGTGGTCTTTTGTTTTCCCTTATTGTTTAGTTTCTTAGGCCTTAATTCGGGATGCAATTTCTAGCACTGGGCTTCATCATGCCCCTTTGGAACGGTGTTTGCAAGTGATTTTCTCCCCTTCTTTCTTCACACTTGCATTTTTCTTTCCCTTCCATTTTCCACCATTTTCTTTCTCCTTACCCTTGGATGGCTTCCTCTTACTACCCTCTTCCTGAATGTTCTTTCCTCTAGATTCAAGGTACGTGGCTTGCACACATACTTCATCTAGGTTATTTGAATTGAACATAATAATAGTATGTTTCGGATAAAAATGTGACCTCCCAATATATTTCAGCAGTGTATCTTAGAAATTCAAATGTACTCCTAATAACAAAGCTCTTTTCCTAAACTCCTATATATAATCTTGGATTGTTTGGCCTTTACGCTGCCTAAAATTCTACCACCTCATAATATCTTTTTTCATATAGGCTAAAGCATAAAACTATATTTTAATTGCAGAAACAAATTCAACCTAAGTGATGGATATCCTACCATGAATTTTCAGTTCCTCTTAAGTCTTTACTTCCCACCAAACTAATGTAGCTCCTTCTAGCCTCAGTGAAGCCAACTAGGTCTTTATGTCATCTTCTCGAAGGTTCTGAATTCTGCAATATACCTCCAACTATCAAATCCAATTGTCCAAATTTTCTACATTCACCTCTCCATTATACATGGGAAGTTTGAATTTTATGTCCAATTTCAGTGATGGAGTCTTTCATTTTGGGGTTTTTGAATGAGTATGGACAATTTTAGTGGTGGTAGTGGAAGATGATGTTGTGTGAAATGATGGGGATGATGAGGAAAATGATGAGGATGGTGGAGATGGAGGTTGCTTTCCACCATTCCCTTTGGAATCCTTCTTCTCATCTTTTTGGTCCTCTGAGCTTCTTTATCCATGTGGAGGTTTAGAACTCTCTCCAACCATTCTAGTGTTCCTCTCTTCATAAAAGACTTTAACCATCTCAATCAAAGTATAGAAATATTTCTTGAATTCTTCCTCTTCTGAAGAAGGACCTTCAGGGTCTCTTTCTCTAGACATAATGGCTATGGATTCAGGGTCAAAAATTGAGACTGCTTGTACCTCTTCAATCTCAGTTGAAGGAAAAAATAGAGAAGTTTCAAGTGCACCTGGAATTGGAAATTTGGGTGGTGGAGATTGTGGCCTTTTAGCTCTCCTTCTTCTAGGCATTACCTCAGGGGTTGCAATCAATAACTTCCCTTCTCCTTTTTGCAACTTTAACCTTGTAAGCATCACAATTTTGCAACATTAAAACCCTAATTGCACAAACTCAAGAAATCAAGCAATTCAACCTTTGCTCTGATACCAACTTTATCTATTTTTGTCTGATTAGTTTTGTTGTGCTAATAATAATTACAGATTTATAAACATATGCTTGCTTATTGCTTCTTGTGTTGAGGTTTCCTTAGTTGTTTGCGCATACAATCATGTAAATTTACTTAAGTTTAAAAGGCATTCGTGAGCAAAATAGCTTCAGAAGAAAAAAATAAATAAATAAATAAATAAAAATACTAAACAACGAACATTCAAAGTACAACAAACCATCAAAGAGACACTTTAACACAGTGTTTTGATGAAAGAGTTCACCCCTCCTGAGCTACATCTCCTTGGTCCAACTTTCATAGCTTGGGCCTCCGTATTAGCTCAATGTGGCAAAATTTTGTTTTAAAAATCTCTATGGCTACACCAATGTGTTCAAAATGTCCAAATTAGCTAAGAACACCTCTTTCCGAGCTCAATTTCGTCAAAAATTGACTTCTCCATGGCTCAGTGAGTCTTTTCCTAGAAAAGCTCCGCTAAATCTGGAATGACTCTAATTAGCGCATTAATTTTGGAGGCAAGCCTGAATTTGGGGGCACTGCAAAATCTGTCGTCATTTTAAACTCAGAGTTAAACTGTGCTTAATTAGAGTTAACCCCGGATTTGTGTTAAACGACGTGATTAACGTGAAAACCGCAGAGTTAACTGACTAAAACCGTAACCTCTTGTGCATGAAAACAATTTGGTATTATGGTAAGTTAGAACTAGATGGCCCTCACATGGGGTGAGGGATGGCCCTCCCCTAACCGCCAACCCCATTTTCGTTAAACTTCAAATATAAACAGAGAGCGTAATGGTTAAGAACCATCTGATAGAGTAAGCGGTTAAGGCGTAAGGTTTGTGTGTAGGAGGTCATGCGTTTGACCTCGAATTCCGCCATATATTTCACTCCATTGTGTAGACAACCACCCCAAACTTTGGGAGGTGCCACATGGTGGCCTCTGGGCTTGTCACGTGGCATTCTTCCATTGGTCTAGAAATGAGCCAATAGAAACACACCAACACATCACTGTAGAAACCAACCAAACATTGCCACTTGTCCATCCTTGATTTTTTGTTGACCAAAGTTGACCATGCTTAGTCGCCTGCCATGTTAACAGTATGAACTATTGATTGTGCAGTGACTAGGAATTTTGTTTGCAAATTTTGTCTGTTTAGCAAAGCAATTAGAACACAATAACTTGCTCATACAAACTTGATTTTCGACAAACCGAGTTGTGTTAATATCGTTTTTCCGAGACGGACGCGATCGTTTAGGTTTCGAACCATTCTGAGAACATTGATTTTTGAGCTAAATACTAAGCCCCTAATCCAGAGTGTTTACCCACCCAAAGCTAACAAAGGAAACGCCTATCAGTGTAATTAAAAGTTTTAAATTAATATATTATATAAATTAAATCCCTAGTAAATGAGGTATTAATTCGTAATAACTATTAAAATGTTTATCTCATGATACATTTTACATTTTCTAGATTTTAAAAAAATATAAAAATTAATTAAATGAAATTGTAAAATATATGAACATTTTAAAAAACATGAAACAATATTGTTAATCACATATATTTACCTCTACTTTACTATGGAAATTTTTAATTTGTATATTATATTTGTTACAATACTATGGCTTATCAATACTACACGCCCAACATGACGTATTGATATGACATTTTCTTTGATTAATTAATTCAAAATAAATTTATTAAAAACCATAACTAACGTGGAAATAAGTATTCCTTGATGGAGGTGAGTGCTCAACAATCACACCAAGGAATAGATTGGAGGTACGATTCGGCACACAACTCCACTAAAGGGAGGATCGATGGCAAGAATGTGTGTTAATGTTAGAAGGGTAGAGAGCCCCACGTGGAGGAAACTAGGAACAATCGATTATGGAAGTAAGGTGCAGAGGGGACAAAGTAGTGTGGGCACAGGAACTCTCCCATGCATGCAAGTTCGAGCTACCCAACTACTAACACTCTAGAGATGAGGGGGTGAATTGAATAGTGTAAGAGATCCGCAGAAGTGGAGAGAAGCGTCGAGTGGGAGTTGCAAGCTAAGGACCCAACGAATTTTGTCTGGTAGTGGGTGATGATAACCTCATTAAGGCAAGAGATCCCAATGATTCTAAGTAGCGCTGGAACAGGGGTGCAGTGGGTGAGTGTGAACCGACGCACATCAAGGTCGATCAGCCTTAGCAATAATGCAACCGCAAAAGGGTAAGCCGAGACGCAGAACTCGACACTAGGACCAATTGGAAGGAAGTGTTGTGCAAAGGGACAATTGTGAGGAGGGTGGTGCCTTGATGGAAGAGGAGGCGGCGGAGGAGCTCCTCAGTCGCCTTATCGTGTCGAACAACCTCCAAAAAGGTAGATCATTGTAGAGCAGTTGTGGAGCATCCAGAAGAGCCTAGACATTCTGAGAGAGCGGTGATATGAAGACTAGAATGAGGTAATTTCATATATCAATGATTTACAACTTTCTAAAGAATAAATTCCAGAACACCTAGTCTTTGTCTATCGCAGCAAACACTAAGTTTATGAGTGTTTGGATGAGATAGAGGCCAGATTAGCACACATAGATTTTCATGTACACGAAGACGAAGTTCTGCCAGCGAACGAGGATCTTGTCCAAAGTCCAAATCCTCCTATGTAATTGTGATGGTAATTGGGCATTACGGATGTATCCTACAGCGTCCTCCTCAATGGAGAAGCGACTCCTTTCTTCACTACTGAGAGAGGACTCAGGCAGGGATGCCCTCTCTCTCCCCTGTTGTTCCTCCTGATTATGGAAGGGCTGAGTAGGATAATCTCATCCACCAGAGATCGACGACAAATCACTGGAATCAAAATAGTGGATAATTTCTTCCTTACTCACCTCTTATTCGTTGATGATATTCTCATTTTCCTTAATGGCAGTATTGGTGACTCCTCCTCTCTTCATAACTCCTTCCGACTTTTCCAGCAGGCCACAGGGATGCAGATTAACAATAACAAATCCACCATTACATCTGTTGGATGCTCGGCTCATGAAATCAACTTTGCCTCACAACGATTCCCATTTGTCACCATGGAATTATCGGATGGAATTAAGTATCTGGGGTTTAGATTGAAGCCATCGGGCTATAAAATTGCGGATTGGTTATGGCTCATCTCCAAAGTAGAAAAGAGGCTTCAAGTCTGGTACCACAAATATCTTTCGAGAGCCGGAAGACTTGTTCTCATCAAAGCGGTCATTGAGGCTACACCTGTGTACTGGATGGCCCTGGCTTGGATACCTAGAGGCATTCTGAACCGACTACAGAGTATATGCTGCAGATTCCTATGGAAAGGGCACCAGCCAGGGCGCATTTTTGCATGGGTGAAATGGGAGACCATTACTAAGCCTAAGAGCTGGGGAGGATGGGGCATCAAGAGACTGGCTATATTCTCTAAAGCTCTGGCAGCCAAGCTCGGATGGAGTTTACTCACTGCAGACAGCCTCTGGACCAGGGTGGCTTACTCTAAATACATTAAGCCACTATCTATACTAGATTGGTTCTGTATCAGACATGGACACAGCAATCACTTCTCCAACATCTGGAAAGCAGTCATTGATTCAATTCCACTGTTAAGAGAAGGCATCACTTGGCGGATAAAAGAAGGGAACTCTGTTCGTATTAGAGTGGACCCCTGGGTTGGTTGCGAGAATGCCCACAGACTGTCGGCTGAACTTATACACTATCTCCATGACAGAGGTATCATTTATATCAAACACATTGGTGACCAAGCTAATTCCTCATTCCTCCAGCAGGCTTGGTTATCTGCTAGAACTCTAAACCTGCCTCACCAATGGTTTGACGATTGGAAGGACTATATCTCTGCTCTCACTCAAGCTAATATCAGACTCATGGAGGGTCCAGATGAGATTATCTGGGCGCATGCTAAACATGGTGCGTACTCACCCAAGCTGGGATACCTCAGACTCATGGAGGCACACAAACCTCCTGAAATCCTTTCCACTTGGAAGATGATATGGAAGCTCAAGGCTGCACCCAGGTCTAGACTTCTGATGTGGAATATCATATTTGATAAGGTCCCCACTGGCTCCAATCTCATGAAACGATCATTTTTTGGACCATTTCGATGTCATCTTTGTCATAATGCTAAAGAGAGCACAAAGCACCTGTTCCTCACTTGTCGCGAGACCATTCACTTCTGGCAATCCATTTCATCCCACTTCCCGCAGCTGAAGCATTGGCATGGGAACACCCTCCAGGAGGCTTGGTCCACCTGGTGCTCTGAGAATACGGGTAAAGCCAAGAATCTACCTCTGCTGATTTGTTGGGCTATATGGATAGCCCGTAACCTATCCATCTTCCAATTGAAGAGACCTCACTGGCCTTCGATCATTCTTCACACTGTGGCAGATTACAACTTATTACCTGAAGAGGACTCTGTCACTGCACCGAGAACTCTCTCTCCTATCCCCATTGATCACTCAAAGCCCTGGGCTTTTTTTGATGGCTCAGCCCAAGATGATGGATGTGGGGGGGGCGCCATTCTTCACCTAAATGACAGACACTGCTACAAGATTCAAATTAACCTAGGCAGAGGCACAAATAACTATGCAGAACTTATCACAGCCAAACACATTATTCATTTTGCTATCCTAAAACAATGCAGACACTTACAGATTTTTGGCGATTCCAAAGTTGTTTGCAATTGGCTCAATAATGCATCTCATTGTCATGCATTTGCTTTAAGACATATACTGGACGAAGCTAAGAGATTGATTATGTCTTTTGAATCTTTTGTCTGTCACCACATCTACAGGGAACAGAACACCACTGCAGATCAACTCTCCAAAGAGGCAGCGCACAGAATAGGAGAGGATTGGTGGATCCAGGAGGACAACGATGGTACCTTTTATCAGTACTATCATCGGCCATTTGAAGAACAATTGGAATGATGGGCTATAAGCCCATATACATGTGTAGATATTTTTGCTTTTTTCAGTATGTAGATACAGCTATAACAGCACATCTTTTTGTTTATATTACAGTATATAATGCTCTCTGCGAAGAGCTAAGCACAAATTTTGATTTTTGAACTGACTTATTTTCATGCTCCCTGCGTGGAGACTTATATATATAGCAGCTACAATGAACTCGACAGGCACAAGCCTGCTTTTGAATATGCCTCGACATCTGCAAAATGTAATTTTCTTAATCTTAATGAAAATTACGACTTTTTCCCAGGGGAAAAATTGTGATGGTAATTGGTAGCTTTTTGGTTCTGACAATGTTTTTGGCATTAGAGTCTAATTGTTTTCTGGTGTTTTGTAGAAGCCACTTTTCTCAAGGCACTACATAGCTCTCTCAACCAAAAAATCTGGTCAGAGTGAGTCTAGGAGAGCTAAGAAATTTATGTTCATATGTACTTGTTTTCTGAAAAACCAATATAATGAACTTGATCGACAAAAAAAAACTAGAGATAAGTATAAACCTTGATCTATAGATATTACTATGAATATTATAGCATATTTTATGGAGCTTAAATCTCTACCATCCACTTAAAAATGATTGATAATTAAATTAAATTTGTGAAAGACTTATTTTGAAATAAGCACCCCTATTAGGAAAATTAATTGTTTTAATAAAAAATCATTCCCTTGCACAAAAAAAAATCAAATATTAAAGGTAAATATGGTTATTTCATAGTTATCATGCACAATATATACAAGCACCATTACCAATTGACATTGACTAGTTCCTTATTATCAGTGTGTTTTCCTTCTACAAAAAATTGGCCCTCAATTATAACAAAATGTTACTGTAATTATATATACTTTGAAATAATAAAAATCAATTCAAATAAATATCTCACGGTCAAATTTACATTTAAATAAAAATGACTCTATGTGCAAACTATAGAAATGGAAATCACACTTACAAAAATGAAAAAACATTATCTACTGGAGGATTACTTTTGCAGAAAAAGAAATAGCACTCATTGAAATCGATTTCTCACTTGCCGAAAATCATTCAACCACCAGAATTATACTGCATTAACCTAACAATCAAATGTCACCCAGCCTTTCACTATGCCAGGCATATAAGGTCGATAAATTCTGGTATGCTACAAGCTCTCTTTTTCTGGGTAATATCCAGCTGGCAGGTATATACTTTTTTTGAAAATCCTTTGAAATATTTCTATGATAAAAAGTTTTTAGATGCTGTCCAAAATTGTGTATATGTATCGACTAAAGACGTATAGATGACAAGTATCTGTTGAATAGGAAAGACGTATAGATGACAAGTATCTGTTGAATAAGATATCATATCCGGGACAATGCCTGCCATATATTTGTAAATATAGCACTGTTTTCTGGGACATAATATATAATATACTGCTTTTTCTTAGGAAAAAAATCAACTAATCAACTGCATAATAAATTGTATCAATTTATATTAGAAACTAATTAATATTTTGTAATAGCAATGCATAATAAATTGTATCAGTTTATATTAGAAGCTAATTAATATTTTGTAATAGCAATGAGTTATAAAATAAACTCAATTAATCAACTGCATAATAAATTGTATCAATTCATATTAGAAATTAATTAATATTTTGTAATATCAATACATAATAAATTGTATCAGTTTATATTATAAGCTAATTAATATTTTGTAATAGCAATGAAATATAAATTTATAGCAACAATTAAATAACCGTAGAAACACACAATTAATAGGGATTGACCCAATGATAATTATGATGGAATATGAGCGACTTGTATTCAATTATTCTACAAGCCAACTCAACTGGTCACTAACAACAATTTATGAAGCAAGAAGCAAGAAATCTGTAACCATAGTAAACTGAAATCACAAGATTTAAAACATCACAATTTACAAGCAAATTAATTAAAGTAATCATGCTACCTCTATAGACACAATGATCCCTGCTAAAGAGGAAGCCCCTCTTCTGCAAAACTACAACTCACAAAGCTAGCACAACAAATTATCACAATAAATTATAAAATGAATATTGACTAAATGAACCACGAACACCTGAATCTGAATCTATAGACACAATGATCCTTGCTAAAGAGGAAGGCCCCTCTTTCTTAAAAAAGAGTTGGTAAAACTACAACTCACAAGTCAACAAATTATAAAATGAAATTTTTCCCAAATGAACCACGAACACCAGATTATAAAATGAATCACGAATTTGTAGAAAATTGCATTGGCTCAAATGAACCACGAATTTTATCATAGACCTTTCATAGATGGAGCTGATTGGTTTTGATAGTCTTTCTTTTGGCTCACTATGTCATAGATAACGCTGATCTGTTTTGACAGTCTTTCTTTTGGCTCACTATATCACACTTTGTGAGACCTCTTACTGTTACCATGCATTTATACTTGTGTCATTTCGCCATTGAAGTTTTTTTTTTTTTTGCCTCATTTGATACTTTCGTAATCGATTACAGAGTTTTGTTTCAGTTGGTTGGGGGTCATTATATATGTAACAGGCCGTATACGACTTTTTCGTTTTTATGAGTTTCTTGTGGTTCCATATACTGATATGCAAGTATATACATATTTGTCATGTAAGTACAAAAGGTCAATTTATACATTCCCATTTTTTTTGGGAAGAAAACAAAAAAATATAAAATTTTACTCATAGAAACAAACAGCATGCAAAGTTGATGCAGAAACTAAACAAGTAGTCTTACATTTCTCTTTAAAAATAAAAAACAAAAATCCCTGCTACTTTAAAATTCAAGTTGGTAAACCAGACTCCCTGTCACTTGAAAATTCAGAAAGATAATGTTTGCCAAGTTAATGTAAGCGCATACAAGCATTCCTCAGAGTTTTATGATTTGGCACTCACAACCATCTTAATTTATCCTAATTTGGATAAATAACACAGCCTCCCATCAGAAAAGGGCTAAATTTGCTTCTATTGTTCGCAGACAGACAAAAAAGACAACATTATGTCAGTATGGAATATAATGTTTAATGCATTATGAAAGAGGAACTATATATCATAACTTATACCTCCTAAATCAACATGCTATGAAATTTTCAAAAGCTTCAGTAAATTTATGTTATGCTTAGCGTGTCAAAGGCTGCATGTGCTTGTCAAACCTATCAATTTATCTTCAAACTCGTAAAGATGCGCACACTCATTCTCATCTAACCATTCCTCTACACCATTCAGCATTTGGACAATATCTCCTGCCGTTCCGTCGTTCATCTTTCCCTGGATCTGGGCCTCTTTCACTCTGCTTCTCATGTTATAAACATAATTCTCCAATTTTGCTTTGGCAATATGCTTCTTCTTTACCTCTTCGTCCTCCCTTCTGAATCTCTCGGCATCACCCATCATTCTTTCGATCTCCTCTCTGCTTAGCCGACCACAATCGTTCGAAATGGTAATGAAATTGCTTACTCCACTTCCCTTGTCGCGGGCTGACACCTGCAGAATTCCGTTTGCGTCCACAACAAAGACAACTTGAAGGCTTGGCACTCCACAACGAGCTGCCGGAATTCCCTTCAATGGAAATTTACCCAGCAAATTATTGTCCGCAACCATTCCTCTCTCGCCTTCATACACTGCAAAAGGCACTTCTACCTGATTGTCAACCGCTGTAGTGTAAGAAACCTCTGTCTGAGTTGGAATGTGAGTATTTCTCGGAACGACTACAGACATGACACCCCCTGTAACTTCGATTCCAAGGCTCAAAGGAGTGACGTCCAGAAGGACTAAGTGGATATCTTCATTATTCAAGACAGCTGCCTGAACTGCAGCGCCATATGCAACAGCTTCATCAGGATTTATGTTTTTGCAAAGATTATTTCCATGGAAGAAATCTTGGAGGAGTTCCTGTACCTTTGGAATGCGAGAAGAACCTCCTACTAAAACCACTTCGTTAATTTGCTCTTTGTTCATCCTCGCGTCCTGCAGACATTGGTTGAGGATACGCATGCACTTATCGAAGAAATCGGTATTGAGCTCTTCAAACTTGGCTCTCGTAATCTTCATGTGAAAATCTAGACCTTCGTAGAGACAGTCGATATCAATCATAGTCTCTACCACTGAAGACAAATTCCTTTTCGCCCTTTCGCATTCTGAGCGGAGTCTCCGAAGGGCTTTGGCGCTTGTGCTCATCTCCTTCTTGTATTTTCTCTTGAAATTATCAACACAGTATTTGAGCATCCGATTGTCGAAATCTTCGCCACCCAAATGTGTGTCCCCTCCAACAGCCTTCACCTCAAATTTACCTCCCTCCACAGTAACAATGGAAACATCAAAGGTACCTCCGCCAAGGTCGAAAACCAGGACAGTATTTTTTGCATTAGAGGAATAAACCTCACTATGAAACCCATAAGCTATAGCTGCAGCGGTGGGTTCATTAATAATTTTCATGGCGTTAAGACCGGCAATGGTGGCCGCGTCTCTAGTAGCCTTCCTCTGAGAATCGCTAAAATATGCCGGCACTGTGATCACGGCATTCTTGACATCAGAGTTTAGGTATGCTTCGGCTGTGGGCTTCATTTTTACTAATACCATCGAAGAGATCTCTTCGGCTGCGAACATCTTCCTCTCGCCCTTGTATTCAACTTGGATAACAGGCTTTCCATTGTCTCCGGCGACAACAGTGAAGGGCCATAGTTGAACGTCACTCTGCACAGAGGAATCAGTGAACCGCCTTCCAATAAGCCTCTTGGCATCGAAGACGGTGTTGTGGGGATTATTTGCAATCTGATATTTGGCGGCATCTCCAACAAATCTCTCGGAGGGAGTGAAGGCAACAATGGAAGGAGTGGTTCGGTTGCCCTGATCATTAACAATAACCTCCACTCTATCATGCTGCCAAACTGCTACGCAGCTGTAAGTTGTTCCAAGATCTATGCCAATCGCCGTGCCTTTACTCATTGCACCTATGGGATTCAGAGGTTTGTATTATACCAAAGGCCAAAGCAGTCACTGTATTATCCCAAGAAAATATAGCGGTCCTTCAAACTAAGTCCTGACACATTGGCAAAACAAAACCATGAATACCAGATTTAAGATGCAGATGAAAAACCCTACAGTAACTTCACTTTATTTCACAATAATACGGGGAAATATCAGAGAAGATATAGCAATCCGCCGATGGGGACGCTGAATGCATGCCAGGAGGAGATCCCGGTTCGACTCCGATGAGCTCACCTGTTCTCTTTGGTGCCAACTCTAACTGAATCTGGGAATGCTGTGGTGTAACTCATAGAAGTTGAAAGCTGAACCTGTTATCCGGCAGAGACCTCGCCTATTTCCCTTCTCATTAATTTAAAACTTACCCCCAATAAAATTAAAAAATATATATATACAGCAAAAGGACTCCAAACGAACCAGGGCGCCTATTTGCCTTCTCATTAATTTAAAACTTACCCCAATAAAGTTGAAAAAATAATATATATATATATATACATACCAAAAGTACTCCAAACGGACCCTGGCCTGACCTCGAAGAAACCCGCAAAACGAACAATTACCAACGTTCACACGATGCCCAGCAATAAACACTCCGCAGAAACCCTGATTGGACTTATAAGCCCCTACATTCCCCGAGAAATATCCATCATAAGTCTACCCTACAATCCCGACGGTGAGCAATAAGTATCCGTAATCCCCCTGCATTCCGGCAAGAGCTATTTTCAACCCCATAACATATTTATGATGCCTGACATGTTCGGGAGATAGCCGTTTATAACGCGCAGCTTTTTCTTTTTTTCTATAATTATCTGGACGCGTGTTATAAAAGGTTATTTCCGACGCATGTCAGAGTGTCATAAATATGTTATAGGATTGGAAATAGGACTCGCCTTCTCCCCTAGAAATATCCATCATCATTCCCTACAATCCCCGACGGCGAGCAATAAATATCCGTCATCCCAAAATGCAGTATTACAGATTTATACATCGTTCAATGTGCAGGTGTTCAACCATACGCGAGATGAATGGGCCAGCCATAAATATGCATTCTCAAAAAGGGGGGATTTAATGATTTATGCATGGTTGAATGTGGGCAACCCAACAGGTTTTATAGTGGGTTTTAGCCGCTGTGATATGGGGACTCCTATCTCCTTGGTTTCTCGGCAACAAATAACGCGATTATTTGTGGCAACTGTTTCATGACCATACAATACCAACGCGAATGCGCTTCATGGACATAGCATACATGATAGTACTTAATCGGACATTAATACTCATCTACCTATTTGATTTGAATTCAAATTTGAATTTCGAAACGCGCTATTTTATTTATTTCAATGGATTTCAGCGATTCACCAGGGTCCATTGAGAAACCTCACCATGTGTTGCCTCTTCGTTACTCCTTTAGGCCTGTCGTTCTGGTATGGAAGGCAAGCCGAGGATGACAGCGAGCTAGCATACTTTGGAGACTGCATAAAGCTCGCCCACAGAGCTTGAATCCGTGCCATTGCTGGTTTGGAATTTGAAATTGAATGGATGATCCTCAACTAAACATGGTTGTGAACCAGCGTGCAGTGACTCATTTACTAATGATGAAACCAAAGGCCTATATTCCATAGCTAATCTCCCTTGGGCCTTACCACCTTGGGCCTTACCACCATTGGAAGATGGAGAAAGATACTGAGTCTCCTTGTGCGGAGCTTTAACAGGTAAAAAAGAGGTACAAGATAAGGTTCGCGACCACATTCTCGCATAACCTGTGCTAAATTCGTTTCTCTCTCATAATTTCGATGAGTATTCTCAAAACTTCACTCTAATGATGGTTCGTAGATTTATCCTTCCTTTTACAATCATTAATCCTCGCATCCTCCTCTTCTATATCAATACACAACTTAGACTCTAAAACAAAGGTTTTTGTGTGGCTTATTGCATGCATATCATGCACTATATTATTAAATTGGAGAATCAGATCCCGTTAGGTTTTTGTGTGGCTTATTGCATGCATATCATGCACTATATTATTAAATTGGAGAATTAGATCCCGTTGTGTGCGCTGAAGGGAGTTTTCGACTACATGACAAAGACAAGAGACGCTCAAAGCTTTCCATTCAATCCTCTGTTGTTAGATATGTGCTAAGAGGTTTCTCCTTTCTCATGTGACATTTTGTGCCTTATTATAGCTGAGCATGAGCTTAATATATTGATTTATGAAATGGCAAATGCGCTGCATCCATACATCCCTTTCTAAAGCCTTGCTAATGCAATCTAGCGATGAAAGCCAACAAAGGTGAATGGGAATACCATCGAATGATTTTAACGACATCCTCGACAAGTCTGTTATATGGATCTGGGATTGTCTCTCCATTGTTCGAGGGTTGGGGATGTTATTGCAAATATATAAGGACGCCATTCAACAATAGCTTTTTATTTACAAGAGAGCCCCAAATGGTGATTCAATAACAACGACTCTATCTTTCTTTTCCTCTCGAATTTTGTCTCTGTTAATGATAATAAACATGAAATTTTTTCCTTTTCTTCTTTAAGTTAAGGCCTTGGTTGTCCTCTCCAAAAACAATGTTTGGTAACTTTTTAAATGTGACAATTAACAATCTTTAGTTCAATGAAACATTTCTGTATTTTAACAATAAATTCGATGGTCTACATTATATATCTATCAAACTTTATCATAATGAAATTTCCACTGAAATTTCAATGGTCTACATTATATATCTATCGGACGAGTTTTTTTCAATTTATTTTTATTTATATTTTGAAAATCTTCTAATTAGCTTTTTAACTTACATAGTGTTAAGTTTTTGAGAAGAAAATTACCTTTTTTTTTTCTAATATCAAAATTATATATTTTGAAATGAATATTGCATATAAAATATTTCAAAAATTTAAAGTAAAAATGTTTTCAAAACTTCGAAAAACCAAACATTTCTAATAAACATTAGAAATTTAATGGCATTTTTATAAATAGCTTACATGTTAATAACTTAATCATTAATGAATACTTTTTAAAAAATTATTAAAATTTTCTGTTTTAAAAGAAAATATTTCAAAAATTCAAAGTGTGGTTAAAAATGTTTCAAAATTCAAAATTTGGTTTAAAATATTTTTAAAAATTTTCATAAAAAATAAACATTTTTGATAATATATTCAACAATGTTATTTTTATTTATAATATATATTTGTTAATTTATCATGTTAGTTTTTCTTTTAATGAACATTTTTATTAGTGTTATTGAATATATAGATTTTTAAATATTTTTTAATTACTATAATTAAATTAGTTTTTAAATTTGTGATATATAATTTTTAAATAAAAACTAATTATTTTATAACTATTATTTTTATTTTATATATTTAAATTATAAATATATTAAAAAATTAATTTAAATTCACTGACAAATAAGAAATTAATTTAAATTCACTGACAAATAAGGAAAGAAAAGATAAGATTATTCAAAGCAGTGTTGTATGGCATTCTATTATTTATGGTCTAAAAGGACTTGTTATTGAACAATCAAATATCATTATTTAATTAAGTTTGAATTTTTTTTAAATAGTTTATTATTTACTCAAGGACAAGTAACAAATATCCAATTACAAATTATTCATGACAATGTATATATTATTTATACAATAATATGGAGATATATATAATTTAATGTATATGTACAAATATTGATGGCCCACATATTATTATAGACATTGAAAAAATGTTTATTACCATTTTGTTTAATGGAAAATAATAAAATATAAGTGAAATATAAATGTGTGTGTACAAATACATAGTAGTATATGGTTTTTGTCTTTCTAATTATATTTTTACTATGATCAATAAAAATTACATATATGAGATTTAATATTTATAAAAGAGTCTCAATGATAAATGAATATTTCATTCTAGTTTAATAGAACATGAAAAACTACAATCATTATATTCCTTATACAAACATATAGCTAATATATTATCTTATTATCCCAAACAAAAATACTTATAGCCTTGACATAGACACTATTTAGATAAACTAAAACTAGTAAAAGATAAGACGAAAATATTAAGAATATGGCCATCCTTAGAGTTATGAAATGAATATGCCAGTTTCTCGATACTAAATCCAACCTTTGGAAGAGCATGAAAACTTTCCCTCTTCAAATATTGGCATTAAAAGATATTTTTCTACAATTCAAAGCCACTTCATCCTATTCACAACAACCAGTTATTCACCATTTTTTTTATAGTTATAAGCATAAATAATAATTGGATTTCTGAATTTTTAGCTTTATACAGTTTTCGAATTCAAATATCTGATCTGAACGAAATACTCTGCTATTTGTCAGTGAGAAGTTCCAATAAGATGTCTTTGTAATTGATGTTTGACAATGATACTTTCGGCGAAGTCCAATCCACTGAGATATGTGTCGATCTGAGTGTACCATGCTCGAGGTGCTTGTTTGAGACCATACAAGGCTCTCTTGAGTTTACACATGTATCTCCCGGGCATATATCTCAAATCCCTTTGGCTATTATATGTAAATTTCTTCCTCAACAACACCATTGAGAAAAGTGGTGTTCACATCCATCTAATGGATTTTGTAGCCCATTTGCGCATCAAATGTTAGAATGGTTCTAATGGAGGAATATCTTGCAATTGGGGCAAATTTTTCTTCATAGTCCACTCCCTCTAACTGAGAGAATCCTTTGGCCACAAATCTAGCCTTGTACTTTTTGATGCTCCCATGAGCTACATCCTTCACTGTAAAACCCTCCTCCCACATCCACCCAAGTTACCGTGCCATCCGGGGTAAACATGAGATGAGAGACTACTATGATTAGATTCAATCTCCTAGGTGACCTTAAGGAAGTGGAATCAACGGAATATCACACATAGCCATCCAACACCATCAACAAAACCCTCGGGAGACAAGTTAACCACTCAGACAACCTGTTCCGAGGTCCCATTGTTGTTCTTGACAATTTAAGGTTCAGTCGCTCTCATGCTATGGGCAAGGGAGCGACCAGAGACCTAAAGTCACTCTCATAGGCTTGCATGCCAGCGTCTATGGATGAAACTTACCAATTATGTGCGAGTGACTCCGAGATTTGAGCCACTTTTTCAGGCCCAAAGCCCGAGCCACTGCCTAGAATGGAATGAAAGCTCATAATTAAGTAAAGCACAGGGAAACAATGATGCAAAAGTAAATAGTTAATCAAGGCCTTAACCATACCCTTACTAGCCATGACAGGAATTCCATCAAACATATCATCGACATGTAACCTACAGGTATAAACAACAAAGTTAAGTGTAGGGATATCTTACTTATTTGAGAATCGCCATGAACCATTGTTTCCTCATGTCACTTCCTTTGCCAATTTCCCTAGCCATCAATAATTAAATTAACACCCATAGGATGTCTTTCCAAACATTCAGCTTGGAATAAGTGTTTCATTCATTCATGGTTATTGTTTTTAACATTTATTACATGGAATTTTCACCAGGGTTGTTACATTCACTTTGTAGATCCATCCATCATAATTAGGTCGAAACAAACAAACTTTATAGTGGGGCAACAAATCCTTGATGGCATAATCTCGGCTCATGAAATACCTCACTCTTCGAAATCTCGACGAAAGCCAGGGATGTAGATGAAATTGGACTTATCCAAAGCATATGATCACTTAAATTAGCAATTCCTCTTTCAGATGCTGACAACAATTATATTTTCTTAAGACTAGATATGATGGACTAGATCCATGGTAATAACCCCTTTCTTTTCTATTATTCTCAATAGATATCCCTCAAGGAAATTCCACTCCATCCAAGGCTTGAGGTAAGGCGCTTCCTTATCCCCATTATGGTTTATTATCACAATAGAAGACTTGGTCCATTTTCTTCAAAAGGCAAAGTGAGAGGGTCACATAAAAGGAAAAATATCCCTAAAATTGATCTCTCGGCAACACACCAGCAATTTGTGGACAATAATATGCTCTTTGGAGAATTGAAAATTTGAGAGATTAAAGCCTTGCATGTTATTCTGGAAAAGTTTGAGCTAGCCATAAGTATTTTGTTTCCTTTCTCTTGCGTCGTTTTCTGACTTGCTATCACATCCATGTCTTGCTGTTGTATTTATGCTACAGAATGAACATGGGGAAAATTTGAAAATTGGAGATAGAGCAGAGGATTAAAGGAACGTAGGAGTGATCAAGTGTGGGGAGATCGAATAGGGAGAACAGAACTTCATATCGGATATACAGGGATTACATGAGCTCTGAATTTAGAAAAGGATCGCAAAGGAATCAAGGCCAAATCGCAATCGTATCGGCGTAGGAGAGGTCGTGGCAGTCAGGGGGGTGATTTTCATTTAATATTACAAGCATATTTTAACAGAGGAAAACTTCGTAAAACTTGGCTTAGTGGGCTTGAAATATTATTAAAATTGGCAGATAACTCTTTTAGGTACGGAAATTGCATATATATAGAAGATGTGTATATACAGAGGTTGCGCCTATATAGATACTGTGTTTTTGTGCATATATAGAAATTGTGCATATACGGAAGATATGCACATATATTCTATATATCTGTCACTTTCTTATATGTGCATATCTTCCGTATATACACGTCTTTTATGTATTTGCATCATATATGCGCAAATTCCATATACAGAAATTGTGCATATATGAAATATATGCACATATCTTCGGTATATCCGTAACTTTCTTATATGTGCATATCTTCCGTATATGCACGTCGTTTATGTATCTGCATCGTATATGCGCAAATTCCATATACAAAAATTGTGCATATATGGAAATTGTGCATATACAGAAGATATGCGCATCTCTTCTGTATATACATAAATTTCGTATATGCGCAAATTCCATATACAGAAATTGCGCATATACGGAAATTGTGCATATACGCAATATATGCGCATATCTTTCGTATATGTGCATCTTTTGTATATGCGCAACTTCCGTATATGCGCATATCTTCCGTATATGCGTAAATTTTTTATATGTGCATATCTTCCGTGTATGCACGTCTTTTATATATGTGGATCTACTGTATATGCGCAATTTCTGTATACAAAAATTGCGCATATATGAAAATTATGCATATACGGAAGCTATGTGCATATCTTCCGTATATGCGTAACTTTCTTATATATGCATATCTTTCATATATGTACATCTTTTATGTATGTGCATCTACCGTACATGTGCAACTTTCATATATGGAAATTTTTCCTATACGGAAATTGTGCATATATGGAAGATATGCGCATATCTTTTGTATATGCGAAAGTTTTCTATATGCACATATATTCCAGGTATATGTGCAACTTCCGTATATACACATAACCTCCATATATGTGAAACTTTAGTATATATTACTTCCGTATATGCGTAACTTCCTTATATGTGTATATCTTCTGTATATGCATGTCTTTTATATATGTGAATCTACAGTATATACGCAACTTCCATATACAGAAATTGCACGTATACGAAAATGTGCACATATAAGAAAGTTATGTATATACGGAAGATATGCGCATATCTTCCGTATATGCACAATTTCCATATATGTGAAATTTCCACATATAGAAATTGTGCATATACGGAAAATATGTGCATATCTTCCGTATATCCCTAACTTTCTTATATGTGCATATCTTTCACATACTCACGTCGTTTATATATCTGTATCGTATATGCGCAAATTCCATATACGGAAATTGTGCATATATAGAAGATATGTGCACATCTTCCTTATATACATAAATTTCATATATGCGCAAATTCCATATACAGAAATTGTGCATATACAGAAGATATGTGCATATCTTCCGTATATACATAACTTTCTTATATGTGCATATCTTCCGTATATGCACGTCTTTTATGTATGTGCATCTACTGTATATACACGTATTCCATATACGAAAATTGTGCATATACACAATATATGCGCATATTTTTCATATATGTCCATCTTTTGTATATGTGCATCTACCATATATGCACATATATTTCGTATATGCGTAATCTTTTTATATGTTCATATCTTCCGTATATGCACGTCTTTTATATATGTGCATCTACCGTATATGCACAACTTCTATATACAAAAATTGTGCATATACAAAATATATTCGCATATCCTCCGTATATGTGTAACTTTCTTATATGTGAATATCTTCCATATATGTACGTCTTTTATGTATGTGCATTTACCCTACATGTGCAACTTCCATATATGGAAATTATGCATATACGGAAGATATGCACATATATTCTGTTTATGCGAAACTTTTCTATATGCACATATCTTTCAGGTATATGTGCAACTTCCGTATATACATAACTTTCTTATATGTGCACATTTCAGTATATGTGCAATTTCTGTATATGGAAGTTGCGCATATACTGTAGATTCACATATATAAAAGACATAAAATATATGGAAGATATACACATATAAGAAAATTACACATATACAGAGGATATGTGCATATATGGAAGTTGCGCATATACGGTTGATGCACATATATGGAAGTTATATATACTAAAGTTTCATATACATGGAGGTTATGTGTATATACGGAAGTTGCACGTATACCTGGAAGATATCTGCATATAGAAAAGTTTTGCATAAACAGAAGATATGCGCATATCTTCCGTATATGCACAATTTCTGTATAAGCAAAATTTCCATATATGGAAGTTGCACATGTATGGTAGATGCATATACATAAAAGACGTACATATATGGAAGATATTCACATATAAGAAAGTTACGCATATACGTAAGATATGCGAATATATGCACAATTTTTGTATATGGAAGTTGTGCATATACGGTAGATGCACATATATAAAAGACGTGCATATACGGAAGATATGGACATATAAGAAATTTACGCATATACGGAATATATGCGCATAAATGGAAGTTGCGCATATACGATAGATGCACATATACAAAAGATGGACATATACGAAAAATATGCGCATATATTGCGTATATGCACAATTTCCGTATATGGAATTTGCATATATACGGTAGATGTACATACATAAAATACGTGCATATATGGAAGATATATGGAAGATATGCACATATAAGAAAGTTATGTATATATGGAAGATATGCACAATTTCCATATATGTGCAATTTCTGCATATGGAATTTGCGCATATACGATGCAGATACATAAACGCCGTGTATATACGGAAGATATGCACATATAAGAAAGTTAGGGATATACGAAAGATATGCACATATCTTTCGTATATGCACAATTTCTGTATATGCGCAAATACGGAAATTGCGCATATACGGAAATTGTGTATATATGGAAGATATGCGCATATCTTCCGTATATACATAACTTTCTCATATGTGCACATTTTCATATGCGTGCAATTTCTGTACATGGAAGTTGCGCATATACTGTAGATTCACATATATAAAAGACATGTATATACAGAAGATATACACGTATAAGATAGTTACGCATATACGAAAGATATGTGCATATACGGAAGTTGCGCATATACAAAAGATGCACATATACAAAAGTTATATATATTAAAGTTTCACATACATGGAGGTTATGTGTATATACGGAAGTTGCACATATACCTAGAAGATATGTGCATATAGAAAAATTTCGCATATACAAAATATATGCGCATATCTTCCGTATATGCACAATTTCCGTATATGAAAAATTTCCATATATGGAAGTTGCACATGTACGGTAGATGCACATACATAAAAGATGTACATATATGGAAGATATGCATATATAAGAAAGTTACGCATATACGGAAGATATGCACATATCTTCCGTATATGCACAATTTTCATATATGTGCAATTTTTGTATACGGAAGTTGCGCATATACGGTAGATGCACATATATAAAAGACGTGCATATATTGAAGATATGTACATATAAGAAATTTACGCATATACGGAAGATATGCGCATATACAGAAGTTGTGCATATACGGTAAATGCACATATACAAAATATACATATATACGAAAGATATGCGCATATATTGCGTATATGCACAATTTCTGTATATGCGCAATTTTTGTATATGGAATTTGCGCATTTACGAAATTTATGTATATACGGAAGAAATGTGCATATCTTCCATATATGCACAATTTTTGTATATGGAATTTGTGCATATACGATGCAGATACATAAACGACGTGCATATACGGAAAATATGCACATAGAAGAAAGTTATGGATATACTGAAGATATGCGCATATCTTTCATATATGCATAATTTCCATATATGCGCAATTTTTGTATATGGAATTTGCGCATATACGATGCAGATACATAAAAGACGTGTATATACGGAATATATGCACATATAAAAAAGTGACAGGTATATAGAATATATGCGCATATCTTCCGTATATGCACAATTTCCATATGTGTACAAAAATGCAGTCTCTATATAGGCGCAACCTCTGTATATACACATCTTCTATATATACGCAACTTCCGTACCCAAAAGCGTTATCTGCCAATTTTAATAATATTTCAAGCCCACTAAGCTGAGTTTTACGAAGTTTTCCTCTGTTAAAATATGTTTGTAATATTAAATGAAAATCAACCCCTTGACTGCCACGACCTCTCCTACGCCGATACGATTGCGATTTGGTCTTGATTCCTCTACGATCCTTTTCTAAATTCAGAGCTCATGTAATCCCTGTATATCCAATATGAAGCTCTGTCCTCCCTATTCGGTCTCCCCACACCTGATCGCTCCTACGTTCCTTTAATCCTCTGCTCTGTCTCCAATTTTCAAATTTTTCCCCTATTCATTCTGTAGCATAAATATAACAGCAAGACATGGATGTGACAACAAGTCAGAAAACGACACAACAGGAAGGAAACAAAATACTTATGGCTAGCTCAAACTTTTCCAGAATAACATGTAAGGCTTTAATCTCTCAAATTTTCAATTCTCCAAAGAGCATATTATTGTTCGCAAATTGCTGGTGTGTCGCCGAGAAATCAGTGTCAGGGATCTTTTTCCTTTTATGTGACCCTCTCACTTTGCCTCTTAAAGAAAATGGACCAAGTCTTCTATTGTGGAGCGCCTTACCTCAAGCCTTGGATGGAGTGGAATTTCCTTGAGGGAGATCTGTTGAGAATAATAGAAAAGAAAGGGGTTATTACCGTGGATCTAGTCCATCATATCCAGTCTTAAGAAAATACAATGGCTGCCAACATCTAAAAGAGGAATTGCCAATTTAAGTGATTATATGCTTTGGATAAGTCCAATTTCATCAACATCCCTGGCCTTCGTCGAGATTCCAAAGAGTGAGGTATTTCATGAGCCGAGATTATGCCATCAAGGATTTGTTGCCCCACTATAAAGTTTGTTTGTTTCGACCTAATTATGATGGATGGATCTACAAAGTGAATGTAACAACCCTGGTGAAAATTCCATGTAATAAATGTTAAAAACAATAACCACGGATGAATGGGACACTTATTCTAAGCTGAATGTTGGGAAATACATCCTATGGGTGCTCATTTAGTTGTTGATGGCTAGGGAAATTGGCAGAGGAAGTGACATGAGGAAACAATGGTTCATGACGATTCTCAAATAAGTAAGATATCCCTACACTTAACTTTGTTGTTTACACCTGTAGGTTACATGTCGATGATATGTTTGATAGAATTCCTGTTATGGCTAGTAGGGGTTGGTTAATGCCTTGATCAACTATGTACTTTCGCATCATTGTTTCCCTGTACTTTACTTAATTATGGGCTTTCATTCCATTCTGAGCAGTGGCCTGGGCTTTGGGCCTGAAAAAAGTGGCTCAAATCTCGGAGTCGCTGGCACATAATTGGTAAGTTTCATCCATAGTCGCTGGCATGCAGGCCTATGAGAGTGACTTTAGGTCTCTGGTTGCTCCCTTGCCCATAGCATGAGAGTGACTGAACCTTAAATTGTCAAGAACAACAGTGGGACCCTGGAACAGGTTGTCTGAGTGGTTGACTTGTCTTCCGAGGGTTCTGTTGATGGTGTTGGATGGCTATGTGTGATATTCAGTCGATTCCACTTCCTTAAGGTCGCCTAGGAGATTGAATCTAATCATAGTAGCCTCTCATCTCATGTTTACCCCGGATGGCACCATAACTTGGATGGATGTGGGAGGAGGGTTTTACAGTGACGCATGCAACTTATGGAAGCATCAAAAAGTACAAGGCTAGATTTGTGGCCAAAGGATTCTCTCAGTTAGAGGGAGTGGACTATGAAGAAAAATTTGCCCCAATTGCAAGATATTCCTCCATCAGAACCATTCTAACATTGGATGCGCAAATGGGCTACAAGATCCATTAGATGGATGTGAAGACCACCTTTCTCAATGGTGTTGTTGAGGAAGAAATTTACATATAGTAGCCAAAGGGATTTGAGACATATGATCGGGAGACACGTGTAAACTTAGGAGAGCCTTGTATGGTCTCAAACAGGCACCTCGAGCATGGTACACTCAAATCGAAACATATCTTAGTGGATTGGGCTTCACCAAAAGTGTGTCAAACATCAATTATAAAGACCTCTTATTAGAACTTCTGACCCACAAATAGCAAAGTATTTCGTTCAAATCAGAGATTTGAATCCGAAAACTATATAAAGCTAAACATTTAGAAATCCAATTATTAATTATGCTTATAACTATATAAAAAAATTGGTGAATAATTGGTTGTTGTGAATAGGATGAAGTGGCTTAGAATTATAGAAAAATATGTTTTAATGCCAATATTTGAAGAGGGAAAGTTCTCATGCTCTTCCAAAGGTTGGATTTAGTATCGAGAAACTGGCATATTCATTTCATAACTCTAAGGATGGCCATATTCTTAATATTTTCGTCTTACCTTTTACTAGTTTTAGTTTATCTAGATAGTGTTTATGTCAAGGCTATAAGTGTTTTTGTTTGTGATAATAAGATAATATATTAGCTATATGTTTGTATAAGGAATATAATGGTTGTAGTTTTTTATGTTCTATTAAACTAGAATGAAGTATTCATTAAATAAAATAAAATAAAATTATAGTGTCATTGAGACTCTTTTATAAATATTAAATCTCATATATGTAATTTTTGTTGATCATAGTAAAATTATAATTAGAAGGACAAAAACTATATACTACTATGTATTTGTACGCACACATATATATTTCACTCATATTTTATTATTTTCCATTAAACAAAATGGTAATAAACTTTTTCAATGTCTATAATAATATGTGGGCCATTAATATTTGTACATATACATTAAATTATATATATTTCCATTTTATTGTATAAATAATATATACATTGTCATTAATAATTTGTAATTGGATATTTGTTACTTGTCCTTGAGTAAAATAATAACTATTTAAAAAAAAATTCAAACTTAATTAAATAATGATATTTGATTGTCCAATAACAAGTCCTTTGAGACCATGAAAAATAGAATGCCTGCTTTGAATAATCTTTTATTTTCTTTCCTTATTTGTCAGAGAATTTAAATTAATTATTTAATATATTTATAATTTAAATATATAAAATAAAAATAATAGTTATAAAATAGTTAGTTTTTATTTCAAAATTATATATCACAAATTTAAAAACTAATTTAATTATATTAATTAAAAAATATTTAAAAATCTATATATTCATTAACACTAATAAAAATGTTCATTAAAAGAAAAACTAACATGATAAATTAACAAATATATATTATAAATAAAAATAACACTAAATGTTGAATATATTATCAAAAATGTTTATTTTTTATGATTTTTTTTAAATATTTTAAGCCAAATTTTGAAAACATTTTTAACCACACTTTGAATTTCTGATTTTTTTTTTTAACAGAAAATTTTAATAATTTTTTAAAAAGTATTCATTAATGATTAAGTTATTAACATGAAGAAAACCACAATTAAACTGTTAAATTAAAACATGTATGTTATTTATAAAATGCCATTAAATTTCTAATGTTTATTAGAAATGTTTGGTTTTTCAAAGTTTTGAAAACATTTTTACTCAAACTTTAAATTTTTGAAATATTTTATATGCAATATTCGTTTCAAAATATATAATTTTGATATTAAAAAAAAAGTAATTTTCTTCTCAAAACTTAGCACTATGTAAGTTAAAAATCTAATTAGAATATTCTCAAAATATAAATAAAAATAAATTGAAAAAGACTCGTCGGATAGATATGTAATGTAGACCATTGAAATTTTAGTGGAAATTTCATTATGATAAAGTTTGATAGATATATAATGTAGACCATCGAATCTATTGTTAAAATACAGAAAATGTTTCATTGGACTAAAGATTGTTAATTGTCACATTTAAAAAATTACCACATACTGTTTTTGGAGAGGACAACCAAGACCTTAACTTAGGAAAGAAAAGGAAAAAAAATCATATTTATAATCATTAACAGAGACAAAATTTGAGAGGAAAATAAAGATAGAGTCGTTGTTAGTGAATCACCATTTGGGGCTCTCTTGTAAATAAAAAGCTATTGTTGAATGGCGTCGTTACATATTTGCAATAACATCCCCAATCCTCAAACAATGGAGAGACAATGCTAGATCCATATAACAAACTTGTTGAGGATGTCGTTAAACTCATTCGATGGTATTCCCATTCACCTTTGTTGGCTTTCATCACCAGATTACATCAGCAGGGCTTTAGAAAGGGATGTATGGATGCGGCTCATTTGCCATTTCATAAATCAATATATTAAGCTCATGCTTAGCTATAACAAGGCACAAAATGTCACATGGGAAAGGAGAAACCTCATGGCACATATATAACAACAAATGATTGAATGGAAAGCTTTGAGCGTCTCTTGTCTCTGTCATGTAGTCGAAAACTCCCTTCAACACACACAGCGGGATCTGATTCTCCAATTTAATAATATAGTGCATGATATGCATGCAATAAGCCACACAAAAACATTTGTTTTAGAGTCTAAGTTGTGTATTGATATAGAAGAGGAGCATGCGAGGATTAATGATTGTAAAAGGAAGGATAAATCTATGAACCATCATTAGAGTGATGTTTTGAGAATACTCACCAAAATTGTGAGAGCGAAATGAACTTGGCACAGGTTATGCGAGCATGTGGTCACGAACTTTATCTTGTACCTCTTCACCTGTGAAAGCTCCGCATAAGGAGAGTCAATATCTTTCTCCATCTTCCAATGGTGGTAAGGCCCAAGGGAGATTAGCTATGGAATATAGGCTTCTAGTTTCATCGTTAGTAAATCAGTCACTGCGCGTTGGTTCACAACCATGTTAAGTCGAGGATCATCGATTCAATTTCAAATTCCAAACCAGCAATGGCACGGATTCAAGCTCTATGGGCGAGTCTTATGCAGTCTCCAAAGTATGCTAGCTAGCTGTCATCCTCCGCTTGCCTTCCATACCAGAACGACAGGCCTGAAGGAGTAACGAAGAGGCAACACATGGTGAGGTTTGTCAATGGAACCTGGTGAATCGCTGAAATCCATTTAACTGCATTGAAATAAATAAAATAGCGTGCTTCGAAATTCAAATTTGAATTCAAATCAAATGGGTAGATGAGTATTAATGTTGACGGACTGGATTACGTACTATCATGTATGCTATGTCCATGAAGTGCATTCTCGTCGATATTGTATGGTCATGGAGCAGTCGCCGGAAATAATCGCGTTATTTGTTGTCGAGAAACCAGGGAGATGGGAGTCCCCATATCGAGGCGGCCAAAACCCACTGTGAGGGTACTGTCTCTCATGCTCTTAAGCTGTAATAAATATCCTATAGGGGTGGAAATAAGGCTTGCCCTCTTATACAACGTTATATATTGTTGATTCCCAAAATGTAGTATTAAAGATTTATACATCGTTCAATGTGCAGGTGTTCAACTATACGCGGGATGAATGGGCCACCAATAAATACACATTATCCCAAAAAGGCCAGATTCAATGATTTATACATTGTTGAATGTGGGCAACCCAACTGCTCTTATACAGCGTTATATATTGTTGAATGTGGTAAATTTACAATGCTGAAAATGAGTAGTTTGATTTGGATTTTGGTAGATTTTCTATTTAACTTTAAGGATATGCAACCTTGCTCATTTAATATCCATTGGCATATTTGTTTTCATATTTACAATGTTATTCATCATTGAATAAATTTATTAAAACCCCTTCATACATAGAGCATATTTACAATGCTATTTATCCCGAATACATCCTTTAAAACCCCTTCACCCATAGAGAATCTCGATGCCCATATATGCATTCTCTATAGGTGAAGGGGTTTTAAAGGATATATTAAATGATGAATAACATTGTAAAAATGCTTCATGGGTGAGAAGGGGTTTTAAAAGATGTATTTAATGATGAATTACATTGTAAATATAGTAATAAATATACAGTATGCTAATGAGCATTAAATGAGTGGGGTTGTATATGTCCATCATTGGATAACTTGTTTGCTAAAATCCAACGATGGGCATATACAACCCCGCTCATTTAATGCCCATTGGTAGGCTACTTATTTTCGACGATGTACGACCATGGTTTCAGAGCAACTCTTCTTCTTAACGACACCCATTTTCCAATAATAGTTCTTGAGATCTCACAGTGAACCAGATTCGCGACCCATAGAGTCATACCTAGAAGCGACACAATATGTCTATTTGAAATTTGAGCGTTGAGCACTGCACAAAGCACTGCATCAAGGTTTGGCTTCTTGGTGTGTTTCTTTCATTTTAGGGTTGGGTGTTGCTGTACGACTTGCTGCATTCACAAAAAACAACAACAACATCAGTTAAAATAGGTCCACATATAGAGCAATCTCAGAACATAGTGATTTCATCATTCTACACTTCTTTCTTTGGGTGCGGGCAACTTTCTTCTCAAAACATTGAGAACCATGAGCAGAAGCTTTTGAAGCTAGACTTCGGCTCTACTAACACGTTGGGATCATCCAAGAATGTCGTTGAGAAGTCTCATCAAGTCAATGTCTATAATGATTGGGAGAGAATATAGGATCGTTCCATAATGAATCCATCTGCCAGTTACCGATCTGAAAGTGCCATGGATCAATTTTCTCCAGTTGTTTCCTTGGATAACACCATGCTCATAGAGAAATGGAACAAATGGGGATGTTATGATGAGTGGGTATGGGATTAAGCCTTCTAGAACAGATGAGCTTCCCTCAATGTTAGGACTTTCTAGTATTGAAATGGTGTACAAAAATTAGTTGTGAATGCAAGAGGCAGACATGGGTGACCAGTAGTAGCAGATGGCTAGTGCCCAGTGTTACCTCCTTACAAATAATCTTGAGGAAGTTGGTGTACGGTACCCCAAAGCACCCTGCACAATTCTCTGAAGAATTTGTTCGAAGACTTCTAACAGTTTGTAGTTGAGGATGTTGTTAGGGTTCTCTGAATAATCCGTTCGAAAACTTCTAACAATTTCTAGCTAAAGATTTTATTAGGATTCTATACAAAATAGATTACTATCGAAAGTTAAGTTATGTACTTAGATTTCTTCCTAAGAAAATTTTCTTACTCCAGTTTTTTGTGATTTCACCTTTATAAAGACATGTTTAGATTTATTTAAAAAATCTTGAAAATGTATTATATTTAGATCAAACTAAGTACAATAATTCAAAAATATTTCTTAGAGTAGTTCCTGATTACAATAGAGTAAGTAAGCAACAATTAAACATAAAATATTCTTTGAGTCTTAAAGAAACTTCATTCAATTTTTCCAAATTGCTTTGGCTTAATCCAAATAGTTTATTTTTTATTTTTATTTTAAGGAAAATTACAAAATATATAAAATTAATTCAAAGAATGTGAAATAAAGATTTTTGTTCTATTAAATTTATAATACATTTGGAAGTAATTATGAATTTTTTAATAATATAACTTTGTATATATATATATATATATATATATATATATATATATATATATATATATATATATATATATATATATAAAACTAACTTTGTATTTGGGTTGATGAAATTAGAAAATCTTTTAATAAATTTGACTCACCACATTAGGAATTCAAAAAAGAGTTTGCATTAAGAGGTTTGAAGTTTTTGTTCTAGCTGGGAAGATAAAACAACATTTTAGAAGACGTAGGAATTAACAAGATTTAGCTTTTCCCTTGGACTCCTACTTAAATTGTTCTATTCTTTGAATTAAGTTGTAAAGAAAATTGAAAAAAAAAACTCATTGAAATTCAATGCTTTGAGTATGCACCACCCTTCTTCTATCAAACTAGTTGTTTGAATTTCTTTTTGAATTTTTTGCTCAAGAGTTAGATTCAAGAACCATTGATATGCAATATATCAATGGAAGTGTGCAAAGGAATTGAAAATATCTCCACAAAAAGGCTCTTTTCTTCTTCTATGTATCATTATTCTTATTCTCTTAATGCACTTTGATATATGTGATACTCACTTCATGAATTATGGAGCTTTGGTTGTTTTAAAACTTAATTGACAGATATCTATTACTAAAACAATGTTTCATCATGTACCACCTTCTTCTTGACATGCACGAATCGTAAATGGAAGTTAATTGAATATGCTAGTGGTTCATGGGAAAACGAAAATCAATCCATATTAAGCCAAAATTACCATTGTTTTCTTTATAAATTATAACCTTACTAATGAATCATAAGTGACCCTCTAGGAGCACACGAGACTCATAATTATATAACTAAAATTCCATTAAGTGTAGAAGGTCTAGAAGGGTTATATGTGAGTTTGGAGGTCACAATGTTCAGAGATGGAAAACGTCTGGGGCATGAATACTCTGAATACTCTCCAGGATTCTACACCAGAATCATCATTGAAACAACTTAGTGTGAAACCATTATTATGTGAGAGAACCTTCTATGCGGAGTTTGAAGTGTTGAATGTGGAGAATTTATGTAGGGGAATAGTTTGTGTAGAATGTAGAGACAATTTTTAAAAGAAAAATATTTGCATGACATAGATTTCCACATAAGTTATAAATATAACTATCTTTTGTAAAAGCACGAAAATTTAATTGATACAATGAAAGTATAACACATGGTGGATTATGGAAAGAGGAGGTAAAACAAATGAGAATGGATGTTTGTTAAGGCTAAACCTAGAAATAGAAACGTTTTCCATGTAAATGCATCAACAAAAAGGAGGCATGGTTTACAAGTAAAAAGGAAAACATATGCCATTTCTAAAAGAAAAAATGAATTGAATTAACTCGTAAAGCTATAAAATTGAGGAAAGAATTGCAAATGGTGCGTTCATCTACAGTGACTGAGCATTGGTGTTTGAGGAAGAGATTGGAAGTGTCGAATGAATGAATTATGATAATGGAATTTGATTTGGATTTTTTTTTTAACCTATCATAATGCACTTGATAGTAACACACAGTAAAGAATTATGTTTACTTGGGCACATCGATGTGGTCTTTTATATTTAACCTACCATGTGCTAAACATAGAGACACTTTAGTGTTGTTCATCGCAATACGACATACTAGTAACCTATTTGCTTTATGAATATAAAAATGTTTTATCTTTCAAGTGAACATTAAATTTGCAATGAGTTGATATCTTATATGCAGAAGTGCATGCATTTATTTAAGCACACTCATAAAGTTTTATGGTTTTTAAAATCCCATGAATACTTCTCATGTACGCAAATGCTCTTTGTTGCATTGTTATGATTTTTTATGTTTTTAAAATAAAAAGTGACGTTATAGTTTTTTATAATAAAAAAGGTGATTGGTGCAAGATAAAGAGGCCTGCAAAATGGGGCATTGTATTGAAGAAAAAATGGTCGGGGGAAAGAAGTATCTATAACAATAGGGAAAGGACTAGAAGGACCAGTGCCCTAAACCATAGAACATAAGGAATCAATGGTATTCGAAATAGTAAACAAGGGAAGAGGAGGAGGGTTACTCGAATTTGACGCTTCTTCCATATGAGAGGGCTCACCTACTATTGTCATTATGATACAGGTGTCCTTGATGGAAACTCACTCAGATGACAGTTCACAGTGCAGTAGGTCAACAACAAAGGATTACAGATCAGACTCCAAAGAATGAAGAAAGAGAGGTATACGCTGGTTCACTTTGTCCAAAAAGTGTATACACGCGGGTTAACAAAACAAAAGAAGCGTATAACGTATACACGCACTTTCACAAGAGGAAAAGCACGTACATGTTGGAAAACCAAGTTTTTGGTCCAAGGTATTTTGATCCAAGGTATTGATCCAAGGTATTTGGTCCGAGGTATTTGGTCCAAGGTATTGACCCTAGGTATTTGGTCCAAGGTATTGGTCCTAAGTGGTTTTGGTCCAAGGTATTGAGAAAGGCCTAAGAGTATATAAGGAGGAGAATATCATTAGGCCAAGGGTGCAAGCAATAAGATTCTAAGGAATACTTCTATCTAAAGTATATTTTATGTTGCAGGGTTGTGTTTGGGACTGGATCTGAAATATTTATGTGCACCTTGAGTTCAATGTTGGATCAGGATCATGAGACATGAAATAACTTATTCTTGAATGATATGATATTGGTTGAAACTAGATTTGATGTTTTGTGCCTGTTTTACTCATTATCCATCAAGATCTGGGTTTGTCTGAAGTCTGGAATTGCAGCAAAGTTCTAAGTCAATATTTTCAGATCTGTATGCAGGTTCGTCTTGGCCAAAGAGCGTATACACGCAGGTTCGGTTCTTTCAAGTAGCGTATACAAAAGAAAAGATTCTTTTTCAGATCTGACTGAACTATCTGATCAAATTATGTTATTTTATTGTTGTCTATCAATGAAGTCTTCTTAGATCTAAATGTAAAAACTGAATACATAAGGAGGATGGAATTTGATTGATTGATTGTATAAGTGAGAAGAAGTGATCTTTGTCCCTGCCTGTGTAAAGCTCTGAAAGTTGACAGTAGATATTCAGTATATTGATAGTTGGTATAGACTTGATTCAAAAGTTTATGTTTGCAGTAGTTTTGAAGGTATACGCAGGTTCAATTAATGGAAGTAGCGTATACACGCAGTTTGGGTGCAGCCAAGTAGTGTATACATTCTAATGCATGATTTTTGAGGTTACAGCTGGTTCTGAATGATGATGCAGGGTTTTGGGTTCAGTACAGGGTTCTGGTGTCAGGGATCTGACTATTCAAATTAACTTAATATTGGTTGATGCAGTTCAAGTTTAAAATCTTTGATGGGTCTAGTGTGAAAATTTGATGAAACGTGGCCTTCAGATTGTGGTGTTGTGATCCAGGAGTATCCAGTCTGAAAATTCATGAAACGTGGTCCCTGGTGGAAGAGTGGAGTTTTCTGTAGGCTAGCACCTATGTACTAGTAAACATATTAGCTAGTACAAGAGCTAGGGTGTTATAGCTCCCTTCCAGTAGAAGCTAGAGAATGAGAGAAGGTTATAACCTTATGCAAGTATAATCTTGCGTACTGGTATGAGTCTGCACCAGTACAAGATTGTAAACATATTTTATTATTATTAAAAGAAGACAAAGATGACAACAGTAGGTGGTTTTTACCCACATTGGATTTCCACCTTAAATCTTGGTGTTCATGTGTGTTTCTTATGTGTGATGCTTTATTCTTATTTTACTGCACTGTCTAATAAATCTCTAATATACTTTTTTCCCGTAAAAATCTCTAATATACTGTTTAAGATCAACACATGATAAATTGTATAAATCACAAGTTCTCTGCATAAAAGCTGGTTTCTTTAAATACAGTCGCGTGTACATGCTAGTTCACTTCGCTGAAGTGGTATATAGAAATCTATTTGGGAAATAAAATTATTGATTTGATAATACTGATTCACCCCCCTCACAGTATTATTTCCAATAATTAGTATTAGAGCAGGTCCTTTAGAAGAAGCTTGATCGCTTGAAGGGATATCCATCAACATGAATAATCAAGAAAGTGTGGGATCCATCAGACCGCCAATCTTCGATGGGAGAAACTTTTTTTATTGGAAAATAAGAACCACAGCCTATCTACAATCGCTTGGAATGGATGTTTAGAAATTGTGGAAGGAGGATATACATTTCCAACAGTAATTCCTACATATGTGGTAGGTAAAAAGCAATATGAAACCAATGCCAAAGCTGTCAATATTTTATTGGGAAGTCTGTCACAATTAGAGTTTGTCAAAGTCATGTAGCTCAAATCAGCCAAATAAATATGGGACAAAATCGTTCTGAGTTACAAAGGAGACTCTCAGGTAAAACGTGCTAAGCTTCAAACTCTTAGAATTCAGTATGAAACTCTTAAGATGCATAGTGATGAAAGTATGGTTAGTTACTTCTTACGTATAAATGAGGTTGTTAATTGTATGAAGAATTTGGGTGAAGAAATAAAGGCAGTTACCTTAGTTAAGAAAGTTTTGAGATCCTTGTCTGCTAAATTTGAATCAAAAGTGTCTGTCATAGAAGAAAAATAGGATCTGCAAAATCTCAATATGACACAGCTTCACGGAATCTTAACTGCCTTTGGGATGAGAAAAGGAGGACCATCAGATATGAGAGAAGCCGCACTTAAAGCTTCAGCAAAAGGAAAGGAAGAACACAATGAATCGGGACATATTTGAGAAGAAGAAGATGAGGTAAACTTTGTCAAGAATCTTCAACGGGGTTCCGGAAGGTTTAGAGGTAAGCTACCCTTCAAATGTTTTGCTTGTGGCAAAGTCGGTCATTATGCTACCATATGTACTTATAAAGATAAATATGAAAAAGGAAAGGAATATGCAAAAGGGAATAGAAAACAAGTTGTGAATAAAAGGAGTTATTATACTCATTTAGATAGCGATGGTTTATCTAATAGTGATGAAGATGAAACTAGACAAGATTACAAACTTCTCATGGCTTATGATAAAATGATTTTTGGGATAGTTTAGAAGAGGCTAGTGATGGTTTATCTAATAGCGATGATTATAGACTTCTCATGGCTTATGACGATGATAATTTTTGGGATGCTTTAGAAGAGGAAGGCCTTCATGAAGAAATCTCTAAACTTAAAATCTGTTTAGAAGAAAAGAATATGATTATAGATACCTTGACATACCAACTTGCTGAAAAGGAAAAACACAATGAAAAGCTAGAATGTGAAATTGTGAGTCTAAGAAAGGATCTTCAGAAAACGAAATCTCTCAATCTTAGATTTTCTAAAGGATCAGTAACTTTAAATGAAATTATCAAAGTTCAGCGTTCTCCTTTGATAAAGATAGGTCTTGGTTATACTGAAGAAGCATCTCAATCATAGAAGCTGTCAACCTCCACCAAAAGCTATCTTGATGCAGCAAAGACCAGTGAACAATATGACAATCGTCAACAAAGGCATAGAGTTGATCACCAGGTAAATCATACTCATTTTACTCCAAGGATGAATAAAAGCCACAACCAACCCCAGGAAAATCATAGTCAATTTTCTCCAAAGATGAATATCAATAGAATCTACAATCACCAGGTTAATAGATTCGATAGTCGCAAGAACTTCTTTAATGGGCAATGTTTTTTATGTCATAATTTTGGGCACAAAGCTGCTCAATGCGTTGCTTACAAAACCATCATGAATAGAGAAGCACGAAATCAAAGGAATGTAATAGGGATAAAGAGAAATTCCTATAATAACTTTTCTCCTCTTGAAAATGTAATAGAATGCTCAATCTGTAACAACATTGATCATGAAGAATCTGAATGTAGGAGAAAATTTCAGAAAACATCTCAGAAGGAGCAAACACCATTAAATCCCAAGATATGGAGAAGGAAAGAATCTCAAACAAAAAGATGTGGTATAGCCTTGTATGCAGAAGGACAAGAAAATCAGTGGTACATCGACAATGGATGCTCCAAACACATGACAGGTGACAAAGAAAAACTTCACTCATATAATGCCTTATAAAAGGAAAAGAATGTCTCTTTTGGAAATGACACTCCTATTGTCATAAAGGGTAAAGGTTCTGTTTTCTTGAAAGAAAAGGTTAAAGCTGGAAATGTTATGTATGTATATGGTTTAAAGCATAACTTGTTGAGTGTCAGTCAAATGTGTGATCAAGGAAATGAAGTGGTGTTTTGATCAAATGGATGTGTTGTTCATGAGCTTGATACAGGAGAGACCGTGATCAAAGGTACAAGAACTCCAAACAACTTATACATACTCAAGGGAGGACAACAACAGTGCTATTTAAGCAAAAATTATGAAAACTGGCTGTGGCATAGAAGATTGACACATCTAAGCTTTTCTAAAATAAGAAAAGCATGTAGATTCAAGGTTGTTTGTGATCTTCCAGATATCAACATCCCTGAAAATACAATAGGCAAACCATGTCAAATCGGTAAGCAAACCAAAGTTCACTTCATGGAAAAAGAAAGGTTAGCGAGTAAGCCTCTTGAACTTGTCCATACTGATTTATGTGGACCATCAAGGAAAAAGTCACATCGTGGAGAAAATTACTTTATTTTGTTCATTGATGATTTTTCCAGAATGTGTTGGATAGGTCTTCTAAAACATAAAGATGAAGCATTTGAAAAGTTCCAAGCCTTCAAAGCTTTGGTCGAAAATGAATCAGATCGAAAAATCAAATGCCTCAGATTTGATCGAGGAGGGGAATTTACCTCGGATGAATTCTTTGACTTTTGTGAACAACATGGAATAAAAAGGTAATTCTCCACTGCAAGGACTCCTCGGCAAAATGGTGTGGTAGAAAGAATGAATAGAACTGTTCAACAAATGGCTCGAGCTCTGCTAGATGAATTTGGAACTCCTGCAACCTTTTGGGGTGAAGTTGCATTCGCTACTATAACTATTCTCAACCAAGAAAATGTTTGGGTAAATAGCACTCAAACTCCACATGAACTTTGGTATGGCATGACTCCTACTCTAAAATACTTTAAAGTTTTTGGAAGCAAATGTTTTATCAAAAGGAATGATGAAAAACTTGGTAATTTTGAACCCAGAGCAGATGAAGGTATTCTTCTTGGTTATTCCTCCAGAAGTAAAGGATATAAATGTTATAATAAAAGACTTGGGAAAATTGTTGAAAGAATTGATGTTGTAGTTGATGAAGCATGCAAAAATCCAAAACAGATAAAATCAACAGAAGATTATGACAGTGAAGAAGACGGGGATTATTTTCCCACATCAAATCAAAATGATATTGAAGAAGAAACCAATGAAGCACCAGAAGAAGAGATAATGGTAGAAGAAAAGACTCCATCCAGGTATGTTCAGAAAAATCATCCAAAAACTCACATTTTAGGGGAAAAAGTGGCAAGTGTACAGACAAGAAGAACTATTACAGGGACCTCAATCTATCTAGCATTACTATCTTCCACCGAACCTCAAAAAGTAAATGAAGCATGCAAAGATGAATGTTGGGTAAAGTTCATGGATGAAGAACTTGAGAAAATTGAAAAGAATGATACTTGGGAATTAGTTCCTAGACCTCATGATAAAAATATTATAGGAACTAAATGGATATTAAAAAAAAAACTAAATGAAAATCAAGAAGTCCTTAGAAACAATGCCAGACTTGTTTATAAAGGATATGCTCAACAAGAAGGTATAGATTTTGAAGAAAACTTTGCACTTGTTGCTAGACTTGAAGTCATAAGGATGTTTCTTGCTCTTTCTAGCTTTCAGAAATTCAAAGTATACCAAATGGATGTAAAATCAGCCTTCGTTAATGGAGATTTAGAGGATGAAGTTTATATTGAACAGCCAGAAGGATTCATTCTTGGAAATTATGAAAAGCTTGTATACAAACTCAAAAAGGCTCTCTATGGTTTGAAACAGGCTCCAAGGGCCTGGTATTACTGCCTTGACAAATATCTACACCAACAAGGTTTTACAAAAGGTTCAACAGGTAGCATTCTATATACAAACATTGAAACTGATAAATTGTTAATTATTATTGTTTATGTTGATGACATCATTTTTGGTAGCAATGAAGAATCCATGAGTCAGAATTTTTCTTCAGTAATGTAGCAAGAATTTGAAATGTCCTTGCTTGGTGAACTTACCTATTTTCTTGGTCTACAAGTTCAACAAAATAAAGATGGTATTTTTCTATCACAAACCAAATATCTCAAACAGATCTTGAAAAGGTACGAAATGGAAGATTCTAAACATGTATTTACCCCAATGGTAACAGGATGTAGTCTCATCTCAAATGATGAATCAACAGCAGTACATCAACCAACTTACAGAGCCATGATTGGCATTCTGCTTTATCTAACAGGTACCCGACCTGACATCATGCATGCAGTAGGAATAGTTGGAAAATTCCAAGCAAATCCAAAGGAATCACACCTTTAGGCAGTCAGAAGAATTTTCAAATATCTTCAAGGAACTCAGGACTTTGGTTCATGGTATCCTAGAGATGCAGATCTTAATCTTAATGCCTATACAGATGTAGATTGGGCAGGAAGTGTTAATGATAGAAAAAGCACTAGTGGTGGTGCATTCTATATGGGTTCCAAGTTAGTGTCTTGGTTCAGAAAGAAATAAAGTTCAATTGCTTTATCTATAGTTGAGGCAGAATATGTGGTTGTTGCATCTTGCTGCACACAACTACTTTGGATGATGCAAACTTTGCAAGACATTCAGATCACATGTACTCCACCTATCTCCATTCTATGTGATAATACAAGCGCCATTAGTATTTCAAAGAATCCAGTCATGCACTCCAAGACCAAGCACATACCCATCAAGTACCATTTTCTACGTGAACAAGTGCTTGATCAAAAGGTCAAACTGGAGTATGTTCCCTCCAAAGAACATGTTGCTGATATATTCACTAAACCACTACCCAAAGAAACATTTGAATATCTCAGACAAAATCTTGGAGTAGTTGCTACATCATCTTTAAGTTAAATCCAATTTTTTCAGAGAAAGGTTATTATATGTGTGTTTCATGAGGTATAGTTGCATACACACATGGGTTTCTATGGGTCAAGGAGCGTATATGTTTTTCAGACAGGAAAAATGGTGGTGTAGGCTCTGATATGGGTGCTTTGTCTAATATTAATGATTACTGTCTATCGATATGCTTTGTTCATTAATTTTTATCCGACTGACAAAGATGCCTTGATCATTGACTTGTTAACAATGCACAGGTAGCACAGGTTCAGGGGGAGAATTAGCCTTCACGTACATTCAACATTGTTAGCATTATGGTTGTTAAGTCCAGCTAGGGCTTCAGATATTTATACCATTTGTTGATTAAGTCATGTAAAATTCTAGGGTGTGATATGTCTTCTCATACATTTCAATGAGTCCTCTTGGACAAATGATGTAATTTGTATCCCCACTTTGCATGGGATGGATGATGTAATATTTATTATTTTTGTCATGTATATATCCCCACTTGGTTGGGTGGATGAGTCAAATTTGATATATCCCCACTTGGTTGGGAGATGGATGTATGTATGAGTCATTGGTCACAGAAAGGTCATACTCACATTGTTGAGTTATAGAGTCATGTTATTCTTTTGGAGAATATTTTTGTAGACTTTGCATGTGCTCAAGGGGAGCATGGATAGTTTCAGTGCATCTCAGCAAGAACAAAGGGGAGCTAAATCAGCAAATTCAACATGTACTCAGGGCGAGCATGGACAACATAATGTATGTCAAAGGGAGAGAATATCTTGGTTTGCCCTTTGCCCTTGATGTCAAAGGGGGAGAGTGTCTTGGTGTTGTTGTTGCCATCAAGTCCAAAGGGGGAAATTGTTGGCATTATGATACAGGTGTTGTCCTTGATCGCAACTCACTCAGATGACAGTTCAAGTGCAACAGGTCAACAATAAAGGATTGCAGATCAGACTCCGAAGAATGAAGAAAGAGAGGTATACGCTAGTTCACTTTGTCCAAAAAGTGTATACACGCGAGTTAACAGAACAAAAGAAGCATATAACATATACATGCACTTTCACAAGAGGAAAAGCGTGTACATATTGGAAAACCAAGTTTTTGGTCCAAGGTATTTTGATCCAAGGTATTTGGTCCGAGGTATTTGGTCCAAGGTATTGACCCTAGGTATTTGGTCCAAGGTATTGGTCCTAAGTGGTTTTGGTCCAAGGTATTGAGAAAGGCCTAAGAGTATATAAGGAGGAGAAGATCATTAGGCCAAGGGTGCAAGCAATAAGATTCTAAGGAATACTTCTATCTGAAGTATATTTTATGTTGCAGGGTTGTGTTTGGGACTGGATCTAAAATATTTATGTGCACCTTGAGTTCAATGTTGGATCAGGATCATGAGACATGAAATAACTTATTCTTGAATGATCTGATATTGGTTGAAACTAGATCTGATGTTTTGTGCCTGTTTTACTTGTTATCCATCAAGATCTGGGTTTGTCTGAAGTCTGGAATTGCAACAAAGTTCTAAGTCAATATTTGCAAATCTGTATGCAGGTTCGTCTCGGCCAAAGAGTGTATACACGCAGGTTCGGTTCTTTCAAGTAGCGTATACAAAAGAAAATATTCTTTTTCAGATCTGACTGAACTATCTGATCAAATTTTGTTATTTTACTGTTGTCTGTCAATGAAGTCTTCTTAGATCTGAATGTAAAAACTGAATACATAAGGAGGATGGCATTTGATTGATTGATTGTATAAGTGAGAAGAAGTGATCTCTATCCCTGTCCATGTAAAGCTCTGAAAGTTGAGATATATATTCAGTATATTGATAGTTGGTACAAACTTGATTCAAAAGTTTATGTTTGCAGTAGTTTTGAAGCTATACGCAGGTTCAATTAACGGAATTAGTGTATACACGCAGTCTGGGTGTAGCCAAGTAGCGTATACATTCTAATGCATGATTTTTGAGGTTACAACTAGTTCTGTATGATGATGCAAGGTTCTGGGTTTAGTACAATGTTCTGGTGTTAGTGATCTGACTGTTCAGATTAACTAAATATTGGTTGATGCAGTTCAAATTCAAAATCTTTGATGATTCCAATGTGAAAATTTGATGAAACATGGCTTTCAGATTGTGGTGTTGTGATCTAGGAGTATCCAGTCTAAAAACTCATGAAATGTGGTCCCTGGTGGAAGAGTGGAGTTTTTTGTAGGCTGGCACCTACGTACTAGTAAACATATTGGCTAGTACAAGAGCTAGGGGGTTGTAGCTCCCTTCCAGTAGAAGCTGGAGAATGAGAGAAGGTTGTAATCTTCTGCAGGTAGAGGCCTGCATACTAGTATGAGTTTGCATCAATACAAGATTGTAAACATATTTTCTTATTATTAAAAGAAGACAGAGACGACAACAGCAGGTGGTTTTTACCCACAATGGGTTTCCACCTTAAATCTTGGTGTTCATGTGTGTTGCTTATGTGTGATGCTTTATTCTTATTTTAATGCATTGTCTAATAAATCTCTAATATACTGGTTTAAGATCAACACATGATAAATTGCCTAAATCACAAGTTCTTTACATATATGTTGGTTTCTTTAAATACAGTGGCGTGTACACGCTAGTTCACTTCACTGAAGTAGCGTATATAAATCTGTTTGGGAAATAAAATTATTGATCTGATAATACTAATTCACCCCCCTCTTAGTATTATTTCCAACACCTACCGCCAGAATAAACATTCCATCCTCAGGAGCGTCCTCTTCTAGATTAAGGTATGCCACCCCTGTTGGTCCTCATTTTTGGTCCAGTTTTGCTTAAGAAAACATATTTAATTTCTATATTTTCCATCCATTTGCCATCACATCCACCTCATTTTGATATATTTATGCATATTCAAGTATATAAATTTAATTTTGAAATTTTTAAAAGTTTTTATGAAAATTGAATTTCAAGTGCATTTTTGGACAGAATCATAAATTCCCGTAATGGTTGCAGAACACCTGGGCACGAGCGGAATAAATTTATGGAAATCTTGGGAACTAGGATTTAACTAACTCTTATTGGTTCGGTCAAACCAAGCTTAATCATGCCTGGTTAAAGCTGGTCAACCAGGACTAGTCATTCAGAAAATCCCTAGGAAATAGGGCAGTTTTATGATTTCATGGGATTTTCCATATTTTTAGTGATAGGTTCGATGAGTTCAACATGGATAGGTAGATATGGATAGATATATTTGTTAGAGATACTTTAGATCAGTTTGTTTCATAATCTTCTATTTAAGCCAAAACTTTGAAGGCTTATGGTATGTAGAATTTGTATAATTTTATGTTGAGACATCTGAATACTTTGAGTTAATTTGAGGAACCTGTTCTACCTTCATTTTGTTGTTCAATGATGTGGATGATTGACTAAAATTACAGTAGCTGATAATCTCTTCAAGTGTGCAAGGCAAGGGTGGAGGGCCCTCACTCCAAGCTAAGTACACTTCATGGTTAATCTAGCTTGATTTTCATAAACTAGTTTCTTCATATTTGTCTACTTGATTTGATGTATGATGATTTATGTTTTCCGATGAATTTTGTTTTACTTATCATCTTTATATGAAGGGACAACCTAGTGTTCAAGTTGAACCCTCCTTCTATTGGATTAATGAATAAAAAATAAAGTTCATCCTTCTTGCTTTCAAGTAATTATATGAAGTTCCAGTTTTCTAACAATAGTATTATGATGAATAAATTTGTGATGAGGAATAACAAAGACCTCCTAAGTTAGGAGCCTCTTTCATTATTGATTTATGCATCTTAAGCTATTGTCAATTAATGGTTTTTTTATTTTTATTCATCAAGTAATATTGTAGAAGAAGGACACAACTCGTTCTCGTAAGTTAGGAGCCACTTCATCTCACATATATTGCATAAGTGAATTAGAGATTATTTAATTAGATTTATATTTATAATATGTATTTCCTTAGTTCTTCATCTTTTATCTTCTAACCTTGACTACATTTGATATCCATACATTTTGGACACGCCTCTAAGTTTTACAAACTTGGATTGATAATTAAATACTTGTGTTAATTTGTGTTAATAAATTAGCCCAAAATTTTGGCATCGTTGCTGGGGAGACATTCATCAACATAGTCAATTAGAGGATAAAAACAAAATCTAAAAAACAAACAAAACAAAAACAATAAAAAATTAGTTATGTTATGTTTCTTTTAGCTATGTTTCTTTATGCCTAGAGATAAAGATCAGAAAGGTAGATTCATTAAGCAAAACCCCCCAAAAATTCAACCATCGGAACTAACTACACTAGTTGTTGGTAAACCAACTCTAGAAGAATTAGAGGAGAAATAAAGAACATGACAAATTAACTTTAATTGAAAGGCAAACCATGTTAGCCTTGAAAGTAAAAAGAAAACAAACTCCAAAAGCACCACCAACTTTAGAAAAACAAAAGGAAAAAAGGAAAAGTTTTAAACAAATAGATCGACCCATATTTGAACCCATAGATCAACCTATTTTCAAAAACAAACAACAATTTGAATCTCACGTTTCTATAATAGTTGAAACTGTGATGGAAGAAGGGCAAGGATCCACTATCCTCACTCCAGAACAAAGACTTAAATATGAAAAACAACAGAGAGAATGGAGAAGACAAAGAGAGGAAGAAGAAAAAAGAGAAGCTGATAGAAAGAGAGAAGAAGAAAGAAAAACAGAGTATGATAACAAAATACTAAATGATAATGAACAAGAAAATACTGATGATCAGGAAGCTACTTTTGGCTTTCCAATATTAGATACAAGTGCAATATTAAGAGAAGAAGTGAAAATGAAAAACATTCCACCTTCTGTATTGTCTAACTTTTATGGAATGTCAACAGAAGATCCTGACTCATTTATGTTTGAATTCGATATCTTGTGTAGAACTTATGGATACATAGATGACACAAACAAGCTTCGCCTCTTTCCTGCTGCTTTGAAAGCAACAACATTAAAATGGTTCATGGGTTTATGAGAATGTACAACACTTCTTGGGATGACATGAAGAAAATATTTCTTAAAAAGTATCAAGCCTATTGTAGGCCTAGGGACTTGAAAGAGGATGTTTTTAGAATGACACAACAATAAGATAAAATTTTAGAAGAGTATTTGGAAATATTTTCTTACAATCTTCAAAAATATAAACAACACTCTCTGAACTTAGATACCATTCGCACAATCTTTCTAAAAGGTATAAGAGTTGAATATCTTGACATTTGAATGTAATGGGCAAGGGTGCTATTTCAAACTTCCCATTTCATGAAATTGCAGATATATGTCAAAAATGTTCAAGAAGAAGATAAAAAACTAGAAGAAGATATATTAGTTCAAAAGCAGCGAAATCAGCAGCAGGAGGGGTAATAAGAGCATAAATAGGGAGTTTGCTGGAAAACTTCAAAACTGATCTTCTAAGTACATTAGGGACACAAGTATATGCTCTGAAAGAAAACAAGAAAAAAGAAGAACAAGAACAAATCTTAGCAATCTTTTGTCCCAAATGTAGAAAGAAGCATCCATTAAGAGAATGTCCTTTAGATAGTATTCAGGGATGTGGCCTTTGCATAGAAAACCATTCAACATAAAACTATCTAAAGTTGAAAGAATTTCAAATGAATCCAATGGAAGAAATATAAGGAGCAGAAGGCTTTTACTATGTGGCACCAAGAAGGTCTTGGCAGCCAAGGATTCCTCAGTAATTCCCTCATCAAAACTGTTAGTATCCTCCTCAAAATTCTTGGAATACCCTAATGCCGTGGAAAGTTTGGCCTCCACAACAATATCAAAACCAACCTGCACAAGGTTGGATAGGATATAGTTATGGAAATCATCCACCTCAACAAAACTTCAGGTGTTGCTATGGGATCACCTCTCTCCCCAATCGTGGCAAACCTTTTCATGGAAAAATTCGAGAAGAAGGCACTAGACTCATATCCACTAAAACCCAAATCCTGGGTTAGGTTTGTGGATGACACCAGTGTCAATTGGCCTCATGGCGATGAAGAGCTAAACAAGTTCCTAGATCACCTCAATAGCCAGTCTGAAGACATCAAATTCACCATGGAAGTTGAAGAAAATAATTGCATTCCTTTCTTAGACATGCTCCTCATTAGAAGGAAGGATGGTTCCATTGGCCACAAAGTTTTTAGAAAAAAAGCCCATACAGATAACTACCTGCATGCCGACTCTCATCACCACCCCGCCCAAAAAATGGGGGTTCTACAAACCCTCTTCACTAGAGCGTATAGAATCTCTGATATAAACCATACTGATGAAGAAATTTCCTACCTCAAAAGAACCTTTGCCAACCTAGGGTACAGCAAGGAAAACATATACAAAGCCATTCAAAAAGCAAAAACTGATAACAACAAAAACAAAACTAAAGACAACCCAACCTCCAATACCTGCCTTCCTTACATCCAAGGAGTCACTGACAAAATAGCCAAAATCCTCAATAAGAAAAATATAAGAACTGCTTTCAAACCCTTGTCTACCATTAAGCAAAGAATGAGATCGGTTAAGGATAACCAAGAGCTGCTTCAGCAAAAAGGAGTTTACATCATCAAATGTTCGTGTGGGGATCAATACATAGGAGAAACTGCTAGATCGGTTAGGATTAGACTCAAAGAGCATAGTGCAGACATTCGTAACGAAAGAACCAAGACCTCAGCCCTAGCTGAGCATGTAGGTAAAACTAATCATCATATTTGCTTAGAAGAAACAAAAGTCATTGCTAATGTAGAACACCAATTCAAGCGTAAAGTTAGGGAAGCCATTGAAATCATTAAACATCCTAGAAACCTCAATAGGGATGGTGGCATGGAAATTAGCAAGAATTGGAACCCCGTGCTAACCCCCGCTAATGATCTTAATAACAATGTTAGGAATTCCTAACCTACCATCTTAATATTAAAAGCAAATATGAAGTATAATAGATATAGTAAGCCTGTACATGAGAACATGTTTAAATATCCTAGAAAATAACATATAGAATAAAATAAATTAACTACTATCAATAAGCAAACATCCATTATAATAGATAAATAATAGATAAAATATTAAGTATACATAGTAGAGCATTAATAAATATCAATTATAGATAACAATAAGTATATACAGAGGAACTTTAACTATTATAATACTAATAAAAATAATACTAAATATTTTTAAGAATTACAAAAAAAGATTTTAATAACAAATAATTTAGGTATATATAGACATAATAAATTACTTACATAACAATAATAATGAAATCTCATTATAATCAATTAAGAATAGCATCATAAATTTCAGCAAACATTAACCATAATCAATAAGCAAAATTTAATTATGAGGCATAATGTCAAAATGAGACAAAATATAAAAGTGTAACATTAATATAATAAATAAACCATAAACCATTAATGGAGACTCAACATTAAGCGTCCAAACCATTAATGGATGTGCAATAAGCATTAAGCATCTAATAAGAAAGACATAAAAAGCATTAATGGAGGCAGTTTATAAAATCATTAATAACATTAATATTAATCAAATGATAAGGCTAACATAAAGAGGAGCTTTAACTAAGAGCATAGCATAGTAAATATCATCAATAATAATATAGATAATAGGAGCAAAATAATATTATAGAATTAAAATAGCATTAACAATAACAAATAATAATTATAAACATAGAAACATTAAATATTAAAAATACTAATAAAAATAATACTAAATAATCAGAGAAGTACAATAAAGAGATGTTAATAACAAATATAGTATTTATAAGAAGACACAATAAACAACTTTCATAATCAACAATAATTAAATCACATTTTAATTAATTAAGAAGAGCAGCATAAATATCAATAAGCATAAACCTTAATTAATAAGAAAAATTTAATTAGAAGGCATAATGACACAATAAGACAAAATATAAAATTATAATATTAATATAAGAATTAAAAATAAATTACAAGGTAGTTATTAAATATAGGTATAATGAAAAATCAAAAGCTTAAAACAAATAAATTAAATCATCAAATAAGAACAAGAGTCGGCCATTGAGCTTCACATCCTGGGTTTTCATATTTATACCTAAATTTTCCTTCTTTTCTCCTCACAATTTGTCCTGATGATGAGTCTAGTTTCAGACTCGAAACGTCGACTTCAAAACATGAACACTGTGGAAAATCCGAATTTCATTCAAAAATGTATTCTCAACAATACCAATAGTAATACCAACAACAATATCAACAGTCATTTCCATACCAACAGTTTCAACAATATCCACAATCCATGTCATTTCCACAACAAAATTCCACACCATTACTAACTCAACCATAACAACTACAGCTGCCTTCGAACCAACCTAGACCAACTCAACTACTAGCTCAGCTGGTAGCATATCCGAGTAACAAAATGGATAAACCTGAAGAATCAGTTGAACAAGGAGAACAACTTGAAACATCACATTCAGAAAATCAAAGTCAGAAAGGAAAAATTGTAATAACTCAAACACCACCCTCTCCAGAAAGGTTAGTAGAGTAGAAAACTCAAATATCTCTTCCTGAATTTGATATTTTGGATGAATTAAAAAATTCCTATGTCAAAATTTCTTTATTACAGACAATAAAAGAAATTCCAATTTATGCGAAAACGGTAAAGGAATTATGCATCAAGAAAACTAGTAAAAAGAAAAAGTATCCTACTACAATCCAAGTCATTGGAAAACTAGCTAGCCTCATGTCTACAAAGACAGCAGTCAAAAAATATATTGACCCTGGTATCCCTATGATTACTATTTTAATAAATAATTTTTCAGTTCCAAACACATTAATAGATTTGGGAGCAGCTATAAATGTAATGAATACAGAGACAATGAAACATTTGGATTTAAATAACATTAGATCTACTACTACCATTTTAGAGTTAGCAGACAGATCTAAGGTTGTGCTAGAATGAATATTAGGAGATATCATAGTCTCTTTGGATTCATGGGAGTATCCTATAGATTTTCTCATTTTGCAGCCAAAAACAAACTTAGGAGGACATACTCTAATCTTAGGCAGACCGTGGTTAGCCATTGCTGATGCCTTTATAGGATGCAGATCGGGAGGTATGATTTTCGCACATAGGGATGAAAGAAAGCACATCACACTTATTCTCCAACACAAGCACCTTCTTTATTATCATGGCTTGAAGAATAAGAACAACAACAAACCAAATCAGTTCTCAGTATTAACCAATTCTTTGACCCTAGAGAAGAAGAGGAGAATAAATATCTATTAGATCTTTTCATCTCAAAACCAGATATTTCAGATCATCTTAGAGTAACCTAGTATGAAGCTGCAAGTATTTTTTTGAACTACTGTTTTCAGGAAACTTGCACAATTCAATCATTGCAAGATTCATTCACAATTTTTTTTCCTCTTAACACAATTACCAATTCAAAAATTAAAACTATTGAGATTTATCCTGGAAAACATTTGAATATTGGTAATAACTTACAAGCGTCATAAGAATAAAAAGTAATAGTATTGTTAAAGAAATATTCAAAAGAATTCACTTGGGATTACACAGATATACAGGGGATTCATCCCAACACATGTATTCACCACATCTATACCGATTATCATATCAAACCAGTAAGACAACCTTAAAGGAGGATGAACCCCATGATGAAGGAAATAGTGAAAGAAGAATTACAGAAATTGTTACAAGTTGGATTCATCTATCCTATTTCTGACAGTCAATGGGTTTCTCCATTAGTAATAGTGCCAAAGAAAAATGGGAAGTGGAGGATATGTGTAGATTACCAGGAATTGAACAAAGCAACATTAAAAGATCATTTCCCACTACTATTTATTGACCAGGTCCTACATTCATTAGCTGGGAGGAAATTCTTTTCTTTTCTAGATGAATTTAGTGGGCATAATCAGATTAGAATAGCAATGGAAGACCAGGACAAAAAAACTTTTACTTGCCCATGGGGAACATATGCATACAATGTTTTGCCTTTCGGGCTATGTAATGCACATGCTACTTTCCAAAGAGTAGTCCTTGCAATATTTGCTGATCTGATCCATGAATGTGTAGAAGTCTATATGGATGATTTCACTGTCTATGGAAGCAGATTTGATTATTTGAAAAATCTTGAAAAAGTTTTGAAAAGATGCATAGAGACAAATCTATCCCTAATGAAAAATGCTACATGATATTAACAGAAGGGATAGTGTTGGGACACCATATTTCCTCATCATGAATCAAGGTGGACCCCGCAAAAATATAAGTCATTGTGAATTTAATGCCACCTACAACTCAAAAGGAAGTAAGAAGTTTCTTGGGTTATGCAGGCTACTAGAGAAGATTTATTGAAAATTTCAATAAAATAGCTCTGCCTCTATTCAATTTACTTGCAAAAGATGCTGAATTCCAATAGACAAGTCAATGTCAAAATGCATTTCAATTATTGAAAGAAAAACTATCAGTTGCCCCCATTCTTCAAGGACCAAATTAGTCTTTTCCATTTCATATTTCCATTGATGCATCTGATACAACTATAGGTGCATCACTTGGACAGAAAGAAAATCTGTTTAATTATGCTATATACTTTATAAGTAAAAACTTAACACCAGCAGAATTGAACTACACAATCACAGAAAAAGAGATGTTAGTTGTAGTACATGCAGTAAACAAATTCAGGCATTACATAACAGGCTACCAAGTGTTCATTCACACAGACCATTCAACAATCAAATACTTAATGAATAAAGCAATCACAAATGGTAGAATTACAAGATGGCTATTGTTAATGCAGGAATTTAATATTACAATTCAAGATCGACTAGGTAAAGACAATCAAGTAGCTGATTTCCTTTCAAGGCTTCATACACCTGGTGATCTGAATCCTGTTTCAGATAATTTTCCAGATGAACATCTGTTTGCAATAACTGCCAAAACACCATGGTTTGCAGATATAGCAAACTATTTATCCTCTGGAAAATTACCATCCCAGTTCACAAAGAAACAAAAACGAAAGATAATTAGAGAAAGTTCTAGATATAGCTGGGTCAATGGTGATCTCTTTTATACTAGCTCCGATATGATAATAAGAAAATGTTTTAGAGAAGACGAAATATTAGAAATCTTGAAAGCATGTCATGACGAGCCATGTGGTGGTGATTTTGCAGACAAGCAAACAACCTGCAAGGTGCTGCAATTAGGTTACTACTAGCCAACAATCTTAAAAGATTCCAAAGCTTATGTAAAAATGTGTGACAATTACCAAAGAATAGGAAGGCCAATAATATCAGATGAAATTCCATTTAAGCCACAAGTACTCATAGAGCCATTTGAGCAATGGGATCTAGACTTTGTGAGACCAATAAATACACCTTCAAAAGGAAAGAAGTACATCTTGGTACATATTGATTATGTTACTAAGTGGGTTGAGGCAAAGGCAGTAGCAAGAGCAACAGAAGACACAGTAGTCACATTCCTCTTCGAAGAAATATTTGTCAGATTTGGAGTACTGAGACAGATTGTAACTGATCAAGGCACACCGTTCACTTCGAAGCTTGTTCGTGATCTTACAGAGAAGTAAAAGATTAAACATAGAAAATAAACTCTGTACCATCCTCAAGCAAACAGACAAGTGGAGTAAAAAAAAAGGTCCTAGAGAATATCATGAAGAAGACGGTACAAATGAATAGAAAGGATTGGACAGAAAAATTGAGAGATGCACTCTGCGCATACAAGATAACATGGAAAAACACAACAGGGCTCAGTCCATATCAGTTAGTGTATGGAAAAGAAGTCTTGTTACCCATAGAATTTTAAATACACACGTTCAAGTTAGCAGCAAAGTTAGGACTGGAATTATTTGAAGTACAACAATAATGAGTAATGGAAGAATCAACTGGATGAACAAAGACAGCAAGCAGTGGAGCACACAACTCTTGTGTAGCAGCAAAGGATAAGATGGCATGATCGATTCATCAAGAACAAAAAATTCAACAAAGGAGACTGAACATTATTGTTTGACTCCAAATTTAAATATTTCAAGGCAAAGTTTACAACTCATTCGCTGGGGCCATATGAGATAGAGGAGATCTTTGATAATGCAGCAATCAAGATAAAAATGATTGATAAATAATCTATTTCATTTGTAGTTGACAGACATAGGATTAAAGTCTACAATAAGCCTATCAATAAAGAAGATTTTATGAAACAAATGTTAAAAGATATTGATTTGGAAGTAATGGAACAACATAACGATATGCCTTCCATTATGCCAAAAAAAAATAAAAATTTGCTTGTGAAAACCTAGGCAACTAGCACAAAGCAAACTTGAGTTCATGGAGGAAAACCAACTAGTTTGGTCTGTATGAATTCTCTAACTTTTTTTTACTCTGACAACAGTTTTATTTTGCAGAATGAACCCTCCAAAACAATACAATACTTGACGACAAGTCTTCAGATAAGCAAGGGGGAAGTTGCAAAAGGAACTCAATTTGAGCAGTTGAAAGTTTGAGCAGCTGAATTGAAGAAGGAACTTCAATTGTATGTCAGAAGGGACCTGAAACATTATTGGAAACATTGTGTAGAAGGGACGTGTAATGTTAGAAGAAACATGTATTATATGACAAATGTTGCATAGAAAATATACATGTAAGAAGGGACCTGAATCATCAAGTACCAATTGCAGAAGGGACCTGAACGACATCAACATTCAATGATCTTGAATAAATGATGAATGCAAAAACATGAAGCAAGAATAAAGTCTACATTGCAATCTATCCTAGACGATCCATCAAAGACATTTTCGCCAATTGTTTGACTAGACGACATCATCAAATACTATCAGGGAGTAAAGTACAATGAGTGAAAAAAAAATTGCTCTTGAAATTTCAAAATTTAAAAAAAAAATCTAGAAATTGTTAAGATTAATTTAATACCTGACATGCATATTTTAGCTACATTTCACTACCTTTATTATTTTACTCATTATATTCCTATTATCCCATTCATATATATTCATTTCCATATCCATTATCCTACCCATTTAATTCCATAATCATACTCCAAATACCACATATTCATTTCATATTCCATATATACATCATATTAACCCTAAGTATGTTTTAAAGCAAATGAATTAGAAATAGAGGGTCCAATAGTCAAACCCTAGACCTACAAAACCATACAAAAGTTAGTATCATAAATTTAATTTTAAATATGACCTTAACATGGTCATTTTAAAATTAAATTACATATATTGAAAAGTGCACATTATGAAATAATACAAGTTAGAGGAAATCGAAATAATGCATTTCGATAAGTTATAATCAAAAGCGCATAAAACAAATATGATGCTATGGAGTGTAAGGTTATCATAACACAATGAAACAAATAATGTGATGCCATGCACATAATGCAACTAAAAAAACATCATGAAGTCGTTTCAGTGGCATAATACATTGGAAATGGATATGAAGTGGAGCCACGATGAAGTTTAATGGGCATAAAGCCATGCAATAGAGATATAATGTTTCAAAGGCGCGATGATCCAACCAAAGTGCACCATGAATAGGTATGAGATGGAGTAATAATATGAGCTGATGGAAATGCAAACGTATGGCAATATGAGTATACGGTGATATGAGTAAACATTAGTCAAAGGTTATGGTAATGAAAAGCTGAGATGTGGAGGTATACATCATGGGTAAGTACGCAGGACAACCACGAAAGAATGCGGGACAACCACGAAGGAAAGAAGTTCGAGGTTGAAGCATGCGGGAACATTCAAACAAATTTGAAAATGCAGCAATAAACATTTCAACTAAAAACAACACCGTGAGTCTCCGCATTCAACCAAAACTCATACACTGCACCTCTGCCATTTTTACACATAGACCTCTGTAAAAACCGCTTTCTCTCCACCATCATAGCCATTTTCAGGCTCAGGGAGGACGATGAATGTTGTATGAGCTATTAGCACGCATTCGAGAGCCCAGTGGAGAATGGTTTGACAGAGAAAACACAGAAACGAAGGAAATCAAACCGAGAGAAGGGAAGCAAGAAATATAGCAGTGGAGAATCGGAGAGATAAGAAGAATAAGCAGAGTAGACTGAGGGATAAGCCGAGAGAACTGGCAGTCATGTAAGAGAAAGTGGAATTAACTGAGAAATATCTCGTGAGCAAGAAGGTAAGAGAAAAACTCTATTTCTTTCAATAAATGCAGCGGATATTTTGATGAGGAAATCTCAATATTTTTAATGAAACAACAGTTTGACTCCAAGATATAAGATAGTGCTTCTACCACTGTTTACGATTTGTCATTGCTGTCATTCATTTAGAATCTGCCACCAGTAAAGACATAAGGTTTTTGAGTGAAGATTAACAGTAGAAAACATTATGAAACGCAGGTTGATAGGGCCACGACACAGAGGAAATCACGACATTTCACCACAAGCAGGTAAATCAATTCAGATCCTCCATGTTTAATCATGAAATCACCAAGTTGGTTAATGAAACGGAGTGTTGAATACACAATTAACTAGTTGTAGTTTGATTGCACAAACAGTGAGCTCGAAAACAACTTCAGTTTGACATACAAATGAATTTTTTAAACATAGCAAAGAGTTATAAAACGAAAATCGAAGGAGAAGCTATGGCATGTTTATTTTTTATTTTTTATTTATTTATTTATTTTTATTTTTTTATAAAAAAAAAAATCAAAATCCAAACTGAGTTTCGATTTATTTACCTATAAACAGTGAATATAATGAATGATATGCATAAGAAGAACATTTCATTTATATGGACAGAGCAGAGTTTTTGGTGAAATAGAACAGAACAGAGAATGGTTTTTTCATCAGAGAATAAGAAGGATGTTTGTTTTTGTTTTTCATCTACAAAGAGTAATGTTTTGAAAAGAACAGTGACTTATTGTTGCAGTGAGACAGAGATTAAACAAGCTTGAATTCATTGTTTCTAAAGAGTATCAGGAAAAAGGTAAGCCCTACTACTACAATGTATAACTGAATAAAAAATATCTCTATGCATGAATGATTTCTATTTTCATTTTTAAAAATGAGATTGATGACAGTAGAGGGATATATCAGTTGGTTTTCAGAAAACATGACTACAAGAATAGAACCAAAATTCCAGATTGAGCAGTGGAAGAAGGAAACAATAGAGAAATTATATCAAGCTGGGCTTATAGGTTTTCTTTAGAGGTTTAATGGGCACAATGAGAGTATAACCAGGGAGTTTGTAAACAACTATGCCCAAGATCAAACTATGGTAGGAAACTTAATCATTCCATTGACTCCAGAATACATCTCTAAAGCATTAGATCTTCCATTAACAGGAGAAAACTATCATAAAGGTCTACACTTCAAAGAGAAAGCATGGACTTTCTTCTTAAAGAAGAATAGGAAGGAAGCCTTTGATAGAACTAAAGGCATACCTAAGGAATGGTTCAATGATCCATGGGGAGAGTTAGTTTTGATCATTCAAAATTTTTTCACATGTGATAGAGACCATAGTGTGGCACATCTTTACTATGTTAGACTGCTCCAACACATTAAAAGAGAAGTAAAAATAAACTTGCCATATTTCTTATCCTGGAATCTATTCAAGATGATAGAAGCAGTGAAAAATGAGACTAAACCAAAAGAAGCTCAAGTTTATCATCAAGGAATTATAAAAATTCTTGTAGATCATCAAGTAATAACTCAAGGTATAATCTGGAAAGAGTTTTTAGTCCAAAAACAACATGAAGAACGGGTCATAGAAGAGTAGTACAAAGCAAATCAGAAAACCAGGGGCATCATGAATTCACCACTCTATCCAAGAAATAGATCTAAGAAGCAACACAACACTGTCATGATTGAGAAGGAGGCATCCTTCATATTCACTCCTAGGAGACATAGGAGAAAGAGCCCAACAAAAACAAGTAGCAAGGACCCTGAAGTACAGGTTGTAGAGACACTTTCTACAGAGAAACAAGTAGAAGACATAATTGAAAGATTGGAGAAAGAAGATTTATAAAAAGACTCATACTTTGATAATGTAGAGGCCTCATCATTTGCAAAAGATACACAGGAATTAGAAAAAGAGTTGCACTAGAGAAAGATAAAAGAATTGACAGATCAGTTAAAAATAAACAAGATCTTAGAGAAGCACTTGGAGAAAGAAAATAAAGCATATAAGAAAAATAATGAAAAGTTAGTAAGGGAGAATGAAAAACTAAATGAGGAGGTAGGCAAACTGAAAAGAAAAAATGATCTACTTTGCAAACAGGCTTTCAAGTAGCTCAAACATAAAAACATGTGGAAAAACAAGTATGAGAAACAAAAGGTCAAAGCTACTATTTACAAGGAAGAATAGTGCAAGAGGATAGATTATCTTCTAAAGGAAACACATCAGGAAGCATCAAGGTCAGGCATAGGGTTTATAGCAGAGGTAAGAAGATCCAAGAGGAAGAAACAAGCATGAAGACACACTTGTGAATCAGCAAGGGGGAGATGTTGACCCTCATTTTTTTGTCCAGTTTTGCTTAAGAAGACATACTTAATTTCTATATTTTCCATCGATTTTTGATCACATCCACCTCATTTTGATGTATTTATGTATATTCAGGCATATAAATTTTATTTTGCAATTTTTAGAAGTTCTTATGAAAATTGAATTTCAAGTGCATTTTTGGACAAAATCAGAAATTCCCGTAATGGTTATATGGATGTCATATTTGCACGACACATGGGCACGAGCTGAATACATTTATGGAAATCTTTGGAACTAGGATTGAACTAACTCCTATTGGTTCGGTCAAATGAAGCTTAATCAAACCTGGTCAAAGCTGGTCAAACAGGACCAGTCATTCAGAAAATCCCTAGGAAATAGAACAGTTTTATGATTTCATGGGATTTTCGATATTTTTAGTGATAGGTTGGATGAGTTCAACTTGTATAGGTGGATATGGATAGATATAGTTGTTAGAGATACTTTAGATCAACTATTTTCATACTCTTCTATTTAAGCCAAAACTTTGAAGTCTTATGGCATGTAGAATTTGTATAATTTTATGTTGATACGTCTGAATAATTTGAGTTAATTTGAGGAACCTATTCTACCTTCATTTTGTTGTTCAATGGTGTGGATGATTGACTGAATTTACAGCAATTGATAATCTCTTCAAGTGTGCAAGGCAACGGTGGAGGGCCCCCACTCCAAGCTAAGTACACTTCATGGTTAATCTAGCTTGATTTTCATAAACTAGTTGCTTCAGATTTGTTTACTTGATTTGATGTATGATGATTTATGTTTGCTAATGAATCTTGATTTATTTATCATCTTTATATGAAGGGACAACCTAGTGTTCAAGTTGAACCCTCCTATTGGATTAATGAATAAAAACTAAAGTTCATCCTTCTTGCTTTCAAGTAATTTTACGAAGTTCCAGTTTTCTAACAATAGTATTATGATGAATAAATTTGTGATGAGGAATAGAAAGGACCTCCTAAGTTAGGAGCTTCTTTCATTATTGATTTGTGCATCTTAAGCTGTTGTCAATTAATGGTTTTTTATTTCTATTCATCAAGTAATATTGTAGAAGAAGGACACAACTGGTTCTCCTAAGATAGGAGTCACTTCATCTCACATATATTTCATAAGTGAATTAGAGATTATTTAATTAGATTTATATTTATAATATGTATTTCTTTAGTTCTTCATATTTTATCTTCTAACCTTAACTACATCTGATATCCATACATTTTGGATATGCCTCCAAGTTTTACAATCCTGGATTAATAATGAAATGCTTGTGTTAATTTGTGTTAATCAATTAGCCCAACAACCCTGTCCCCCAAATCGATAGGAGATTTGTGCATGCTACGAAAACATATCATTTTCAACATCAACATGAAGAAATCCTTTCTAACTTTCTTACATTTATTCGCCATGGAATCCTACAAGCTCTGCCATTATATATGCTATTACCTGAACTTTTACCATGCCTCTAGAATTATTTTAATGCTTATCTCATACATTTTTCTACGCAAGGAGAAACAATAAGAATAAATGGAAACTTCAACTCAATGCCATTAAAGTTTTGATCAAAAAATTTAACATAATTAATTAATAGCCTTCACTAAATCTCATGTAACCATCAACTTTAATACCTAACTAGCAATAATTTATAATAGTTTTTTTTTTTTTTCTATAATTATGTAAATGTACTAATTTGTATAATGATAAAAAATCCAACCCATTTTTACTATTCAAAATACTAAAAAAACCTCATCATTGTTAAATACTATCATATAAAAGGATTGATTTACATAAAAAGTAAATTGTATGATACATTACCTATTAAATTAAACATTAAATAAAAACTCCAAACCAACAAAAAAGTTACGTAATCCAATTTACTAAATTAAGTAGTTAATACTTCCAATCACATCAACATAAAACTTTTTTTGATAAAATATTTGCACCAATATTTATGTTAGAAAATAAATTTTATTAAGAAGAATCATATTTATTTATATAAATTCACAATTTTAAAATAAGTCCAACACAATATCATCATTTTAGACCAATCATATTTAAATTTTTTGGACGACTTGCTGCATTCACAACAAATAGCAGCAACATCAATTAAAACAGGTCCACATAGAGAGCAATCTCGGAACATAGTGATTTCGTCATTTTACACTTCTTTCTTTGGGTGCGGGCAACTTTCTTCTCAGACCACTGAGAACCATGAGAAAAAGCTTTTGAAGTTGGACTTGGGCGCTGCCAACACATTGGGATCATCCAAGAATGCTATTGAGAAGCCTCATCAAGTCAATGTCTATAATGATGGGGAGACAAGTCTCTGCCAGTTACCGATCTGAAAGTGCCATGGATCGATTTTCTCCAGTTGTTTCCTTGGATAACACCATGCTCCAGAGAGATGGAACAAATGGAACAAATGGAGATGTTATGATTAGTGGGTATGGGATAAATCCTTCTATAACGGATGAGCTTCCCTCAATGTCAGGACTTTCCTGTATTGAAATGGCATACAAAAATTAGCTGTGAATGCAAGAGGCACACATGGACGACCTGCGGTAGCGGATAGCTAGTGCCGAATGTTTCCTCCTCACAAATAATTTTGAGGAAGTTGGTGTACTGCCCCATAGCACCTTGTACAATTCTCTGAAGAATCTATTCGAAGACTTCTAACAGTCTGTAGTTGAGGATGTTGTTAGGGTTCTATGAATAATCCGTTCGAAAACTTCTAACAATTTCTAGCTAAATATTTTATTAGGATTCTATACAAAATAGATTACTATCGAAAGTTAAGTTATGTAGTTAGATTTCTTCTTAAGCGATTTTTCTTACTCCAGTTTTTTATGATTTCACCTTTATAAACATATGTCTAGATTTATTAAAAAAGTTATCTTGAAAATGTATTATATTTAGATCAAACTAAGTACAATAATTCAAAATTATTTCTTAGAGTAGTTCTTGATTACAATAGAGTAAATAAGCCACAATTAAACATAAAAGATTCTGTGAGTCTTAAAGAAACTTCATTCAATTTTTCCAAATTGCTTTGACTTAATCCAAATAGTTTATTTTTTTTATTTTTATTTTTATTTTAAGGAAAACTACAAAATATATAAAATTAATTCAAAGAATGTGAAATGAAGATTTTTGTTCTATTAAATTTACAATAATTTTGTAAATAATTATGATTTTTTTTTAATAATATAACTTTGTTATATATATATATACATATAACTAACTTTGTATTTGGATTAATGAAATTAGAAAATCTTTTAATAAATTTGACTCATCACATTAGGAATTCAAAAAAGAGTTTGCATCAAGAGGTTTGAAGTTTTTGTTCTAGTTGGGAAGATGAAACATCATTTTAGAAGACATGGGAATTAACAAGATTTAGCTTTTTCCTTGGACTTTTATTTAAATTGTTCTATTCTTTGAATTAAACGGTAAGGAAAATTGAAAAAAAAAAGTTAGATTGAAGAACCATTGATATGCAATATATCAATGGAAGTGTGCTAAGGAATTGAAAATATCTCCACAAAAAGACCTTTTCTTCTTTTATGTATCATTATTCTTATTCTCTTACTGCAGTTTGATATATGTGTAGGAATTTACAGGGTAAGTTCCTCAGACAGAACATCAAAGGACACCGCTCACAAACAGATCACAGATCAATACACCAGTATTTTTGACGTGGTTAAAACCCTCAAAGAGGGAAACAGTCCACGGCCTGAGCCAACGCGGCCACTTCAGGCAATATATTAGTAAAAGAATAAAAATTTACATAATCTTCTCTCATGAACGGGTTAACCTACAAATGACCCTCCATGCTCTTTAAATAGAGATCAAGGACCAATCGGGTGTTAAGCTACGGATCAAGTGTCGGTAATACCGAGGAGAGAATGAACCATCGGATCACTACATATCGTGACCGTCGGATTGTAAGTTACACAAGTACATAGTAAAGAAACACACTTTACCTAACTCTACACTAGACCAAGTTATACTTAACTATTTCCTATGTGTCGAAATATCCTAACATCCCCCCTTAAGAACAACTTGGGATAGGATTGAAGGATTTACAAATATGACACAATAGGAGAAGGAAGGAGGCACTAGAGCCTATCCCCCCTTAGTGACAACTTCCTGAACTCCAATCATAAATCGAAGTTTAGTAAAATTTGCCTCTGTGAGAGCCTTTGTAAAGATGTCTGCAACTTGATCATCTGTTGAACAATATTGCACTTCAAGAACATGGTCGTGAATGAGCTTTCCGATGAAGTGCATGTGCAGTTCAATGTGTTTTCTTCGCTAATGTTGGACTGGATCTTTGCATAGTTGAATGGCACTTTGATTATCACACCAAAGTGTAGTCGGATGCTGCTGCTGAAAGCCAAACTCTGACAGGATCTGACGAAGCCACAAGGCTTCCTTACTAGCTTCTATGGCACCATGACACTCTGCTTCTGCTGAAGAAAGAGAAATGACACCTTGTTTCTTGCAGGCCCATGTAATAGGTCCTGAACCAAGAGTGAACACATAACCTGCAGTAGACTTCCGATCATCAGGGTCACCAGCCCAATCGGAATCAGTGAAACCAACCAATAGAGGAGCTGCTTCGGCACTGTAATGAATCCCAAACTGAACTGTACCTCGAACATAACGAAGTATTCTTTTAGCTTCTTTCCAATGACTTTCATGTGGGTTTTGCGTAAAGCAAGCAACAAGGCCAACGGCAAAGGAAAGGTCAGGACGAGTATGGGTTAGATACAAAAGTTTTCCTACAAGTTGACAGTATAAGGTAGCATCAACTTCAGGAGAAGTACAAGTGACTGAAAGTTTGACTCCAGACTGAAAGGGAGAAGGGGCTGACTTACAGTCTTCCATGTGAAAATGGCATAGAATATCACAGGCATACTTGGACTGGGAAAGGGAAATACCTTCCTTGGATTGCAAGACTTGAAGACCAAGAAAATAATGTAAGTGTCCTAAGTCTGTCATTTCAAACTTCCTTTTAAGGCTAGACTTCACATGTTTTATAAGGTTGGGATCACTACTAGTCAGGATAAGATCATCAACATAAAGAACAAGAATGATAAGAGACTTTCCCACTTTCTTGGTGTAGACAGTATCGTCAGAATGACACCTAGAAAATCCAGATTCTAAAAGAAAGCTATCCATTTTGGCATACCAAGCTCGAGGAGCTTGCTTGAGAACATAAAGGGATTTCTTAAGCCGACATACAAGGCCGGAGTCTGTTTGTATAAAGCCAATAGGTTGTTCCATATAGATTTCTTCATGCAAGTCCCCATGCAAGAAGGTAGATTTAACATCCATCTAATGGAATTCCCATTTGAAAGAGGCAGCAAGGGAAAGAACAGGGCGGATGGAGTTCATTTTGGCAACAGGGGAGAAGGTTTCGGTATAGTCAATGCCTTCAACTTGTGAAAAACCCTTAGCAACAAGACGAGCTTTATGTTTATCAATGTTCCCATCTGGTCCATACTTGGTTCTGTAAACCCATTTGCATCTAACAAGTTTTCGTCCCTTTGGTAGAGGAACAAGAACCCATGTATCATTTGCTAATAATGAATGATATTCTTCATTCGTAGCTGCTTCCCAATCTAGATGGCCTGAAGCTTCTGCAAAGGTGTCAGGATCATAATTCGCTAAAGCTTGAGCCAGTAAAGAAGAGGCTCTATCGAACTGAGAACATGTACGTCACTGATCTGTAGGATCACCGGCAAGATCACCTACTACATCCCGAGTAGCACGAACCCATTTTGGAAGTTGAGAAGCTGAAGGAGGATCCTGAGAAGGTGGGAGAGGATTGTCATCCTCTCTTTCATCATCTGAAGAAGAAATATTTTCAAAAGTAGAAGAGATAGGAAGAGGTGGCACATCTGCCGAACTAGGCTCGTAGGACGATATATTTTCAACAAACTTTACATCTCTTCTAATGATAACATTTTTGGACTTAAGTGGAATAAGTCTATATCCTTTGAATATCCAACAAAAATACATTTTTCACTCTTAGGTTCTAAAGCTTTATGTTTCTCATCTGGAATATGGGCCCATGCTTCACTTCCAAAAACACGAAAGTGACTTACATCTGGTTTAATTGAGCTCCATGCTTCTTCTGGAGTGATATTATTTAAAACCTTAGTAGGGGTGCGATTTATTATGTAATTTGCACAGTTAATTGCTTCTACCCAAAAATTAAGACCAAGTCCTTTAGATTGAAGCATACAATTATCCCTTTCCTTTAAGGTGTGATTCTTTCTTTCAGCTACACCATTTTTTTGTGGAGTATATGGAACAATATGTTGCATTTGAATTCCATTCTCAGTGCAAAAGTTGATGAATTTGTTGTTAACATATTCTCTGCCATTATCAGATCTTAGCTTAAGAATTTGATGTCCAGATTGTTTTTCAACAAAGGCCTTAAAGGCCAAGAACATGTTAAATACTTCACTCTTGAGTTTTAAGAAGTAAACCCAAGTGCGTCTGGAGAAATCATCAATGAAAGTTAAGAAATAATTGTAGCCAGAGAATGAAACAACTGGAAGTGGACCACATAAATCACTATGCACAAGCTATAAAGGGGCTGAGGCGTGCCAAGAGGCATGTTTTTCAAAACTATCCCGATGATGTTTTCCGAGTACACATCCAGAACAAACACCATCTCTGCAAGATACCATTGGAAGACCTGTCACCATAGTTTCTTTACATAGATTCTGAAGGGAGCGATAGTTTAAGTGACCAAATCGCTCATGCCAAAGTTTGTTCACTTCATCATTATGAGCAACAAAACTGAGTGAAGATTTGATGACCCGAAGTTGTGAAACTTATACAACCTTGTAGAATCATCAGCAATGCCAGTAGCTAAAATCTTTCTAGGATCTCTTAGGTCCTTAATTACAACATCGTGAGGTGAAAATTCAACGATTTTACCTTCACCTGAATGAGTTATCTGATATACAGATAGAAGGTTGTAGGATAAGGTTGGAACACATAATACATCATTAAATTGACCATTGTCTATATGAACAGTTCCAGTCCCTACAACACTAAGAGATCTATCATCACCAACATATATATTTTTTGTGTTACAATCATTTAAAGAAGAAAACATGGCTTTGTTTTTGGCCATGTGATAAGAAGCTCAAGAATCAATGAGCCACTCATGAGAATAAGAAGAAGAAGATACATTTAGTGCATAGCCAGACCGAGATGCTTGACAACCACATGCAGAAAGTGCTATTCCTGAAGATGAAGTTGAAGTTCAAGAGTGCTCCAAATGGATGTTATGCTTCTTCATTGCTGCTTCCAAGGCTTCCATCTTCTTAAAGCATTTGGATTCTAAGTGGCCATCTCGACTACAAAATTTGCAATGTCTATCAGTCTTCTTCCCTTTGTTTTTATTTGTCTTATCATTTTGTTGAAATGATTTTTTATTTTGAGGCTGAAATTGCTTAAGACCCTTGTTTGGTTTAGGACCATTCCTTTTAGGATAAAAATTCTTAGGATTCTTTGAATTTGGTTGTTGTTGGGTGGCTAACGCTTTCTTAGAAGAGTTTCCAAGATTAAGAAGACCAAGGTGTAAGAGTTTTTCTTGTTCTCTTATTAAAGAATCACAAAAGGAATCAAAGGAAGGGGACTTGTAGGCTTATCCTTAAGAAATGAAGGCTTCTCTTGTAGAATGGAAGGTGGAAACAAACATAGAGTAGGCTGGTCCCAACTTAGTAAGAATGGAATAGATAAGGTTACTATCTTCTTTCTTAACGTTAACACCTTCCAAAAGAAGTCTAAGGGTCTTGAACTTGGACAAAAAATATTCAATGCAAGAAAAATGATTGGGGTTCAACGTAAGCAACTCATTTTCGAGTTGATGGGCTTTAAGTTCATTTTTAATTCCAAAAACTTTAGTAATCTGTTTCATTCTTTCATCAGGAGTATCAAGTTCTGCAATATGGAATCTAAGATCTAGAGAAATAGACATCCCTATCAACCATCGTGCTTGATCTTGCCTATTTTCCTATTTAGCTACCTTATCTTCATCTTTCGGTTTGGTTTCTTGGCCTGAGGCTATTCTGTAGAGACCTTTACTTCTAAGTAAATCTACAATGTAAGACCACCATTGGAAGTAGTTGGTGTTGTCAAGAATAACTTGGCATGGACTTTCCATTTTAACAGAAACTGAATCTATAAATGCTGAAACTAAGTGTTCCAATGGAAAGATCTTGAAAAATTAGGCTGGTTCAAAAAAAATGGCTCTGAAAACGGCTTCTAGATGAAGAAGTTATGGCTTTTTGAAGAAAATTTGATGAAGATGCCGACGAAGTGCAGGAATGTGCGGAAATGAATGATAATGTTAAAAAAAATCCACCCCCTTTCCAAACTTAATGTAATTAGCTCAACAAAAAGAAGACTTGAACTCAAGACCTCTACTCTCATAAAGTAGCTTTAGACCAAGTGAGCTAAACTAAAAGTTTAGTAATTTTTGGAAAAGAGGAAGGGGTTTTTTTTTTTTTAGTCGTTGAAGCTTTGGGCTGCGTGCTTACTTGAGAAAGCTCTTTTTCCCTACAAAACAAAAAACACAAAATCCAACACGAACATACAAAAAAAAACGAACATTATGGCTCGAAGTTAGCTTTTAGCTGGAAACTAAATATTTTCCACAATGTTTCTGATTTTCCGAGATCACACTAAGGCGCAGCAGAAAAGAGCATACGCATGAGAAAAATCCTTCCTTTCTGTTTTTGATTTGCCTAGATCGCACAGAGTCGTGGGGCAAAGAGCATACGTAGAAATGAAAGGTATAGATCCGGTAATAAAAAAACAAAAGGCTAAATAAACCGAAATCGAAATAAACAGAGAGAAAATCATTGTAAACTGCAAATAAACACTGTATACCTCCAGATCTTAAAAATGACATAGCTAGGGCTACCAGAAACCTTTTCGTGTGAAACGAAAGGGGTTCCTCATTGGAACAGATGCTCCTAACACAATAGAGCAGTCCTCTTGGCCCGAAAGTAGTCAGAAACAGTAGATCTAGGAAACGACAGTGGGATGCAGTTCTACCGACTTCAGATTTGGATCACAAACAGACGCGGCCCTCAAATAACTCTGATACCATGTAGGAATTTACAGGGTAAGTTCCTCAGACAGAACACCAAAGGACACTACTCACAAACAGATCACAGATCAATACACCAGTATTTTTGACGTGGTTAAAACCCTCAAAGAGGGAAACAGTCCACGGCTCGAGCCAACACGACCACTTCAGGCAATATATCAATAAAAGAATGAAAATTTACATAAGCTTCTCTCATGAACGGGTTAACCTACAAATGACCCTCCATGCTCTTTAAATAGAGATCATGGACCAATCGGGTGTTAAGCCACAGATCAAGTGTCAGTAATACCGAGGATAGAATGAACCATCGGATCACTACATATCGTGACCGTCGGATTGTAAGTTACAAAAGTACATAATAAAGAAACACACTTTACCTAACTCTACACTAGACCACGTTATACTTAACTATTTCCTATGTGTCAAAATATCCTAACAATATGTGATACTCACTTCATGAATTGTGGAGCTTTGGTTGTTTTAAAACTTAATTCACGGATATCATTTACTAAAAGAGTGTTTCATCATGTACCACATTCTTCTTGACATGCACAAATCATAAATGGAAGTTAATCGAATATGCAAGTGGTTCATGGGAAAACGACAATCAATCCATATTAAGCCAAGATTACATAAATTATAACCTTACTAATGAATCGTAAGTGAACCTCTAGGAGCACACCAGACTCATAATTATATAGCTAAAATTTCATTAAGTGTAGAAGGTCTAGAAGGGTTATATGTGAGTCTTGAGGTCATAATGTTCAGAGATGGAAAACGTGTGGGCATGAATACTCTTCAAGATTCTAAATTCAAAGAACTCGGTTTGAAACCATTATTATGTGCGAGAACCTTCTATGTGGAGTTTGAAGTGTGGAATGCGGAGAATTTATGTACTGGAAGAGTTTGTGTAGAATGTAGAGACAATTTTTAAAAGAAAAATATTTGCATAACATAGATTTCCACATAAGTTATAAATATAGCTATTTTTTTATAAAAGCATGAAAATTCAATTGATACAACGGAACTATAACACATGGTGGATTATGGAAAGAGGAGGGAAAATAAAATGAAAAGGGATGTTTGTTAAGGCTAAACCGAGAAATAGAAAGGCGGTCCATGTAAACGCATCAACAAAAAGGAGACATAGTTTATAAGTAAAAAGGAAAACATATGCCATTTCTAAAAGAAAAGATGAATTGAATTGACTGGTAAAACTATAAAATTGAGGAAGGAATTGCAAATGGGGCATTCATATAAAGTCACTGAGCATTGGTGTTTGAGGAAGAGGTTGGAAGTGTCGAAGGAATGAATTATGATAATGGAATTTGATTTGGCAATTGTTTTTTACACCATCATAAAAAACACACTAAAGAATTATGTTTACTTAGGCACATCGATGTGGTCTTTTATATTTAACCTACCATGTGCTAAACATAGAGACACTTTATGTTGTTCATTGTAATACAACACTAGTGACCTATTTGCTTTATGAATATAAAAATGTTTTATCTTTCAAGTGAACATGAAATTGGCAATGAGTTGATATCTTATATGCATAAGTGCATGCATTTATTTAAGAACACTCGTAAAGTTTTATGGTTTTTAAAATCCCATGTATACTTCTCATGTACACAAATGCTCTTTGTTGCATTGTTATGATTTTTATGTTTTTCAAATAAAAAGTGACGTTATAGTTTTTAATAATAAAAAAGGTGATTGGTGCAAGATAGAGAGGCCTGCAAAATGGGGCATTGTATTTAAGAAAAGATGGTTGAGGGAAAGGAGTATCTATAACAATAGGGAAAGGACTAGAAGGGTCAGTGCCCTAAGCCATAGAACATAAGGAATCAATGGTATTGGAAATAGTAAACGAGGGAAGAGGAGGAGGCTTACTCGAATTTGACGCTTCTTCCATATGAGAGGGCTCACCTACCACCAAAACAAGCATTCCATCCTCACGAGTGTCCTCTTCTAGACTAAGGTATGCCACCCCGTTCACCAAATCGATGGATATTTTTGCTTGCTACGAAAACATATCATTTTCAACATCAAAATGAAGAAAGCCTTTCTCACTTTCTTACATTTATTCATCTTGGAATCCTACAAGCTCTGCCATTACATATGCTATTGCTTGAACTTTTACCACGCTTCTAGAATTATTTTAATGCTTAGCTCATAACTTTTTCTACGCAAGGAGAAACAATAAGAATAAATGGAAACTTCAATTCAATGCCATTAAAGTTTTGATAAAAAAATTTAACATAATTATTTAATGGCCTTCACTAAATCTAATGTAACCATCAACTTTAATACCTAACTAGCAATAATTTACAATAAATTATTTTTCTATAATTATGTAAATGTACTAATTTGTATAATGATAAAAAATCCAACCCATTTTTTCTATTCAAAATACTAAAAAAAACTTATCATTGTTAAATACAATCATATAAAAAGATTGATTTACATTTAAAGTAAATTGTATGATACATTACCTATTAACTTAAAAATTAAATAAAAACTCCAAACAAGTTATGTCATCCTGTTACTAAACCAATGTTAGATGGTTATTATTCTCAATCACATCAATGTAAGACTTCAAATAATTAAAAAAACATTACGTAATCCATTTACTAAATTAAGTAGTTAATACTTCTAATCACATCAACATAAAACTGTAAGACTTCAAATAATTAAAAAAACATTACGTAATCCATTTACTAAATTAAGTAGTTAATACTTCTAATCACATCATCATAAAACTTTAAGTAATTATAAAGCAATTTTTCATAGTTTAGAATTTGATAAAAATATTTGCACCAATATTTGTATTAGAAAATAAAATTTATTAAGAAAAATCATATTTATTTATATAAATTCATAATTTTAAAATAAATATAAAAAATCATTATTTTGAAATGAGTCCAAAACAATATCATTAATTTAAGCCAATCATATTTAAAAATTTTGGATGACTTGCTGCATTCACAACAAATAGTAGCAACATCAATTAAAATAGGTCCACATAGAGAGCAATCTCGGAAGATAGTGATTTCTTCATTCTACACTTCTTTCTTTGGGTGCGAACAGTTTTCTTCTCAGACCATTGAGAACCATGAGCAAAAGCTTTTGAAGCTGGATTTCGGTGCTGCCAACACGTTGGGATCATCCACAAATGTTGTTGAGAAGTGTCATCAAGTCAATGTCTATAATGATTGGGAGAGAACATAGGATTGTTCCATAAGGAATCCATCTGCCAGTTACCGATCTGAAAGTGCCATGGATCGATTTTCTCCAGTTGTTTCCTTGGATAACACCATGTTCACAGAGAAATGGAGAGATGGAACAAATGGAGATGTTATGATGAGTGGGTATTGGATAAATCCTTCTATAGCGAATGAGCTTCCCTCAATGTTAGGACTTTCCAATATTGAAATGGCGTACAAAAATTCATTGTGAATGCAAGAGGCAGACATGGGCGACCAACAGTAGCAAATGGCTAGTGCCCAGTGTTACCTCCTTACAAATAATATTGAGGAAGTTGGTGTACTACCCCAGAGAACCCTTGATGCAGGAGCATCCTGCTCAGAAAGTCATTGTATATTTGGTTAACTTAGGGGGTGTGATGTTTGATTTGAAATTTAATTTATTAATAGGAAATTTGTATATTTTTAATAAATTGAGTAAGAAAATGTATGTGAGGTTTTCAATGTAAATATTCTCAGCTAATATGAGAATATGAGAGATGTTTGACTTGTGAAGATCTCATAGAGATCTTAGGGATTAGGAGATCCTAGAATAGGGAATTAGTTGAGTTAAAAGTGGAATTAGAGGATTTTCAGGATATGGTTGAGTAGATTGTGGATCTAAACCAAAAATGGTTGCAGAATCCTTTTGTGTACGTTGGTAAGACTTGAAGGCAAGAGAGAGTGTGTGTGAGAGTGATGTGATGTATGGAAGGCCATTTTAAAGTTGAAAATCAGGCCAAGTATTATATTTGAAACTGATTAATGAAATATATTTTATGTTCTTTTGGGAACTGTGTGAATATCTTTGTCCATATATATAAATGAAGAATATTAATAAATATTAGAGTTGTTATGGTCGATATTTATGTTGGTAGCTGATTTCACTTTGAAGCACTCATAAGGATATTATTCTAGCATAGCGGAAGGGTGGAAAACCCGCTCAATCATTTTTTAGACCTGATTGAAATCTGTAGTAAGAGAATTTTGGGTTTGCAGGTCTATCTCTTCAATTTCCAAGGCCGAGTACAATACTTTTTGGAAGAACCAATTGCTAGGTTGGAGAGTCTAATTTCTTGATATCTTTAGATTTGTTTAAGACCGATACTCTGTTTCCGAGCGAGACTTGTTCTCAGACGATAAGAGGGTTGAGACTTTAATTGGAGTAGCACAAATACAAAGAGGTTGAGATGTAATTTAGAAGTCATTTATATATGCCTGGAGCCGTAATTGAGGCTTTGTGACAACATCAAAAATGAAGTACAAATATTGAGCAACTTCTGTAGTTAAGAGGTGTGGTGGAACAGAGTACTGAATGCACCGAATTGGTGGTTTTTCTTGGAGAGGGTTGCTAGGCGAGACACATTCATTCTGCGTGTTTTAATCACTATGTGGCAAGTTGTGATATGTGGGTCTTATCGAAGGATAGGAGCATGATTCAATGATCATCATAAGCGATCAGATTTGAAACATGGCGAAGGGACTCAGTTTCTTTTTGAACCAAGATCCTATGACTAAGAGAATCAGTGACTAAAAGAATTTATCCTCGGTTCAATCATCATTCATCATGCCCTCAACACCCGAGGCGAAAAACCAGAGAAATTGAATTTTTGGAAGTTGTGCTACGCTTTACTTAGAACTGCTTTCATGCCTTCACAACCTCCAGATTGACTACAAGTATATGGATTCAAGACTGTTGTTTGTTGCATTATCTCATGCTTGGCTTGAAAAAAGGGAATGTGCATTGCGAAGGCGTTGATTTTTAAAGAGGAGTTCGAACAGGTGGTGTGGGAGATTGGACATCATATGATTGCTAATGAGGAGGGGCAATTCCTCCATGGAACTGTGCTAAGAAATTGGGGTTTGTTAAGGTCATCGGTTCTGAATAGGTACCAGATCCTCTCTGTGTGTTTTAGTTTTGATCCAGATTTACATCATTCTGGTATCAGAGCCGAAAGCTTTCTCGATATTAAATTGCTGGAGAAAAAGAAACCTTGTTCTATTTGAAAGAAGTGCTCCTACTGCCACCATTTGGGATTTCACCATCGTTAAAAATGACATCCATTTGAATCCAACTACCGAAAATGGAGCATGGAGTTGACATGGTTCAAGCATAGAGAGAATGGAAGTAGAAAATATTCTTGCGCATAGTGAAGAAGAGACTTATTATGCGTGAAGCTTGTAAGGCTACAAGGCTTGATCTTGCGCATATTTAGCATGAAGAACTATAATGCATAAAACCTTGTTGTAAGTAAATTATTTCTAACATGTGAATTGTTGAGGCCACGATTGGGATTAATCAAGAATGGTTCGAAAGCGACTATTTTTGGGGTGACATTGGTCAAGTAGACAATACCTGTGTTCATTGGGGAAATTTTTCAAGGGGAATTCAGCTTCAGAGTGAGAGAAACATGGATCACAACATGCAATATTCCCTTGGAAGATATCACTACATAAGGAGAGGCATTGGGCGTAGTAGTCTATCTGGTTTATCCTGCTAGTAACATATTAAAGGTGATAGCGCGGAGGCAGGTTAACAAAGGGAAAGATTACACGAAGATGACCAACAAACCAGATTCAAATATGGAAGGAATTGAGAGGCAAAGTGTCACATTCCTTGAATTTGTATAAATATTGGAAATTGCTGGTCACTGAACAAATTTGGCTTGATAAGTAATATTATGGTCGAAATAACAAAGGGGGGTATGCAGTAGGAAAATAGGATTATAAGGAACATTCAAATAATAATTGTGATGTATAGGTGAAAAAAAACGGTAATAGTCATGTGTGCAATTGAGGTTGAGGTAACAACAATTAGTGAGGTATCTCTGCAAAGGAAGCTAGAAAGAGTTCCCAAGCGGAAGAAGAGTGTGGCCAGAACCTAGTATTTTAGCTGAGGTTGAAATACAAGAGGACATTTAAATGTCCTCAAGAGAGGATGAGTTGAGGATATAAGCCCAGAAGGAGCAGGAAGGAGTGCTCAGGAGATTCTTGACAGAGGACTAGTGCTGGCCAAAATATCAAGCACAGGGTAGAGCTTGGTGAGGTAAGTTGTAGCAGGGAGAACTTGTTACAGTAGAGGCTTAGTGCAGCTCATAGTGAGTGTGAGAAGCTCATAGAGATGGAGAAGAAGATGACTACTGATATTAATAGCAAAGGTTCAGGGAGAAGCCACAAAGTGAAGAAAGAAGATGCCAAGGCAAATGGCATATGGAAGCAGTTGAATGATGAAGAATATGAGAGGGAGAAGGCTGAGATAGTAGTCCATCTTGAAGTATTGATGGAGTTGTTACAGAGAAATAAGGAAGACCAGAGATGTGGTTTTCTTGTGAGAAGAAAGATGAGGTGGCATAGGCTACAGAAGAAGAAAGAGAAAATGATGAAGGCTCAAGGAGAGGATGAGGTACTCAAGGCAAGTAGGTATCAGGATGAAGGTTTGATGGATGAAACATTAAGTGAGGCCAAGGGGTCTCATGATTTGAAATCTGATATCTTGTATATGTTTGCAGGTGAAACATGTGAGGAAGGACAATTTTCTGATATTGTCACCTAGGAGAAAGAAGGTAGACAGAATCTAAATTCTATTTTGAAAGAAGATGGGACCGTTAAGTCTCATATAAATGCTCATACACAGTTGAAGAAAAAGGTGTTGTTTTCTAGCATGTTGCAAGGACTGAAAGTAGAGGAAGTTTGGCTCATGATGATGGCCAAAAGAAAGAAGAAGCAAAGGATATCAATTTGTGATCCTTGAGGAAGTTGAAATGAAGACCATTGAATATTTTCTGAGTCATGTAGAATATTTGGAAAAGAAAAGGGATTTGATGAATGAATCATCAAATAATACCATTGGGTTTTGTGGTTTTAAAACTGACAATTTGTGTGTAATTGCAGGTTTTGCAGGGGACAGACAGTCTTTTGGAACTATCTTGAATGAGGTTGAAAGTTTCCAAGCAAAGTATGATGATGAATGGTTTTCGGAAGAAGACAAGGTTGAATTGTTGTAGTAGAAGGAGTTTATAGATTCCTTACTTAATGAAGGAAGTATCTCCAATGGAGATGATACAATTATTTCTCATATGATGGAACATGTTATTGGTAAGGATAGGGAGAAGTTGGCTTTCTTAGGTGGCCACAAGGAGACTATTGGATAGAGATCTAGAGCTGTCACATAGATGGAGGATCATAATTCTAGAATTCTGATAAAGAATGAAGCAACATCATTAAGAGATTGGATTTTTGGCGAAAAAGAAGAAAGCAATGAGGATGAAGGTGAGTGTTGGGCATGGAATCCCCCCACAACATGTTTTGGGGCTTAAAGCCCAAGTTTTGGTCAAAGGTTTTGTAAGACCCCATGAATTGTGGCCACGGAGCGCGAAGTATAGGTTAAGTCATAGGGTTGTCCGCCCTAAAGTAATGTAATGTAATGTAAAGTCATGTCAGCCTAGCTATGGTCCGCGGACCATGGGATTGTATAAATAGATCGAGGCTCTAAGTTGTAAAGATGGCGAAGGAATAAGAGAGAAGAATACGAATGGTTCAAGCTTTGAGTAGGAGTCTAAGTGTATTGGGTCATAGTAGTAGGAAGAGGCTTTTCAGCTGAGTGCAAAGAGGCCTAGTAGAGTCCACAACTAAGTGCACGGACCCCTACAGCTGAGTGCATAAGGCGGTGTCGAGTCTATAATCAGGATTGAATATTAATAAAGAGAAGTTGATTCTTATTTCTGTGTATCTGTTGTGCATTGCCTTCTTTACGTTTATACCGTTTTATTTATCAAGTGCACCGATATGATTGTTGAATATGTTGTAATAATCATTAGTCTTACATAACCAAGTTAAGTAATCGGGTAGTAATAGATTAAATAGCAAGGAACTTGGGTACTATACCGTTTGCGCCCTGAATAGGGCTGCGCGGAAACAACATCGCAGGTTGTGAAGGGATAGCAAGTGCGCGCAGCGACGAGTCAGACTGCGGACCTCCAGAAGCTCATCAGACATCCCCAGGGTGCGAAAACCTAGTTCTAGCACCCTCCCATACTACTTCGAGTGAGACCTCAGTCTGCGCTTCGTGGACTGTTGCCAAAAGGGCCACTAGTACCGGGATTTGCTTAGCTAAAACAACTCTGAACCTGGGTCAGGCCCATACAAGCCAACAAATAGTTCTGTTACTGATAACAGGATCTGCATAAAGGATGTCTGATGTTGTGCCACTGGAATCCAACGAAGAAAGAAATTGAAGAGTGGTAGGATGAGAAGATTCACAAGTTCGTTGTGCATGAAAATGGAAATCCGCGAGTATCTAAGGAACAATGGTTGGAGCGCTACTTGTATACGAAAATCTATGAAAGTTTCTTTGCATCCTTTCCTTCTGAGTTGTATGAGTGGATCGGGAAGTTAGCAGACAGTCAGGGAAGGTGTAGGCTCCACAAACCAGTAGTGTGGACTCCGGAATTAGTGCGCAGACTAGAAGCATCAAGAGATAAGATAGCGCGAGTTGTGGACCATTAGCTGGATAAAATAATAGGGGGATTTATCACTGAGTTCACAGTAGACACGACCATCAGCTGCAGTGAGGTGGAGCGACGTTTTTTCAAGGGACTGCAACGTAAGTATATTAAATCTTTGAACACTTGGATTAAGATGCTATTGTGTGAAAAGCGGGTTCTGCGAATAAATTGATGTTTGGGACTACGAGAAGCGGGAAGATCTACAGAAGCGGTAGTATTGAAGAGTTGGAAAGAAGTCCCTTAATTTCACCCTCGCAGGAAAGCAAGGAAGAGCTCGTGAAAGTTTCCCCAAGAAGCACGGTTAGTCTGATAAGGCAGCGCATTCCGCGTTTACCACCTCCACCCACACTGCCACCCGTCTCACCCTCCTCACCTCCATCTCCACCCACCCCACTTCCGCCACCACCATAGTTCAGTATGGCGAGTGCAATCAAACTACTGGTGTTCAGAGGAGTAGGGAATGTAGATCTGGACCAATTTTGGTTCGTGGTAAGATCAGTGTGGGAAGCACAAGGCGTCGTGGATGAAAATATTAAAAAGGCTACACTGGTGAGCGCACTGTAGGATCGCACATTAATGTGGTATATCAAGCATTCTAATGACCACCCGAACGCAGGAATCACAGAGATCCAGGCCACGCTGAATAGGGAATTTAGCAGGCCAAAATCAGAAGCACAATCAATCATCAAGTTTAAGGAGATCGCGATGCTCCAAGGCGATACCCCCTGGATCTGGACCAAAGCTGAAGAGTATGATCCATGAAGCCAATATGACGTTAACAGATGCACAGCATCACACATGATTTGTGGCCTCACTTACGTGACACTTAAGAATGACGCTGTCACAGTAGAAACTTTCCACCAAAGCCGAAGTATTGGAGAGGGAAATGAGATTACATGAGACCCCTATACAAGACCCTGGGTTGGGAGTCCAACAAATCCACAGGCAATTGCAGAATCTGTGTCTGGAAATGCAAATTTTGAAACAAGACAGGACACCTTGGTCGGAGGTGCGCGAGGAAGTATGGTGCATAAAATGAAAAGGCCAAGGGCACAACAAGGACCACTGTCTAGTGTTTGCGAACTACTTGGAAGGAGGAGGGTCGATGGCATTAAGACCTAAGGCACAGGTAGGGCCAAGCGGGCGTTTGCACTATGGTGCACGATCTGTCAGATAAGCAGAAAACACACCATGGACAATTGTCATCTGTTGCAGAATTATACGCAGACGTCCCAACAGTTGTTTTGTATTTTTTGGGAGTCGGTAGGCCATGATGAACGCACCTACCGAAGCTATGAATTAATGATGGATTAGACTCCTGCCTACAGGGTACAGACCGAAACGCGAGCCCTCGACCCAAATGAAGGGATGGCGCGCGCTGGGTTTCAGGGGCGCGGTCGAGGTCAAGGCGGAATGGGATCAGGAAGGAGTCACAGACAACTAATTTGTTACAATTGCGGAGGGCAAGGGCACTATGCCCGCGATTGTACAAACCCGACAAGGATATCATGTAGGTACTGTACTCAGTTTGATCATGAGGTAGAAGACTGCCCTTCATTGATAGCGAGGATGCGTGAAAAGGTGGCACTCTAGCCCCCTTCGACTTAGAATTTACAAATGATGAGGTCTGAGCCGAGCGAAGAAGACCCGAATGTAAACATGATCCTCAGAAGTGGTATGACCATGGGAGAAGGTAAAGGAAGCAGCTAGAAGAAAGTGCGTGGGTTTGCAAGGCTCCTACAAAGGAACCTGAATTTGATTTAGAATGCATGAAGGAGACATTCATGGAAGCTAAGAAGAGCTTCACGGAGGCCTTCACTTCAGGTAGTAAGGATCAACTAGAACCATGAATGGATCCTTCAATGCTCACTACCTTTCTGGATATATGCATGAAACTGTTGCACGATAGCAAGGCAATCAAAGGACTACAGGAACTTATCACTAGGTTCACAGAGTCAGGAGAACCGCGCGTGGTCCGGAAATTGGGAAAGCATGCATTGTGCACAAGAAGAGAAATGAGGTTGACTGTGCAAATAGGTGAGTATGAAATGGATCAGGTAATCCTGGATTTCGGTTCGGATGCGAATGTACTACCAAAGAAAACATGGGAACGCATGGGCAGACCGACGCTACAGTGGTCTCCTATTCAGTTGCGAATGGTGAACCAACAGAAGATTTTTCCCATGGGAAGATTGCAAGGGGTAACAGTCGATATTGAAGGTGCGAGCGCGTAGGCGGATTTTGAAGTGATAGATATTGTCGATGACAACAATCCCTATCCCACGCTACTGGGACTGGGCTACCGATATGAATGGAGTCATAAATCTGAAGAAGCGCAAAATGATCTTTGAGAAAAAGTCACTACGTGTAGTAGTATCGCTAGATCCAACTAAAGGAGTGTGATATACTGAACCAGTGCGCGACGACGATAGTGATGATGATCTCGACTGTATTTACAAGATCACTTTGTGAGAAGAGGATTGGGTGAATCCGACTGCAGATGGAAGGATCTTGTGGGAGCGCGAAATCTCTTGCACTTCAGATTCAGACGAAGAGATAGAGTGATGGCAGAATCGACTGCACGAAGTAACAACGCTGAATTGCAACATGATGATTAGATCATTGCGTTGCGTGACAACAGAGGCAAGGGAGCTACTGACATATGATGGATTAATAGCGGTGGATGAATTTTTGAGCAAATTTGAAAGTGTAGTACTAGAACAGTAGCAGTTCGATGCGCTGAAGTGGGCACTGCGCGCAACACCCGCACGATGGTGGGGTACACATCAAGGAAATTTTGAGGACTGGCGCGGATGCAGAAGGATGATGCACCTATGTTTTGGAAAACCCCAGCTCTGAACGAAAGCCAATCAGCAGGGGTGGAACAACTTGCACGCCCACCTTTCCTGATGGGTACAGACATATGCTATATAGTCCACACAAGCGCACACCACCCTAGAATAGAGAATCAGAACAAACCACAATAGCAGGAAAGGCGATGCATGCTACCAAGTCTCCATGGCGAAGCCTTCGATAGGATGTGCGAAGTACTGAACAAGGTTCACCAGGCAAGATGAAATGATTGGGACCTATGTGTACCGGCGGTTCGATGGGCCTATAGGACCATGTGCAAAACCCTGAACGCGGAGACGATTCCAAAGGTACAGAACAAAGTGGAAACCATAATTAATGAAGAAAATACAAAAAGGGATCCGCATGGACTAGACCCCGCAGTGGTGATAGTGCGCGATGACCAAGAGGAAGAAATCACACATCTACGCGAGGTCGAACATATAAGGATTCAGGAAGCCATCCGGCAAGGGAACCTTAGACTTTGAAAACTCAAAAAGGATCGGGTACGATTGAGGAAGAAAAGCATTTTGATGGACGCTGAAATCAAGAGGCTAGAAGACGAGATCACGAAAGCATGTCTCATCTATAACTAAGGATGAAAAAGCAAGATACGGATGATCATACCACTGCATTAGAATATTGATGCCAAAATTTTATGACTCTGCTACCATGGCTACGACCGCACCGCACCAAATGAAGTAACCAAGGGAGTGCATTACATACAGTAGAACGTGCAGCGCCGATGGTCGCGCAGGTAATTGAGGAGGTTCTGTGAACTATACTGGAAGGCGAGTTGAAGTCTCGCACAGGTGGTGTGACCACCTGACTAGCCATAGGGAGCATAGTCTTAGCGCTCTAGGCAGTTGAAAGATAGCGCGGGACTATAAAAGAGTATATTTGGGAGGTTCATGATGAGGCAGGAGTGTGCAGAATCAGCATGGCACAAAGTTCGCGCGCACAGGGGGCTGCGCTGCTGCGTGGGTAGGCTGGGAAGTAACTGTTGGTGTCACTGTTCATGACGAGATGTCCAATTTAAGGGGAAAGGGAGCGGGTGACAGGCATTTAAGACACGAATTAAGGGCAAGATTTGGGGCAATTTTCCACAAAGAAATCATTCATGGCTTAGAATTGGGGGGAATGGTCGAATTCGAATTCAAAAGGTGCTATAAAACTCCAGGGGCTAAACACGAGACAACACTTGTTCATTTGAGATTTGAGTAGTTCATTAGAGCACAGAGTGTTGACCACCAAGCAATATTTGAGTCCCGAAGTTTGCGAACAACCACAGATAGCTAAAACAGGATGACGACTACCAGGAGAGGTTTGGGCTTGGTAGAAGGAACCACCAACGAGGCTATGTAGAACCCCACGACACGTGATGTTCCTGGAGACACTGGGGTCGTGACGGAAATCCCGAAATCACCCTGGACGCCGAGGCCCAAGAAGGATAAGCAGGTAACGGGACCAGTTCGCATGTCCCTGAGGAATCCGCGGTTCGGGAAGAAAAGGGCAAGGCTATCACCATTGAGACAGATGATGAGGAGGAGGACCTATAGGCTCTCGTTTATGAGATAGAGGTAGTAGAAGACATGGAAGAGGACATCTAGCTGGTGTGTGTTGCTAACTAAATTTCCGGAGTATGTCCCTTTGCAAGGGAAAGCTAAGATACCCAAGGACTTGGATGCCACTAAGAGCGCACTCCAGACCCCGCTCCTCCCCGATGGAATTGTGTTTGAGGGCTCGCACCTGGGTCGCGTACCCATAATTAAGTTTGAAGATTGGGACCTTGCAGAGAGTGTGAAGTTCCCACGCTTGGAGACGGAGAGCCTTATGAAGCAGAGCACGGAGGGGTCAGTCACAACACTAGAGCCGCGGAAATGGCTGCGTGGTGTGGAGAAGGAAGGATTACATCATCTGCTCTGGATTCCACACTTTCACCACACGCCTATCACTGTTTTCATCATTAGGCAGCTACTTTTCCTAGTGCACGATGGGTACCTATGGCTGGAGGAGCATATTCCCATCACAATAGATCTCATCCATAGGATTTCCCAACTCCCTTGTAAGGGAAAGGACCCTACGACGATAATAGGAAAGAGCAGAGATTTGGCGCTCGCAGAGGCCATGAAGAAAAATACAAACTGGAGAAGAAAAAGAGGGGTTACGCAATCAACAACATTAAAGATAAATGGGTGCATGTAGCCACCCAGCTCCTGGCCGGGAAGGTAATGAGAAAATGTCGCGGAGATGAGGTACCAATGCCGGTAGTTGCGCTGGCAGAACAATGCGTGGAGGGGGTCCAATTCAATTAGGCTGAGTTCCTCTACGAGGAGTTCCTGACTAACTGCAAGGAAGCCCAAGAGCAGGGCAAGACCTTCCACTACGCATGGTTGCTCTTGTCTATTTTACTAGTAACAAGGGAACTGCCTGAGGACAGTCAGTTCCCTAGTATTGAACAGGACTTACTAGAGACTGCAAAGTACACGTCGCTCTAGGCCACAAAGGAAACCAAGCGGATTCGTGAGACCAAGATCTTCTGGGTACTTATGGAGGTGAGCATCCGGATGTGGATCAACAGATAGCCGTGCCTATCCCTCACAGTGTACAACAGTCTGCGAAGCTTTGCAGACTTCAAGGCGGACATGCATAATGTGTACATCAAGGTGGGTAAGGACCTGGAAAAACAATAGACAAAGCTCCCTTTCATCACTATTGATGATGCGAACTTGTTAGTGCTAGAATCATGGCCCCCTGAGTGGCACGCCCCGGATCTGGTGGAGATGGATAGAACAACAACATAGAAGCAGAAGGATGCAACCAAGTTGCGTGTCATGAAGTTGGCCCAATAGAGGCGCAATTAACAAGTGGCCGTGGAGGCAAGGGCTATTCGCGAGGCAACAAGGGTAGCTGCGGAGCAAGCAAAGGCCACTGAAGAAGTAGCAGTAGTGCAGGCAATAGGGCCACCACAATGCAGGACGAGGAGGGCCAGAACTTGTCTATAGGATAGGGAGCAGAGGACACAAAACAAGGCGTGGACCTGGGCACAATGTCCACCGAGCTAAAAAGGTTGTGCGTCATGGAGAGATCGGGTCCACGTAAAAAGGTCAAGGCATCGAAATTGGCCATCTAACTGATTACATTAATAGAAGGCGACCTCTATGACATCGGCGACACGGTTCGGGAGGTCACCAAGGAAGCGCTCCAGGAAGCCATGTCGGAGCAGCAGATTATGTTGGGGGCCCTAAGGGCGCAGTTGCAGGAACTACAGGTGCGACCCCCACAGGAAGGAACCGTAGCCACCTATGTCATAGCAGGCACATCAACAACAGAGTAGCTGCTATGCGCAAAGATGGCCAATACCGTAGTGCTACTGGAAGGAGCACTAACAACATAGAAAGAGGATGACAGAACTGCGGTGGGCAGGATCAAGGGACTTTGCCTGAATTTGGTGGCCCTTCCGCGAGACACATTGTATCAACTACAGGATGGCATCACAGCAGAGCTCCGTGCCAGGGAGGGCCGCGTGATCCAGGTAATGAGTGAGCAGAAGATCAACATCGAACAGCTCAGCCTGCAGTGTGACGAACTAGTGTCACAGAACCAGCAGATCATGCAAATAGTTGATGAAGCATGTCGACGAGTTCCAGATTTGTCCATCGCCGTAGACCTACCAAAAGAGATGCGGATCCATTGTCTGGCAACTGGATTCTGAAGCGTGCTCGAGGAAACAACGTGAGTGAAACTGGAGCTGAACCTCCAGATTTCCAAGCTGTGGCTGAAGGCGTAGCCTTCCACTCCTCCGGAAGTTAGAAAACAACGTGTTAGCGCAATTCAAACACAACTAGAAGAAATTGGATGAGAAGTGCAGGAATGTACCAATATGCTGGACCAAGCTTTTGATGTCCTCACATCTTTATAGGAGGACCCCAACATACAGCGCCTGGAAACAGAGGCGCGCGAACTGTAGGAACAATATGATAATGTCAAGGGAACTGTGTAGACAATTGTCCTCATCCAATGACTGGGAAAGATGCGGCAAGCAAGGGCTCTAAAAGAGTAGGTGGATGGCACCAGAAAAAAAGAGGCACTACCCAAGGCGCGCGTCCAGTCTTGGATTGATGAGGCCTTCACCATTATGGCCGAGATTGAGGGCAAGCTCGCATAGATGCAGGGACTATATGCGCTAAGGCAGGTAGCAGATCCTCACAAAGAAGCATCGGAAGAGCGCATGTAGTAGGTCCAACAAACTGCAGAACATTGCGCCGCAAACCTCCGAGTAGTACGAGACCAGTTGTAGGGGCTCCGCGCTAAGGTCGCCGCACCAGCAGAGTGACTCGGGACGAGTCACGATGACTTTGTTGGGGGTCTGTTCGGCATGGAATCCCCCCACATCATGTTTTGGGGCTTAAAGCCCAAGTTTTGGTCAAAGGTTTTGTAAGACTCCACGAATTGTGGGCGCAGAGTGCGAAGTATAGGTTAAGTCATAGGGTTGTCCACCCTAAAGTAATATAAAGTCATGTTGGCCTAGCCATGGTTTGCAGACCATGGGATTGTATAAATAGAGTGAGGCTCTAAGTTGTAAAGATGGAGAAGGAATAAGAGAGAATAATATGAATGTTTCAAGCTTAGAGTAGGAGTCTGAGTGTATTGGGTCATAGTAGTAGGAAGAGACTCTGCAGCTGAGTGCGCAGAGGCCTAGTAGAGTCTGCAACTGAGTGCACAGACCCCTGCATCTGAGTGCGTAGGGCGGTGTCGAGTCTGTAATCGGGATTGAAGATTAATAAAGAGAAGTTGATTCTTATTTCTATGTATCTACTATGCATTGCCTTCTTTATGTTTATACTGTTTTATTTATCGCGCGCACTGATATGATTGTTGAATATGCTATAATAATCATTAGTCTTGCATAACCAAGTTAAGTAATTGGGTAATAACAGATTAAATAGCAAGGAACTTGGGTAGTATACAGGTTGCGCCCCGAATGGGGCTACGTGGAAGCAGCATCGCAGATTGCGAAGGGATAGTAAGTGTGCGTAGCGACCGGGCAGACCGTGGACCTCGAGAAGCTCATCAGACATCCCCAGGGTGCAGAAACCTGGTTCTAGCACCCTCCCATACTACTTCAGGTGAGACCTCAGTCCGTGCTCCGCGGATTGTTGCTGAAAGGGCAAGTAGTACCAGGATTTGCTTGGCTAAAACACCTCTGAACCTGGGTCAGGCCCATACAAGCCAACAGTGAGACAAACATGTCTCATGTTAAGGAAGAATCAGTCTTAGAACTGAAGGAGACTGAACTGACTACCAGGATTAGTTAAGGAGCTGAAGAGCAGCTATGGAATGTTGTCAAGGAAAAAGAAGAGAATTCTGTTGGAATCGATAAGCAGCATAATGATGAGGTGTTTGAAAGGAATTAGGTAGAAAGTGAATTGCTGAACTGGTTGCTGGAAGCATCTGAGTATGAGAAAGGGATTGCAGACATTGACAGAATAATGTCTCAAGTTTTGGCTGAGACAAAATCAGATATTAGATTGCTAAACTATGTTATGTTAACTTATATACAGAGAAGTGTGAGTGAATATGTTACTGCAGGCAGGGAATTAGACAACAATTGACTTTTTGAAAGTAAACTTGTAGACAAGGAGCAGCAACTGAATATTGTAGAGGGAGATATTTTCAAGGATATTCAAGAAGTTTCGGTGGTAGAAATATCTACAGTAGTATCTGGAGCAATCTCAAAAGTAATAGCAGAAGTTGAAGAAGAAAATGCTGAAGTAGGTAATCAATAGTTTGAAGATGAATGGACAGAGTGCAGTGACAGAGCGATGAAAATAAGGTTTGTTTACAGCAAAAAACTGAGTTGCAAGAGGCCATAGATGAATCATGGGAATTGATGCAAGTTCCTAAGAAAAGCTATAGCAGGAGAAAGCCAGTAATCCACTGTAAATTTGAATGGAAAGCGAAGAATGATGCAAGTAAGGACAGTGGAACACTACAACATAAGGTGTGGAAGCCTGGAAGGTTGCAGCCAAAGAAAAATGAAGGACAAAGACTAAGGGACCAGCAACAAAACAAAGTTTGGAATCCTTGAGGTAGAAAGTCATTGAGACTTGTAGCTGTCACATTATTTCAGAAAAGTGACAGACCTCATAGATAGGAGTCTGAGAATTCTTTTTCTACATCGGAGTCTAATGCAGGAGCATCTTGCTCATAAAATCATTGTATATTTGGTTAACTTAGGGGGTATGATGTTTGATTTGAAATTTAATTTATTAATAGGAAATTTGTATATTTTTAATAAATTGAGTAAGAAAATGTATGTGAGGTTTTCAATGTAAATATTCTTAGCTAACGTGAGAATATGAGAGATGTTTGACTTGTGAAGATCTCATATAGATCTTAGGGATTAGGAGATCCTAGAATAGGGAATTAGTTGAGTTAAAAGTGGAATTAGGGGATTTTCAGGATATGGTTGAGTAGATTGTGGATCTGAACCAGAAATGGTTGCAAAAGCCTTTTGTATATGTTGTTAATCCTCGAAGGCAAGATAGAGTGTGTGTGAGAGTGATGTGATGTATGGAAAGCCTTTTTAATGTTGAAAATCAGGCCAAGTATTGTATTTGAAACTGATTAATGAAATACATTTTATGTTCTAACAATGTAAACTTTGAAACGGGAACTATAAACTCAAAACGGGAACTCTGGCCCAAAAACCCCAAAAAAACATCAAAAACAGTGCTAAAAACGAAAAGTGTGTATACTGGAACGATGTTTTTTTTTTAGGTGCCAATTTTGAACGTGTTTTAAAAATGGCGGTGACTACGAAATTTTCATGCAAAATATAGCTTCAAAATGAAAGTGATGCTACTGGAATAACGTTTTTTTTTTTAGGGTCAATTTTCAAACTTGTTAAAAAATGCTAATAAAACCAATTTTTTATGTCTCAAACAAAGTTAATTTTTAAGGAAAAAACACATTAATGTTTCTGGTAGAATATCATTTTTCTTTCCTAAGTATAAATTTAACATTTTTTCAACCACACCATGCTAGATACAAAAGAAATTGAAATTTTTTTCAACTATAAAATTAAAAAACCATGACATTATGAACAAAGTATATCACTCAATGAAATCAAAAGTCTTTATTTGTATACTGAATAAAACAGACATTATATCTCTAGTTTGATATTGCATTGTAGATATTTAAACAATAAAATTTATCATACTTAAGACATAATCCAACAACATAAAAATGCTTCATAACTTCTCATTTAACAACATATGGAAAACATTAATTTTATTTGAAGATATGATGCATACATCAGTTATATAATTTGTCTTAAACAATTATTCAAAATCACTCATATTTTCTTGCACACCATCACAATTCACATCTTCAGATGAGTGACTGGATGCTGACGAAGATGTTCCATATTCTTATCTTTCATCAACTAGTGCCCCATCTGAGTCCACATGCATGCCCAACATTCCAGGTTTCAAAAGTCTTCTAGATCTACGACTGGTTTCAGCAGACTCCCATGCCAACACTATTCCTTCTGGTAACAACCTTTTCAGAATCTCTATCGTCTTGAAGCGAAGAGTTCCTCTCTTTGTTAAATTGAAGTCATAAACAAGTATGTCAACAGCCTCCAATTGTAATACGTCTGTGCGGCGGCGATTTATATTTGTACCCTTTCTTTTTCTTTTTCCACCATTTTTTTTGTCAACTACCATCTCTGGCTTATACACACCATTGAATGGGTGTGTATTTGTGGCATACCAATGTACTTCAACACTTGTAACATCCTCATTTTCTGTAAAGACCTTTATAACTTTAGCAACCCAAAATGGATAGCCTTTGGGATCTCCATCTGCTAGCACTGCAATCATGAAACCCTCCTTAATATCATGTACTGAACCCCTATAAAGGTCTTCCATGGCTTCACGTTGTGCACGAGATCTTCTGGAACCAATATACATCTCTCTTTCCATTGCCTGTGAATAATTAATAATACCTTGAGTTTGTTGCTGTTCAACAATGTTTACTTCCTCTTGTTCATTCGACGCACTTTGTGGCCAAATAAATGGATTTTTCAAAGGTATATCTTCATTGGTTGTTGTTGAAATGATATCACTTTGATTATTGAAAAATGACTCCCACCAAACTGAATCAGCAATGTCAAAGTACTCATATGTATATCTAATACATTTTTTAATTTCTTCTAGGCAATCAGAATAATTTATATGTCTATTCTGTCTGCGTGCATTATGAACTTCACCAACTGATTGTAATAACAATATTTTTGATGCAAATATTGGACGATCTGGAATGAACTTCAAAAATTGCAAACCTGATGACGGTGCCTATTCTGTAGTAGCTGAAAACTTCTTGCCCCATATTAGTGTTTTCCCATCAATTTTTTTTATACGAAATTGATGTTGGAAGCTAATATCATTAAGTTGTTCAATGCATTTCCCCTCACCATATGATCCTAGAATAAACCTTCGCATGTCAACAATTTCTTCCAACACTTCAAAAGCAGGCTCTGGCATGTATGATTTCTTAATACATTCAATTAGTGATGGCAAGCTCCCAACTTCCTTCCTCCTCAATGTGACTGAAAAACGATTGAACATCTGATCAATATGGTCATGAGTGTGCCCAACAAGAAGGAAACCAACCTTTACCTTTTGAAAAATTCTTAATTCAACAAGCATGTTCAAATACCCAAAAACAACCTGATTTTTGTTTTCACGGCAAGTGTTGTCCAATTGTAGATACAAAACTTCAGGAAGATTACCAGACCAATGAGAAATCACATCATGAATTATGGTTATGGTAAGATTTGCATCATTATGAATATTTGGAGTTGTGAAGTACACCCTTGGCAACATTTTCCCATTGAAGACCATACAACCGACCAAGTGAAACTGAATAAAATTTTCCTCTTGTAGATTTTTGGGTGTGCGAACAAAATGTGGTAAAAGTGTTTTCTTCTGGTCCATACCATCAATTATCAAACCCAAATATTTATTTGGATTATCATAACACTTCTTTCGATGCTTGTACAACTTCTTCCTTTCATTTGTTTGTTGTTCGCGATGCTCCTGAAGTTCTTTGACAATTAAATCTACACAAAATAAAAGAAATTCATTAAGAAATATGTTTTCATAGTTGATGACTATACAATTTTGAAAGTAAAAGTTATGAACACTTACCTCTTTCTAAGCCTTCACATTTGTCCCTTTTTTATTTAAGAGAAGCACATGTACTGCAAATCCCCATCCTTGTCTTCTTAGGAATACGAACATTATTGAATTCTTTCTTCCATATCTTCACAAAATATTGATATGTAATAAATTGGCCCTGTCCCTCAACACTTTCTGCATATTCTTTGTATAAGTTGTAGATTTCTCGTCTTGAAAAATTATCTGGAATATGTATTGTCTCTCTATTTGGCATACACTCTCCATGCTTTGAAAAGAAATCTTCCATCCATGACATTACAGTGTTTGATAATGGCCCAAACTGTCTTTTATAACGTACTTCTGAATAAAATGTGGGATCCTTTTCCAAATTTTCTTGAATTCTCGAGAGACGAAAATTCCCAATTGAATGAAACATTTTGAAAGATTTTCTACACAATAATAAATTCCTAATATGATAATCATAACCTGACAATGTAGATTGCATGCAGCCAACTAAATATGAGTTTTGCATGCTTTTATTCATTGACAAATATCTCTTCCTGCTTTCTAATGCAAATGTGAAATCCATACGTTTCAAGCAATTTTTTTGGCAACATTCACTTGAAATGAGAGTGCTGATAGAACTTCTTCTCGTCAGATATTCTGCTCTACCCCTTGTATAACTAGAATAGTTTGCATTGATACGAAAAGGTCTGCTCCTACTCCTCGATACAATATTTCTTGTCAACATCTCCATCATTGGATCATCACTGCTGCTCTCATCCTGTTCTTCATCACTGCTGCTCTCATAGTCTTAGAATCAGGACTAAGAGGAGATTGTGATACTCCAATCTTTTGAAAATCATCATCCCGCGCTTCATTGCTACTGCTCTCATAGTCCTTAGAATCAGGACTAAGAGGAGATTGTGATACTCCAATCTTTTGAAAATCATCATCCCGCGCTTCATCACTGCTGCTCTCATAGTCCTTAGAATCAGGACTAAGAGGACATTGTGATACTCCAATCTTTTGAAAATCATCATCCCGCACTTCATCACTGTTGCTCTCATAGTCCTTAGAATCAGGACTAAGAGGACATTGTGATACTCCAATCTTTTGAAAATCATCATCCCGCGCTTCATCATTGTTGCTCTCATAGTCCTTAGAATCAGGACTAACTGGACACTTTGACACCCCATTCTTTTGAAAATCATCATCCCGCGCTTCATCATCGCTGCTCCCATAGTACTTAGAATTAGGACTAACTGGACACTTTGACACTCCATTATTTTTAAATTCATTATCACACTCATCATCACTGCTGCTCTCATAGTCCTTAGAATCAGGACTAACTGGACACTTTGACACTCCATTCTTTTGAAAATCATCATCCTGTGCTTCATCACCGCTGCTCTCATAGTCCTTAGAATAAGTACTAAGTGGACACCGTGACACTCCATTATTTTGAAATTTGCCATCATGCACGTCAAAACTGCTACTCTCATAGTCTTCAGAATTAGGACTGAGTGGACTCCGTGACCCTCCATTCTTTTGAACTTCACCATCACGCTCTTCAAAGCTGCTACTCTCATAGTCCTCAGAATTAGGACTAAGTGGACATCATGACACTCCATTCTTTTGAATTTCACCATCATGCTCTTCATCACCACTGCTTTCATAGTCCTTAGAATCGGGACTAAGTGGAAGAATTGACTTTCTATTCATAGTGGAAGAATTCCCGCTATATTCATCAATATGAATAGAGTTGTTATGCTATGAAGATGTTGATGGTGTATAAACCGAAACTTCACCATCAGAGCAATCCATCCCTTTCAAATAGAAGATGTTGAATGATACAAATGGAGTCTCCTAAGAATATTATATAGCTTAAAGAATGAAATATTCCCTCCAAAAATTTTCGCGAAAATATTTCCCTCCAAAAGTTTGTTAGATTTATTTACCTTTATTATTTTATTCTACAATTCATTGAAAAACATAAACTAATTTTTTTTATGAAATCAATCACTGAAATTCAAATTGTAAACAACAACTTCTATATTAATTATTCTAATAGTTAAAGTATATAATATTTACTAAACAACTATTTTTTTTTTTTAATTTTTATAATATATTCTAAAACAAATTAATCCCACATTCAATCCATTGTAAAATAACTCTACAATATTCGCTCTATAATAATTTAAAACAAATTATCCCACATTAATCGTACAGAAAAACATCTTCGTATTTTCACTTATATATTAAATTTCGTTATCACTATTACTTACCTCACATCCAGGTTTTCTGAAGTTCGTTGAAAGACGTGAATTTGTGGAGCAGCTATATTGCTATCAACAACATATTCAACGAAGAATTATCGCAATTGAAAGGTAAGTTCAATTTTTTTTTCAAAATTTTCATATTAAATTAATTTAACGTCGAAGAAGTTTTTTTTTTAAATTAATAATTTTTCCAAGCCAAAATAACAATTATGTCAATCGTGAGCATGGTGAGCCCAATCAAACTCAATCACCCAATAACCGTGGGTAGGTCGTCGTCGTGCCCCCTTCCCCCAACCCATTACCGATCTTTCCCATTCACCCATGCCCTCTTCCCCCTTCTACCCTACCCATGCGCCAGCCATTGCCACCCCCAACTCACCCACCCATGCACCCTCTCCCCAACCCTTCCTTCCCTACCCCACAACTCTCCTCCCCATAAGCCCACCCCCTAACTCCCATTCCCCTCCAATCTCAACTCCTCCCCCCCTTCCTTAACGCCGGCCCCATGGGCCCCACCCCCTAACACCTTCCCCGTGCCCACTTACCCCCCCCCTTCTGCCCCTACCCCTACCCCTCTCCCACCCCGTCCCCCCCCCCACACCCCCTATCCTACACCCCCATCCCCGGCCCCCTTCGTTGCCCCTCCCCCTCCCCTCCCCGGCCCCCTCCGCCGCCCCTCCCCTCCCCTCCTCCCCCGCCACTCCCCGGCCCCCTCCGCCGCCCCTCCCCCTCCCCCTCCCCCGCCCCTCCCCGGCCCTCTCCGCCTCCCCCTCCGCCCGCGTAAGGCCACCCCCGGGCCGCCCCGCCCTGCCCGACCTCGGGCGGGGCGGGGCGGCCCGGGGGTGGCCCTGCGCGGGTGGAGGGGTCGGGGAGGGGCGGCGGAGGGGGTCGGGGAGGGGCGGCGGGGTCGAGCGAGTGGGCCGGGTGGCTGGGGGTAGGGGGGTAGGGCGGGTGGGCCGGGTGGGCAGGGTAGGGGGGTGGGCGGGGTAGGGGGGTAGGGCGGGTGGGCCGGGTGGGCGGGTGGGCAGGGTCGGGCGGGTGGGCAAGGTCGGGGGTAGGGGGGGTAGGGCCGGGTGGGCGGGGTCGGGCGGGTGGGCGGGGTAGTGGGGTAGGGACGGGTGGGCGGGGTAAGGGGTTAGGGTGGGTGGGCCAGGTGGGCGGGGTCGGGCGGGGTGTGCCGGGTGGGCAGGGGGAATGGGGTAGGGCGGGGTAGGGCGGGTGGGCGGGGTCGGGCGGGGGGGGGGGGTGGTGTAGGGGTAGGGTGGGGAGGTAGGGTCGGGGCGTGGGGGGGGTAGGGTGGGGGGGAAGGGGGGGTAGGATACGGGGCGTGGGGGGGGGTAGGGTGGGGGGTAGGATAGGGGGCGTGGGGGGGGTAGGATAGGGGGGGGGGATGAGGGGGGTAGGGTGAGGGGGGTAGGATAGGGTGGGGGGGATGAGGGGGGTAGGGTAGGGGGGGGATAGGGGTAGGGCGCGGGTGGGGAATAGGGGGGGTAGGGCGCGGGTAAGGGTAGGGCGCGGGTAGGGTGTAGGGGGGGGATAAGGGTTGGGGGGGGTGGGGTCGGGCGCGGGGACGGTGGGGGGGGATGGGGTGGGGGGCGCGTGGTGTGGGGAGGGGTGGGCGCAGTGGGGAGGGGCGGCCGCGGGGAGGTGTTGGGGGGTGTAGGGGGTTTGGGGGCGGGGGATGTGGTTTTGGGGGCGGGGGTGTGGGGTGTGGGGGGACGGTAGGGGGTGGGGTGAGGGGGGGGGGGAGGGGGAAGCTCAGGGGGTTGTGGGGGGCGCGTGGGTAGGGGCTCACCCATACTTGCCTAAATGTCTACTTAGCCTCATTATCCCTCACCTGACCTCCCGCTTGCCCATCGACCCGCCTGCCCGTTAGAGGTGGCTGGGCAATTCTGATTATACAAATAAAAAATTTATGGTATATTTTTGCTATTAATTTAAGTTAATATGTTTTTTTATTTACTAATTTATGTGTTTTTTTTAGGAAAATGGCATCAAGGAAAATTTCTGTGAATCTTTCTGGACCAAAGAGTCTTAAAGGTGTATCTTCAAAAAACATTGGTGAACGAACTCCACCTGAGCTCATGCCTACAAATATTTCAAGTGCTTCAAGTGATAAGAAGCTAATCTTAGATTGGAAAAGTTCAAAAGAGGTGAAATTTCCATCAAGAGTCTGGTATGTGAAAGAAAGAGAGAGCACAACTGTGAATATATATCTATACATTGATATACCCCAAAATAATGAAAATTTGGAGGTGATGGGAAGAGTCATAGATATGTGTTCGGTACCAAACACTGAAGTTGTTTACGTACTTACAAAAGCTCCCAAGTCACATGAAAGGATTAAATACCGACTATCATATTCATTATATGACACGAGAGAGGTATCTACAAAGTTGTGTAAACAAATCGTAAATGAGATGACACAAAACATCGTAAGTATTGTTATTTGTATTTTTATTTTGCGTTTTGAAAGTGTCTCGCTATATTTTTTTAACTTTGTTTATATTAACATAAGATATTTTGTTTGGCAGAATTTTGTTGAATGTTGTTCAATTAGGTTGGGAGGCATTCATTTCATAGAGCATGATATCATGAAAGTTGTCGGCCATTTTTACTCAGTGTCAGAAGAAGATATGGAAAACATGGAAAATGTAGTAATTGATGATGCTACAAAACTACATCCAAAGAATTAGAAAAAAAGGCCTCTGGTGGATAAATCTAGCAAGGGTAAACAAGTTACTTTTGAGGACGATGAAGTTGAAATTGACAATGAAGCATATGTTGCCATTACTGAAGATGACATTGGAACTGAAGAAGGTCGTAAAAGACCAAAAGTAACAATGCCCAAGAATAGATCTCTTGAGAATGTTATGACGAAAAAAACTAGAGTTGAAGATCTTGAAGTAGTCATTACCAGCAGTCAATAACCTAGTGAAACTTCAAAAGAAAGCAGAGAAATCATTACACCAGGAGCTGATTTAGATGATGGCATAATCAAAACAAAACAAAATGCCATTCGACAAAATTTGACAAAGAGAAACTTAATTGATGGTGGTCGTACATTTCAGTTAAATGTCAGACAAACCTATAAGGCAAGTGAAGGACAATTCCAATATCAAATCAGAAAGCCACATCATCTGCATGTTCACAACTTGAAGACATTGATGAGGTACAATCCATATGCTCATGTGGTTAGTTATGTGCTTCTTGTTGATCCACTTCAAGTTCCCAACAAAGAAGAATTTGATAAGTCAAAATGTTTTGAATACAATTATTATGTGCTTGGGGGGAACCATTCTATTGAAGCTCAAAGACAATTGATGGAGGAATATCCTAATAACCCACGTTTTGAAACAATGAAATGTATCATTTATGCTGGTTTAAATGAAACAGAAGCAAAGTTAGTGGCATTGGATCATAATTCAGATAATGAATATAGGATGTCTATGACTTTGATCCAAAAGGTTAGATTTATTCATAGTGAATTCCTAGAAAAATGTGGTGGGGATAAGATAAATATTACTGCAGATTTCCGAAAGGAATGTTGTATGGAAATAGGCTATCAAATTGAAGAGAAAACCAATTCAAAAGGTGGAAAAGACAACAGATATAGCGATTTATTCAGAGGTATTGATAACATTTTCCAATTGGCATTTAGAACTGGAGATATTTGGAATTTGATTGATGACATTTTAAGCATGTGGGAAGACATTGGCATTAAAAACCAGAGGGTCAAAAAGTCTAAGCCATTGATATGTAGCAACAATAAATCAGCTCCTGAACTGAAGCAACTTCCAGACGATATGACCATCACGCCTTGGAGGGCGATGCAAGGAGTGAAAGATGAAAAAATTGTCAAAACAATATTATCTCGTGTGAGGTCAGGGGAATTATCATTGGAAGAAATGTCTGAAGAATTTCAAAAGTAAGTTTGCTGAATTATTTTTACTTATTTCCAGGATTATAGTTATCTTTTAAATAAAACATGTTGTTATTGGTAGTATTTGTTATACATATCATTATATTAACTTTTTCTTACTTTATCTATGCAGTCACAAAGTTTACATGAAAATTCAGGAACAAATGGTTAAACTGTTGAATGAAGATAGTTGGGATGATGTTGTACGCAACTATCCAGATTCAAGTTCTACATCAACATTAAAAGCTTTTTATCTTGCATTTAAAAAGGTAACTTGATTTATACATTCAGTTTTAATCATCTGTGTACTATTTTTAATTTAAAACTTACATATACATTTGTTTGTTTGGTAAAAGATGAAGAAAGAAGATAATGGAGCACCAGACAGTTTCAAGACTTTTATTGAAAAAATAAAGATTGAAAGACTGAGAAAGCAACGTATTAAGAATGTTGTACTTGATCCAACTCTTAATCATTTCATTTGGAATGGGCTAGACACTATTCAATATCAAGTAATACAAGGCAACTGTGAAGACATTGCTAAACTTGTACCAAAAAGGGATTATGCCCTGGTTATTGCAGATATTCCCCATGGTTTCAATATTCCAAACATTTACTATGATAGTGACCCTTATACTTATCAAGCTTTTAATAAAGTGGTGGCGGGATTTATAGAAGTGACGTCATCACCATTATGGAGATTTGTGACATTTCATTCAGACACACAATTGGCAATGGTATTGTCAAGCTTCAAGGGGAAAACAAATTCAAGGATGCAGCTTACATGGTAAGATGTTTAAAGGTATATTTGATTAATGTTGAAAAATTCATTTATGTACAAGTTGATTGAACTTTTACTGTTTTATGTTACAGGCAAAAGTCAAATCTTCTTAACAATGAAGATCAACAATTTATAAATGACTGTGAGTTCATTCATATTGATAGTTGGGCAAAAGATGATGGCCATATGTCTATGATTTTTAATCGGGTGGAGAGAAAGAGTCATAGCCAAATACTGACTTATGATGCTGTTGTGAGAAAACTAACATATGAAGACAAAGAAACGAAAGGAGAGATAGTTAACATTTATCAGAAACCACAATTATTGATTAACTATCTTATAGACATATGTTCAAATGAAGGAGATTGGGTTCTAGATTTATTTTCTGGCTCAGATAGGTTTTGCCACATGGAATTGAATTTCAATATGTTCTTTTTTTTAATTAATATGTCATTGTACTAATTTACTTCATTATTTTTTTGTGCTTGATAATTAGGTACAACACTCGCATGCTGCCTTCAAAAAGGAAGAAATTGCATTGCAATTGAGAAAGATCCATTACAATGCAATTTCATTCAGCAAAGAATTAATGCTCTTCAATTTCTTCGAGATGAAATGCAAGAAATTGGGTTGAGGAAAGGGGACTTTAATGAATCACGTGTGACAAAAAAGGAAAAGGAACCCCAACCACCATTACATGGAATGTTTGGAAAGACATATATTGGGAGATTTGCAGACATCAAAGACCCATTAGAAGAGGAAAATGCGCAAAAGGAAGCATAAAATATTGTGGAAGATGACAATGATGAAACTCTAGAGGACGAAGAGTTTGGATTACGTGACATTGTTGATTAAATTTAAGTTATACCTGGAAATCAAGCTTTGTTATGTTTTGACTCTGACATTTCATGAAAAGAATAATCAATGAATTAAAGTTGTTATGTGTTCAATATTTGTAATTTGTGATTTTCGCATTGATTTTTAAGTTAATTATTATTTTTTGAAAAAAAAGTTGTTATTATTATTTTTTTGACATGAAATTCATAAAAAAAACTATTATTTGACCATTTTTAGTTAATATTTTTGTATAAAAATTGTGATTTTGACATGTTAATTCTAGCAAAAAATTATCAAAACGTTTAGTTTTTTTGTTATATTTATGTTAAAAATGGTTATTTTTATGTCCATTGTTAAAAAATGTTGTTTTTTAGAAACAATTATTTCATGTGGATTGAAAAATTAATTAAGGATGTATAAATATGTAAATTATCTAAAATTCAAACTATCGACTTTCTAATTTAAAAACGCAAAACAATAAAAACCCCCCTAAAAAAAAAAGAATTAAGATAGAGAACAAGAAAATATGAATAAAATGATGACTTCAAAAACTATCAAATTTAGAAAATAATTTTTTACATTTCACACACTAGAAAATTAAAAGTCAAAAAATAGGTCTTTTAAAAAAAGGGTGTGATGCAGAATACTCACTTTTTAAAATCAGCATGAAAATCACTACCATTCTAAAACTTGATTTCATCCTTGAACATGAAAAAAAAATAAAGTTCCAAAAACCATGTTCTAAAAAAAACATGTGTATTCTGCATCACCACTTTTGAAAATCGGGTCATTTTTTTGCTATCTCTACGAAACAGGTAACAGTATCAGTGCCCGTTTCAAAGTTTACATTGTTTTCTTTTGGGAACTGTGTGAATATCTTTGTCCATATCTATAAATGAAGAATATTACTAAATATTAGAGTTTTTATGGTTGATATTTATGTTGGTCGTTGATTTCACTTTGAAGCACTCATAAGGAGATTATTCTAGTGTAGTGAAAGGGTGGAAAACCCACTCAATCATTTTTTAGACCTGATTGAATTATGTAGTAAGCTAATTTTGGGTTTGTAGGTCTATCTCTTCAATTTCCAAGTCCGAGTACAATACTTTTTGGAAGAACCAATTGCTAGGTTGGAGAGTCTAATTTCTTGATATATTTAGATTTGTTTAAGACCGATACTCTGTTTCCGAGCGAGACTTGTTCTCAGATGATAAGAGGGTTGAGAATTTGATTGGAGTAGTGCAAATACAAAGAGGCTGAGATGTAATTTAGAAGTCAGTTATATATTCCTAGATCCGTAATTGAGGCTTTATGACAGCATCAGAAATGAAGTACAAATATTGAGCGACTTCTGCAGTTAAGAGGTGCGGTGGAACAGATTACTGAATGCACCGAATTGGTGCTTTTTCTTGGAGAGGACTACTAGGTGAGACACATTCATTCTGCATGTTTTAATCACTATGTGGCAAGTTGTTGTAGAAATTTTGAATAATGAAACACTTATTCACAGAGATTATCCTGATTATACACTATTTCGGAATACACACATAATACATAACCTCCTCTACGTTGATCATCAATTTAGTAGCATTAAAAACAATGAAACATCAATCGCATGCGCACATTAACACAGTATGTAACCCGGGGAAAGCATACAACTGAAAACCCCACACTATCTATATATTATAATGATTGAGAACATGTAACAATACATAGTACAATACTCCTCACAAGTACTCAGTACTATCTCCACCTGTTACACACAAAAACTAGCTCAGATTCGAACAAGTCTTCTCCGCTGCTTTTCCTGCCTCCACTGCACAATCCAAAGTGAAAATCACGTGAGCACAAGCTACAATTGCCTTGGTATTGGTCCACACTGCGAAATCCTCATTGGCATTACTCAATCCATGCATGTGAAAATCTCATGCACAACTGATAGTCACAACTCACCCTTTCACTTACCTCTAACACCTGTCTCTGATGAACTGTCCATGCACTGAGTTAACTGATGTATTCTTTAGTTTCTTTATGAGTTAATAATTAGTGAATTAATTAACAATCAATTCACACAACTCATCACTAGTGTATTCTTTAGTTAGACTAAATACAACTAGTTCAACTAAGTCAAACTGAACAAAACTCCATCAACTCCACATCCAACTCCACAGAACTCACATGCATGAGTTCTAACTGAAGTCCTCCATGCAATAGCTCAACTAACACATAAGAAACCACATGATTCCTTTTTTCAGCTGCATGTGCCACATCCGTAGCTCGAACTGAAGTGCTCCAAGAGAATAAGATAATGTTTAGAGTCCAAATATTACTACGGGCTAATAATATTTGACTGTTTCTATTTTTAGCCTGGCAGTCTAAAAATAGACTCTGATCACTCCGCTGTGAACCAAAAATAGAAGTCCATCTATTTTTCCCAACATGACCAATCATCCATAAACAACATCCTGCAACTCATAGACCATGACCCATATGTCTAAAAATAGACATAGTCTAAAAATAGACTTTGCGCCAAAAATAGCCTGCGGGCCCACTTAGTGAAGGCGACTCCTTTCCACTAAGCTCCATCATCTTGTTGCATTTTCAACAATCCCTCTCAACAAGATATGGATTATCAGCAACCCCTATCCTACAACTCTAGAATGTTCTGCATGCAACACATTTGCCGGTCCACTTGCTCCAACAACACTTGGAACAAAAACACTCCCAACTAACCACTCTGTTGGGATAGGAACATACTCTGATGCTGAAGCTCTACCTGCTGCTGACAAGTGTTCCCTCTCTGACATCTGCGCTACTACAACATCTCCATGCATCTCGCACCATTGCACACCTCTCTGTGCCACCTAGAAATGTGCAAAACACTTGTGCCTCTCGCATTGCTGCAGCCTGCTAGCTATGCGCTGTCCTGGGATTCCCTACACTGTCGCTCTCTCTACTGATCCATCCGCATCTGTCTCTACCCACTCAATCACTTCCTACTACTCCACATCGGGGCTCCTGTAGCAAGGTATCATCCAAGAGGTTGGGTACCTCAATGATCCTGCCCCTCCTCCTTGGGACGATCAATCCACATCACCCCACCTCCTACCTAGAGGTATGGCTGCATGCGATCCCTCAGCCCACCTGGCTCAAATTTTCCCTCTACTGGAGGTCTCTGCATGAGTAAATGTCTCTACTCGATCTCCTCTCAGCTTCCCTTGTTGTGGTTGCTCCACAACCTCCCGAAGCTACTGCACCAATCGTGGCTCCTCCACAATCGTCTGAGACTTCTTCTGGCTCTGCATGTTAAGAGGTAATATACACTCCCTCTCAACCACCAAGTCTCCATCAGTTGCCTCGCTGCTCAAGGCTTTGCATGCATCTTGAACCTCAAGAGCATACAGGTTCTTGACCTGTGAACCAATCTGCTTCACCTTTCTAGTGATGATGTGTCTAAGGAAAACCTTTCCCTTACTGAAGACTACATCATAGCCTCTGTCTTCTAGCATCGTGATCGACACCAAGTTTCTCTTCAGTCCTAGTACATACTTGACATCGGTCAAGGTAAGGCGAGCTCCATGCTCCCTCTGAAAATAATCATGCCTTCACCTGAGACACTATGCTTCTCATCATTACCCATCGCTATGAGTATCTGGAGATCATTCTCCTCCAAAGTACTGAACAAACTTTTGTCACCGGTCATGTGGAAAGAAGCTCCACTGTCAAGAAGCCAACCACTTCCCACCATGGATGAAACCATGCATGCGAAGAGTGTGAAATCCAACTCAAACTGTGAAGCAAGTGCCTCACCTTCAGATCCTTCCCTAGATCCCTTCTTGGACTTCTTCTTTGGGCAATTAGTAGCATAATGGCCCAACTCATGACAACGAAAGCATCTCACCTTCAACTTGTCAACCTTCTTCATATCATTGGAAGAACTGGATTCGGAAAGAGAACCCTTCTCCTTCCCCTTCTTCACCTTACTTGCTAAGTCACAATTCTCCTCATCATGCATGGATGAAGAACTGTCTCTGGTGCTTCGTCTGATCTCCTCTTGCAAAAGATCTGACCAAAGTCTCTCCCATCCTAGCAATTTCTCCCGACCATTGACAGAGTCCTGATAGGAATGCCAACTCTTCGGAAGACCAAGGAGAGCCAAGCTCACCAAGTCCTCATCATCGACAGTCACCCTCACACTTCCCAGCTCATCCGGCACTGGGTGAACTTTGTGAGATACCTAGGCATACTGTCTCCATTCTCACACTTAATGTTTCTGAGTTTATCCTTGAGCACCATTCCACCAGCTCAAAACTCAATCGCTTTTGATCTAAAATTCGTGAGAACAAAGTATTTCTCGTACAGAGATTGACTGTATGGGCATTCACCGGATATCTCACCTTCCAAAAGAAGGATGAATCCAGAAGCTACCTGGCCCGATTACAGACTCTGCCTGAAGAAATAAAATGTAAACACTTTTTGAATAATAGATCTGAAGATCAATCCCACTTTGATATCCTGTAGAACTTTTTCTACAAATCAACCGTCTCTGATACCATGTAGAAACTTTTTCTACAAATCATCTAGCTCTGATACCATGTAGAAATTTTGAATAATGAAACACTTATTCACAGAGATTATCCCGATTATACACTATTGTGGAATACATGCATAATACATAACCTCCTCTACGTTGATCATCAATTTAGTAGCATTAAAAACAATGAAAAATCAATCGCATGCGCACATTAACACAGTATGTAACCCGGGGAAAGCATACAGCTGAAAACCCCACACTATCTGTATATTATAATGATTGAGAACATGCAACAATACATAGTACAATACTCCTCACAAGTACTCAATACTATCTCCACCTGTTACACACAAAAACTAGCTCAGATCCGAACAAGTCACAGGTTTAAATCTTCTCCGCTGCTTTTCCTGCCTCCACTGCACAATCCAAAGTGAAAATCACGTGAGCACAAGCTACAATTGCCTTGGTATTGGCCCACACTGCGCAATCCTCATTTGCATTACTCAATCCATGCATGTGCAAATCTCATGCACAACTGATAGTCACAACTCACCCTTTCACTTACCTATAACACCTGTCTCTGTTGAACTGTCCATGCACTGAGTTAACTGATGTATTCTTTAGTTTCTTTATGAGTTAATAATTAGTTAATTAATTAACAATCAATTTACACAACTCATCACTAGTGTATTCTTTAGTTAGACTAAATACAACTAGTTCAACTAAGTCAAATTGAACACAACTCCATCAACTCCACATCCAACTCCACAGAACTCACATGCATGAGTTCTAACTGAAGTCCTCCATGAAATAGCTCAACTAACACATAAGAAACCACGTGATTCCTTTTGTCAGCTGCATGTGCCACATCCGTAGCTCGAACTAAAGTGCTCCAAGAGAATAAGATAATGTTTAGAGTCCAAATATTACTAAGGGCTAATAATATTTGACTGTTTCTATTTTTAGCCTGGCAATCTAAAAATAGACTCTGATCACTCCGCTGTGAACCAAAAATAGAAGTCCATCTATTTTTCCCAACATGACCAATCATCCATAAACAACATCATGCAACTCATAGACCATGATCCATATGTCTAAAAATAGACATAGTCTAAAAATAGACTTTGCGCCAAAAATAGCCTGCGGGCCTACTTAGTGAAGGCGACTCCTTTCCACTAAGCTCCATCATCTTGTTGCATTTTCAACAATTTTGATATGTGGGACTTATCGAAGGATAGGAGCAGGATTCAATGATCATCATAAGCGATCAGATTTGAAACATGGCGAAGGGATTCAGTTTCTCTTTGAACCAAGATCTGATGACTAAGAGAATAAGTGACTAAAATAATTTATCCTTAGTTCACTCATCATTCATCTTGCCCTCAACACCCCAGGCGAAAAACCAGAGAAATCAAATTTCGGGAAGTTGCGCTATGCTTTACTTAGAAAATGCTTTCACGCCTTCACAACCTCCAGATTGACTGCAAGTATATGGATTTGAGACTGTCGTTTGTTGCATTATCTCATGCTTGGATTGAAAAAATGGGAGTGTGCACTGCGAAGGCATTGATTTGTAAAGAGGAGTTCAAGCAAGTGGTGTGGGAGATTGGGCATCATATGATTGCTAATGAGGAAGGGTCATTCCTCCATGGAACTGTGCTTAGAAATTGGGGTTTGTTAAGGTCAACAGTTTTGAATAGGTAGAAAAACCTCTATGTGTGTTTTAGTTTGATCCGCCTTTACATCATTTTGGTATCAGAGCCAAAAGCTTTCTCGAGAATAAATTGTTGGAGAAAAAGAAATCTTGTTCGATTTGGAAAAGAGGCGCTCCTACTGCCACCATTTGGGATTGTGCCATCGTTGAAAATGACATCTAGTTGAATCCAATAGCCAAAAATGGAGCATGGAGTTGACATGGTTCAAACATAGAGCATAGGTGGGAATGGAAGTAGAAAATATTCTTGCGCATAGTGAAGAAGATATTTATTGTGCGTGAAGCCTGTAAGACTACAAGGCTTGATCTTGCGCATATTCTGCATGAAGAACTATAATGCATAAAACCTTATTGTAAGTAAATTATTTCTGACATGTGAATTGTTGAGGTGATGATTGGGATTGGTCGAGAATCGTTGAAAAGTGACTCTTTTTGGGGTGACATTGATCAAGTAAATGATACCCGTGATCGTTGGGGAAATTTTTCTAGGGGAATTCAGCTTCAAAGTGAGAGAAACATGGATCGTAACATGCAATATTCCCTTGGAAGAAGTCACTACATAAGGAGAAGCATTGGGCATAGATATTAAAGGTGATAGCGTCGAGGCAGGTTAACAAAGGGAAAGATTACACGCATATGACCAAAAAACCAGATTCATATCTAGAAGGAATTGAGAGGCAAAGTGTCACATTTCTTGAATTTATATAAATATTGGAAATTGTTGGTCACTGAACAGATTTGGCTTGAGAAGTAAGATTTTGGTGGAAATAAAAAGGGGGGTATTCAGCTGGAAAATATGATTAGAAGGAACATTCAAATAAGAATTTTGATGTACAGGTTGTTAGTGTCAGTCTTTCCAGCCTTCCTCCAGTGATCAAATATGCTCTTACAAAGTGGTCTCAGAGTGTCAAGGTCAAATTTTGTCATTTCAGTGAGTCTTCAAGCAAAATTTGGTCACTAGGCATTAGCTCTAGGGTTTGTTTTCACTCCTTCTAAAGTTGCCCAAATGTCAGTCTATGTCATCATTCAGCTGAGTCTATCATCATTCATAGGATTTTCATTATCATCTCAGTGTCTAATGAGTCATTTTACACCTTGTCCATGCTTCAGTTGCGCCTAGGTAAGGTCATTTTCCTCTCCTAGGGTTTTGAAGTCAATTTCTCTTGGACGGTCAAATCATCGGCAAAACTTGTATCCTGATGTTCATACACCTTCCCCTATCCTTAAAATACCTTATCAAATGCTTCCCATCACTGAGATCCCCCAAATTCCTCATTTCTCCACAAACCCTAGTTTCTTGCTACAACCTGGCAATTTTCTAGGTTGGGCCTGTGTTTTGTCCTTTTGGATCCCTTCCCCTCACTCGATCTCCACGAGTCCACTTTCCTCTACTTCCTAACATCCCTCCCTACTTCCAAAAATTTCCCCAAGAATTTAGAAGCCTCTTATCCTCTTCATTTCGCTTCATTTCGACAGAATTCCTTGTTTCACACATCGGGATAAGTTTCACTCAAAAGATGTTTCAAAGCAATCAAAGATGAATTTGGAAAAACTGAGAGAGGTTTTTGTCCAAAACATGCCAAGGAAGAAAAACCTCCTTCACTTTTTTCACAGGTGTCATGGTTTTAGAGAAATGTCAAAATTACAATCGCCAGATCCAAAGAGGTTGGCCAAGGCACTAAAACGACGGAAAAGGCCCGATCCACTCCAAATTTTGGCAAAAGCCTCTTTGAATGAGCATGGTACTTGATTGGGGATTCCCAGCCCAAATTTCAAGAAATTTGGAGAAAAGTTTGTCAATTGTGAATTTTTTGTGCCAAACACAGGTTTTCCTCCCCAACACGCCGCGCGCCGCGCGCGACCCTTTCGATGGGCAACTCCTTTTCAAGAAAATTCAGCATTTTTGGATTTTTCATGCAAAGATACACTTTCTTAGCAATTACCAAGAGATTTCATCAAGTTTTGAGCCTCCAGAAGGTCAAAAAACAAGCAAAAAATGACTTTCTGCCACCTTTTTGACACACAGGAAGCAGTCTTGGGATATTGCAATTTTGGAGGGGCAAATGGCCACCGAATTCAGAAATTCCACTTGGGTTGGAAAGTAGACATCCAGAAATTTTCAACAAGCCCACTTTTGCCTCATTTGGACATCTGGAAGTGCCTCAAAATCAGCTCCAAAGGTGCGTGACGTGTTCAGGATCAGGGCGCGACGTGTTGGGCAGTTTTCACAGAAATTCACCTACAGCTCAGAAAAACGCAGTTTTGACTGGATTTGACTTTTTGGAGTAGATTTCGATCCTCCTTTTTGTAAATTATGTAATTTTATGATATTTTGACACTTATTTATCTCTTCTAGAAGATTCATTCATGAGATAGGCAAAAATTTAATGAATGAATTGGTTTCCTAGCTTATAGAGGCAAGTTGTTTTGACTGCCTAGTTTTCAGTGCTCAGTTTAGAATTGGTTGAAACAGATCCTAGGATAGTGAGCTCGACCCCTAGAGGCAAGGAAAGATGTTAGATTGCCTATATTATGTACTTTCTTGGTCATTTTCATGGTTGGACTCTTGAGGGAGAAAGCTTCTATTGTATTACTCATTGTATCTCTGCAATTTTGGCAAAGGAAGAAAGACCAGGGTTTTGCAGTCCTTTTTTGGATTCATGTGGTTACATGTATTGATGGTGTGTTTCTATTTGTACTTGTAAGTTTGTTATGTGAATCATCTTCTTACTTTTCCTTCTGCAAATTAGGCAAATGAAGTGTTAAAGTAGAATTCATGATTGCCATGCTCTGCTTTTAAATTTGCTTAATATCAATGTTTTCATCTGTTTAAGGAGAATTCAAGGTGATTGCTTGCTCTCCTTGGCTCCTCACCAGTCATTCTCACCCATCCAAATCTTTCAAAGGCATCAATACAGTCTCCTAACTTGCCCCAAAGAACCCCCTGCGAAAACTGTGCCCAATCCCCGCACCCAAAATTGCCTTTCCCCAACTTTCCACCGAAAAACCTAAAAATCGCAAATCAAACTTTTTTATCAGTTTACTAGCCTAAAATCAGTGTTCTTTATTGGTTATCTCTGCCCGTTGAAGATCTTTGCTGAGATAGACCGGAGAGAGCCCTCTCCTGCCTCGTAGGGCTAGCTACGAGGCTAAGTGGTTTGATGTTGCCTTGGAGTTTACCTTTTTCAGCCTGAGGTGAAATTTCAAGCGCTAACATACTGGCGACCATACTAGGGAAGAAAAAATGGTTTACTTGTTGATGTCATTTGTTTTATAAGCTACAGATGGAGCCTGAAGTTATGCCAGGTAGCCTTCGAAATGCTTTTGCTTTGCATTAGCAGAAGTAGATAAACGCTGCTTCAGTCAATCTCCGGTCTAGCTTGTAAACGTGACATCTAACTTGTTAATTACCCCAGTACATGTATCAAGTGCAGATCTGATTGTTGATGGTGGAGAACGATCAGACACTTGAAAGGCTGAAATCATTCACTTGGCGACTCTAAATTAGTTTCGAGATCAGATCCAAAGACTCCACTGGAGGAGGATCCCGACCAGCAAAAACATGAAAGGACAACATGGACAGATCAGGTATTCAAGTTGGAATTTCATCCAAGACATTTTGTTCTTTGTCATAAATTATTTCTTCTCTTTTCCCAAGAATGTCAAGAAGGCTTTGCGAAGTATACTATGTTTGAGAAGAGATCCTCAGCCTGTAGTTGATTCTTTCCCTTTGAATATTGTGAATACCAAAGATCTACATACCTTTGAGCCTGATCAAGACCTTTCTTCTAATTTTTGTGATGACCATCTTCAGATTGATGAACCTCAAAAGACCAAGACCGATTATATACATGTTGTACATACCCATACACCTTGTAAAATTTCAGATCGGTATAAACCTCTTGTTTTACCTTCTATTCTCCATGCTTTCCCCAAAAGCTATGATCTATACTTGCCGAGGTTTGATGGTGAAAGTAAGAATGTCAACGTTGAGCAACATGTACAGAATTTTGAGTCCTTTCTTGATCTTTTTGAAGTTGATGAAGAAGATGTCAGTATTAGGATTTTTGCTCTTTCTTTGCAAGCCAAGGTCAAGAGTTGGTTCAAAGCCCTGCCTGATGCAAGCATCTCAGATTTCCGGCAGTTCATCAAAGTTTTTCTCGACAGGTGGATGATCGGACAGAACCTTCTCTTGATTGTAGAAGAGTATAACCAGCTAAAAAGATTTCCAGGGGAGACAGTACAACAGTTTTTGGCCAGATTTAACCAACTTTATTATTCAATGCCAGTTGAGATAAGGCCTACTCCTAGATCTGCTCTCTTGCACTATCCGGGTGCCTTTGATCCGGAAATGGAGTTTCAGCTGAGAGAAAGGAATATTGCAACACTTCACGAGATGCAAAACAGTGCAGTAAATGTAGAGGCTCATCTGTTGATCCGAAGGGCAAGGATGAAGGAAGAAGAGATAAAAAACATAGATCTGGAAAAATCAACATCTCTAGAAGTAAAGCTTGACATTTTGGTAAGTGCAGTGGAAAAGATGATGGACAAGATCAACGCAAGGAATGATTATGATGTTCAAGCTCATGGTTCATTGATTGAAGAAGAACAAGTTGTTGATCCAAAACATTTTGTTTCTTATCCTAGTTGTCATAGATTTGATAATGATTGTTTTGTAGATCACCTTGGCGAAGAAAGAACTGTTGATATGACCTGCATGCTTGATGATGTCTTTTATACTGATGATTTGCCTCAGTTTGATCAGTATGATGATGATTATGTTCTCCAAACAGAAGCTAATCTTGCAGACAAATCAGCAGCTAGTTTGTGCGAGGAGGAAGTTCACTTTCAGCAGCTCGATTACAATGATCAAATGATGCATATCAGCTATGACACTGACGAGGAAAATGCAGCAAATTTTGAAGTAAGTGAAGAATCTTTGCCTTTTTGTTTTGATTCATGTCAGTTCATCAGAGACAACTTCCATGCAATCAGAAATTAGTTGTCAACAAGTCTTGATTCAGACCATCTTGAGGGCAATGAAAATTTTGTTCAAGACTTCTCATATTCAGATTTGCAACCCCTGAAAGCCATTGATTGTCAAGTTGCAGCCGAAGACTTGGAAGTGGACACACATGATTTAATGATTCAAGGTGACTCCGTACCATTCTGTTTTGAATCATTTCAGTTTTTGAAGGGTAGATTGCATAGTAAATTTTCAAATGAACAGCCTATAACAAATCAGCAATCTCTCAGTGTTAATGTTGAGGATGAGATAGATAACAAAATTCTTGAGCAGCCTATAGCATCAGATTTGCAATCACCAAAAGAAATTGAAGGGCAGATTACAGATGAAGCTGTGGATGATGAAATACATGATTTGATGATGCAGGAAGATTCTATACCCTTTTGTTTCGAAGCATTTCATTTTATAAGGCAGAATCTTCGTAAAATCTCTCAAGAAAAAGATGAACAGCTAGAAGGATGTCATACATTTTCAATGGATACATTACAACAGTCTTTTCAAGTTTTTCATGATCCAATAGCTGATGTTTTGGATGGGGTTTGCAGTCAAAGTCTTTCTCCATTGACTACATGTGAGCTTGAAACATGTGCTGATATGAATTTGATCTGGCAACCGGTTTCTTTGTCATTTTTAGTAGAGGTCTCGTCACAAGGCTCAGATCAAAGTTTGCATTCATGGTATGAGGAAAAGAGAAGTAATCCATTGGATGAGCTAAGTTCCAGTGTGCTTGAATTTCAAGATCCTTATGCAATGTTTTTGGAGGCGGATAGAGAATTCATATAATTCAACGGATGTGTTTCTAAGTTATCATGGGAGTTGCCTTTCAGTAGTTCTCTCTTGTTGTTCATAAGCGAGCATTTGCGAAGAATTCAAACAGCAGATGGAATACTTACTTGGTTGCATTGGTTGTTTCATTTCACTTGATCAGGTGATGAATGAAACTGTTAGAGTAGGTTTTGATGAATAAGCTCCACTTTGAGCATCATTTCCAGTTTGTCAGTTGTGTTTAAGTATTGAGTCAGTTTTTAGTTGAGTGAGAGTCAATTTGTGTCATCCGAGTCATCAGTTTTCAGTCATGCATTTCAGCTTGAGTTTTTGACTCCATTGCCCAATGGATGAAGGCACTATCTAGCTCTTCCAGAGATTTGTCGTTCTTGGCACCTCCAAGGAGCTACCATCCCCATTGGAGCCAATGTTAGTGTCAGTCTTTCCAGCCTTCCTCCAGTGATCAAATATGCTCTTACAAAGTGGTCTCAGAGTGTCAAGGTCAAATTTTGTCATTTCAGTGAGTCTTCAAGCAAAATTTGGTCACTAGGCATTAGCTCTAGGGTTTGTTTTCACTCCTTCTAAAGTTGCCCAAATGTCAGTCTATGTCATCATTCAGCTGAGTCTATCATCATTCATAGGATTTTCATTATCATCTCAATGTCTAATGAGTCATTTTACACCTTGTCCATACTTCAGTTGCGCCTAGGTAAGGTCATTTTCCTCTCCTAGGGTTTTGAAGCCAGTTTCTCTTGGACGGTCAAATCATCAGCAAAACTTGTATCCTGATGTTCATACACCTTCCCCTATCCTTAAAATACCTTATCAAATTCTTCCCATCACTGAGATCCCCCAAATTCCTCATTTTTCCACAAATCCTAGTTTCTTGCTACAACCTGGCAATTTTCTAGGTTGGGCCTGTGTTTTTCCCTTTTGGATCCCCTCCCCTCACTCGATCTCCACAATTCCACTTTCCCATACTTCCTAACATCCCTCCCTACTTCCAAAAATTTCCCCAAGAATTTAGAAGCCTCTTATCCCCTTCATTTCGCTTCATTTCGACAGAATTCCTTGTTTCACACATCGGGATAAGTTTCACTCAAAAGATGTTTCAGAGCAATCAAAGATGAATTTGGAAAAACTGAGAGAGGTTTTTGTCCACAACATGCCAAAGAAGAAAACCCTCCTTCACTTTTTTCACAGGTGTCATGGTTTTAGAGAAATGTCAAAATTACAATCGCTACATCCAAAGAGGTTGGCCAAGGCACTAAAACGACGGAAAAGGCCCGATCCACTCCAAATTTTGGCAAAAGCCTCTTTTAATGAGAATGGTACTTGATTTGGGACTCCCAGCCCAAATTTCAAGAAATCTGGAGAAAATTTTGTCAATTGTGAATTTTTTGTGCCAAACACAGGTTTTCCTCCCCAACACGTCGCGCGTCGCGCGCGACCCTTTCGATGGGCAACTTCTTTTCAAGGAAACTCAGCATTTTTGGATTTTTCATGCAAAGATACACTTTCTCAGCAATTACCAAGAGATTTCATCAAGTTTTGAGCCTCCAGAAGGTCAAAAAACGAGCAAAAAATGACTTTCTGCCACCTTTTTGACACACAGGAAGCAGTCTTGGGAGATTTCAATTTTGGAGGAGCAAATGGCCACAAAATTCCGAAATTCCACTTGGGGTGGAAAGTAGACATCCATACCTTTCCAACAAGCCCACTGTTTACTCATTTGGACACCTGGACGTGCCTCAAAAGCAGCTCCAAAGGCGCGCGACGTGTTCAGGATCAGGGCGCGACGTGTTGGGCAGTTTTCACAGAAATTCACCTACAGCTCAGCAAAACGCAGTTTTGACTGGATTTGACTTTTTGGAGTAGATTTTGATCCTACTTGTTTTAAATGATGTAATTTTATGATATTTTGACACTTATTTATCTCTTCTAGAAGATTCATTCATGAGATAGGCAAAAATTTAATGAATGAATTGGTTTCCTAGCTTATAGAGGCAAGTTGTTTTGACTACCTAGTTTTCAGTGCTCAGTTTAGAATTGGTTGAAACAGCTCCTAGGATAGTGAGCTCGACCCCTAGAGGCAAGGAAAGATGTTAGATTGCCTATATTATGTACTTTCTTGGTCATTTTCATGGTTGGACTCTTGAGGGAGAAAGCTTCTATTGTATTACTCATTGTATCTCTGCAATTTTGGCAAAGGAAGAAAGACCAGGGTTTTGCAGTCCTTTTTGGGATTCCTGTGGTTACATGTATTGATGGTGTGTTTCTCTTTGTACTCGTAATTTTGTTATGTGAATCATCTTCTTACTTTTCCTTCTGCAAATTAGGCAAATGAAGTGTTAAAGTAGAATTCATGATTTCCATGCTCTGCTTTTAAATTTGCTTAATATCAATGTTTTCATCTGTTTAAGGAGAATTCAAGGTGATTGCTTGCTCTCCTTGGCTCCTCACCAGTCATTCTCACCCATCCAAATCTTTCAAAGGTGTCAATACAGTCTCCTACCTTGCCCCAAAGAACCCCCTGCGAAAACTGTGTCCAATCCCCGCACCCAAAATTGCCTTTCCCCAACTTTCCACCGAAAACCCTAGAAATCGCAAATCAAACTTTTTTATCAGTTTACTAGCCTAAAATCAGTGTTCTTTATTGGTTATCTCTTCCCGTTGAAGATCTTTGCCGAGATAGACCGGAGAGAGCCCTCTCCTGCGTCGTAGGGCTAGCTATGAGGCTAAGTGGTTTGATGTTGCCTTGGAGTTTACCTTTTTCAGCCTGAGGTGAAATTTCAAGCGCTAACACAGGTGAAAAAAAAAACTGTAATAGTCGTGTGTGCAATTGAGGTTGAGGTAACAACAATTAGTGAAGTATCTCTGCAAAGGAAGCCAGTAAGAGTTCCCAAGTGGAAGAAGAGTAGAAAGAACCTAATATTTCAGCTGAGGTTGAAATACAAGAGGACACTTAAGTGTTCTCAAGAGAAGATGAGTTGAGGATATAAGCCTATAAGGAGCAGGAAGGAGTGCTCAAGAGATTCCTAACAGAGGACCAATGTTGGCCAAAATACCAAGCACATGGGAGATCTTGGTGAGGTAAGTTGTAGTAGGGAGAACTTGTTACAATAGAGGCTTAGTGCGGCTCATAGTGAGTGTGAGAAGCTCACGAAGATGGAGAAGAAGATGACTACTGATATTCATAATAGAGGTTTAGGGAGAAGCCACAAAGTGAAGAAAGAAGATGCTAAGGCAAAAGGCATATGGAAGCAGTTGAATGATCAAGAATATGAGAGGGAGAAGGCTCAGATAGTAGTCCATCTTGAAGTATTTATGGAGTTGTTACAAAGAAATAAGGAAGACCAGAGATGTGGTTTTCTTGTGAGAAGAAAGATCAGGTGGCATAGCCTACATAAGAAGAAAGAGCAAATGATGAAGGCTCAAGGAGAGGATGAGGTACTTAAGGCAAGTAGGTATCATGATGAAGGTTTTATGGATGAAACATCAAGTGAGGCCAAGGGGTCTCATGATTTGAAATCTGATATCTTGTATATGTGTGGAGGTGAAACATGTGAGGAAGGACAATTTTATGATATTGTCACCCAAGAGAAATAAGGTAGACAAAGTCTAAATTCTGTTTTGAAAGAAGATGGGACCATTAAATGTCATATAAATGCTCATACACAATTGAGAAAAGGTGTTGTTTTTCATCATGCTGCAAGGACTGAAAGCAGAGGAAGTTTGGTTCATGATGATGGCCAAAAGCAAGAAGAAGAAAAGGATATCAAACACTTAAATGCTATGCTTGAGGAAGCTGAGATGAATACCATTGAAGATTTTCTGAGTCATGTAGAATATTTGGAACAGAAAAGGGATTTGATGACTAAATCATCAAATAAGACCATTGGGTCTTGTGGTTTTAAAACTGACAATTTGTGTGTGATTGCAGGTTTTGCAGGGGACAGACAATCTTTTGGAACTGTCTTGAATGAGGTTGAAAGTTTCCAAGAAAAGTATGATGATGAATGGTTTTCAGAAGAAGACAAGGATGAATTGTTGTAGCGGAAGGAGTTTATTGATTCCTTACTTAATGAAGGAAATATCTCCAATGGATATGAGACAATTATGTCTCATATGATGGAACATGTTATTGGTAAGGACAAGGAGAAGTTGTCTTTCTTAAGTGGCCAAAAGGAGACTATTGGATAGAGATCTAGAGCTGTTACAGAGATGGAGGATCAGAATTCTATTCTGATAAAGAATGAAGCAACATCATTAAGAGATTGGATTTGTGGTGAAAAATAAGAAAGCAATGAGGATGAAGGTGAGACAAACATGTCTCATGCTAAAGAAGAATCAGTCTTAGAACTGAAGGAGACTGAAATGACTATCAGGATTAGTCAAGGAGCTGAAGGACAACTATCGAATGTTGTCAAGGAAAAGGAAGAGAATTTTGCTGGAATCGATAAGCAGCATAATGATGAGATGTTTGAAAGGAATCATGTAGAAAGTGAATTACTGAACTGGTTGATGGAAGCATCTGAGCATGAGAAAGGGATTGTAGACATTGACAAAAGAATGTCTCAAGTTTTGGTTGAGACAAAAGCAGATATTAGTTTGCTAAACTATGTTATGTTAACTAATATACAAAGAAGTGTGAGTGAATATGTTATTGTAGTCAAGGAATTGGACAACAGTTTACTTTTTGAAAGTAAACTTGTAGACAAGGAGCAACAATTGAATATTGCAGGGGCAGATATTTTCAAGGATATTCAGGAAGTTTGGGTGGCAGCAATATCTACAGCAGTATTTGGAGCAATCTCGAAAGTAATAGAAGAAGTTGAAGAAGAAAATATTGAAGTAGGTAATCAGCAGTTTGAAGATGAATGGATAGAGTGCATAAAAGTGTAGTGGTAGAGCGATGAAAATAAGGTTTGTTTACAGCTGAAAACTGAGTTGCAAGAGGCCATAGATGAATCATGGGAATTGATGCAAGTTCCTAAGAAAAGCTATAGCAGGAGAAATCCAATAATACACTATAAAGTTGAATGGAAAGTGAAGAACGATGAAAGTAAGGACAGTAGAACACTACAATATAAGGTGTGGAAGTCGGGAAGGTTGCAACCAAAGAAAAATGAAGGAGAAAGACTGAGGGACTAGCAAAAAAACAAAGTTTAGAATCCTGGAGGTAGCAAGTCATTGAGACTTGTAGCTGTCACATTATTGCACAAAAGTGACAAACCTCATAGACATGAGTCTATGAATTATTTTTCTACAGCGAAAGCTTGATGTAGGAGCATCCTTCTCAGAAAATCATTGTATATTTGGTTAACTTAGGGGGTGTGATGTTTGATTTGAAATTTAATTTATTAATAGGAAATTTGTATATTTTTAATAAATTGAGCAAGAAAATGTATGTGAGGTTTTCAATGTAAATATTATCAGCTAATGTGATAATATGAGAGATGTTTGACTTGTGAAGATCTCATAGAGATCTTAGGGAATAGGAGATCCTAGAATAGGGAATTAGTTGAGTTAAAAGTGGAAATAGAGGATTTTTAGGATATGGTTGAGTAGATTGTGGATCTGAACGAGAAATGGTTGCATAATCCTTTTGTATATATTGGTAAGCCTCGAAGGCAAGAGAGAGTGTGTGTGAGAGTGATGTGATGTATGGAAGGCCATTTTAATGTTGAAAATTAGGCCAAGTATTGTATTTGAAACTGATTAATGAAATACATTTTATGTTCTTTTGGGAAATGTGTGAATATCTATGTCCATATATATAAATGAAGAATATTACTAAATATTAGAGTTGTTATGGTCGATATTTATGTTGGTAGTTGATTTCACTTTGAAGCACTCATAAGGAGATTATTCTAGCGTAGCGGAAGGGTGGAAAACCCACTCAATCATTTCTTCGACCTGATTGAAATCTGTAGTAAGAGAATTTTGGGTTTGCAGGTCTATCTCTTCAATTTCCAAGGCCGAGTATAATACTTTTTGGAAGAACCAATTGCTAGGTTGGAGAGTCTAATTTCTTGATATCTTCATATTTGTTTAAGACCGATACTCTGTTTCCGAGCGAGACTTGCTCTCAAACGATAAGAGGGTTGAGCCTTTAATTGGAGTACCGCAAACAAAAAGAGGCCGACCTGTAATTTAGAAGTCAATTATATATGTCTAGAGCTATAATCGAGGATTTATGACAACATCAGAAACAAAGTACAAATATTGAGCGACTTCTGCGGTCAAGAGGTGTGGTGGAACAAAGTACTGAATGCACTGAATTGGTGGTTTTGCTTGGAGAGGGTTGCTAGGCGAGACACATTCATTCTGCGTGTTTTAACCACTATGTGGAAATTTGTGATACGTGGGTCTTATCGGAGGGTAGGAGCATGATTCAATGATCATCATAAGTGATCATATTTGAAACATGGCAAAGTGACTCAATTTCTTTTTGAACCAAGATCCAATGACTAAGAGAATCGGTGACTGAAAGAATTTATCCCCGGTTCACACATCATTCATCGTGCCCTCAACACACTAGATGAAAAACTACATAAATTGAATTTCTGGAAGTTGCGCTTTACTTTACTTAGAAACTGCTTTCACACCTTCACAACCTCCAGATTGACTACAAATATATGGATTCGAGACTGTTGTTTGTTGCATTATCTCATGCTTGGCTTGAAAAAAAAGGAGTGTGCACTGCGAAGGCGTTGATTTGTAAAGAGGAGTTCGAATAGGTGGTGTGGGAGATTGGGCATCATATGATTGCTAATGAGGAGGGGCGATTCCTCCATGGAATTGTGCTAAGAAATTGGGGTTTGTTAAGGTCATCGGTTCTGAACAGATAACAAAACCTCTATGTGTGTTTTAGTTTTGATCCGGCTTTACATCAACCCTGCACAATTATCTGAAGAATCTGTTTCGAAGAATTCTAATAGTTTTTAGTTGAGGATGTTTTTATGGTTCTCTGAATAATCCATTCGAAAACTTCTAACCATTTCTAGCTAAAGATTTTATTATGATTCTATATAAAGTAGATTACTATCGAAAGTTAAGTTATGTACTTAGATTTCTTCTTAAGAAAATTGTCTTACTCCAGTTTTTTGTGATTTCACCTTTATAAACATGTCTAGATTTATTATAAAAGTTATCTTGAAAATGTATTATATTTAGATCAAACTCAGTGTAATAATTCAAAATTATTTCTTAGAGTAGTTCTTGATTAAAATAGAGTAAGTAAGAAACAATTAAACATAAAAGATTCTTTGAGTCTTAAAGAAACTTCATTCAGTTTTTCCAAATTGCTTTGGGCAATCCAATATAGTTTTATTTTTATTTTAAGGAAAACTACAAAATATATAAAATTAATTCAAAGAATGCAAAATGCAGATTTTTGTTTTATTAAATTTATAATAAATTTGTAAATAATTATGATTTTTTTTAATAATATAACTTTGTTTTATATATATATATATATATATATATATATATATATATATATATATATATATATATATATATATATATCTATATATATATATATATATATATATATATATATATATATATATATATAACTTTGTATTTGGGTTGATGATATTAAAAAATCTTTTAGTAAATTTGACTCACCACATTAGGAATTCAGAAAAGAGTTTGCATCAAAGAGGATGAAACATCATTTTAGAAGATGTAGGAATTAACAAGATTTAGCTTTTTGCTTGGAATCTTACTTAAATTGTTCTATTCTTTGAATTAAATTGTAAGGAAAATTGAAAAAAAAAAGTTCATTGAAATTCAACGCTTTTTGTTTGCACCGCCCTTCTTCTATCAAACTAATTGTTTGATTTCTTATTTGTATTTTTAGCTCAAGAGTTAGATTCAAGAACAATTGCTATGAAATATAGCAATGGAAGTGTGCCAAGGAACTGCAAATATATCCACAAAAGGCTCTTTTCTTCTTCTATGTGTCATTATTCTTATTCTCTTAATGCACTTTTATATATGTGATACTCACTTCATGAATTATGGAGCTTTGGTTGTTTCATGATGTACACCTTCTTGACATGCACGAATCATAAATGGAAGTTAATTGAATATGCTAGTGGTTCATGGGAAAACGACCATCAATCCATATTAAGCCAAAATTACCATTGTTTTCTTTATAAATTATAACCTTAATAATTAACCATAAGTGACCCTCTAGGAGCACCCCATACTCATAATTATATAGCTAAAATGTCATTAAGTGTAGAAGGTATAGAAGGGTTATATGTGAGTTTGGAGGTCATAATGTTCAAAGATGGAAAACGTGTGGGGCATGAATACTCTTGAGGATTCTACACCAAAATCATCATTGAAACAACTTAATGTGAAACCATTATTATGTGAGATAACCTTCTATGCAGAGTTTGAAGTGTGGAATGTGGAGAATTTATGTAGGGGAAGAGTTTGTGTAAAATGTAGAGACAATTTTTAAAAGAAAAATATTTGCATGACACAGATTTGTACCTAAGTAATAAATATAACTATATTTTATAAAAGAAAGAAATTTCAATTGATATAATGGAACTATAACACATGGTGGATTATGGAAAGAGGAGGGAAAACAAATGAAAATGGTGTTGGACACAGATTGTCATTGATGTCAATATGGCAATATTAGAGGAGCAGACGGAGCCAAGAGGACAGAACAGAGCCATCGGGAGCCGTATAGGCCATAAAAGAGTTATATGCATACAAATATACTATCGGAGGCCAAAAACCATATATATATATATATATATATATATATATATATATATATATATATATATATATATATATATATATATATATCTATATATCTATATATATATATATATATATATATATAGATATATATATATATATATGCATTTAACGCAAACAGAGGCAGAAAGACGTGTATATATATGTATTTACACTGACGGCGGCATAAACATACATATATAGGCTGTATACACCATCGGCGGCAAAAACCATACATATATGCATTCAACACTATCGGCGGCCGAAGACTTAGTTATATGGTGTTTACAACAACGGAGCATATAACCAAAGTTAAAACAACGGAGAAATATATATATCGCAAAGTTCAAAAGGGTTGTCACCCCCGAAACCCTCCGATTGCGAATACAATTGCGGACCCGATGGTCCTTTTTATATCGCGCCTATTGTAATATCGCGTCCGTCGCGTCGGGATTATGTATCGGGAGTGGTAAAGGCCCTGCCACATTAAAACCTCTGATTTGCGATTGTCGATCGTCGCATCGGCACTTTAGGAGTGGAAGTCATGAAGTGTTAAGCGACCCTTTGCGATCGCCGATAGCGATTAGCGAATATCGCATCGGACCTCCACCTAAGGCAAGCGCCGATTGCGAATTGCAAGACCGGACCCGATGCAACATTATAGATGGGCTTATTATTATATCGCATCCGCAGGAGGATCGGCCCATCGGCCATCGGCGATGTCATGGGGTCGATATATAAAAGACCCTCGGAAGCCTCATCTCGCCGATTGCGATTGCGACTGCCGATTGCGATTACAAGGGGGACCCGATACACTATAGACTTGGGTGAATTAATATTGAAGTCCACCCTTTAGCCATTTTGCCTGTGTTTCCTGTGTAAATGAATTTTTGGCTTACGCGGCATTTAGAGGCAGAAATACACTACAGAATGCTCCCAATAGTTCAGGAGGCTGAAATAATGTCGATGGCGATTGCGATCAGGACGTGGCAGTTCTTGCCATTGATTCAACGCGTCCTGTGAGTATTGGAACACTTGAATAGACAGAGGAAGCCATGGATTGGGAAGCCGAAGTGTCAAGCGAGCATAGATGGTCGAGTGAGCGCAGAGGAAGCTAAAGCAATTGGAGGAGGGAAGCTAGAAGGTCGAGCGAGTGTTGAGGAAGCAGAAGCTCAAGCGAGCAAGGAGGAGGAAAAAGGTCAGCATATCAAGTTTATATAACAGAGAATTGTCTTTATGCAACTACTGTTGTTGTGATGAATAGCCTGAGTGTGAGATAGTGGAAGCAACAGAGGCAAAAGAGGCAGCAGAAGCAGCGGAGGCTGTAGAGGTAGCAGAAGCAACAGAGGCAGGAGAGTAGGAGTGAGAGAACCTCAACTGAATAGAGTGCAGCAGCATACCAATGTATACCAAGGTTGGGTTGGAGCCCAAGAGGTTGGAGCCTCAGAACTGAACAGGACTAAAGTCATTAGGGGTAGGTGCTCCTAAGTGCAGAACCACTACTAAACAGAGTTGGTGCTCTGGAGGTTGGAGCCTCACTGAAGTCCAAGTTGGAGCTTGGAAACTATTCACAATCATATTATACTTATATTGTATTTATTTCAATGCACTGTCTTGAGTTTTAATAAAAGCATTTATTCCAGCTGTTGATTTCTGTGTTCTGTGTATACATATACATATCTATATATGCTTTTGGCAATCACTAGAACAATTAAAAATAATAATAAGAAATACTGATTCACCCCCCTCTCAGTATTTCCAACAATTGGTATCAGAGTTGGCTTCTTCATACTAGCCTAACAGCTTGAAGAAGGATCCGTAGCCATGATGAGAAATCATGAAGCATCAGGAAGACCTCCTTTGTTCGATGGCACTAACTTTGGTTTCTGGAAGAAAAGAATGACCTACTACTTAATGTCCCTTGGACCTGAAGTCTGGCATTTTGTTCAAAATGAATACCAAACGACTTCCACTCTTCCAACAGACCAAGACGAGAGGAAAGCCTACATCACAAATGCAAAGGCCATGAACTCCATCACTAGTGGAATCACTGATTCCGAGTTTACAAAAATCATGCACTGTACCTCTGCCAAAGAAATGTGGGAGAAGCTAGTTGGCTTGTACGATGGAGACTCAAAAGTAAAAAAGGCAAAGCTTCAAACTCACAGAAGACAATTTGAAAGTTTGAGGATGGAAGATGAAGAAGATATTGCAGCATACCTCCTCCGAGTAGCTGAAGTGGTAAATTCCCTGAAATGATTGGACGAAAAAGTGGAAGAAAGTACCATTGTTCAAAAGGTATTAAGGTCTCTTCCAGACAGATTTGACTCCAAAATAAGTGTTATAAAAGAAGCAAAGGATCTAGATACCCTCAAAATGGATGAACTCCATGGAATTCTCACTGCCTATGAAATGAGGAAAGGTGGCCCAAGCTCCAAAGATGCAGCATTCAAGGCCTCAAAGTCAAAGAAGGGGAAAGAAAGGAATGACTGTAGTGATGAGTCAGATGTGGAATCTGAATTGGCTCAATTTGTACGAAAACTGAAGAGAGGATCTAAGCTTAAAGGCAAGTATCCTCTTATTTGTTTTAAATGTGGTAAAATAGGTCATTATGCAGCAAAATGTCCTCATAAACATGACAGTGATGATGAACGAAATTCTGAAAGAGTGGCACACAAAAAGAAAGGGTTCAATAAGAAAAACTTCTTCTCCAAGCAAGATGAGTTTGATGAGGATGAGTTTATGGTCATCAAAAGGAAATCATATGAGGAAAGTGATCATGATGAAAGCCAAGAAACATTATTCATGGCACTCGCAGATGATGATGACTCAGGGCTGGAAGGAAATGTAGATGACCTGTTAATAAGCGCCATTGAAGAAAATGAGAAAGTATGGAACAAAATCATTTCTCTCAAAGTGGAAAACGAGGAAATAAGAAGGAGAGAAGATCTCTTGGAAGCAAAGCCTAAAGGAAAAGAAGAGACTTGTGAAGAACGTGAGGCCGAAATAGTGTCTCTAAGAAAGGAGTTGGAGCAAATTAAAAAGGGTTGTAAAAGCTCTAAAATACTTGAGACTATTATGAAAAATCAAAAACCTCAACATGACAAGTCTGGAATAGGTTTCAAAGGAGAATCCTCAAGCACTAATAATAGTGCAAAAAGCTATGCCGATGCACTTTCCTGCAATCCAAAAGATGAAAAAGTATGTTATTAAAAGTGCATCCCAGATCCCAAGAATGAAGAGAGAATTACTCCAAAGAAGAATGTGGAGTCGAATCATGGGCACTACAGCAAATATAAACCTGTACTCCACCAAGGGCCCATCGTAAATCCAAAGAACGAAGGAGGATTAATTCCCAGAAAGGAAATCGACTCAAACCATGGTTGCTTCAACAAGTACAAAACCATCTTTCTTGGACACTGCTTTCACTGTAAAAACTTCGGTCATCAAGCCAGACATTGTATGGCTCGCGGAAGTAAAAAGACAAAGCTAAAGGACCGAATAATCAACTCATATGCCCCCAAAAGGTAGGGACAAATCAAAACCTTCAATTCATTTGATCCCTTGAACAAATTTGACCTGATTTTCTCTTTCTGCTACAATAATGGATACTATGAACAAGACTGCCCACTCAAAGGAAGAAAGATGAGTAGCAAGAACTCCAGCATGGACAAATGCGGCTTGGATCTATATGCTCAAAATAATGGAAACCAGTGGTTTGTAGATAGTGGGTGCTCCAGACACATGACAGAAGACAGAAGGAAGTTTGTCTCACTGAGCAAAAAGGAAGGGAATGTGTCCTTTGGAAGCGGATCTAGCAGAATTGCAGGAAAAGGAACAGTTACTCTGATCAATGGAAAAGGAAAAGCTCAAGATGCTCTGTTGGTTGACGGACTCAAATACAACCTCCTGAGTGTCAGCCAAATCTGTGATCAAGGACATAAGGTTGTTTCCAGCACCAAATACTCTGAAATAAGGAACTCTGCCTCAGGGAAACTTGTGGCAAAAGGGTTGAGAACACCAGACAACATTTACATTCTGAACAAGATTCAAGAAAATAAATGCTACTTGAGTCAGACAAATGAGAGTTGGCTATGGAACAAGCGACTTGGACATACAAGATTTGAAAATCTGATCAATATCAGCAAGATGAAAGCTATACGAGACATCCCAAGGCTGTTCAAACCAAATCAATTAGTATGTGGTCCATGTCAACATGGAAAGCAGACCAGAATCAGCCACAAGACAAAGGAGCTCTCTACATCGAAGCCCTTGGAGATCATCCATGCTGATGTGTGTGGGCCAACTAGAAATCAAGCACTCCAAGGAGAAAGGTACTTTGTGTTATTTTTTGATGATTATACTAGAATGATGTGGATATATTTCATAAAGTATAAATCTGAAACTTTTGAGTGTTTTAAGAATCTAAAAGCCCTTGTAGAAAATGAAAAAGATTCAAAAATTAAGTGCCTTAGAATAGACAGAGGAGGCGAATTCACATCAAACGAGTTTAGTGAGTTCTGTAATATTCATGGAATTAAAAGGGAATTCTCGGCTGCCGGAACACCTCAGAAAAATGGGGTAGTGGAAAGAAGAAACCGAACAGTCCAAGAAATGGCAAGAACTATGTTATTAGCAGCAGACTTACAACCTAAATTCTGGAGAGAAGCAGTAGGGACAGCTATCTAGACACTGAATCGAACTCAATTAAGGCCAAATTGTGAAAAAACTCCTTATGAGCTATGGAAAGGAAGACCTGCTTCAGTGAAGTACTTCAAGATATTTGGAAGCAAGTGCTTCATAAAAATAAATGCTGGCTCACCCGGAAAGTTTGATTCTCGGGTTGATGAAGGGATATTTCTTGGATACTCTACAAAGATCAAGGTTTACAAGTGCTACAATTATTGACTAAAGAAAATAGTGGAAAGCATTGATGTAAAGGTTGATGAAGATCTTCCATAAGGGGAAATTGAAGAACATGAAGATGACTCTCTCATTGAAGAAGAAGAAACTAAAGAAGAAGTAATAGATGAGGAAGAAGAAGAAGAAGAAGAAGAAGAGGAAAGAGAACCACCTAATACCCCTTCAAAGATGAAGTATTTCCAAAGACATCATCCAGAAGAGCAGATCATTGGCGATAAAGATGAAGGTGTGCAGACCCGAAGGAGGATAACAATCACACCCAAGAGAAAAGTCATTGCCCTCCTATCTATGATAGAACCAGAAACATTTGCAGAAGCAAGTAAGGATCCTCATTGGGTAAAATCCATGGAAGAATAAATGACCCAAATTGAGAAGAACAAGACATGGGAGCTGGTACCTCGTCCAAAGGACAAAAACATAATAGGAACCAAATGGGTGTTCAAAAATAAAATGAATGAGGAAGGACAGTTTATCAGAAACAAGGCAAGACTTGTCTGCAAAGGCTATTCACAAATTGAAGGAATTGACTTTGAAGAGACATTTGCACCAGTGGCCCATATGGAAGCTATCAGGATGTTCTTGGCATTTGCTTTCTCAAAAGGATTCAAAATATATCAAATGGACATGAAATTAGCATTTCTAAATGGGGAACTCAAGGAGGAAGTCTACATGGAGCAGCCAGAAGGTTTTGATCTAACAACAGGAAAGGACTTAGTTTGTAAGTTGAAAAAGGCTTTATATGGGTTGAAACAAGCTCCTAGAGCTTGGTATGCAAGACTGGATCACTATCTACAACAACAAGGCTTTAAAAAGGGAGTGGCTGGAAGCAATCTATACATAAAGATAGATCAAGGTAAGTTACTAGTTGCTCTTGTTTATGTCGATGATTTGATTTTTGCTAGTAATAATGATGAAATGAGCCATGAATTTTCTCAAAGAATGTCAAAAGATTTTGAGATGTCAATGATAGGAGAGCTATCCCACTTCCTTGGACTTCAAGTATCTCAAACCAGAGCAGGATTGTGTATATCTCAAACCAAATATCTAAAAGACATGCTCAAAAAATATGGAATGGAGGACTGTGCACCCATGAGAATACCTATGACCACAAACTACAAACTGAGCAAAGATGATGACTCCCCTCTAGTAGATGCAATTCATTACAGGTCAATGATTGGAGCCCTTCTATACTTAACATCTACATGACCAGACATAATGCAAGCAGTAGGAATGGTGGGAAGATTTCAATTTTCTCCCAAACAATCTCATTTATTAGCTGTAAAAAGAATTCTCAGATATCTGAAGGGAACTTCTGATTTCGGTCTTTGGTACCCAAAGAACTCAACACTGACTGCAACTGCATACACCGATGCTGATTGGGCTGGAAGTATAGATGATCGGAAAAGTACGAGTGGAAATGCATTATTCCTAGGAGACTGTTTGGTATCTTGTCTTAGCAAAAAACAGTCATCCATATCATTATCCATAGTTGAAGCCGAGTATATTGCTGTAGCAGACTGTTGTACTCAGATACTATGGATGAAGGAAGCTCTAAAAGATGTCGACATATGTACAGATCAACTGATTACCATCTATTATGACAACACAAGTGCTATCAGTCTCAGCAAAAATCCTATGATGCACTCAAGAACCAAACGCATACCAATCAAGTATCATTTTCTCCGTGAGAAAGTAGCTGAACAAAACATCTTCGTGAAATATATCAGTACTAAGGAGCAGATAGCTAATATTTTCACAAAACCTCTTCCTCAAGAAGCATCCGAACATCTGCGTCAAAAGATGGGGGTTATTTCTTTATCATCACTCAAGTTCATTCATAAAGATGTAGCAGGACATGGGGAGCAGTTTGATAGGGGGAGTCCGTATGCATTCCTTTGCCATTGATGTCAAAGCGGGAGAGCAGAAGAATATTGCCATCAATAACAAAGGGGGAGATTGTTGGACACAGATTGTCATTGATGTCAATATGGAAATATTAGAGGAGCAGACGAAGCCAAGAGGAGCCAAGAGGAGCAGATGGAGCCAAGAGGAGCAGACGGAACAGAGCCACCAGAGGAGCAGATGGAGACGAGAGGAGCAGACAGAGCCAAAGAAGAGGAGCACACAGAGCCATCGGGAGCCGTATAGGCCACAAAAGAGTTATATGCATACAAATATACTATCGGAGGCCAAAAACCATATATATATGCATTTAATGCAAACAGAGGCAGAAAGATGTGTATATATATGTATTTACACTGACGGAGGCATAAACATACATATATAGGCTGTATACACCATCGGTGGCAAAAACCATACATATATGCATTCAACACTATCGGCGGCCGAAGACTTAGTTATATGGCGTTTACAACAACGGAGCATATAACCAAAGTTAAAACAACGGAGCAATATATATATCGCAAAGTTCAAAAGGGTTGTCACCCCTGAAACCCTCCGATTGCGAATACAATTGCGGACCCGATGGTCCTTTTTATATCGCACCTATTGTAATATCGCGTCTGTCGCGTCGGGATTATGTATTGGGAGTGGTAAAGGCCCTGCCACATTAAAACCTCCGATTTGTGATTGTCGATCGTCACATCGGCACTTCAAGAGCGGAAGTCATGAAGTGTTAAGCGACCCTTTGTGATCGTCGATAGCGATTAGAAAATATCGCATCGGACCTCCACCTAAGGCAAGAGTCGATTGCGAATTGCAAGACCGGACCCGATGCAACATTATAGACGGGCTTATTATTATATCGCGTCTGCAGGAGGATCGGCCCATCAGCCATCAGCGATGTCATGAGGTCGATATATAAAATACCCCCGAAAGCCTCATCTCATTGATTGCGATTACGACTGCCAATTGCGATTACAAGGTAGACCCGATACACTATAGACTCGGGTGAACTAATATTGAAGTCTGCCCTTTAGCCTTTTTGCCTGTGTTTCCTGTGTAAATGAATTTTTGGCTTACACGACGCTTAGAGGCAAAAATACACTACAGAATGCTCCTGATAGTTCAGGAGGCTGAAATAATGTCGATGGCAATTGCGATCAGGACGTGGCAGTTCTTGTCATTGATTCAACACGTCCTGTGAATATTGGAAGACTCGAATAAACAGAGGAAGCCATGGATTGGGAAGCCAAAGTGTCAAGCGATCATAGATGGTCGAGCGAGCACAGAGGAAGCTAAAGCGACTGGAGGAGGGAAGCCAGAAGGTCGAGCAAGTGTTGAGGAAGCCGAAGCTCAAGCGAGCAAGGAGGAGGATAAAGGTCAGCATATCAGGCTTATATAACAGAGAATTGTCTTTATGCAGCTGCTGTTGTTGTGATGAATAACCTGAGTGTGAGATAATGGAAGCAGCAGAGGCAAAAGAGGCAGCAGAAGCAGCGGAGGCTCTAGAGGCGGCAGAAGTAGCAGAGGCAGGAGAGTAGGAGCGAGAGAACCTCAGTTGAATAGAGTGCAGTAGCATACCAGTGTATACCAAGGTTGGGTTGGAGCCCAAGAGGTTGGAGCCTCAGAACAGAACAGGACTAAATTCATTAGGGGTAGGTGCTCCTAAGTGCAGAACCACTGCTAAACAAAGTTGGTGCTCTGGAGGTTGGAGACTCACTGAAGTCCAAGTTGGAGCTTGGCAACTATTCACAGTCAGATTATACTTATATTGTATTTATTTCATTGCATTGTCTTCAGTTTTAATAAAAGAATTTATTCCAGCTGTTGATTTCTGTGTTCTATGTCTACATATACATATCTATATATGCTTTTGGCAATCACTAGAACAATTAAAAAAAATAATAAGAAATACTGATTCACCCCCCTTCTCAGTATTTCCAACAAATGGATGTTTGTTAAGGCTAAATCTAGAAATAGAAAGGCGGTCCATGTAAATGCATCAACAAAAGGGAGTCCTGGTTTAAAAGTAAAATGGAAAACATATGCCATTTATAAAAGGAAAAATGAATTGAATCAACTGCTAATGCTATAAAATTGAGGAAGGCATTGCCAATGGGGTGTTCATCTAAAGTGACTGAGCATTGGTGTTTGAGGAAGAGATTGGAAGTATCGAAGGAATGAATTATGATAATGGAATTTGATTTGGTAATTTTTTCTTTTACCCTATCATAATGCACTTGATAGTAAAACACACTAAAGAATTATGTTTACATAGGCGCATCGATGTTGTCTTTTATATTTAGCCTACCATGTGTTAAACATAGAGACACTTTAGTGTTGTTCATCACAATATGACATACTGGTAGCCTATTTGCTTTATGAATATAAAAATGTTATATATTTCAAGTGAACATTAAATTTGCAATGAGTTGATATATTATATGCATAAGTGCATGCATTTATTTAAGCACACTCGTAAATTTTTATGGTTTTAAAATCCCATGTATACTTCTCATGTACACAAATGCTCTTTGTTGCATTGTTATGATTTTTTATGTTTTTAAAATAAAAAGTGACGTTATAGTTTTTTATAATAAAAAAGGTGATTGGTGCAAGATTGAGAGGCCTGCAAAATGGGGCATTGTATTGAAGAAAAATATTGCGAAGGGAAAGGAGTATCAATAAAAATAGGGAAAGGACTAGAAGGACCAGTGCCCTAAGCCATAGAACATAAGGAATCAATGGTATTGGAAATAGTAAATGAGGGAAGAGGAGGAGGGTTACTCAAATTTGACGCTTCTTCCATATGAGAGGGCTCACCTACCGCCAAAACAATCATTCCATCCTCAGGATTGTCCTCTTCTAGACTAAGGTATGCCACCTCGTTCCCCAAATTGACAAGAGATTTGTGCTTGCTACGAAAACATATCATTTTCAACATAAAAATGAAGAAAGCCTTTCTCACTTTCTTACATTTATTCATCATGGAATCCTACAAGCTCTGCCATTACATATGGTATTGCATGAACTTTTACCACGCCTCTAGAATTAATTTAATGCTTAGCTCTTACCTTTTTCTACGCATGGAGAAACAATAAGAACAAATGGAAACTTCAATTCAATGGCATTAAAGTTTTGATAAAAAAATTAACATAATTATTTAATAGCCTTCACTAATTCTAATGTAACCATCAACTTTAATACTTAACTAGCAATAATTTATAACAAATTCTTTTTCTATAATTATGTAAATGTACTAATTTGTATAATGATAAAAAATCCAACCCATTTTTTCTATTCAAAATACTAAAAAAACTTATCATGGTTAAATAATATCATATAAAAAGATTGATATACATTTAATGTAAATTATATGATACATTACTTATTAACTTAAACATTAAATAAAAACACCAAACAAGTTATGTCATCCCGTTACTAAACCAATGTTAGATGGTTAATATTCTCAATCACATCACTGTAAGACTTCAAATAATTAAAAAAAAGGGTTATGTAATCCATTTACTAAATTAAGTAGTTAATACTTCCAATCACATCAACATAAGATTTAAAGTAGTTATAAAACATTTTTTTCATAGTTTAGAGTTTGATAAAAATATTTGCACCAATATTTATATTAGAAAATAAAATTTATTAAGAAGAATCATATTTATTTATATAGATTCATAATTTTAAAATAAATATAAAAAATCATTATTTTAAAATAAGTCCAAAACAATATCATCATTTTAAACCAATCATATTTAAATATTCTACCATATATTCACCAAAATAATCTCATATGGAGATAAAATTTCGTATATAGATAAATTTAAATCATACATTCACTCAATTTTAGAGGGAAAAATGAAAAACTACTTTTTCAACTCATATTTTCAACTTATATCCATATGGTTTTACTCAAGTTTCGAGCAGGAGCACTCGTTGGATGCGAAACTTAATTCCCTATCCAAGGAGCACCCATGTTGCATACTTTTGATGGACCCTGCTACACGAAAAATAAGAAATAAGTGAAGATGTAATTGCGATCACATTTTTCATGTATTTCTCATTTTTCATGTAACAAGGTCCATTGAAAGTATGCAACATGGGTACTCCTTAGATGGGGAATTAAATTATGCATCCAACGAGTGCTCTTGCTATAAATTTGAGTAAAACTGTAGGGAGATAAGTTGGAAATACAAGTTGGAAAAAGCAGTTTTTTATTTTTTTAATCATTTTACTTTTTTACTCCAAAAATGATGAATCATGCCCCATGGTTAACATCATCATCTTGAATCCTATTGGTTTTGATGCCCATTTTAGACCTCAAAATTTCTCCAATGGGTGTACCGTGGTTGAGTTAATTTTTTATAGAAATAAAAAATAAACGATGTGCTAAGTACATAATGCGCATCGGTGTGTAGACTACTCGATTGATCCGAGTTGACTCAACTCCCGGATTTAACCAAGATCTTTACTTGCATGATGTGATTCGAATGGCATTTAAAATAGCATAATTGAACATATATGCATGCTGTAAAGAAGAAGGAACATGACAATCATCAACGACATAAAACTCAAGATGTTGATAACGGAGTTCGTCCAGGAGGGACTATGTCTCTGGGCCCTGGTGTCAAGATGGTGTATGCCACTACATTAAGTGTTGTCAATAGTGGTGATGTACATGCATGTGTTTTCTCTATCATACAAGGAATATTCCCTCACGCAGGAGTGGCTCCAAGAGATGTTCCGCTGCAGGAACGCTCATTCAAAAGGACTCCTATCAGTATGACATAGTTTCGCATATGAGAATAATGAGCATCCCACCAATCATGTCATCAAAGGGATATCAATTCAGACATACATGACTACAACATGAGTATCCCATCAACATGATGACCGAGGGATCTCAATAACAACATGACAAGAAGTACATCTCACATATCATTCCGCATCACATCAAGCAGGATTCATGAAACAAGTAAGAAAACAAAATCCCACATCAAATATCAAACAAGGCTCTGTGCAACACAATGCATCTCATTGAAAAAGAAGTACATGAACACAGTGCATATACCTCACATCCTAGGGTCATTTGAAGAAAAGTATGTCAAGCTGTTGAAACTTTCCCTACCATCAATCTCGCGGTGTCGAATCGCATCGAAATGGTTGTTCACACATGAATGCTGACACCTACACTCCATTTTGAAAAGTGGCAGAAAAATGAAAATGATCAAATGGAAAATTTGAATGCACCATCAGATTTGTGGCATCGAATAGGGTGAAATTTATTTTCAAATTTCTAAATTCTGACAAAGTGAAAATCTGGGGCTTAAGGAATCTTTTAGATTCCTCAAAGATTCCCTCCTCCGGGTCATCTGAAGATCTGTTGCTCAGATCAAAATTATGACTACGCCATCAAGTTCGTGTCGCTGAGAGGTGTAATATCAACATATAATTTGTCCAATTTGGACACTGGCAAAATTTCGCCCTCTTGAAAATTTGGCTCAATCATGGTTCCGCCTGTGTTTTTCCAAAATCATGGTTCCACCTGCAAAACAATTAAAAAATACAATCTCAATATCCATGCCATGCCCTTCGCCTCCACTCCATTCTACATAACGTGGTTCCGTTCCTCTCCATGCCTGTCGCGATGAAAAATAAAATTTATATAAAGTTCGTGGGCAGACATATGAATGAATCTTCTGTAGCGCATTGGTTATGGCAAAGGTAACAAGACAGCAGGATCGAATCCCGCTCGCACCATATATAACAAAATGCCATTTTTTTCATTATAAAAAAATGGGCGCATCATAGCCGTTTGATTTTGGAGTTAATACGTTGGCGTAATAATGTGGGTTGGTTGATGATGTGTACACCACTGTATGAGGCCGCCCGGTGGGGGCCAGGCGGGTTCAATCCCCGCCGACCTCGCACTTAATTAATGGCTTATCTATAAGGTCGGTATGAAGTGGGTTGGGTGTATATGTTGGTTGAAAATATACCCGATACCCATTTAATATATATTCGTTGAAGTTCATAACCATATTTTTATATATGGTATATATTCGTTGAAGTTCATTTATTATAACCATATTTCTATATATGGTTTTTTTTAAAATGATTTTTATATGACTTTTCAAAACCATATTTATCACTATATCTTATTTTTTTTGTTTTTAAATTATTTTTGCTTTTTTTTTAATATATATTTTTGTCTTTTTGTGTAGGGCTAGGAGTAAATGTTAGCATGCCATGTGTCAAGGTTTTAGTGGCCATTCAGTCGCCACATAAACTTAGTGGGTCCCACTTGCTGACTGGGATGCCATGTGGTACACTGTGGGCCCCGTTTGTTCCCTTGTCATGTCAAACTTTGAAGAGCTCTATCTTTCGCATACGAGCTTGGTTTGACAAGCTGTTCACATCACCGTGATCATGACGATTAGATCTTCAACATGACTAGTTTGAGCATAATCCAAACACTTTGATTTTTGACCCTTCCTGGGTTCTCTTGGACTTCTGCATGTTTCTGGAGTCACCTGGATAAATTCTCCCCACTAAGGAGCTTTTGGTCCTCCAAAAGCATGAAAAATAATCTGAAACTTCTTTGTACCTTGTCTGCATCACAAGTGTCCGAAAAAGGTCTTGCTTCCATCTCCTTCACCTTTGTTCTTCAGAACCTTAAGCGATGAATTGACACCTGCAACCTCTGCAACCTATAGTAGATTGTTTTGCAAATTACATACTTGACTTACATGACCAACTAATGATCCAAGCATCCCATACTTGCCACTCGTTTATAACACATACCGGTGGTCAAGTTTACATTGAAATGGAAACAATCCCCCAGCTATGAAGACAAGGCCAACATATCAGTGTTGCTTCAACAAGTGATGGAAAACACATCATCACTGTAACATATGATTTACAAAGATAAGGCCAAACACTATTTTTGCTTTAATAAGTGATGGGAACACAACATCACTTTCACAGTTTATCATCCAACTCAAAATAAGACCAGACATTATTGTTTCTTGACAAGTGATGGAAAACACATCATCACTTTTACATTTTAAAATGCAACAAATGGTTTACAAAAGTATGACCATGACAAGCTGACATATCTAGAAACCATTTCTCACTTATCAAGGTAAATGGGTCATCCCCCTATGGTGGTTTTTCTTGTCGAACAATCGTTTCATCTGGTTCATGCATTGACACTTTGTCTTTAAGGCGCTGCTCTGGATGGAGCCTCCAACAAGTGGCTCTTTGATGGCCACCTTGGTTGCAATGACTGCAATACATCTTCTTCCTCTAGATCTGCTTAACATGTTTCTTTGCCTGCTGTTGAGAGGGCCTTTCACACCTCATCCTTTTGTGTGCAGCTATTCTTTTCCAACACTTAGAAAATGTATGGTTATGTAGTCCACAAAAGGTACATGTTTTTTGGTGTTATGTTTTACATTCATCATTAACAACATGACTATAATCGAAATGAACATTCACATATTGAGATTTGTTATACCTTTCATTGCTGCCTCTGCTGTCATTATGGCGATGAGAGCTTGCCTCAGCTCTTTCCCTACAATGGGCACTACCATGGGATGATGGGGATGTGTTCCCATCATTCTCTTTCCTTGACAACTTTGACGCTGTCTCGGAAGAATCTGACACCATCGAGCATTCTCCTTTGGTGTATCCCAAGCCTGCAAATTGAGGTCTCTGCACAACCTCCAATGGTTGAGTTATGCTTTGGTTATTAACACCAAGTTCGTTTTCCTCCTTGTAGCTCATCCTGGTAAGGAGCCTCATGTTTGTTCCTGTAACTATTATCTCTACATATCCAACAGAAATCATACTATGTGAAGATGAAACTGAAAGGAAATCAACATCTTTTACCTCCACTGTCGAGTTGGAAAGAACTGATGAGCGCTTCTCATCATCTGTTGTTGGTTTCCTAGTTGTCTCAGCACATTCAACAACTTCCTTTTTGACATAGCGAAGTCCTGCCTGATGGGATAATTCCTATACTTTGATGGGGTTGATAATGCCTTGGCCATTAATGCCCAAGCCTTTTCCTTCATACCTCATTCTCTTCAGCAGTTTAGAGCCAATTCATGTGGTATGATTTTCAAAAACAGCGAAATCATCATCAGGATACATACATGAATTCAGAGAATTACTTTTTACCTCACATGGGTCACACTGCAACTTTTCCAAGGCCTCATCCTTAGCTTGCAGTTGTTGTAGCAAACTCTGTTTTTCCTCTTTCTCTTCATGTAGAAACATCTTCAATTCAATGTTCTCTGTTTGAAGATTCTAGTTGTTGTGGTTTAGTTCTTCCAAGGCATCTTTTGTGGCTCGCAATCGAAGTTGCAATCGCTCCTTTTCCTTTGTCTCTTTTTGTAGAGCTTCATACATTATTTCCACCCTTTTGGAAATTTTGAGCATGGTCTCGTACATCACTTTTTCATCCTCTGTCGCTGCACGTTCCATTGTTCATGCTTGCAATTCACATCCACGCAAAGACCGCTCTGATACTGAACTTGATCCGAGTTGACTCAACTCCCGGATTTAACCAAGATCTTTTACTTTCGTGATGTGATTAGAGTGGAATTTAAAATAGCATAATTGAACATGTATGCGTGTTGTAAAGGATAAGGAACATAACAATCATCAATGACATAAAACTCAAGACGTTGATAACGGAGTTCGTCTAGGAGGGACTACGTCTCCAGGCCATGGTGTCAAGATGGTGTAGGCTGCTGCATTAAGTGTTGTCAATAGTGGTGATGTACATGCATGTGTTTTGTATATCATACAAGGAATATTCCCTCATGCAGGAGTGGATCCAAGAGATGTTTCACTGTAGGAAATCTCATTCAAAAGGACTCCTATTAGTATGACATAATTTCACATATGACAATAATGAGCATCTCGCCAATCATGGCATCAAAGGGATCTCAATTCAGACATAGATGATGACAACATGAGTATCCCGTCAACATGACGAACAAGGGACCTCAATAACAACATGACAAGAAGTACATCCCACAGATGATTCCGCGTCACATCAAGCATGAATCATGAAACAAGTAAGAAAGCAAGATCCCACATCAAATATCAAACAAGGATCTGTGCAGCACAATGCATCTCATAGCAAAAAGAAGTACATGAACGCATTGCATATACCTCACATCCTGGGGCCATCTGAAGAAAAGGATGTCAAACTGCTGAAGCTTTCCGTACCATCAATCACAGCGTCGAATCGCATGGAAATGGTTGTTCACACATGAATGCTGACACCTGCACTCCACTTTGAAAAGTGGAAGAAAAATGAAATGATCAAATGGAAAATCTGAATGCACCATCAGTTTTGTGGCGTCGAATAGGGTAAAATCAACTCTCAAATTTATGAATTCTGACAAAGTGAAAATTTGGGCCTTAAGGAATCTTTTAGATTCCCCCAAGATTCCTGAAAGATTCCCTCCTCCGGGTCATCTGAAGATCTGCTCCTCAGATCAAAATTCTGATTGCGCCATTAGGTTCATGTCGCTAAGAGGTGTAAGATCGACATAATTTTTTTCCAATTTGGACAGTGGCATAATTTCGCCCTCCTAAGAATTTGGCTCTATCATGGTTTTGCCTGTGTTTTTCCAGAATCATGGTTCCACCTGCAAAACAATTAAAAAAACAGTCTCTGTTTCCGTGCCTCACCCTTGGCCTCTGTTCTGCTCTGCATAACTTGGTTCCATTCCTCTCCATGCCTATTGCATTGAAAAATAAAGTTTATATAAAGTTCGTGGGCGGATATATCAATGAATGGGCTGTAGCGCATTGGTTATGGCGGAAGTAACAAGACGATAGGTTGGGGGATCAAATCCCACCTTTGCCATATATAACAAAATGTTATTTTTTATTATTATAAAAAATGGGCGCATCATAACCGTTTGATTTTGGAGTTAATACGTTGGCGTATTAATGTGGGTTGGTTGATGTTGTGTATAAAAAATGGGTGCATCATAACCGTTTGATTTTGGAGTTAATACGTTGGCGTATTAATGTGGGTTGGTTGATGTTGTGTACGCCACCATATGGGGCCGCTCGGTGGGGGCCGGCCCACGTGGGCCAGGCGGGTTCAATCCTGACGGCCTCGCACTTAACTAATGGCTTATGTATAAGGTGGGTTGGGTGTATATGTCGAAGACCTCGCACTTAATTAAGGAGTTGTCTATAATGCGACTTTTTGGAGATTCCGGTGACGGAATCCGGCGGAGGAAAGTGAGGCTAAATCTTGAGTTGTTGCAGTTAAAATGGTTTTTAACTCCACATTTGGATTCAGCACCCTGGAAAACCCCTGGGACGCTTTCATTGTGCAGAAACTAGCTATAAACTTGCGATTCCAATAAATTCCTGCCGGATTTCGACCCGAAAAACCGGCCGAAAAAGCTTTCAAAAAGTCGCGTTATAGACAACTGCCTTAATTAATGGCTTATGTATAAGGTGGGTTGGGTGTATACGTTGATTGGTATTAAGCAGGAATCATGAAAAATAAAGTTTATATAAAGTTCGTGGGCGGATATATCAATGAATGGGCTATAGCGCATTGGTTATGGCGGAGGTAATAGGACGACAGGTCGGGGGATCAAATCCCGCCTACACCATATATAACAAAATGTTATTTTTCTATTATAAAAAATCGGCACATCATAACTATTTGATTTTGGAGTTAATACATTAGTGTATTAATGTGGGTTGGTTGATGTTGTGTACGCCACCATATGGGGCCGCCTGGTGAGCACCGGCCCACATGGGCTGGGCGGGTTCAATCCCCACCGCCCTCGCACTTAATTAACGGCTTATGTATAAGGTGGGTTGCGTGTATACATTGGTTGGTATTATAACCGAGGTTAAAACAATATACCCCAACCCATTTTAATATATATTCGTTGAAGTTCATAACCATATTTTTATATATGGTATATATTTGTTGAAGTTCATTTATTATAACCATATTTTTATATATAGTTTTCTTTTAAATGATTTTTATATGACTTTTCAAAACCATATTTATCACTATATCTTAATATATAGTGTTTTTCTTTTGTTTTTTTAACTAATTTTTGTTTTCTTTTAATATATTTTTTTGTCTTTTTGTGCAGGGCTAGGAGTAAATGTTAGCGTGCAATGTGTCGAGGGTTTAGTGGCCATTCAGTCGCCACATAAACTTATTGGGTCCCACCTGCTAACTGGGATGCCATGTGGCACACTGTGGGCCCAATTTTTTCCCTTGTCATGTCAAACTTTGAAGAGCTCTATCTTTCGCATACAAGCTTGGTTTGACAAACCATTCACACCACTGCGATCAAAATGACGAGATATTCAACATGAATCTAATTCGAGCACAATACAAATGCTTTGATTTTTGACCCTTCCTGAGTCCTCTTGGACTTCTACATGTGTCTGGAGTCACCTGGATCAATCCTACCCACTGAGGAGCTTTTGGTCCTCCAAAAGCATGAAAAATAATATGAAACTTCTCTGTACCTTGTCTGCATCATAAGTGTCTTGAAAAGGTCTCGCTTCCATCTCCTTCACCTTTGTTCTTCGGAGCCTTAAACGATGAACCGACACTTGCAACCTCTGCAACCTGTAGTACATTGTTTTGAAAATTACATGCTTGACTTACATGACCAACTAATGATCCAAGCATCCCATACTTGCCATGAGTTTATAACACATACTCGGTGGTCAAGTTTACATCGAAATGGAAACAATCCCCCAGCTATGAAGACAAGGCCAACATATTAGTGTTGCTTCAACAAGTGATGGAAAACACATCATCACTGCAACATATGATTTACAAAGATAAGGCCAAACACTATTTTTTCTTTGATAAGTGATGGGAACACAACATCACTTTCACAGTTTATCATCCAACTCAAAATAAGACCAGACATTATTGTTGCTTGACAAGTGATGGAAAACACATCATCACTTTTACATTTTAAAATGCAACAAATGATTTACAAAAGTATGACCGTGATAAGCTAACATATCTAGAAACCATTTCTCACTTATCAAGGTGAATGGGTCATCCCCCTGTGGTGGTTTTACTTGTCGAACAACCGTTTCATCTGGTTCATGCATTGACACTTTGTCTTTAAGGCACTGCTTTGGATGGAGCCTCCAACAAGTGGCTCTTTGATGGCCACCTTGGTTGCAATGACTGCAATACATCTTCTTCCTTTAGATCTGCTTAACATGTTTCTTTTCCTGTTGTTGAGAGGGCCTTTCATGCCTCATCCTTTTGTGTGCTGCTATTCTTTTCCAACACTTAGAAAATGTGTGGTTATGTAATCCACAAAAGGTACATGTTTTTCGATGCCATGTTCTATGTTCATCATTAACAACATGATTATAATCGAAATGAACATTCACATATTGAGATTTGTTATACCTTTCCTTGATGCCTCTGCTATCATTATGGTGATGAGAGCTTGCCTCAGCTCTTTCCCTGCAATGGGCACTTCCATGGGATGATGGGGATGTGTTCCCATCATTCTCTTTCCTCTATGATTTTGACGATGTCTCGGAATAATCTGACACCTTCGAGCATTCTCCTTCGGTGTATCCCAAGCCTGCAAATTGAGGTCTCTGCACAACCTCCAATGGTTGAGTTATGCCTTGGTTATTAACACCAATTTATTTTTCCTCCTTGTACCTCATCCTGGTAAGGAGCCTCATGTTTGTCCCTGTAATTGGTATCTCCACATCTCCAATAGAAATCATACTATGTGAAGACGAAACTGAAAGGAAATCAACATCTTTTACCTCCACTGTTGAGTTGGAAAGAACTGATGAGGGCTTCTCATCATTTGTTGTTGTTGGTTTGCTAGCTGTCTCGACGCATTCCCCAACTTCCTTTTTGACATACCCAAGTCCTACCTGACGGGGTAATTCCTCTACTTTGATGGGGTTGACAATGCCTTGGCCATTAATGCCCAAGCCTTTTCCTTCATAACCCATTCTCTTCAACAGTTTGGAGCCAGTTCCTGTGGTATGATTTTTAAAAACAACGAAATCATCATCAGGATACATACATGAATTCAGAGAATTACTTTTTAACTCACATGGGTCACGCTGCATCTTTTCCAAGGCCTCGTCCTTAACTTGCAGCTGCTATAGCAAACTCTATTTTACCTCTTTCTCTTCATGTAGAAGCACCTTCAATTCAACATTGTCTGTTTTAAGATTCTAGATGTTGTGCTTTAGTTCTTCCAGGGCCACTTCTGCGGCTCGCAACTGAAGCTGCAATCGCTCCTTTTCCTCTGTCTCTTTTTGTAGAGCTTCATACATTATTTCCACCCTTTTGGAAATTTTGAGCATGGTCTCGTACATCGCTTTTTCATCCTCTTTCGCTGCACATTCCACTTTTCACGCTTACAATTCACATCCACGCAAAGACCGCTCTGATACCTAACTTGATTCGAGTTGACTCAACTCCCGTATTTAACCAAGATCTTTTACTTTCATGATGTGATTAGAATGGAATTTAAAATAGCATAATTGAACATATATGCATGCTGTAAAGAAGAAGGAACATGACAATCATCAACGACATAAAACTCAAGACGTTGATAATGGAGTTCGTCCAGGAGGGACTATGTCTCCGGGCCTTGGTGTCAAGATGGTGTAGGCCGCTGCATTAAGTGCTGTCAATAATGGTGATGTACATGCATGTGTTGTCTCTATCATACAAGGAATATTCCCTCACGCAGGAATGGCTCCAAGAGATGTTCCGCTACAGGAACTCTCATTCAAAAGGACTCCTATCAGTATGACATAATTTTACATATGGAAATAATGAGCATCCCGCCAATCATGGCATCAAAGGGATCTCAATTCAGATATACATGACTACAATATGAGTATCCTGTCAACATGATGACCAAGGGATCTCAATAACAACATGACAAGAAGTACATCTCACAGATGATTCTGCGTCACATCAAGCAGGAATCATGAAACAAGTAAGAAAACAAGATCCCACATCAAATATCAAACAGGGATCTGTGCAGCACAATGCATCTCATAGCAAAAATAAGTACATGAACACACTGCATATACCTCACATCCCGGGGCCATCTGAAGAAAAGGATGCAAACTGATGAAGCTTTCCATACCATCAATCTCGCGGTGTCGAATCGCATGGAAATGGTTGTTCACACATGAATGTTGACACCTGCACTCCACTTTGAAAAGTGGCAGAAAAATGAAATGATCGAATGGAAAATATAAATGCACCATCAGATTTTTGGCATCGAATAGGGTAAAATCGACTCTCAAATTTCTGAATTCTGACAAAGTGAAAATCTGGGCTTAAGGAATCTTTTTAGATTCCCCCTAGATTCCTCAAAGATTCCCTACGCCTGGTCATATGAAGGTCTGCTGCTCAGATCAAAATTCTGACTGCGCCATCAAGTTCATGTCGCTGAGAGGTGTAAGAGCGACATAAAATTTTTCTAATTTAGACATTGGTAAAATTTTGCCCTCTTAAGAATTTGGCTCAATTATGGGTCTGCATGTATTTTTCTAGAATCATGGTTCCACCTGAATAACAATTAAAAAATATGGTCTCGATTTTTGTCTCGTGCCCTTCAGCTCCGTTCCACTCTACATAACATGGTTCTGTTCCTCTCCATGCCCGTCGCACCGAAAAATAAAGTTTATATAAAGTTCGTGGGCGGATATATCAATAAATGGGTTGAAGCGCATTGGTTATGGTGGAGGCAACAAGATGGAAGGTCGGGGGATCAATTCTCGCCTACGCCATATATAACAAAATGTTATTTCATTTATTATAAAAAATTGGTGCATCATAACCATTTGATTTTGGAGTTAATACGTTGGCATATTAATGTGGGTTGGTTGATGTTGTGTACGCGACCATATGGGGCCGCTCGGTGGGGGCCGGGCCACGTGGGCAGGGCGGTTTCAATCCCCGCCTCCCTCGCACTCAATTAACGACTTATGTATAAGGTGGGTTGGGTGTATACGTTGGTTGGTATTATAACCCATGTTAAAACAATATACCCAATACCCATTTAATATATATTCGTTGAAGATCATAACCATATTTTTATATATGGTATATATTCGTCGAAGTTCATTTATTATAACAATATTTTTATAAATGGTTTTCTTTTTAAATGATTTTTATATGACTTTTCAAAACCATATTTATCACTATATCATAATATATAGTGTTTTTTTTCTTTTGTTTTAAAAGATTTTTGTTGTTTTTTTTTTTGTAATATATATTTTTGTCTTTTTGTGTAGGGCTAGGAGTAAATGTTAGCGCGCCATGTTTCGAGGGTTTAGTGGCCATTGAGTCGCCACATAAAGTTAGTGGGTTCCACCTGCCGACTGGGATGCCATGTGGCACACTGTGGGCCTCGTTTTTTCCCTTGTCATGTCAAACTTTGAAGAGCTCTATCTTTTGCATATGAGCTCGGTTTGACGAACCGTTCACACCACTGCGATCATGATGACGAGATATTAAAAATGAGCCTAGTTCAGTGCAATTCAAACACTTTTATTTTTGACCCTTTTTGAGTCCTCTTGGACTTCTGCATGTGTCTGGAGTCACCTGGATCATCAATAGCACCAGAAAATGGTTAAATTTTAAAAAATGTCGGTCGTAAAATTAATTTTGCCTAATCTGGTGCTATAATCTCATGACGCCTCATGCTAACCATGTATACGAACACCCTTGTGCATAAATGATATGGTGCACAGTTGTGGGGTTTTTAATTTAAAAATAGTGGTGCACTGCTTATATTATACGCGCTAGTGTTGTTATTTGAACTGAAGGCCTTGGTGCTTAATAGAAAATGGTGCACCGTTGGAGGGTTATTTTTTATACAAATAAAACCAATGGTGCACTACTTATATAAGGTGCATCAACGTGTATATTATTCGATAGCACTAGAAAAGGGTTAAATGAAAAAAAAAAACAAATTGGTCATAAAATTCATTTTCACCATTTCGGTGCTTTCCTTTTTTACGAAAGCCCCAATGTGTAAAACATGGTGCACCGTGGAAAGGTTCTTAATTTAAAAAACATCGGTGCGATACTCATATAATAAGCATCGGTGCCTAATAGAATTGTATGTTTAGTTGCTTAATAGACAATGGTGCACCATTCAAGGATTATTTAAAAAAAAAAAATACGGTGTGCTAGGTAACTTTGAAGCACTGGTGCGTTGATCTGAACTTAAACAGGAACGCAAGAACTTACATATATAATCATAAACACATAGATGAAACAAAAAAACACTTCATTTCATTAATAGAAAAATATTGAACTATGCTTACGAACATAATGGAAATAAGATAGCTCGAGCAATGGTAGCTTATCTCTGAGAAGAGATGTGGCAGCTACATACCTCTGAACTGAGTTACAATGAGGCTCAAGGGCCTTTTTATTATTGAACAATAAGGAAAACCCTAAACAACTAAAACCCTAACCTGAGGAGATGTAACACCAAGAGTTTATGGGCCCCGTTTGGCTTAGTTGGGCAGCCAACTTCCTGGGGTGGTAACTTGGTCATATTATCTCTGTTTGACGTGTTTGATACCTCGTTGGAAAAATCTCTCTGAGGAATACAACTATTGATGTGATTTCTATAGTAATGAATGAGAAATGTTGCCAAAGAAATGTTGTTTAGGGCCTCAAAACGGCTCCGAAAGTTCAGGACCCGAAAAACTGCCAAAAATAGTAAATTGTGCTACAATTAAGGAAACAGATGAAATTGACTGGGGGTCTAGGTGGAATAGGCGGGTGGCCACCAATATCCACCTGGATCATTCCTCCCCCCTTAGGAAGCAATGGTCCCCATTGCGTGCAGAGCCTTCATGAGGTGAGGAAATTTCTGTTGAACTTGGTCCCTGGTGAACCACTTGCCTTGGTGAAGGAGTTGGCCTGCTTTGACAACTCAATATAGCTATATCCTCTATTTCTGAGTGTTCTTGATATGTTTGTCCATGATCTGATCAATTGTGGTCTATTCTATGCAGTCCAGGTTGAGCTTTGTTGGTGTGAGTTGTTCTGCAATGTCGGATGTGTCCAACAATGGTGGAAAGTATGGCTAAAGGCGATCTACATTGAACACTGGGTGCAGACCAAGGAATGGTGGGATGCTGAGCTCGAAGGCATTGTCACTGACGGCCTTGGTGATGGTGTATGGCCCATATCAGAGCGGGCGAAGCTTGCGGTGGGGTCCATCAAGGCGCTCCTTCTGAAAATCAAGCTAAACTTTGTTGCCCACCTGGAACTTGTGCAACACTCGATGCTGATCATGGCGCTTCTTGTACTTAGTATTGGATCTGTCCAATATATCACAGACCTATTGGCAGATGTGTTGAATGTGATTAATGAAGCTGTTAGCCCTTTTAGCTTCAGACTGCATGTAAGCTGAATCTACCTGAATGGTTGCAAATAGTATGGCAACACCAATGGGGCATAATGGCTGAAATCCGAACCTTACTTGAAAGGGGTTGTGGCTTTTTGAGCTGTGGAGAGTTTTGTTGTAGCTGTGTTCGACATAGAGGAGAATTTCATGCCATGTGCGTGGATTCTTCGAGTTGGACATCGACAGAATGTGTACGATCATCCTGTTGACAAGTTCTGTTTGGCCATCAGTTTGAGGATGGAAAGTCGTGGACTTAGTTTTGTATCCAACATCAACTAGAGACTTGACCAAAATGCACTCAGGAATCTGTTGTCCCGATCTAAGATAATGGACTATGGGATCCCAAAGTGTACCCACACTCACTCAAACAAGAGCTTAGCAATGGCCTTTGCCGTGATACTCTTCTTGCAGGTCACCATGATGACCATCTTAGAGAATATGTCGACGACCACGAAAACACAATCATTGTCATGCTCAGTAGAGGGAAGGTCTGACATATAATCCATGGAGACATATTCCCAAGGCCTACTAGGAGTAGTTAGAGGATCATACAGGCCTTGCTTTTTGATGGTTGGTTTGGAAATGGCGCAGGCAATGTAGGACGTAATGTACTTCTGAACATCTTGACGAAGTTTCAACTAATAAAAATACTTTTGCAATACCGCCACTATTTTCTATACTCCGAAATGTCCAACGGCCCGATTGTAGTGCGCCTCCCAAATCATCTTGGCACGCTCACTTGAAGGAACACATATGTGTCCCAAGTGACATAACGGTGCATCCTGAAGGTGAAAATTTGGAACTTGTTTCCCTTCCAAGAGTGTCTGGTATATGCTGCTGAATTTTGGATCGCTCTTGTAAAGATGCGGCCACCCCGATGTCTCTTGCCCATAGAAATTGAGCACAATGATTAGTTCCAGGACCGGTGGTTGGCTGAGGAAATCAACGACATTATTGGTGCTTCCCTTCTTATACTTAATGTTTAAATGGAACTGTTGCATATAGGTGGACCATTACTGATGGTGATCATTCTACAACTTCCCTTGTGTCTATATGAACTGTAGAGGCCAGTGGTCTATGTGGATTACCGTTTCCTTCCCCATAATGTAATGCTTCCATTGATGGCAGACCTGTACAATGGAATGCATTTTTGTCGTAAGTGGGGTACTTTTGGACTGTGTCTCACTGTGATAATCCATTGGATTCCCATGTTGAGTAAGAACCGCACCGATAGCATAATCGAAGGCATCTATCTCAATCTCAAATGGTTGTTGTAGGTTTGGTAATGTGAGCACTAGGTGCAAAACAGAGGCGATTCTTAAACTTGGAGAATGCTCGCTGTTGGGTTTCCAACCAAAATAACTTTGCTTTCGCTCTGCCCTTGGTGACTTGAATTAAAGGCCAAGTGATATGAGATAACCCCAACACAAACCTATGGTAGAAATTGGCAAGACCCAAAAAGTTGCGGAGCTCTGTTAGAGTGGTTGGGGCTAGCCAATACCGAATGACTTGTATCTTGGATGGGTCCACATGAACACCCTTCTCATCAATGATGTACCCTAGATATTGAACCTGGGTTAGGCCAAAGGTGAATTTCTCCAAGATAGCACACATCTTGTGTTGTCGAATGGTTTGAAGGACTTCTCGAATATGGTGGAGGTGCTCTTCCCAACTTGGGCTAAAGATCAAGATGTCATCTAAATACACCACTACGAATGCATTGGTGAAGGGCCGCAAGATGTGATCCATTAGTCTCATGAAGGTTGCAGTGACATTCGTCAATCCGAACGACATGACCAACCATTCAAAAAGGCCCTCCTTGGATTTGAAGGCAATATTCCACAAATCAAAGGGTTCGATAGGCACCTGGTGATAACCTGACTTCAAGTCAATCTTGCTGAAATTTTTGGCCCACTTGACCTAGTCCAGAAGGTCATAAATTCGCGGGATTGGGTACCTATTCCGGACAATGATCTTTTCCAGTGCCCGATAGTCAATACAAATCCTCCAGGTCCCATCCTTCTTCTGTACCAATACAATCGAGCTCCCACATGGTGATGATCTTGGCCTGATGTGCCCTTTCTGCAGTGGTTCCTAAATCTGCCTCTTGATCTCATCATTCTATAGAACAGAGCATCGATAGATCAACCCATTGGGTAGCAGTGCATTCAGGGTCAGATTGATGGAATGCTTGACCTGATAGTGTAGATGTACCCCTATGGGTGAGGTGAAAATATCCGTGTAGTCCTCCATGACCTTGTACATCTACTGCTGATGTGCAGGGGAGCCTTGCCTGGAAGTCGTGGCCACAAACTTCTTCTTTCCTTGGGGGAAAATCATAAGGAAAACAAATTTTTTGGTCTAGGAATGATATTATTACATTGCTTTGCAGTGATCAAAGAGAAGGCGGTAGGCGAGACTACCTCCGGTTTCTTGTACAACTTATTAGCCAAAGTAATAATCACAGAACGAGGTTTAGACTCATATACAACATGTTGCTTCCACAAGTATGGTTGTCCTAACAATACATCAGAAACTTCAAGAGGATCAAAAACATAGAGTACCTCATCCGTAAAGGGTTTGATGCCATAGGGAAGGCGTCACTGCTGGCTGACGCGAAGATCTCGTCCTTGCTGAAGTCACCCAATGGTCTACGAATGTGGATGTGTTGTAGTATTTAGGCCCATCCGCTTCACGACTTCTACTGAAATGAGCTTCTTTTAGCTCCCATTGTCGATAATGAATTGCAACGAAGAACCCTTCACCCACATCTATGAGTGGAAGAGGCATCCCCCCTCCTCTGGATCTTCAGGCTCAATTTTCTGGATCTTTGTGGTGGCCACGGTGGCACTAGGCTCTGCATCAATGATCTACTTCCCTTTGTAATCCCCTTATCACATTCTGATTCAGAGTCGGAACCTGCATCTGATTCGGAAGCCTTCAGCTCGGCCACCAGTGATTACTTGGCCCGACACTCACTTGTATTGTGAGTGGAGCTCTTATGGAATGCACACCATTTTCCTGTGCCCTTCTTCATCTTCATGGTGTTATTATTTGCTTCCAGCTTTGGTAGTCTGTCCTTGTTGGCCCCACCTTGGCTTGGTCCCTTGTTCTATGGTTTGGGGGCACATTTTTCTTGATTTGAATTTGCAGATCCAAAGTCCTGCTTATTTTGTTTAAACTTCCACTCAATCTTTATAGTGTACGGATACGTTGTGCCAAGCGAGGAAATGTCCAGGAACTCCATCTTGTCCTGGATGTCCTTGTGTAGACAATTGCAGTACTTGAGCACCAAATGCTGCTTAGTTTCCTTGATACCCAGCTTCATGCGAAGGGTATGAAAAGTATTTGTGAATTGTGGCACATCTTGGTCCCTTCCTTGTCATAGCATTGTCCACTTTATGTATTTATCTTCATAGCTCCCGACAGGGTAATACTGTTCCTTGATGGAATCTCAAAAAGAATTCCAAGTGGGTGCCGCTGAAGATAGTGAGGGTTCACTCTCGTCCTTTTGTTCATAGTAGGTTTCCCACCAATCCTTGATGTGTGGGGCGTCTTTGAGAAGTGAAAACATAATATTTTCCTGATTGGAAAAGTCATGAACTGAAAAATACCCTTCCAATAGATTTAACCATTTATCTACGGCGTATGCATCTATCAGTCCTTTGAATATGGGAATATCAAAGTTAACTTGTACCTTAAAAAGAGTGGCATGCCTGCTGGATGAAGATGCATCGCCTGTGGGAAGTTGTCAAAGGATCTGGGCAAAGTTATCCGTCATCGCGTCCCTTTGTCACTTGAGGGCTTCCTCGAGCAACATTTTGAAAGGATCTCCTACCCTCGTTACACAAAATTTTGTCACTGTCCCTGTACTCCGTGTTCCTTGAGCCTGGAGGACCTCTACAGTGAACCCTGCATGCTTTGCATTCATGGAGAAACTCCCATTATGTCCCTCTTCATGAAAAAATCATTTCCCTTTTGCACCATTTCCCCTGAAACTTCTGTTTTGCCCAATTTATAAGACCAACGCTAATGACCTTTGTCTTCCCCGCGCCGATGTGCATAGATTAGAACTATTCCCTGCGCCAATCGGTGCAACTGAGCTATTTTCTAGTCGTGCCGGTCCTGTTATGGAAAGTTTTTTAAATTAGAGCTGAAGCTTCCATCTCTAGAAGCTCCGTAACGGAAGTCTCGTAAATGGTTTGGCTGGATAGGGTCGAGGATGATAGTTTTGGCTCCTTTCCCCTATAATGATGGAACTACCCCAAGGGATAAGTCCCTCTCCCATGAGAAGAGGATACATCTCCCATCCATATTTCTTATATAAACCTCCCTTCTTCCCAAGCACAAACTAGTGACTAGTGTGAAAATCAGAGTTAGAGTTTTGGCTAAGTGTAAATATACTAGACAAGCAAGCTATTACTAGTTGTAGCTATCTAGTTGTGTGAGGGAGAAGTGTGTTTAGTTTGGAGTGAAGCCTAAAGGGAAGAGTCTTTAAACTATTGTTGTTTGAAGCCATCATGAAGTGCTAGCAGAAGTGTGTGGGAACCTGGTCTTGTCAGAGGAAGACTGTGACGTCAAGACGAATGGTTGTAATCTCTCTTTGATATTAATATATGCAACTATCGATTGATTTCCTACATGTTTTTTAATATTACATTGATCCGGATTTAACCGGATCATACATATTCATGTCTTAATGCTTCTTGACTTATTAAGTAGGTTGAATTGCAATTTGTCTATTATTATGTTTGTGTGTTGTTGTTATTCACTTGTTTCAAGAGCTTGAAGAAAGAAGAGAGAGATTGCTGGAGCGACCAAGCGAGGACATCATCAAGCAGGATAAGCGACCAAGAGGTAGGCCGTATTGACTGATTCTAACCAAAGGAAATCTTCCATAGAATGTATTTGTTGTGGCTAGACCCATTATCGGGCTAGAGGAATTCGTTCGTGTCCACACTTATAATTTTACTTTACCACAAATTAGCGACTGCACTAGGGAGATCCCATCCTTTTGTTTGTTTTGGATTTCATGATTTCGTGAGAACTTTGCTAGTTTCGTGTTTTCTCTTTTGTTCTATTGCATTTCTCCTATTTACTGGCCTAGGTCTAATATCCATAGTAGCAGATCTGGTCCCTGTTTTGAATTTTTTGTTTTTATTTTTTCTTAGTTCCCTCTAACAACGCATTTAATCGGCTGACAATCGCGCTGATCAGCGTGAATTGCAGAGGAACAATCACGCCGACCCGCCTCTGGTGCTTGTTGTTAGTTAGGCAGTCATGCCAACCCCTGTAAGTGAAGATTAGGGCTAGACCCCAATCTTGGTTTGACCTTTTGAGTCGTTTTGACTTTTTTCTCCCTGATTAGAAAGCTACTTTTCATTTGGTCTTTCTTGCTTGTAGGCTTGTCATATTGTTGTTTGATTGATCGAGTCATTGAGTGGCCATCGACACTAGGACATCTATCTAGTCATCCATCCAGCAGCTTGTGGACTCATCAAGTCCAGTTGTCGGTGTGTTCACTCCTTGCATTTGTTTTTGGTCCCTCTTACGACTTTGGCTTCTTTTTGCACAAGTTTGAAAAGTTTTGTTTACTAGCTTGAACGTCTTTTTTCGACATAGATTACATTGTTGGCCTTGTGTTTCGAAAAGTTGGTGTTTCATCGATCTGAATGAACTTCCCTTTTCATGTTTTCATCTGCTTGAAGAGCTCATAGTCTTGAAAAATTTTTCATTGAAAAATTGTATGCAAAATTTTGTTTCGTTGTTTCATGAGAAAGTGTGAAATTCTAGCTTGTTGCATCATTATGATTCACATCTCTTAAAAACTAGAATTGCATCAGGATTTGAAAAGGAAGAGAAAATTTTTCATTTCGAAAGGACTGATAGATAAGTGCTTGTCAGGAAATTAGTAATTGGAATGCATTTTTCATTAGTTTATGTTTTGAAAAAGTAAAGTAGTGAAAATCATTTTGTTTTCAGTTGCTTGATTGTTTGCATTTGATTGAGTAGTTTCTACCCTCTTTAGTATAGGAATTTCATCGAATTGAAAGGGTCTTGTCCCATTTAGTTGCATTTTATGTTTTTCGAGTAGAATCACTAAGACCTGAAAACTAAAACTTAACTCAAGATCAACTCTAAAATGAATTCAATTTATCTAAGGCGCATTTGACATTAACGATCACATCTAGAAGGTCTAGGCTAGAGACATGTCCCGACGTCTGTAAACCTAGCAGCTGTCGTTCTCAGCGGCATTAGATAGTGCTAGCATGGATTTGTGCTCCCCATACCATCATGTATATAACGTAAGACCCCACTAGGCTGCAATCCTTTTATCCTTAGGAAGCTGAGTCGGCCACCTTGCGAACGTGATACACCGAACACAACATTCAGGGAGATTGCCTGCTCATACTTCTTGGTTCACCAGGAGGTATTCTGCAGTTCACGGTTGCCTGGTAATCCTGTTTACCTAGATCATCCAGAGTAGTCATTTGATCTTTTTGACTCATTAAACTTAAAATATCATCTGAGAACTTGTCCTTTCGAGCTTGTTTCCAATCGAAAATGATAGAGTCATCTTTGTTTCTTTCTCGACTCTTAAAAAATGAAAGAACATTAGTCTATTACGCATCTTAAATAATTGATTTCCCACGATCCAAAACATCCTATTAGATTTTCGACCAAATTGTGAGTTCCCTTAAAAAGACATTTTAAAGCCTTCAAGTTATTTGTTCTAACGACTAAGACAAGGTCATCGTGGCTGAACCATCTGGTTCACCCATTTCCTTTTCCTCTCTTCCTTCTGAAAGATTGTCTGAGGAGCTGCTTCCTGAGTTATCAGAGCCATTTGAGGAGCAAAATTTTGAACTTGCAATTGTCTTGAGTGTTCAACCATTATCATCTCATCCTTCGCCTACTTTCGATTCAGGGTCATCTGCTGGTCTTGCCCCGGAATCTCCGGATAATCCTATTCGAACTCTAGAGAACTCACCGACCACTAACGGTCAGCTTGGATTGGTTATCTATCCTCCGAACCCTCTGTTTGATGCTGTTGAGATATCATCACAGCGCCCTTACAGTCGGTATGATCATCCGGTGTTCCTTTGGAACTATCCCCAAGTACACATTCGGTTGTTCGCCGTTGTTTGTTTCCAGACATGGAACCCGAAGGCGATGCTCCAGTCACTTCTCCGGATGAGTTCGAAGTCTCAACTCCACACACTGTTGAGGGGGAAGAATTGCAGTTGCAGTTCCCTCCCGAGGGTTTCCCTTATTCAGAAGGTATTCCTGCCGGCTTCCCACTCGGCTATGTGTCTTTGGGACACTTAGTTTCAGGCACACCTAGTGCCTCATCACTCTACCATAACTCTGTTTGGGTGTCAGGCATCAGGCCTACGTCAGGTCTGTTTGTCATGAACACGACTTCCCAACTAGTTGTTACTTCAGTCCCGGTGCAACCCACCATCCTGAACACTCTTGTATCATCAATCCCAGTTACGTGTCAGTCTCAACCGGTGGTTTCAAAGATTGTCTCTGCCAGTTCTTCTGTCCCGTTAGTCAGTGGCTAGATTGTGTCGTCGTTTGGGGGGAAGAAATTGAATGTCTCTATGGTGTCAGGTGCCAGTAATGTGAGTGGCTCACAGGCTCACCTGCTTGGTATAAACCAGCCCTCTTCTGGTATTATTTACAACCCTGCTGACCCTACTAGATCAAGCAATGTCCAATACCAATAGGTCCAGAATCTTGGTGGTCCGTCTGGATCGAGCAATGTTCAGTATCAGCAGCCCTATGGGGCTCAGGTCCAATACCAAAATCCTTACGTTCCATACGGTTCTCAAGGATTGGTTAATCAACCTTACACCATCCCATCTGGGCAATACATCTAGCCTGGCTACGGCCAGATTCAGTTTGGTAATTTCTCGGGCACTGTTCAAGTACCCTTGCAACAACAAGGACAAATTTTGCAACAACCAGGGCAACCTTTGTTACCGCAAGGGCAACCTTTGTTGCAGCAAGGGCTTTTCACGCAACAACAAGGGCAGATTGTCCCACAACAAGGTCACCTGCAACAACCACAAGGTCAGCCCTTTCAACAGTTGCAGTAGGCCGTGCAATAGTAGATGCAATATGCTCTACATACCTCTGAACCCATAACCTCGCAGGGCCAACCTCTGCAACCCCTACGAAAAATTTTGCAACTTTAAGGTTAGCCCTTGCAACAACAAAACCAACCAAGGCAGAAACAACCCTTGTATACCTATCAACAAGGGGAACCCTTGCAGGGACAGGGTCAAGGTCAAATCCTGCAACAGCAGGTGTAGAATCCTCTTGTCTAGGGCCAACAGGTTCAGAATCCTGCTGGCCAAGGGCACCAAGTACAAAATCCCTACGTCCAAGGGCAACAAGCATATCAACCTTATGCCCAAGGATTGTAGGTCCAGAACCCTCTTATTTAGGGACAACAGGCCCAACAACCCTATGTTCCAAGACAACAGGTCCCATACCCATATGTCCAAGGTCAATAGGCTCAGCAGCCTTTTAACCCATACATTGCCTATCAGCAACCTATGCATGGACAATTTCAAGGTATTCAAGGTCTGAATCCTCCCTTTGGTCAAGGTAATCCGCAATGGGGGCAGCCTCAGATGCCATATGGCAAAAATCCCCCACTGTGGGGTCAAAATCCTTACCAGCAAGGATGGGCTCCTTCTTATGGGTTCGCCTATTGACCTCCCATGCATTTTAACACTAAATTACCTTTCTTGCCTACACATGAGTTGTCGGATGTATCACGTCTTATGAATGATCTGATTCTTCATTCACCGTACTGGCCTTCGGTGCCGTCCAAGATACCAAGTGAATGCCCAAAGTTTGATGGAAAAGCTAAAGAAGTTCCTTAGGCCCATGTGATGACATATCACCTCTGGTGCTCATCAAACTCATATGTGGATGATTCCATTCATCTTCATATTTTCCAACGAACCCTCACGAGTGTCGCAGCAAAATGGTACATCAAGCCACCTCGAAGTACTTTTCATGACTTCAATTCATTAGCCATGGCATTTCTCATGCATTTTCAGCTGTCGGTTCATTATGAAATGGGCACCTATCTGCTTACATCGCCTGCGACACACATCTCTGATCATATCCATGAATGGAGACGTAGACGTAGACTGATCAAATTCGAGATAGCCGATTAGTTTCTCAGTGAATGGTTTACCAAATCGTTCCTAGCCCCAATTGCTCGCGATATAGCCATGGGTGGATGCATCATAGAAGAGCAAGCCATCGCTCATGCCGAGTACTTGGACCTAGTCTACTCTTAGTCTGGCACATTATACAAATTATTACCTAATGCTCCGCAGCCATCATCTAATCCCGTGACATAGAAGTCACCCGCTGTTCCTCCCGTTGATGGAGTTATTGGTTCAGTATCCCAGGCCCCTACCAAAACTTCTTCCAAATAGAAGTTGGTCTTGAATTCTGCTCCCAACAGTTCATCTCAAAACCCTCCAAGCCCTGGTACAACCTCATAGGTCCACGTTGTCCAATCTAATGCAGCTGACAAATCCTCAAAAGGAAAAAAGAAAGGCAAAGGCAAAGCTAAAGCCGATGCCCTGAAAGAGGGTCCTCCCAAACTGTTTGTTGGTGAATCTTCGTAATGGAAACCTAAGTATCCCTGCCTCATTTGTGAGGAGGATCATTATACTAAGGATTGTCCATGATCATCCGAAGTTAGTCATTTTCTCAAAGGGACACCTGCTATCCTCAAAGAGCCTTTTCCATCTCAGCAGACGCAGATGGTAGACCAACCCCGATCTGCTTCCTCTGGATCTCAAGTGTTCATGATGAGCACGCCCATTAATGTGGCTACCCGATCGAAAGATTATCAAACTCTAGCTCCCATAACAGGGAAAGAAAAAGAAGCTCCACCTTTTTCTTCTACCCCGAGTTTTGGCCCACTCCAAATTGAGCACCCTAACCCTAATTCTACTCCACGACCACCCTCTCGTGGTGTGCTACGGAAATCCTCGTACAACCCCAACGCCCGAGCTGCTCAACACTACAATATTCTTGAAGATTTGGCTCAGGCACCATCAGCCGTGACAACTCTCGAGGTACTCCAAAGTTGTCCATCGTAGCGGAAATATTTGTTGTCAGCTGTCGGGGGCATTGATCCCACCGATTCTAATTTAATATGTTTCGATCTAGAGGACCATGTTTCGAGACTCCCTCATCAGATTTCCTTTCTTATTCAGGTAGTCGTTAATGAAAAGACCATCCATCGCACTGTCATTGATGAAGGTGCTTCTACTTGCACCATGTCAACTGCGTGCTGGAAGGCTATTGGTTCCCCTACACCGACCTATTCTCCGAACACATTGGAAGCTTTTGACGGGTGCGATTTGTGACCCTTCGGTGTCTTACCCAACCTTGCCATCACCCTAGAAGGCAAGACAGTGCAAGTCGAAGTAGAGATTGTTGATGCCAATCTCAATTATAATCTTCTACTCGGCCAAAGTTGGACCCATGCCATGCATGTCGTGGCCTCCTCTTTGTTTCGTGTGATCCGTTTTCCCCATCAAGGGAGGATTGTCACTATTGATCAACTGTCTTTCTTTGCCTCTTCCTCATCTGATGGCAACATTCCGTATGTCAAGCACTCTGGTGCTCCCTTTGAGAGTGTGGGGGCATGTCTCTTCAAAGATTCTACCTTAACGGAAATTTTTCCACTCCCACCTCCTCATGTTGCCTCTGTCAACATGATCTCAGTCAAATCTGATCCCTGGGTCATACCTACGTGTTATAGACATTTTTGTGCCTCGCGTCAAGGAGCAGGGAATGTCGATAATTACAGGGATCCTCAGTCCCTAAACATGTTGTTCTTACCCCTAAAAGAACAAGGTCATCAATCAACAGCACTTCCAATCAGTTCTCCACCTGAAAACACTTCAGAACAGGCTTATTTTGGATCATGTCAGCTGCTTAACTGAGCTTCTGCGCTGTATTGCAACTGTCCCACTCTGTACCTGCGCTGGAAGTCAAAAACAATGAAGGCTACCTGCGCTGGGCGAGATTGGCCAAGTGGCACAGTCATCCTGCAAGGTGTCAGTTGCCCAGGAAGCTTCCAAACTGACACTTGGGTCATGAGATTCGCCCTGTGATGAGTAAGAGGTACTTGATCACCATGTGTAAGAAAGGATCTCCAAGTGGACACAGGAACTGAAGATTAACTGAAGATGGAGAGGACACTAGTCAGCTATATGCCAGCCTCCAGCTGACTCATCCTTTCCTCTTCCCTCCTATATATAGAGCTCTTCTATGAGGTCTAAGGAGGCTGGAATTTTGTATAAGCAAGGAGGTGCTGTTGGTATACTGCCAGGATTATTGGGTGATTGTTTTACTAGAGGTGAAGAAGAGAGTTCTTGCTGCCGAGGAGGTGCTGCTGGATTGGAGCCAACATCATTGATTGTAACTTCCTCTGGAACCCTGTTACTTTCTATCAATAAAGTTTGCATGTTCTCCTATATACTTGTTTTACATAGATGCTTTTGTGTTTACATGTATATTTGATGCAACCTAATCCATGCTTCAATTATGATTGCTTGTATCTCGTAGTTTTCTCTCTTTTGTTGTGCAGATTCTGTGTGTAGCTGGATCGGCTTGGAGAGCAAAGAGCTGGGAATCGGATACAAAGAGAGAAGGACAAGGATCGACTAAGCGCAAGACACCAGGTTGGTTGACCCTATTTCCATACTCTCTGTGCTTTCATAAAGATGAACATGAAAACTTTGTCATTTAGTTGTTGCTAAAGTCTGTCACCTTTAGAAAGGGTTAGTGTCATCCGCATCGGATACTTTTCCCCACAACAAACTGGCGACTCCACTGGCGATATCCTAGTATCTTGTTGTTGTAGTATTTTGCTATTCATTTCTTGAAGAAAGGAGTACCGAATCGAAAAGCTTTTGACTCTATCAAAAGCGAAGTAGAGGGTTTTGCTACTCTTGCTCCTTTGCTGAGCAAATTCAAGATTTAAAGAGCTAATCTACAGATGAATCCTTACTCTTAGTGATAGATCTTTATCCTCTTGATCATCCCTTAGCCTGTACTTAACCCATAGCATTTTATTTCAGTCAAAACAGTACATTTTTGAGCTTTTTATGACCCGGAATTCTTAGCAGACGTAACTCTCGTAAGTCAGTGCAGGCTGTCCACAGGCAGTCTGCATTACAGCGCAGGTAGTCCCTTCGGGAACTGCGCTGAGAGTGAAACTGGTGAACTAGTGCCTGTGCTGGTCCAGTTGGCCTTAGTCTAGCTCAGCTCTTCCTTTGTGTCTTGGCCCTGTTTGCACTTGTTTTTGGCTGATTGCTTGCTGGTTATTGTATTTGCTGTAGACCTCATCTCCTTGACATTATTCCGCCTCAGTTGTGTGATGAAATTGTAAACGTTCTTTCATTATTTCTTGTTTCAGTTACAATTTCCCATTGTGAAAAGCGAACTTAGTAGCTGTGGCCTCTTAGATTGCGATCTTATGAGTTAGTGTTATTGCTGTTCATAGCTGTTTTGGATTGGTTTGCTTCTCACTTTATGGTTTGAATCTATACTTTTCCTGTATTTAAAACAAGTCTTTCATAAGGTGTTCTTTTGATTGTGGACAAGCTTGTTTATTTCTACTTGAAAGTTGATTCAAAAATCATACAACCGTTTCCTTTTGTTAAGCATCAACATTAAGGATAACGAAAAGAAATACATGCATTGTGCATTTTGCATTTGACAGTATGCTTGACGATTTAGGAAAATGTGCATTTTAGTGTGTGTTCTTTGATCTGTGGAAAAAGTTGTGTCTTGCTCTTTCCTCAAGTAGATTAAGGTTTTCAAAGTTAAAAGATTGAAAAGATTTTGCTTCTCATTCTTAGATTGCATATAGGAAGTTGTATATATACATCTCGTGGCGAACTTGAAAGGCAAACTGTTAAGAAAGATCAACATTAAAATAAACTCAATTTACATAATAACGCTTTGGAATTTAACGCAAACATCTAGAGGTCTAGGTAGAGACGTGTTCCGGCGTCGTTAAACATAGTGACTGTCGATCTCTACGAAGGTGGGTGATTCCTCCTGAGAGTCGGTGGCACTAACACGGATTTGAGCTCCCGCGTACCGTCGCGTATATTGGGAGACCCCTATAGGCTTTTATCCTTTATCCTTAGGAAACCGTGTCGGCCGCCCTACTAATCACGATGTAGTGAACACAGCATTCACGAAGATCGACCACCCGTACCGTAAAACGTATTCTGTGGTTTCGCGAAAGGTTTGGCACACCCTCTGCCTAGATCTCCAGAGCAGTTTCTTTTGGCCCTTTTCAAACTCTATAACTGAAAAGGTCCAACCGAGCATTTGTCACTTCGGGCTCGTTAATACATCGAAGGCGACTAGAGTCATCTTTAGCTTTTTCTCGACTCTTAAAACATGAAAAAGCAAGTTTGTGTCTAAAAGCGTCGTAAATAAAACTTATTTTAAAGCGGAACATAATCACCTGTTATTCCCACGTTGATCTTTCAGTTGAAAAGTATGGAGCCCACCAACCAAGGAAGTAACCTTGGCGGAAGTCCAAATCCCTTCTCCTCTTGGGGAGATGTTGGTGCGCCTCATATGGCTACATTGTCACTTCCAGGATTGACAATCGGCCTTCCTGTTTGGCTCTTTTCAACTAATGTTGTCCAAATCGCCACTAATCCTGAGCAGTCGAATCAACTGTCAGAACAATCTAGAACTACCCACCAGCCTTCTACATCTTGTGATACTTCCTCTGATCCTTCATCTTCGCAGGGTAGAGCCGGCAAAAGTCAGCCTCCCAAGGAGAAGAAGGAAAAGAAGAAGAAAGGGAAGAAGCAGAAGGAGCCTCTGGCGAAGGCGACTGGGGGCAAGCAGAAGAAAACTGACAAAAACCCACACACTGCACCGACCGGGCCTAAATCGCCATGTGTCATTTGCAAAGGGATCCATTTCCATCGTGATTGTCCTTGTATTCCCCGGATACTAAAGCACTGGTCCCCGAGGTTGCACAATCCGGTAGCATCAACCTCTGGTTGTCAAGTTGATTGCATTCCCTCAACTAGCGAGAGTGAAGGACGAAGAAGGGGACCACGATCACCCTGTCTATTGTGTGAAGGTCACCATGCCATCCACAAATGTCCATTCTTAGATGAGGCCAAGAGAGTTTTGGAAGATCGCCCGGTGTCACCGGTGCAACTTCCGCCTGGATACCGAAAACTCGCGCCTAATCCCTCGATAGTTGAAAATCCAGTTGAACCACTAAAGTGGTCAGCTGATGTGTCAATCATTGAAAATGAACCTACCGAATCTAGACCAGACGAAAGTCTAAAGGTCGAAACGACAGTTGACCCGGTTCTTCCTTCAAAGGTTCTATCGTCCAATGACTCCGTCATTGAAGACCCGTCTTCAAATGACACCGTCACCGAAGTGTCGTCTTCATGTGACACCCTCACTGATGAGAACAAGGATGACACCATCCAGGTTCTCTTTATCAGCACCGACTTCGACGAGCATCCGGGCAATGCGCCCATTCCTTTATCGCAGGAAGGAACATCATCTGAGTCGTATCCGGCCGTATATTCGGTCCCACCGCCAAGCAACCTGGTTGTATCCTTTGATTGGAATCAACTAGGCAGACCCCGGTTACCAACCAGTGTTCCATTCAGAATCATTGTCCAGATCTATAGAATGGTTATGGCCGGTACTATCATTGATGAAGGGGCTTCTGTGAGTATCCTTTCCTCTGTTGCTTGGAAAGCACTGGGTTCCCCAGCGCTTTTACCTGAGTTGAGAAATCTCTCAGGTTTTGATAAAGGAACCAGTCGACCATTAGGGATCCTCCCCAATGTACCTGTTACATTGAAAGGGAAGACCGTCAGGATGAACGTGTTGGTAGTTCAAGGACCCTTGGATTATAACCTACTCCTTGGACGCGACTATATTTATTGCATGGGAGCGATAGTCTCCTCACTCTTTAGAGTAATGTGTTTTCCACACGAAGGAAGGGTGGTCAAGCTCGTAGACCAACTTTCATTTCCGGGATCTCGCATCGCAAATAGTCAAATACCAATCCTAAATGGTCTGTTCACTCAAGATTCGCCTCCGCCCCCAGTCCTCCTTCCCGATGAATGCGAGTGATTCGGAAAGAAAGACTAGGACCCAGGGGGCATGCACCCTGGTCTGCTTCGGGCAGAGGAAACTCCGGATATAAGGAAGAATTTCCGCAGAAGAACATGACTAGTCCGTACCCCGTCCGTGGAAGGAAGTGGGGTTGTTCTGGAATAGTGTTCTTTTGTTAAAGTTATGTGTTTGGCAAAAGAGTCATTCACCTTTGTCTAAAAAAGTGGGCAATGCCCAAGTAGGAATTCCCTTATTGTAACAAGTAGTCACCATCTTTAAATTCAAGCCTCGCCCATCGAAACATATGTTTTGAAGGATAAGCAGGGGCAGTAAACTAAGAAGGAGACCGTATTGTTGTAACAGAGGGTAACCATCTTTGGACAACCCAATGATAGACACCGCCGAAGAAAGAGATTGATTTGTGGCAGCGAATAGAACCACTCTTCGGATAATAAGAAAGAGGCAAGCCTCCCTCAATAATACCAATGTTTTATCTTTGAGTAGTGTTCTTCTATTGTCACATAGCTGTTTGTTAAAAGTGGGCCGACAGGAAGTCTGAGTACTGCATAAGACCCCTTAAAATAACGAGAAGACAAGTATCGTTAGCATTAGATTAGCAAGATGACAAATAAGTAAGAACACCCAGAGAAAAACAAAAGTAGGGGAGAGGAGGGGCAGCCTCGAAATTCTATCCTATACCTGGGGGCATGCAAACTTTTGGAATGCAAGCAAGGGACGACTATTGATTTTTTTAAATTTTTAGGTCCTCCCTTTAAACCTGTAGGTCTAACCCGTTAAACTCGTAGGATTAGCCGTTTCCAACCTTGCACGAAGAAAGCCTGTGGGGCAAAAGTAAAATTTGCCAAAAATGGAGCATAGCTGTGGTAAGGCCCAAGCTCTATAAAAAATGGATCCTTAGAGGAGGCGTTCTTTTTATGACTGGTATATCGAGCAGTTTTAGCATATAGTTCATGCTCGTTAAAAAATAAACGCAAAATTCGAGCAGTTTTATGACTGAATTTATGCTCGTTAAAAAATAGAAACGTGTGAGCAAAAGTTTCACCCAGAGTTCAAGCTCATGGAAAAAATGAACTGGTAAATAACCTTTTGAGATCGTAAATTCATTAGCCATAAGAACCTTGATCGTGTTTTCATCCACCACCTCCACCGTTCATTTGGCCGATCATTCACTTCCATTTGTGTGTTTACCACTTTTGAGAAACAGCTGCGAAGAGTGATTTCACCTAACCATCCTTGTGACACTGCCGTGATTGGAAATTCCAACCTGTACCTGGAATCTGTAGCTATCCCTGTTTATCACTCGTTCCTCAAAAGACGAGTCTTCTTTCAGCTCTTTTCACTGACTCGTAAAATATGAAAAGTTTGCCGAGTTTTGGCCTTCCAGCTCGTTAAATGATCGGAACGCTATCCCTCCTCTAAATTTTAATCTTTTTGGACTTGAGGGATTATTGCACAAAAGGATCGAGCGCTTGCCTGTTTCAGCTCGTTAAAAGTACCGAACAGCCATCCCTTCTGTATTGTTTTATACTTTTTCGGACTTAAGGGATTAGCTGACGAAAAAGGAATTATGGAGTTGACTTTCTGTACCTTTTTAGACTCTCTAAAAATGAAAAGGACCGAGTTTTCCTTGTCGTTAGACTCGTTAAAATGTTTAAATAGCGACAAACTTGTCTTTAGACGAGAACGAGTTTCCCTATCGCTAGGCTCGTTAAATCATAGCGATGGGCTTGCCCGAAGGGCAGGTTATAGAACAAGCATATGTTATCCTCCTCAAGCTTGACAAAAATAAAGAGGTACTGGTCAGAAATGACTGGGGAAAAATTGGGAGAACATCAAAGTTTAGAGGTAGCAAGTCACTCTTGAACATGACACTTTTCTTTCGTATCACATCGGGTTGGGTTGTCTCATTCACCGGTTTCATCGCCATGGTCCTCGCCACACCATCCAGTCGGGGTAATGCTACCGATCCATCACATCAGTGTCGTTATATGTTCAAGAGGGGTCATTCAGAAAGTGTCAACCGTGTCCCATCCACTACCATACATTTTCCTTCATCCATTTCATGATCGCCACCCTGAATCATATGTCACAGTTTGTTTCACCTCCACCAAATCATTAGCTCCGTTCCGTGTCATTGATGTGGGATTCATCAAGGCCCTCCTTTGACGGATCACTTCTTGTCGACTTCAGCTCATTATCCAAGAAGTCGATCTAGGAACACCCCCATCAGTACTTTGAAGCTTGCATGCCTCAATGGCAAGTTTCTCACTTCCGGCGACAGGTATACATCAATGACCTTCGACCAGAAGATTTTGCGTGGCGTTCGACGCCAAGTCCTTTATTCACGCCACGTAAATTGTACTGCCGTACCTTGAGGGTCATCGTCATTATTGGTGATTCCTCTCGCGCTTGTTAACGATTTTCATTATTGACCGGTAATCAAGCGATGTCTTTCCATGTTCGACTTCAGCGTAATTCTCACATGGATCGACTTGTACTTAGAGTGAAGATCGAACGAGTTTGAAGACCCCGGATCTAGTTTCATCCATCCGGGCTGCGATATATATTCAGGAAATATAAAAGCATTTGCCATGTACATCATTGCAGCAGATGATCATCCTCCTCAAAGGATGATAATTTTAGCAGAAGATTATCAGTCTGTCTTCAGACGATCGTCTGTCATATGTACCAAAATGTATTTATAGAACGCTGAGCATGGGAATACCCGCCTCAGCTAGATCATGAGAATAATGATGAATGAAAGATAATGTATTGTATTGTATTGTATTACAGGGCACTCTCCTCAGCACTGGAACGAACTTCGGACCCTCTAGCTAAAGCATTTCACCCGATTAACGGCCTCATACTTTAGGGGGCAACTGTTATAGACATTTTTGTGCCTCGCGTCAAGGAGCAGGGAATGTCGATAATTACAGGGATCCTCAGTCCCTAAACATGTTGTTCTTACCCCTAAAAGAACAAGGTCATCAATCAACAGCACTTCCAATCAGTTCTCCACCTGAAAACACTTCAGAACAGGCTTATTTTGGATCATGTCAGCTGCTTAACTGAGCTTCTGCGCTGTATTGCAACTGTCCCACTCTGTACCTGCGCTGGAAGTCAAAAACAATGAAGGCTACCTGCGCTGGGCGAGATTGGCCAAGTGGCACAGTCATCCTGCAAGGTGTCAGTTGCCCAGGAAGCTTCCAAACTGACACTTGGGTCATGAGATTCGCCCTGTGATGAGTAAGAGGTACTTGATCACCATGTGTAAGCAAGGATCTCCAAGTGGACACAGGAACTGAAGATTAACTGAAGATGGAGAGGACACTAGTCAGCTATATGCCAGCCTCCAGCTGACTCATCCTTTCCTCTTCCCTCCTATATAAAGAGCTCTTCTATGAGGTCTAAGGAGGCTGGAATTTTGTATAAGCAAGGAGGTGCTGTTGGTATACTGCCAGGATTATTGGGTGATTGTTTTACTAGAGGTGAAGAAGAGAGTTCTTGCTGCCGAGGAGGTGCTGCTGGATTGGAGCCAACATCATTGGTTGTAACTTCCTCTGGAACCCTGTTACTTTCTATCAATAAAGTTTGCATGTTCTCCTATATACTTGTTTTACATAGATGCTTTTGTGTTTACATGTATATTTGATGCAACCTAATCCATGCTTCAATTATGATTGCTTGTATCTCGTAGTTTGCTCTCTTTTGTTGTGTAGATTCTGTGTGTAGCTGGATCGGCTTGGAGAGCAAAGAGCTGGGAATCGGATACAAAGAGAGAAGGACAAGGATCGACTAAGCGCAAGACACCAGGTTGGTTGACCCTATTTCCATACTCTCTGTGCTTTCATAAAGATGAACATGAAAACTTTGTCATTCAGTTGTTGCTAAAGTCTGTCACCTTTAGAAAGGGTTAGTGTCATCCGCATCGGATACTTTTCCCCACAACACTACGCCAAATCTAGTTGATGCTAGGGGCGATGTCATGCCGCTTAGTCCTATCGAAGTCAATTACGTGGAAATTTTTCCGGCTGCGAACTCTGCATCCTTTGATACTCATATCTCGAAGACCTCTCTCGATATTTATTCTCAATCCCCCTGGCTGGGCACTTTGGAATCATTCGATCCCTTAGCTGAAACCTTCCTCACCGATGAAGGTATCATGGAAATCATGTCCGTCGAGAAACCACCATGCATCGATACTCATCATCACTCCTCATTCCTGCCTCACCCGGCGGTCATCTCTACCTATTTCGAAGAGTCCTCTTCTCCATTTCCACCACCGACTGTTACTCATGAAGTATGGTCAGAAGAAAATTTGGTTAATATTACCCAAATGATGTCAATTGACATTTCTATAAAACTCGGTGTCGTTGAACACGTTCATATCAGGATATCTTGTTCTCCAGATGAGATCAAGACATATACTCGTCTTTTTTAGGAAGTCTGTGATGTGTTTGCATGGTCTTACGAAGAAATGCCTTGTATTGATCCTAGCATTTTGGTGCATGAAATACCAACATATCCGAATACGAAACCCGTTTGCCAATGGCTTCGTCTGGTGCACCCTAGAAAGGTCGCTGCTATTAAGGGCGAAGTTGAAAAGCTTCTCAAAGCTGGGTTCATTTATCCCATTCCACTTACAGACTGGGTGTCCAATATTGTCCCGGTGAATAAAAACAAGGAACGATCTGCGTTTTCATGGCTTATCGAGATATTAATTGTGCCTGTCCTAAAGACAAATATCCTACTCCCTTCATTGATCAAATCATTGATGAATGTGCCAGGAGCGAGATCTTTTCCTTTATGGACAGTTTTTCTGGTTATAACCAGATCAATATTGCACCGACTGACCAAGAAATGACAACCTTTATCTTCCCATGGGGTACGTTCGCATACAAGAAGCTCCCTTTCGACCTAAAAAATGTTGGGGCCACATTTCAACAGGAAATATCCTATGTGTTTTATGATATGCGCAACATTGTCCAACCTTACTTGAATGACCTTCTTGCCCATTCCCGTAAGCGACGACATCACCTAAACCACCTTCGGCAGATTTTTCTATGTTGCAGACACTATAACATTCGATTAAATCCACACAAATGTGTTTTCTTCGTGGAATCAGGACAACTCCTTGACTTCATCATTTCCAAGGATGGGATTCGCCTGGATCTACTAAAAGTCGAGGCCATTGTAAACTTACCCCCTCTATCTTCACTGCACCAACTCCAGAGCCTCTAGGGAAAGGCCAATTTTCTTTGTTGTTTTATACCCAACTACGCCGGGCTGGCTACAAGATTTACGCAATTGGTCATACAAGGATGAGATAGCCCAAAAATCTTTCGATGATCTTAAGGCTTTCCTCATAAATGCTCCTCTGTTGCATCCACCAGACTATTATCGAGATTACTTCCTTTACCTAGCTGCAACCCCTAGCACCATAGCTATGGTGTTAGTTCAAGACGACGACGAAGGTGTTGAGCACGTGATCTACTACTTGAGTCGAAATCACCTCGACACTAAAACACATTATGCACATGTTGAGAAGTTGGCTTTGGTTGCCGTCCAGGCTGTTCAACATTTTTGACATTATAATCTCTTACGAACGAATACAATGATTTCTGAATGCAACCCTATGACCTACATCCTGACTCGTGAGTTGCTAGGGGGCAAGTATTCTAAATGGATCATTATCCTACAAGAATTCGATTTGGTCTTTACTACGGCCAAATCTAAGAAGTCACTTTTTTTCGTTGAATTGATTTGTTCCCTTCCCTCCAAAGTTCTCGTTTCTGGTGTAGATGAACACCTCCCAGATGAGACCCATTTCCTGATTAACACCCTTGATCCAAGGTACATTGATATCATTGTGTATATTTAAACCTCCACGTTTCGGTCCATGTTGACCAAAGATGATTGTCGAAGGATTTTCCATAATTCTCAACCCTACCATATTATTGGTGATACTTTATACCGTGTCGATGTCAATTCTATTCTTCGTCGATGCCTCATGATTGAGGAAGCTGAAAGAGTTCTCAATGATTGCCACTCCGGGGCATGTGGTGGTCATATGTTTGGTTATGCTACAACTTAGAAAATCCTTCGTGCTGGTTATTTCTAGCCGTCCATCTTCAAATATTGCATTCTTGTTGTCCGCAAGTGTCACGAATGCCAAATCTACCAATGCAAGATGCACACCCCACCCGCTCACCTACACCCCGTCATTACTGCCGGTCCCTTTTCCAAATGGGGCATCGATTATATGACATGTAACCCTCGTTTGAACGGGGGTTATGGCTACATTATCGTTGTTGTGGATTACTTCACCAAATCGGCCGAAGCGATGCCTACATATTCGACAAATGGTAAGAAGGTAGCTCAATTCCTTTTTAACCATGTTATTTCCATGTTTAGCGTACCCCAAGCCATTGTCATAGATCATGGCTCCCATTTCAGAGGTGACATGATAGCAGAACTGACATCTACATTAGGCTTGTGCCACGATGGCTCAACCCCATATTACCCTCAGGACAACGACCAAGTTGAAGTCGTGAACAAAGCCTTGGTCACCATGATTCAGCGTACTATTGGGATGCACAAGTCAAATTGGTATCTCATGCTTTTTTCAGCTCTGTGGGCCTACCAAACTTCAACCAAAGACGCCACTGGTTTCACACCATTCCAGCTGGTGTATTGTCTGGAAGCAACATTGCCAATCGAATGTGAGATTCCTTCACTTAAGTTAGGCGATGAACTCCTCCCTGAAACATCACCTCAAGAGGAACGCCTCTTATATTTAGAACGACTGGACGAGACTTGCCGTCTCGCTGCCTTGGTGATCGAAGCACAAAAAGAACGGGTCAAATCCCATTTCGACTAGTTAGTCTTCCCTCGTTCTTTCTTTGAGGGTGATTTGGTCCTGCTATATGACCAAGCTAATGATAAGCTGGGGGCAGGCAAGTTTGAACCTATGTGGCATGGGCCCTATATTGTAAAACGTGTTTTATAGAAAGGAGCCTATGAACTTATTGATTATGAAGGAAATCCTCTCGATAAGCCCTGAAACGGGCTTTACCTCAAAAAGTACTATGCTTAGGTCATCTTGCATGGTTACTTATGTACATTAGTGTGTGATTCAATTTTGTACAACATGGTTTTTTGTGATCATTTTTCAAACAACCTTCCTGTTTACTATGCTTTTATTTGCTTTGCAGATGTCTGCAGCTCCTCACGTTGGTTTCGCCGATGGTGCTTGCCGAAGTACCCAGAACCTATCATCCGCAGCATGGGCTATCTACAACCCTAACGGTGAGTTGATTGACCTTCAAGGTATCTTCCTGGGTCGTACAACCAACAACATTGCCGAATATAGTGCAGTCATCGAACTGTTATCAGAAGCCATTGCTCTGGGCATCAGAGAATTGGTTGTCAACCTGGATTCACAGCTTGTCGTCCTTCAACTCAATAGGAAATATTCCGTCAGGAACCCTCAAATATTACGAATGTATCTTCGTATCCATCTGTTGGAAAGGTGTTTTGATTATATTACATATCATCATATTCGTAGACACATGAATACATTAATAGATGCATTAGCTAATTACGTGTTGGATAGACATTTGCGAAACATGTAAAATATAAGACAAACCATTTGTACCATAATAGATAGGAAAATATAACATATATACATATGTGAGAATGTTTGATACATCAAAACCCCAAAAAATTAATATGTATGTCCATAATAACATCGGCGGCTCACAGGCCTCGCACATCTGTGGCACACAGGCCTCAAAAAATATGTAAGTACTGGACCTAGGAACTACTCAGCATGGTGGTCATGATAGCACGAGACAACTCGTACTACGTGACTCAGCAATTGGCGGATCCGATCTCAGACTCCCACTGTGTGCCTCTGGTACTGCCGAGGCATGTCTCCTATTCAAGCATACTTAGGGATACCATGAGTCAACCCCTCGAGGTTCCTCACAATCTCCTCCTCATTATCGCTCCCTTATTGATAAGGGGCAACAACATCAATAGGACGGGGATAGTGCCTGGCTATCGGGGACATCTAAGCTGACCGCTCTGGTCCAACATCTGCATACACAAGAGAAATGTTATAAGCATTCATATATTAAAAATTATTAAAAAAACATCAAAATAAAAAATTTGGTTTGGTTTTTACCTTCGTCATCAAAGTCCTCCCCATCTGGCAAGGGCATATCTGGGTCTCCATGGAAATCAGTGCCGCTGTATGGCCAGTCCTCCACGATGATTTTTTGTCATCGTAGCCACGAAAATAATGCTGGTCGGTAGGACATCTACTGACCCCCAGTCATCCTGGGTATCAAACGATTCCAACGGGCCATCCACAAATCGCATGGTGTAGGAGGATCAACTTTAGTCAACTGATACTGGAAAAATGACACTCGTTCCTGGAAAAAGGTCACAAGTACTGATCTGAAGCCAAATTGCTTCAGATTTCCTACCTTGGCCTTGGACAACTGGCACTTGATGTTCATCTTCGTGGCCTCTACCCAGTTGAAGATTGTAGGAGCTTTGCAGTCAATAACGTAAAGGAACTTCGACTTATTAGTCTCATGCTCTGCCTAGGACCCTGCCACTTTGTTGATGGTCAAAATAAGCAACCTCAGTATCAAATCCCACACACTAGAAATCTCGATCTTCCCACTTTTGGATTTCAGGGCCTCAGGAATATGCACGACAAGCAGGGAAGATATGCTTGCCCTGACTGGGCGTGACCCATACAAATTCATTGGCTCACCTCTGCGAGATAGCCTAGTGATGGAGTAGATATTTGAAGTTTTCAACTCCAGCCCCTGGTCCCCAATGACAAAAATCTTATGATTGATGTCCCAAAGACTTATCAAATTCCGAAGCAATTCGGGCTGGGCCCACATCCGTGGTGTAAGGAAAATTTTGAGGAGCCTGCAAGCCCTCAAAGCCTCCAGGCAATTTGGATCATTCATTGCCTGGGTTTCTAGAACTTCGTGTTCTGTTTCCTTCCAATCCACCATTTTCGACGATTTATCTCTAACAAAAGCCATTTATTTGAGTCAATCATCAATTTTGACACATAAAATTCAAATTTTAATGGTCAGTTCTTGAGAAAATTTGTTTTTTCCCTATCCATGGCATCGGTGCACCTGTTTTAGAAATATTCACACCGGTTGGCACGAATGGTCGTGCAAATAACCCTTAGCTGGCGCGATCCCGTGCCCGAAAATCGCGCCGACCGAGTGCGAATTTTTTTCTCAAAAACCTCCCTAAAAATCTAAAAAAATGGCTAAAAGCATAAATAAATGGCACGAAAATGGAGCTCAGGGCTTCGGCTGTTACCTAGAACTGACGGCTCGTCGATTGACCTCCTGGATCTCCCACAATCCGCTCCAGAAAAACTACGGCAAAAGTGGGTAAAAAGTCTTCACTGCAAAGGTAAAATGGTAAATGGTAAAAATATATTTACTTTTCCCCCTTTTTATTCATTTTTTCATGAAAATATCAGGTTTTGTAAATATTTTTGACCTGTTTGGCCTTAAGGACTCGATAATACACTTTGCCTTGCTTGTGCAGTGACAGGTGATGGATGTTCGACGATGGTGATGAGTCGCATTTCAACTCTTTTCTCCACTCGTTAAACTCATATGAAAAGACTGCCGAGATTTTTTTTCCCTTTTTGACTCATTAAAGAAAATAAAAAGGGGGGGTCCGCTTTCAGCTCTTTTCCGACCCTTTAAAAACGAAATGATGGCCGAGTCCTTGTCATTTCGAACTCGTTAATGGTTGCAAAACGTCGTGCGCCCAGTATAATTTTACCCCTTTTTCGGGCTGGGAGGCACTATTTACGAAAAAGGTACTCCTTGGTTGAAATGGTCAAGCGGTTCTCTCAAGTATTGTTTTCTACCTTTCGGGCTTGAGAGACACAAATGTATGAAAAGGGACCATGTGGAGTTTTCTTTTATGTGTCTTTTTCAAACTCTCTAAACATGAAAAATGTACCAAGTTACACATTTTTCGGACTTGTTAAACTATCAAACGACATCGGATTTGTCACCATGATGAACACGAGCTTATCCTTCCTAGGGCTCATTAAAATTACTAGGTTGGATTCATCCGAAGGATGAACTTACAGTGCAAGCATATGCTATCCCCTTCAAGCTTGCGAATAAAAATAATTGGGGTACTCGACAGAAATGGTGGGGGAAAAATTTGGAAATCTATCGAGTCATGTTGGAAGCTTACTCTTAAACATGACACTCTTTTATTCGTGTCGGGTTGGGACATCCTCCTCTATATCATTGACCTTCCTGGGTTTGGGCCTTTCATTTTGCGTTCCATTTGATCTCTGCTACGTCACCATGACCACCGATCTGATGGATCCAAAAGCTACCAAACTTCCAGTTGTGTCGCCAATATGTTCAAGGGTTGTCCTTCTGCAGTTACATTTACCTTCGTTTCTCTATATCATCCAAAATCATTTTGCATCCTCTTGTCTCGCGTCGATGGTGTGGGATTCATTATGACCCTCCTTTGACATGGTCGCTTTCCATCGACATCAACTCATTATCTGGGAAGTTAATCAAGAGACTCCCTTCCAGTACCTTAGAGCTTGCATGCCCTAATGGCAAGTTCTTCGCACTCGATGACAAGTTCAAATCATTGTATTTCGATCGAGTGATTTCACGGGTGTTCAACTTCAGTTCCTGTATTCACATTCCGTGAATTGTGCTGATGGTACCTTGCAGGCCATCGTCATTATTGGGGGTTTCTCTCGCGCTTGTTAACAGTTTACATCATTGAATAGTAATCAAGCGACTTTCTAGCATGTTCGATGTCAACACATATATTCGCATGTTAGAATCTATACGTTGATCAGGTCGTGTTGGAGTGCAAGAACTTGGAATCAGATTATAAAAAGTCCAGGTTGTGAAGTGGTGTGACATGGTTATGATGATATGCATGTCTCTTTTAGATGGCTTGTTGCGACCAGACCATGAGTTATCATATGTGATCCTTATCATTATTGGATGGTTGCGACCATACCTTGGTTCCATTATGATCCTCTTTGACAGATGGCTGTGCCCATGCCTGGATCCATTTACATGATCATTCTATGGATGGCTACATCCATTCCACGCCTCATGTATCATTTGACAAAGATCTCAGTTTATGTATATGCATCTGTACTTGCTTGCAGGTTTTCCGACGGCAGACCGGTTCCCCGCACTGATTTATAAAGCATTTCATCCCTCACTCTAGCTCGGCCTTCACACTTTAGGGGGCATTTGTTAAACAACATTTTGTCACTGTCCCTGTACTCCATGTTCCTTGATCCTAGAGGACCTCTACAGTGAACCCCGCATGCTTTTCCTTCATTGAGAAACTCCCATTATGTCCCTCTTCATGAACAGATCATTTCCATTTTGCACCATTTCTCCTGAAACTTTTGTTTTTCCCAATCTACAAGACTAGCACTAATGAAATTTGTCTTCCTTGCACTGATGTGCAGAGATTAGAATTACTCCCCACGCCGATCGGTGCGTCTGAGTTGTGTTCCAGTCGTGCTGGTCCTGTTATGGAATTTTTTTTAAATTAGAGTTGAAGCTTCCATCTCTAGAAGCTATGTAACAGAAGTCTGGTAAATGGTTTGGCCGGATGGGGTCGAGGATGATAGTTTGGGCTCCTTTCCCCTATAATGATGGAACTACCTCAAGGGATAAGTCCTTCTCCCATGAGAAGAGGATCCATCTCCCATCCATCTTTCCTATATAAACCTCCCTTCTTCCCAAGCACAAACTAGTGACTAGTGTGAAAATCAGAGTTAGAGTTTTGGTTGAGTGTAAATATACTAGATAAGCAACCTATTACTAGTTGTAGCTGTCTAGTTGTGTGAGGGAGAAGTGTGTTTGGTTTGGAGTGAAGTCTAAAGGGAAGAGTCTTTAAATTATTGTTGTTTGAAGCCATCATGATGTGCTAGCAGAAGTGTGTGGGAACCTGGTCTTGTCAGTGGAAGATTGCGACGTTAAGCTGAATTGTTGTAATCTCTCTTTGATATTAATATATGAAACTATCGATTGATTTCCTACATGTTTTGTAATATTACATATTCGTGTCTTAATGCTTCTTGACTTATTAAGTAGGTTGAATTGAAATTTATCTATTATTATGTTTGTGTGTTGTTGTTGTTCACTTGTTTCAGGAGCTTGAAGAAAGGAGCGAGAGATTGCAGGAGCGAGGAAGCAAGGACATCATCAAGCAGGATAAGCAATCAAGAGGTAGGCCCTCTTGATTGATTCTAATCTAAGGAAATCTTCCATAGAATGTATCTATTGTGGCTAGAACCATTATCGGGCTAGAGGAATTTGCTTGTGTTCGCACTTATAATTTTACTTCACCACACCCCCTCGTCCTTTTTTTCTTCCGCCATGGGAGGTCGTCAGGTTTTGTAAGGCTGATCTTGCAATGGTTCAACCAGATCGAGTGCTAACTCCTTCCACCCTGACCTCGTTGGGGACATTCAAAGAAAAACAGAGAAAGAGAAGACCGCTCTGATACCACTAATCCGAAATTAAACAGGAATGAAACAACTTACATATATAATCATAAACACAGAGATGCAGTAGAAAAAAGTAGAAAAAAACTTCGTTTGTTCAATAGAAAAATACTGAACTATGCTTACGAACAGAATGGAAATAAGATAGCTCGGGCAATGGTAGCTTATCTCTGAGAAAATATGTGGTGGCTACATGCCTCTGAACTAAGTTACAATTAGGCTCAAGGGCCTTTATATGATTGAACAATAAGGGAAAACCCTAAACAACCAAAACCCTAACCCGAGGAGATGTAACACCAAGAGTTTATGGGCCCCGTTGGGGTTAGTTGGGCATCTAACTTCCCGGGGTCATAACTTGGTCATATTATCTTTGTTTGACATGTCTGATACCTCATTGGAAAGATATCTCTGAGGAATACAGCTGTTGACGTGATTCCTATAGCAATCACTAAGCAATTTTGCCAAAACATGTCGCCTAGGGCCTCAAAACTGCTCTGGAAGTTTAGGACACGAAAAACTACCAAAAATAGTAAATTGTACTACAATTAAGGAAACAGATGACATTGACTGGGGGGTCTAGGTGGAATAGGTGGGTGGCTACCAATATCCACCTAGATGCATAAACTACTTGATAACACTGGACTAGTGTTAAATTTTAAAAATTATCAATCGTAAAATCATTTTCACCATTCCGATGTTATATTTGCATGAAGCCCTAGTCCTATGACCTTTTCCAAATGCCCTGGTGCATATACAACATGGTGCATCATTGCAAGGTTTTTAATTTAAAAATAGTGGCTCATTAGGTGAAATGAGAGCACCGGTGCGCATACTACTCAATAAGACCGAAAAAAGTTAAATTAAAAAAATGTCGGCCGTAAAATTCATTCTCACCATTTCGATGTTATACTCCCATGAAGCACTGTTGTTATTCCTATTTTGAAATGTCGGTATACTAGCACATGAAGGTATGCATGGGAACTAGATAAGTCAAATAATTTCTATCGGATTTGACTTTTTATATTATCATATGCATACCTGCATGTCTCAAGACCTCTAGGCCAATGAAGCAAAGCGCCTCAAGCTTCACTAGTGGCTCAGTCATCGAGAAAAATAGTCATCCTTATCGGTCACCATATGCACCTGGCCTGGTAAAAAATATGGTGTAATTTTGGTTTCTACTATTATTGGGACCTCAAAGGAAAACCTCATAGAGGTTACTAGTTTGGATTTTATCTTAGCTATTACTTTTTGGCATTGGTAAGACTAACATGGACTTATATTTGACGATCAAAATTCTATTTTGATATTAAAATTTTACTATTAGGCCTATTTTCCTTATGAATAGGAACCTATCATTTTTCATGCCTCATAAGTTATAAGTATGATGACAACTTTGAAGGATTTCTTATTACATTGTATAGAAATGTTGTAACGATGTTAGCATTGTGAGATTTTCTTGAGAATAGATATGTACTCTTATATATTTTGTTTTATAATATAATATAATAGAGATAGAAATAGTTTCCCATATATGGAAGATATGTTCATATACAAAAGTTGTGCATATATGAAGGTTGTCATATATTCATATTACGAAAGTTGTGCACTATTTTTGTATATGCGCAACTTTCGTATATATTCATATACAAAAGTTGTGCATATATGAAATATATACACATATACAGAAGTTGCACATATACAAAAGTTGTGCATATATGGAAGATATGTGCATACATGGAAGTTGCACATATACGAAATATGTGTTCATATACTGAAGTTGTGTAGAACTTCAGACTCTATATAAGTGTAGCTTCCATATATGCACATCTTCTATAGATATGAACATATTTTGTATATGCGCAAATGGATATGAACATATACGGAAGTTGTGTACATACTGAAATTGTACATATACAGAGGCTGCACATAAATGGAGGTTGCACATATATATATTGGTTGAATTTGCGCATAAATTATGTATATGCACATCTTCCATATATGTGCAACTTATGTATATGTACATTTAAAGTATATGTACAACTTCGATATATATGCACATACGGAAGCTACGCATATATAGAAAGTTGAACTTTTCAACTATCCCATATATGCATTCAACTTCCTATACGTAACAACAACGAGTCAACACTACAAATACTTCTAACCATTGATGGAAACAATATCGAAAACATTTAATTGTAGGCATCTAATCCTCAGTGAGAGTCTGAACATGTGCTTCAAAATAGGTTCACCAACACTTCCACTAGTGGAAGCTAAGATTTACAATTTGACCATAAAATTGTAAAAATCACTTATTAAAAACCTTGACGCATCCCAAATACGTCCCCATACTTCAAGTCAAACTATAGTCACCTTCCCAAATGTGCATTGATGATTCCTCCCACCTTAAAACAACACATCACTCAGAGATTATCTACCTCTATTTCTATAGGTTTGTAATGAGAATAAAACAAACACAATGAATGCATTTCTTTTTCATGTGAACATCCACTGCTTCTTCTACCCATTCAAATTATTCAAAAGGGGAATGAATGAAGGTCGATTTTTCTTGAAATATAATAGGGGCCAAGTAAAGAAATTCAAAAAGAGATACAATAGGATGTGGATTTCTCTAGGGTCTAGATCATCATTGAATAATTGTATTATGTTTATTCTCTCTATTTGATGGGGGAAGCTTGCTAGTTGTGGCACTTGATATGCAAGGGAAGTTAAAAAATTTCTATTAAAAGCTAATGAACTTCAATGGTAGAACAATCAAAATGATCTATTGCACTTTGTTTAGAACTTCAAATCCTCTTCTCTATATTGGAGTGTACTTTGGAAAAGTGTCAAATTTAAACACACCTTATGCCCAATTTTCCCCTCTTTTTTATTATTATTTCAATATCTGAGCCCTTTTATCCCGTTTATTATTTTGTAGGGTGGGCTACTATTGATATGTGTGCAGTAAACACATGGTGGAACATGATATATTCATTGGTTGGGAAAACACAATTTGAAACATATCATGCTCTATTAATGAAAATCTACATGAATTGGATTTCTAACAAGAGTTTATAATCTTTCTTCCCTCCATTTATGTTCATGGATGATTTTTGGGATATATATTCTCTTGGATTCCAACAAGAGTTTGTATTCCTTCTACCTTCTATTTATGTTCATGGATGATTTTGGTGGTATTACCTGGGTGGACATCCAATTCTCTATAATCCAGTTTAGCATAAATCCTGTCTAGAATCTATTTGGTTTGTACTGGAAAGCATGCATAGTAACATGTATTGTTGATCCTTTAATGGAAATTTTCTATAGTTATGTAGCAGAATCTGCTAAATTTGTATGCTTTCCTGAGTGATTTTCTTATGTTATTACCCTAGCCTTAGTGCCACTTCTAAATGACTAGTAATTTTATTGTATGTTTTTCTCTTCTATTCTCCATGTAATCTTAAAAATTATGTAGATTTTATTATTTTGTTCCATTGTTTCAACTTTCATTTTGGATTTCTCCTTATGAATATTTGGAGAACTGTCCTTTGTGAATGGCTGAAGGAGTTATTCTTTTGTAATGTTCCCATGAGTTTTTTGGCAGTATGCATTTCTTGGTTTTTGTTAGGGAATATGCTTAAATGCACTGTATCCTCATTTATTATCGGCACTATAGGTTGTTTAATGTTAAAATTTTAATGCCTATTTCTAATATCATTTTATTGTTATCTTATTTTCCAACTATTGTAAGAATAAAGAATGGTGCAAAAGTGAATCATGTGCATTGAAGTCTCCTGCTATCCTAATCCGGGACAAGCAATTGTTCAATTTGTGCTTCATAATAGCTCACCAAAACATGTGCTCCATAGAAAGAAAGAAGTGTAGGGAAGGACTACAAATAACGATGCATACTATATTGCCCTTGTTGAAGGGCTGAAAGAGGAAAAAAATATTGGTGTTAATAATATCACCATATTCACAAATTCAGAGTTAATCTGCAACTAAATGAAAGGCACATATCAAGTTCGAAAAGACAATCTCAAACACCTTTAAAAAGAAGCCAAAATTTGGAGTTATGAGTTTCAATCTTTTAACAAAGATTACCATGTAGATATACAAAGAATGTCCACTCATCTACTATGTGGAGTTGTCAATGATGACATAGGATCATCATCTGTTACACCAGAAGTCATTGATCAACAACAAGATAGGTCCCCATTATGGGAATGCGTGTTTGTTGTCATTTTTGTGGGGGTCGCATGGCATGGTTCTTTCACTAAAGAAGAACCCATTAATGTACTATTTTCCCCCAACCTGCAATGATTGGGTTCTCTTGTATGGGTGACAAGTATATGGACAAATGTGATATATTCCATGTATATGGAGAAATGTAATATTTGCATGGTTTGTGAATAAATAATTGAATTTTGTTGAGGTTATAAATATTTTCTTTTGTGTTATTTTACCATGTTAGTGATTTGAATTTTCTAATGCATTAAGGCAATTATATCCAGATTTAAAGTTTAAATTAGTTAAGGGGCCTAACAATGTTAACAACATTAATGTGAAAATGGTCTATTTTTGTGAGTTAAAACACAACACATGGCAACCTCCATTTCCCTCTTTCATGTTTTTTATTGGAATTGGAAAATTAAACTTAAATTATAAGCAAGAAAATAATATTAAAACCATTAAATCCAATGACTTTCAGATCCATAAAATTGAACAAAATGTGGGGATTATGTTATACATTTAAACCTTCTATTTAAATTGTGCACAACTTTTGCATTTTGTAAACCATAATTTTATCTATCAAATACAGGCTTATACTCACCTTCAAGTTGACAATCCAAAATTTTATCCATAAAGTATAGGGGTAGTCTTACCTTTAATTTTTCAATCTAGAAATTTTATCTATGAAGTACAGGTTGAGCCTCACAATCCAGGTTTAGTCTCAATTTGCACATTGCAGTGTGTTATATTTCCTTGGCATTTGCAAATTGCAGGAAAGATGGCTTAAAATGTTTTTATCTCTTGTTTTAGTGGGTTTGTTTCAGAATTTGATTTATCTTTTTTTCTAGAAAACAATGAAACAAGTGAAATGTAAGAAAGTGACATTGAAAACATATAACTCACGTTGTCTCAATCACAAGCATCATTAATTTGTCAATGTAAGTACTATTATGATGAAGCTATCTAAATGTCATGTATTATACAAAACATCCATATTAGTATTTAGATATTTTCTTGTAGATTTCAATGAATTACAATTTGCAGTTGAAATTAACCAATAAAGATGTTGTCTGGATGCCCATCTCATTACATGATGAATCAAATGGTGCATTATGAACCCTACAAAATTTCCTCTTGGAAACTTGATAACTTCTTGCCCTAACTAGCATGGTCCCTCTTCAGGCAAGGATTATATTTTACATGTAAAAAAGACAGGCTGTAGCAAAACGAATACTTTTTAAAATAGAATCCTCATTAAACTTACTTTAGTACGAAAATTTTGTGGACAATGGTAAATTAAAACACAAGAAATCTATTGCATGCAATTCCAAAAGTATAAGATGGTTGTGTAATAATCAAAAGATCAGAAGCAACAAACCAAGTATTAAAATTTAGAAGAATCACAACAATACCTTCTTTACATCACCTGTTAGTGGTCAACAAAAAACAACTACCTAAGCACTATTTATTACAAGCATTACTTACTATCGATATGAACACCAAAAAATTGACATGTAAAATATTCTAAAAAATAGAAAGAATAGTGTAGGAAAAGTAGAGCAATGCGAAATACAAATTGCACAATAAATAAAGAAAAAATTAACCACCACAGGAACTGATACAAAGATAGCACACAATGCATAAAAGAGAAGCCAATAACATTTTGCAAAAGGCCCCTGTTAGAGGAAAACTACTGTAAAGGGAGTGCATAAGTTACCATCCCCTTCCAAAAAGAAATTAGTGTAAATAGTTTGCAAAAAATAGTCTTGGAAAATAAATAAATAAGTTGATAATTTAAAACCCACCATATGTAGCATTCAAGGCCATAATATGTATTTTTCTTCACTCACTTTATTATTGAAATTCCCTTTGTTGACTTGATGTCTGAGACTCTTTTGTTGGACATAACTGTAGATTTCTATGCCTAAGGGTAAAAATCGATTTTTATGGGTGAATGTTTGTAGGTGACTGTTGGAAAAATCTGGGCCATCTCTTAAGAACGTGAAGACCTTTGTAAAAGTAGTTATGTAACATAGATCGTTTTGTTCCATACCAGGGATATTCCTTTCCTTTCCTTGGATGAATTCAATAAAGGTAATCAAATGTAATACATATCAATTCTTACCATGATGAATGTTGTGAAAAACTCTTAAGTATATCCTCTCTTTTTTGTTTCTTGAACGCATCCATTCCCTTCTGAGTTAAATTGGTTTGATATTTACATTTCACATTTTGGAGTTCCATTTTAGCAACTTAGACATCCAAAATTCTGACATGCAGATTTCCATGTCAAGTAGGTTTTTCTTAAACATAAGTACAAATTCAAAGGCCATTGGCACATCCCTTAACGAATTGGACTTGATATAAAAAATTCTTGAGAGGTTGGATAGGAAAACACCCTCTTAGAGACCTGGACACTCCTTTAAGAGGCATAAATATGAGGCCATCTAAACATGATCCTACAAACCATTCCATTATAGGGAATGGCTTGAACTCAGGCACATTATCTTCAAACAACATGTAGTTAAGAAATATAGATACAATTTCCTACAGGGGTTGGTTGGAAGAAACTGGGATTTTTGGCAAGAATTGCTTACAAATGACACTGCTAACAAACACACAGTGAATATCTTCAGCACCATGAAAACAAAATACCAAATACAACCAAGCATCTATTCAACAAAGTTTCAAGGGAAAAAGGGAAGGGATGAAATAGGGGGAATTATAAGGCACTCCATTAAATGTTATGACTTTTATTACCATGTTTTAAGGGTTTTGGGATGGTGAGGTGTTTTAATGGGAAAAGGTAGCTTCAATTAAAATATAAGTTTAAAATAAAAATAAAAATAATGATGGCTTCCTTCCACTAGATTTTAATCACACACATGAGTATGGACATGTTATCCAAATGCCTTCTCTTTGAGGGAGTATCCGTTTTGAAAATTCTCTCTCTTGTATGCTTGGTAAAAGTTCTCCGTGTTTGTAATTTGTCCTTGCAATTTTTATCGTTATGCTCTGATCCCCTGGGAACTTCATGATTGTCCCATGTATTAATAAATTCCCTCCAGATTTACTATTGTATTTATTGAATCTAAATCTTTTGTTCTAAGTTGGGTCACCAATTGTAAGGCAACAAGGGGGTAGGTTATTTATTTCATTTCATAGCAAGAAATCATCCACCTTGTTTTTTTTTTTTTTACAAAGTTCGGTTGCTATTCATTAACTGAAAAAGATGAGGCTACGGCCTTACATAAGTTGCTTCTGGAGCAATGATGATCCAAGGAGTTACAAAAAGGAATTTTTCCTTGGTCCGTATCTTAACTAGATTACTACTAGTGCTACTTAGGCTACTGTAGATACAAACATACTGCTGTCCCCAAAACTTGCACTTACAAAGCATGGTCAGTCGATCTCAATGTGACTCATTTTTCTGGCTGTTGATCCTTCTGGATCCATGTCGACATCAATGGGTTTGGCACTTGAGGATGAGGTTGCCTCCTTCTTTTCCAGCATTTTCTTAAGCGCATCAATCTTCTCTTCAGCATGTATGCATCTTTCTTCTGCATGAATACATCTGTTGTGCAGCGCACTGTATTGCTCGTGAAGGGAGTGGACCCTATGCAGGAAGAGCTCCATTTCTGCTCTGTACTTAGTGTGGAGGATCTTGACTTGTTCCTCCAGCCTGCTTTCCAGAATGCGGATTTTATCTTCAAGTTGATTCTCCATACTGCGAACCAAATCTTCCAGCGCTCCTTGCTGGGCTCGGAGCTCATTGAACTCCTTGTTCAAATCTCGGCAGTGGAAGCAGTCCTCCGGGCGCTCCATGTTTTCTTTTGTCTGAATGTTTGCTGCTTTCTCTGTCTTGGTCTGTTGGCTGTGCCGATTCCTTTGTTTGCTGATATGGCTTCTGCTGAGACTCTTTACAACAGTGGGATCCCTTACAAGACCGCACAGAGGATACCTGAAACTGTCACTTATACCCTTTATGATCTGAGAACTCCCAACGTTGCTCCCACTGTGTAACTGGGTGAGAGCAGAACTTCTGAAGCGCTCACTGGTCTTGCTAGTATTCCTATTGCTTGGATGATCTCCGCAATCTATTTTGCTCTCGATTTCACAATGGGATTTTCCGGAATTGAATTGGATCGAATGTGATGGAGGGGTACTTATAGAGTTTCTCCGGATATACTGGCGGGAGAGGCTTCTCCTCATCCCGATACTTAAGATATTCCTCTGTCTAAACTGACGGTAGATAGGACTACTTTTCCCAACGCGATTTTGCTTTCTGCTACATATATCTTGGTTGGGATTGCCATCTCTGTAGCAAGGACGATTTTCTGCACTGTAAATCTTAACTCCTGCGACTTGAGTTGGGCTCCCTTGCTGCTTACTCATGCCTGTGCTGTCATACTTATCTTTTCTGACCTGAGATCCTTTGGATTGACTGCTGCGGTGAATTCTGTATGATATAAGACCACACGTTTCAAATGGATAATCGTAACTCATGGAAGCGATTGAGTGGAGACATGATCATTGCAACGTAGCTGCCCTTTTGGTTGGTGACATGCTTGATTGGCATGATAGTCCGCCTTTTTATTGAGACCCCTTAGAATGTGAAAATAGCTGGCTTCCTCTATCAATTTTTGTAGATTTTGATTTCTTGTATTGATTTGTTGCAGAAGAGTGTTAGGAGTATTTTGTTTTTGCTCCATAAGACGGATGATAATTGTTGAGTCGCCGAAAATATTGACTTTCTTGATGCCCAGATTGATGACCTGGGTTAGACCTTGATAAAGGGCCAGCCCTTCAGCCCGATTGTTAGTCAAGTCTCCCAGTCCCCATTCAAAATACAAGATTGTTGTGCCATTTGCGTTGCAAATAACACCTCCAGCGCCGGCTTGACCCGGGTTAGATTTTGAAGCTCCGTCAAAAAATAGACAATATTTGTTGCAATTACTCAACCAGAGGGCGAATTCCTCCTCCTTGAGTCTCAGTTTCCATGCTGTGGCTGTCTCTTTTGTTTTTAACTTATTCTTTTCTGATTCATAGCTGCTGATTACGTTGCCATAGTTGATCAGGTCCCTTTCTTCAACACTGAGGCTGCTTAGGTTGATTTTGCTGTAAGATCGAATAGTCACAGTCTCAACAGCTAAGCTGATAGCTTTGTGGCATATTTTCCTTGTGTTGTGGTTTTTGTCTTGGAATACTTTCTTATTTCTTGCTATCCAGATGCTCCATAGCATTGTTAAGGGTAAAGTATTCCAGATTCTTTGAGATAAATTGATTTTCTTGCTCCTCCATGGACAATGCTTCTTCCAATTTTTGATTGCCTCTACTATACTTGGGTTGGGGTTCCACTCTGTTCTTCCTACAGCAGCTAGATCTTTCCAACAGTTTGCAATCACTTGACAGTTGATAAACAGATGCTGTATTGTCTCTTCTGCTTGAAGACATATTGGGCATCTGGAGGGCCCTATGATGCCTCTTTTTTTGAGGTTTTCAGAAGTTAAAATTTTTCCTTTCAGCAGGAGCCAGCAAAAGAATTTGACTTTAGGGGGGGCCTCTGCTTTCCAAACAAGCTTCCAATGGTTCCATATGTCCTGTGGAAAGGTGTTGGTGCAGAGGTGTTGATATCCTGCTTTGGTCGTGTACTCCGTGCCTGATGGGTCCCATCGAAAGCTGTCTCTGGCTCCCTTCTGAATCGGGGCTTTGCTGTGTAACTGATCTTTGAGAGCAATGAAATTTGGTTGCAGATCCCTTGGGTAGTTCGGCAGTTCCCAGCCAATCCATTCTTGGAAGGAGTCTCCCCACTTGGAGATTTGGGCTAGGTTCCAAATTCCTTTGCTATGTAACCAGTTTAAAGCTGGAAGAACATCTTCTTTGGATTCTATTGGATTTTGGCCAAGGATTCTATCTTTAGATATGCTTATGCTGCTTCCCTCTCCTGGAACTTTGGAAACATGTTGGATCATGATAGGGATAATTTTCTTACATAGCTTCCAGATGTTGGAGCTGTCTCTGTTGGGTATATTTACCTCTAGGAGCTTGTGCCTAGAAGCGCTGAGATACTTGGCTTCTAATACTGATTTCCACCAAGCAGGACTCCCCGTGATTAATCTCCAAACTATTTTAGCCCCGAGGGCTAGATTTAAAAGATAAGGAGACCTTATTCCGAGGCCTCCTTTTTCTTGGGGCTGTATGACACTTTTCCAACCGACCAAATGGAATTTTTTTTTCTCTGATTTCCCTCCTTGCCAGAGAAAAAAGCGGAGGGCCTTTTCCAATTTGTGGTGAAAATTCATTGGTGCTTGAAGCAAAGTAAAACGATAGATAGGGAGAGAGATCAAACCTGATTTGAGAAGAACGAGACGGCCTGCTGGGTTCAACCACATGGTTCCCCATTGCTGGATTTTCCTTTTGATTTTGTCAAGAATTGTGTTCCAAGTTTCTATCTTCAGAGGGCCTTTGCTCACTGGCATACCAAGATAGGTGAAGTGGTTCCAATCAGCCTTGTAGGAAACCTCTAAGATATTTGCAATACTTTGAATGTTGTGAGCCGAAGTATTCCATCCATATATGCAGCTTTTGTCTTGGCTTATTTTTCCGCCTGAGCATTCCATAAACTGATCCAAGATCCTTTTGAAGCGCCTAGCAATAATAGTCGAAGCACCTCCCATTAGAAGGGTGTCATCAGCAAATTGAGAGTGGTTGATGTTTTTTGTTCCCTGCGCGAATTTGATCCCTGTTATTAATCCTGCCCTTCTATTGTAGTCCAGTGCTTTGCTTAGAGATTCAGCCATTAGAATGAAGAGGTAGGGGGAGAGGGGGCAGCCTTGCCTTAGGCCTCGGGAGGATTGAAAGGCTGTGCAGGGTCGTCCATTCACAAGAGGCGAGATCCAGGGGTTGGAGATACAGGCTTTGATCAAGCAAATGAAAGTGTCATTGAATCCTAGCTTGCTTAGGACAGCAAATAGAAAGGTATGATTGACTCTATCGAAAGCGTTTGCTAGATCAAGCTTAAGAATAAAACCTTTTTCCTTGCGACTGAGGCTTGAGTGAATAGCTTCTTGAACCAGAAGGATGGAGTCGGAAATATGTCTGTTGGATAAGAACCCACCCTGATTTTCAGAGATCAATGAAGGGAGGAGAGGTTTAAGTCTTGAGGATAGGATTTTAGTTATTATTTTATAGGCCGAGTTGCATAGGGATATTGGACGAAATCTGGAAAAGGAGGTTGGCCGATTCTCTTTAGGAATGAGGGCTAAATAGGTTGAATTTGTATATCCTCCTATTTTGCCTTTTCTTAGAACCCAGCGAATCATTTTGAGGATATCCTTTTTAATCAAAGACCAAAATTCTCTATAGAAACTGATTGGAAATCCGTCTGGACCTGGGGCTTTGTCCGGATGGAGGCTCCATATCGCCTTTTTGAAGAAATCATCCACCTTGTTGCTAACGTTGGACCAATGACAATTTTTTTGTAAGAATTATTCAAAATATCCTTTAGAAAAGCACTAGGAAATCATTTTCAAGCGCCTACAGGAGCGTTGGAAAATCATTTTCGAGCGCCTACAAGAATGCTAGAAAATCATAAAACTGAGAAAGTTTGTGCGAATTAAGTTATTAAGCATTGGAAAATGATTTTTCATGAAAGATTAAAGAGTGATAAGGTCATTTTTAATAAAATACACTTTAAAATATTTGGATTAAACATATACTAATTTTTTTATGAGCATATACAAGCAACACTTTTGGAAACAAGGGAAGCAACATCCCCACTCATGTCCATACTCACATGTGTGCTTATGTTTACGAAAAAGAGCAAGAGCTGCAAATCCTTCAAAACTCTGGTTGAGGCAAGATATGTATTGGCTTCATTGTTCAGATTGTAAAAATCCAGATGTAATAGAAGAATAGCATATTGATCTAAAAAAACCAAAGCACCACATAATGATTTTTGAAACCTTTAGATGGAAAAACACTTAGAGAATTTGACTACTATGAGAGTGATAAATCAAACATGAATTCTAGTTCATTACAACCATATTCCAATACTGAAGATATGAACATATGAGCAGGAAAAAGGAGAAAAAGCACGTAGAAAAAGGACATACAAAAAACCAATAACACATGAATCTTGAAACATTTCAAACTTCCGCAGAGAGAAAACTATATTGATCTTGAAAATTCTACAAACACACAAGGTTTTTCCCAAAGAGTTTTGAACCCTTTGTATTTCTTTTTCATACATTGTATATCAAAATGTTCAAAACTTTAAGATCCATAATATCTGGGAAAGAAACCATAAAATATTACAGTAGTTTTATGATACAATTTACTAAGCAAAGTCTATCTATATTGAAAAAAGTATGTGTATTCCATGCCGAGCCCTCGAACTGGGAAACATAATAGATGAATGTTTTTCTTACAAGTTGTCTCCAAATTATTTGTTTGGATTTCCAAACCTTTCTCTTTGGCATGTTGTTTGTTTGTCGGGAAAATGATCTACACAACATAACCAACTCTTGAGACACGTCACAAGTTTTCAATATATGCATGTCAATATTATACTAGGAACAATGCTCCCAAGATGAGAATTTGGAATCACATGAAACATAAATCTATTGCATGATTGATAGCTAGATTAGAGCTTCAATGAACGAAAAATTATGAAAAAAATAAACATGTGACATGCATTATGTTGTGTTGATTTTAATTTTGGAAACAAACCATTATAACTTGTTGACACCCCTTGTGCTATATTCATACCCCCCTTGTGCTTTACTTCATTAGGAGAGATAGATAAATCTCCACCATTGATTACTAGTGATATTAAGAGAAAATTAAGAGGAAAGATATAACAACAAAGCTGACAAATCACCAATTGGATAGTTGTTAACCAATGAAGCACGCTCCAATGGAGGATGATCCATAGGAGAATCTCTTACATCTGTAAGATAACAATGCAATTTTCGTCAAAGAAATAATGGCATGTAAAGTAATACACACATCATAATGTTGACTACATGAATTAGGAATCCCATTCAATACACCTTGAATGATATGATAACTAGATCTATGGTGGTTCTGTCTATGTGCTTGAATTGAAGGAAAATGATGGGATGTCACGCCTTTGAAAACATTCAAACTATACAATAACAACACCAATAACATCTAGTACACACATTTAATAGAAAACTAAGAGGAAAGATATAGCAACAAACCTGGAAAATCACCAATTGGGCAGTTTTCAACCAACGAAACATGCTCCAATGGAAGATGATCCATAGGAGAAGCTCTTGCATCTATAAGATAACAATGCAATTTTCATCAAAGCAAATAATTGCATGTAAATTAATACACACATCATAATATTGAGTACATAAATTACGAATCCCATCTAATGCACCTTGAATGATATGATAACTAGATCCATGGTGCATACCTTTATGTGCTTGAATTGAAGGCACACTAGTGGGATGTCGCACAACTGAAAACATTCATACACTACATTATCAACATCAATAACATCCAGTACACACATTTAAGAGAAAATTAAGATTAAATATATAATGACAGACATGGCAAATCAATAATTGGACAATTGTCAACCAACGAAGCATGCTCCAATGGAGGATGATCCATAGGAGCAAACACAGTAGTGGGATGTTGCGCCACTACAAACATTTTCACACTACTTCATTAAGAAATGGTTATGTCTATATAAACTAATATAAACATGTTGATCGTGACACTTTATGGAACTTACCTAGGACAATAGAGGATGCATTGTTGGAACGAGGAAAACCTCACTTGTTGAGATGTTGAAATTGAAATGGTTCATAATTGGAAGAAGGGATATTCAAATCAATTTCCAAGTTGCCAATTTGTTTGCCTATTTTTTTTTTTTCTTTTTAGGGATAAGGAAAATCTTCTTTCTATTCAAATATGACTCATAAGCACCCAACCCAAGGGTGAAGTCACAGTCCATAATATGAAGATCATTGGAATCATCCATCATTTTTTTAACGAAACCTATCAAGTGGTTTGTCTTGATCAAATTAGCAAGTGGTCTATTCCTCAAAAGGTCTACATATCCAAACAACTCCTCTCTAGCCAACTAAAGTTCTTCAAGATTTCGATCTACATTGTTATCAACAATGATAAATGTGTTGACATCTGTATCGAGGTTTGGATCCTCTATAGCTATTTGAGGAGGGTAATTAAATGAATTGGGAGTGGTATCATGATCCAATAAAGCATTTGAATTCATTGAAGGGGAATACAACCAACCTACCTTTATGGCATGCTTGAAAAAATTTGTGCGATGCCAAGTGATAAGATATCACATATCGGATGTACTTTGACTCCTTACCAATAAGCATGAGATATGATCTCATGAGGGCTGCAATCACTATCTGGAATTCTTCTAGCTTTTTCCATTGATGATTCAAGTTGCTTCTCTTTCTTGTGCTTGTTCAAATATTTTATATTTTTTTCAAAATTTCCTTGAATTAGTAACACGGTTCAAAATTTGTGAGGAGGGTATAAAATAGCCAATCCATCCTATGAGAACATTTCTTTCTACGCTCAGATAGAAAGACAGTCTTGAGATATTAGTGGTATGATTCCACAACATTATTTGTCTCCTGATTTGCATAAGGAAAATCGCGCAACCTTTTACCCACATCTCTAGATGTAAAAACTCAATTAAAAGATATATCTTATCTTTATCAAACAAAAAAGGTATAAACACAAGAAAGAGTATGTGAACTTACTAAACTTATCATCGACAACCCAATTCTTGTGGAAATAATCCAAAAACTTCACCTCAGTTACAAATTTGGTGAAACACGCATTTATTGCATTAGTCACTTCATCGTTCGAACAATTTTTCAGGATATGGCCTAGTTCATTAAACATCTATTTTCCTTTTTATGGACTAATGGCTAACCGGTTAATATTTTTGAGCCATGCCCTCCTTACATGCAAAACACACAATATTACTTCACATCTAGTGATTCTTTTTCCATATTTAATTCATTTGAAGTGATAAATATTTAGATTGAATACAAGTTTCAATGTCAAATAAAAAAATTTAAGTTACCTCAAAGCAAAAATTTCAGCGCATGCATCATCAACCATAAAGGCATTGACCTTCCAATCATGACGAAGTTGATAACACCTATGCATTAGGTACTCCAACCATAGTGATATATGTTGTGATGTACTATGTGACATCACCACCCATGAAAATGGAACCCTACTTTTTTTCTCATCAAACACCACGAGTGTGTACAACTGATATTGTCATATTAAAAAAAAATGAAGTTAATTTTACGCCATTAATCATATTGAATCATTACAATCAAAATTATTTCACTAAATGAATCATTGCAAAAATACTAACCCCATATTTATTTGTGTTGAATGTTGAATCCATGGCTATTAAGATATTATGGAATAGCTTAACCATAGTTTCCAACATGCATTTTGTTTGTATTCCAACTATAAAAGAGACATTTTCACCATTCGACTTTTGGTAAAAGAAGAAATCATTTTGGTGTTTTTCATACCAAAGATTCACACTCATTTCATCTTTTTTATGAAGTTGGTAATTTCCTTTCATCAGACGATTATAGATGTTTGCGACATCTTTTCTACCTAAGAAAAATCCCTATCTCGATTTGTGGCATCTATGTCAACTTATTTTTTAATATGCGTTTTACAAATTGAATCATTTGGCACTTGTAGAAAAAAACAATTTTCGACATAAGATATCATGTGCCTTGAAAACCTTGGCTTATGCAGAGACCTAGCATCACCTGAAATGTCATGTTTTCCATGACAGGGCCATCCTTCCCCATCTTCATGATCATACATGTTGTATGTTATTATTTCTATCTCGGGGATTTGAACCGTAACCTTTACAATAAAATGGCATTGGAAGCCTCTCTTTGCACAAATCACTGCTTTCGTTTCGTTGTACATTTTTCTCTATTGTCCTCTGGACCATATGAGAAAGCATAACTACATAGAAAATTTTAAGATGTCAAAACATATGACAAATAATAAATCACTATTAATACCAGCATCTAAATAAGGCATTTCTAAAATACTTAAAGTTCCCATCGTAGGGCAGCACTACCCCTTAATTTTGGATCTTTGGTTAAGCCTAAAGTTTTGGTTTTTCATCAGGAAAAGGTACATGGAGCCTTTGGATTCATTTCCTCTCCTTTCATGAAATCATCGACTCTGCATACAAGAATTTTTGCAATTCGGTCAATAATCATGTTGGCCTTAGATACTTCAAACAAAACTAAATATTTACCAGAAAATATCATTTTCTCTTTAGGGTCTTGCACCTTAAGGCCATTATAGTCTTCCATTTCTTTTCCATTTTGTCTCACAATTTGAAAAAAATGGAAACGTAATAGGAACTATTGTCCCAATGAACATTTACAAGTAAAAAATTCAACGAACCCAACTCCCTCACATACTGTTCAAAATATTGCACTCTAGCTTGCAAAGAAATAGCACAAAGGGGAGATGACTCTTCTCTATTTGCTAAAATGTATGGAATAAGAGAACTCTGCATAATGGACATAGAAACTACTCTAAGCTCTAAATTTGTTTGGGAATGTATTCATAAATAAATCTCATGTAGATTTGAATGATGGGCCTTGGAAAAACTCTATAATGTGCTTGAATGATGGAAAATATCTCAACTATCTACCCTATAAACACAGATTTTTGAGTATTGTGAACATATAACCCACTGGAAGGCACTCAAGGCCATTCTTTTGCAAATGGAACTAGTCTTGATCCTTTTGCTGAACATATAGTTTTTTTGATCTGATTTCTTATCGATACTTTAGTAATTTGTATATATGGGCCACTAAAATGAAATGGCTATTTATTTTTCACACTACCTTTCCTGCTGGGTACCACTGTTAGGGTTTTTGAGGTTGTTGAATTCATCTTCCTAAGTTAAATTTAGACTCTTTTTGGATCCTTCCTATATTGAATGCGATTATTCAGAAAACTCATAAAGCATTGAACATAACCAGCAAGCTGTAGATTCAAACTACCATTTTTTCCCATAGTTTTTAAAATATTTATGACCCTTTTTTGGCATGGATTTTACAGTTATTTTGAAGGCATGCTTTTGCTTTAATCCAACAATTTGAATATCAACACTTCAAGTTTATAATATTTCCACCTTAGAATTGTGATTTCAATGGTTTATGAGTAGTCTAAATCTATATTAAAATTTCAATTTGAAGCATGAAAATTACAATATAAGGATTTCTTGGTTTGACAAATTTCGGTGCAAAATTGAAAAGATTTGAGTGTCAAATTTAAGTTGGAGAATATCACCTATCATGAATTTCAAGATAGAGAATATCATGTAATCATCTAAATTTTCCACATCATAATTTGAAATTTAATGTGTTAAAGTTATAAACCTAAGGAATATACATAAAAGTTTTGCAAAATACAAAGTAATAATCTCATTGAACAATTGTTCAAACTTGCTCCAGGAATACTAATCCCTTGCAAACTAAGATTTTAGATCTTCAAAGATGGGCATGCCATTCACAGGCTTCGTTTCTCTCTCAAGTATAGTCATAGTCCAAAAAGTCTACTTTGGATTAGCCAAATTATTTTCAATCTTCGTGAGAACTCCAACTAAAAGCACTATCACTTTGCTCATGACTACATTAGATTATTACTAGTTCACAACTACAAACCTAGGTTTAAGGAGGGTATTCATGTCCATCAACATCTCCTATTTATTGGAAATAAACTAAATGCATCTTGATAAGATAGTATGTCATTTAATTGAGTAAGCCATTATGTGGTCATTGTTATGCCAATGTGATGGTGTGTTGAGGAGAGGCACACCCTTTTGTTGGCATTATTATACAGGTGTTTTCCTTGATGGAAAATCACATATATGATGAATGATGGCAGTTCACAGTGAAACAGGTTAACATCAAATGATTACGATTCAGACTCCAGAAATTGAAGAAAGAGAATGATGTAAGAAGTATACAATGGTTCACCTTGTCCAAGTAGCATATACAAGCGGGTTCACAAAACAAAAGGAGCGTATACGTATGCACACACTTTCACAGAAGGAAAAACACGTATCAGATGGAAAATCAAGGATAATGAATACCAGGGGTTCCTATCATGGTATTGACCCATGGTAATGAGCGCGACAAAGAATATCGATACCATCAAAGAATACCATCAATATAACTATGGTTTTGGTCCAAGGTATTGACAAAGGATCTAAGTATATAAGAAGGAGAATATCAAAGGGCTAATAGTGGAAACAATGAATATCTTATGAAAAGTTAGATCAAAAGAAAATATGCATGTTATGGGTTTCTGGTGCTTTTCTTGATCCGAACTAAGTATGCACATAAGTGGTTGATGATGGATGAGATCTAATGATGGATCAGGTTCATAAGACCTGAAATGAATTATCATTATGTGGTCTAATAATGGATAGTCTAGATCTGATTTCTAACACATGTTTTATCCTTTATATGCTATGATCTTAGTATATGTGAAGTCTGGAACAACTACAGAGTTATAAGTAGTTATTTGCAGATCTATATGTCGGTTTGCCTTGGTGAAGGTGCATATACATGCTGGTTCGACACTTCGAAGTAGCGTATACATTATGAAATATGATGTTTGAAGTTGTAATTGGTTCTAGTTGTTGATGCAGAGTTGAGGGTTCTGCTCTGTGTTCTGGTGACAATGTTCTAAATGTTAATATTGTTTGATTGTGATTTGCTTCAATGTTGATGGGTTTTCAGTGATTGGTTGTATTACAGTGGTGATTGATTTTAATCTTCAATGTTGCTGATGGGTCCAGTATGAAACGTATTGTGTTGTTGTGTACTAGGAGTATCTAGTCTGAAAATTTATGAAACATGGTCCCTCAAGGAAGAGAGAAGGTTATAGCCTTCTATAGGTCGGCGCCTACGTACTGGTAAACATATTGGCCAGTACAAGAGCTAGGGGATTGGAGCTCCCTTCTAGTAGCATCTAGAGAATGAGTGAAGTTTGGAGCCTTCTGTAGGCCGATGCCTACGTACTGGTAAACATATCGTCCAGTACAAGAGCCAGGGGGTTGGACCTCACTTCCAGTAGCAGTTGGAGAACGACTGAAGGTTGGAGCCTTCTATAGGTCGGTGCCTACGTACTAGTAAATATATTGGCTAGTACAAGAGCTAGGGTGTTGTAGCTCCCTTCCAGTAGAAGTTGGAGAATGAGAGAAGGCTGTAACCTTCTGCAGGTGGGTGCCTGCACACTGGTATGAGTCTGTTCCAGTACAAGATTGTAAATAGGTTTTTCTTATATTAAAAGAAGACAGGGACAACATCAGTAGGTGGTTTTTCTCCCGCATTGGGTTTCCACCTTAAATCTTGGTGTTCATGTGTGTTTCTTATGTGTAATGGTTTATTCTATTATTACTGTACATGGTTACTATTTAAATGGTTAATAAAGTATTGATGCACTGATTAAAGATTAACATATGATGAATTAACTGAATCATAAGTTCACTAGATATACACCGGTTTCCTTAAGAACAGTTGTGTGCACACTCGAGCTCCCTTCACTGAAGTAGCGTATATAAATCTGATTATGAAATGAAAAATTTATTGATTTGTAAATAATGATTCACCCCCCCTATTAGTATTATTCCCAACAATTGGTTTCACAACAGGTCCTTTCGCAAAAGCTTGATCGCTTGAAGGAGATCCGTAGAAACAATGGGAAAGAAGCTAAAGAAGAAAGTGCCTTAGAAGAAGAAGAAATCTCAAAGGAACAGTGATATAAGGAAAGACAATTGGCCGTTAGGTGGAAGCAAGTATTCAGATTCAGAGTCACCTCATATTGAAGATGAACAAGCAAAAGAAGTATCAGGTACAAAATTTTGGTCTTCTGGTCATGCTTTTCTCTATTCATGCAATGTTGAAATTGATAGTGAAAGAAATATAGAGGTAGAAGTTAAAATATGCATATATAGAATTAGAGATCAACAAGATCTATTGAAGAAAAGGGAGTCTGCCTTCAAAGAAGAAGTTACCAGATTAAAAGCTCAGTTGGAGGAAGGAAACAAAGTAAGGAAGCGATACAAGGAAAAGGAAGGTCAATGTCAAAAGCTGTAGGATGAAGTGACATCATTAAGAAATGAAGTAAATGAAAAGAGTACAACAATCAAGAGACTTAAAGATAGATCTAGTTACTATGAAAGTCTTGAAGCTGAGATTGTTTCTCTAAAAGAAGATCTTGAAAATTCAAATAAGCAGAATGAAGAACTACCTCAAGCAGATGAAGAACAAGAAAATGAGATTCTCAAATTAAAGCAACAAGTGGAAGAAGGAAGAAAGTTTGAAGAAATCATGAAGAAGCAATATCTGGAAAAGTAAGAGAAATATCAGGTTGATGTAATTATCTTAAAAGGAAAATTAAAAGAAAAAGATAAACTGTTATGATTTCAAGATAGTGCTAAGCTTTTGGATAATATTTTTAGTAGTCAAAGGTCTCCTACCATTAAAACTGGTTTTGGTTTTCAAGAACTATTGAAGGTGAATCTAGCTCACAAGATGAGGCAAGGAAATCTAATGACAATTCTGAAATGATCAACCAGGAGATAAGAGGTCAACCCCATCAACAACCAAGGAAACAAAGTATTCAAATAAAATCATTTACTACTAACTATGGAAGTGATAATCAATTCTTTCCTTTGATGAATAATGTTGAATGTTTTATATGTCATAATTTTGGACATGTTGCAACCATATGTAGAAGTAGAATGATTCAAGATAATAACCATCACACAGAAAGATCATCAGCTTCCAGGTACTTTAAGGGATATTTTTTTTCTTGCAATATGTTTGGTCACAAATCCATTGACTAGTATAGAGGGAATATGAAACATATAAGGTGTTATGCTTGTAACATTTTTGGGCATATAGCAAAAGAATGCAGGAGAAAATTCCGGCCAGCATACCCAAAGGAGAAAACATCATCACACTCCAAGATATGAAAGAAGAAGGAAGTACAGTCAGAAAGATGTGGCATAGATAAGTATACATACATAATGGAATTAGGGGGAGATGAATGTGTGAAACTTTAGTATTCCAATTCTCATACGCAGTTCTCATGAAGACAAGTCATGTATATACGCAAGTTAGAAGCTACACAGTTGCGTATATGTTGTTTTGATGAAAAAGCAGTGGGACAGACTTAGGAAAGGGGTATGATATGGTTCAGTCAATTATCAATTATCATTTTTGTTATGATTGATGATGATTATAATGTTCTGATGATATGTAGAAGTGCTTTTGGCCCTCATAAGTTGTTAATAACTTGATGAATAATTGGTTGATGATGATGCCTTGATGATTCTTATTGACAAATGCAATGATTAGATCTAACAGTGAACTGTTGGCACAGGTTCAAGGGGAGCATATGCTTCTAATAATGCATTGTTGGAATTATATTAGAAGACCTTGGTACATGATGATACTTATATTGCTTGATCCACATAGTTGTTTTGATTCATATGACTCTTTCGATAATGGACATATATAGGCTATTGATCTTGATGCTGCTAACAGATGCTTATGGTGCAAATCATATATGGTGTATGATAGTTGCTGATGACTATCATGGTCTTGTTTAGATCATTGGTCCTTGTTATAAATGTCATGTGTAGCATTTGATGTAAAGGTCATGCAAAGACCTGTGATGTAATTTGTAACCCCAATATGCATGGGAAGGATGATGTAATAATTGAAAATTTTTACTCATGTATGAAAATTTGGTATATCCCCACTTGGTTGGGTGATTGATGTATACATGCATCATTGGTGATAGGTAGGGCATACTCACATAGTTGAGTTATTGAGTCATGTTATTCTACAAACTCTGCATATTCTCATGGGGAGCATGGACATCATAGTGCATCTCTAAGGGGGAGAATATCTTGGTCTGCCCTTTTCCCTTGATGTCAAAGGGGAAGAGCACCTTGGTGGTGTTTGATATATCTAACAGGTTCTATAGCTTGATGTAATAAATACCAATATGGTTGCCATCAAGTCCAAAGGGGTAGATTGTTGGCATTATGATATAGGTGTTGTCCTTGATGGCAACTCACATATATGATGAATGATGGCAGTTCACAGTGCAATAGGTTAACAACAAAGGATTACAGATCAAACTCTAGAGATTGAAGAAAGAGAATGGTTTAAGAAGTATACGTTGGTTCACCTTGTCCAAGTAGCATATACATGCGGGTTCACATAACAAAAGGAGCATATACATATGCACACACTTTCATAGAAGGAAAAGCACATATGGGATGGAAAATCAAATATAATGAATACCAGGGGTTCCTATCATGGTATTGACCCATGGTAATGAGTGTGACAAAGAATATTGATACCATCAAAGAATACCAACAACATAACTATGGTTTTGGTCCGAGGTATTGACAAAGGATCTAAGTATATAAGAAGGAGAAGATCAAAGGGATAATAATGGAAGCAATGGTTACCTTATGAAGAGTTAGATCAAAAGAAAATATGCATGTTATAGGTTTCTGGTGATTTTCTTGGTCTGAACTAAGTATGCACATAAGTGGTTGATGGTGGATGAGATCTAATGATGGATCAGGTTCATAAGACCTGAAATGAATTATCATTATGTGGGTTGATAATGGATAGTCTAGATCTGATTTCTAACAAATGTTGTATCCTTTATATGCTATGATATCAGTATATGTGAATTCTAGAACAATTGTGAAGTTATAAGTAGTTATCTGCAGATCTATATGCTAGTTCGCCTTGGTGAAGGTTTGTATACATGCTGGTTCAACACTTCGAAGTAGCGTATGCATTATGAAATATGATGTTTGAAGTTGTAGTTGGTTCTGGTTGTTGATGCAGAGTTCAGGGTTCTGCTCTGTGTTCTGAAAGTTCAGATTGATTGATTATGATTTTCTTTAGTATTGATGGGTTTTTAGTGATTGGTTGTATTGCAGTGGTGATTGATTTTGAGCTTCAATGTTGCTGATGGGTCCAGTATGAAACATATTGTGTTGTTGTTACCAGGAGTATCCAGTCTGAAAATTTGTGAAACGTGGTCCCTGGAGGAAGAGAGAAGGTCGTAGCCTTCTATAGGCCGGCGCCTACGTATTGGTAAACATATTGGCCAATAAAAGAGCCAGGGGGTTGGAGTTCCCTTCTAGTAGCAGCTGGAGAACGAGTGAAGGTTGGAGCCTTCTGTAAGCTGGCGCCTACATACTGGTAAACATATCAGCTAGTATAAGAGCTAGGGGGTTGGAGCTCCCTTCCAGTAGCAGCTGGAGAACGAGTGAAGGTGGGAGCCTTCTATAGGTCGACGCCTACATACTAGTAAATATATCAGCTATTATAAGAGCTAGGGGATTGTAGCTCCCTTCTAGTAGAAGCTGGAGAACAAGAGAAGGTTGTAGCCTTTGCAGGTGGGTGCCTGTGTACTAGTATGAGGCTGCACCAGTACAAGATTGTAAACAGGTTTTTATTATATTAAAAGAAGGTAGAGACGACAATAGTAGGTGGTTTTTATTTTTCATTGGGCTTCCACCTTAAATCTTCGTGTTCATTTGTGTTTCTTATGTGTGATGGTTTATTCTGTTATTACTGCACATGGTTACTATTTAAATCGTTAATAAAGTATTCATGCACTGATTAAAGGTCAGCATATGATGAATTAACTAAATCATAAGTTCACTAGATATACACTGGTTTCCTTAAGAAACGTTGTGTGCACACGTGAGTTCCCTTCACTGAAGTAGCCTATATAAATCTGATTATGAAATGAAAAAGTTATTGATTTGTAAATACTGATTCACCCTCCCCCTCTCAATATTATTCCCAACACCTTAGAAATGGAATTCATCCTCTCCTTTGGCTCCATACATGGGAGTTTTCAATTTTAATTAAGTTCTAAAATTATAGATATAGGGGTTTATTGAATACATTATTCATTACAAAACCCATGGTCTCATATAAATATGTAATGGGTTGTAGTCTTTTATTGTAGTTATTCATGATTGGCTTATGACAACATGGTCCATAAATTTTAACCTTCTTCTATGTTTTAAAGGTTTTTTTTCATTATGAATTTTCATGGCCCCGTGTCGTATGTCCTTACAACAGGGGCCATGGTTTATGGGAAAAGTGGGTGTTTTCATCACACCTAGGTGCTCATAATCCAATCCAACGACCATCGCTATAACTATCATTGTTGTGTGGTTGCATTTATCTGATTTACCCCTTTATTTGTGGACTCCACATGTGCTTGGGCATTGAGTTTTCTTTCATGAATTTTTTGAAATATAATGTTGACCACACCAAAAAGGGTATATCCAATTGTGATTTGCTTTATGTGTAGCTAAATTGGATTTTTTTTTTTTTTGGAAAAATCATAATAGAAGGCAATGGCTCTTGTTACATTAAACAAATCAATTATAACAATATAATTTTTTTTGTGTCATGTCTAACAAGTTATAAGTTATTTAAAGGATACATGTCTGAAAATTTCAATATTTTTGAGAGAAAAAAGGGAAATCTAGTAAACTCCAAGAGTGGAATAAAATGCAATTAATCCAACTAAAACCATAAGAGAGAAGGAAGAGATTGGAGTTGCCACCATGTTGTTGAATGAAAACACAATCCAAAAGGGGGACTAGTGAGGAAATAAGGTAAGCCCTTAAGATACTTATGAGATCTTGTTTAATGTTTCCTTAGAATTGGTTACTTTTATGGGTACTTCACGTAGCTCTCAAGGTTTTTTATAGCTAAAAAACTAATGAAAAAAAGTAAATGTAACTACGAAAGAAGAAACACAAATTGAAATACCAAAGGAAGGACGAGATGGATGGAAGGAAGCTACCTAGAAAAAGGAAGAGCATGCACCAACTATTGAAAATGTATCAATATTTGAGCCTTTCACCACACTCCAAAGTGCTAAGGTCTTCCTTGTGAAATACCACATAAAACATCTCCAATGCAATGCAAAATATACTTATAATAAAACAAGATTTGATGTGGATCTTTTAAAGTAGTATAGAGAGGTATTACCAAACAATGATAGATATAAGTTGTGTATTTTGGTTTATGAGGTACTTACTGATATTAGCCCATATGATAATGCTCCTTTAATATATATGAAGTGTAGGTTTTAACCATGTACAAAAACTACCTGCAAATGAATTCTTAAAAACATAAAATATACAATGGCACGAAACACAAAACAAATACACAGAGATTTTCCCTTGGATCCCAAGACCGAGACTACCAAACTGATTTTTCATTATATTCCTTTCAATATTACAATACACACACACACACACACACACACACAAATGATGAAGCATCCATAAACCCCAATCCATTAACCCTATATTAGAACATAACTATAGTTCCCTTGACAGGATCTACAAAATACCATGGGTAAAAAACCATCATGCCCAAAACCATGTGCAAAATCCATGCACAAAACCATAGGTAGGTCCATTGACCTAATATAGGGTCCAAAATTTTTTCCTGGGGTACTACCCTGGACCCCATGTAGGGGGGCTACCGCCCTCTTTCAAACCCTCTGATAGGGAATCTTGTGACGCACCTCTGATGCCCCTGTTTCACCTGGCGTAATGAACATGGGGGTTTTCACCCCCCCTGTGACCCCCCCGTGCATGCGACTAGTCGTGTAAAGAATATAACACACCCAACATTCTCCCACTTGTAATTTTCTTTTCCACATAGGGGGCCACAGGAGAGCTTAGTCATTGGTCCAGCCCTGCAATGTCCATTGTTTCTATACATAAAGAAAACTTCTCAGTGTTCACAGACTTTGTCAAAGCATTTGTAACATTCTTCAAAGTGTCTAACTTTACCAGCAACGCCTTTTTGTCCTCAACCATATCCCTCACAAAGTGATACTAAACATCAATGTGCTTTGTCTTTGAATGATAAGTAGGGTTATTTTCCAAAAAAATTGCACTTTGGGTGTCATAGTCTATCCTTATAGCTCGTTTTACTAACTGCATACTTGAACACAATCTCTGCAACCAAATTTCTTCCTTGCTTGCATGAATAGCTGCCATGTATTCTGCCTCTGTAGTTGAAAGTGCCAATACAAACTATTTCTTTCTCATCCAACTGATTGCACCTCCAAATATGTTAAACACATACCCACTTGTAGATCTTCTGTGATCCAGCTCTCCAGCCCAGTCTGCATCAACAAAGCCTTGGATGTCTAAAACTATGTCCAATTATGGTCTTCCTTGGTAGCACAGAACATAATCACTAGTGCCACACAAATACCTGAAAACCCACTTCACAGTTTTCCAATGCTCCTTCCCTGGTTTTGACATAAAAATGCTCAATACTCCCACTGCATGTGTAATGTATGGTTTAGTAAAAACCATTGCATACATCAGGCAACTTACTGCACTTGCGTATGGAACATGAGACATGTCCTCTTCCTCTTCTTGTGTCTTGGGACATTGTTCAACAGATTATTTACACCTACAGGAATAGGAACTTCACCAGTTTACTATCCTACATATTAAACCTTTGCAGTATTGTCTCACCATACTTCCTCTGGTTTAACCAGAGCTTCCTCTTTTCTTGATGTCATTTAATTTCCATGCTCAAAATATAGTTTGCAGCACAAAGATCCTTCATGTCGAATTTGAAGGGAAATTGGGTCTTCAAATCCTAGATAATTTCTTTGTCATTTCCAATCAACAACATATCATCCACATACAAGACCAAATAAATAACACGATCATCAATTAATTTAAAATACACATAGTATCCGCTTTACTTCTAGTGAAGACAAGTCCCTATATAAATGTATCAAATTTTTGATACCACATCCTTGGTGGCCTTTGTAACCCATAGATAAAATTGTTTAAACTACATACCAGTTCTTTCTTTCCCTTCATCGCAAAACCTTTAGGTTGCTTCATGTATATATCTTCTTCCATATCCCCACGAAGAAATGTTGTCATCAAATCCATCTATTCTACCTCAGAATAAAAAGCTACAACAACATATAAAAGTAATCTAATAGAAGTTACCTTAGAAACAGGAAAAAAAATATCACCAAAATCAATTCCCGACACTTAGGAATAACCTTTCGCTACAAACCAAGCTTTGTATTTATCCACCTTGCCTTCTGCATTCATCTTCTTCTTAAACACCCATTTTCTTCCAATGGGCTTCCTTCTAGCCGACAACTCCACCAGATCCCAAACCTCATTTTTGTCCAAAGATGCCATTTCATCAACCATGGCCTCTTTCTATAGTTTATCATCCTCTGAATCTATTACCTCCCTAACAGTTATGGGATCATCATCAATAATAGATAAAGAAAAATTTGAACAGAAAGCAGATGGACTATACCTTTTTGGCTGCCTTCTCTCTCGAATTGATCTTCTCACGGTTGGAGTTTATCGCTTTTCATATTCTGATTCTTGTTCTGCTGTAGAGTCTGATTCTTCCTCCTTTAGCTCAAACTCTATCTTTTCAGGTTCCTTTGGTAGGACTTCATGTTTAATAACATATTTCACCTCTCTAAACACCAAATCTCGGTTGTACACAACCTTCCTTGTTTTTGGGTTCGAAAGATTATAACTTTTTAAACCATCCTTATACCCAATAAAGATGAAGCTTTCATATTTACTATCTAACTTGGTTCTTTTCTCCTTTGGAATATGTACATATGCATCACAACCAAATACCCATAGATGTGAAAGAGAGGGTTTCTTAGATCAGTCCATACCTTATGTGGAGACTTATCCTCCAATGTTGATGAAGGTGATCTATTAACTAGGTAACATGCAATATCCACCGCCTCTACCCATAATTCATGTCCTAACTAAGCACCACTGAGCATGCTTCTTGCCTTTTCCATCAATGTCCTATTCATTCTTTCCGCAACTCTGTTTTACTGAGGTGTGTATGAATTATTATTCTGCCATTCTATACCACACTTCTTACAAAACCCTTCAAATTCCTTCTTGTAGAACTCTCCACCTTTATCTATCCTCAAAACCTTTATCTTCTTCTTTGTTTGGTTTTCCATCAAAGCCTTAAAGGCTTTAAACTTGTCAAAGACTTTAGATTTCTTCCTGAGAAAATATATCTATATATTCCTTGTGAGCTGATCTATAAATGATACATAGTACACATAATTACCCAGTGATGGAATCGACACAGGTCCAAACACATAATTTTTCACAAGATCTAATATCCCTTTTTCCCTCTAAGCACCAAAGGGGAAACTCACCTAATTCTACTTCCCATATACACAATGCTCACACAAATCGAAATCTAGAAAGAAGTTAGAAATACCTTCTACAATACCATTACCATGAAGTATTCGAAGGCTCTTCTCTCCAATATGTCCAAGTCTTTGATGCCGTAACATGGTATTTTCTCCAGAGACCACGAGGTTTTCTACTCCACTTTTAGGAGCCACAAAACTGTTGCACCCATTAATAGTAGTGCTACACAAGAGCTTTTATAGAGTTCCAATCCAAACTCCTTGCATCAATACCATTGCTCCCCAAATCATCATATAGATATCTTTCTCGAACACTGTTTTTACACCTGCATCATCCATCTTTCTTACAAAAACCATATTTATGGCCAATGAAGGAATATGCAAAACACCTGGAAGTGTTCTAATCCTTCCACCTTTCAACTTCAACTTGAATTTTCCACAATCGATGATTTTAACCATCCTATCATCCCCTAAGAAGCATCACCACCATCATATTTTCATATTCATAGAACCACTCCCTATGGGGAGTGAAGTGAAATGATGCACCTAAGTCAATAAACCATGCCTTGTGATATACATGTGTACTTAAATAAGAAGCCAAGTACACATCCCCACCTTCATCTGTGGTTGTTTTCACCTCTGTAGAAGGAGTATCATCAGATCCCTTTCCTTTCTCATAGCTTTAGATCTATAATCTTTTTTGAAGTGCCCTTCCTTTCCACATTTCCAGCACACCTTTATAGGTTTTCCTGGAGATTTAGATCTCCCACTCAAGGATTTTTATTTTTTTTTTCTATTCTAGGACCGTCCTCATACAGACAAGGAATCTCCATTTTGTCCCTCCATATTTTTCTGTCTCATCTCCTCCAACAACAAGGATGAGACTATTTCATCAAAATTCAAGGTAGTTGTATTGTTACCTATTGCAATAACCAGACTATCCCACGAATCTGGTAGAGAACACAACAAACTGATGAACTTATCTTCATATTAAATCTTAATATGAATAGATAACAACTGGCTTACCACAATATTAAAGGCATTCAGATGTTTTGCCACCAAGTCTCCATCCTTCATCGTCAGGTTATACAACTTTTTCCGTAGGAACAATTTGTTCACCAGAGACTTAGATTGGTACAAAGTCCCTAACTTGTCCCACAAATCCTTCACCGTAGCTTCCCATGATACATTTAACAATAATGAATCTAAGATACAAAACCGTATTGTGCTCTTTTGTTTTCGATCCAACTTCATCCAGTATTCATCTATCATTGTCGTTGGTTTAGTACCCAAATATACCGCGGTCCACTAATCTTTATCCACCAGGAGATCCTCCATCTTGAGTTTCCACAAATGAAAATTTTGACTATTAAATTTCTTGATCTTTGTCTTTCCACTACTCACCATATTCTTTCATTGCAAGCATCGATCCCGCAGATCTCCCACTGAATAGGGTCTACCACAGACCCAAGCAAAACCCCTCAGGAGAAAAGGCTTCCCCTTGAAGCCGAAACAACTCTAATACCAAATGTAGGTTTTAATCCTGTATAGAAATTAGCTGCAAATGAATTCTTAAAAACATAAAATATACAATGGCGAGAAAAACAAAACAAATACACAGATATTTTTCCCTAGATCCCAAAACTGGGACTACTAGATTGATTTTTCATTATATTCCTTTCAATGTTACAATACATATATATACATGTCGAAGCATCCATAAACCCAAATCTAATAACCCTATATTAGAACATAACCATAGTTCCCTTGAATGGATCTACAAAATACCATGGGTAGAAAACCATCATGCCCAAAACCATGTGCGAAATCCATGCACAAAAACATAGGTAGGTCCTCCCACCTAGTATAGGGTCATAAATAAATTCTTGGGGCGCGACCCTGGACCCCGTGTAGGGGGGCTACCACATCCTTGAAAACCCCTTGATAGGGGGGTGATGCCCCCCTTGTTGTGCCCAACGCAATGAACATGGGCGGGAGGGGAGGCTTGTGACCCTCGACGCGTGTGACTAGTTGTGGAAAGAATATAACGAAAACACAACATGAAGAAGATTTGAAGAGAAAAAGCACTACAAAATGAGTTTTTGGTTTTGGAAAATAATTTTCCAGTGCCTATAACATTGTTGGAAACTGATGAAATTGAAAAAATTGGTGCGGATTTAGTTCTGAAACATTACAAAAAAACCCTTTATCATGAATCTATAGAGGGAGATAAAGTAACATTTAATAGACTAAACATTATACCTTTGGTAAATTATATATTAATGTTTTATGAAAAGAAATTGCATAGGGTGGCAACCAAGTGCATTAAAAGCAAGTGTTTGATAAATCTGATAAGGAGGGGTAACCATTTTTGAGGTAGTGGCAACCATTTCTGAGGTGTTGGTAACCATTTCTAAGGCGATGGAGCATGTAAGGGCTAGTTTGCAGCGTCGGGGAAGTAGTTCAGTTGGTTAATTCTCAGAACCTATTACTAGATGGAAATATGGGAAAATGTGGGAACCTCAAATGGTATGAGCTAGATGGAGAAACACTCTTCTAGGTGTATGGGGTTGACATGTGGGCAATTTTTAGAGAAGTGGGATGGGAGCCTATTTTTGATCTCTTCATCGGGTATGATCTTAAGATCACCTATGATTTCATTGACTCGTTTGGTAAAAAAATGCTAGGCTTCAGGGGCTGCTATTTCAAGTAACATAAGAAAGCTCCATTGAGGCAATGAAAACACCAACTAAGAGGAAACCTGGTTTAAGAGATAAATGGTGCAAGGAATAAATCCCAATTATTTCTTGAAGGACAACAACTATAATCCTCACTGGAGCATTGGGGTGAACATCAATATTTTAAAGTCAGAATGGGTTGAGCCTGTGAGGATGATTCAACTTTATTTGACATGTGATGGCCGTTTCTCCAAAATTTTCTTATACCATATGCGTTTTCTTGTAGTACATTCGGTTGGTTTTAACAAGATGAACTTGCCTTTTTACCTTCATCAAAGTTTGATTAAGATGGTGGCCTCTGCAAGGAAAAGGAGGGTCTCGTACTCACACGATGTATACCACCATGGTTTGATCAATATTCTATACATCCATGAACTGAACAAGAAAGCACATCAACCGAGGAGGAGGACATTGGGACACTCCTCTTCCAAAAGGCAGAAGAAGAAGAAAATTGTTTCTATACAGGCCGAGCGCAGTCAACAAGTTGGACAAAGAACAAAAAACCCTAATAGGAGAAAATCCCCTATGGTTTATATAAGAAGGACTAGATGAAACCAGTCAGAAGTCTAGGAGACTAAGGAAGATGAGACCATGGAGGAAGGCCAAAAGAAGGGTGAAGATCCTATAGAACATGACCCTAGAACAAATTATGCAAGGAGGCTAAGAACCAGACCCACAAAAAAACTAAGGCTAGGGTTCAAAGTTAAATTGAATCCCAATCTTAAGGAGCCTATTATCATTGAAGATGAAAAGGAAGACGCACATGTTAGATATAAGGAGGGGCTGTTAGCAAAATCGGTGCCACAAGCTCCAGAAGCTGAGAAGTCCCCACAGAAGAAAAGAAAAAGAGTCACAAGTGAAATAAAAAAACATGACAATATAAGAATCCTTGCAGAGGCACCAGAGGTCATTGGAAATTCAAAAAGGGAACTCAGAGTATAAAACCCTAGGGTTTTCTGTCAGTAGGGATAGAATTTTTTTAGTAAGTTATATCATAAAAATATTGTAATATTTTATGGTTTCTTTCCTGGATATTATGGATCTTAAAGTTTTGTACATTTTGATATATAATGTATGAAAAAGAAAGACAAGGGCTTTAGAACACTTTAGGAAAAACTTTGTGTGTATTGTAGGCTTTTAAATATAAATATAGTTTTCTCTCTATAAAAGTTTGAAAGGTTTCAAAGATTCATGTGTTACTGGTTTTTTGTTTGTCCTCCTTCTATGTGCTTGTTCTCCTTTTCGCTACTCATATGTTCATATCTTCAGTATTGGAATATAATTGTAATGAACTAGAATTCATGTTTGATTGATCACTCTCATAATATTCAAATTCTCTAAGAGTTTTTCCATCTAAAGGTTACAAAAATCACCTTAGGGTTTGAGACTTGTAAGGTCATATTTGAAACCAAAATAGGTAACCTCAATTTTGAATCAACATTGTATTTATTGAATCAACATTTTCTTGCTTCCTGTATAGTGGAGAATAGGGTGGGACAAATATTTAGAACATATATTTGACACCGATGAATGTGAAATTGGGTACTGATTGGATTTGCTTTATTATTTTTTGGTAAGATTGGGAATAAAGGAGTAGGATATATGCAACATTGCATTATTGTTTAACAGTCTAAACTAAGATTCATTTTTTTTTTTCTTAAGAAAATATTATATTCTTATGGCTTCTTTATACATAATAATAAAACTAGCCCATATAAGGTTTGAGCCATCTAAAATTTAGTGAGAGTGGGATTTCTCATTACTTGAACTATCGCTTGGTAGAAAAATCCTATGTGGAGTTTTATCTTGATCCCAAGCACTCAAATTGATGAATGGTATGTTGGTTAATGCTTTTAGTTCAGTTCTAGAGTAGTCTATAATTAAAATAAAATGATTGATGGTATGTAGGTTTGTGTATCTAGGCTAGTTGTAGAGTAGTCCATTGTTGGAAAAATGATGAATGGTAAGGGGGTTTTTCTTTTAGGTTAGTTGTAGAGTAGTCTATGTTTTGAAAGAAAATATTGTTGTTGGATTGTAAATTTCTAAACAAAAGCTTCCTTTGCAACAAAGATATTGTAAGACAATGTAGTTTAGAGGGTATACCTTGAAGGCTTAGGATGAAAGTATGAAAGGGATAATCAAATACAACAACTAGTGTAAACATGAAGACTTTTATGAAAAACTACTGGAAGATTGAAAGACAAGAGCAGGATGAGGCAAGGCTAGAGAGATTTAAAAAAAATGATACTTTCCTCCTGGTTTTGTTGATATTTTTCCTTGGAGTTGCCATTGCTTGTTTAATAGTTGAATTAGAAAGAGTACTCTTCAATAATGAGGGAGTGCCTAGTCTGAAAGATGGAATGAAAACCATACATATGGTTTACTGTGCCACTCTCTATCTAGACACATGTTTTCATTCACTTTGTTTATTCACTCCACCATTATTTAATTTTGTCCACGAAGGATTTACGAGTTGCAATGGATATGTCACTGATATATGGAATCTACGACTGTGGATAGAAGTATCTTCGCTAGGCCTAGTGGAATGACCTAAAACAATAGAAAGACAAGGAGACTAATGTTTTCCTTGAAGTAAATAAATAACAAGATGAAGGCTACTTGGAATCTGTCATATGCTTCACTCCTTCCTTGGCTTGTATGCTCCAATCATATCTCCAATCACTATAAGTAGAACCCACACAGTAAGACAACACAAACCAATGATCTATGAAATCTATGTAGCATCATCTAATCACTTTATTCAATAGATCAACATGGTATTGAGATACATGAAACCATAACATCATTTATAGGAGAACAAATAACCCTTTACATTAATAGAAATTGAGTGAATTGCAACCAAAAATAGGTGTTGATCTTGTAGAAGAGCTCCTCCAAGTTGACATGTCCTTTCTTTTTCACAAATTGCACCTCTAATCACCCTAATGCATATAAATATATCTCTCACATCAACAACATAAGGGTAGAATCACTCTCCAAAAGCCAACCCCTTGCCTATGGATGGCAATAAATATATAGGTGAAGGAGGTAGTTCATGAATTCTAATCCTTTTACCAATATGGGCTTGAGATCCATTCTTTATGGGAGGATGATCTCAAGGGATAAGGGATGAAAACTCCAAGGTACAATAGGATAGGATTCATAATATTTATCTGATGTAAATGGTTAAAACATATCCTGGAAGCTTCTAGAAGAGGAAGCTTCGAGAATCCTTTTTGTTTTCTTGAATTTCTAGAATCAACGCACCCCCAACACTGAGAAACTTGCTCGTGATCTATGTAGGTGCAGAGTAGGGAAACCTAGTATTCAACGCTGGCTAGTAACGGGCTAGGTTGCGTTGGTCCTTAAAAAGACTTAAACAAGGTGTTTTTTGGTAGAAACTCAGGGATTAGAATGAGTCATGATTAGGGATTTGTGTAAGGATGATGAAAAGGGGTCAAAGGATGTTGATTGATCTAGTTGAAGGCCTATTGACCAGATGTGACAAAATGGCCTATAAAAGATCCCCCCCTAAAGCGCAAAGTCAGAAATGAAAGATGATGACTGAAGTGCTCTACCTTGTGACAAGTTGAGATCAAGAAAAATTGATGAGATCATCATCTGTTACAATACATTTTCATAATGACATCTTTTCTGAGGGAGGCATACCCATACTCAACACATAAGCTAACATTACATGTACAATGACCAAAAGACACGTCCAGAGATTACTAATGGTGGACTTGTAACTGGATGAATGCCTGCATGATCATAACAATCATACATTGTGATCTTGTATTACTCCTGAAATTGCAACCTAGATGGATGAAAACAGATCTGAGGTCTTCTATCTTGTTCACACGACCAATCAATGTATGAGTCTACCCATGTGAATCAATGAGATGAAGTCGAAAATGGTAGACACCATCTGATTACCAGCCAATGATGTAAGTCATTGATAGATGTGAGAGGAACCACTGATGATGTTAGTGACTCTCAATGTACTATAGTACAATCCATATGGTGTGAATAAATTAGTTGATGTTGAAAACCACACAGAACCTATTGCCGAGAGTGAGGAAACCCACCATTGATGTATGCAAGCACCAAGGTACCAAGGGGTGTTTTTAAGTCAACTTCCTGAATAATGAGTTGATGTCGAAACGAAGTGACGCTTCGTAGGAGGGCCTTGATGTATCCCCCACCAACGACATGAAATAGGTATGATGATTTGAGAGAGAATGATCAAAATGATGTTGATACAAGATTGGATGAGGGAAGGAAGACATGGAATTAAGGCTTAAGAGTATTGTAGTAGATATTAACTGAATGACTTCTCGTGAACATAGTGGTGACACTAAATGGAGTTGACAATATTGACCCAAAAGAAAAACAGGAGTTTTTGAAACGATATGATAAACCAAAAGACAAGCAGATTTCCGAAGCCAACAGCTACGAAGATGAAGTGGAAGAGTGTTGAGTTCAAGTGTGACTCGTTTCCATTAACAAAATGGAGTACCTTTTTTTTTCCAATTTCCCCAACCATACTGGTGAGCACCTATTAATTTTTTAACAAGCTTGAGGAGGATAACATATGCTTGATCTGTAAGTTCATCCTTAAGATGAATCCTTTTGAGAATATTTAATGAACCTAGAGAAGGATTGGTTCGGTCCTGTCATGAACGACGAGTCCATTGTTGTTTGATGTTTTAACGAGTACATTGAAGGTATTGTTGTAACATGCTTTATTTTTTATAAGTTAGTTGTTATTTTATAAAATAGGGTATGAAAAAATAAAGAAAATATGAAAATATGAAAAAAAGAAAACAAAAAAAGAGATGAAATAAAACCCCATCAAAAGAAAATCAAAAGATTTGAATAAGTGTGCTTTTTTAAATTCTACTTCATGAATAAATTCCATTTGTGATAATAAAGGTCTGTGTGTAGCTTGTTTTTATGCCACAACCTTTTCTTCTGATCTGAATCAAAATGTTTAATGTTGATCAGATCATTTAAATTTTTGTTCTACACTAGAGAATAAATTCAACCAAATAGTTTAATATTGGTTTAAAATTAGAATTTGGAATAGATTAGGATAAATTAAAGGCCTAATATGCTTAAAAATTGGCCTAAAGTTGGTTTAGATTAGTTAATTTGTTTATTAAGGGAAGCTAGTCTAAACACGCCCTAGTTAGATTAATTTTCATTATTGATTAATTACCTCATTAAAAAGGGTGGTTAATATTTGTAAATAAATATGTTTTATGATTTTTAAGCCAAAGTCATATGCGACAAAAATTTCTTGTTGGCAAGTGTTAAGCTTCTGGCAAAGATCAATGTTCATTAGCCTTCTTGCCTAGATCAATGCAGGGAAGCTCTTCACACCCCCTCGCCCCGAAACGAGATAACGATGAGGGGGGCTATGAAAAAAGGTTTTTCCCATGTGGGCCCCTCTCCTACGTGTCTCTCTCTCCACACTTCACACCCCCCTTTCTCCAAACCACTTACCACTACCCCCCCTCTAAAATCCACCATGCACACTCTCGCACATCTCGATATCTTGCCAACGGTCACTCCACCCATGCCATCCTCCTCAAATCACTCCATGCCACATGCCCTCACCTGATATGTCCTAACTGTTCCCGCATATCCCTTGCCACTATTAATACCTTCCCATTACTTCTCTTCCTTCCCGTTAATGCATTAATTTTCTGATTATCCAATCAGCAACAACCTCTAATGTAGCGATCGTCCTAAATTCCTTATAAATATTCATCTCCCCCATTACATTTTCGTTTCTTCTGCTGTTCTTTTACTATTTCTATTCACTGTTCTTTTCCGCAAATTCTCTATTAAGACAAGCCTGTAACGAGAAGTATCCTCTTAGCTGCCTTTGCACCTTTCTGTCATTCAACATTACAACTTTGTTATATCATGGCCCCCAAGAAAAAAGACAACCCCTCTTCCAGCCTCCCTGCAACTTAGGAAACCCCAAAGGCCTCTGATGCCTTGGACTTGGACCATATCCCATTAGCCGATCAATACTTCAAGGTTGCAAACACTGAAAGTGAATTCGACATGTTTGAATTACACAACTGGCTGAAGTAGACCTAGTTTGATTTTGAGGATGAAATAAACCTGTGGGAATCCAATTTACTGTTGTAAATGTTTCCATAGGCTTATTCCTCTCCTGACCTAGTTATCTGTTTCCAATCCAAATATAATCCCTTACAGAGAGCAGTTGTAGCTCAAAATGGAGACATTCTGATAACTATTTCTGCAGAAACCATAAACAAAATGCTTTTGATACCTGACAGTGACTCCCTTAGCTATTTCTCCACTGCAACCTTAATTGACCTATATCACAAGTTGAACTTCCCTTAGAGAGCTCAAATCTTTGATATCTTTCTCCCTGAAGATCCTGAGCTCCCCAAGAAGAATCCTCCTTACCTAACATCTATCTTCCTTGAAAGAGCCAAACATATAATTTCCCTTATGTCTTTCTTGTTAGGATATCAATAAGACCAATGGGTAGATGAAGCCATCCTAGGCTATCTGTCTATCTTTTCGAAAGAAAATAAGCATGCCTTCATGTTTAACTACAGTCAATTTTTGGTTGAAGCCATGCATGAGAAATTTATGAACCTGACTACTGAAGGAGTGTTTAAATACTCATCTGTCCTATTTCATATGTTTATTTGTCAATAGGGAGACATGTTGCCTATTGTATTGCACAAGGAGGATGATCAACAAGAGAATCAAGAAGTTATTCACTAGACTTCATTGATTAGAAAGAACTCAACTGAGTTCAGTTTTTCAGACTTCATAGACTATTTCGTTCACCCAGTTGCACAACTCCTTAGCAGTCAGAGTGAACCTAGAATCAACACAAAAATAAAAAGGATCTTGCACCTCAATGATGAAGACAGAACAGGAGACTTGTATCTTTACCAGAACTACACAGATATCCAAGTATATGGTTGTGAGTTGGATCCATATAAGTTGCCAAAATATTTTCCAATGAGAATTTTCTCTCTGGAATATATCAGGCATATGATAAACATGGATGAGATCCATTTCATCTTAGGGAAGGGGAGATCATAGTTCAAGATAAAGGCACAGGTTGGATCATTCATCTGTAACACCAGGTCAGCTGGTTTAGAGGCAGATTCTATATTAAAACAGATGGGTTTCCAACCCAACTTCACCTAGTCCTATGATCCGTTCAACATTATCTCAGACTTAAGGGTGGAACTCAAAAACACTCCTTAAAATCATACACCTAGGCCATGGATTGAGAAGTTTAAAAATTAGGAACAATGGGAAGAGAATACTCTGCAAGAAGCAGAAGAACACATTTTATCTCCTTCTACTCTTTAGACTCCTACTTCTCAAACTAAGCATCAAAATAGGCCTAAGGAAGGATCATCATCATCAACAACTGGAGAGAAGGAATTCATCCACCACCAGAAGAAATCAAGGACTGAATCAAAGGGCACTACAACTACTACTACAACTAAGGGTTAGAAGGAACCTATCATCATAAATTTGGATGATTCATAGGTTTCTGTAGGGACAAAAGAACCTGTGATTACTACTCCTTCTTCTTCATCTACTTCACAAAATTTGCTCGAAATTACTCAATTAGCAGGAGAAAGTGAAACAGAGGAGTCAAATGTTTTCACTAACTTCCTTGAAATCAAGAAGAAGAATGAATCTTTGAAAGCTAATGTTTATGCATAGTTTTTGAAGTAGACTTCCACATCACAGCAAAGGTTATTGACAACATTTGATAGTGAGAAGGGAAGGATCCAAATGGCCTTTCTGCAAGCTCAAGTGCCTTTTCCTAAAGGTTCTTCGGATGATAAGAAATCATGTTTACATTTTATGCTAATAAGATACATCCAATTGATCAAATGGACATGCATAGGCAGTCTCGTGAGATGTTGTTCTCAACCATGACCAACACTTCTAATATGGCATTGCCAAAGCTTAAAACTACTCTGTCAAATTTGCAGTCACAATTGAAGATTGAGAAAATATCATTTTAGCTAAAGACAACATTGGATAAGTCATTGGAGGACATAGTAATTAAAATTTGATATGACCTTACTGGTGTCAAAGCTACTGAAGATATTATCAGGAAGAAGAACACAGATATTGCACTATTGAGAAAACAATTGAAACTTCCTTCTACAAAGGACGCCCAGACCAAGGAGATAGCAGAGAATGAGCAACACAAGGAAGAAATGCTTAAACTAATAATTGATCAGAATGTATAGATTAAAAATATGGAGGAGAAGATTGAGAAATTGCTTAAGGAAAAAGAGCAATTTACTCAACTAGCTACAACTCCCATCACAACTATCCCTATTACAATGTCGAGAACATCAGGTGAATCTGCATCAGCTGCAAGGGAATCTACATCGACAACAGAGGATTTGAACAAACTCTCACAAGAGCTTACTCACCAGAAGCAAGAGAATGAAAGACTTCATAAGAAATTTCAGAATATGGAAGCTTATAAAATAAAGAATGATATTCTGTATGTTGAGGAGATGCAGAAAACACATTGGTTGAACAAAAGAATTAAAGAGTTACAGAGTCAATGATTTATGGCTTAGACCTTGGCCCAAGCCAAGGAAAGAATATGGGAAATATCAGTCAGGCTATAACTGAAATATGGCCCTCCATTCAGATCATTTTTTAGCGGAGGAACTCATAAACAAAAGCTTCTTAAAGATAAACCAAGTGAGGCTGCAAACATGATCAGAGTTCTTAACTCAAAAACTAGGGCCAAGTTGGAGCAGATTCAAATTCTAGACAGAAAAAAAACCATATTGAAAATCAAGAAGGTGTTGTAGAAAAAGAACTTGATGACTCAGTTAGAGACTCAGTGTCAAACCTTGAAGACTTTTCTCCAAAGGTTTCATTTTAAATTTAATTTACTAAATCAGAGAGGATTGCCATGATTAGTGGCCCTAAATGACAGGATGATCAGTCTAGAAGGATAAGCCAAAAGCTTTATACCATAACCACTGATAAATCAAAATTTGCAGGTATAAAGGGGCATATTACAGGGAGGCAAGCATTAGAAGCTTTAGATTTTGATTTGACTATTAAGCATGAAATTAAACATATTTTTTGTAAATAAGCCCACTTTTGAGAAATACACCGAAGTTGATGAAGTCTACAGAAAATTGGTAAATCTTCCATACCAAGTGAAGACCGATGGAATCACTTGTGTGAAGTTATTGAGTAACTTTCATCAACAACTAAAGGACAACTGGGCAACACATTTTGGGGGCCACATCATCAACAAATTCCTAAAGGATAGTGCCAACACTTAGTAGTTTTGAAATTCCTACAATTTTTTACTATTTGTGTAATTTTGTTTTGAAAATATATAGTAGAAATTTTTGTATAAATAACTCCTCCTTCGAGTTATTAAGGGTTGAATCCTTAGACGAGCTTTGATAACAAAATTGTAACTGAGTTGGAGATTTACAAAGTTAATGGAAGGATTCTAAATTTGCCTACTATAGTTCTGCCTTCTAGTAAGTTTTCATATGTGATTATTTCATTATGTATTGCTTCATATATTTAAGTCTTTATGCAGAGATCTGGGTAAGATTATATTGAGTATTAGTCAGTGTTAAATCCCTTATGGAGTTATCAAAAATAACTAGGGCTAGCTTATAATACTATCTGTTATTATAAACTCCCTTATATCAATTAATTGCCACATAAATCTCTATTCGTTTGAATATATTGTGTTCTACAGGAAACATTGCTTTCCTGTATTATTTGCTTATAACCAATCATATATTATGTTTGAATATTTAGCAATTTATACTACCACATATTCTACTTTTCATTCACTTTAAATCAATTAACTATAGCCAGACAAATAACAACCCTTTCATCTAGCTGAGTAACTGTTGAGGCTTAAGCACTCATTTTCAATAATGCATATCATTGGTCATCCATAAAATTTAAAGCCAACAAAATATTTTAGCTGCTCTGGCATGACTAACTGACCTAGAGTCATCTTAAAGGACAACATCAGACTGGCGTCATTGCTGGGGAGTGAAACTTGAACTATTTTCCCTAGGACAACGATTAAAAACTTTTAGTTTAGGGTGAATAAAGAAATTTTAGGTTAAAAAATCATTCACCTCGCGACTCCATGTTGGCATTATGATTCAAGTGTTGTCCTTGATGGCAACTCACTCAGAGGTTGGTACAGGTGCTCAGAGGTTGGTACAGGTGATGGCAACTTAATCAGAAGACAGATCTTAGTACAGCATGCCAAGGAAGTTCATATACGCAGGTTCGTTAAGCCCAAGTCGCGTGTACACGCTAGTTGGATTCAGAAAAAGCGCGTGTATGTGGAAAAGTACCTTTGGTCCATGGTGGTTAGTCCTTGGAAGTTGTGCTTATGGTTTCGGACCATTGTGTCTCGACGGGCGTGTCGATCCCTAGTTTTGAAGTTGATGGTATTATGTTACTATGGTTTTGGCTCTTGGTATTGAGCAAGGCCTAAGGCTATATAAGGAGAAGAAGATCATTAGGCAAAGGCATCTTTCGACAAGGCTTGAATATCTAAAAGAGAAAGAGATCTGATATGCAGGTTCTGGGTTGCTTGATCTAAGCCAAGGAGAGATCACATCAGTTGATGGAAGACTAGATCTAAGGACAGATCGGGATCTAATGGTTTGAAATGCACTATCATGATATGGTTGATTATGCGTATTTCTAGATGTGCATATTGTCGCAATGTTATGTTCTGGGTCTAACTGATGTCTGGTACAGCTGCAAATTGAGAAAGTTTATTTTTAGATCTGTACGCAGGTTGGCTTCGGTAAAAGCGCGTGTATACGCGGGTTTTGCTCATTGAATTAGCGTATATCTTTTAAGCTTGATTTTTGGGTTTGCAGTGGGGTCTGACTGTTATTGCAGAGTTCTGTAGTCTGCTCTATGTTCTGGTAACTGGTGATTGACAGGGTTCAGTGATTCAGTGATTCAAAGTTTGGTTGTTTTATGCTTCAATGATCTGTTGTGAAAGTTGAATGAATTGAGGTCTACAGATTGTAATGTTGTGCTTCAGGAATATCCAGTCTGAAAATGTATGAAAGGTGGTACCTGAAGGAAAGAAGATTGTAGGTCAGCACCTACGTACTAGTATCTTGGCTAGTACAAGAGCAAAGGGGGTTGGAGCTCCCTACCAAGGAAGTTTGGAGAACGAGAGAAGGTTGTAGCCTTCTACAGGTTGTAGCCTGCGTACTGGTATAAGGCTGCACCAGTACAAAAGATTGTAAACTGAAGTTTCATATTAAAGAAAGATAGAGACAACTTGCAGCAGGTGGTTTTCACCCACATTGGGTTTCCACCTTATATCTTGGTGTTCATGTGTGTGGCTTCTGATCTGTTCTGTTATACTGCACCTGTTTACTGTTAATGAGATGAATAATGTCCTGATGAACTTAACTGAAGAATAAGCTAACTAAATTATGAGTTTTCTTCTTATACGCTGTTTTATTTAGTCACAGTAGCGTGTACACGCGGGTTAACCTAACTGAAGTAGCGTATATGTTTCTGAGCATTGAAAAAGTTTGATTGATCTGATAATACTGATTCACCCCCCTCTCAGTATTATTTCCAACACTCCACTAGTCCAAGTTCACTGCTTCAAAACATAACATATCTCACTTTGACTCTCAAGTTATATCTCCTTTATCTGATCCTGAGAGACTGGTGAGAGAGGCCTCATTTAGAAGGAGAATTGAAGCTTCTGGATCTTCTTTTGTACCATTACAACCTGAAGATATTCTAGTTTCTGATCCCTTTAGCTCCATTGCATCCAGTTAGATTTTGCTGATCTAACACCTAGGGTTTTAGAACTTTTATCTAAAGGAGTTGATATGCAGTCATCTCTCTTAGTCCAATCATGGAATCTTAGAAAATTCCTGAAATATTTCAGATTCTCTCAAGTTAGAGGAAGAACTAGATGTACATTTACCAAAGCTATTGATTTTATCTCCCCAACTCATTATAGATTCCCATCCACTTCTGCCCAACCTGAAGAAACCTTATTTGTATATTCAAATCCACTATTTGAAAGTAAATAGCAGGTTGAAACATAGGTTCAGAAGTTAGTAATAAAAACACCTTTGAAAGCTTTTAGGCCTCCTCCACTTTCTCATTCTCCTCCTCCCACTTTTACACCTCCATCTTCACCCACTACTTCACCACCTGCCTCATCATCCTCCACTACATCATCTCCAACCTCTTCTACTGAATCATCTTCTTCTTCATCTTTAGATATGGCTTTTCGACCTATAATCCAAGCTAGATATGCTACCCTGCATCTTCCAAACCAGTTAAACAATTTTCCTCATGGGTATTTGAAACACCTACCTAGGTTTAACGCGAAATTGGCCTTTTAGCAAAAGATCATCTAGTTGCATTTCTAGATTTTGCAGATAATATGAATATAGAGCATGAGGATGTTTATATGCGTTTATTTGTTCAGTCTTTAGAGGGAAATGTTAGGATATGGTTTATGCAACTACAGGCTGATTCAATTCAATCCTCGAATGATTTAACTACTATATTAAAAAATTAGTGGGGTATCAAAAAGGATGCAGTGTACTACCTTACTGAGTTTGAAGAGGTCAAGAGGAACCATGGAGAACCTATGGCAGACTTCATTAAATGATTCAATAAACTCTACCACAAAATTCCTCCTGATTGTAAATCTCTTGTTGCTACAGAAAAGGTTAGGTTTTCAAAAGGATTTGATGATGAATTTGCAGTCATGCTGAGGGAAAGGATATCTCCTACACTTTAGGATATGAAAACTAACACTATCAAAGTTGAGGCTAACAAATAAACTTCATCTAAAATAAAAACCAAGGCTAAAAGAAAAATGAATGCTAAAGAGGAAGGATCCTCCTCAAATTCTAAAAATGACAATAAAAAAATAGATGAGATAACATCATTACTTAGAAACCTATCTAATAGGATTTCTAAAATTGAAACTCAGCCTAGGACCATACAACAAACTGTTGTCAGACCACAGAATCAGTTTAGAAGATCCCCTCAAACTCAAATTCTACAGAGGCCTAACACTGGTCAACAGATCCAACCTCCTCTGATGATTGATGACCAACAACCAGATGATATTGGTCCTCTTATTTCTGAAGATATAAATAATTTTGATTCTACATCTGTACATAATGCTATTGTTCCTCACCCTTCAAATCAGTCTTCCCAAAATCAAGAAGACAATCACATTTCTAAATACCAAGCCTTCTCTGAATTTCTAATTGGTGAATTGAATAGAAGATATGATCTTAGACCTAAGGAAGGGCCTGGTAGACCTCCAAAAGGTCCCATTGAAAATGAACCTCAAATAAAATACGCTGAAACCAAAACAACTATCATTCAAACATTGAATCAAACAGCTGAAACAAGTCAAATTAATAAAATTGTTTTGACAACCTTCAATGTTGAAAGAGAAATGGAAAGAGTTAAAATACCTATTCCCCTAGCTGAAATTTAACAAATCCAGGGTATAGGAAGCAAGTTTCAAAATGGATTCATTCATCTAGTGTGGATGCTGAAGGGGATGTGATAAGCCTACAAGATGAAAAATCCTCAGTAGTTTTTGGTCCTAGTTCTGATATGATAGATGAGAATGTACCACCGTTTTATGTGACTCTGAAAATTCATGATTTCCTGCTATATAACTATATGTTAGATTATGGGGCTTCCCATAATCTAATGACTAAAGTGATCATGGACCAGTTGCAATTAGAAGTCACTAGAACTTACCATGATCTTTACACTTTTGACTCCAAGAAAGTTCATTGTCTTGGACTCATTAAAGGTTTGGTGGTAACCTTAGCTCAGATCCCTATCAAAAGTGTGGTTTAAGACATAGTAGTCACTGACATCCCTCCAAAATTTGGCATGCTGCTATCAAGATATTGTTGTGCTAAACTAGGAGGGAGCCTAAAAATGGATATGTCTTATGCCACTATTCCAGTTTATGTTGGTGAGCATCTCAGGCTATATAAAGAGGTCAAATTTATGAACACTGTTTGTAGAGCTGACCATGCTAAGAATCATCCTATTTATGCTATTGACCAAGACTTTGGGTGTTTTGAACTATCTGTAAATAATTCAAAAAATACTCAACTTACTTTCGAAGATATTGTTCATCAAACTAAAGCCATTGAAACTGATATTTGGAAAATGTACTTTGATGGTTCTTGCTAAAAGGAAGGACAGGGGCTAGAATTGTATTAATTTCTCCAAATAAAGAAAACATTACCCAAACATACAAAATTGAATTTGATGTAACCAATAATGTAGCAGAGAATGAATCTTCTCTACTAGGATTGGAGTTAGCAAGAAGTCTTAAGGTGCAGAACTTAAGTGTATAGAGTGATTCTGAACTTATTGTCAAACAAGTTAGGAATTAGTGTAAAACTAAGCACCCAATATTGAGATCTTATAGGAAATCAGCTTGGGATTCAATCGAAAATTTCTCTTCAGCATTCAATATTACTACTATTCGTAGAGATCAAAACATGCATGCAGATTCCTTGGTTGTTTCTGCAAGTTCCTTTAAAATCCCTGATAAGATGCTTGTCCAATATCAAATTCAAGTAAAGTAGAGAACATCTATTCCTGATAATGTTAAGTACTGGAAATTTTTTGAAGATGACGAACAACTAAAATCCTTTTTTCAAGTCATAGATGGATTCTCAAACATGCAAATTGAGGAAGAACCACTTGATAATCTTGAAATTGACAACGAAAATCAAACACCACAATTTGATTCTAGAATTGCTGATCATAACATTATCCAAATATTTAGCAATTTTATTCCAAAAGGGTTAATCCCTCTTGATAAGACCTTTAATCATAATGATGTCCCCAAAAATCCACTTTCTGAGCCACCTAATAAAAATCTTGAAATTTATAACATTGGAAGTCCTGAAGAGATCATAAACATTGCAATTTCTGCATCCCTATCAATGGAAGCTAAAGAGAAATATTTAGCCCTCCTTAAAGCCTACAAAGATGTTTTTGCATGGTCTTATAATGAATTAAAAACATATGATACATCTCTTATTGAACACAAAATTCCATTAAAACCAGAGGCAAAACCTTTCAAACAAAAATTGAGGATAATTAATCTTGTACTTCTTCTTGTAATTGAGAAAGAACTAAAGAACTTACTGGATGCTAAAATAATACTTTCATTAAGATATTAAGATTGGGTAGCCAATCTATCTCCAGTGAGAAAAAAATTGGTGAAATTAGATTATGTGTAGATTTTAGGAATTTGAATAAATCTTCACTAAAGGAAAATTATCCATTACCTAAGATGGATCAATTACTTCAGAAAGTTTCAGGAGCCCAGAGAATTTCCATGTTAGATGGTTTCTCTGGATATAATCAGATTATGGTTAGTCCAAAGGATAGAGAAAAAAATGCATTTACAACTCCATGGGGCACATTCATGTATAATCAGATGCATTTTGGGTTAAGTAATGCTGGAGCCACATTTCAACATGCTATGGACCTTGCATTTGTAGGTAAGACCAACAAATTTGTTGTTATCTATTTAGATGATTTAACTGTTTTTTCCAATTTTGATGAAAAGCATTTGAAGCATTTGAGAAAGGTTTTTGACAGGTGCAGGAAATTTTGGATTTCTCTTAATCCCAAGAAGTCTTTATTTGCACTTCAAGAAGGAAAACTGCCCATCCACATCATCTCCAAGGAAGGAGTAGTCATAGACCCTAAAAGAGTCTCAACAATTTAGGCAATCGTATTGCCAAGAAACAAGAAGGAAGTTCAACCTTTCCTTGGAAAAATTAATTTTTTAAGAAGAGTTATCCTAACTATGCTGAAATAGTTAAGGACTTAACTGATATGCTGAAAAAGAATCATGAAATTAAATGGACTTTTCTTGCTAGGTATGCATTTGATCAGATTAAAAAGGCCATTCTAGAAGCTCCCATCTTAGCTAGTCAATATTACTCTCAACCTTTCAGTGTCTTTTCTTTTGCTTCTATAACCACATTAGCTGTTGTTCTTTTGCAAAGGAACAAAGATGGAGATGACCTACCCATTGCCTTTTTTAGCAAGGTTATGAGAGATGTTGAGCTAAAGTATGACATCATTGAAAAACAAGCTTATTCTTTAGTTCAAGCTCTGAAATCCTTTAAAGTCTATCTCCTCCACTCTTCTATCATTGCCTATGTACCTAATAGTGTTGTCAAAATTGTTCTAACTCAGCCTTACACTGATGGAAGGAGAGGAAGATGGATAAATAATGTTTTAGACATCCTAGCTGAGAAGAATACATAAGAACCTTCTGCAACCCCCACACAGGAGAATCTACAAGAACCTTCTGAGAGCCCAACTAAGAAGAATCCACAAGAACCTTTTGAAATCCCCATACAAGAGAATCCAAAAGAACCTTCTGCATCAGATAAAATAATTTTGATTCACATTAATGAAATTTTTTTGTTATTAGATTGGTACTTTGACATTGTGAACTTTCTTAGATAATTTGAGAGTCTAGTTGAATATAGTAGAAATCAATGTAAAACACTAAAATTGAAGGCTGTAAAATATTGTATTGTGAATGCAAATTCGTACTGGAAGGATCCTCTTAATATCCTTCTACTTTTCCTAACAGAGAATGAGACAGAAGGGATCACTGATGAATTTCATGTAGGAATTTGTGGAGGTCATTATGCTTGGAGGCTCACAACATACAAGATCTTAAAGGCGGGATTTTATTGGCCTACTCTTTTTTCATAGGTGGGAGCAAAGGTTAGGAGCTCTACACAGTGTCAAATGTTTGCTGGAAAGAAGAGATTAGCATCTATTCCATTGGTTCCAGTCTTAGTCCAAGCACCATTCTGTCAATGGGGATTGGATTTCATTGGTGAAATTCATCCTCCATCAAGTAGTCAGCACAAATGGATATTGTCTGCTACAGACTACTTTACCAAGTGGGTAGAATCCATTCCAGTAAAAAATGCAACTAATACTGTTGTTATCAAGTTTATTGAAGAATATATATTGTATAGATTTGGATGCCCCCGAAGATAGTGATAGACAGTGCATAAGCATTTAGTGGTACTAAGATGATTGGGTTCTGTCAGAAATATCAAATATTGTTCAAATATTGTTGCATCATTCTACACCATATTACCCAAATCGAAATGGACTCGAAGAGTCCTCAAATAAAAGTTTAGTTAAACTAATAAAGAAAGCATTGGAGGATCATAAAAGGAGTTGGGATGATCATCTTATTTATGCTCTTTGGGCCAACAAGATTTCACCCAAAAGATCTACAGGTAAATCCCCTTTTCAACTTGTTTATGGAAAATAAGTAATATTTCCCACAAATTTAGCTTTTCCTGTTTTAAAGTTTTTGCAAGAGTCAAATGAAGAAAATGATGACTTCTCTCGAACAATAAATCAGATCATAGAATTGAATAAGGATAAAGATGAAGTACAATACAAGCTTAAGAAATATCAGAGTAAAATGAAAAAATTGTTTGATAGGAAAGCCAGGGAAAGAGATTTCCGGCAAGGTGATTTGGTACTGAGATGGGATGCTAGGAGAGAAGAAAAAGGCAAACATGGCATGTTTGACAACCTTTGGTTGGTACCTTTTAGCATTGCTGAGATCAAGGATAATAACACTTTAATTTTGTAGAATTTGGAGGGAGAGTATTCCTCATTGCTTGTCAATGGGAAGTACATGAAGCACTATATTCAATATTGAGAGGTTTCCATTCATTCATCATTGTATTCTACTGGATAGTTTTATTTTACATGGAGTATCTATTTGTTTCAATAGAATACCCCATTAGCCAGAGGAGAAGGTACATGGATCTGCAAGTTCTCTTCATCCTGCAGGAGGAAGCAGTCCCGAGTTAGAGCCGATGTTGTAACATGATTTATTTTTGATAAGTTATTTGTTATTTTATAAAAGAGGGTATGAAAAAATAAAGAAAAATTAAAATATGAAAAAATAGAAAATAAGAAAAGAGATTACGTAAAACCCCATCAAAATAAAATCAAAAGATTTGAATAAGTGTGCTTGTTTAAATGCCACTTCATGAATAAATTCCATTTGCAATAATAAAGGTCTATGTGCACCTTGTTTTTATGCCACAATCTTTTCATATGATCTAAATCAAACTGTTTAATCTTGATCATATCATTTAAATTTTTGTTCTAGACTAGAGAATAAATTCAACCAAACAATTTAATCTTGATTGAAAATTATAATTTAGAATAGATTAGGAAAAAATAAAAGGCCTAATATGCTTAAAAATTCGCCTAAAGTTGGTTTAGATTAGGTTTATATTAGTTAAATTGTTTATTAAGGGAAGCTAGTCTAAACACACCCTAGTTAGATTAATTTTCATTAGTGATTAATTACCTTGTTAAAATGGGTGATTAATATTTGTAAATACATATGTTTTATGCTTTTTACGACAAAGTCATATGCGACAAAAATTTCTTGTCGGAAAGTGTTAAGCTTCAGGCAAAGATCAAAGGTCATTAGCCTTCCCGCCCAGATCAACAGTGGGGAAGCTCTTCCCATTAGCTGATCAATACTTCAAGGTTGCAGACACTGAAAGTGAATTCGACATGTTTGAATTGCCCAACTGGCTGAAGAAGACCTAATTTGATTCTGAGGATGAAATAAACCCATGGGAATCCAATTTACCCTTGTACATGTTTCCCCAGACTTATTCCTTTCCTGACCTAGTTATCTGGTGCCAATCTAAATAAAATCCCTTACAGAGAACACTTGTAGCTCAGAATGGAGACATTCTGATAACTATCTCTGTAGAAACCATAAACAAAATTCTTCTCATACCTAACATTGACTCCCTTAGCTATTTCTCCATTGTAGCCTTAATTGACCTATATCACAAGTTGACCTTCCCTAAGAGAGCTCAAATCTTTGAGATATTTCCCCCTGAAGATGCTGAGCTCCCCAAGAAAAACTCCTTACCCAACATCTATGTTCCTTGAAAGAGCCAAACATATAATTTCCCTTATGTCTTGCTTGTTAGGCTATTAATCAGACCAATGGGTAGATGAAGCCATCCTAGGCTACCTGTCTATCTTTTCCAAAGAAAATAAGCCTACCTTCATGTATAAATACAATCAATTTTTGGTTGAAGCCATGCATGAGAAATTGATGAACCTAAGTATCGAAGTTGTGTTTAAATACTCCTTTGTCCTATTCATATGTTTATTTTTCAGCAGGGAGACATGTTGCCTATTTTTTTGCACAAGGAGGATGATCAACAAGAGAATCAAGAAGTTATTCACTGGACTTCATTGATTAGAAAGAACACAATTGAGTTCAGTTTTTTAGACTTCATAGATTGTTTCATTCACTCAGTTGCACAACTCCTCAGCAGTTAGAGTGAACCTAGAATCAACACAAAAATCAAAAGGATAATGGACCTCAATGATCAAGTCAGAACAAGACATTGGTACCTTTTCTTGAACTACACAGTGATCTGAGTATATGGCTGCGAGTTCGCTTCATATAAGTTTCCAAAATGTGTTCCAATGAGAATTTTCTCTTTGGAATATATCAGGCACATGATGAACATGGATGAGCTCCATTTCATCTCAGGAAAGAGGATATCACAGTTCAATATAAAGGTATAGGTTGGATCATTCATCTGTAATACCAAATCAACTAGTTTAGAGGCAGATGTTATATTAAAACAGATGGGTTTCCAACCCAACTTCACCTAGCCCTATGATCCATTCAACATTATTTAAAACCTAAGGGTGGAACTCAAAACCACTCCTTATAATCATACACCTAGGCCAGAGATTGAGAAGTTTATAAATCAAGAACAATGGGAAGAGAATACTCTTCAAGAAGCAGAAGAACATGTTTTACCTCCTTATACTCTTCAGTCTCCTACTTCTCAAACTGAGCATGACAAGAGGCCTAGGGAAGGATCATCATCATCAACAATTGGAGAGAAGGAATTCATCTACAACCAAAATAAATCAAGGATTGAATCAAAGGGCACTACAACTACTACTAGAACTTAGGGCCAAAAGGAGCCTATCATCATCAATTTGGATGATTCAAAAGTTTCTGTAGGGACAAAAGAACCTATAATTATTACTCCTTCTTCTTCTTCTACTTCACACAATTTTCTAGAAATTACTCAATCAGCAAGAGCAAGCGAAACAGAGGAGTCAAATGTTTTCACTAACTTCCTTGAAATAAAGCATAAGAATGAAGCTTTGAAAGCTAATGTTAATGCACAGTTTTGGAAGCAGACTTCCACATCACAGCACAAGTTATTGGTAGCATTTGACAGTGAGAAGGGAAATATGCAAATGGCCATTTTGCAGGCTCAAGTGCCTTTTCCTAAAGGTTCTTCTAATTATAAGAAAACTGTGTTTAGATTTTATAGTAATCACATACATCCAATTGATCAAATGGACATGCACAGGCAGTCTGGTGAGATGTTATTCTCAACCATGACCAACCCTACTATGGCATTGTCAAAGCTTAAAACTGCTCTGTCAAATGTGCAGTCACAATTGAAGATTGAGAAAATATCATCTTTAGCTAAAGACAACAAGGTTAAGTCATTGTAGGACTTAGTAATTAAAATTGGATATGACCCTGCTGATGTCAAAGATGCTGAAGATATTATCAGGAAGAGGAACATGGACATTTCATTATTGAGAAAACAATTGAAATTTCCCTCTACAGAGGACCCCCAAACCAAGGAGATAACAGAGAATGAAAAACAAAAGGAAGAAATACTCAAACTAATAATTGAGCAGAATTTACAAATTAAAACTATGGAGGAGTAGATTGAGAAATTGCTTAAGGAAAGAGAGAAATTTACTCAATTACCTATAGCTCCCATCACAACTATCCCTATTATAGTGTCTTGAACAATATTGGAATCTACATCAGCCATAGGGGAATCTACATCGACAACAGAGGATTTGAACAAACTCTCACAGGTGCTTACTCACTAGAAGAAAGAGAATGAAAGACTTCATAAGAAATTTTAGAATCTGGAAGCTCATAAAATAAAGAATGATAGTTTGCATGTTGAGGAAATGCAGAAAACACATAGGTTGAATAGAATAATTAAAGAGTTGTCGAGTCAATCATTGATGGCTCAGACCTTGGCCCAAGCTAAGGAAAGCATATGGGAAGATATCAGTCGGGTTATAACTGAAATATGGCCCTCCATTTAGATCATTTTTTAGTAGAAGGAACTCATAAATGGATGCCATGTGGCCATTAATCAAGTGAAGCAACTTCTTAAAGATAAAACAAGTGAGGCTGCAGACATGATCAGAGTTCTTAACTCAAAAACTATGGCCGAGTTGGAGCAGATTCAAATTATGGACAAAACAAAAACCATCTTTGAAATCAAGAATGTGTTACAGAAAAAGAACTTGTTGAGTCGTTTTGAGGCTAAGTGTCAAACCTTGAAGACTTTTGTCCCAAGGTTTAATTTTAAATTTAATTTACTGAATCAGCGAGGATTTCCAAGATTCGTGGCCCTAGATGACAGGATGATCGGTGTAGAAGAATACCGCTCGAAGCTTTATATCATAGCCACTAATAAATCATACTTTGCAGGTATAAAGGGGCATATTACAGGGAAGAAAGCATTAAAAGCTTTAGATTTTGGTTTGACTATTAAGCATGAAATTAAACATCTTTTTGTAAATAAGCCGACTTTTGAGAAATGCACTGAAGTTGATGAAGTCTACAGAAAATTGGTAAATCTTCCCATACCAAGTGAAGACCGATGGGACCACTTGTGTGAAGTTATTGAGTATCTTTCATCAACAACTGAGGAAAGTTGGGAAACACTTATTGGGGACCACATCATCAACAGATTCCTAAAGGGTAGTGCCAAAAATTGCCAGTTTTGAAATTCCTAAAATTTTGTACTATTTTTGTAATTTTGTTTTGAAAATATCTAGTAGAACATTTTGTTTAAATAACTCCTCCTTCGAGTTGTTAAGGGTTGAACCCTTAGACGAGATTTGAGAACAAAATTTTAACCGAGATGGAGATTTACAAAGTTAATGAAAGGATTCTGAATTTGCCTAGTATAGTTATGTCTTCTAGTAATTTTTCATATGTGCTTATTTCATTATGTATTGCTTCATATATTTAAGTCTTTATACAGAAATCTGGGTAATATCATACTGAGTATCAGTCAGTCTTAAATCCCCTTGTGGAGTTATCAACAATAACTAGGGACTAGCTTATAATACTATCCGTTGTTATAAACTCCCCTATATCAATTAATTTCCACATAAATCTGTATTCGTTTGAATATATTTTGTTCTACAAGAAACATTGTTTTCCTGTATTCTTTTCTTATAACCAATCAAATATTCTGTTTGAATATTTAGCAAGTTATACCGCCACATATTCTACTATTCATTCACTTTAAATCAATTAACTATACCTAGACAAATAACAACCCTTTCATCTAGCTGAGTAACCATTGAGGCTTAAGAACCTGTTTTCAATAATGCATATCATTGGTCATCCATAAAATTTAAAACCAATAAATTTTTTTAGATGCTTTAGCATGACTAATTGACCTAGAGTCATCTCAGAGGACAAAATCAGACTGGCGCCATTGCCAGGGAGTGAAAATTGAACTATTTTCGCTAGGAAAACAAGTAAAAACTTTTTATTTAAGGTGAATAAAGAAATTGTAGGTTAAAAAATCATTCACCTCGCGAATCCACTAGAACAATCTGGCTCCTTCAAAATATGCCAGATATAACTCTGACTCTCAAGTTATATCTCCTTTATTTGATCCTAAGAGACTGGTGAGAAAGGCCTCATTTAGAAGGAGACTTGAAGCTTCTACTTCTTCTTTTGTACCATTACAACCTAGATATATTCCAGTTTCTAATCCCTTTATCTTTGTTCCATCCAATTAGATTTGGTTGACCTAACACCTAGGGTTTTAGAACTTTTATCTAAAGGAGTTGATCTGAAGTCATCTCTCTTGGTCCAATCTTTGGAATCTTACAAACTTCCTGAAATATTTTTAGATTCTCCCAAGTTACAGGAAGAACTAGATGTACATTACCATAGCTAAAACCAACTGATTTTATCTCCCCCACTCATTATACATTCCCATCGACTTCTGCCCAACCTGAAGAAGCCTTCTCTGTATATTCAAATCCACTATTTGAAAGTAAAGAGAAAGTTGAAACAGATGTTCAGAAGTTAGTAATAAAAACACCTTTGAAATCTTTTAGGCATCCTCCACTTTCTCATTCTCCTCCTCCCAATTTTACACCTCCATCTTCACCCACTGCTTCACCACCTGCCTTATCATCCTCCACTACATCATCACCAACCTCTTCTGCTGAATCATCTTCTTCTTCATCTTTAGATATGGCTTTTCCACCTATAATCCAAGCTATATATGTTGTTGTACATCTTCCCAACCAACTAAATAATTTTCCTGATGGGTATTTGAAACACCTACCCAAGTTTAACGGTGAAACGAGCCTTTCTGCAGAAGATCATCTAGCTGCCTTTCTAGATTTTGCAGAGAATATGAATATAGAGCATGATGATGTTTATATGTGTTTATTTGTTCAATATTTAGAGGAAAATGTTAGGATATGGTTTAGGCAACTGAGGGCTGATTCAATTCAATCCTGGAATGATCTAACTACTATATTAAAAAATTAGTGGGGTGTCAAAAAGGATCAGTTTAATACCTTACTGAGTTCGAAGAGCTCAAGAGGAACCATGGAGAACCTATGGCATACTTCATTAAACGATTCAATAAACTCTACCACAAAATGCCTCCTCATTGTAAACCTCATGTTGCAGCAAAAAAGGTTAGTTTTTCCAAAGCCTTTGATGATGAATTTGTAGTCATGCCAAGGGAAAGGATCTCTCCCACACTTCAAGATATGAAAGCTAACACTATCGAAGTTGAGGCTAACAGATCAGCTTCATCTAAACTCAAAACCAAGGGTGAAAAGGCTGAAAGAAAAATGAAGGCTAAAGAGGAAGGATCCTCCTCAAATTCTAAAAACAACGATAAAAAAATAGATGAGCTAACATCATTACTTAGAAACCTATCTAATAGAATTTATAAAATTGAAACTCACCCTAGGACCATACAACAAACTGTTGTCAGACCACAAAATCAGGTTTGAAGGGCCCCTCAAACTCAAATTTTACAGAGGTCTAACATTGGTCAATAGTTCCAACCTCCTTTGATGATTAATGACCAACAACCAGATGATATTGGTCCTCTTATTTCTGAAGATATAAATAACTTTGATTCTACATCTATACATAATGCTATTGTTCCTCACCCTTCAAATCAGTCTTCCTAAAATCAAGAAGATAATCAAATTTCGAAATACCAAGCCTTCTCTGAATTTCTAATTGGTGAATTAAATAAAAGATATGATCTTAGACCTAAGGTAGGGCTTGGTAGACCTCCAAAAGGTCCCATTCAAAATGAACCTCATATAAAATGATGAAACCCAAACAACTATTGTTCAATCATTGAATCAAAGAGGTGAAACAAGTCAAATTGATAAAATGGTTTTGACAACCTTTAATGTTCAAAGAGAAATGGAAAGAGTTAAAATACCTATTCCCCTAGATGAACTATAAAAAAATCCAGGGTATAAGAACCAAGTTTCAAAATGGATTCAGTCATCTAGTGTGGATGCTGAAGGGGATGTGATAAGCCTGTAGGATGAAAAATCCTTAGTAGTTTTTGGTCCTAGTTCTGATATGATAGATGAGAATGTGCCACCATTTTATGTGAATCTGAAAATTCATGATTTCCTGCTATATAATTGTATGTTAGATTATGGGGCTTCCCATAATCTAATGACTAAAGTGATCATGGATGAGTTACAATTAGAAGGCACTAGAACTTACCATGATATTTACACTTTTGACTACAAGAAATTTCTTTGTCTTGGACTCTTTAAAGATTTGGTGGTAAACTTAGCTCAAATCGCCGTCAAAAGTGTGGTTTTAGACATAGTAGTCACTAACATTCCTCCAAAATTTGGCATGCTACTATCAAGATCTTGTTGTGCTAAACTAGGAGGGAGCCTACAAATGGATATGTCTTATGCCACTATTCTAGTTTATGGGGGTGAGCATCTCAAGCTATAGAAAGAGGTCAGATTTATGAACATTGTTTGTAGAGTTGATCAGGATAGGAATCATCCTATTTATGTTGTTGACCAAGACTTTGGGTGTTTTGAACTATCTGTAAATAATTCACAAAATACTCAACTTACTATTGAAGATATTGTTGATCAACCTAAAACCATTGAAATTGATATTTGGAAAATGTACTTTGATGGTTCTTGCTAAAAAGGAGTAGGGGTTGGAATTGTATTAATTTCTTCAGATAAAGAAAAAATTACCCAATCATACAAAATTGAATTTGATGTAACCAATAATGTAGCAGAGTATGAATCTTTTCTGCTAGGATTGGAGTTAGCAAGAAGTCTTAAGGTGCAGAACTTAAGTGTATAGAGTGATTTTGAACTTATTGTCAGACAAGTTAGGAATCAATGTCAAACTAAGCACCCAATATTGAGATCTTATAGGAATGAAGTTTGGGATTCAATTGAAAATTTCTTTTCAACATTCAATATTACTACTATTCCTAGAGATCAAAACATGCATGCATATTCCTTGGTTTTTTCTGTAAGTTCCTTTAAAATACTTGATAATATGCTTGTCCAATATCAAATTCAAGTCAAGTAGAGACCATCTATTCTTGATAATATTAAGTACTAGAATTTTTTTGATAATGACAAAAAACTAAAATCCTTTTTGCAAGTCATATATGGATTCTCAAACATGCAAATTGAGGAAGAACCACTTGATAATATTGAAGTTTACAACGAAAATCAAACACCACAATTTGATTCTACAATTGTTGATCACAACATTATCCAACTTTCTAACAATTTTATTCCAAAAGGTTTAATCCCTCTTGAGAAGATCTTTGATCATAATGATGTCCCCAAAAATCCCCTTTCTGAGTCACCCGATGAAAATATTGAAATTTATAACATTGGAAACCCTGAAGAGATAAAAAATGTTAAAATTTCCGCATCCCTATCAATGGAAGCTAAAGACAAATATTTAACCCTCCTTAAAGCCTAAAAAGATGTTTTTTCCTGGTCTTATAATGAATTAAAAACATATGATACATCTCTTATTGAACACAAAATTCCATTAAAACCAGAGGGAAAACCTTTCAAACAAAAATTGAGGAGAATTAATCTTGTACTTCTTCCTATAATTGAAAAAGAATTAAAGAAGTTACTGGATGCTAAAATAATAATTTCATTAAGATATTAAGATTCGGTAGCCAATCTAGTTCCAGTGAGAAAAAAGAATGGTGAAATTAGATTATGTGTAGATTTTAGGGATTTGAATAAATATTCAATAAAGGAAAATTATCCATTACCTGAAATGGATCAATTACTTCAGAAATTTTCAGGACCCCAGGAAATTTCCATGTTAGATGGTTTCTCTGGATATAATCAGATTATGGTTAGTTTAGAGGATAGAGAAAAAACTGCATTTAAAACTCCATGGGGCACATTAATCTATAATCGAACGCCTTTTGGGTTAAGTAATGCTGGAGCCACATTTCAACATGCTATAGACCTTGCATTTGTAAGTAAGACCAACAAATTTGTTGTTATTTATTTAGATGATTTAACTGTTTTTTCCAATTTTGATGAAAAGCATTTGAAGCATTTGAGAAAGGTTTTTGATAGGTGTAGGAAATTTGGTATTTCTCTTACTCCCAAGAAGTCTTTATTTGCACTTCAAACAGGAAAACTGCTCGGCCACATCATTTCCAAGGAAGGAGTAGTCATAGATCCTAAAAGAGTCTCAATAATTTAGGCACTCATATTACCAAGGAATAAGAAGGAAGTTCAAGCTTTCCTTGGCAAAATTATTTTTTTAAGAAGATTTATCCCTAACTATGCTGAAATAGTTAAGGACATAACTGATATGTTGAAAAAGAATCATGAAATTAAATGGAATTTTCCTACTAGGTATGCATTTGATCAGATTAAAAAGGCCATTGCAGGATCTCCCATCTTAGCTAGTCCATATTTTTTTTTTTTCTCGGTAAAGACTAAATCTATTAAGAGAAATCAATATGGTACAAACAGGAAAGGCAAAAGACCGTCAGACCGGAAATGATAGATACATCAACCTCGGTCCCGGAATAGAGATACAATCACAGAGCTACAGGAAAAACAAAAGACCGACAGACCGGAAATGATAATATCATCAACCTCGGTCTCGGAAGGAAGAAACAAACTCTGCTACACCTGAAGATTCGATAGCAAATACTGACTGTCAGGCTGTTACTCCAGCGGGACAGTGATTACACTACACTGTTTTTTCCCTTTCTTTTTGTTAACTTTTGTCCAGCCTTCAGGAGGAGGATGGGCAAGAATAACTTGGAGACTGGAGTTCTCTATCATTGGGGATTCCTTCTCTGAATCAGAGGAGGAAGTCTCATGGGGACGTTTCTGGGAATTTGCTGAGACATGGGTGTGCACCATAATGTTCGTGGGCGGATCCATCGTCTGCGACATCTGCTCTGGTTCTGACTTTTTTCCCTCCTTTTCCATGCTTGGAACCTTTTCCATGCTAGGGGGGCTGGAGCTTCTGGTTGGCGGCGGTGGGCAGGGAGCCCAGCGCTTGGGCTTAGCATGAGCAAAGAGGCCCTTTTTTGCTTTTGCTGACAGCGATGGGCAAGAGATATGAAGGTGCCCTGTTTGGTGACAATGACGGCATCTGAAGGCAGTGTTCTCGTACTCTATCAACTGGGTCCAGATAGTGTCCTTGAATTTGAGATTGATGTACTCTGGCAGTCCCTTACTTAAATCAAGCTCCACACAAACTCTGGCATATGTATAGAGACCCTGCCTCTCTCTCTGGTAGTCTCCCTTCCAAAAGCTACCCAGGGCATTGCCTATTTGCCTGTATACTTCTGTACGCCACAGGTGAACTGGGAGATTTGGAAGCCTGATCCATACCGGAGCCTTGGTGATGACTGCTGAAGCTGGGTCAAAGTCGGGAAACCATGGAGTTAGGAAGAGACCAGCTGAACCCATGAACCAAGGGCCTTCGTCTAGGGCATTGTAGCAATGCTCTAGGTCATCGAACAACACTATGAAATATCCTTTTGCACAGAAATAAACCTTACAACGATCAGTCCAGTTGTCTTTGATCCAGTCATAAAGATCCTATGAGCGCGGCCAGAGCCCATTGAATCTACAGATGATGGCTCTTTCAGCAAATTTCTGGGTTTCGTCTTCAAGATCAGGGTAGGAGATTTCAACTGATGGGATCTCCTCCACTTTGTCAACCAAAAAGGGCTTGGGTGAAGTCTGTATTGGTGGCTCTGTCTTTTCAGTCTGCTTGCCATGGACTGCATCTTTGTACGAAAAAACCTTAGCTGAGGAAGGCTCTCCCCCAGCTCCTCCTCTAAGACGAAGGGAAAGGATAATAGATGCATCTTTCTCAATGCCATAAAAAGAAATAGGAAAGAGATCCTCAAGATGTTTACCTTGGTAGAGAAGCCGTTGGTCTGCCGAAGGGATTCCCAATTTGATGTCCAATGCATGCTTGAGATTCCGCACTGGATCCGCCTGGCAAACCCATTGAAGCATAGTTTTTCCTGAAAGAAGCCTGATTTGAATCTGGAAAGCTGCGGATGATTCTGAAGGCCTTTTTCCCCAACCGAACTGAGGAGCGGGAAGGCAAATGCCTTGAGAGAGATTCGAGTCCGGCTTTGGTCTAGCGAGCAGGGGCGGCATGCAACTGAATAGTGCCGTTCCTTCTTTTCTGGAAGGGCTGGTTCGAGGATAGGCTAAGGGAGCCGCCCATATTTCCTTGTTCACTGCTTCAGCAGTCGAAAGGGGGCTGCTCCGTCGCGCCGTGGAAGCAGGGGGACGGGGCCATGTTTTCCCGGAGCTCTCCGATAAGAGGATAGCAGGCTCTTCTAGATCTACAACCCCAGTGATCATGGCATGGAGATCTTGAGTACCTGCCGATGAGAGAAGACCCCATGATCTTTGCCCCGATCTCTTCAATCCCTTCGTGGTCGGAGCGATTTGTGACCCAACGGCAGCCTGGGGCCTGGAAGCATCAAAGCTGGGGTTCGAGCCAGTGAAAATGGTGTGGCCTTGTTGCTGATCTGCAGCAGAGAGACAACCCCAGAGTCTATGCTCCGATCTCTCAAACCTTTTCTCACGCAGCGCAATCCAGGCGCTGACGGCGGCCGAGGGCAAGGAGACGGGGGAGCTAGGGTTCGCCATTCGTCTAGTCCGACTTAGCTAGTCCATATTACTCTCAACCCTTCAGTGTCTTTTCTTTTGCTTCTGAAACCACATTAGCTATTGTTCTTTTGCAAAGGAAAAGGGATGGAGATGACCTACCCATTGCATTTTTTAGCAAGGTTATGAAAGATGCTGAGCTAAATTATGACATCATTGAAAACCAAGATTATTCTTTAGTTCAAGCTCTGAAAGCGTTTATAGTATATCTCCTCCACTCTTCTATCATTGCCTATGTACCTAATAGTGTTGTCAAAATTGTTCTAACTTAGCCTTACACTGATGGAAGGAGAGGAAGATGGATAACTAAAATTTTAGAGTATCATCTCATCATCAAGACTACCAAACTAATAAAAGGTCAAGGCATGGTGAAGCTCCTTACTGAATCCAATTGCAAAATCTTAGGAATAAATTTTGTTTTTGACATCCCAGTTGAGAATAATACATAAGAACCTTTTGCAACCCCCACACAGGGGAATCCACAAGAACCTTCTGAGAGCCCAACTAAGAAGAATCCACAAGAACCTTCTAAAATCCCCATACAGTAGAATCCAGAAGAACCTTCTGAAATCCCCATACAGGAGAATCCACAAGAACCTTCTGCATCAGATCAAACAATTTTGATTCACATTAATGAAAAATTTTTGTTATCAGATTGATACTTTGACATTGTGATCTTTCTTAGAGAATTTGAATGTCTAGCTGAATTTAGCAGAAATCAATGTAAAACACTAAAATTGAAGGCTGTAAAATATTGTAATGTGAATGCAAATTTGTACTGGAAGGATCCTCTTAATATCGTTCTACTTTTCCTAACAGAGAATGAGACAGAAGGGATCATTGATGAATTTCATGCAGGAATTTTTGGAGGTCAGTTTTCTTGGAGGGCCACAACATACAAGATCTTAAAGGAAAGATTTTATTGGCCTACTATTTTTTCACAGGTGGGTGCAAAGTTTAGGAGGTGTACACAATGTCAAATGTTTTCTATAAAGAAGAGATTAGCTACTCTTCCATTGGATCCAGTCTTAGTCCAAGCACCATTATGTCAATGGGGATTGGATTTCATTGGTGAAATTCATCCCCCATCAAGTAGTTAGCACATATGGATATTGACTGCAACATAACACTTTACCAAGTGGGTAGAAGCCATTCTAGTAAAAAATGCAACTGATACTGTCGTTATCAAGTTTATTGAAGAATATATATTGTCTAGATTTGGATGCCCCCAGAAAATAGTGATAGAAAATGCACAAGCATTCAATAGTACTAAGATGATTGAGTTATGTTAGAAATATCAAATCTTGTTGGATCATTCTACACCATATTACCCACAGGGAAATGGACTGGAAGAGTCCTCAAATAAAATTTTAGTTAAACTAATAAAGAAAACATTGGAGGATCATAAAAGGAGTTGGGACAGTCATCTTATTTATGCACTTTGGGCCAATAAGATTTCACCCAAAAGATCAACAGGTAAATCCCCTTTTTAGCTTGTTTATTGAAAAGAAGTAATATTTCCCACAAATTTAGCTTTTCCTATTTTAAAGTTTTTGCAAGAGTCAAATGAAGAGACTGATGACTTCTCTTGAAGAAAAAATCAGATCATAGAATCGAATGAGGATAGAGATGAAGTACAGTACAAGCTTAAGAAATATCAGAGTAAAATGAAAAACTTGTTTGATAGGAAAGCTAGGGAATGAGATTTCAGGTAAGGTGATTTGGTACTAAGATGGGATGCTAGGAGCAAAGACCAAGGAAAACATGGAAAGATTGACAACCTTTGGTTGGGACCTTTTAGCATTGCTGAGGTCAAGGATAATAACAATTTCACTTTGTAGAATTTGGAGGGAGAGTATTCGTCATTGCCTGTCAATGGGAAATACTTGAAGCAATATATTCAGTATTGAGAGGTTTCCATTCATTCACCATTGTATTCTATTGGAGAGTTTTATTTTACATGGAGTGTGTATTTGTTTGGACAGAAGACCCCATATCAATGGCAGGGAAGCTCTTCCCATTAGCCGATCAATACTTCAAGGTTGCAGACACTGAAAGTGAATTCGACATGTTTGAATTACACAATTGGCTGAAGAAGACCTACTTTGATTCTGAGGATGAAATAAACCCGTGGGAATCCAATTTACCCTTGTACATGATTCCCCAAACTTATTCCTTTCTTGACCTAGTTATCTGGTGCCAGTCCAAATATAATCCCTTACAAAGAACAATTGTAGCTCAAAATGGAGACATTCTGATAACTATTTCTACAGAAACCATAAACAATATGCTTCTGATATCTGACAGTGACTCCCTTAGCTATTTCTCCACTGTAGACTTAATCCACCTATATCACAAGTTAACCTTCGCTCGGAGAGCTCAAATATTTGAGATATTTCTCCCTAAAGATGCTGAGCTCCCCAAGAAGAATCCTCCTTACCCAGCATCTATGTTCCCTGAAAGAGCCAAAAATATAATTTCCATTATGTCTTGCTTGTTAGGCTATTAATGAGACCAATGGGTAGATGAATCCATCCTAGGCTATCTGTCTATCTTTTCCAAAGAAAATAAGCCTACCTTCATGTATAAATACAATCATTTTTTGGCTTAAGTGATGCATGAGAAATTGATGAACCTTAGTACCGAAGGAGTGTTTAGATAATTCTTTGTCCTATTTCATATGTTTATTTTTTTACAGGGAGACAAGTTGCCTACTTTTATGTACAAGGATGATGATCAACAAGAGAATCAAGTAGTTATTCACTGGACTTCATTGATTAGAAAGAACTCAATTGAGTTCAGTTTTTTAGACTTCATAGATTGTTTCATTTACCCAGTTACACAACACCTCAGAAGTCAGAGTTAACATAGAATCAACACATAAATCAAAAGGATCATTCACCTCAGTGATCAAGTCAGAACAAGAGACTGGTATCTTTACCTGAACTACACAAAGATCCGAGTATATAGCTGCGAGTTGGCTCCATATAAGTTTCCAAAATATGTTCCAATAAGAATTTTCTCTCTGGAATATATCAGGCAAATGATGAACATGGATGAGTTCCATTTCATATCAGGAAAGAGGAGATCACAGTTCAAGATAAAGGCATAGGTTGGATCATTCATCTGTAACACCAGATGAACTGGTTTAGAGGCAGATGTTATATTAAAATAGATGGGTTTCCAACCCAACTTCACCTAGTCCTATGAACCATTCAACATTATTTCAGACTTAAGGGTGGAACTCAAAACCACTCCTTATAATCATACATCTAGGCTAGAGATTGAGAAGTTTAGAAATCAGGAACAATGGGAAGAGAATACTCTTTGTTAGTGTCAGTATATGCATACTTCCCCGAGGGATCAAATATTCTCTTTGCATTTTCATTTTAGGTGTCTCATACTGAAATTTTGGATTATTCCATTAGGTCATGTCAAAATGGTCCACTGATGGTTGTCTTCTTCTCTGAAAATCAAATCTTCCCTCATGGGGTACATTTGCTAACCCATCTCCACATTGTATTCAGTTGAGGTTTCAAATATGTTACTTTAGGTGTCAAGGCAGTTGTATTTCCATTAGGTTTTAGGGTTCATTTCCAAAGTCTTTCCATTAGGAATGTCTTAGGGTTCATTGCAAGGTCAAAAGAATAGTTTTACATAAAGGGTAGAAAAAATATGAGGAAGACCAATAAACAAATAGTGAAGTTATGGTTATTGTATAAAGTTCTCATTTTCACTAATGTAATTTTCATCTCAAAAACATGTTTTTGAGATGAAAACAAAGTATTTTAGTTTTCTGATGTAATTTAAGTCATTATATGTAATAATTGTTCACAATGTTGCCCAAGCATGTCTCCTTGCTGCAAGAAGTGAGCCATTGAAGAAATCAGCTCAATCAAAGCTACATCCACCTGAAAAGAGACCAAGAAAGAGAAACATTAGACAGAGATTTGAAAACAAAATAAAAAGTTCCAAACAAACATTATAAAGTGGGTCTTTTCATGAGAAAAATCAAAATCATCCTCTATATAAAGTTTCAAAGGAATTTTTCAAAGTTCATTAGTTCCTTTGCATTCTAAGTTATCCTTGGCAAAGAGGAGATTGAGTGAAGGAGGAAAAAATCAGAAGGGCGCACTTGCTGAGAGTGTTGCGCGCTGGGAGAAGGTGTTGCACGCCTGTAGGGTCAAGGGCACATTTGCTAGCCTGATCCTGAGTTAAATTTAACGGTGTTGCGCACCTATAGGGTGAAGGGCGCGCCTGAGCGTTGTGTGCTGGGAGAAGGTGCTGCGCGTTTGGCCAAAGGAGCCTGGCAAACCCTAGGGGTGCCAAAACATCATTTCCTTCACCTGCTCCAAGCCACAAAGGCTTCAACTACCTGCATTCAACAAGTAAGTGGCCCGACATTTCTTTTTCTCCATCAAATAAAGCAAATTGGCACTCTAAAAGTTGAAACCCTAGAAAAACTCCCTTGCATGCTTCCAAAATCATTTCATTAATCAAAATTGCAGTACTTCTCATACTTTGTCACCTTCCAATCACCCTCACTGTATTTCACTCCACCTCCTCACTATTTCACTCATCTTGGCATATATATTAGTTCCTCAAGTTTTCACCTACAAAGCATGGCATAATACAATAGTTCAGAAGAAGGTGAAGGATAGCCCAGGAGGCCAATCAAGAAAGAAGGGAGAATTATTGGATTTGAACCCACTGATACAACAGAATTTATGGCATCACCACTTGTAGTATCATGTTTTAGGCACATGGGTTGTTTATAGTTTTGTCAAAAGGTTGAGACGACAAATTTTCATCAATAGTTAACCAAGTAGTTCATCCTCAATTTGCAAAACAACCAGGTCACTTTAGCCGGGGTCACATTCACTATATCTTCAGCCATCATATCACAGGCCACTGGAATTCCAAATGCAGGAGAGAAATGGTTCAAGCAGAAAGAGCTACATCACAATTTTTATGAGCCATATCTTAAAACAAGGTTAAAAAATGATAAGAAGATAATTTTCCCTTTCTCTTATATTTTGGACAAATATGTGCCATTGATGAAGATCATCATGAGGTATTTCACATGTGAGGGCAGGTTTTCCTGACTATACTCATACCACATCAGGCTACTCATGCACTTTACCAGGGTAAGAATGCTCAATTTTCCATATTACCTTTTCAGGAGTATTGAAAAGATGACATATATTGCTCAGAAAAGGGACCCAACTCATCAGATGCATAGTATTTTCCATCATTCTCTTATCAAAATGATAGTCCTCCATCACTTAGATCAACTAGGCATTACTTGGGAGGCCTTCATAGCTAATGAGATATTTAATGAAACACCTACTCAGCCAGCTCCCCGCATTCCTCCATCATCCTCCACTCATCCATCTACTTCTTCTCATCCACCACAACATACTTATCACTCATCTTCAATAAGTCATTATTCATCGGACACCTCCACAACATCTACATCACCATTTCATGTAGCCATTCATTCACCCACTAGAGATGATGACAGTAATGGGCAACTTGATGAGCATGATGACAGTGAGGGACATGTGTTACGGGAATAAGTACCCTAGGGCTTTGGGTCAGAACCCCAATAGAGCAAGAGTAACCTACAACAAGAAACATACATACAACTTAGGAAACATGCTTAAATAAAAAAACTATGTATCGATGAACATACCCGGATGTACCTCGTTTGGGTAGTTCCAGCAAGGTTCAGACCCTGTACAACTCTTGATGATCTTCGAATCTACAAATCAACCAATTCGAACATACATAGCAACATATAGATAAATTAGTTTAATCAAATCAACTTTATATCATATAAGTAAGATGATTAGTTATACATCCAAATGACATTCATACATGAGTTACAACAACATCTGATGCATAAACAAGGTCAATCTCAGGAACAAGACAACGTTTCTTTTTATTGTAGAAAACTATAATAAACATGGAAAGAGTTCACCTGAGTCTTCCTCTTCCGGCTCCAAGCAGAACCGTCCTCCAGGTCCGTCCAGTCCTAGTCTTCAACAACCTCCTTCCATAACCAATACCATGATATCTCAAGCAAGTGGGAGAATATCAACACTCAAGGAAACAAGGGTTTCCTGAACTTGGGGAAGTGCTTGAAGCACAAGGATATTTCAGACTTGATAAGGGGATAATATCAGTATAGTAATTCTATCTCTTCTCTCCTCCTTAAGGCCTTCCCATAGAAGTCTTTTATACTTCTCCCAAATTATTTTTTTAGTTGGGAAACAGTTGGGAACAGTTGGGCCACGGGCACTAGGAGGTAATCAATAGGTAAAACCCATGAACTCCGCCCATAGTTAAGGAAATTTAATTTTTTAAAGTGTTTTAACACATATACGCGGGTTGGGTATTGACTAACCCGCGTGTACACGTGTTTATAACAGGGAAAAGTAGCATACAAGGAGTAAAACATTGTTTTTAAAATATTTGGACCAAGTCTGGAAGGAGGGGTTGCCCTAGGCCATAAACCAAGCATTACAAATACCAATGGTGATATTTGGAGCTATAACAGATTCCCCCTAATATATGAGGTCAGAAGGGGTACATGATGTCCGAAATGTATTAAGCATATGGAAAGGAAACCTGTCGAAAATTGAGAAGGACTTCACCAGATTTCAACCTGCCAAGCCATAAAAAAGAAGATCAGAAAGAAACAACTATCTGAGGCGGGCATACCCATGCTCAGAGAAAGTAAAGCATGTCCGCATATCAAGTACAAGCAGATCCACTATGTATACAAGTATAAAAGACTGAAAGTACACAATGGATCATCTGATCGTGATCGAACAAGTACATGTCTGAACATCACATATATAAGAAGATGATCAATGAAGCTGAAGGATGAAGCTGATCACTGATGTCAAAAAATAATCCCAATAGTACCAAATGAACATGATGGAATAAGATGATACTACATCGCAACTCGGATGCCAACATATAAGATGTTGCTGTGAAAGACTGCAACATATAATATGGATGGTGTCAACTAGCAACAACAAGAGCAACTGACAAGTGAACCAAAGAATGCTGATGCAACTTGAGGTCTTCACCGAACGCCATGGTACATTTCTACACAATGGGAATAAATGATCTGAAGTCAAACATGTGAGAAATCATTTGATTACCAATCATTGATGTATACCGTTAACAAACGTGAGACTACTCACCGATAATGATAATGAGAGTCAAGGTACCCAGTACAATATAACAAGTGCGAATGAATGAGCTGAGGTCGAACACCTAGAAGAATATATCAATCAGGGGACAATGATGGTTTCCCAGTGTCGATAGCGCAAGATCTACCATTGATGACTACAAACCCCAAGGTACTACCAAATGGAATCTAGATCTTTGCCCCAGAGCACTGAGTCGTAGTCGATAGGAAAAGATCCACTAGAAGGAAGACATTAAGGCATCCTTCATCAATCTAGCGCGAGTGTAACCCGTAGGCCAATAATGTGGAAGGAATCGGATGAAAAAATATGTAGTAACCCAACCGAAGCGTGTTTTCGGTGTACACAAGATGTAGCTAGTGCATGATAGAAACCCTTTGAACCAATCAATAATGAAAGCTGTCACAGAGGCGAGGAATCCACCAGTAGGGTCAAATGGAAACCAAGGAACTGCACGAATCCCAATGTGTGATAATGAAAGCTGATGTCGAAAGAAGGGAAATCACTCAGCCAAAGACCCATGATACTGATCGATTTTGAGCATAAGGTGACCTATCAATAATGAAAATAGGGTCAGGGTGTGGCTCTAGGCCTGCCCTCAGAGCAATATGTCGTCGTCGATAAGGACAAGACCCGCCAGCAAGAAGTCAATGGAGACCTTCTCAAACCGGCACGAGCAAAGGACCAATATAATTGATGTGATGACAAACAAGACACTGACAACCAGGGATGGACAAGTGAAAAATAGGTCAAGATACACCGCAGAGAGGCCAACTCATGCTTACTTCCCTTGAACAAAAGCACGACTCAATGATGACTATGTGGCAACATATGATAACTCTGTATAAGTTCTTCATGCAGGAGGCACGAACGAACTCTCCATATGATTGGAAGAGATAACCAATTGGAGGAGAACTGACTCAATAACAAGGTTAAGGCATACCTAAGTCAAACTAAATCCCGCCTGTTTGGTCAATTTAGTGATGTCTAAATTGCAACTTTTAAATGACAACCCGGGGCTCGTAAGCTGATGAAGTGAGGTGTACTATATGTACTTAGATAACCGTTTTCTTAGTCTTTTGTCGTTTTTAGCTTTTTAAGTTTGTTTTCAATTGTATCTTTCCTACTGTGATGTGATGGAAGTAATAAAGCAAGTGAAATGTGGATGATTGTGGTGATCTCTAAATGATTTCTCAAAACTTAAAAAGTATTCTACAAGAAAGCTTTGAACAACAACTGCAATAAAATCAACCCTTAAAGGAAAATAAAGACATCAAATAAAGGACTAATGACATCGGCCCAGTATCTATGCTGCTGAATGAAAATGGAAATGAAATCTATATTAAATCCTACTAAAAGTAAGAACAACTATCTCACACTGTTTCAACTCTTCAACTTAATCTTCTCTATGAAAAGACATCATGAAATGTTAAGCAATGTGAAATCTAAGTGAAACTACATAAAAGAGACTAGTCACAACACTTTAACTTTCTCTTAACTTTTTGCCTTTCAGCTGAATTTATCATGTGAGAAACAGTTATGAATAAGTCAAGTAATGTGAGTTCTAAAGCAAACTAAATCAAGTTATACTAAGTGATATTTTGGCTCCCAATAAATTTATTTGATTATGGAAAAGGAACCATAAATAGATGAACAACTTGATATCTAAGAGCAGAAAGTAAATATGCAAATTAAAGAAATGACAGTAAGGAAAATCAAAACTGCAAAACAATGAATGTCAACAACATAGACAAGACGATCACGCATGCCACTAGTTATGAAAAGAAAAGAAGGAAAATTGTCCCAGGCTTGCCTAAGAAACCTGCATAACACACTGATCAGTCATGAACATAAAAGTGCAGAAATGTAAATCAACAGAATTCAAAGTTTATGTATAGCTAATATACATGTTGAAAAGAAATAAAAATGCAGCAATTTTAAAAGACATCTGTACAACTATTATACATGAAACGAGAAAAAGAAATGCTGGAAATTAAAAGTTACTGTACAGGGCTTCAGCAAACAGGGGCCCTCTGTCTACTTCAGCCGGTTAAAGGAGCAGTTACACGCTTAGATGTAAAACAATCTTCTCATGTATTGACAGCAAATGTAAAAGTACAGTGGGGAGCTCAAAATTACATAAAAACTGATTATTCAATGACTAACTCTACAACGTTCAAGGATGCTTTATTTATAAGGAGAAAAACAAACTAATTTAATGAAATCTATGCTATTCAACCAACTGTTTAAAACACGTGAATCCTCTGCGTCCTCGGATCTAGGTAACTGTCATCGTGTTCATTCAATCCGGGGAATATGGCTGTTGGATTCGTGCTTCTAGATTGTCTCCGTGGCTGAGGACGATGCCACCTAGCTTCACGTGCCCAAAAACAGAGCAACACAGAGCCGTTCCACCGCTGGACACTTCTGTTGACCGGTATTTGCCTCCTCGTTGACCGCGGGCTTTTATGGCTGTTCTGGGTGATCTGGAGGGACACGTACCATGTCCTCGACCCCTGGAACTTGCCCATGTGGCTCATCTTCTCAGAGGACACCTGCAACATATCGTTTAATAAAACAGCTGCGGAATCCTGTGCGAGCTGCGGAAACCTGGATCAGCTGCGGAAACCTGTGTGGGCTGCGGAAACGCAACACTCTGAACCAAAATTCTAAACCAAACAACAGTCACTTAGCATAGTTAGAAAATCATGTAAAAAACCCTAAAATACAATGATTTAATCAGTTTGATGGATGAAATGAGTGGGAAAAGGAGGCTGAGAGGTGTATGGGAAGATACAGGTTCAAGGCTCTACATACCCCCACTGTGAAGGTGTTGCATGTCCTCATGCAACCAAAACTTAGTTCTTTTCCTCAATCCATGTGCTCTGATGCTTCTGCAAGAACATCCAGCCTTCTTCTCTTTCTCCTTGATGCCAAAATGGTCCTTGGTTTCTTGACTAGACACCTGAACTTCAAATTAATCAATGCCCTGCTCAGCTTCTTACACTTTTTCTTCAACTTTCTATTCTTCTTCTGCCACAGTCCTAAGTGAAGCATGGTATTGTCATGGACAATCTTGTCCACTTTACTTTTCTCTTTTAATGCTTCATTTTCTTGTTTAATGTGCCTGTTTAGGACTTCTAGCTCAAACAATTCCTGTTTTAAAGATTGCACCTGTGCATCAAGTGCCAAGGTAGTGCTTGGTCCTGCAGCTGATTGTTCCAAGGACTCTAAGTAGTTATAGGCTTCTTGCTGGGTGGAATCTACCTCAGGTGTTTTTCTCGGCTTGAACTCAAATTCTGGTAAAGGAGGACTATTTTCTCTTTCCTGCTGAAAAGGACTTTCCTCACGTGGAGGACTTGCCTCAATGTCTTGCTGAGCTGGACCTTTTTCAGGTGTTCCTTCACCTAAATCAATGAAATGTGATTGTTTTTCTTGGGTCACTTTCTTCTTTCCTTTGAGCCTACTGCTTCTTCTCACATATGGACTAGTGCTTACTTTCTGGGCACTCTGTTTTTGTTTCTTTGCTGAGGCAGCAACTTGAAGGTGTGCTAACCTCTCTGCCAGGGTTTGAGACTCTTCTTCTACATATGGTTCAGGGGATGGATATGTCTCTTGAACAGTTATTTTACCTTTGTCCTTTTTCTGCTTCTTATTTCTAGCTCCCTCTTCTTCTTCCTCCTAAACACTTTCCTGAGTGTCTTTTGTAGGGGAGTCCTGGGTTGTAACATTTCTTTCTTTCCTCCTACTTATTTTTGGTATTTTTGGGGAACTACTAGCAGAGGCTTCAGTCACTTCTTGGAAGTGATTTCTGATTAAAAACTTTTCCCAAGTATCATTATTATTTTTCAATTGATCTTCAATGAGAATTCTAATGAGCCCGTGATGGTAAAGGTGGGATTCAATATGGCCTACATGTTTCTGAACAGTAGAGCTCATTTTCTTGAGGCTTGCTAACAGAAAGTAAGGTAAATTAAGGGCATGGCCCTCCATAAAATTCATCATAATTCTTGCATGATACGTGTACATAGTGCCAAACCTACCCTCGCATGTAATAAACTTCTGAACAAGTAATAACAGCGTAGACCATTCTTCTTTGATTATATTCACAGGAATTCCTTTGGTAAATATGGAAGTATCCATACCTGGGTTCTTGAGCATGTCTTTCCATCCTTGATCATCCAGACCTCTGTTTTTAAACCATCTGTCTCCCTGCTGTGGTAAACTGGTTGCTGCTGCTATTGTGGCCTCTATTATTGTAAATTTCAAATCCCCTACCTCCACTACGTGTCCATTAAAGGACCAGGCAAAAGCTTTAGTGACTTCCTTATTATAACCTCTGAACTTTTGGATAAATTTCAGCCACTTTGCCTTCTTCAATGACTCCTTTGTCTGCGGATACCCCTCTAGATATTTCGGGCCCTCAGGTTCAGCTCTGAGTAACTTTCCCATTCTCGGCTTTCAACCCCGGCTGAGAATTTTACTGTGTGTGGACGTTAAAGGGAAAACGAGCTGATTACGGGATGCTTAAGGGAAATGGAGTGGCCGTAATCGAAATGCAAAGCGTATGCAGTGACTGTAATCAGGGTTTAGAGCAGAGCTATGGAGGTTGCAGCGGAAATGGAGAGAGCAGAGAATGGTATGAGCACGAGGTAAACAACAGTCACGGGTTTAGTATCAAATGCATGTGGGAGCGAAGTGATAACTGGGCGGTATAACAGCTGAGTCCTTTCGAATCGGTTGTTTTATGCCACGTCCCAACTTTGGCTGCGGAAATCATGGTGGAGGAGAGCCGTAGTACAGTAGGTCACTTCCTCTACGTACGGCCAATAAATGAAAGAGCAACCCCATTTCGAGTTTGAATTAAGAGTGATTATGGGACCGTTAGAAAGGAATGAGGTGGATGGATTATCATCATGGGAGAGGAGTGATATGAATCTTGCCGTATCAAATCATTGTATTTAGTGGAATTTCCATGATCTAATAACTATGCATACAATGCCATTAAATTGTTATTTGGTAGAGATTTTGATCATACCTTTGGAAATTTACCACTTGTTGATTAAGGCTTCTGACCCATTATTGCTTTTTGATCTTGCAGATGACTCATATCTTTGCTGCCTTTGGTGATGATGATGCTAACCTTTGACTGTAATTTTTTTGAAAACAGAGTGTTGCTGGCTGTAGAGACAGAGTGATGCTGGCTGCGGAAATCGTTTCGAGCTGCGGAAACTAGTGTTAGCTACGGAAACGGTTCTCAGCTGCGGAAACTGAGACAACACCCCTTTAACTGTACAAAATAGTTAGAAAAAGAACTAACTGAATGAAATAGTCCTGAGAGGGACTTTTATTGATGGAATGGAATGAAATGAGTGGAATGAAATGGAGATGAAGTGGAGTGAAGTGGAATGGAGATGAAGATGAGATGGTGGTGAAGATGGAAATGACAAGTGAGGTGGAGTGAAGTGGAATGGAAGAGAGATTTTTTTTTTTTTTTGGAAAATATAGAGTGTCAGGTGTCCCTGATTTTCACTCTACATTTTCTGTATAAGACTGCCAATCTATGATTGGTTTTCAGGCTTATACAAAAGATTTTTTTTTTTTTTAACTGAAAGAAACAAAGACTAGGCTAATGGAGGAGAAGAATTCTTCTCCACCAGCCTTATTTCAGAATTTTCTTGAAACATTTTGACAAAGTCCTCTTTTGAGAGTGGCTTATGGTAAATTTTCAATCGGTGGCCATTCACAATGAGAGGAGTTTGAAACTCATCAATAGTCTTGACTCGAACTGATCCATTGCTAAAGACTTCATCAATCTCATATGGTCCAAGCCAATGAGTCTGAAATTTTCCTTTGAAGTCTTTAAACTTGGAATCAAACAGTAACGCCCAATTTTCCTTTTGAAACTTTCTCTCTTTGATATATCTGTCATGCCACTTAGTTCTTTGATGCTGAACTAGATCAGTCCTTAAAATTGCATCTTGTCTTATTTCATCTAGCTCATTCAGCTGCTCCATTATGTGCTTTTGGGCTTCTGATAGATTCATCCCCAACTGAACTGCCATCTTGAAGGTCTTGACTTGAAACTCAATGGGGAGCAAGACTTCTTTCCCATAAACAAGTTCATAGGGAGAATGTCCTGTTGTGTTCCTTCATGTAGTTCTATAGGCCCATAAGGCTTCAGGAAGCCTTTCTGCCCAATCTCTTCTGTGGAGATGAACAGTTTTGGTGATGATGCTCTCAAGAACTTTATTTGTAGATTCCACTTGACCATTTGCTTGCGGATGGTATGGAGTAGATTTTCTGTGCTTGATTTTGTATTTTTCCATCAGCTTCTCCATCAAGTTAGATGTAAATTGACTTCCCTGATTTGTCACAATTTCTCTTGGGACACCAAAAAGAGTAAAAATATCCTCAAAAAGAAATTGAACAACTGAATTTTCAGTGGCAGAAGGCAATGCCTTGGCTTCTACCCATTTAGTAACATAATCAGTGCAAACCAATATATACTTCTTTTGTTTAGATGGTGGATTAATAGGTCCAATGAAATCTAAAGCCCATTTTTCAAAGGGTTCGATGAGTACCTGTGGCTGTAATGGCATTTCATTTGAAAGAGTTGGTCTCCCAACTCTTTGGCAGCTGTCACACCTTCTAACATATTGTTTTGCATCTTTGAAGAGAGAAGGCCAATAATATCCTAAAGAAAGGATTTTATAGGCAGTCCTCTTGTCAGCAAAGTGTCCACCGCATGGTTCATCATGACATGCCTTAAGGATGTCAGGCATTTCATCTTCCCGAACACATCTTCTGATCACACAATCTAGCCCTGTTTTGAACAATTCATTAGAAATCCATGAATACTTTGAACTTTCCTGAATGATTTTCCTTTTCTCATTAGGAAATAAGTGTGGAGGTAGCTTCCCTGTAACCAAATAGATAGCAATATCTGCATACCAAGGAGTTTTAGTAGTTACTGCAAACAAATATTCATCTGGAAACTTATCCTCTACAAGAGAATCTTCGTTAGTATTTTGGATTCTAGACAAGAAATCAGCTACTGTATTTTGTTTTCCTGGTCTATCTAACATAGTAATATTGAATTCTTGTAAAAGTAAAAGCCATCTTGTAACTCTGCCATTAGTAACAGGTTTGTTCATGAGATATCTAATTGCAGAATGATCAGTATGGACAAAAGTTTCATAGCCAGTTATATAGTGTCTAAACTTGTTGATTGCATGAACAACGACTAAGAACTCTTTTTCAGTCACAGTATAATTTAACTCAGTAGGAGTCAAATTTTTACTGGTGTAGTAAATGGCATAAGGAATTAAATCCTTTTGACCCAACATAGCTCCTAGAGCTGTATCTGAAGCATCTGTAGAAATATGGAAAGGAAGTTTCCAATTTGGTCCTCTCAAAATGGGTGCTTTAGATATTCTTGTTTTTAAAGTTTCAAATGCAGATTGACAGTCATGATCCCAATTGAATTCATAGTCTTTTGTAAGTAATTTGAAAAGCGGAGATGCTATCTTGGTGAAGTTTTCAATAAATCTTCTATAATATCCAGTAAATCCAAGAAAACTTCTAACATCTTTTTGACAATTTGGAATAGGTAACTTGGAGATGACTTCAACTTTTGGTTTATCAACTTTAATTCCATCTCCTGAAATATGATGTCATAAAACAATCCCTTCAGTAAACATCATAAAACATTTTTCATGACTTAATGAAAGATTTGTTTCTTTACATCTTATAAGGACTTTTTCCAAATTTTCTAATGCCTCTTCAAATGAATTACCATAAACTGTAAAATCATCCATATAGACCTCTACACAATCATGAATTAGATCAGAAAAGATTCCTAATACTGCCCTTTGAAATGTTGCGGGTGCATTACATAATCCAAAAGGAAGTACTCGGTAAGCAAAAGTTCCCCATGGACAGGTAAATGTGGTCTTGTCCTGATCTTCAGGTGCTACCTGAATCTGATTGTAACCACTAAAACCATCCAGAAATGAGAAATACTTTTTGCCTGCTAAAGTATCTAATACTTGATCAATAAAGGGCAAAGGAAAGTGTTCCTTCAAAGTTGCTTTGTTCAATTCCCTGTAATCAATGCAAACCCTCCATTTACCATTCTTTTTAGGTAATATAACCAAAGGAGAAACCCACCGGCTATCTGAAATGGGGTAAATGAAGTTTACATTAAGTAACTTTTGGAGCTCTTCTTTCACTATTTCCCTAAGGTTTGGATTCATCCTTCTTTGAGGTTGTCTGATTGGTCTACTGTTTTCCTCAATGTAGATGTGATGAATGCAAGTCTTCGGGTCAATACCTTTCATATCAGTATACTCCCATGCAAATGCAGTGGAATGTTTTTGCAAGACTTTGGTTAGCCCTTCCTGTTGTGATTTTTCCAAGTTTTTGTTGATATTCAATGTTTTTCCTGGAAAAATCTCAATGGCAGAACTACCAAACTCTTCCATAGAGAAAAGAGACATTTGTCTAGATGATAGACACTCAATGTCAGAATCCAACTGAAATTGTGTGTGGTCATATTCTGAAGATGGTTCAAAATTTTCTAATGTGTTCAGAATTTGACTATCTTCACTGATCTCAGAAATGGTAAAGACAGGTTGTATAGTATCTTCATCATCAACCCACTCATTATCCCCTATTTCTGTAATTTCTTTTGCTGGAGGATACAGATTGAACTTCTTTGTCGAATTACCATCAGAAATATACATATCCCCAGACCTACAACTTATGAAAGCATCAGCTGTGGCTAGCCAAGGTCTTCCTAAAATAAGAGGATGTCCTCCTAGATTACTCTTGGGAGTTAAAATGATGAAATCCACTGGATATTCCCAAGAGTCTAGGGAAATTGGAATGTCTTCTAATACACCATCTGGTTTAATAATTGATCGATCTGCAAGTTGCAATAAAGTAGGTGTAAAAAGAAGATTAGGAAGTTTTAGCTGTTCCATAGTTTGTCTACTCATGATGTTGATAGCAGCCCCTAAATCAATCAAAGTATTTGGTATTTCTACCCCATTGATATGTGTTTTGACAATTGGACTACCGGGATCTACATATTTCTGCATAGTAATTTTTCCCATCATGATATCTGCAATTTTCCCTACCAGGTGGATCCTTCTGGTATCTCTTGGTTTCCTTCCTGGACTTTTAAGACTCAACTCCTTTATTGTTTTTGCTAGAATAGGAATCTCTTTAATGGCTTGTAACAAGGGAATCTTGATACATACATTATTCAATTCATCTAGAAAATTATAGTCAGGCAACCAAATTTGTTTTTCCACTCCTTTGTCAATTTGTAATCTTTCAGGAAAAGGAGGTGTGGATAAAGATGCAGGTTGCTCAACTATGGGAGTTGTGGGGGTTAATTCTTTTTCTTTTTCTTTTTGAGTGTTTGGGTTTTGAAGAGATGCTTCAGAAGCCTTATTGGCTTCAAGAGACTCTTCCTCAAAAATGCTTTGCTCTTGAGCATTTATAGAAGGTTTATCTAGGACTCTACCTGATCTGAGTTGTACTTCATTGAGAGGAACAATCATATAGGTAGGAAATTGTTGACCTTCCATCATGTAGGCATTTTGAGGGTTTTTATTATTGGGGTTTGACAATGGCTGAGAAGGAAGTTGATTTGACTTCTGTTGGAATGGAAGCAAGAGTTGAGAGTTTGGATTCTATTGAGAAGGTTGTTGTTGTGGAAATGGCAATGATAGTTGTGGATTTTGATTTGGAAGTTGTGGAGCTTGTTGGTTTTGAAAAGATGGAGGATATTGGTAAAATTGAGCAAATCTCCCATAAGGATTTTGCATACCTTGTACCCATGATTGAAAAGGATTTTGAGGTTGGGACCAAGGTTGTTGCCAAGGATTCCAATTTGGTTGGGGTTGAAAATTCATAGAGTTGCTAAACCCTTGATTTTGTTGCCCCTGCCAAGGTCTCCTTGCAACAAAACAGAGAGATTCACTTGTACTTGGGTCTTCTTGAAAGACAGCTTTGAGCCCAGGAATTGAAGGACAATCCTTGGTCTCATGATTCTCTGAACAAATTACACATGTTTCTACAACTTTTGCATCCAAGGGACATTCCCTTAGAGCATGTTTCTTCCTACACCTTGGGAAAAAGATGGCCAAAGCCTCAGCTTCTGCTTTCTGCTTATTGTGAATCTTAAGGGTGTCTAGTTGCTCACTAAGACTCCCTAAGATATCAGTTTTGAATTCATCAAGCATGTTGCCAATCTCAGCCCTACTTACTGATCCAGTTTCAGATTTATTTGCTTTGATGAGAGAAGGATCTCTATGCCCTTTTTGATTTTTAGATTTCCCCCTTGAGAGATGGACACATAATTCTGCTATGTCAAAAAGTGGAAGTTGAGATATATCTCCTTTTCCCATCATGTTCAGAATATCTATCCATTCATCTCTAATGGCTTTTAATAAAAGGGCTTTCAAGGTCTCCTCATCCAGGTTACTCATTTTTGCTCTTTTCAGATTATATTGAAATCTTTCAAGTAACTCCTCCAAGTTTTCATCTTCTTTTTGCATCATTTTGAATACCTCATCCTTGTGATTGGTGGGCATACAATAGTCTAGGTACCTATCCAAAAATGCCTGTTTCATATCATTCCAAGACCTAATGGATTGAGTGAGTAATCCCATGAACCATTTCAAGGTTGCTCCTTTCAGTGTTGAAGGAAACAATTTGAGTTTTTGAGGGTCTTCCAAATAATCATAAGTTCGACATACTACCTCAAACTCAAATAGAAATGTTTCAGGGTCCTCATTCCTAAACCCATGGAAGTTTGGGAGGATAGATGGTGAGATGTTTTTCATTGTAGCTCGGGAGTCCTCATCAACTATAGGAAACCCGAATGAGTTATCCCCATCCCTATTTCCCCTAATATTACCTCTACCTCCTCCATTGTTTCCTCCTCCTCCTCTACCTCTACCTCTACCAAATCCAGTTGCTCCTTCCTCTGTCATGGTAGTTTCCCTGGAGACTTCAGAGTCTTCTGGTTCTTCTACTAAGGGTGTACGAGAAGGAATTTCTCCCTCTTCTTCAGATGATTCTACTTCTTCAATTACAATTTGTCTCTCTGTAGAAGGAAGGAAAGGATCTCTTTCTAATTCAAATTCAATGGAAGGTATGGGAGAGTCGACTCCTGCCTCTTGAATTCCAGGAATCCTAGGGCTAGGAGTGTAAGTTGGAGATGATGGAGGTGTCTCTTGTCTATTCCTTGAAGTAGATGGAGTTGTAAAAATCAAACTTTTGGCTCTAGCTAAAAACCTTCCCCTAGAATCTCTTGCTCTATGCATGTCATTTTTTTATTTTTTCTTCAAGTCGGGCTAATAATTTCTCTTTCTGATCTTCCAGGTCACTCTAGGTGCAAGAAGAGAGCATACTCAAGAAACTATTAAACCAATAACTCTCTCTTTTCTGATCCTCTAGATCACATTAAGTGCAAGAGGAGAGCATACTTTGAGATGTTATCAATTTCCTTCCTTGAAATTTTCTTGTTTTTTTTTTTAAGAATTTGGCTACCTAATTTCACTTCCCCGGCAACGGCGCCAAAATGTTTGGTCAATTTAGTGATGTCTAAATTGCAACTTTTAAATGTCAACCCGGGGCTCGTAAGCTGATGAAGTGAGGTGTACTATATGTACTTAGATAACCGTTTTCTTAGTCTTTTGTCGTTTTTAGCTTTTTAAGTTTGTTTTCAATTGTATCTTTCCTACTGTGATGTGATGGAAGTAATAAAGCAAGTGAAATGTGGATGATTGTGGTGATCTCTAAATGATTTCTCAAAACTTAAAAAGTATTCTACAAGAAAGCTTTGAACAACAACTGCAATAAAATCAACCCTTAAAGGAAAAAAAAGACATCAAATAAAGGACTAATGACATCGGCCCAGTATCTCTGTTGCTGAATGAAAATGGAAATGAAATCTATATTAAATCCTACTAAAAGTAAGAACAACTATCTCACACTATTTCAACTCTTCAACTTAATCTTCTCTATGAAAAGACATCATGAAATGTTAAGCAATGTGAAATCTAAGTGAAACTACATAAAAGAGACTAGTCACAACACTTTAACTTTCTCTTAATGTTTTGCCTTTCAGCTGAATTTATCATGTGAGAAACAGTTATGAATAAGTCAAGTAATGTGAGTTCTAAAGCAAACTAAATCAAGTTATACTAAGTGATATTTTGGCTCCCAATAAAGTTATTTGATTATGGAAAAGGAACCATAAATAGATGAACAACTTGATATCTAAGAGAAGAAAGTAAATATGCAAATTAAAGAAATGACAGTAAGGAAAATCAAAACTGCAAAACAATGAATGTCAACAACATAGACAAGACGATAACGCATGCCACTAGTTATGAAAAGAAAAGAAGGAAAACTGTCCCGGGCTTGCCTAAGAAACTTGCATAACACATTGATCAGTCATGAACATAAAAGTGCAGAAATGTAAATCAACAGAATTCAAAGTTTATGTACAGCTAATATACATGTTGAAAAGAAATAAAAATGTGGCAATTTTTAAAAGACATCTGTACAACTATTATACATGAAACGAGAAAAAGAAATGCTGGAAATTAAAAGTTACTGTACAGGGCTTCAGCAAACAGGGGCCCTCTGCCTACTTCAGCCGGTTAAAGGAACAGTTACACGCTTAAATGTAAAACAGTCTTCTCATGTATTGACAACAAATGTAAAAGTACAGTGGGGAGCTCAAAATTACATACAAAACTGATTATTCAATGACTAACTCTACAGCATTCAAGGACGCTTTATTTATAAGGAGAAAAGAAAACTAATTTAACGAAATCTATGCTATTCAACCAGCTGTTTAAAACACGTGAATCCTCTGCGTCCTCGGATCTAGGTAACTGTCATCGTGTTCATTCAATCCGGGGAATATGGTTGTTGGATTCGTGCTTCTAGATTGTCTCCATGGCCGAGGACGATGCCACCTAGCTTCACGTGCCCAAAAACAGAGCAACGCAGAGCCGTGCCACCGCTGGACACTTCTGTTGACTAGTATTTGCCTCCTCGTTGACCGCGGGCTTTTATGGCTGTTCTGGGTGATCTGGAGGGACACGTACCATGTCCTCGACCCCTGGAACTTGCCAATGTGGCTCATCTTCTCAGAGGACACCTGCAACATATCGTTTAATAAAACAGCTGCGGAATCCTGTGCGAGCTGCGGAAACCTGTGTGGGCTGCGGAAACGCAACACTCTGAACCAAAATTCTAAACCAAACAACAATCACTTAGCATAGTTATAAAATCATGTAAAAAACCCTAAAATACAATGATTTAATCAGTTTGATGGATGAAATGAGTGGGAAAAGGAGGCTGAGAGGTGTATGGGAAGATACAAGTTCAAGGCTCTACACCGCCCAAAATGGAGGAGAGACTTTCTTTTGAGTACTTTTTTCAAGGGTGACACAACTAACTCTAGCTACCAACAATATATGGAAATGTTGTCCCATTCCCACTCTTTTTGGAATATATAATTTTTTTGTATTTTTCTTTAAGCTGGAAAAAGAATAAAAGAATGCTATAGTACAGTGGAAAGAACGAGTGTCAGTGAAACATATGATCTAGTTCTTGGGATGGGAGCAATCCTATGCTCAATGCAGGGAGGCAAAACTGGTCAAGGACACTCAAAGGGATGTTCCTTCCACGGATCAAAGGGTGTGTCAAGTTACAGAAGCTAAGGGATTGCAGGTTTGAGTTTGCAGAAGACATGGTCAAATAAGTGGCTTAAACACGAGTCCAAGTGAAGCCGGCTCAAGGCCAAAAGGTGCAAATAGTCAAAATGCAATGCAGCAATACAACTCAACACAAAGGATCCTCTAGGGTATAAGGCCAGAACGAAGCGAAGAAGCAAAGAGAAATGAGTCTTCAATGCACAAATCATGGTGGAACTAAAGAGGACTCCTGAGCCTACTCAATATAACAGCATGGGAAACAAATTTCAGTGAGGTGCTAACTACGATGCCCATATAAAGGATGGCTCTACCATCGTGTCATGAATTAAAAAGTCAATGAGTGAACATGGTTTACTAACCATAACATGATGGGATCGACCCTATGGCTAGTGTATCGACAAATGGAGGCTAGTATGCAAGATGCAATGGAAAAAATGGTCTCCCTAACCTATATGCTAGTAAGTAAACGATACCTGCCATGACGGGTTAGTAGTTATGGAACCAATATGAAATCTCGAAGAAGTGTCCATAATACCCTGAAAAAACAACCTATTCCCAACCATCCAAGCTCACAAGTTAAAAGATTCATGAGACGAAAAAAAAATGAAGTTTTGAAAAAATTTGACATTTTCAAAGCTATAAAATGACCTTTTGACTCACCATTTGTGCCATTTGTGTTGAGAGAAAAAACTGTGGAGAAAAAAGAGCAAACTTTCCCCCCAAAGAATTGGACCGTTCAAATTGGATCAAAATCATCAGGTAACCCCCAATTCAAGCTTGCATTACTTTCTGATTGTTTTTAGAAATTTTTATTAAGGTTTGAATGTAGGAATTTATGTTAAAAATTTCAACACGGCGTATATGCAGGTTGGATGTTATCAACCCGCATATACGAAGGCCCTACATGTGACTGTGTGTAAAAGGAACCCACGTATACATGGTTTGAAATTTAAACAAAAAAATCTAATGGTTGAAACTTTATTTTTTTAGGATGACAATCACATGGAGATAGAGGGAACATACCATAATTGATAATGAAGTTATGAATGATCACTAGCCATTAGATGAATTGAGGGGATGTGGCTTGTTGAAATTTTTCAAAATGCCCAACATGAAAGCCAACACTTGTTTGCTTGAAATGCTAATCCACTATTGGAGTGTTGAAGATGATGCATTTATGATTGATCGAATTCCATTGAGAATAGAGGTGGAGGATATTTACTTTATCACTAGTCTCTCTCAGAGAGGAGAAGTTGTACATTCGTCTGGCTAGACATGAGGTAGTCTTTTAGTGGAAGACTATGTTCACATTTACTGTCCTGGGCATCCGGAAAAAATTGGAAGCCAAATTCCAATAAAACATGTGGAGAGCTTATCCCTGAGGATTCTATTGTTCACCATAGCCAGGATAAACGGATCAGCCTCATTGCACCAAGCTTCACGAGTATCCATGAGCTTGGCTGTGGAGTGCCTCACCACTGTTTTTGACTGTGTACACCTCTTCTTACCAATATGAAGAGCCAGTTGTCCTCCATTCAGAAAGGGCAGACCAATTTTTTTTGGATATGGGACCATTTTATGCTCCTTCTTCTTCGAGAAGGTCCCTGGGCTATGTCCCAAGGTATCAGTCTCCATCAGCAGCCCCCGATATCCTTGGATGGGTAGGTGGGCCGATTTGATGAAACGCCTTGGAGGCGGGGATGTGCTGAGGACTACTTTTGATGATGAGTTCTTCTCCTGGTGGGAACAACAAATCATCACTGTGGACGACTATCCCTATGTTGGCATGGATTTCAGAGGAGATCCGAACTTGGTGCTGCCACCAAACGCAGCATGGGGAGAGATAGGTAACCATTTTTTAAGTTTTTATCAATTTTAAAGATTTTTTTTTATGTTTTTTAAATATGAAAATGAACTTAGAAATATTTTTGATGGGATTAAAATACTGACATAATGATCATGTTCCAGATGTGGGTCCGGTAAGACCAGATAGATTTCCACGCATAGGTGTCGCGGAAGAGGTGTCGAAGAAGAGAGGGTCTTATATGTAGTCCAAAGAAACTTGGTTAGATTGACTCACCAGGTACTGATGATGGCCGTAGAAGACCTACCTGAGGAGATGCAGCGCCGCGTGGTAGGAGTACCATGAGACTGGGTTCACATACTTCGGCGTGTGGCCAACGCAGTAGTCACCTTCTTAGCCACTCATCCTGAGCCGGGTCAATAGATAGACTGGACATGATTATGGGCATTTAGTCCCGATTTTGTATATTATTTTTGAACACTTTATGTACACACGAGCAGCTTTATGATATATATATATACAGTTCCAAATATTTTTGATGTTTGTTTTTAACTTGATGAATGATTGATATCACAAAAATTCCCAACAAAATATGCACAAAAATATAATATATACAAAGAAGTAATTGCTCGGCCGAAACCTAAGAAAAATGCCTCTTAAGGTAGAGCCCATCAGGGGGCTTCACCAGCTTGTTCCTAGAGATGTTTATAGGTACAGTTCTTGAACCAATTAATATATTACCTTCAGCAGATAATTGTGTTGGAGCCAAAGGAACCGTACAAACATCGCTAGTAAGCAAATTGGAGGACCTAGACTCGACTTCATGCAAAGGAGGACGAAAATGTGAATGATGATGTAAATCTTTCAATGGTCGATCTATAATGGTCATTGCTTCGAAAATTGCTTCGTCAGATGGAAAAACTACATCTAATCAATCCCAAGTAGAAGCGGAGTCGAGGGTCCAAGAAGGAGCCACATCACCATCTAACTCCTCCTCCGAAGGAGTGGGATGGTTGTCTATAGAGTTATCGATAGATTCATATCTAAGTTCTGTTGCAGAAATAGGAGATTCTATTCCACCCACTTGCCCTTCATCTGATGTGGTCGTAGATGAAGGTAAGGTCCCAGGATCCGAAAAAAATGAGTTCGAAGAAACTCTTTATGTAAAGGCTCCTTGGAGGATGAAATTGTATCGATTCTAGCTGTAGGAGGGGGAAGATCAAATACACCCATCAAGGAAGAATACATCCCTACTCCTAAATTCTCTATAGGTTGATGATGGTAATCCACCAATAGAATAGTAGAATCCGAAGTTGCATGAGAATCACTCGGAGAATAATCCAATTGATCAACTTTAACAATTCTCCCCTCATGAGGGAAATGGAGGATGTGGAATAATGATGACACTACGGCATCCATTTCATAAATCCAATTCCTTCCTAAGAGGAGATTGTAATCCAGGTTGGCATCGATGATTTCTACTTCGATATTAACTACCTTTCCTCCAACACATATAGGAAAGGCTGGGATAATCCCGTGTGGCCTATGAGAATTTCCGTCAAATGCTGTCAAGAGAGTGGGTGAAGGAATAGCTGTAGGTGATCCAATTGCCTTCCAACATGACATAGACATTATGCACATGGAAGCACCCTCATCTATAACTGTCCAAAAAATATTGGTTTTCCGGTAAGTAGACTTTATTTGGAAAGCCATATGATGAGGAAGTATCTTTTTGACATTGATCATATCAAAAGTGAGAGCTAAAGAGTTTTTTCGATCTACTACCCCCATTTCAGAAAGAAAAGCACTTCTTTGAGTAGGACATGATTGGAGTACCTCTAAAGCAGACATAGCACAAGGACTTTGAGCCAGATCTTCTACAATCAAGTAGTTCTGGGCTGCCCTAGCATTAGGGTTAATCGTCCCGCGCTTGGTGGAACCTTTCGGTATTCAAGGTATAGACTTGACAGAGGGTCGCTCAATATGAAGTGGGTCCATAGTTCCAGGAACAGATTTATCCTTAGATGTTTCTGCATCACCATAATCATGTGACCGTGTAGCCACATTGACATGAGAACTCATCATGAAAACATTTGAGGAATTGTCCCCCTCCTAGTTTCCCCTTGCAGAGGTACCAAGGTTTGAGTTCACGCCCGAAAGCAACTACTGCCCTTGGGGGAAAGGGTTAGTTAATATAGCTTGGGAGCTAGAAGACCCTTCCTCCACTAACAAGCACTGAGCATCTTGAATTTTCGGGCAAAGATGAGTCAAATGATCTCCACTGCATAACTTGCATGGAAATTTAACTTTCTTCTTATACTCATTTCTACCCTCATCGGCACCATCGCCGGTCTTATTTGCATTACCCTTCCCTTCCTAATTCTTCTTTTTACCTCATCCCTTATTCTTCCCATCGGATTGTTGATTTCCTTTGGGGTTAGAGGTATGGACGACATTTATGGAAAAAGGTTGGGAAGGCGAAGGAGTAGACGATGCAGGTTGGCTTCAGTTTGGCTACATCAACCATAGATCTAGGAGCATTCAATAATATTTTCTGAAGAGTCCCAGACTGAGAATATATCAGTTCTAACTGCTGGGCGAGAAAGACAGCTTGCTCTTCTGAATAGACACCGAACATAGAAACATCCTTGGAGATCTCGGGTTGTAATTATTTTAAAAACCATTCGAGACGGAATTCAGGTGGAATTTCGGCTTTGATGAGCCTTTTTCTCCGTCTCCATTCTTGGATATGATCCGAAATGTGAGTAGTTGTGTCCTGATGGAAATTGGCCAGAAGTTCAGTTCCGGCTTCATAACGGACAAGAAACTGAAAATGGTTTAAGAAAATGTTAGTCAAATCGGTGAAAGAAGTAAAGGCGCCCCTTGGCAACTCTATATACCACTTAGCCGCATTCCCTATTAAGGTGCGCTGAAATAACCTCAACTTGATCGAATCATCGATTAGGGAGTTGGATAAACACCATAAATGGAACGTGGTTACATGGTCGCCAGATCTTCACCATTCTTCCCTTCGAATTTTGAGATATCTGATGGAAGTTTGGTTGGGACCGGAGGCCAAGCCAGATTGTACCTAATTGGATCATTTTTCAACTTAGTCAAGTCTGGCAGATTAAGCGTGGCCAAAAAAGGAAGTCATGGAGGACCTTGGGGATTCCACCCAGATGGAATGGGATTCCCAAAAGTCTGAAAAGAATGACCTGGGTTTTGGAAGGCACCAGGTTGCCTGAAGTAACTGTTAGAACCTACTGGACCGAAAGGTGACCCTTGTGATCCAGCAAAACTCAGAGTTTGACCAACTCCCGCCGGAAATCCTTCGTAACTGGTAAAGTTCCCTCGTAACAAAGTATTGTAAAGAGCTGACAACCCCTGGTAAGGGTTCCAAGCATTGGCTAAGGGTGGAAAATTTTGAAATTAATTAACCGAGTAGTATGGCACATTCCCTTCTTGGCCGAAAAATGGATTCCCAGCTCCTATCCCACTAACCGTAGGGTTTGTCCAACTTTGAAAGGGGTTACTGCCTTGACTTGTGAAAGAAAAAGGCATAGACCCTATTGTCGGATTGGAATGTCGTATATGACCACTTCGAAATGGGAAACCATGAAAAGAAGCTAATCCACTCATCATGGACGTGGACGCGATTGATGGTACATTCAATGGAACGGAAGGAATACCTTGAGAGGGAATTCCAAAAGGAAAAAATCCAAAATTGGATGCATTAGCTTGAGAACTTCCACTAGTCGACGGAACGGAAGTAGACCCAAATAAGGATGTGCTGGGAGTGTTAGAAGGGATGGAAATAGTTCCTCCCCCTTGCACAAATATGGGAGTCTGCATACTTGCAACACTCGTGGTGGATGCCATGCTTCCAGCAGTGGTCATCGAAGGGATATATGTGTGTGGACCTGGGCTCGAATGCCTGTGAGGCGGAGTTCCAACATATAAGAATACATCTGGACGATCAAGAGGGAGAGGAGAATTCAGAGCCACAACCGACTCTAAAAGCTATTCCACTTCAATACTATCTTCCGACTGGAAGAGTACTCGAGAAAGAACTGGTGTGTTCCTCTCTAACTCTGTAGTAGTACTAGGTCTATCTTGTGAACTAATTCCCCCAAGCAGAGGATCAATCTTCGATGCGCCTGCTGCCACTGGTTGAAAACCACTAGCAGAATCGCTCTTACGCCTTCTAGGAGAAGGCTCTGGACTTGCAGGTGAAAGCCCACGAAGTCTACGAGACAGTCTAGGTGGTCGGTCAGCCACTTTGAATTATTTTTATAAGATCCACTTAAAGACTCAAGAAAATTGAAAGCTAGTCTGACTAGGAGCATAGAACACACACTAAAATGTCCCTAAAGAGATGAGAAATCAAACAACTTCCAAGCATGTCCGTTCCGGGTGATTAGGACTAGTCACCAAAATACAAGAAAGTTAATAATAAGGGCCTTCCAAAAATAGACTGGGGTAATTACGCCCCAGGTCTACTAGCGAAGGTATCAGAGGTAGTTACATTGACCTCTAGACAACAACCTTTTCCAGTGCAAGCCCCCAAGCTTCGCAAGGGTGCCCTCCAGAAGTACTGCTAAACGTGATGCAATGTCAACCTCAGGTGCCACAGGATTCCCCTCTACAGTCACCTATGTATATCCCTAGGATAGGCAACTAAATACACCAACTCGTTTCAGAAGCTGGGAGGAACAGTTGTGAGGTAAGATCTGACAAGTAAGAGAGGGGGTATCTCTCATCCTTATCTTCACAAACCCTCGTGATTAACTCCCAGTCACGGAGCTTTCCCGGTCTCCCTAACGCTATTGGATTTCACTCTTTAATCAAACTTCTATGTTTTACAATTTAGAGTGGCCTTGGAGAGTTTACTCTCCGCTCACCTAATCCAAGGCCCCAAATAAACCTAAAACTTGTTGGTCTATTCTGATGACAATACAAACAGTTCTAGTTTAATTTATTAAGCACTTGATTTTAAGTGGTTGTTATTTTAAGTCAAAGGGACAATATCGAAATGAAACAAATGGTGTTTGTATGACGCAAAATAAATTAATGAAAAACTAACTTATATGAAATGTAGTTGTTTGTTCTTCGATGAAAATAAACTTCTATAAAGTAAAAAAACTTCTAAGAAACTTCTATAAAGTAAAAAAACTTTTTCCTTTTCTTTTCTTATAGCAAACTTCACACTCACAAAAACTAAAAAGACTATTGATGCTTTAAGATGCAAAACTACCCTAATGCAAGGTGTACATGATAATGAAAAATCCTAGATTACTCTAAAAATAAATTAAAGCAATTGTTTATAAGCCAACTTAAGTGTTTGAAAAGAATGCAAGTTTCAAATACAAACTTTCCTCCAAATAAGCAAGGAAAATCTCGAAAAATCACAATTCACTTTCACAAAACCAAAGAAACCAAAATCAAACTCGGCAAAAGAAAGCAAAAACAATGTTGTTTAAGAAATTCTATTTTTCAAGAAACAATGAAAACAACTTTTCAAAAGCACTCAAAATTCCACTAAAGACTCAAAGACCGAAAGCAAAGCACATGGAAACTTTGTAAGTTACCAATTCAACCCGAATGAAAACTCGAACAAAAAAGGGCTTCAAATTGCACTAAACAATCCAAAAGCAGCAAAAGATCTTTGAGAAACTAACCAAGAAGTCAGGAAAGAAACACTTTGAAATTCATCAAAAAGAAACTTTCGAAAAGCAAGAAAAGGTGTAAGGCCACGAAATGATGGAAAGCAAAGCGAGTATACCAATAATCAAGTTTGACACAAAGATTGAAAACAATCTGCTATTCCGGAAGACCAGAACAATTAAGAACCTCAATAAGAAGCCTTGAGTGTTCAAACACAAATCATAAAACTCACTCAAAATCAATCCTAGGCCCAAAGCTTTTCAAAGCTAGAGAGAATTCAAAACAGTAAGCTCACTGAATAATTAAAATCTAAAGACAGAAACTGACCACTCAGAAACCAAACAGACCAAGAAACAAATCTTTCTGGGCAGAAAGATTTGAAAAAAGCGTGCAAAAAATGGTATACGTGACTGTGTCCCAGCACAGGTGCGTGTACACGCGCTTCTGAAAAAAGAAACTCGCGTATACCTGGTTTCAGTTCATAGAAACGAGCGTGTGTACGCTTATGTAAATAGAAAAATATGTGTATACTAAGTTTTACAAGAAAAATAAAAAACAAGGCTTGATAAAAAAGATTAGACTTGAGTTCTGAGTTCCTACAGGAGCAGGCAATACTGACACAACAAGAAAATGAAGAATTGAGCCCTGATTGACACTGAACAACCCAAACTAGGAATAACAAGATTTTTATCCCTAGTGGAGTCGCCAATTGTGTTACGGGAATAAGTAACCTAGGGCTTTGGGTTAGAACCCTAACAGAGCAAGAGTAATCTATAGCAAGAAACATGCATACAACTTAGGCAACATGCTTAAATAAACAAACTATGTATGGATGAACATACCCGGATGTCCTTCATTTGGGTAGTTTTAGCAGGGTTCAGACCCTCTGCAACTCCTGATGATCTTCGAATCTGCAAATCAACCAATCCGAACATACATAGCAACATATAGATAAAGCATTTTAATGAAATCAACTTTATATCATATAAGTAAGATGATTAGTTATACATCCAAATGACATTCATACATGAGTTACAACAACATCTGATGCATAAACAAGGTCAATCTTAGGAACAAGACAATGTTTCTTTTTATTGTAGAAAGCTATAATAAACATGGGAAGAGTTCACCTGAGTCTTCCTCTTCCAGCTCCAAGCAAAACCGTCCTCCAGGTCCATCAGTCCTAGTCTTCAACAACCTCCTTCCATAACCAATACCATGATATCTCAAGCAAGTGGGAGAATATTAACACTCAAGGAAACAAGGGTTTCCTGAACTTGGGGAAGTGCTTGAAGCACAGGGATATTTCAGACTTGATCAGGGGATAATCTCAGTATAGTAATTCTATCTCTTGTCTCCTCCTTAAGGTCTTCCCATAGAAGTCTTTTTATACTTCTCCAAAAATTAGTTTTTTAGTTGGGAAATAGTTGGGAATAGTTGGGCCACAAGCACTAGGAGGTAATCAACAGGTAAAACTTGTGAACTCCGCCCATAGTTAAGGAAATTTAATTTTTTAAAGTGTTTTAACACATATATGCAGGTTGGGTATTGACTAACCTGCGTGTACACACATTTATAACAAGGAAAAGTAGCATACAGGGAGTAACACACTGTTTTTAAAATATTTGGACCAAGTCTAGAAGGAGGGGTTGCCCTAGGCCATCAACCAAGCATCACAAATACCAAGGGTGATATTTGGAGCTATAACAACATGATGTACACACTGAGCATGGTCAGAGTAGTATACCACAGAGGAATAATTTGCAGCCATTTTCTTTCACCTATCAGAGGGGAAAGAGGCTGGAAATAATACTGAGAGGGGGAGGGTGAATCAATATTAGTCAAGTCAATAATCCTGCCAACTTATCTGATTAAAAGTGTAAGAGGTGAGGGCCCTTAAATGAATGTCCCCCACATATGGAACCAGATTAAATTCTCTCTCAACACGCAAGAGATACCCATGCATATAAAGCTCGCACATCAAGTGCTGAGTTGGCACATCATGGGCTCTCAATATCCGGAGGAACTGTACACCATCCTCAATCTCGTGACTAATTTCTTTCTAGATGCTTTCCAAACAAAAGAAAAGAAAGCACTCATGAAAAAATAAAGAGTAACAGGAAGCAGGAGGGTGACATGCCATCGCTTCCTATGCTAAATGGAGCATCTGCTCTTTATCGGTTTTTAATTCTGCTACTTTCCTTTCCAGCTGCTCCACCTTGAATTGCTACTTTTCATGCCTTAGTCACATTATATTAATGCGCTCTACATATTCAAAGATGGTCGTAGATGCTTTCTCTTAGGCTTTCTTAGCTTCATTCTGATATCACGTCGTGGTGGATTTCCAGGTCTTTACCTCAGCCGACAAAGAAAACTCATGACCTTCAAACAAACATTCTATCGGGTCTGTCTAACTAGAAATAGAAGTTGTTTCCACTTCATCTACCTGCATCCCTGCCTCGGTCGTCATCATTTTGGGCTTCTTAGCCTGCCACTTATATTTCTTCACTTGGTTCTTCAACCAGTGCATCTGTTTTCTTAGCCTCTTAACCTCTGTTTTGAGTCACATCGTTTCTTTAAACTGAAGCTGATATTTCTGCTTCATAGGCAGCCTTCATTGTTCACACAACTCCACCCATTCTTGTTTAACCACCACCTCATCTGGTACTGCAGCTAGTTCGATAGGTGGTGATTTACCCGAGGGAGTATCCACAGGGTTACTCAACGGGGCTTCTTTGCTTGGTTTCTCTTCCTAGGGAGTAGCCATTTACTTACTGTCTCCTACCTCGCCCCATTGTGAAGCTATCTCGATAGGTGCCGGGCTCACTTAGTGAACGTCCATTGGTGGTTCTGCCAAATTTTTCCTTCCAGGTTCCCTCGTTTCAAAAAGATCTGCTTCTTCCTCTATTCTGGGTTCTTAAGAGAGGTCTCTGTGGGGATCTGTGGCCAACAAGCCTGTGGCAACTAGTCTCTTCTTCGACCCATCATATTTCAAAATCGGCGGAATGGCCATCTCCTCTTCTGTATGTCGGGCAGAGCGAGACACCATTGTCCCTTTCGGAATGGAGAAGTAAGAGGAAAATTGAAAGAATTCTCCTACCTAATCTATCTCGACCCCAGTTGTGGTCTTGGGCTCATTCCCTCTGTCTGCAACGTCTCTGCTCCAGGCTAAAACCCATGCCTATGGAGTCCCTTGTTCTGAGATTGACGCTAGTTCCCGTGGAACATCGTCAATCCTGACATTTAATTCCTCGGTGGTCTTCAACGTCGGACAGGTTGATGGTCGTTCTTGTGGGACACCACCTTCTATGTCCAACATTTCTTGAATAGATGATGCTGGCACTGTTTCTTCTAGCACAACATTAATCCAGATGGATTCTCGCATAATCACATCGATTCCATCCATTAAGCCCCTATCCTCTTCTTCTGTTAGCCCATAGTTCTTTCAGCTTCGTGCCTTTCTCATTCTGATTCGTCTTCCTCCATTGGTTTTACGGTCGAGGGTGGCTCTTGTGGGACAGCCTCGTGTTGTGGGGAAAAATGCCTATGCAGGACGATCCTATCCACCTAAGGTGTGACAGTGCCTTAGCAACAAACAGAGACAACTATTCTAGTATTCTTCCTTTATGAATTAAGAATGAAGAGAGATAGATGGACTAACTGGTGTCTTTCATTTGTCCCTCGATCCGATTCCTCTTCTCTTTGGGAGTTCACAGCTACTTGTCTTCTCGCTCGCCTAGCTTCAACAGGTCTCTGCAAGATTACAAGAGAAGAACACTACACAAAGACATAGATTCATAAACATAACTAGTTCAGGATTAGAAGTAAACTAAACATACTAATGCAATCATACATCAAAGGTATATCAGTATATAGGAGAAACCAAGATAGCTTTATTGATGAATAACAAGGTTAAGGAAGAGATACAACCCAGAGGGCTCCAATCCAGAATCTCCTTCCCAGCAAAATGGAATTCCTATCTTCACCTCCCTTCAAAGCATTAAGCACCCAATGATTCCAGTCTCAAACCAACAACAATTCTTTGCAATAACAAAATTCCAGCCTCTAGATCTCATGGAGGAGAGATCCATATATAGATGTTTTGGAGAGAGGATGAGTCAGCTTGAGATCTGACTAGTGTCCTCTCCCTCTGTCAGTTCTTGATTCCACTTGGAGGTTCTTGCTTCCACTTGGAGATTTGGAACCTCTTACTCATCACCAGTCAAATTCCCTGAGGCAAGTGTCATTTTGGAAGCTTCCTGGGTTTTGACACCTTGAGAAATGAGCTTGCCACATGTCCACTCTCGCTCAGCGCAGGTAGCCAGTGTTGGCTTTGACATTCAGCGCAGGTAGCCAGTGTTTGCTTTGACATTCAGCGCAGGTAGCCAGTGTTGGCTTTGACATTCAGCGCAGACAGCCAGTGGAGCCATTGACATGATTCTGAATTGACTTGTTTTTGAGCAGTTTCTGGTGGAGAACTTCTGTGAATTGTTGTGGTTTGTTAGCCTTGTTCCTCTAGGGGTAGGAACAACATGTTTAGGGACTTTGGATCCCTTAGATTATGGAAATTTCATGCTCAATGCTGTAAGGCACAAAAATGTCTATAACAGTTGCCCCCTAAAGTATGAGGCCGTTTATCGGGTGAAATGCTTTATCCAGGAGGGTCCGAAGTTCATCCAATGCTGGGAGGAGACCTGTAATAAGATACAATACAATACATTATTTTTCATACTGCTTTCATGATCTAGCTGAGGCGGGCATTCCCATGCTCAGCTTTATAAATTCATTTTTTGTACATAGAACAGACAATTGTCTGATGGTAGACTGATAATTTTGATGAAATTATCATCCTTTGAGTAGGATGATCATCTGCTGCAATGATGTACATGTCAAATGTCTTTATCTTTCCTGAATATATATCGCAGCCCGGATGGATGAAACTAGATCCGGGGTCTTCAAACTCGTTCGATCTTCACTCTAAGTACAAGTCGATCCATGTGAGAATTGTTCTGAAGTCGAACATGGAAAGACATCGCTTGATTACCGGTCAATGAGGTAAACCGTTAACAAGCGCGAGAGGAATCACCGATAATGATAATGACCCTCAATGTATTGCAGTACAATTCACGTGGTGTGAATAAAGGACTTGGCGTCGAACACCACGCAAAATCTTCTGGTCGAAGGTCATTGATGTATACCTGTCGCCGGAAGTGAGAAACTTGCCATTGAGGCATGCAAGCTTCAAAGCACTGAAGGGGTTGTTCCTAGATCAACTTCTTGGATAATGAGCTGATGTCGACAAGAAGCGATCCTTCAAAGGAGGGCCTTAATGAATCCCACATCAGTGACACGGAACGGAGCTAATGATTTTGATGGAGGTTAAAACGATCTGTGACATATGATTCAGGGTGGCGGTCATGAATGGATGAAGGATAATGCATGGCAGTGGATGGGACACGGTTGACTCTTTCTGAACGACTTCTCTTGAACATATGGCAACACTGATGTGATGGATCGGTAGCATTACCCCAAATATGGATGGTATGGCGGGACCATGGTGATGTGACCAGTGAATGAAACAACCCAACCCGATTGTGGTACGGAGGAAAAGTGTCATGTTCAAGAGCGACTTGCTACCATCAAAGTTTTCTTGAGTTTCTCCCAATTGTTCCCCAGTCATTGCTGACCAGTACCTCTTTATTTTTGTCAAGCTTGAGGAGGATAACATATGCTTGTTCTATAACCTGCCCTTCGGGCAAGCCCATCGCTATGTTTTAACGAGCCTAGTGATAGTGAAACTCGTTCTCGTCTAAAGACAAGTTTGTCGCTATTTAGTGATTTTAACGAGTCTAACGACAAGGATAACTCGGTCCTTTTCATTTTTAGAGAGTCTGAAAAGGTACATAAAGTTAACTCCAAAATTCCTTTTTCGTCATCTAATCCCTTAAGTCCGAAAAAGTATAAAACAATACAGAAGGGATGAGTTTTCGATAGTTTTAACGAGCCGAACAAACAAGCGCTCGATCTTTTTGTGCAATAATCCCTCAGGTCCAAAAAGATTAAAATCTAGAGGAGGGATAGCACTTCCTGTCCCTTTAACGAGCTGGAAGGCCAAGGACTCGGCAATCTTTTCATATTTTACGAGTCAGTTGAAAAGAGCTTAAAGAAGACTCGTCTTTTGAGGAATGAGTGATAAACAGGGTTAGCAGCTGATTCCAGGTACAGGTTGGAATTTTCCAATCATGACAGTGTCACAAGGATGGCTAGGTGAAATCACTTTTCACAGCTGTTCCTCAAAATGGGTAAACAATCATATGGAGGTGAACGATCGGCCAAATGAAAAGTGGAGGTGACGGTGCAAACACGACCAAGGCTTTAATGGCTGATAAGGTTACATTCACAGAGGTTATTTACTGGGTAGTGGTTCGCTGGTGGAAACACTTGCTCATTGCTTATGTTTATTTTTTAACGAGCATGAAGTCCGCATTAAAACTGCTCGGATCTTGCGTTTATTTTTTAACGAGCATGAACTTTGTGCTAAAACTGCTCGATTATATGGTCAAATTTTGATTTTCACCATAATTAGCTTTGCCATTTTCAAAGATAGTACTGTATTCTCAATTGCTGCATCAAACTTAGTTAGAAATGAATAATATTTGTTTGAAAATGAGATTAAAACCCTAATATTTCGCTTTGAACTACGTAAAAAGCAATTAAAAAGTGTTTTTACCTCTCATTTTACCATTTCATTTGAACTTGGTTTGTTGGAGCTTTGGAGGTGCCTCTTCCCCCTTGATTTTCACCAGCTGATTTCGGGAGATTCTCTGGACGATTCTCGGTGCCGTCTAGACCAGGTAGGAGCTAAACCCTTGCTCTTTCTTTTCATGGTTTCATTTTTCCATTTTGTGCCTGTTTTCCTGTCTCCCTGAGCACCTGGGGTTTTGTTAGGGCACTCTGCCATCAGCGCAGCTGGTTCACTCAAAACCTGCGCTGAATGTCAAGCTGCCTTAAGGCAGTTTGACCTTCAACGCAGGTGGAACACTGGCTAACTGCGTTGGGCATAGAAAACTGGTTTTGTTGCACAGTTTTTGATGAAAATTTTGCTAGTTTCTCATCAAATCCAGGATCTTACTCTTTCTCTTGTTTGTTTTGCAGGGACCTTTGAGAGAAATGACCCTTACATGGCGAGAACGAAAACATGAAGAAGAGGACATGATTGCCCTCCATGATCCTGTCACGGTGAACGCGCTGCGGAACTGTGGGCTGCTGAAGTTCTTCCGTATCTCTAGTATGAGAGCACAGATTTCTTTGTTGCAGTATATGCTTGATGCTTGGGATCCTATTAACCAAGTATTCCAGATTAGGGGCAAATCCATCCCCTTGACCATAGTAGACATTTACTTCTTGACTGGGTTGTCAAGGTGGAGTGCCCCCATTTCTTTGTCAGGTTCGGCCCGAGGGAATGACTCCGTGAGAGATTATGTCCGCCAGTATTGCAGGGAAGGATCTCAGCCGAGTAGAGACAGCAAGGTCGTTATCCGTGAGATTACTGACAGGTCTCTCAGGTCCATTCTGTATAATATTGGTAGGATGGCCGGTAGTGCATCTCTTCATGTTGCCAACAGATCTTATGTGCAGCACGCCTTGGAGTGTCTCCAACCGAAAGTATTTAACTGGTGTGATGCAGTACTTCTTCAGATGAAAAGTCAGTTGACCAAGGTAAAGGACGGGAAGCTGAAGAACTTTGGATTTGGTTCTATTTTGACTGCCTTTGCCTTGGAAAACATACCACTGATGTAGCCTCAGTATATTGCACTCGACTTGCCTTCTCCTACCGAGCCACGCATGCATAGATGGGTTGATCACATGTCTAGGCATGCTGGTCAATCTCAGATTTCTTTCACTGATGTCTTCTTCAGGTGGTTCGAGCGTCAAGAGAAGGTCTATTCCGAGTATCCATATGTTGGCATGGATTTCCGAGGTGATCCGGATTTGGTATTACCGGATGGCGAACAGTGGGGCGCTATTGGTAAAATCTTCGACCATATCACTGTTTACTGTTTTTATTCATAATGTTTTTGTGCTTTATTCTGTCAAGACTTTAATCAAACTCTTGTGTGCATGCAGATGTTGGTCCTATTCGTCCAGTAGTTCGCCCGAGAGCGCCAGTCGCTGCCCCAGCAGGGGAGCCTGCTGGGAGGGTTATTCTTCGTGACCTTGACGTGGCCGAGACCCTTACAGCTGTGCAGGAGCAGGTTGAGAGCCTTACTCTCGGTATTCTGGATGTACGGATCGACGAGTTACCTTTACAGTTGCAGCGGCATACTACTGGTGTGCCTAGACGATGGACTCGTCTCTTGCGCATGATTGCACAGGCCGTGACGTGCTATCATGAGCATCACTAGGCTAGGGTGCCCCCTAGCATTTTGAGTTTTTTGGGTCATGCGACCAATTTTGTCTTGGTTACAGAACATTATGTGTAAACGATAAACAGCTTTTATATATATATTTTGATTTTCGGGGTTTATTCTGGTTGAGTTATATGATCCACTTGTACAACATTGATGATGCATTTCTTTTTATAAATGTCGCAAATGTCTATCTAACACATAGTTTGCTAATGAGTCGGTTAATGTGTTTAAGTTTCTGGAAATGTGTTGGTATTGAATTAAATCAAACTGTCTTTCCAAAATCTTAACCCTTAGAAACATACGATAAATAGCTGGATTGCGGACGGAATATATACCATTGAGTTGTAGTATCACGAGTTGTGAGTCTAGCCTGACGATTAGTCGGCGTATACCATGGGTGATGGCATCAGAGAGTAGTTCTATCAACACACTATACTCAGCGATATTATTCGTTGATTGCCCAATACACACACCTCTGAAACTTACTAACTCGCCGCTTGGATCAAAAATGGCCCAGGCCGCGGAGGATAGGTTCCGCGAACTACGACTCGCTCCGTCAGCATATCCCACACATGTCTCAGAAAGGTTCGACATCTGCTATAAATGTAAAAAAGGTGGATTACTCGACCAAAACAAACACTTTAGCGAAAACAAAATACAACAAAAGCACACAGGTTACTATTTAAGCATAGTAACGCTTGAGGTACAACCCATTGCGGGGTTGCGCCAGTGGAATTCTGTCATAATCCATTAACTCGTAGGATCCTTTTGCTAACACTCGTTTAGCAATATAGGGGCCCATCCATAAAGAATTAAATTTACCTGCTCCCAATTTGTCGGATTCTTGGTCGTAAAGCAAGACCAAGTCACCTTCTAAGAAGACACGGGGTTTGACATTTTTGTCGAACTGCGCTTTGACTAGTTTCTTATGGGCCTCGTTAGCCAAAGCGGCGTCACGACGGGTTTCATCCAATTGGATTAATTCCAAGAAACGTGCCTCTTCTTCTGAAGTTCCGGGGAGGAGATCAATTGCGAGTTTAAGAGACGAAATTTCACACTGGACTAGTAAGACTGCCTCCAGGCCATACACCAGCTGGAAAGGTGTGAACCCGGTCGCATTTCTTACTGATGTTTGGTAAGCCCACAAGGCTGAGTACAGGATTAGGTGCCACCTTCTTTTGTGAACTCCGATCATCCTTTGCAACATACGCTTTAGGACCTTGTTGATCGCTTCAACTTGTCCGTTGGCTTGCGGATAATATGGGGTAGAGCTGTCATAGGATAGCCCTAGCTTTGCAGATAATTCAATCATCATGTGATTGCGAAAATGCGATCCATGATCTGTAACTATAGCCTGTGGTATGCCGAACCTGGCGACTACATGTTTGAAAAATAAAAGGGCAGCTGTTTCACCAGTGTTATCTAATGTAGGCATTGCCTCGACCCATTTGGTAAAATAGTCAACGACGACTATAATATACCCATGCCCCCCGGTCGAGGTTGGGTTACATGTCATGAAATCGATGCCCCATTTGGCGAAAGGCTCAACAACAACTATTGGCTGCAAAGGTGCGGGTGGTCTTCTAGTTTTGCTATCAAAAATTTGACAAGCATGGCAACTTCTGACTGCGGTTATGCAATCTTTGAACATGGTTGGCCAGAAGTATCCTGCTCGTAAGATTTTTTGTGCTGTTGCATATCCAGATTGATGCCCTCCACACACGCCTGAATGACACTCATTCAGGGCTTTTTCGGCCTCCTCATGGGTGAGGCACCTCCTCAGAACTGTATCGATACCACGACGGTAAAGCGTATCACCGATGATCATGTAGTCTTTAGCTTGGTATCGTATACGTTCCTGTTCAGAGTGAGAGGTGTTAGGCCTGAACTTTTGGGTTTGGAGATAAATTATGATATCTCCATACCACTCATTTCTTGTAGATATCAGAAACAAATTCTCATCCACGATTGATTCTTCGGATCTTTCATCGTTGGACGACGATGGGAGATTGCACAATAATTCTGCAAAAACTAGAGCTTTCTTTGATTTGGATTTTATAAATTCCAGATTGAACTCTTGAAGGATCGCTATCCATTTTGAATATTTGCCCCCCAGCAACTGTCGCGACAGTATATAAGTCATGGGGTTGCAATCTGATAAAATGGTAGTTTCCGAAAGAGGACATAATGTCGAAATCTTTGAATCGCTTTAACAGCTGCAAGCGCTAGTTTTTCAACATAAGAATATTTGCTTTCTGTATCATTTAAGTTTTTACTTAAACAATATATAGGATGTTCAATTCCATCGACTTCTTGAACTAAAACCATCGCAATGGTCGTATCCGCTGCAGCTAGATACAGGTTAAAATCTCTTTGATAGTCTGGGGCATACATTAATGATGCTTTTACTAGAGAATCTTTCAGAGCATCAAAGGAAGCTTGCGCCACCTGATCCCAGACGAAAGGTACATCCTTTTTCAAAAGACGAGTATAACCTTTAGCAAGTTCTGCGTAATTTGGAATGAACCTCCTCAGAAAGTTTGCTTTCCCTTGGAGTTTCTGAATCTGAAGCAAATTTGAAGGTGGAGGCAAATTAATGATTGCCTGAACCTTGCAAGGGTCGAGACGAATCCCATCCTTAGAGACTACAAAGCCAAGTAAACGACCAGAACCGACGAAAAACACACATTTGTGTGGATTGAGTCTTATCTTGTAGTGTCGGCAACGTAGAAATATCGCTCTTAAATGCTGCGGATGATCAGTCCGCTTTCTCGAATGAGCTGGAAGGTTGTCGAGATATGGTTGAACGATGTTCTTGATGTCATGGAAGGCATAATTCATTGCCCTCTGAAACGTCGCCCCTGCGTTCTTTAAACCAAAGGGTAATTTTCGATAAGCGAATGTGCCCCACGGACAAATAAATGCAGTCTTTGACTGGTCCTGTGGGCGGATATTTATTTGATTATTCCCGGAAAATCCATCCATGAATGAAAAGATTTCACATCCGGCGCATTCATCAATTATCTGGTCGATGAAGGGTATAGGGTAGTTGTCTTTCGGACAAGCTTGGTTTACATCCCTATAATCAACACACACTCTAATCGTCCCTTGTTTCTTCATAACAGGGACAATATTCGATACCCAATCGGCTAGAGGAACCGGGTAGATGAAACCAGCATGGAGAAGCTTTTCAACTTCTGCTTTAATGGCAGCGGCTTTCTTGGGGTGCACCTGCCGAAGCCGTTGTCTTACTGGATTGACATCAGGATACATCTTAATTTCATGTTCAACGATACTCGAGTCAATGTCTGGCATTTCATCATATGACCAAGCAAAGACATCTATGAACTCGCAAAAAAGAGTGTTATATATTTCCAGTTCTGAAGGAGAACAACCTTTGCCGACATAAATATTCTCTACAACATTTGTTTTAGTCGAGATATTTATGGCTATAGTCTCTTAAATATTGGATAAGTTTCGCTCGGAATCCACCGTATTAACAGTATTTGATAGGAATTCAAAAACTGAAGGGTGATAAAGGTCATGTTTCTTCTTCATAATCTGGAAGAAGGGAACGATGGTGGAAATCATTCCATGGTGCCCCCTCAATCAACATTGATTGTAGGATTCCTTCGTCAGTTCCATGCACTTTCGACCAAGGATCTAATGGGGTACCATATTCTCTGGACCTATCTACCCAAACGCTTGACGAGCGTTGACTTGGGTTCGCCTCCCATGCCCGAAACATTGATTGCTACAATATTTCTATTGGGCTTGGGGGCAAAACCATTGCATGATCCATGTCGATATCGTCTTCTGCGACCTTCGTAGAAGATATCATGTTGCAGGCTGCTACCAATGCTATTTCTCCTATATAGATGGGAGGTGGAAGTGCGAAAGTTCCCATTAATGTGGGGTCTTTCAGTAGGCCTACTCCGATATCTTGAAGCGAATGGTTGCTTCCATGGATCATGGGAATGCTTCCTGTAACTTGTGAACCGTTAGGGAGGAAGTTTTGTTGGTCGACGACCGTAATCCCTCCTTGAAAAGGGAATGCGATCTTCCTAAAGTAAGTCGACACTACAGCTGCCATGGCATATATCCATGGTCTTCCCAGTAGGATGTTATAGTCAAGATTCCCATCGATGACTTCAACATCTATTTCCACTGTTTTTCCCCCTAGTTCAACCTTCAAGTTATTTAGGATACCGTACGGGGTGTACGTCCTTCCGTCGAATGCTTTTAGTGTCGTCGAAGATCGCGACAAGGTTGGAGACCCTAAAGTTTTCCAGCAACTCATCGACATGATACATGTAGATGCCCCCTCATCAATAATTGTTCGGTGAACAGTTTTGTTGAGGGCTTTCACTTGAATAAGGAAAGCTAGTTGAGCTGGTAACTGAGGATCGTATCCTTTGTGGTCGAAGGATACAAGATTGGAATCCTTAGGATCAATCCCACCAATAGCCGATAACAACGCCTGCCTTTGGGATGGGCAATTTTGTAGTACTTCAAGAGTCGACATAGCGGATGGCGATTGGGCCAAATCTTCCACTATGTTATAATGTTGCGCCGCTCTGGCGCGAGGATTAAATGTCGACTTGTGTACTACTCCCTTCGGCGGTTTTATTGTTAATTCATGAATAATGGGTGGTACAACTTTTGTCGAAGTTGTTGTTGAACTACTTGGTTGATCTTTACCTTTGTTGTTCGACCGCTGTGGATTCCCGTAATCTTTGTTCCTTGTCGAAATCAAAGCATCATTTTGTTGCTTGGAGATCGACAACATTAGCACTTGCGACAGGGAAGCATTTCCACTATCAACCAGATTTTGACCTGGATTGGGAAACGGATCAGTTAACACAACTGAGGTTTGTGAACTTTTGAAGAACCTTTTAAGCTCAGCTTTGTATGGACATTCTCTCGTCCAATGATCCTCATCACATATCTGACACCCTGAGGGGGGTGGTTTCCTATTTCCAGGAGGGTTTGAAGAAGTTTTTTCAGGGGATGACTCACCCTGTTTCTTCTTCTTCCCTTTGTTTTGCTTCTTCTTGCTTCCTGGTTGATTGGTTTCTTTGCCTTTATCTGCTGATACGACATTTACTTCCGAAGCAAGAATTTCTTCTTTTGCATTTTGATCTGAAGTCTTACGGGCTTTCTTAGACGAAGCCTTTGTCGATTTCGCGTTTGCCGTGCCAATCACACCATCGCCGACATGAGAGTCACTATTTGATTTAGGAGGAGGAGGAATTGAGAATTCCGGTCTAGGGGCGTCAGGTATTTTGTCGTAGAGCGTGCCAGACTGAGTGTATACTAAGTCTAGATATTGTGCACGAGCAATAACTTGCTCCTCCGTTACGACTCCCCCCTTGGCCACATCTTCCGTTATGGCAGGAAGTAACGACTTTATAAACCATTCAGCTAATAGCTGATCGGGAACGTAACTCTTCACCATCCTGCGACAACGACGCCACTCATGTATATGATCAGATATATGGGTGGTCGTCGTCTGCTTGAAGTTGGTTAAGATTTCCGTTCCAGTTTCATACCTTATCGGTAATTGAAAATGGGTTAAGAAAGTCGTGGCTAGGGAGCTGAAATTGTTAAAAGAGGCTCTAGGTAATTCAATATACCATTTAGCCGCTGGACCCGTTAATGTCCTCTGAAAAAGGCGAAGCCTTATCGAATCATCGTTCAGGGTGTTTGATGAACACCACAGATGAAATGTCATCACGTGATTCGATGGATCTTCGCCTGGATTTCCATTAAATTTAGGAATGTCCGATGGAATTTTGTGAGGAATCGCTGGCCACCAAGGGGCGTAAGCAATTGGATCGTTTGTTAATCAGTGTAAATTGGGTAACTCTAAAGTTGCCACGAATGGTAACTGTTGATTCAGGTTAGGTGAGGCGTACCCAGGGTACGATGGAATTGCCTGAGTAGTGGGCCTTTGCATACCAACATAATGTAATTGATGTTGGTATGATTGATACGGTTGGTGGACTTGACCACTGTAAAGCGGTTGGTTTTGACCGTTTTGAATATACGGTTGTCCACTGTTCGCAAAGATCTGCTGCTCAGAACCTTGGTACACTTGCTGGAATTGTGGTTGTTGGTATTGCACCAGCCACGGTTGTGAAGCCATGTTCTGTTGTGCTATACTAACCGGCGGACCAAGATGTGGGGTAATCGTACCCATTTGGACCTGTGTCGCCCCACCAGTTGGCGATTGTGGTTGTGTCACAGGGTCAAGGGGCTGTTGCATTACAACCTGAGAAATCTGAGGTTGACATACAACAGGCATCATTTGAACTTGTGACACTGTTACAATAGCTGGTGTTGTCGGGATGTTCGACATAGGTACACATTGTTGCATAGAGTACACAACTCTTGGCTGTTGGGGTAGCATAGGTACCCAACCACTTTTCGTAACTCCAGTATAGCCTGAATATGGCTGAGAACTCCTGTATGGATATCCTGCTGGAGGGGGTAATGAAAGGGCATACTGCCCCCCATACGGTAGCAATCCGGAACGCAAGGGGATAGTTTGCCCTTGGGGACTGGATGGCCGAAATTGACTTCCAAAGGGATCAATCTGGCGAGTCTCAACATAAGAGTTGCCGGACGTTACACCGGAGGAACAAACTGGAACGGACCACACTGTCGAAATAGTCCCTGGGTGGACTCCTTCTAGCGGTTGTGAGCTAGTTGGGACAGATGGTACGCCGACAAACATTGTCGGAGTGACGACGGGGAGTTCTGCCGTCGCTGTGTTGTTCGACACAGTCCTAGATGTTGACGGTTGTTCAGACATTTTGAGTCTATCCAATAGATTGCCTAGTGATTCTACAGGAACTTCCACTGGTGATAGACTAACTTCTGATGTAGAAGGAAATAGAGTGACCCCTACTCCAAAATGTGTTGGAGTACTTGCTTGCGGATCCTCTACAATTTCCTCTATCGCAATCAAACCAGGTGGAAGAGGAAGACCGTCAGGTCCGTAAAATATTTCTGGTGCTGAAGAAGGGGTTGAATCGACAGCGACAGTTGTTTGAGGAACAAGACTCTCTGGACCGGTTACAGATGGAACTGGTTCAGTAACAGAAGTATTTGCTCTCAGACTAGGATCAGTGTCACTGTCCTTCTGTGGCTGTTGAACTTCTTCAATAGAGGCAGGGTTTCCAGAAATGTTTGGAGTAACCGGAATCTCAAATGTTGTTGGAACACTTGTTCTAACTTTGATAGGAGATTTCGAACCGGTTAAACAAGTTCGCTTTGTCCGTACTGTTTTTGATTCCGGAGACAAAGACGGTTGACTCGTAAGCCTCCACAAACGACGGGGTTTCAATTGACTTTCTTCCACGATTGCGGATTACTCGATCAACTAAAATACATAAGGGGAAAGTGTGTTTCCGAATTGAATGAATTTTTTAGACGCTTTAGACACAACTTGCTTTTTCACTTTTAAAGAGTCGAGAAAAAGCTAAAGATGACTCTAGTCTCCTTCGATGTTTTAACGAGCCCGAAGTGGCAAATGCTCGGATGGACGTTTTCTGTTATATAGTTTGAAAAAGGCCAAAAGAAACTGCTCTGGAGTTCTAGGCAGAGGGTGTGCCAAACTTTTCGCAAAATCGCAGAATACTTTTTAAGGTACGGGCGGTCGATCTTCCTGAATGCTGTGTTCAGTGCATTGCGATCAGTAGGGCGGCCGACATGGCTTCCTAAGGATAAAGGTTATATTCCTATAGGGGTCTCCCAATATATACGCGACGGTACGTGGGAGCACAATCCGTACTGGCGCTATCGTCCCTCAGGAGGAATCACCCACCTTCAACGAGATCGACAGTCACCAGGCTTTACGATGCCGGAACACGTCTCTAGCCTAGACCTCTATGTTGTGCGTTATGTTGCAAAGCGTTGTTAATTTCATTCAATTTATTTTAATTTGATCTTTTTAGAAGTTTGCCTTTCTGGATCACCACGAGATGTATGGTACAATTCCTAAATGCAGTCTAAGATGATAAGCAAGCTTTATATCTTTTCAACTTTGAAAATCCTAGCTACTAAGGGAAAAGAAAGACACCATCTTTTCTCAAAGAGCACTCAGCACACTCACAGTATTTTTGTACAAAAGGAGGCGGAATTTAAGCAGAGAAAAGGAGTTATCAGACTGGTACCTATGCTGGTTACAGGCTGCAAAAAACAGAGATCAAAACAGGGCAACAGAGAGCAGACAAACCCCAACTGCACAAGGCAAAACTAGATCAGCGCAACCTCAACACTGGGGTTTTGACATTCAGCACAGGTGGCCTTCACGGGACATACGTTGAAATGCAGAATCCCTTCACAGGGTTCACGCTGAACGAGAAACGAGAGTTTCTCACTGGGTTCTGGGTCACAGATTGCTAATTAATCAACGGTTTCAGGCCAAATAAAAGAAACAAGCAAGGTACAATCAAAGGGATGCTTTGAGGGGGTACTAAGATCTATCACAAAGGATCATCAAATCATTTTTGAGTCCATTGTTCAGATCATAGACAAATCCAGTGATTGGATCAAGGCAGCAACTGTCTACTTTGCAACTGAGAATAGCAGAAGCAGTTCGATTGTTGCTGTTGAGTCTATGAAACAAACAATGATAGAGACACAAATAAAATGACTAAAACAAATCTCCCCAGTGGAGTCGCCAATTTGTTGTGGGGAAAAATGCCTATGCAGGACGATCCTATCCACCTAAGGTGTGACAGTGCCTTAGCAACAAACAGAGACAACTATTCTAGTATTCTTCCTTTATGAATTAAGAATGAAGAGAGATAGATGGACTAACCGGTGTCTTCCGTTTTTCCCTCGATCCGGTTCCTCTTCTCTTTGGGAGTTCACAACTACTTGTCTTCTCGCTCGCCCAGCTTCAATAGGTCTCTGCAAGATTACAAGAGAAGAACACTACACAAAGACATAGATTCATAAACATAACTAGTTCAGGATTAGAAGTAAACTAAACATACTAATGCAATCATACATCAAAGATACATCAGTATATAGGAGAAACCAAGATAGCTTTATTGATGAATAACAAGGTTCAGGAAGAGATACAACCCAGAGGGCTCCAATCCAGCATCTCCTTCCCAGCAAAATGGAATTCCTATCTTCACCTCCCTTCAAAGCATTAAGCACCCAATGATTCTAGTCTCAAACCAACAGCAATTCTTTGCAATAACAAAATTCCAGCCTCTAGATCTCATGGAGGAGAGATCCATATATAGATGTTTTGGAGAGAGGATGAGTCAGCTTGAGATCTGACTAGTGTCCTCTCCCTCTGTCAGTTCTTGATTCCACTTGGAGGTTCTTGCTTCCACTTGGAGATTTGGAACCTCTTACTCATCACCAGTCGAATTCCCTGAGGAAAGTGTCATTTTGGAAGCTTCCTGGGTTTTGAAACCTTGAGAAATGAGCTTGCCACATGTCCACTCTCGCTCAGCGCAGGTAGCCAGTGTTGGCTTTGACATTCAGCGCAGGTAGCCAGTGTTGGCTTTGACATTCAGCGCAGACAGCTAGTGGAGCCATTGACATGATTCTGAATTGACTTGTTTTTGAGCAGTTTCTGGTGGAGAACTTCTGTGAATTGCTGTGGTTTGTTAGCCTTGTTCCTCTAGGGGTAGGAACAACATGTTTAGGGACTTTGGATCCCTTAGATTATGGACATTTCATGCTCAATGCTGTAAGGCAAAAAAATGTCTATAACACCTCGGCCGCAATATTAATGAATTACTCCACCTCAACTTGATGTGGTCCCTCTTCGCTTATTATAGTGCTACTGATTTTCTCTACTGGCTCTATAGTCAAGGTTGATTCTTGAAGGACGACCTGGGTCGTGGTGCTAGTGGCCCTTTCTATATTGGCCCCTTGTTGCAACACCTCTTCTTCCATTGGTTCCGAGGTCGAGGCTAGTTCTTGTGGAGTAGCCTCGACTGTCCTCCCTAGTTCACGCTCCTGATTCTGTTCCTGCTCCATCTCCATTTCCTCTAGTTCCTCTTGATCTATGTATTCATCCTCTGCTTCGGTTCCTTCCTCCATCACTTCCTACTCTTCCTCTCTAGCAGCTCTAGCAACCGTTATTTCTTCCTCTGTAGAATCCCGGAATGTTTCCCATGGGATTTGAAATCGACCAATTGCATGCATGACTAGCAGCCAGACTAGGCCATGGTTGGTAATGACTGCTGCCACTTGTCATGAATGCTGAGCAGAGTGTGCCATCAGCTGGAGACTTCTTAACAGGAAGAAAGGCATATTCAATGAGAAGGCTTCCGCTTGTGGGAACCAGAGGTGAGCCAATATTCTAAAATGGTATTTAAACATGGTGGTATACCTCCCCTCACAGTTTATCTATCTCATTACAAAACCTGCTACCTCACCCCATGGGTGTGGTAATGAGTTTCGGTCGTACCCCCCGCCTTTCTGAACAACGTTTTCTCCAGCTTGTAAGGATTCTTTGCGGAACTCTGGAAGGGCGGTTCTTCGTGAAAACCATTTATGCCCTTGTAGGGGTAGCTCGGTGACCTCTGAAATGGTTTCTTCTATGACAGGGATTTCTATCCCCTGGACCCGAGAGCTCTCTTCTTCTAAATTGAGTGCGAATTCAATCGCAATTTCCTCATTAAATCCTTGCAACCTATCAAAATAAACATTCCACCCTGCATTTTTGAAGACCTGCCATACCTCCAGATTGTTTCTGACCATTGTCGTGCCCTCCAGCTCATGGCGCATAGCCAGCCCACCCATCATTGTAAGAACTGGATCAACACGATGGGTACAGTCGGCTGGTAGGGGGAGAGTAACAACAACCCAACTGACAATGACAATATTATTAGCATGGTGGCCGCGGGGTGAAAGGATAATAATGACTGGTACGCCTCGAAAAACATAACAATTAATGGTAGGGTGTGGCAGTACAGGTGAATGATTATGGCAATTGAATATAGCATACTAGGGAAATGACTGGTAAAGTTCTTGGCGTACGATTTCAAATTCCAATGCGTGGGAATCATGATTACAAAATCGCACAATTTTTTTCGGTTTCCGTTTTCATTGGATTTGGTAATGATGTGATATGATTACAATTTTAGGTATGCTGTCGTCTCTTTATGATGGGACCCTCCCAACTTAAATGCGGCTGTCCGCAGCACATACTAATCTCTTTTTGGAATATTTTAATTAAATCCGTAAGAGTCAATGAAGGCATACCTGGCGACCTACCTAGCGGTGGAGTAGTAGCAAAGATAATCGGCGGAGTAACGGCAATAGCGGAGTAACAACGTCGACAGAGTAACAACATCAGTGGAGTAACAACACGACGGAGTAACAGTACTGGTGGAGTAACAACAACAATGGAGTAACAGCACCGACGGAGTAACAACAACAGTGGAGTAACAACACTGACGGAGTAACAACAACTAGTGGAGTAACAACAATAGTGGAGTAACAGCACTAGCATAGTAACAACAACCAATGGAGTAACAACAACAGTGGAGTAACAACACCAACGAAGTAACAACAACGAGTGGAGTAACAAAAACAGTGGACTAACAACACCAGCGGAGGAACAACAACCAGTGGAGTAACAACAACAGTGGAGTAACAACAACAGTAGAGTAACAGCAACGACTGTTACTTGAAAAATTTCTCTGTTTCTCCTTGTCATAATTCAGTTCTTATTCCTGCAAAAAGACAAACAAGTAAGTAGTAACAACATATTATTATTATTATAATTTTTTTATTTTTTTAAAGGGCAGAGGGAGCATTCTCTGCACCAACAACCATCAAACTAGATGTATCAGAAAGATGTTTTATGAACGCATCTTTAGACATCGGACAGTGTTATAACTTCAAACGGTGTTCGTTCACTAGGAAGGAAGTACGATTTTCATCTACTATATCCAATCTGATTGTGCCATTGGCGAATACAACGTCCACTTCATAGGATCCCATCCAATGAGTGCGAAGCTTTCCTTTAAAATCTTTGAACCGAGATTCATATAACAATGCCCAGTCCACTGTATGAAACACCTTATTCTTGATAAATTTATCGTGCCATTTCATTCTCTGCTATTGGACAGTAGTAGTTCTTTGGACAGCTTCTGAATGAATCTCGTTTAACTCATTGAGTTGTTCCAGTGAGTGTTTATGGGCCTCTGATAAGTTCAATCCCACTTCCAAAGTTTTTCTGAGCGTATTGATCTTGAATTCAATCGAAAACAAGGGAGATTTTCCGTAGACTAGCTCAAATGGTGAAAACCCGATTGTATTTTGCCATGTCATCCTATATGCCCAAAGAGCTCTTGGGAGTTTTTGTGACCAATCCCAGTGATGACTTGCTACAGTTTTTGTCAACATACTTTCCAACACCTTGTTTGTACTTTCTACCTGTCCATTCACTTGGGGATGGTAAGGAGTTGCCACTCTGTGCTTGACCCCATATTTCTGCATAAACCTCTCTATCATGTGGGATGTGAATTGTGCTCCTCCATCTGAAACAATTTCTCTCAGGGTACCATATTGGGAAAAAATCTCTTCAAAAAGGAAGTCTGCCACCACCTGTTCTGTTGCTTTCGCAACCGCTCTGGCTTCCACCCACTTAGTCACATAATCAATACAGACCAGGATGTGAACCTTCTGATGGGAAGGTGGGTTGATGGGTCCAACAAAATCGATGGCCCATTTCTCAAAAGGTTCCAGGACTATCTGGGGTTGTAATGGCATTTCATCTGATTTCCCAGGTTGTCCCATACATTGACAGTTGTCACATCTTCGGACATAATCTCTAGCATCTCGAAAGATAGAAGGCCAGTAGTATCCCATTTGCAGCACCTTGTGGCCTGTTCTTTTATCTGCAAAATTTCCTCCACAAGGCCCACTATGGGCGGCCTTCAATATCTCATAGATATCATCCTTTGATACACAACACCGAATCTGTTGATCCACCCCCGTATGAAAGAGGTATCCTGCCATCCATGAATATCGGGTACTATGATGAATAATTTTTCGTTGGTCCTTGTATGACAAATGATGAGGTACCTTTCCTGTAGCAAGATAGTTAGCAATATCTGCATACCACAGAGTGTTAGCAGAAATTGCAAAAAGATATTCATCTGGAAAGCTATCTTCGATAGGTGTACCTTCGGTATTGTTTTCTAATCTAGACAGAAAATCTGCAACCACATTGTCCTTTCCTAGTTTATCTACTATGGTAATATCAAATTCTTGAAGTAGCAAAAGCCATCTTGTAATACGACCAGGAGTAACGGGTTTATTCATCAGATACCTGATGGCTGCATGATCTGTGTGTACAAAGGTGGGGTAACTAGTGATATAGTGCCAGAACTTGTTGATGGCATAGATGACAATGAGGAATTCTTTTTCAGTCACTGTGTAGTTTAACTCGGCAGAGGCCAAGTTCTTGCTAACATAGTAAACTGCATATGGTACCTTATCCACCTGCTGCCCTAAAACTGCCCCAATTGTTGTTTGGGAAGCATCAGCATGAATATGGAACGGTAATTCCCAATCTGGTCCTCTAAGAATCGGAGCACTACAAACCAATTTATTGATCTTCATAAAGGCTACATCACAGTCATCTATCCACACAAAGTCTGCATCTTTTGTCAGTAATTGAAAAGGCAGATGTGCTGTTTTAGCAAAAATTTCTATAAAGCACCTGTAATAACCAGCACAACCAATAAAGCTACATACCTAAGTAGGTGTTCTGGGTATTGGAAAATGTTGTATTACCTTTATCTTGGCTGGATCCATCCGGATTCCTACAGCCGAAAGCAAGTGTCCCATGAATATTCCTTCATTCATCATCATATGGCATTTTTCCGTACTTAAGGAGACATGTGCCTACTTGCATATTTCAAGAACTTTTTCTAGCTTCCCCAATGCTTCTTCGAATGAATCTCCATATGTTGTGAAATTGTCCATGTAGATTTCAACACTATCATCCATTAGATCAGAGAAAATCCCCAAAATTGCCCTCTGAAACATTGCAGGTGCATTATAGAGACCAAATGGGAGGACTCTGTATGAAAATGTTCCCCAGGGGCATGTAAATGTGGTCTTATCCTGATCTTTAGGAGCTATCTGGATCTGGTTGTACCCACTAAATCTGTCCAGGAAGGAAAAAAACTTCTTCCCCGCTAATGTATCCAAGACTTGGTCAATGAATGGTAACGGAAAATGGTCTTTCTGAGTTTCCTTGTTTAATTCTCTGTAGTCCACGCATATTCGCCATTTACCATTTTTCTTAGGGACCATTACCAATGGGGAAACCCATTGGCTGTCTGAAATGGGGTAGATAAATCCCACATCCAACAGCTTTTGGAGTTCTTCCTTAACAATGTTTTTCAGGGCAGGGTTCATTCTTCTCTGGGGTTGCCTTACAGGACGACAATCCTCCTTAATGTATATGTGATGAGTGCATAGATTAGTAGGAATTCCCTTCATATCTGAGTAGTCCCAAGTGAAGGCTTCTTTGTGTTTCCGAAGAACATGCAGGAGTTGTTTTTTCTGGGAATCTGACAGCTCTAGATTGATATTCAGGGTTTTTCCCGGTTCTATTTCCATGGAAACACTGTCATGGGGCATAGCTGTAGGTAGCTCCTTGAATCCATTTGCTGCTCCAATACTTTCCTGAGTCTCACAGCTCAAGACGGACTCCAGGATTTGCTAATTCAAATCTAAAACAGAACAAGGATCACTGATAAAGGTAGTAATTGTGTCATCTTCTGTTTCATCTTTCAACTGGAGGGCCTGCCCAATAGTGAGAACTGGTCTTAACTCCTCATTTTTTGATTCAGACTCTTTCTTGTGTATAGATTTCTTGTGGCTTGCTGATTTTGCTGATGGGTTAGGTTCTACAGGAGGATATAACACTAGATTCTTAGTGTTTTGTCCATTTGAGATGATCATATGCCCAGACCGACACCCAATATAAGCATCTACGGTTGCCAACCACGGTCTTCCCAGAATCAAGGGATGGCCTCCAGCTGGAGATTGCGTTTGGAGTACTAGGAAGTCCACAGGGTAGTGCCATGAATCCACTGAAATCGTGATATCTTCTAATTTCCCTACTGGTTTTACTATAGATCGATTTTCCAGTTCTAACACTGTAGGTGTATGTTTCAAGTTACGAAGTCCTAATGCATGCATGGTTTCAGCAGTGATGACATTTATGGTAGCGCCCAAATCTACCAATACATTTGGAATTTCTACCCCATTAATGTGCACGATCAAAATTGGGTTCCCGGGATCCCCATACTTTACAGGCATGGACCTTCCCATCATGAAATCTGATAGCTTCCCCATTACGTGAATGGTGAGTGGATCTCTTGATTTCCTTTTAGGCTTCTTAGCACAATATTCCCTAAGAGTCTTCACATATATAGGTACGTCCTTCATGGCTTGCAGCAGGGGAATCTTGAAAAATAAATTATGTAGCTCCCCTAACAAGTCAAACTCAGTTTGAGGGGTTGGTTTACTCACAGCTAACCTTTCTGGATAGGGTGGTTCAACTTGGTGTTTCTGAGTAGCTAACGGTTGAGGAGGTGTATGATTTTTGTTAACTCGGTTTGGTTCCTCTCTGACCATTTCTGGTTCTTTCTCCTCACTGTCAATCTACTCAATGATAACTGGTGAGGGCTGAGTGCCTACGGGCTGCCCAGATCGTAAATGCATCTCATAGAATTTCGCAGTGGAGATGTTGTATGAAGGCAGGTTGAGGGTGTCATCTTGCTGAGCCCCTTTATTGTTAGGATTCAGATTGGGTTAGATAGGGAGTTGAGGATGAAAAGGATGATTACTAGGGGGAACATTAGAGGGAAACTAAAGTTGTTGTTATGGCATTGACTGGAAAAACTGACCAGGAGGGGAAGGTCCCTGCCAGTTCGAAGCCCACGAGGAGCTTGAACTAGCTTGAGGAGCCCATTGCTTCCAAGGTGGAAACTGGTATTGGGGCCATACGGGCGGATAAGGCATAGTCTGGGGACCCATATTGAAATTGCTAAAATATTGAGATGGATCTGGAAACATACCTTGATTTCCCATTGACGGTCGAGGTTGCCATGGATTTTTAGGTCCCATAAAGTACAACTGCTCCATATCTTCTCCTATCCCTTGAAAAACTGCTTTTAGCCTTGGCAAAGATGGGCATGAACTTGTTGCATGCTTTAGTTCATAGATTGCACACTCCTCTACAGAGTTCAATGGACATTCCCTCTGTGGGTGTTTCTTTCTGCATGTGGGGCAAAATATGGCCATAGTTCTTTCCAATTCTAGTTGTTTTTGTTTTACCTACAGTGTGTCTATCTGTTCAGACAAGGTACTCAGGATATCAGTCCTCAAGCTGTCCAATAGGTTCCCAATTTCTGCTTTTGTAACACCTCCGCCAGATACCTTTGTTGATCGAATCCCTTGTTTATTTCTTGCAACTCCTCTTGAGCACTAAATACACAACTCACAAATGGTATCAAAGTCCTCCTTTGATATATCCCCCTTTTCGACTATATTCAACAATTCCAAAGAGTCTTCTTGGAAGGCTCGGAGAAGGATAATTTTCAAAATGTCTTTATCCAGGTCAGAGTGACCTGACCTCTGCAATGTGTATTTAAAGCGTTCCACATAGTCTTCCATATTTTCGTCCTCTTTCTGTATAAATTTAAAAAGCTCTTCTTTAATATCCCGTGATTTACAGTAGTCTTGGTATTTCTCCAAGAAAGCAGTTCTCATTGCTTCCCATGTGGTGATAGACCTTCCCCCAAGACCCATAAACCACCACAGGGCTATCCCTTTTAGTGTAGCAGATAAGATTTTCAATTTCTAAGCATCCGTTATGTAATCATACTCGACACACAATGTCAAATTCAAACAAAAATGTGTTAGGGTCTTTTGAAGTAAGTCCATGGAAACTGGGTAAAGCTGTTAAAGGGATGGGCTTTGTTGGTGCACCAATCCCCAAATCCCCAATTGGGAAGTCAATAGTAGAGGTTGTAGGTGCCATGAATATCCTCCAATACTCACTAGGGATTTCAGCTGGCTCCGCAGGAAGGGCTTTTATCATAGGGGTTTGAGTTGCCTTAATAGTGCTTCCTTTATCCTTTGGTGATAGAAATGTTTCTACAATCTCTTCCTCCCTGTCACCGTGGCTGGACCCTTTGGATCTCCTCTCTGCAATTTCTTCTTCCCTACTAGGATGGACAGTTCCCCCGGATGCTTTACTTGTAACTTCTTCTTCTTCTGTTGCAAGCAACGAGATTCCTTTAGCAGGCATACAGTTGCTTGTCTCTCCAATTGCTGGAAGGGTTTGTTATATTGAACCGGAAGGGGGTGCTATGAACATCACTGGTTAATCTACAGATTGTCCCTCCGATTTTGTTCATGCACCTGGCCTGACGACTGCACGGGAAGATTCCTCCGACTCAGATTTTGCAATGATTTGTTGGATGTAGGTGTTCCTTCCCAAATCTCGTCTTCCCTTCTTTGGGGCTCTCCCTCTGCCCCTTTTATTTGGCTCTCTGTTCATACAAGTTGGTGTGGCGGCAGAAATAAAACCACAATACTCAAGGCCTAGAGTAGGGTGTCAAAAGACCATTCCCTCCCCAGGACAAGAGATCACGTTGAAGAGAGGGCAGTTGACGAAAGAAGAAAGAAAAGAAAAGAACACAGGAACCTAGGGTTCAGGACCTGGAGCAGGGCATCAAAAGACTCCTCCCTCCCTGGAACAAGACCCCAATCAAGAAATAACACACACACACGAGAAAACCTTAATAATTCAAGACTTGAAGTAGGGTGTTAGAGGACCCTTCCCTCCTCAGGGCGAGAGATTGGGTTTCTCAAAATCAAAACAAAAATGCTAGGAAAAAATCTAAGCTCAGAGCCTGGAGCAGGGTGTCAAAAGACTCCTCCCTCCCCAGGGCAAGAGATCGGTCCTACTAAAACAACAAAAAACAATGAAAACTCAAAATAAACAAAATACCTACACTCAGGACTTGGAGAAGAGTGAGAAAGCTCGTTCTCTCCCCAGGACGAGAGATTGACCCTCTGGTTAACACAGATCATGTCTTGCACCTCATTAGCCTCCCCGACAATGGCGCCAAAATGTTGGTGTCCAGGTATGAAAAAATTATCCACTCCTTTTTCTACATTAATGTATCAATCTAGGTGCGTATTCTTTTCAAGGAAACACGTAAGGTATATGCAGGGGCAAGGTTACAATCTGCCCTCAACCAAGGGTTCGTGATTGGCAATCAAAACATTGTTGAAACAGAAGTAAAACTCAACTGCAAAATGTAAAAAGGTATTCACAGTTATCTAAGAGATCTGTAACAACAACAAGAAATAAACACAACATAGAAAATACACACAACACAAGGAAACATGCAGCACCTGATCAGAAGAGCGGGCCCAACTCTCTAATCAGGGCTGCATTAATCACAACAAGCGATAGATCAACAAAAGGGTTTATATCTTATTAATATGAATAATGTTGTTACAATACCATCCAGGGGTCCCTCTGATATAGGAATGGCCCATCTTTTATACAATTCAAAGCAGAATAATTCTCCCCGAAACCTGGAAACTATATGCCCAAAGATATACATCAGTTGTATCACAACACTAGCGCCGAGAGAGTAAGAACAGGGATGGTCAAAAATGGGTTGAGAGCAACTGCAATCAGTTATGCTGCTTCGTCGTGGTCGATCAACTACTGTGAATCGCAGAACTGCTGCGATATGCTGCGCGATCAACACCTATGCTCCATAATCTGTGGTCATCACAAGTTTTAGTGGTTTGTGTAGGTAGAAACCTTCATGACTCTACTTCATTAATTAAATATCCCAAGAGACGATAAAGGGGAATTACCTCATAATTTTACACAATAAATATATGCGAATGAATGCAAAAAGGGTGAAAAGAGGAGTGGAAATGCAGGGAAAAGATATGACAATTTGGTGCCCAACAGGTATAATATAAACTGTAAGATAAATATAGTAAACCCTAAAATAAACATAGTTGACCATGGTTTACCATGGCTGATTTTCATATTGACACAATCTTTGTCAAAATGTCACATTGGACCATGGTTGACCATGATTCATTTTCATAATGAGACAACCTTTGTCACCATGCGACATTGGACCATGGTTAACAATGGTTGATTTTCATATTGAGTCAATCTTTGTCACAATGTCACGTTGGACCATGGTTGACCATAATTATAAAACCAAGGGATTTATATTAAACCCTATGATTAATTTAAAAATCCCTATCAATAATATTATACCTTAGGAATATAAACCCTTCGATTAATAAACCTAAGGAATTGACATTATAAACCAAATGGAATAATAAACTCAAGGGAATAATATTAAATCCAAGTGATTAATATTATAAACCCAAGGTATATAAACCATAAGATAAATATTATATACCCTAAAATAAACATGGTTGACTATGGCTGATTTTAATATTGAGACAATCTTTGTCACAATGCAATGCTGGACCATGGTTAACCATGCCTGATTTTTATATCGAGGCAATCTTTTTCATAATGCCATGTTGGACCATGTTTGATGATGGTTGATTTTCATATTGAGACAATCTTTGTCACAATGAATGTTGGACCATGGTCGACCATGGTTGATTTTCATATCGAGAAAATCCTATGATAAACCCTAAGATAAATATTATAAACCAAGGTATATAAACCCTATGATAAATATTATAAACAATAAAATAAACATGGTTGACCATGGTTGATTCACATATTGAGACAACGTTTGTCACAATACGAAGTTGGACCATGGCAAGGGAATACTATTAAACCCAAGGTTTTTTTTTTTTGTAAGCTACGGTATGACCATTTCTATTATATACAGTCAAAATAAAATATACAGTCGCGGGTAACCTCAACCCACCCCGTAGGGAAGCTAGGTCTGTTGGTTACCCAAAGTCTGAGTATGTCAACTTGCCAACCTATCTGGAGTATCACCATGATTAAATTCAAAACAACATCCTATATGCATTCTATCTCTTAAAGCCTAGTAGTGATTACATATCAAAATTTGCCCATACTATCTGGTTCTCTAATGCTTATAAGAGAATTCAAAAGATAACAGAGTAAAACATTCAGTCTACCATGATTTATTGCTTGATTTCCTCCTCACGCTTTGCATTGGTTAATTCCTTCAGCATGTCGCGAATTTCCTCCATTCTGCTGTCCTGCTTTCGTATCATAAACTGCAAATTGGTCATCTCCTTTTTCATATCAGGCAGGCCTTGAGCTACCTCTGTTATCTCTACAGCAACCTGCTCCATTGCTCTCGCTAATAGATGTTTCATAACCCAATACATATGCAGTGCCTGCTTATATAACGATAGTCGCCCTCTTGTATTCCCAGGGTCCAGGATGAGGATATTCCATTCCTCCATTTCAGGATCAGAGGCCTCTTCCAGGACTTTATTCTCCAAAACATCTATGATCCTTCTGATTTCCTCATTTGTACCTTTGATATATTCTTTCTCCACTTCCTAAGTGACTTGCTCTGAGGAACGCCATCCTCGTTTCTGCTGGTTTGAAGCCGGTGTCTCAGGCTCGAAATGGTCCTCCTGCCACATTCTTCCACGACCCCTACGCCTCCTGCCTTTTCCTCTTCTTGAAGGTCTGCCCCTATTGTTACTCCTGCTGCTTTGCCCTACCTCGAAAGTCACCTTCACCCTGCACTCCTCCTTCCCGATCTCCATTTTCATTTCCCTGTAATTTCCTTCTTCTTCCGTCGTTCGCTCCTGCTCCCTCCGTGTATTCCTCCCTTCTCCCTCCTTCAACTGCCTTTCCTTCCTTCCTCCCTCCACCATACCGTCTTTCTCTCTTTTAAGACGATGCCCAAGGTCTCTCTGCCAACCTAGTTCACTCTCTGCCACCTTTCTGGTCTTTAGAATGTCTGTCCTGCTGCCTTCTCCTGATCTTGTAGGTGTACTGCCACCTAACCCTTGATGCATCGGATGATCGCCATCATTCTTCTCCCCTACCATTTTCATAATTCTTCATGTTTCTTGTCTTGGTTTGCTTTCAGCTCTGCATGCCGTCGCTGCTAGCCTTATAATGATAGCCTTGAGGTGTGGCGAGTGCTGCCCATTACTACATCCCATCATAACGTTTTGCTTTCCACCTTTCTCCACCCCGATCGGGGTATGTGTGTTAACATGATCATAACTATATTGTATCATTATTATCCTGTTTGGCGATTCGATTTAAGTTTTCCCATTTTTTCATGGCCAACTGAGTTGTCCATATGGTATCTACTTTTCCATCCAGTTCGTCGCATCCCCAGTTTTCCAGGTAGTTTGCTGGTCTGTTGCCTTCTCTTTTGACATGATGAATAACATTATACTTAATATGTTTCATTGATTCTTCTATGTCCTGGATGAGACTCGCCGTTCTCCAGCTCTTAGCCACCTGTTCCCATGACTTGCCATGATTTAGTTTTCTGATTGTCTCTATTACCAAATTTGAGTCACCTTCTATTTCTAATTTCATATATCCATTTCTTATTGCAATCCTGATTCCTTGATATGCTACCATGAACTCGGCTTCATTGTTACTCATTATACCTCCTCTGTCTGCATAGATCCATCTGGTTTGGCCTTGGCTATCTCTAAAGATCCCGCCATATCCAGCAGGTCCCGGATTTCCTTTTGATGCTCCGTCAAAATTAAGTTTGATGAAACCGTCTTGAGGGCGAATGAACACGGCTGGGCTTTGGTTTTTTATACCCTGTGTTTTTTGTTGATGAGGGTGAACCATCCCAGGTTCCAAATTTAGCTTTCTTAAAATACAGCTCTCTTCCTCCGAAGTTCTCCAATCTTCCTGATCCTACGCTTCCGATAGAATTGTTTCTCTTATTAGGTTTTTAGTTCTTTTCCATAAGTCCTCAGGGGTAGTGGTCTTACCTTGAAAAATCCTTCTATTTCTCTCTTTCCAGGTGTTCCATATGTTGAAACCCATTACCAGGTTCCATACTCTTCTGACCACCGGGCTTTGAAATTGTCCCTTCCCCCATTGGAATAGAGTTTGTACTATGTCCAGGGGGTTTCGGTTCGACTTTCCAAAGAGGCTTCTAGTCTCTTCCCATTGATGCTGGGCTACCGAACAACGGTTTAAGATATGTTCCTGATCTTCGACATTTTGTCTACATAAGCTACATCTTGGTGGTCCTAGGAACCCTCTTTTCTGGATTTGATCCCATGTAAGTATGCGTCTTCTGCCCACTAACCAGGCAAATATGGTGACCTTTGGCCACCACCTATTCTTCCATAATTGATTCCACTCTTGTGTTCGATCCTCCTGTGCTTTCTTGGCCTTTATAATATATGCTTCTTTGACTGTGAAGGTGCCTTTTGTGGTTCCGCCCCATCTGAGGATATCTGGTCCATCTCTATTTTTAATCCTTCTTGAGTCCATCTCCTTTATTATCCTGGCTTTTAGCTCCTCATCGATGTTATTATCCCATTCTTCAGGTCCTATCCATTCCCTCCACATCTCATTTTCTCCTCCTTCCTTCCAGTAGTCTTTGACATGGATTAAGCCTTTGGCCTTGGATTCCCTGTAAATGTTTTGTAGCTCCTGAATTTCCACCATTCTTCCCCTCTGTTTCCAGGCTTCCTCCCAGAATTTTGTTGTCCTTCCATTTCTTATTTCCCAAAAAGCATACCTATTTATAATGTCTCTATTATGGATCGCCAATTCCCATATCGTAGATCCTTCGTAGATCCTTTTGGCATCACTTCCTTTCTCATAATTTCTTCAGCTGCTGTGGGCATGTTATATTTTAGTGTCCATATTTCCTTACATAAATCTTTGCCTCCATTCATCCACCGCCACCACAGTTTCGCAGCTAGGACCTGATTCAATATAAATGGATCTCTTAACCCTAGCCCCCCTTCCTCCTTTGTTTTTTTTAAGTAGTTCCATAAAATTAGGGCCCATTTCTTCTGCTATTTTGGTCCTCCCCATAAGAATTTCCTGTAGATCTCAATCATTTTGGCACAGACACCTTTCGGTATTGCCATTGCCAATAGGGGATAGATTGGGATTGATTGTAGAGTCGATTTAAGAAGCACCAATCTGGCAGCTATATTAAGAGTCCTAAAGGACCAGTTACCTAATCTGTTCTTAAGTTTCTCTAGAATGGGCTGCCAGTTAGATATCCTTAGCGAACTTATATCGAGCATGGTTCCTAGGTATTTAGTGGGTAGCTCTCCCTTTTTGAACCCCATCGTTCTTGTCAGGTGGGTTTTAACCATTTCAGATGAGTTGAAAATAAAGGTGCTCAATTTATCCTTGTTTATTTCGGTACCTGAAGCTTCTGTGAATACCTCTAGGATCTCCTTTACCTTTTTGACTTCTCTCATTGATACCTTACATAATATCATGATATTATCTAATGAAAAGAATGAAAATTCAATCGATAAAATGGAACTATAACACATGGTGGATTATGGAAAGAGGAGGGAAAACAAAAGAAAAGGGTTGTTTTTAAAGGCTAAATCTAGAAATATAAAGATGGTCCATGAAAAGGCATCAACAAAAAGAGGCATGGTTTACAAGTAAAAAGAAAATATATTCCATTTCTAAAAGTAAAAAATTAATTGAATCGAATGGTAAAACAATAAAATTGAGAAAGAAATTGCAAATGAGGCGGTCATGACTAAGCATTGGTGTTTGTGGAAGAGATTGGAAGTGCCAATTGAATGAATTATGATAATGGAATCTGATTTGGTATTTTTTGTTTTTTTACCCTATCACAATGGACTTGATAGTAAAACACATTAAAGAATTATGTTTACTTAGGAACATTGATGCGGTCTTTTATATTTACCCTACCATGTGCTAAACATAGAGACACCTTCAGTTTGTTCATTACAATAAGACACACTAGTAACCTATTTTCTCTATGAATATAAAAATGTTATATATTTCAAGTGAACATTAAATTTGCAATGAGTTGATATCTTATATGCATAAGTGCATGCATTTATTTAAAAAAATTCATAAATTTTTATGTTTTTAAAATAAAAAGTGATGTTATAGTTCTTTTATAATAAAAAAGGTGATTGGTGCAAGATAGAGAGGCCTGCAAAATGGGACATCTGTTGGAAATTTCTAGTAATTTCAAACATAAATTAACTGAACAGAGAAAATTCTCTGTTTTTGCCACAGGATCTTTAACACAGGGAAGCTCCAAAAAAAAAATTCTGAACAAAGCAGAGTTTCTTAGCCAAAATAAACTTGTATTAATTTATAAACTGCTTGATACAACTTTCTTCCTCTTTCTCAGAGAGATTCACCGAGAACTTTCACCAAAAACAAATTACTCTGCCTCTTTTACAAATAATTTTACACTGCTGTGTAAAATCTTCATTCACTGCTATGTAAATTTTTTTTATATTCATTGTTGTAAAAATACAAATTTCCTTACATAACCTGATTACGTTCGCACTACATTCCAAACTCCCAACAAAACAAAAATTACATAACTCTTTTCATTACTATGTGAAAAAGAAAACTTACTTTTACTGCTGTAAAAGAAAATCTTATGTTTTCATTATATTCATACTGTTGGAGAATACATTTCAATAAAAAAAAAAAAAAAAAAAAAAAAAAAACTTGCTTCACCCTTTTCACACTTCTGCACTTGATGCATTACATATCCACAAATAAAATTTTATATGGGCTGTTTGCACATTTCAAAATGCCTTCTCTGGAAAAATTAACCCCTTCTCTGGTTTCATTTTCTTCGCACTGTTGTGCTCACCTGTTTTTCATTTGCTGCCGCAAACCCTCTTTTCATTCCATTACACATTACAATTACATATGCGAATGAATACACAAAAAAAAACATATACCAAAACCAAAAGGATTTAATAAGGCGTTGACTTGCCCATACCTCAGTGGTTTTTGAAAACTATTAAAATTTAAAACTTTTACCAAACATTCTACGGACTACTTTAAATTACATTAATTGATTTACTGACAATGTCGGTGGTCAAACCCAAAAAGTTCAGGCAGGTTGAAAATGATCCTGGTCCATTGACTTGATCGGACGCATTTCACACACCAAACTCACACAACTTAATCCAAGTTTAATGTCCGGGGAATCGGTGGTTTTGGAGTTGTACACTGGACGCGTGTCAATTGATCGGGGTGTTCGGAGCCCTTCTTACGGATACCACTTTTGCCAATAGGTGGTGCGAGGAAGTCTGGGTGGTTTTCCCAAAACCACGCTGCAATAAATGTGTGGTTGAAATTAATATTTCAACACTCCCCTTTAATTTCAACTGCTGGATTATCAGTCATACCCAGACATTCCCTCAAAAATTCGAAGCTTTTCTGGTCCAATGGCTTTGTCAAAATGTCTGCAACCTGTTCCTGAGTCCTGCAATGTTGTAGAACAATTTCTCCATTGCTCACCAATTCCCTGATGTAATGAAACCTAGTGTCAATGTGTTTCGTTCTCTTATGAAACACCGAATTCTTTGATAATGCAATAGCTGAGCTATTGTCACAAAAAATCACCGTTTCTTTTGCCTGCTCTTGGCCTAAGCTCCTCAACATCCTTCTCATCTAAACTGCTTGACATGTTGCTGCTGTAGCTGCCACATATTCTGCCTCTGCTGTAGACAATGCTACAATGGAATGCTTCTTAGAAGCCCATGAAATGGCTCCTGAACCCATGTGAAAAACATAACCGGAAGTGCTTTTCCAATCATCTACACTTCCAGCCCAATCACTATGAGTGTATCCAACTAAATTTGAACATTTTGAGATTGTATTTAAAATGCCAAACCTTTTAGTACCTTTAACATACCTCAGAATTCTTTTTGCTGCCTGCCAATGTGCTTCCTTTGGCCTCTCCATGAATCTGGAATTTAAACTAACATCATACATTATGTCAGGCCTAGTTGCAGTTAAATAGATAAGGCTGCCAACTATGCTCTTATACAAGCTAGGATCAAAATCCTTGCTGCTGTCCTCTTTGTTGAGTTTTAATCCCATTATTGTGGGAGTGATTGCTGGCTTGCACTCTTGCATATGGAATCTTTCCAACACTTCATTTACATATTTTTCCTGTGAGATAAAAATTCCATTTTCATTTTGATCTACTTCTATTCCTAAGAAGTATCTCAGCGAACCCATGTCAGTCATTTCAAATTCTTCTTTCATGACTATTTTGAACTGTTCAAAGAGGTAGTCATCATTACCTGTAAAAATAACATCATCAACATATAATACAACAATTACCAATTTACCATCTTTTTCTTTGATGTAGATTGTGGGTTCTCCCTCACATTTGTCAAATCCATTCTCCAGTAGATAGGAATCTATCCTACTATACCATGCTCTTGGCGCTTGCTTCAGCCCATAAAGAGCTTTGAATTCATGTCCATTTGGTAAACTTTCCATTTGTTTTGTGCTGCTATGGACAACACTGCTCTCATCGTTTCCATTCTTGCAACCGGTGCGAAAGTTTCCTCATAATCTCTCCCATACTGTTGCTTGTACCCTTTGACAACCAGCCTTGCTTTGTGTCTTTCTATTTTGCCTTCAGCATTACTCTTGGTCTTGTAGATCCATTTGACTCCAATGACTTCTTTACCTTTTGGTAGCTCAACCAAATCCCATGTCTTGTTTCTCTCTATGGCATTCATCTCCTCATCCATAGCTTCTATCCATTTCTTATCTTTAATTGCATCTTCGAAATGAATAGGGTCATAAACATAACAATACAAAGCAAATAGGGAATTCATACCTTCATCATAAATGTCACTTAAATTTCTGAACTTCTTACCTCTTTCATTTGGTGTGCAAGTGCTTGTGGTGTGCTTGGAGAAGCATTTTCATTTATCCTCAAGGGTGTTCCTTGCTGTCCTTCTGCTGGCGCTGCTGTTTGGGGATGTATTTCAGCCACCTCCTCCTCATCATCATCATGAGACAAACAGTTTTTAACATTCACTGTTTTCTCTATGCTTCCATCCCAAGCTTCCTCCTCAATGAACTGAACATCTCTGCTGACAAAAAACTTCTTGGTGGATGGGATATACAACTTGTAAGCTTTGGATTCCTCACTGTATCCAATGAAAATACATTTCTCCCCTTTGCTGTCCAACTTCCTCCTTAGCTGATCCGGAATATGTGCATAGGCTACACATCCAAAATTTTTCATGTGGGTGACTCCTTGCCTTCTCCCACTCCATGCTTCTTTCGGCACTTTGTTCATCACAACTTTTGTAGGACACCTATTCAAAATGTAAACTGCACAATGTACAGCTTCAACCCAATAATCATTTGGCAAATGCTTTGCCTTCAACATGCTCCTTGCCATATCCATGATGGTCCTATTCTTCCTTTCAGCAACTCCATTTTGTTGCGGGGTGTACCTAGCTGTAAATTGTTTGTGTATTCCATTTTCTCTACAAAACCGTAGGAATTCCTTGGATATGTACTCACCTCCTCTGTCAGTTCTCAAAACTTTGACATGCAACCCGCTTTGGTTTTCCACAAGTGCCTTGAAATTTCGAAATTTTTCAAACACTTCACTTTTGTTCTTAAGGAAATAAACCCAAGTCTTTCTGGTAAAATCATCAATGACTGTTAGAAAATATTGGCTGCTAAAGATGGATTTTGCATCGGTCCACACAAATCTGAGTGGACAATTTCTAAGGGTGCCTTTGCCCTTATGCTTTTCCCTGATGGAAAACTTTCTCTATGTTGTTTCCCCAAGATACAACCTTCACAAAGGCTGTCTGGTTTCTCTATCAATGGTAATCCTCTTACCATTCCCTTCCTACTCAACAGGTTAAGACCTCCAAAGTTGAGATATCCAAATATCAAGTGCCATAACCAATTTTCATCCTTTGGTACACTTTGGAAAGCCTCTTGGGTAACTGCTGCAATTACTTCTTTGTTTTTCAAATCTGCCCTTATTCTGAGAGGGAACATCCTATTCCTTTTCATCTTCACTTCAGCAATGCATCGTTTGCTGGGTGCTCTATCCATAATGGTGCATACATCATTCTCAAAGAAAACGTTGTGCCCCTTATGGACAAGCTGTCCAATACTCAAGAGGTTACATCTCATTCCAGGAACATAGTAGACATCTGGTATGGCTTTCTTCTCACCTTTCTTTGTAAATATTTTTACCTCTCCTTTTCCCATAACAGAAATTTTGCTATCAGTTCTTAGTGTGACTTTTGATTTCACATATTTATCTAGGGCAGAAAACAAGGCTAAGTTTCCTGTCATATGGTTGCTGCAACCCGAGTCTAAAAACCATATGTCTTCACTGTTTGTTTTAGCCATGTTACAAGCTAACAACACATTATCTTGACTGATGTTTTCTCTAGTGACATTTTCATTTGGTCTATTACTCATATCATGCTGCTTCTTCCTACATTCATTTGCATAATGCCCATACTTTTTACAATAATAACATTGGACATTGGATTTTTCTTACCTTTGTCCTTGAGCATGATGTTGTCCTTTTTGTTGGCTGCTGCCTTGGCCTTGGTTCTGATTTGGATTGCTGCTTCTTCCTTGAGCATTTGCTGAACTGTTCCTTCCACCTCTGTTCTGGCTTCTGCCTCTTCCTCTCTTGTTTCCTTTGCCTTGACCTCTTCCTCTTCCAAAGGACATCTAGGTCTTGAAGGCTTGCTCTAGAGATGAGTTTTCATTTCTGCTCAACCTCTGCTCATGTGTTATCAGTGATGCATGAAGTTCATCAACTGAAAAATTTGAGAGATCCTTTGTCTCTTCTATGGTGGTGACAATCACATCAAACTTTGAGGGTAGGACCCTCAATATTTTCTCCACAATCCTCCTTTCTTCAAGAGTTTCTCCATGAGTCCTTATCTGTGTGACCAGACCAATCACATGTGTGAAGAATGAGTCAATATTGTCTGACTCCTTCATGTTCAGATTCTCAAAATCTTTCCTCAGCTCGATGAACCACACTGGTTGGTTCGAAACGCGTCGGCAAATGATATTTCATGTGATTTTCGCCGAAAAATCTTTTGTAAACTTGATATGGATCACAGAAGCCTAAACTCTATAACTGTAGTTTTGTTGTATTCACTTTCTCCATGCCTTGATAGGCTGTCTTGAGGGTTTGTCATGCTTCTTTGGATGTCTTAGCTGCTGCTATCCTTGGAAACACACTCTGGTCCATTGCTTGATACAAAAACACACGGGCTTTTGAATCCTTCTTCTTATTGCTCTTCAATAGATCCTTCTCTGCCTGAGTTAATCTATTAAACTGATTTTCATCTGTTGGTTCTTCAAAACCATCCTCAACAAGTTCCCATAGATCTTGTGAGACAAACAGGGCTCTCATGGTTATAGCCCAGTAGTCATAGTTTTTCCCATTAAACAGTGGGAGTTGAGTATTAAACATGCCCATGCTAATGATTGTGCTAGCCATTCCTTGCATTCTCAACTATGCTTCTAAATCCTTGACTGTATATTAAAAAAATTGACCGTTTCTTCAGCAGTAACACAAAAACCGGTCTGAGAAATACGTGGATCCTTTTGCCTGAGACTTCACTTTGCTAGAGAGGATTTACTGCTGCAACAAAAGGAACCTTCCTTCAACTTCTTTACACCTTCAAAGAGCCTGGATCTGCTCCGATACCATGTTGGAAATTTCTGGTAATTTCAAACATAAATTAATTGAACAAAGAAAATGCTCTGTTTTTGCCACAGGATCTTTAACACAGGGAAGCTCCAAAAAAAAAATTCTGAACAAAGCAGATTTTCTTAGCCAAGATAAACTTGTATTAATTTATAAACTGCTTGATACAACTTTCTTCCTCTCTCTCAGAGAGATTCACCAAGAACTTTCACCAAAAACAAATTACTCTGCCTCTTTTACAAATAATTTTACACTGCTGTGTAAAATCTCCATTCACTGCTATGTAAAAAAATTTTATATTCACTGGTGTAAAAATAAAAATTTCCTTACATAACATGATTACATTCGCACTACATTTCAAACTCCCAACAAAACAAAATTTACATAACTCTTTTCACTGTTGTGTGAAAAAGAAAACTTACTTTTACTACTGTAAAAGAAAATCTTATGTTTTCATTATATTCATACTGCTGGAGAATACATTTCAATAACAAAACAAAAAAAACTTGCTTCACCCTTTTCACGCTTCTGCACTTGATGCATTACATATCCACCAATAAAATTTTATATGGGCTGTCTGCACATTTCAAAATGCTTTCTCTGGAAAAATTAACCCCTGCTCTGGTTTCATTTTCTTCGCACTACTGTGCTCACCTGTTTTTCATTTGTTGTCGCAAACCCTCTTTTCATTCCATTACACATTACAATTACATATGCGAATGAATACACAAAAAAAAACATATACCAAAACCAAAAGGATTTAATAAGGTGTTGACTTGCCCATACCTCAGTGGTTTTTGAAAACTATTAAAATTTAAAACTTTTACCAAACATTCTACGGACAACGTCGGTGGTAACACCCAAAAAGTTCAGGCAGGTTGAAAATGATCCTGGTCCATTGACTTGATCGGACGCATTTCGCACACCAAACTCACACAACTTAATCTAAGTTTAATGTCTGGGGAATTGGTGGTTTCGGAGTTGTACACTGGACGCGTGTCAATTGATCGGGGTGTTCGGAGCCCTTCTTACGGATACCACTTTTTCCAATAGGTGGTGCGGGGAAGTCTGGGTGGTTTTGCCAAAACCACACTGCAATAAATGTGCGGTTGAAATTAATATTTCAATAACATTGTATTGCAGAATGTGATGGCCGAGGGAAAGGAGTATCTATAAAAATAGGGAAACGACTAGAAGGAACAACCCCCTAAGCCATAGAACATAAGGAATCAATGGTATTGGAAATATTAAACGAGGGAAGAGGAGGAGGGTTACTCAAATTTGACTCTTCTTCCATCTGAGAGGACTTATCTGTTGCCAACACATTCCATCTTCAAGAGCATCCTCTTCTAGAATAGGGTATGCCACCTCGTTCCCCAAATCAATAGGGGATTTTTGCTTGCTAGGAAAACATATCATTTTCAACATCAAAATGAAGAAAGTTTTTCTCACTTTCTTACATTTATTTATCATAGAATCCTACAAGCTTTGCCATTACATATACTACTATTTGAACTTTTACCATGACTCTAGAATTATTTTAATTCTTAGCTCAAACTTTTTTCTATGCAAGGAGAAACAATAAGTATAAATGGAAACTTCAATTCAATGCCATTAAAGTTTTGATCAAAAAATTTAACAATAAATATTTAATAGCCTTCACTAATTCTAATGTAACCATCAACTTTAATACCTAAATAGCAATAATTTATAGCAAATTCTTTTTCTATAGTTATGTAAATGTACTAATTTGTATAATGATAAAAAATCCAACCTAATTTTTCTATTCAAAATACTAAAAAAATTATCACCGTTAAATACAATCATATAAAAAGATTGATTTACATTTGAAGTAAATTGTATGATACATTAATTATTAACTTAAACATTAAATAAAAACTCCAAACATGTTATGTCATCTAGTTACTAAATCAATGTTAAATGGTTAATATTCTCAATCACATCAATGTAAGACTTCAAATAATTAAAAGAAAATTATGTCTTCCATTTACTAAATCAAGTAGTTAATACTTCCAATCACATTAACATAATATTTTAAGTAATTATAAAACAATTTTTCATAATTTAGAATTTGATAAAAATATTTGCACCAATATTTATATTATAAAAGAAGATTTATTAAGAAGAATCATATTTATTTATATAAATTCATAATTTTAAAATAAACATAAAAAATTTAGAAGGGGGAGCAGATTTATGGAAGAAAATTTGGACCTGAAAATATGGTATGTTGATTCACACAAAAGATATCCTTAGATATAGGGATCTCCCCAAGGGATCTTCAATCTAGAACTTGGCTACAAGGAACAGGGATCTTATCATTCAACATTTTTTCTGGGAAATTCGAAATGGACGTACAAATTTATTCTGACAAGACTCTTGGCAGTAGACAGAAAATTTGTTCAGTCGTCTAGATATAGGGGACATCCTCCTCTACATAATGTGCAATAATTACTATACAATTGACCAATTTTGGAAGGCCTCTCAACCAAGCTCTGACTGGAGAAAGTGGAAAGAGTTAATGGATTGTCCAAATCCACCTCCCCCTAAGCAATGGAAAATTATGGAAAAAGAAATTCAATCAAGGAAAATAACCTATCAAGAGGGCAAGGACATTCTTCGGTGGGGATACTCAACCTAGAGTTCATTCAATATTAAGGAAGCATACATGCTCAGAGCAAAAGAACCCCAAAATCATCAGTGTCCCGTATGGAAGAAGATCTGGACGAGTAGATTCTGGAAAAAAATAGCTCACTTTTCATGGTTGGTATGTCGAGGGTGAATTATTACTTGGGATCAACTCCAAAAGAGAGGCTTCCAGGGTCCATCATTTTTTTTCCTATGTGGCCAGCACAACGAGAAACTAGAACATCTGTTAAACACTTTCCCTTTTGCAGTCCAAAAATGGCATCAGCTAGGGGATCTATTTGGCCACATGGATAGGGATCCATAGAGAATGAAGGAGTCCATACTTTTATGGCCTAAAGGCATTTTTTCGAGCCCAATTTAAAACAAGCATGGGAATTAGCTTTAGGGTTATTATTGTGGGCCATTTGGAAAGCAAGAAATAATAGAATATTTAAAGACAGGAAAACCGCTCAAGAAATAATTTGGGCAGGTATAACTCAGAATATTCGAAAGACAATTCTCTCGGAAAAATTGCATCTAGATGATTGGTAGACAGGCCCTCACGAAGAAAGAATTCTTAAAATGTTGAACTTATCTACAAGTATGATAGCCCCAAGCTCCTGGAAAGTCTTAACTCCCTCCACCACGTCACCGCAACATTTAACAGTGCCCCCGAATGGATTCATTAAGTTAATCTTTGATGGCGCTTCGAAAGGTAACCCAGAAAATGTTGGGTATGGTGTCCTTTTCAGGGATGATCATAAGAGAAGCAGACTTGTCTTCTATGTAGATTGTGGTTATGCTAGTAAAAATGAGGCTGCGTTTACTACAATCAAATAGGGCCTTCTCATTGCTATAAGAATCGGTTACAAGAGAATAGTGATTAAAGGGGATTCAAGATTCGTGGTGGACATTGTCAAGAAGCTAAACCAGGGGACACGAAGGGAAAATATCAACTATAGATGGTGTATCGCACATATGGTGTAGGAAGTCAGAGAGCTCCTCCTGTTGTTTGACTAACTCCTGACTTCACATGTCTGAAGAGAAGGTAACAAATTTGCAAATTTTTTAGCAAATTGGAGTTGCTCACATCTGGGCAGATCTCTAGATATTGCATGGCCTCCACACACCCTAGAAGAAGAACCGATCTCCCTCCAAGGTATTTTGGAGCAAGATAACAAAGACAATCAACAACATGAGGAGAGTCGAAACCAACTTCCCTGAGTAGGGTGTGAGCTAGACCCAATTGGCACGCCTTGGCCCACTGTTTAATGCATATCTCCAAGATATCTACGACCACCCTCTGCATGCATGCAACACTTGGAGAGGTGGCGGTGTGCATGCAAAGTTTTATTTCCAACCCTGAAGGTGGCAGAGCCATTAAGATAGGTGTTAAGGTGAGTTCCTCTTCCATTGCACTGTGGATCTAGTCTAGGTTGTTCATTTTGGGGAGAACACGGTTTCAGTCTCCTTTTGGTCTCTGACTCAGTAGCTGGTATGTACCCACTCTTAATTTTTATCCCTCTCAATATATGGATCTATGTATCTACCTTCCGGTCTTTGGGATGTATAGTACTGTAGTAACTTGGCAAGATTGGAATCGCAAGTTCCTGGAGCATGGCATGTTATGATTTTTGTTATGTGTTGAGTCATCAGTGTTTTATGTTCTTGTGTCTGTGGTCTATGATATTTTTTTGTCGCGTATGGGCTCACGTAGGGTTTGGTCAATGGGCTTCTCTGTGTGTCGTTGTACTCCCTACTTGGATTATGGTGGAATCGTAAGGGTCTTGGTCTCTGGCCAATTCTATTTGCTTCTCGAGTATTTTGAATGTGAAGGGGTTCAAAATAGGGCTAAGGCTTCCTGTAAACATTGACCTAGTCTTAGTCGGTATAAGGTTGTGGTTTGGGGAGCTCTGTTGGAAATGTCTAGTGTCAGTCCAGCCTTAGTGGATAGGGTATGATGTATCTGGGTCTGTTGTCTATATGTGGGGGGGTCTTGGTCAAGGGGAAATTCTTAGCTCAATTTCTGTCAGTATAGGCCTGACTATGGGAAATTCGGTTTCATTTTTAAACTAGGGCATACTGCATTTGGTTTTGATGTAATGTTGTATGTGGGTTGTGGTCAAGGAGCAGCTCATGGATTAAATTTTCTTTCTTTTTTCAGTTCACAGTTATATTGGTTGAATCAATAAAACATGAGACTAGCTTGGATAATTATGGGTTTTTCTTGTGAATGGTGTTGTACGTGAGTTTAGGCCTGTCAGTGGGCATTAGTGGAACAATGGTAGAAGCGGGCCTGTTATGTTGTGTTGTCTACCAGTTGACAACAAGCTTCAGAATTGGTTCCTTATTTGGTTGGTTTATGTTGTAATTTATTTGAAAATTCTTCAAGGCTTGAGTGACCCTTGGTAGCTTTGTGCTTCTAAGATTCGACTTTGTTTGGGTCGACCTCCAGATCTCGACACATGACAACATTTGACTGGTCGGAGCCAAAATATGGTCGGGCCTCTGGTAAAGGAAGGAATGGCCGCGAAGACCATGGCCAAGAGAAATAGAGGAAAGCCTCCCCTTCTCAGATTAGTCAACTCAGCTCATCCTGGGAGACTATGCATCGGCACAAACTGACCTCCCATATTATTCAGGAAGCCACTCAGGTTTACTAATCAAGCAGTTCAAATCTGGTCAAGCAAGTTATCGTAGATTGGGAAGAAGAGATATCACAGACTTAGGAGGGATTCAAAATTGATTTAGAATAATCGAAAACTTTGATTCTTGAACCTGGCCACACTCGTGGCAGATCCTCTCAATATAAAAAAATAGTCCACCTATTTTGGATGATGAAGAACATTCTGGAAAAGCCTTGGAGTAGTTCCCACTTGATATGGATTTGTAACCCTTAGATTATATCAAAGAGTTTCAAAACATCCAGTTTCAATTGCAACAGTAGAATGGTCATCTTAGCCACATAGAAAAACATATACCCCATATTCCCCACACATAACTGCCAGGTTCCATTGTGAAGGACCTTGCTCCAGTGGATTCAGCTAATGATGAGTAGTGGATGTGCATCCCTAGTTATAGTTTTGTATGAAGTAGTTTCAAATTCTTACGCATAATAGTAGTAACATTTATCGGTATCTAGAAAATAGGAAGAACAAAGACTCTTAGACATATATAGCATGACTTGTTAGACTTATTATTTTTTGTTTCTATATGGCATATTTTGTAGTTAGATGGCCAATAGACCTAGTTTCCCTTTGGGAAGGTTGAGGCCACCTAACCTTCAGACATATGGATGTAACCCGCTTTATGTTAGAAAATTAATGAAAAGGTACCACCAAGCTTACAATATATATATATATATAGCTATATATATATATATATATATATATATATATATATATATATATATATATATATATATATATATATATATATATATATATATATATATATAGATATATATATATATATATATATATATATATATATATATATATATATCATCATCATTTTAAAACAATCATATTAAAAATTTTGACCATACATTCACCAAAACAATCTCACATAGAGATAATATTTCATATATAGATAAACTTAAATCATATATTCACCCAAAAAAAACTTAATATACAAATAAAATAAAAGTTAAAAGAATCATTAATACATAAAACAGATCCTTTGAAACAAAACATCATACTTATAAAATATTGAATGAGCTTATAACAAATCTCACCATCCAAAATATATATTATTGTTTCCCATTATTTAATTATGAAAATTTTTAATTATTTTAATGGAATTTTTATTTTTTTGGATGTGATTCAAAGGCTCCAAACATCGCTGACTACTATGTTGACAAAATATTGCTCCAAGCAGATCCAATCGAAGGAATCACTTCTTGTTGGCTCATTAATGAAGCCTAACTCTTAGAGTGTCGAGGAAAATTGACCACGTGACCTATGAATAGCGAAGTGATTTAATGACAGGAACTTGACCAATTGAACTAAACCTAGAGGCTTAATGAAATTGTTATTATTATATTTTTATGGAAAATTTACAAATATTAAAATTAATTAAAAATTGTATTTAAAATAATTAAAATTATTATTGAGTATAACCATAATTATTTAATTGAAGGATGTTGATATGTTGGGGAGAGATTGCTTAGTCTCCGGTGCACATTTTTCTTTTTTCAGTCTGGAAACCACAAAACTACCTATATAATTTGCAGAGGGTCTAGCTTGGGGATTTTCTAGGGGATTTTTTTCATGGAGAGTACAGTGATAGTTTGGACTTATTTTAGGAGGCTTTCATTGTGGGAATATGGGGACTTGGTTGGACTTGGTCAATTATGAGTCGAATTTGACAGATAACTACTCTATCTAGATAAACTCGCGAGCTAGGAATAAGAGGTTATCATATTTTCAGCTAGCTAGTGACATTTTAGAGGCTATTTTAGTGCCTAAATTGACATGGGTATGTGAGGGTTTTCCTATGCCTTGGGGTGTACTCGATGCTGGGAGTAGAATTTTTCCAGTCTGTAGAATGAATATTTCTGGCTCTGATCAGATGTGGGCGAAAATCATGCACTAATAGGTGGTGTTCTATAGGTAGAAAAATGGAGAGCTCTAATTGATGAAGCTCATGAGTATGGATGAAATCAAGAGGGGCCACAACCTATTGAGGGGTTAGTTGTTGAGGTAGTTCATAGTTTTGACCGAAACCCTATTGAGAGGTTTAAAGAAGGGCAATGCCTTAAAACCCCATTGGGAGGGGAGGAAATCCAACGAGACACATCAGTTCATCCCTTGCAACAACATAAGGACGTGACAATAGGCCCTTAGTCACAAGAAGCGTTAAGTGTGAGGAGAATATGTAAGAAGGGAAAGTGCATCAAAATCAAACCAAACCCTCTAAATCTGGTCTTTGGAGAAGATATTGGGCTGGATGAAGCTATCAAAACCAGTGAGAAGGAAGCTATGGTTCATGCAAAAGGGAAAATATACAAGGTCGAGGAGCTCAGAAATTGAATTACACAAGCATGGTCGAACACTCCGACAATGGTTTTTTAGGTATGTAAACTTGTTAGAGGTTGGTTCATGTTTTTCGTTGAATCATTTGAGGTGGTCGACTAGGTTTCGGGAAGGAATTAGATGATTTCATCATCCTTGGAAGTGCCGAAGAGGTGGTTGCCCTTATTTGATGCCCAAATAGAAAGAGTGGGAATAGTCCTAGTTTGGTTTAAGGTTCTAGGACTTCCATTTCAACTATGAACAATGGATGTTGTATGCACGATTGGAAATGTTTTCACTACAAGGAAAGGACCCTGTAATGAAGGTTTTTGCGGAAGCCTATATAAAAATATCCCAAAACTCTATTTATGGCGGAGGTCTCTAGTGGAGTTATGCAGGCAGTTGTTTTAGCATATTTTTTTAACAGTGCATCTATAATACACTAACGCATCAGTGTGTTACTATAATTATACACATTGGCACATAATAACATATAGCTATAGAAATTTTGAGGTCTAAAATGGACCTCCTAAGGAATATTATAAAATAATATTGGAAATAATAAAATAAGGTTAGGTTACATCATCAAATTTGAGAGGGAAAAATGAAAAAAAAATTTCAACTCATATTTTCAACTTATATCCCTATGGTTTTACTCAAGTATGTGAAATTTAATTCTCTGTCTAAGAAGTACCAATGTTGCATATTTTCGATGGACCTTGCTACATGAAAAATAAGAAATACATGAATATGTGATTGCGATCATGTTTTCTCATTTTTCATGTAGCAGCATCCATAGAAAGTATGCAAGATGAGTACTCCTTGGATGGGGAATTAAATTATGCATCCAAGGAGTTCTCTTGATCTAAATTTGAGTAAAACTGTAGGGAGATAAGTTGAAAATACGAGTTGAAAAAGTAGTTATTTATGTATTTCATATTTTTAATCTTCTTACTTTTTTACTCAAAAAATGGTGAATCACCCCCATGGTTGACATCATCATCTTGAATCCTATTGGTTCTTATAAACTTGGTATTGGATGTACATTTTTGTTTGAGGCCCATTTTAAACCTCAAAATTTCTCCAATAGGTGCATCATGGTAGTGTTATTTTTTATAAAAATAACAAATAAATGGTGCACTAAGTATATAATGTGCACCGATGTGTATACTATTCGATAGCATCGGAAAAGGGTTAAAATTTAGAAAAAGGTTAGTCGTAAAATTAATTTTTCCCAGTCTAGTGCTATACTCTCATGATGCCCTAGTGGTAAACCCATATATGGACAACCCTGTGCATAAATGATATGGTGCACAATTGTGGGGTTTTTAATTTAAAAATAGTGGTGCACTACTTATATTATACACACTGGTACCATTATTTGAACTAAAGGCCTTGGTGCTTAATAGAAAATGGTGCACCATTGCAGGGTTAATTTTTATACAAATAAAACCAACGGTTCAGTACATATATAAGGTGCACCGTTGTGTATACTATTCAATATCACCAAACAAGGATTAAATTTAAAAAAAAATATTGTCATAAAATTCATTCTCACCATTTCGGTGCTATATGTTAGCACTCAAATCCGCCTGAGGCTGAGGAAGGCAAAACTCAAGGCAACATCATACCATGCTCAGCCTTGTAGCTAGCCCTACGAGGGCAGGAGAGGGCTCTCTCCGGGTCTATCTGAGAAAAAGGTTTTCAAAGGGGCTGAGATGACCAATAAGGAATATTGATCTTAGGCTAGATATTAAGTGCAGAGGTTTAAAGGTGATTTTTTGGGATTTTTGTTGAATCAAAGGGAAAAGCAATTTTGGGTGCGGGGATGAGGCACAGTTTCTGCAGAGGTCTGATTGGAGCAAGGTAGGAAATTGTTTTGATGCTTTTAAAGTGATGAGGTGAATATATCAGACAGGTGAGGAGCTAAGGAGAGCAAGCAAGCGCAAGGGTTCTCCTTAAACTGAAGAAAACATGGAAAATTAAACAAATTTAAAGGCAGAGCATAGCAAATTTATGGATTCTACCTTAATACTTCATTTTTTCAATTGCAGAAGATGAGAGAGGGAAAATGATACACATAACAAACTTACAAGTACTGAAAGAAGCACACCATCAAGACCAGGGAAAATTTTAAGAACCCCCCCTAAATTTATAAATATAATAAATGGGCGAATCTCCATGGTATATAGGAAAAATGGAAGGCGATTTTATCAATAATCTAATATGTATATATAATTTTTTGGTGAATCTCTCACCAGGCATGGCGAATATTTTACTCAATTATAAAATCTTGTAAGATCTTGGCGAGTCTTTCACTAAATAATAAAACTTTGTAAAGTCCTAGTGAACCTTAGCATAGGCTACATGCTAGTTTAATTCCCCCATTTAAATAGGCTACATTCCAGGTGAATACCATGGGTCAATACCATGTGCCATTTTGGTGAATACCATGGGTCAATACCATGTGCCATTTTTATTTTTATTAGAATATTTTACTCAATTATAAAATCTTGTAAGATCTTGGCGAGTCTTTCACTAAATAATAAAGCTTTGTAAAGTCCTAGTGAATCATAGCTTAGGCTACATGCTGGTTTAATTCCCCCATTTAAATAGGCTACATTCCAGGTGAATACCATGGGTCAATACCATGTGCCATTTTTATTTTTATTAATTCTAATATTAGGGTTAATAATGGTTTTTTGAATGGTATTAATAACAATCTAGTCCATGGTATTTGTCCCATAGTATTTTGGCCATAGGTTTCACCTAAATATAACCCATTTTTTAAGTATTCGTAAATATAAGGAGATTTATGGAGTAAATATAAAAAAATGTTTTATTTGTTTACCATACCTCTCGTTTATTTATATTTTTATTAATTTACCATACCTCTTTTACAAATATGGTATTTGGCCCATAGGATTCACTTAAATAAAACCTCTTTCTTGAGCCTTCATAAATAGAACGAGGGTTATGGACTAAATATAAAAAGAGGTTTTATTTATTTACGATATGTCTAGTTTATTTATATTTTTATTTATTTACCATACCTTTTGAGTAAGTATAAAAAGACGTTTTATTTATTTACCATACATCCACTTTACTTATATTTTTATTTGTTTACACCCTTACATGTATATAAGGTGACTTATGGAGTAAATATAAAAATGTTTTATTTATTTAACATACCTCTCATTTATTTATATTTTTATTAATTTACCATACCTCTTTTATAAATATGGTATTTGGCCCATAGGATTCACTTAAATAAAACCTATTCTTGAAAATGGGCGAATGGAAGGTTGTAAGTCCTAATTTCAAGGGCTAAATTTACCTTTTTTACCCTCTCCCTTAAAATAAGGTGGGCTATTTGAGGTGAATTGTAAAAATGTACTATGATACAAAATATTCGCCCACTAAAAATTTAAAACCCCTTAATTTCGCCAAAGGGTGAACATTCGCCCCTAAAATTATCCTTGATCAAGACATAAAGCCACAAGAATTCCAAATAGTGCTACAAATCCCTGGCCTTCCCTTTGCCAAAATGCTGAAGTAAAATGTACAATAAAGTCTCAAAGCCTCTTCCCAAAGAGTCCAACCCTGAAAATGACTAAGAAAATACATAATATAGGCAAGCTAACACATTCCCTTGCCTCTAGGGGTCGAGCTCATCATCCTAGGAGCTGTTTCAACCAATTCTAAACAAAGCACTATAATCTAGGCAGTCAAAACAACTTGCCTCTATAAGCTAGGAAACCAATTCATTCATTAAATGTTTGCTATTTTATGAATGATTCATCTAGAATAGGTAAATAAGTGTCAAGTCAACATAAAATTACATTAATTACATCAAGGAGGGTGAAAAATTCCATCACAAGTCAAAACTGGTCAAAACTGGCGAATTCCTGAGCTGGAAGGTGCAAAATGTGCAAAAAATCCTGATGCGTAGCGCGCCTGAGCCCTACGCGTAGCGTGCCTTTCCACCTACGTTTGGGGCACTTCCCGACATCCAAATTGAGCTCAGGTTGGCTTGTTGGAAAGCCCTCGATGTCTAATTTCCAACACAAGTGGAATTTTCTAATTTGATGTCCATATGCCCCTCCAAAAGTGCATTCTCCCAAGGCTGCTACCTGTGTGTCCAAAAAGGGGCAGTGAGGTCATTTTTTGCATGTTTTTTGACCTTTTGGGGACCCAAACCTTGATGAAATGCCTTGGCAGTGGCTGCGCAAATGTATTTCATCATGAAAAATCCAAAAATCCAAACCTTTCGTGATTTGGACCTCCCAATCTTCAGGGTAGCGCGCGGCGCACTACGCGTTGAGCCCAAAAACCTGTTTTTTACATAAAAATTTCAAAATTGACAAAATTTTCCCCAAATTTCTTGAAATTTGGGCTGGGGGTCCCCAATCAAGTACTATGCTCAGTCAAAGAGGCTTTGGCCAAAATTTGGAGTGGATCGGGCCTTTTCCGTCATTTTAGTGCCTTGCTCAATCGCCTCTTAAGGATCTTAATTTTTGCTTTGCAAACATGCATGTGGGCCCAGTAATGATTCTTCATGTGACGAAGCAAGTCTTTGTCTCTATTGGCTTTCGCAAACAACCCCTCCAAGTGTCGGTTGACCTTCTCAAGCACAAATTGCCGCACCACAGGTGTCAAGTCACCCGGTCTTTTACGGGCCAACCTACGGTCTTCACGGATTCGTTGCAGCTCTATAAGTGTGTGCTCGTCCTCTAACTATTTATTGCGCTACTCTAGATACCTAATATATGAAGCTGTCTCATCATGACTAGTAACAAAACCTGATGGCTCACCTGAAGGCCTCTCCTCATGCTTGGGCTTCTTGCCCTTATCCTGTACCTACGGTGCTGCTGTTGAAAGCGAGGCCCCTTCCACACGAGGTGGAGATAACACTCACTGTGCTGATGAAGTCAACGAGACCCCTTCCACCCTGGGTGGAGATAGTACTCGTCGTGTAGATGCAAATAAGGCCCTATGTCCTCGCTGATATGTCACACATGCTGGAGTGCTGACATGCTCTATCTCAGGAATATCAAACTGATGTGAAGGCCCTCCCTCATCATGAACAATCTCAGGAGGTGGCTGTGGCGCTGTGAAAAGGTCACGAGAAATAAAATCCTCCCAAGTAATGCCCTGCTGTGCCAACTGATGCATCACTATGATTTTGATCAATGCATAATGATAGATGCTTTTATGTTGATGTGTTGGGCTCTTCCTTTGTACTAAAGGCACCATCCTCTCTATGTTGTGACACATGAAAAATGGAATGTTCATCATACGTACCCTTGTAAAATGCATCAACAAACGGACATGGTACGCGTAGAGATGTGAGAATTTTCCCTCGCAACTGAAATATCGAATGATGAGTTTCATCAATGGTGCATACTCATCCCTTAGGAATTTGAAAGGAAAAACTGCAGTCAAGTGTCTTACACATCCGGGCTTAATATATGGCTCATAGTGAAATCTGTCTAACTGCTGGCGTTTACTCCATTCCTCCCCTACATTTGGTATCCCAGTGGCCTGAGCAATAGTCTCGGGTGACAAGGTGAAATTCACTCCGGCAAGGTTTACATGACCATCCTGCAAATGTAGAACAAATAAACGGACTAGTTCCCAATGATGCTCGATTTGTGAGATCCGCTCACAGTATTCAAAACATGATAGATACTGAAAACAGTCCATTGCAATTGGACAAGCTTGCAATTGAGCCAAAGAGGTAGGCTCCTCCCTGACATGCCGACCACCTTTGCCACCTTTGTGATACCTCCTTGGCACACTTACCTCTGGTGTAGAATCACTATCATAATCCTGCTCATAAGCTGACTCGGTCTCTGACATGTTATATATGCTGATATACAACTGTGTGCAAAATTTGACTGTAGACTTTTTCTTTCTCTCAAAATGCTGTGACCAAGGGGACACAAATATACAAGGGAAATGTTAGGAAAGGGGAAACATTAGGGAAATGGGGACAATGGAAATAAAACAAGGAATTTAGGGAAGGGAAGGGACATGAAAATCTTGAAGTTTTAGGGTTTGGGATGAGGTAGGGTATGAAAATATGTTTGTAGTAGAAGGGAGGGGTTTAGGATTTGAGGGAGAATAGTGTAGGGTTTTAGGAGGAATTATTGGGGAAAATATTGGTAAATATAGGGGATGGGGAATCAAAAGGAAATAGGAAAATGAGAACCTTGGTTAACATTTACTTTTGAAACCCTACAACAATCTTGGCATTTAAATCCTTACAACAAATTAATGGACAAGGAGGGTTTTTATACTTGGTTTTCCATGGAAAATATATCATAATCTCTTACATAAACCGTCCAAAAACCAAGAACAAGCCGTGAATGTAAGCCTACCTGTGATTTGATGCTTGAGAAGAGGCGTTTTAGTGATTTCTGGCCAAGTTCTGGGCATACACTTCAATGCGTAGCGCGCCTCACCCAACACGCCGCGCGCCCCTGATGCGTAGCGCCCGTGCAAAATTACACTGAAAATTTCGGCCTGATGCGTAGCGCGCCACCGATGCGTAGCGTGCCCAACCTGATGCGTAGCGCGCCCAACCTGATGCGTAGCGCGCCCAACTTGATGCGTAGCACGCCTTGGAAACAGCCCGATTTGCCCTCAAATTCACAAAATCGCCTTAACACAATGCTCTTTGCTTTTGGAATGTAGAATGGGTTGCAAATGAGGAGAAATATCTTCATATAGACTCCTTGTTGATTTTTGCTTAACCCAAAACCCATTTTCTTATGTTTGGCTGTTGACACTTTTTGAAAATTAATAGGCTTTGACCTTTTTGATTTCCCCTTTAAAATTGGTTGAAATAATGATTTTCTCTGATAATTTTTGCAGGGATAGCTCTGATATGCTCTGGCAAAGGAGACCAAGGCTGCACTTGAACGATTTGAAGAACTGAAAATTTTTACAATTTTTACAAAAATGAGATGGCGACTTATCTTCAAAACAGAGTTTTGAAGAGAAGTCCTAATTCAGCTGTACAATGATGAAAATTATTGAAGTGATGATCTATCAAAGACATCCCTCTGGCCTGCTGGTCTTCTAAGACTTTTTCAAGACAAAATTGACTCAACCCTAGACCTAAGACCTAAAAATTTAAAACATGATTGTAAATGACCTTTGAAGACTTATTTTAATAAACAGGCCTGAACCAGCAGTGCCAAGCACGAGGGGAATGAATGACACAACCCACTCCATCAGAGTTATGGCATGCCTAACGAAATGCAACTGATCAAAACTGGTGGGACACCTAATCATGAAATGCAAAAGAGCTTTGATCTCTGGTGGAGGGATAACTAGACCGACTCTAACACTATACTCACATAAAGAATTGGTGCTTTCCCTTTTTACAAAAGCCTCGGTATATAAAAACATGGTGTATCGTGGTAAGGTTTTTAATTCAAAAAACATCAATGCACTACTCATATAATAAGCACTAGTTACATTAATAGAATTGTACATCCCAGTGCTTAATAGACGATGGTGCACCATTCGAGGATTATTTTTCAAAAAATAAAAAAAAACGGCGTGCTAGGTAATTCTGGAGCATCATTGTGTATACTACTCGATAACATTGGACTAGTGTTAAATTTAAAAAAATATCGGTCATAAAATTCATTTTGACCATTCTAGTGCTAAACTCCCATGAAGCCCCGGTACTCTGACCTTTTCCAAATGCCCTGGTGCATATACAACATGGTGCACCATTGCAAGGTTTTTAATTTAAAGATAGTGGTGCGCTAGGTGAAACAGGAGCACTAGTACACATACTACTCGATAACACTAGACACAAGTTAAATTCAAAGAAATGTCGATCGTAAAATTTATTTTCACCATGTCGGTGCTATACTCCCATGAAGCGCTAGTGCTATTCCTGTTTTGAAACGTCGGTATACTAGTGCATGAAGGTATGCATGGGCATTCAAGAAGTCAAATTATTTCTGTCGGATTTGACTTTTTATACTAACACATGCATACTTATGTGGCTCAAGCCCTCTAGGCCAATGAAGCAAAGTGCGTCAAGCTTCACAAATGGTTCATGCACTGAGAAAAATAGTCATCCTTATTGGTCACCATATGCAACTGGCTCGGTAAAAAACATGGTGGAAGTTTGGTTTCTACTACTATTGGGTCCTCAAAGGAAAACCTCATAGAGGTTATTACTTTGGATTTTGTCTTAGTTATTACTTTTTGACATTGGTAAGGCTAACATGGACTTATATTTTAGGATCAAAATTCTATTTTGATATTAAAATTTTACTATTAGGCCTAGTTTCCTTATGAATAGGAACCCATCATTTTTCATGCCTCATAAGTTATAAGTATGATGACACCTTTGAAGGATTTCTTATTAAGTTGTATAGAAATGTTTTAATGACATTAGCATCATGAGATTTTCTTGAGAATAGATATGTACTCTTATATATATATATATATATATATATATATATATATATATATATATATATCTATATATATATATATAATAGAAAAAATATAGAAATAGTTATCCATATATGGAAATTGTGCATATATGTATGTTGCCATATATGTATATTACAGAAGTTATGCACTAGTTTTGTATATGCACAACTTCCATATATATGAATATACGAAAGTTGCACATATATGAAAAATATATGCATATACGGAAGTTACACATATACAAAAGATATGCACATATATGAAAGTTGTGCATAATATGTGGAAGATATGTGCGTACGTGGAAGTTGTACATATACAGAAGACATGTGCATATACAGAAACTATGCAGAACTTTAGACACTATATAAGCGCAACTCCGTATATACAAATCTTCTTTATATGCGCAAATGGATATGCGCATATATAGAAGTTGTGTATATACTAAAAATTGTTGGAATTTTAAGGTTTTTCGAAGAAGTGATATTTTAAATTTAATGCCATGCTTAAAAATCGTTGAAATTTTAAGGCTTTTCAAAGATGTGATATTTTATCCTTAATTTCATACATGAAAATCATTGGAAATTTAAAGTTTTTGAGAGTCACGATGTTTTATTTTTAACGTCATTATTAAAAAATGTTGAAAATGTACCCTAAAAAAAAATGTTTGTACCCTAAAAAAAATGTTAGTCTGGCATCAACATTGTTCGATTTCAACGTGTTTTTTTCACCAACCAAAATGACTTTTATTTTTTTTAGTGTTATTTTTAAAAAATATTGATAATTTACTTTGAAAAAAAAATGGTGATGCAGAATTAACACTTTTTATTTTTGGGTTGTTTTTCATGTTTTTTTGGGACTTTTGGGCTCGAGTACCCGTTTTGAGGTAATAGTTCCCGTTTGATCGATAATTATGTTAAACCCAGACCCACGTGAAAAGGACTGGGTCCAGTCGAGCTACCGATAGTTCTGTTATAGTTGTGTTGCACATAAGGAAGTTTCTCATCCTAGGTCATGGATGTTTGGAGTTGTACATGCGTAGGATGTGGACTGTCATGCTTTTGACGACATCTGCCTTGCCATCGGTTTGGAAGGAATGCAATCAACTTGATGAGCTAAGTGTCCAATAATGTCGATAGGCTCAACCAAAATGTGCTTAGGAACCTGCTATCCCCATATGATATAACGGTCTGTGGGATTCAAAAATTTACCCATACTCATTCAAAGAAGATTTTGGCAGTGTCCTTTGCTGTGATTCTCTTGTTGTAAGCCAACAATATGGCTATCGTAGAAAATTTTTCCATGGCCACAAATACATATTCATTACCATGCTTGGTAGAAGGGAGGCCCAACAGATAGTCCATGGATATGGATTCCCAGGGCTGGTTGGGAGTAGGTAAAGGAGTGTACATGCCTTACTTCTTGATGGTTGGCTTGGCAATGGCACAAAAGTGCAGGATATGATATATTTTCCAACTTCCTATCGGATTTTTAGCCAATAAAAATACTTGTGTAGTACAACCACAATTTTCTCCATGCCAAAGTGTCCTGCGGCCCGACTGTAGTCCGCCTCCCAATAAATTTGGCATGCTTGCTTGAAGGAACGTAAAGGTGGGCCAAATAGCATAATAATGCATAATGGAGGTGGAAGTCTGGAGCTTTCTTTCCATCCACTAGCATCTGGTAAGTGGTGGCAAACTATGGATCATTATTGTTCAATTATAGCCATCCAGAGATCTCGTGGCCACAAGAGTTGAGAATAGTAGTTAGTGCTGCAACTGGGGGCCGACTGAGGAAATTTGCAACATGATTGGTGTTGCCCTTCCTATACTTCAATTTCAATTGGAATTGTTCCATATATGTAGACCACTTCTGATGCAATCCTTCTTTAACTTCCTTTGTGTCTATATGAACTGAAGAGGTCGATGATCTGTGTGGATGACCATTTCATTTTCCAGAATGTAATGTTCCTATTTCTGGTAAGCCTACACGATAGAATACATTTCCTTATCATATGTGAGGTTCTTCCAAATTGTATCAGAGCGTGTCTCACTATGATAGGCCACCAGATGCCCTTGCTGGGTGAGAACTACACCAATAACATAGTCAGAGGCATTTATCTCAATTTAAAATGGATGTTCCAGGTCTGGAAATGTGAGTACAGGTGCTAAGAAGAGGCAGTGCTTCAACACAACGAACACCTTCTATTGGGACTCCTACCTAAAAAAAATTATTTTGCTCCACCCTTGGTAACTTGACTTAAAGGCCAAGTGATATGGGAGAATCCAAACACAAATCTTCGATAAAAATTGGCAAGGCCCAAAAACCTGCGAAGCTCTGTGAGAGTGGTCAGGCCTAGCCAATCCTGAATGACTTGGATCTTAGCTAGATCCACATTCATTCCTTTCTCATCTATGATGTAACCCAGATATTGGACCTGACCAGTACAAGAGCTTGAAAATAATGCTTCATTTTACTACTATTAATTTGAATAAAAAGTGTGCATTGGGAATTTTATTTAAAAAAAACAGAAGGATCTATCGAAAAAAAAAGCTTGAAATATCTAATGTTTGTTTTAACAAACTATATCCTTTTAAGTATCAATACAAGTGCTAAACACATTTTACCACCACTAGTAAAAGTTAAAATCAAATGGATTTAGAAGCCAATATCGTCCATTAGCTTGACCAATACCCCTGGTTGAACAACTTGATGTAAAAGCTAAGAAAGAAAAAAAAGAGATAAAATTTGTGACCTGTCTAAGATGAGTTACGCCAAGCACAAAATCCACCTCAGATATGAATAGTGAGTGGCTTCATGTAATGATTTTCTGCAAGACTCTTGTCCACAATGAAAGCAATTTGAACTGGTGTGACCTTACTAGTCCCCAACTTCTCACACTTCTTATGGCTTCCTTAGCTATCCATCTCTTAAATTATGCTACACTATAGCAATGGGCAGTCAAATTGTTGATTGATTAATTCATTCTCACAAAAAAACCTACAAGCATACAAAATTACTCTCATATCTATGACTTCATACATTGCAAAATCAAAGAAATAGGAAGGGGACAGAAGCGTCTACTGAGCTCACAAAAATAGTTGAATCAAACTTAGATAAAATAATAGCTCAGGATATTGCAGAAACTAGAATGAGTGTGGGAAATGCAAGTATCAACAAGTATTACCCATGCGAGGTAAAAAAAAATGATTGGTAAGTGAAGAAAAAGGATAAGCAATGGATGAATGGAGGGAATATGTACAACTATCTACCCAGAAGCCAAAATTTGAAATTTGGCAAGGGAGAAAAGTGTGAGTAGTCAAAGTAAGTTTATTGGCACCAAAAACCAAAACAAATGTGCTCAAAACCTAATATATATATATATATATATATATATATATATATATATATATATATATATATATATATATATATATATATTTAACCTGACGTTCTCACAAAAAAACCTACAAGCATACAAAATTACTCTCATATCTATGACTTCATACATTGCAAAAGCAAAGAAATAGGAAGGGGACAGAAGCGTCTACTGAGCTCACAAAAATAGTTAAATCAAACTTAGATAAAATAATAGCTCAGGATATTGCAGAAACTAGAATGAGTGTGGGAAATGCAAGTATTAGCAAGTATTACCCATGCGAGGTAAAAACAACAATTGGTAAGTGAAGAAAAAGGAGAAGCAATGGATGAATGGAGGGAATATGTACAACTATCTACCCGAAAGCCAAAATTTGAAATTTGGCAAGGGAGAAAAGTGTGAGTAGTCAAAGTAAGTTTATTGGCACCAAAAACCAAAACAAATGTGCTCAGAACCTAATATATATATTTTTAACCTGACATCAAATCTAATGGATTGAATGCAAAAGAAACGGTGGCTAGTAGAGGAGACAATGTCTGTTGGGTGTGGAGCCTAATTATCTTATGTATTCAAAGGTTTCAACTGGATATATACCCCAGGAAGACTGTACACCCCTCCATGCAGGGGGGTGTAGGGGGGTAAATCCCCCCTGGCTGGGGGGTCCGAGGCCATCGGTCCCCCAGCGGGGGTTCAGGGGAAACACCCCCAAAGCTAAAAATAGATGTAAAATTGCCTTGTAAAAGTCTAGTAATTTCTAGTCAATCTATGCCGTTCATTAGGCGGATGATCTGATGGTAGAAGTTATGTTTAATTTAGGGTTTTTTCCCTAGAGGCAAACCCCTCACTATATATGAGGGAATTGTATTGCATCTATGTAGATCTGTATTCTGAGTGAGGAAGAAAGAGGAGATTAAGAGCGAAGAGGGTGTTACAATAGATTGTTGTAGGTTGTATCTCTTCAGTTTGCTAGATAATATAATAAAAGAAGGACTGGCTATTTCTCTGTAGATGTAGCCCAAACTAGGTGAACCATGTATATCTGTGTCTCTCTTGTTTTATGTGTTTTATGTGTTTATATTTCTGCAATATTTTATGTATTCCATTTCTCCGTAATATATAATTTTCTAACAACTGGTATCAAAGCCGAAGGTCTATTTGGTTGATAAACTTGCAGGAGAGAAGTGTTCTTGGTTCGAGTGGGAGCAATGGTAGAAGATGGTAGGTTTAGGGTCGAAAAATTCAATGGCCAAAACTACCAGCTGTGGAAGATGCAAATGGAACATTATCTATATCAGAGAGATTTGTACCTACCATTGAGCGGAAAGATAAAGAAGCCAACGAGTATGACAGACTCAGAATGGGATATTCTCGACAGAAAGGCATTGGGAACAATACGGCTGTGCCTAGCAGCATCGGTAGTGTTTAATATTTCAAAGGAAACGACAACACAGGGTTTAATGTCGGCATTGGCCAAACTATATGAAAAACCCTCGGCCTCAAATAAGGTATTTCTTATGAAGCATTTATTCAATATGAAGATGTCACAAGGTGGATTTGTTGCAGATCATTTAAATTATTTTAATATAGTTACAAGTCAGTTAAGTTCTGTAGGGGTAAATTTTGATGATGAAGTTAGGGCTCTGTTATTTCTGTGCTCATTGCCAGAAAGTTGGAATGGCTTAGTTATGGCCATTAGTAACTCTGTCTCTAGTTCTAGTACTTTAAAGTTTGATGATGTTGTTGGTGCAATTCTTAGCGAGGAAAAGTGACGGAAAAGCTCTGGTGAGACATCAGGTAATGCTTTGACTGCAGAGACTAAGGGAAGAAAAATGGAAAGAGGAAAGAGCCTGGGATATCACAGTAAGTTAAGAAAAGGCAGATCCAAGTCCAGATCGAGGATAGTGTGCTGGAAATGCGGGAAGAAAGGACACCTGAAGAAAGATTGCAAGTCTCGGAAGGGAAAAGAAGGAGACGCGCAACAAGAAGCTAATCATGAAGTGAATGTAATTGGTGATGTGTGCAAGATGCTTTGATTCTTTCCTTAGAAAATATTATTGATGCTTGGGTGGTAGATTCAGGGGCCTCATTCCATGCCACACTTGATAAGAAAAATTTTCATGATTGTGTTCAAGGAGATTTTGGACAAGTTTGATTGGGCGATGATAAACCCTGTAAAATCATTGGAATGGGTATAGTTTTCATAAAACAACAAAATGGAAGGTTGCGTAAGTACTTTCACAGATAAAACCTGGAAGGTCACTAAAGGATCCCTGGTAATAGTGAAAGGAGAAAAGGTTGGTACATTGTATTTATGCAATGGTATTTCTAATTCTATTAATGCTTTAACCTCTACAGGAGCAGATACGGCATTATGGCATCATAGGCTCAGGCACATGAGTGAGAAGGGGATGAAGATTCTTCACTCAATAAATTTGTTGCTAGGTTTGAAGTATGCTGATTTAAAATTCTGTGAGAATTGTGTTTATGGAAAATAGAAGAGAGTCAGATTCCTTAGAGTTGGGAAAGAAAAGAAGAGCGAAAAATTGGAGCTCGTACATACAGATGTATGGGGACCTGCTCAGGTATAATCTCTTGGTGGCTCTCATTATTATGTTACTTTTATTGATGATGCAACCAGAAAAACATGGATTTATTGTATTTGAAATAAATCTAATGTATTTGATACTTAAAGAAATGGAAAGCTTTAGTTGAAAATGAGACAGGAAAAAGGTTGAAGTGTCTTAGATTAGATAATGGAGGTGAATATTGTAGCAAAGAGTTTGATAGGTACTACTCAGAAAATGGAATTCGTAGAGAGAAGAGAGTTCCAAGAACACCACAAGAAAATGGTGTGTCAGAAAGGATGAACAGGACAATCATGGAGCGTGCAAGGTGCATGAGATTGCATGCAGGATTGCCTCTACAATTTTGGGCAGATGTTGTAGATACTGTTGTTTATCTAATAAACAGAGGGCCTTCAAGTTCCTTGGATGGTGTTTTTTCAGAGGAGGCATGGACAGGTAAAAAGGTAAACTACTCATTTTTAAAGACTTTTGGTTGTGAAGCCTTTGTCCACATTAACAAAGAAAATAGAACAAAGATTGAGGCAAAATCAAAGAAATGTACCTTTATTGGATATGGTGTTAATGATTTTGGTTATCGATGATTATGAAAATCACAAAATCATTAGGAGTAGAGATGTAATATTCAATGAAAAGGTCTTGTATAAGAATCAGTTGCAGGAAAAGGAACAAGAAAAAGAAAATAGAGAATACACAGTGCTTGACGATATCACAGGAAAAGTGATGATGCCTGAAAATCATAATGATCAACAGCCATAACAACAACCACAACAGCAACAAGCACTTCAAACACCTGAAAGTGGTGTTAGAAGATCTACCAAGATAAGTAGACCCCTTGAATGCTACTCTCCTTCATTATATTATGTATTGTTAACTGATTCTAGTGAACCAGAATGTTATGAAGAAGCAATGCAGGTAGAAACTAGGAAGAAGTGGGAGCAAGCCATGAAAGAAGAGATGAAATCCTTAGCACATAACCAGACTTGGGACTTAGTCAGGTTGCCTGAAGGTAAAACAACATTGTAGAATAAATGGGTTTACAGGCTGAAGGAAGAAGATGGAGGAAAACAGAGGTACAAAGCTAGACTTGTGGTGAAGGGGTTTGCACAAAAGAAAGGTATTAATTTTGATGAAATATTTTCTCTTGTTGTTAAAATGACTTCAATCAGAACTATTTTAAGTCTAGTAGCAGTCAAAGATTTGCATCTTGAGTAGTTAGATGTAAAGACAACCTTTCTCCATGGTGATTTGGAGGAAGAGATATATATGCAGCAGCCACAAGGATATGAGGTAAAAGGGAAGGAGAAACTAGTGTGCAGGTTGAAGAAGATCTTGTATGGATTAAAACAGGCTCCAAGGCAGTGGTATCTAAAATTTGACAGGTTTATGTCTGAACAAACTTATACTAGATGTCACTCTGATCATTGCGTTTATCTCAAAAGGCAAAATGATGGCAGCTATATTATATTGTTATTGTATGTAGATGACATGCTTGTTGCAGGTTATAACATGCAAGAAATAAATGTGCTCAAAAGGAAATTGGCAAACTCATTTGCAATGAAGGATTTGGGTGCTGCAAAACAAATCCTTGGTATGAGAATAACTAGAGACAGGAAGAATCACAAATTAACATTGTCTCAAAGTGAGTACATAGAAAAGGTGTTGAAAAGGTTTAATATGTAGAATGCAAAACCAGTTAGTATACCTTTGGCTAGCCATTTCAAATTAAGTAAGGAGGCATGTCCCAAGACTCAAGAAGAAATGGCTCATATGTCTAAAGTTCCATATGCATCAGCAGTTGGAAGCTTAATGTATGCAATGGTCTACACAAGGTCTGATATTGCACATGCAGTGGGAGTTGTAAGCAGGTACATGAAAAATCCAGGAAAAGAACATTGGATGGTAGTGAAGTGGATTCTCAGGTATTCGAGAGGTACCACAAATCAAGCATTATGCTTTGGTGGTTCAAACATTGCTCTACAAGGATATGTTGATGCAGATATGGAAGGTGGCAGAGATAGCAGGAGGAGCACTACAAGATATGTATTTACTGTAGGTGGAATAGCTGTCAGTTGGGTTTCAAAAATCCAAAGTGTTGTTGCACTTTCAACAACAAAAGCAGAGTATGTTGCTGCTACAGAGGCTAGTAAAGAAATGATTTGGTTACAAAGGTTTCTGGATGAATTGGGTAAGAAGCAAGAGTTGGGCAGGTTATACAGTGACAACCAAAGTGCCATACATCTTGCAAAGAACTCTACATTTCATTCCAAGACTAAACATATATAGCTCAAGTACCATTTCATACGATCAGCATTGGAAGATGGACAGTTGAAGTTGGAAAAGATACACACTAGCCAGAAGCCTGCAGATATGCTAACAAAAGTTGTAACTAGGGAGAAATTGAGAATTTGCTTAGTTTCAACTGGTCTTCAAGTATGATGAAGAAGATGAGAAACAACCAGGTCCAAAGTGGAGTCATTGTCTAGCAAATGAAGCAACGGTGGAGTTGTTATAATCAGTCTCCAAGTGGGAAATTGTTGGGTGTGGAGCCTAATTATCTTCTGTATTCAAAGGTTTCAGTTGGATGTATACCCCAGGAAGTCTGTACACCTCTCCAAGGTGGGGGGGGGGTAAATCCCCCCCGGTTGGGGGGTCGGGGGGCTAGTGGGGGTTCGAGGGCAGCGCCCCCAAAGCAAAAAATAGATGTAAAATTTCCTTGTAAAAGTCTAGTAATTTCTAGTCAATCTGGGATGTTCATTAGGCGGATGATCTGATGGTAGAAGTTATGTTTAATTTAGGGTTTCTTGCCCTAGAAGGAAACCCCTCACTATACATGAGGGAATTGTATTGCGTCTATGTAGATCTGTATTCTGAGTGAGGAAGAAAGAGGATATTGAGAGCAAAGAGGGTGTTACAGCAGATCTGTTGTAGGTTGTATCTCTTCAGTTTGTTGAATAATATAATAAAAGAATGACTGGCTGTTTCTTCGTGGATGTAGCCCAAACTGGGTGAACCATGTATATTTGTGTCTCTCTTGTTTTATGTGTTTTCTATGTTTATATTTCTACAATATTTTATGTGTTCCATTGCTCCGTAATATATAATTTTCTAACAGGGTCGTGTTTTATTAGTTAAGAGGTCGAGATATGGAGTGTCATGCGCCCAATGCCAGGCTGGTATATATATATATATATATATATATATATTGAAACTTATGATTTTCTTATATGATAGACATTTTGACTCTTTTCTAAATTATTGACAAGTTAACAATGACATTTTTTTATTTTGGAATCAACTGTATTTTACTGCTAAAAAATGAAAAAACAGGTGAATGGGTGTCAATTTTAAAGCCTGATCAATTTGAATACTTGAGGATGAGCACTTTGAGAACAATTCTTCACCATGTCTGCCAAAGACACTTATGCATGCTGCTTTTGCCTAGTCTCATGCATGTCACGGTGTAATAGAGGATTCATTTTCATTTTCCATCCAACGTAGGAAATGTTTCAACTAGAAGATTGTCATGTTCAGAGTTTGAAAGTCCCTAGGTATAATGCTTTGAATGGCTTCCATAATTTTCTACCTGGAAGGAAAGGGTATAGTGCTTTGAAAGGCTTCCATAATTTTATGCCTGGAAGGAAAGCAGTCGTTCATCATTGTGGAAGGCAAGCTTTTGGACTGTTCTCCTGGTAGATATGCAAACACAAAAGATGCATGTATCTAGTGCTTCTCTTCTGTTTTTATCAAATGGGAACTCTTGATGATATCCTCTCCTATGCTTCCAAATAAAGGCTTAAGAATCCTACTCATACCAAAAGATCCACATTAAATTCATGTTGAAGTGAACTTGTAGACCTCAATTCATCCATTACTTTATCATGCATTTGCTGAAAGCGTGTAGTAGTTAAAGTCTTTAGTGATGTTGCGAGAGAGTCCTCTAGAATGCATCTCCTGCATTTGCAAGTGAAGCCTGACTTCTTGAACCTGGCTTGCCCCTATGGGAATTATAGGTGAAGCCTGACTTCTTGTACCTAGCTTGGCCCTATGAGAGAGATAGGAGAGGATCGAAATACGAAATGGTGGTCTCTTCTCTTCTCTTGTGTTAGAAGTAATGCTTCCATATCATGTGTTATGTGATTTACAAGTAGTTATTGTGAATCTAGATGTGTCAATCTAGAAGATGTTGTTTCCTATGTATGAGTTGTTGTTGTGTCATGTCCTATTCATAGATCCACTTTCTTAGGATCTACACTTGTCTAAGTGAGTGACTTATATCTTATATATATACAATTTTTCTCATCAATAAAATATAAAGTCTGATTTATGTTTTTTGTAATATTTCTCTCACTCACTCTGTCTTTTTTCTAATATGGTATCAGACCCATAAGGTTGAGATTAGTGAGGCTCAATTCATTGTGCAAAGTCGTTTGCCAATTGATGTCTCATTTTTATCATTCATAGATCGAATATTTTTTTCTCCTCATGAGCCATCTTCAATGAAGTTTGATTGTTGTGAAATCTGGCTGTAGAGCTCATAGCTTTTATTGTGTCTTCCACTGTTGATCCCTACAGATTCGTTGATGTGACTTTAAATGCTGACACTGTCCAATTGATGAGGGATTATATTGGTCATGCCAATTCAATTTCACAAGGATGAAATTAAATCCCAATTAGCCACAGACTCTATGAGGATCAACGAAGCTGATGAGGGATCTTAACACCAACATAGGTTTTCAGTATTGAGATATGAGATAGGAAGAGGCAAAGAAGAAGGAAAAAAGACTTAGGTTGATCTGATCTAAATTTGTTTACGCATCAACTGATTTGAAAATATTTTGGAGCATGGTGCTCTAAGGTACTCAGGATTCTAGCTTCGAGGTTTAATCTCTTTGGAGGCTCTGAAACTCTAAAAAACCTTCGAAGTTCTAGCAAGAATCTTGTCCAAGATTTCAGTTAAAATGATGGATGTATTGAGTGGCTATGAGACAGCTCCATTCTTCAGATTCCTTAAGGTCACTGTAAAGCTTGTGTTCTCTTGCATGGGAGCTAGATATGGGACTTCCAAGAGTGGCGTGGGTGTATGGCCTTATAATTGGTATTATACTTTTTTCTCGAGCCAACCAATTATGAGTAGATTAAATCCACCTTGAATTATTGACTAAGTCTCCTAGCAATTGAACTAGAGTATGTGCAGATCCATGTATAGAGAAATGGCTGAAACAAAACGAAAGGTTATTGTTTAAACTATAAATTTCAAAAACCCATACATAGGGAAACTTGCATCATCTGCCTAGCTCTGGAGGGGACACACTGGGAGGGAATCACTGTCAACAGAAATAGATTATCATACTGAAGGTTGATGGAACTCAAGCTAGGAGTGAATCCTAGTAATGTTAAAGTGCCATGCAGGTTAGTACCCTCCATTTGGGAAGAGGAAACATCAAGATTGTGCTTGCTTTTCCATACAATACTTAGAGTTGGCCACAAAGTGGGGTCACAAAAAAAACTAATATGCTTGGCACGAAGAAGGATATTGGTACTTGGTTGCAACCCTTGAAGCACAATGGAGGACATGGTGAGAAGGTTAGGGAAAGGAACTACTAACGCCATCTTGAGATAAAGAGTTTCATCTCCAAATTTATTGAAGAAAATCTCAGTTAGAGTGTAGAATCCCATTGAGGCATCCATTGAAGGCTTGTCATTAAATGTGAAGAAATTGACAAGACTGTAGTGGGTTTTTCTATGTGTGAGAATGGTACAATAACCCCACACTTTCCTTCCTATGTCTCTTGAAGTTCCTATTCACATGTGTGGCTAGTTGTGGGAATGAATGTAGAGCAGGATCACTCAATGACACCTTGCATCAATTCTTTTCTTGTTATACATCACTTGAATGCTTTTTGGGGGCGTGTTGTCATGTTCCACTCGATTTTGGGCTAGTGGGGTAGTGGCAACACACAACCCCCCCTCTCCCGCAACACCCTTTTTCCACCTTAGTCACTCCATATAGGGAATGTGTATCTTGATCCATTAGAGTCTCAAATTCTTTCTTATGTAGACAGTAAGGTAGAGAATCCCAAGGGGAGGAAAGTAGGTAGTTTGGATCTCAGCATCTATAGTTAGCTAGCTTATTCATGATTTTATTTATGATGTGTGAGATGTGGGAAGAGATGATCACTGGAATGGATTGGATTTGAGAATATATTGAATGTAGCATACTTTCCATGTACCAACATTGTGAGACCTTGGCAATGATAGATACATTGAGAATTTTATAGAGCAATACAATTATAAGATTTGAATCCCCTTCAACTATACGTCTAGAGTAACCTTGTGTGATGGAAATATTTAGAACTTCGTCAAGGGCTTTCATTTTAGTTGTGTTAATGTTATTGATTCCCATGCATCCAAAGAGTAGATATAGGGGTGAGCCTAGGTGGTCTTTGAATATTCCTATGAACTCTTCTTGTCCCAGATTACCTATTGAAGCCCCACCAAAGTTAAGCTTAAGGAAATTTAGAGGGGGAGGGGTCTAGGATGTAGGGGAGGGTTTTGGACTAAGGGTGACGGTGGTAGGTGGGTGGAGATGCCAACTCCAAAGAATGAGAGCCTTTGTTCCAGAGGATTGCTAGTCCTATTGCATCCACTAGTGGGATGTTATAGATTCTTGTATATTTTTCCTTATGAGGTTCCATGTCTGATCTTGGGGATGATAGAGATTTTTGAATACTCATATGTTTCACTCTTTCCAAGTGCTTCAGAGAAGAAATTCAAAGGGAATTTCCTGAATTTGGTTGAGAATGGGGTTAATGTATGCTTGAATTTTCGATTTTTCAATTGAATTTGGGGGATTCTTGTAGAGACTATATCAAATAACTTCATGATATTTTCAAGAGTTTGCCATAAATGTGTTGTGTAGGGGAAACTATTATATATTCTCTAGTGAGATAGCAAACAAGACACCTTGAGGGACCTTAGAAATTCATTTTTGGATGTTGTACCAAGTGAGTGTTTTACCCTAGACTAATAGCCAAAAATAGAGGGAGACTTTAGGCTATAGTTTCCATTTCCATATATTTCTCCATATGTTAACTATTAGACTAGCTTTGATGTTGGCCTCTAGATTGTAGGCTTGTTTTATGGTAAATGTCCCTCTAGAGTTGTATCCCCATCGAAGCTTATTTGGTTGGTTAGAGATTGATAGGTGTCATGCTTGAAAATTCATCAAAAATGTATCCCATGTAGCCTCCAGTGGTTTGGGATGCCACTCTTTCGAAGCTATCCATTTCCTCCATGTGGAGATGTGGTGCCGCAGTTGTCAATATTGCTTTGCTCTATGTTTACCTTATGATTATATGACTTGACTTAGCATATTTAGCTCATCCTGATCTTGAAATTTGGGAAGTTATTTCCAAGAGTCATCGTATAATAATACTAACTCACCATCTCATATTTCCCAAAAACAATGTTGTTAGATGAGATGCATCCCTTTTTTTCCATGTTCCATATAAAGGAGCATGTTTGCTAAAAGGAAGTATATATGAGATGTTGAAGGTAGATTTGATTGGCATACCTGCACTTCCAAATGATATTCCATAAGTCTTGGCTTCCTTGTGGCTAGCACCACCATATTTTGGCTCTTGATACCATTTCCATGATGGAGGGATCTCTCAAACTAATCCCACCACAAAATTTTAGTTTAAATACTTTGTCCCATGTTACCAAAGCCCATTTTTTTCCATTTTTGGCCCCTCCACAAATAAAGGAACATTTTAGGTTACAGATTGTGTTGAGGATTGAAGACAACACCATGACAACAAAAAGTCAATAGATTGAGAGTGCCTAAAGGCTCGATTGCAACAATACTAGTTGTCCAACAATGTTTAGGGAATGGAAGGTCCAACTTTCCATTTTATCACTGAATTCTCAATGATTTCTATCGAGAGATTGTATTTGAGAGAAATATATATGAGGCAGGGATCCAAAATATTTTACATTTTCATTGCTATTGGAGTATCAAAAAATAAAATTTAAGATTTATATTTATTTCCATACCTGAGAAGACAGATAATTCCTTCAACACTTGTGAAATCCCTCAAGTTTCTTGAACCATAGGTATCCCCATGTACATGGTGTTTGTTATAGGGAATTTTGTCGCATCTCATCAATAGGCCTACAAACCTTATCAATCCACATCTATGAAAATGTTGTTGTCATCCCTACATAAAGCTCTACGCATGACCTTTCCAAAAGGTTAGAGTTTTTGGGATTAATTGCTCAAAATCAAGCTTTTAAGCCCCAACGCACTATGCCCCTTCAGAGACCTGTGTTTAGTGCTGGTTTCTTCCTTCCACACCAACGATGATTAGCATCAGCTTGCTCCTTGTTGGGGGTGCACTGATTCTAGAGATTATGGAAAATTAAAAAGATATCCTAAGCTTCCTCTTCGAGAATCTTCCAGGAGTTTTTTTAGCCATTTATCTTGGATAAGAAACTCGAGTCCTATCTGATCCTACCTTGGAGACTCTGCCTCTTATCCCTTAAGCTCATCATCCCATCTTAAGTGGATCTTAAGACTAGATTGGTAAATGGATAAGAATTCCTAAACTACCATCCCTCTCCTATAAATTTACTACCATTTATAACATCAGTGTTGTCTTTTGGAGATTGATCATGCTCTCATGTTGCTGCCTTGAATCTAAGAGATTCACTATCTTCATGCATTAGGGTGACATTGAGGTGTGCTTTGTTACAAGGAAGGACAAGTAAAGTTGGAGAGATCTCTACAAGATCAACTACTATTCTTGGTTGTAAATTGTCTCCTATTTTATTATACAAAGAGTATGTTGTTTTCTTATATTTGTCATGTTACATTTATATTCATGTATTTCAATGCTTTGCTAATCCATTGAATGGAGTAATTTAATTATGCTATGTAGATGTTGTGGATTTTTGGCTTGTTATGAATGTATGTGTAGGTTCTAATTATAGAAATGAAGCTAGGATTGGATCTTACAAGCTAGGAGGAAAGTAAATCTTGCGACAGATTCCAAGCAAGCCTCTTTCCCATTCTTCAATTTCTCTAAGGGAAAATCTATATTTTGCTTTCTGTTGTGCTAGAACAATCCACTAGGTATTGGGAAGATACTTTTTTCCACAATTGTAAATTTTGCATAACAAATTGGCGACTCCACTGGGGAATATTTCTTTCCCTTAGTGGTTCATGCAGGGGCATGATACTTGGAGGTAAAATCATCAAAGTTATTCCAAAAATCCAACAAAATATATAGGCAAAGGAGTGGGGTCCTTTAGCCAACAATTTCCATGCTTTTCTAGTTTAAGGTAGGAATAGAATTAAGAATAAAAGCATTTTGTAATATTCACTTACGGATAAGCGATAATAAGTTTTTATGCAAAGTTGCTTTAAATAACTCTATGTAAAAGGCATGCTTTTGTATGGATAAGGACCGAGAGGGCTTATCTATTGTTTTAAATAAGAAATAACGAGACTCTTAGAGGGGTCGAGTCTGGAGACATAGTCATCTTCAAAACTCCCTCTGTGTATCTGAGTTGATGGTTCCCTGTTAATTAGTATTTTTATGCATGTATCAGTTCGGGTTATGTTGTTTCTACATTTATTAATGGTGAGTCATTCATTGTTTTCCAATTAACAGTTAAGCATAGGCCTGTTGGACTGTTTTTCCTTCATATCAGTGAACGCAGGCTTCTTTAAGTGCTTTATAGAGTTTCGCGGCTAAAACCTTGTTTACATAGGAAATCTTTGAAAAAGACTTAATCGGGATGTAGTTCCAAACTTGAAATTGTATTGAATCAAGTTCATACCCGTATCGGGTCCGAACCATTACCGCATCGCAGAACTATTAAGGGAGCAGAAGAACCTTTGGAACCACTGAGTGTCGAAACTCCAACAGTTCGGACCCAAACCACTATAGAGAAGGGAGAAAAGGTTGTCAGGTCCCCGAGCTTATCACATCGCAATACCGGAGTGAGAGGAGCAAGTCCTTTGGAATAGTGGGATCACCGATTGCAACCTCCGAATATATATATTATCGCATCGGAGGAAGGGAGATGGAAGGGTTTTTAAAAGCGCTGATAGTGTTATTTGCGTTTAACGCAAATCTTTGAAATACAATGCCAATAGTGTAATTCCTTTGGAATTAACACGAAGACTGTTTGAAAGTCGCGACTGTGGTTAAAAGTGTCGATAGTGTATTTTTTCCTTTAGAACAAAATCCCCGCCGATAGGGTATTCTATGTTGAAAACACAGTTTCCTCATTTTTAAAGCGCCAATAGTGTTTTTGTATATTCTTTTGGAATTACAGTCCTGATAGAGTATAAGGGCTATGTGTTTATAAATTGTGTCCAATAACAAGGGTTGGGATTTCTAGAGGAAAAACCCATGAGGCTATCAGGCTAATAGATGACTGATACGTCAATTGATGCAAGAGGAGAAATTCAGACAGATATTGAAGAAATTGTAGCCAGATATGAGAGGTTGTCTATATCACCTGTACCTAGGCCACCATTAGTGGTATCAGAGCTACCAGTTGACATTGGATTGAATCTCAGAAGCAGGAGAAGGAAAGTTACTATGGCTTTCAGATTTGGAAGAGGAAGAGGACGTGGTGGAAGAGGATAGCATGTTTCCAACGCTGAAGTAATGGAAGTTGTGCAACAGATGCAAGCTAGATTGGATGCATTAACAACATGCATAAATATAGATGATGGAGATATTAGTGAACTTGAGGTTGAAGGTGTAGAGGAGGAAGCTATAGAAATTACGCCTGAGATGAGATTCTTCCAGTCAGTGTTGAGATCCACAGCTAAGCCAAAGACCCAGGTTCCAATATATGAAGGAGGGTGGAATCTTGAAGAATCGATAGATTGGATTAATGGCATGGAGAAATTCTTCGATTATGAAGAAATAGAAGATGAGAAGAAAGTCAAGTTTGTTGTCACCAAGTTAAAAGGCCATGCAGCGCTTTGGTGGGATGGTGTGTAGGAAGAAAAGAAGAGACTTGGCAAGAAACCAATCAAGAATTGGAGCAGGATGGTTGCAAAGCTAAGAGGTAAGTTTCTGCCAAGCAATTATCATCAAAAATTGTTCAAACAGATGCAGAATCTTAGATAAAGAGCTTTGACAGTGAAAGAATACACATAGGAATTCTACAAGGTAAGCATAAGAGCTGGAGAAGCCCAGGATATAGATGAGAAGGTGGCTAGATATGTGAATGGCCTTAGGATGGACATTCAAGATGAGATAAGTCTACTGTCTCCTAAAATAGTAGAGGAAGCTTATCAAATAGCACTGAAAGTTGAAGTAAAACTCAAGAGGAAGCAATCTGTCAGAGGGAGAGGTACTTTCTGAGGAAGGGGAAGTCAAGGTGGTAGAGGAAGATCTACAACACCTAAACATGGAGATAGCAGTAGCTCAAACTAGCATGCAACCACAGGAGGTGATGTAAGAGGCAGAGGGATTTTTTCTAGAGGAAGAGGAGGCAGAGGAAGAGGAATAGAAATAAGATGTTATAGATGTAACAAGCTGGGACATAGAGCTTTTGAGTGCCCAGAAAATGTACGAAAAAGCTAGAGGAATGCAATTGTTGCTCTAGTTGAGGGAGAAGCACTAGCAGTAGTAGTGACAGAAGAAGAAAATATACTAGAGAGAGGAGAATCTTTGGTAGTTAATAAAGTTTTGCTGAAGCCAGCAAAGGAGGTAGTTGAACCATCATAAAGAAAGACTTTATTCAGGACAATGTGTAAATTCCAAGGGAAATGTTGCCAAATGATCATTGATAGTGGCAGAACTGATAATTTGGTCTCTACAGTAGTGGTGGAGAAATTGAAGCTGAAGACAATAAAACATCCAACACCGTACAAGGTGTCATGGTTGCAAAAGGGACATCAACTGTTAGTAAATGAGCAGTGTGAAGTCGAATTTCAGGTGGGCAAGTATAAAGATAAAATTGTATGTGAGGTGATGTCAATGGATATGTGTCACATATTGCTTGGAAGACTTGGAAATATGATAGAGGAGCCATGCATGATGGAAAAATAAACACCTACAAGTTTGTAAAGGATGGTTTCAATCATATGCTGCTGCCTCTGCAAAAAGAAGATGTACCAGGAAAGAAGACTGATCCAAAAGCTCTGTTATTAGGAGAAAAGGAATACTCGAAGCAGATTGAAGAGAATGAGGTAAATTTTTCTGTGATTTGCAAGCCCAAGGTAATAATGACTTCTACTAAAATTTCTAATTTACCCATTGAAATTCAAGAAATGTTGGAGAACTATTGTGATATTATTGTTGATGATTTGCCAGATGAGTTACCACCGATTAAAAGAATTAGCCATCATATATATTTTATTCCTGGAGCAAGTATACCTAAAAAAGCACCTTATGGAATGACTCCTACAGAAAATGAAGAGGTTAGAAAGTAGGTGCAAGAATTTCTTGACAAAGGACTGATCAAAGAAAGCTTGAGTCCTTGTGCAGTACCAACAATACTGAGTCCAAAGAAAGATGGAGGCTAGAGAATGTGCACAAATTCAAGAGCCGTCAATAAAATCACAATCAAGTATAGATTTCCTTTACCTAAAATTGAATATTTAATGGATTTCTTGATTGGAGCAAAGTATTTTTCAAAACTAGATCTTAAAAGTGGGTATCATCAAATAAGGATAAGAGAAGGGGATGAATCGAAAACCGCTTTTAAGACAAATGAGGGATTATATTAGTGGAGAGTAATGCCTTTTGGGTTTTCAAATGCACCAAGTACATTTATGAGACTCATGAATGAAGTTTTGAAAGATTTCATTGGTAAACTTGTAATAGTATATTTGGATGATATATTAGTTTACAGTAGGTCTAAGGAGGAGCATATGGGGCATTTGAATTATGTCTTGCAAAGGCTGCAACAGGAGAAATTATTGCTAAATTTGAAGAAGTGTTCATTCATGAAAGAAGAGCTAGTGTACTTGGGTTTTTTTATTTCTGCTGAAGGGCTGAAGATGGATCCAGAGAAGATCAAGGCAATCATGGAGTGGCCTTCACCCAAGAGTGTTTTTGAGGTAATAATTTTTCATGGTCTTGCTAGATTTTATAGAAAATTCATTAAGAATTTTAGTAAGATTAATGCACCTATTATTCAGACCATAAAGAAGGACAAACAACCATTTAGATGGACTGCTGAGGTAGAGAAAAAATTTCAGCTATTAAAGAAGAAAATCACTGAAAAGTCTATTTTGGTTTTACCTAAGTTTAGTAAGCCTTTCCGAGTGAAGTGTGATGCCAGTGGAGAAGCTATTGGAGGTGTATTAAGCCAGGAAGATAGACCTATAGCCTACTTTAGTGAAAAGCTAATTGATTCCAAAAAGAAGTATTCTTCTTATGATAAGGAGTTCTATGCAGTTGTGCAGTCATTGAAGAAATGGAGGCACTATCTAATGTCAAAGGAGTTCATACTTTATTCAGATAACCATGCACTACAGTATATTATGCAGCAACCAAAGCTTAGCTAGAAACATGCCAAATGGGTAGAGTATCTTCAAGGTTTCCATTTTGTTTTGAAGCATATAAATGGCCAATCAAACAAAGTTGCGGATGCCTTAAGTAGGAGGAATGTATTATTTCTAGAAAGTCAAATCCAAGTGTTGGGTTTTGATTTTCTTAAAGACTTGTATGAAACAGATATAGATTTTAAAGAGGCATTTGAAGCTTGTAAATATCTTGTTTTGATGGATAGGAGTAAATGGTTGGATTACTTCTTATAAGATGGACTGTTGTTTAAGAAAAATCAGTTGTGCATATCAAACTGTTCAATGAGGGAGAATTTAATCAAAGAAAAACATAGTGGAGGACTTGTAGGACATTTTGGCATAGAGAATACTTTTGAACAGTTAAACAGATTTTATTTCTGGCCGAAAATGAAATATAAAGTGGAGAAGTATGTGAGAACTTGCAAAATCTGTCAATATGCAAAGGGAAAGAGCCAACACACAGGTTTGTATATCCCATTACCAATTCCAAATAGGCCTTGGGATATGGTAAGTATGGATTTTGTTTTGGGTTTACCAAAGACTCAAAGAGGCAATGATTCAATTTTTGTTGTAGTGGAAAGATTTTCAAAAATGGCACACTTTATTCCATGTTATAAAACTAGTGATGTTTCTCACATTTCTAATTTGTTTTTTAAGGAGGTTGTAAGATTGCATGGGTTGCCTAAGAGTATTGTCTCAGACAGGGATTCCAAATTTGTTCGACATTTTTGGAGGACATTATGGAAGAATCTGGGAACTAAACTAAGTTTCAGCTCTGCCTATCATCCACAAACTCATGGACAGACTGAAGTTGTGAATAGGATTTTGGGAAATCTTTTAAGGAGCCTTACTGCAGAACATCCAAAACAATGGGATCAAGTGCTGGCACAAGTTGAGTATTCATATAATGACTCACCTAACAGGAGTGCAAGACAGAGTCCATTTCATATTGTTTATGGAATTCATCCAAGAGGAGTAGCTGAGTTAAGAAACTTGGGAAAAGAAGAGATGAGAAGTGCATAGGGTGAAGAATTTGCTTCAGAAACGCAAGCAATACACGAACAAGTGAAACAGCAGCTGCAGGATAGCAACATCAAGTACAAAACCAAAGAAGTCATAAGAAGAAAAGAGGTGAACTTTAAAGTTGGAAATGTGGTTTTAGCACATCTCAGAAAGGAGAGGTTTCTAAAGAGGGAGTATAAAAAATTGAAGTTCAAAAAAATTGGACCACGCAGAGTGTTGAGAAAATTTTCTGCAAATGCCTATGATATTTAGTTACCCCCTGATGTTGGAATATCACCAATTTTTAATGTTGCAGACCTATACAAGTATGAAGGTGAAACTACAGATGATACAACACAAGATCAAGAGAACCAAGAGATTGACTAGGTAAAACAGTTACCCACAGCAAAGAATTTGCAGCAAGAAAGAATTTTGGACAAGAAGATGTTTAAGAAAACAAGGGGACGAGAATACTTCCAGTATCTGGTAAAGTGGAAGGATCAACCGACCGTTGAAGCTACTTGGGTTACATAAGACATGCTATAGAAACTAGGAAATTCTGTAGATGAACTCATGGATAGGAGCCCATGAAGAGTTTTGTCCTCAGGAGTCTGATGCAGGAGCATGAGACTTGGAGGGAAAATATTCAAACTTATTCCAAAATCCAAAAAAATCTACAAGTAAAGGAGTGGGGTCCTTTAGCCAGCAGTTTCCATGATTTTCTAGTTTAATATAGGAATAGAATTAAGAATAAAAGCATTATGTAATAATCACTTATGGATAAACGATAATAAGTTTTTATGCATAGTTGTTTTAAATCACTCTATGTAAAAGGCATGCTTTTGTATGGATAAGGACCAAAAGGGCTTATCTATTGTTTTAAATAAGAAATAGCGGGACTCTCGGAGGGGTTGAGTCTAGAGACATAGTCATCTTCAAAACTCCCTCTGTGTATCTGATTTGATGGTTCCCTGTTAATTAGTATTTTTATGCATGTATCAGTTCTGGTTCTATTGTTTCTGCGTTTATTAATGGTGATTCAATCTTTGTTTTCCAATTAACAATTAAGCGTAGGCTTGTTGGACTGTTTTTCCTTCATATCGGTGAATGCAGGCTTCTTTAAGTGCTTTATAGAGTTCCACAGCCAAAACTCTGTTTACACAGGAAATATTTGAAAAAGACTTAATCAAGACATAGTTCCAGACTTGAAATTGTATTGAATCAGGTTCATACCCGTATCGGGTCCGAACCATTATCGCATCGCAGAACTATAAGTGGAGCGGAAGAACCTTTGGAACCGCCGAGTGTCAAAACTCTGACAGTCCAGACCCGAACCACTATAGAGAAGGGAGAAAAGGTTGTCGGGTCCGCGAGCTTATTGCATCGCAAGATCGGAGCAGGAGGAGCAAGTCCTTTGGAATAGTGGGATCGTTGATTGCGATCTCCGAATATATATATTATCACATTGTAGGAAGGGAGATGGAAGGGTTTTTAAAAGTGTCGATAGTGTTATTTTCATTTAACGCAAATCTTTGAAATACAATGCCTAGTGTAATTCCTTAGGAATTAACACGAAGACTATTTGAAAGCCGCGATTGTGGTTAAAATCGTCGATAGTGTATTTTGTTCCTTTGGAACAAAATCCTCGCCGATAGTGTATTCCACGTTGAAAACGCAATTTCCTCATTTTTGAAGCGTCGATAATGTTTTTGTGTAATTCTTTTGGAATTACAGTCTCGATAGAGTATAAGGGCTCTGTGTTTATAAATTGGGTCTAATAACAAGGGTTGGGATTTCTAGAGGAAAAACCCATGAGGCTATCAGGGTAATAGATGACTGATACGTCAATTGATGCAAGAGGAGAAATTCAGATAGATATTGAAGAAATTGTAGCTAGCTTTGAGAGGTTGTCTATATCACCTGTACCCAGTCCACCAGTGGTTTCCTTGACCTTATCACTTCTTTCACCTATTGAACTGACCTCCATTTCCTCATTCAAATATGGATTGACCCTAGGAAGACCTTTCTCTGAGCATGATTTGATTTTTTTGTGTCATTATTTGGCTAGATCTGTATCAGCGCTCCCCCTAGTTTGGAGATAGAGTGCTTCAATGTACTCTGCCCTTCTCTCCACCTGCATTGCAGAGAATTGGTGCATGTTCTACACTTGTGTTTATTTCTATAAGATTCAAAAAATGCATAATTTTTCCTTGCTCTTTGATTTTATTTGGTCCTGTTATACTCCTATACCAATAGGTGTCATATTTCATGATTGACTTGTTGAGCTCTGTAATATGTTCATCCCTTTCCTTGTTGCAAAGGTTTCCATATTATCAAAAAAATAAAAAAATGTAAAGAGGGTATGCCCTAAAAGAAAAATCAAAGGGTAAAAAGAATAAAATGGTCAAAAAAGAAAAAAAGTGAAAGAAATGAACCCCAAACAAAGAAAGACCAGGAAAGTGTGCAAGTCCAAAATGCCACTACTTTTTCATTTTCTGTAATAAGCATTGTGTACAACTTGTTAATTTATGCCACAGTTGATGAATGGCCAAACAACTTAATCTTGGCTAGTTCATGTTTGAATTTCCTGTTTTAGAGATAGAGAATAAAAGTCTGACCAAACTATTTAATCTTGGTAGATAAGTAGATAGGTAGAGAAGCAAAGGAGCTCAACAGTTAAATCTGAGCCCTTGGATGAAATAAGTGCAGACTTAGGTAGGCTTACCATGAAAAGAAAAAGAAAATTTGATGAGGGTTTGCTAGTCTAAGTGAATCCAATAAATAAGAAAAATGCTAGGACCAAAGTAGACAAGGTAGGTAGATTGGTGTTGCAGAATGATAGTTGTGATGGATTATGTTTCTAAAAATGTGTTAATCTTATCTCTATCGCAAGTACATGGCGGAAATTGTACCTGATGAAACTCAAGCGAGGCAAGGTTGAATAAATAACTCCCCTTCACTTTTTTTCCCTAAATCATCACTAATTTCCCCCCTAAAATGTTAAGAATTTGTTCTTAATATCACCAAAAAACCATTCATTTCATTTCATAAACTTATTTCCTTAAGTAAATTCCTACTTTACTTGGGAAAATACATTATATCACATCAAAACCCCTTTTTTCATCCTAAGCCTAATTTTAACTACAAAAGCCAATTGTTTTTAACTTAGCGCTTATTTTCAATTCATTTTTTCATATTAACAATTAACATGTATTATATATAACTCCCTTATAAACGTTTTTTACCCTATCCCGTATTGTATAAATATATAAAAAACCCCAAAAATATTAATATCCCCACCTTGGTCGATTACGACCATATCACTGTTTAAAAGGGATTAACGGATTTATCATGAATATGTTAATAACCTTCCCGCACACGATAATGTATTTAATTAACCATTTGGGTTAATTAACAACCAACCCTGACCAATGAAATTGCGCTTGAAAACCATTAAAAACATTGGTTTAGTGTGTCGGCCCCGTGAGTTAACCTCCCGCCATCTCCATGCACCATCCGCCGTCAGATCTCCACCCATTCATCCAACAGTTGTTAACCATTTCGCACTCCCCCTAACTGCCGAACGTTAATGCGTGATCGGCCTGCAGTTTTCTGCCCGTACTTTTCCATGCATCACACTCCCGGTATGCTCACTTTCCCTCTGCCCAAAACCACTTGACCCCAAAAGCGGTGCAGGGCAAAACCACTTACCACCACCATCTGCTAACGTCACTTGCCACATCATCTATCCTCTTGCTGACGTCACCTGCCACGTCGCCTGCCATGTCATCTGCCCCTGTACTCTTGCTTACGTCATCCATCCTGCTTAAAAAAATTCCTGCCAAAACTTCATTTTGTCGAATAAAAAGGGAAAAAAGTCATTTTTTTCTGTGTTTTTCTGCATACAGCGCCCTGCGCTCTCCTACAAAATAAAATCCACTGAGGTCGCATTTCCAATTTCTGACTAGAAAGGCTCCATCGATGAGCTCCTCTGCTTGTCAACCGACCCTCCAGTGTATGGTGTTCCTCCTCAATTACAGGTACCCTTTTAGCTATCTCAGAAAGCCATGAATTGGTGCACCGATCGCCAGAAACGTCTCAGCAATCTCCACAGAAAGATCTAAGTGTTATGGATCAAAAGGCGCAGAATAGCCTCCAGTGTCCCAACAACAGGTGTTTATCCATAGCTGCATTGTTACCATTGGAGAAAGGGAGATTTTGGGCTAAATATCAAACAACGGTGAGTAGGAGTCAAAACAACAATTAAAGAGTATCAGTTCAGCATTAAAGTGTATCAGATCAGTGATAAAGAGTGTCAGAGAAAAATTAAAGAGTATCAGTTCAAGCATTAAAGTGTATCAGATCAGCGATAAAGATGTCAGAGCAGAATTAAAGAAGGCAGATGATAATTAAAGAGCATAGTTAAGACAGGCAGTTGGCGCAAAGCTACTACAGAAGACAGCTGCCAGCCGAATTAAAGTGCCTGCCTCCAACACAACACTAGTTTACCCTTTTTCTTATCATAGAGACTAGCTGTTTCTATTCTTGTAAACTATTTTAGGTTAAACCTAGATATTATCTCACAACTGTTATGAGATATTTGTTGTACATATTTTGTTGCATAAATACCCCCTCCATTAGAGTTTTGAGGGGGGGTGGATTCCTAGACTTTGTTGTAACACTGATATTTTGGAATAAAGAGCTGTTGGAACCAACTGTTGTTTGGCCTACTGGATGAAGAATTGAAGCAGAGGACTTGTCACAGAATTCTTGAATCAACCACTGGATCAATAAGTCCCCTATATCTTGTGTTTTACAGTTTTCTTGTTTATTATATCATCTGTGTTTCATAAATTGAATGATAAATAAAATGGTTAATTTCAAAATATGCTTGATTGCACTCTGTTTTCATTCTTTGTTGTTCTCTATGTTTTCTTCAGAATTTGAATAAGCAGTGAACTCTTAATTTCTCTTGTTTCTTGATTCTTTCATATTGATTATTTGTTAGAGAATTCTTATCTGCTCCTTATCAATAATCATCCATTTTCCCTCTTTAAATAGGTTGAAGGATTCTTAACTGCCCTTCACAAAATTTGAGCCCATTCCATCTGTTTCCAGTATTTATTTGTTCCTTGTTTGACTACCTTGCTCTGTGAAGCCATCCTCTGTTAAGAAACCGAATCCAGAAAACCATCTCCTTTGACTCCATAGCCCAATGTACTGAACTACTCTGTTTTACCTCTCTGTTCTATTGATTCTCACCACCCAAACTCAAACAAAACCCTTGAACTTCATAACTAGCCTAATACCTTTAAAAATCAAAGCTAAATCATAAAGAGAGAGCCCTCTCTAGATACATATTGGCTAGATTCTATATCTAAAAGATTGGTCTGTGGTTACCTCGGCATCCATCCCTTTCTTACAACTTTGGGGAAAACTTGAGTGATAACATCATTGGCTACTCCACTGGGGAACTGAATAATTATTTGTTACTATTGTTTATTTCATAAACTACAGATGGAGCCTGAAGTTAGCCAGGTAGCCTTTGAAATTCTTTTGCTTTGCAATTGCAAAAGTAAATGAATGCTACTTCAGTCTATCTCCAGTCTAGCTTATGAACTGAACATCTAGTTTCAAATGCTTGATCAGTTCCTCTTGTCAAATAAATTCTTTAAGAAAGTTTAAATCTCATATCTAAAGCCTCTTAAAGAAATCATAGAAGTTGTTTTGAAAAATCATAAAAAATCGAAATAATCATAAAATACTCAAAATTTGGTTTCCTGGAGAAACTAAACCTTTTCCTCAGAACTGTTTTACAGGTTTAGATCTGATCTGTGATGGTGGACAGGGATCAGACACACAAAGGTTAAAATCATCCACCTGGAAATTCCACATCAATTTCACAATAAAGACTCCACTGGAGAAATGAACCTGAAAGGACTATATGAAAAGATCAGGCTTTTGACTTGGATTGTTATCCAAGACATTATGTTCTCTCTCATTGATAAGATTTTTCAATGTATATTATATTTTAGAGATGATTTTAGATTAAATTTTTATTATTTTCCTTTGAAAAATGTAGATGAAAAGTCTCCTTACACATTTGAACAGTAGTCTTATAATTCTTATGAAGATCATTTTTCACTTAAGGAGAATCCAAAAATTAAGACTAATCATCCAATCCCTGAACATATCCCTGTACCTCATAAAGTTCCTGATAAGTATAAACCACTCATTTTGCCTCCAACACTCCATGCTTTCCCTAATGATTATCCTAAGTATCTCCCTAGGTTTGATGGAGAGAATGGTATCACTGCCCAAAAACATATCCAAGTTTTTGAAGATTATCTTAACTTATTTGAAGTAGATGAAGAGGATGTTAGTATTAGGCTTTTTGCTCTTTCTTTGCAAGACAAAGTCAAGAGTTGGTTCAAAACCCTGCCTGAGGCAAGCATCTCAAATCCTGAGGAGTTTCTCAACCTCTTCCTTAATAGATGGATAATCAAAGTCAATCTTCTCATGATCATAGAAGAATATAATTAGTTAAAAAGACATCCAGATGAAACAGTAGAACAATTTTCAGATAGATTTAATCAAATCTATTATTCAATACCATTAAATATAAAGCCTCCCCCTGATTTAGCTCTACTGCATTACCCAAGAGCATTTGATTCAAATATAGAATTTCATCTGAGAGAAAGAAACCCCTCAACTATGGAATAGATGCAAAACATGGCAGTGGATGTAGAGGTTAATCTAAAAATTAGAAAAGAAAAGTTGAAAACAGAGAAAGAGGAAAAACTGGGCATTTTGATAAAGAAGGCAGAGGAAATGATGCAGAATATCACAATGAAATTTGAATGTTTTGTTCAAAATCACCATGACACATTTGCTTCACAAAAGGAAAAGGTTGATATTCATGAACAAATTCCTACCAACTCGATCTACCATAGATCAGAAGATAGATTCATAGAGCAATATGTGGAGGAGCAATCTCCTGATCTAATGTGTGCATTTGATAACATTACTTCTTTTAATGATTCACCCAAATATGATCTATATGATGATGATTATGTTTCTCAAATCCAAATTAACCTTACAGAGGAATCAGAAGCTAATTTGGGGAATAAGGAAATTCAGGTTCAATAGCTTGAAAGTAGTGATCAGCTTGTTCATTTCAGCTATGAGGATGAGGAGGAAAGCACAGAAAATTTTGAAATCAGTGAAGGAACTTTACCATTTTGTTTTGATTCATTTCAGTTTATCAGAGATAACTATCATGCAATTAGAAATCAAATGTCAACAAGTCTTGATATTAACCATCTAGAGGGCAATCAAATCTTTGTTCAAAACTTATCATATCTAGATTTGTAGCCCCAAAATGCCATTGAATGTTAGATTGCAGAAGAAGATGTGGAAGCTGGAACAAATGATCAAACGATCCAAGGTGATTCCTTGCCTCTTTGTTTTGAATCATGTAAAAATGTTAAAGAAAAGGAGGAGCAACTTGTAGAAATCTATGAAGTTCCATTTGAACCTATACATAACAAGTTGCAACAATCCTTCCAAGTTCTTTATGATCCAATAGCTAACAAGTTGGATGATGAAAGTAACCATAATTTTTCTCCATTAACAGACCATGAGGGTCAAAATCAAGATGATAATGGTTTTACAAGACAAACATTACAATAAGTAAAAATATCATCACAAAGAGCAGTCAAAAACATGCAGGGTGGTAAAGATAAAAGTGATATTTCAATTTCATGGTAGGCAGGCTATCCAGAACAGATGTACAGTTGCTTGAATTAGCTCAAGAATAGTGTATATATTTTACAAGATCCTTTTGTACAGTTTCTAGATTCAGCAAAGGAGATTAGGAATTTCCTTATCTTCTCAAAGGTTATCAAAGCTATATTTGATTTCAAGATCTCAATTTTAAACACCAACAAGCCCAAGCAACCAAGGTCACTAATGTATATAATGCTCGAGTGGTTGCATTGGTTGTTTCATTTTACCTAACCAACAATCAGAAAGCTGATTAGAGTAAGTAGGTAGGATTTCAGTTTGATTTAATTCAGTTTTTAGTAGATTGTGAAATAAATCCTTAAATGTTTGAATCCAATCAAAAGGCCTCAAGATTTTGATGATTTACTAATTTGGTTTGAAAGTTGCAGCACCTTTTTGGTTTCAGGTCAGATCTCAAGTTGTGTAGGAGAAGGTTGAGAAGATTTTGATAAAAGGACCAAGGCTAAAAGTTCCTACCCAAGAGACAAGGTGCTCAAAGAGGAATTCAAGGAGGAAGAATAAATGTTTAAGTTTGAATTGGATAGTAACTTGTTGTAGTTGAAGCCCAAAGAGAAGGCCCTAAGCTTCACAAGTGTGACGTCATACATCAATAAAGCAACTAGCAAAGGAAGATTTCAAAGCACAGTAAAGGATTATTAAGAAGGCCATCTGACCTATTGTTCTTGACTTTCCACCAGGGAAAGCCATCCCCAAGTGGAGCCACTGTTATACTCCTATACCAATAGGTGTCATATTTCATGATTGACTTGTTGAGCTCTGTAATATGTTCATCCCTTTCCTTGTTGCAAAGGTTTCCATATTATCAAAAAAATCAAAAAATGTAAGAGGGTATGCCCTAAAAAAAAAGCAAAGGGTAAAAAGAATAAAATGGTCAAAAAAGAAAAAAAGTGAAATAAATGAACCCGAAAAAAAGAAAGACCAGGAAAGTGTGCAAGTCCAAAATGCCACTACTTTTTCATTTTCTGTAATAAGAATTGTGTACAGATTGTTAATTTATGCCACAGTTGATGAATGGCCAAACAACTTAATCTTGGCTAGTTCATGTTTGAATTTCCTGTTTTACAGATAGAGAATAAAAATCTAACCAAATTGTTTAATCTTGGCAGATAAGTAGATAGGTAGAGAAGTAAAGGAGCTCAACAGTTAAATCTGAGCCCTTGGATGAAATAAGTGAAAACTTAGGTAGGATTACCATGAAAAGAAAAAGAAAAGTTGATGAGGGTTTGCTAGTCTAAGTGAGCCCAATAAAGAAGAAAAAATGCTAGGACCAAAGTAGGCAGGGTAGGTAGATTGGTGTTGCAGAATGATAGTTGTGATGGATTATGTTTCTAAAAGTGTGTTAATCTTATCTCTATCGCAAGTACATGGCAGACATTGTACTTGGTGCAGCTCAAGCGAGGCAAGGTTGAATAACTAACTCCCCTTCATATTTTTTCCCTAAATCATTCACTAATTTCCCCCCTAAAATGTTAAGAATCTATTCTTAATATCACCAAAAAACCATTCATTTCATTTCATAAACTTATTTCCTTAAGTAAATCCCTACTTTACTTGGGAAAATACATTATATCACCTCAAAACCCCTTTTGTCATGCTAAGCCTAAGTTTAACTACAAAAGACAATTGTTTTAACTTAGCACTTATTTTCAATTCATTTTTTCATATTAACAATTAACATGTATTATATATAACTCCCTTATAAATGTTTTTTACCCTATCCCATATTGTATAAATACATTAAAAACACCAAAAATATTAATATCCCCAGCCTGGTCGATTATGACCATATCACTGTTTAAAAGGGATTAACGAATTTATCATGAATGCGTTAATAACCTTCCCGCGCATGATAATGGAGTTAATTAACCATTTGGGTTAATTAACAACCAACCCTGACCAATGAAATTGCGCCCGAAAACCATTAGAAACATTGGTTTATTGCGTCGACCCTGCAAGTTAACCTCCCGCCATCTCCATGCACCGTCCACCGTAAGATCTCCACCTATTCATCTAACAGTTGTTAACCATTTCACGCTCCCCCTAACCGCCGAATGTTAACATGTGATCAGACAACAGTTTTCCGCCTGTACTCTACCATGTGTCGCGCTCCTGGTATGCTCACTTGACCTCCGTCCGAAACCACTTGACCCCAAAAGCGGTGCGGGGCAAAACCACTTACCACCACCATCTGCTGACATCACCCACCACATCATCTGTCCTCTTGCTGACGTCACCTGCCATGTCGCTTACCACATCATCTGCCCCCGTAATCCTGCTTATGTCATCCATCCTGCTTATAAAAAATTCCCTCCAAAACTTCATTTTGTCAAATAAAAAGGGAAAAAAGTCATTTTTTCTATGTTTTTCTTCATACAACGCCTCACGCTCTCCTGTAAAATAAAATCCACTGAGGTAGCATTTCCAGTTTCCAACCAGAAAGGCTCCATCAATGAGCTCCTCCGCCAGTCAACCGACCCTCCAATGTACGATGTTCCTCCTCAATTACAGGTACCCTTTTAGCTATATCAGAAGGCCATGAATTGGTGCACCGATCACCGGGAATGTCTCAACAATCTCCATAGAAAGATCTAATTTTTATGGATCAAAAGGCGCAAAACAGCCTCCAATGTCCCAACAACAGGTGTTTATACATAGCTGCGCTGTTACCATTGGAAAAAGGGAGATTTTGGGCTAAATTTCAGACAGCGGTGAGAAGGAGTCAAAAGAACAATTAAAGAGTATCAGTTCAACATTAAAGTGTATCAGATCAACGATAAAGAGTGTTAGATTAAAATTAAAGAGTATCAGTTCAAGCATTAAAGTGTATCAAATCAGCGATAAAGATGTCATAGCAAAATTAAAGAAGGAAGATCAGAATTAAAGAACACAGTTAAGACAGGTAGTCGGCGTAGAGCTACTACAGAAGACCTCAGCCAGCTGAATTAAAGAGCCTGCCTCCAGCACAACACCAGTTTACCCTTTTTCTTATCATAGAGACTAGCTGTTTCTATTCTTATAAAGTATTTTAGGTTAAACCTAGATATTATCTCATAGTTGTTATGAGATATTTGTTGTACATATTTTGTTGTATAAATACCCCCTCCATTAGAGTTTTGAGGGCGGATGGATTCCTAGACTTTGCTGTAACACTGATATTTTGGAATAAAGAGCTGTTGGAACCAACTGTTGTTTGGCCTACTAGATGAAGAATTGAAGAAGAGGACTTGTCGCATAATTCTTGAATCAACCACTGGATCAATGAGTCCCCTATATCTTGTGTTTTATAGTTTTCTTGTTTATTATATCATCTATGTTTCATAAACTGAATGATAAAGAAAATGGTTAATTTCAGAATATGCTTGATTGCACTCTGTTTTCAGTCTTTGTTGTTCTCCGTGTTTTGTTCAAAATTTGAATAAGCAGTGAACTCTTAATTGCTCCCGTTTCCTGATTCTTTCATATTGATTATTTGTTAGAGAATTCTTAACTGCTCCTTATCAATAATCATCCATTTTCCCTCTTTAAATAGGTTGAAGGATTCGTAACTGCCCTTCACCCAATTTGAGCCCATTCCATCTGTTTCCAGTCTTTATTTGTTCCCTGTTTGACTACCTTGCTCTGTGAAGCCATCCTTTGTTAAGAAACCGAATCCAAAAAGCCATCTCCTTTGACTCCATAGCCCAATGGACTGAACTACTCTGTTTTACCTCTCTGTTCTATTGAATTTCACCACCCAAACTCAAACAAAACCCTTGAACTTCATAACTAGCCTAATAACTTTAAAAAACAAAGCTAAATCATAAAGAGAGAGCCCTCTTTGGATACAGATTGGCTAGATTTTGTATCTAAAAGATTGGTCTGTGGTTACCTCAGCATCCTTCCCTTTCTTACAACTTTGGGGAAAACCTGAGTGATAATAGGTCCAACAAGTTTTCCTTGTGTCTTTGACTGTGTCTATGTCTCTTTGAAGCCAATACAACACTTGAATTTGTGTGAAAATGAGTGAATTGGCATTTGCTCATTACTCAAAGATTTGCTTCAATTTATTAACAGTTTTTTAGTGTTTTTGCTTTCATTTTTGATAAATTGTGAATGATTGTTAATCACCTCTGAGTGTCATCACCTTTTTGATAAGATTTTCTTTATTTTCTTTCTTTCTTCTTGTTAATTCAACTTTGTATGCATAGATTGATTGTTGAATTTGAAAAGTAACTTTTACATTAAAGTTAAAGTTTGTGTGCCTTATTTTCTTCAACGATCAAGTTGAATTCATATGTTTCTTTGCATTTGAAATATTAGAAGAAAAGAAAATAAAAACCATTATTTTCATTGCATATAGGGCTTTAATTTTGATTCAATAGTGAAGTTGAGAAGATCGATTGTTGCATCACTTAAACATTGCATTTTTTATTTATTTCTTCTTCCCCTATTTAGTTAGGCCTTTCATTATTAAAAGGAAAATGAAATCAGTTCATTTTGTCATATTAGTTGCATCATAGGCGTGTTCCGGTGACATCGAGTTTTGAGCCTTGAAATTGAAACATAATTCAAGATAAAATTTAAAATTTACCCAATCAATCTTAAGGAGCATTTTTCACATTAACACAAACATCTAGAGGTGTAGGTTAGAGACATGTTCCAACGTATTTAAATGTAGGAGTTATTTTTTTTTTCATTGTTACATTCCAGGTGTGATATCTCGTTCCACGTATGTAAGTGTATCAAACTGTTCTCCACGTACCTTTGGGTATATTGGATGGCACTCCATGCATGAAAAGTATATGGGAATGCATTCATCATACAATTACACATTAGAGAACACTAACACCGACTATGCTTCCACGTACCTTCAAGTTTATTTTGGAAGACCACCCTAGGTTGTTATCCTCACCTTAGGTAACAAAGTTTGCTACCTTGTGTATAGTGATACGCAGAACACAACATTCACGGAGATTTCCTACCCCTACATAAATCCTTGGTTCTCCAAGGTGGTATATTGTAGTTCACAGTTGCCTGGTAAACCATTTTTCTTGTTATCCCTCTTTGATTTATTTTATGTCTTTAATCTCTAAAATCAATTAATTGATTGTGGAACAACATCCTCACCGTGGAACAATTAGTTCATCTTAGGTTGAGACTAATGGCGACAGTTCCCGAGTCTACCAATCAAGGAAACCCCTCTTACGAGAATCCTAGTCCTTTTCCTTCTTTTGGAAATATTGGTTCTCCTTATATTGAAACATTGTCCCTTCTTGGATTTACCGTTGGTTTTCCAGTTTGGTTGTTTTCGACCTCCTTGGTTCCGAATTTCCAAACTTCTTCTCAACCAAGTAGTCCTCCACCTAAACAAGTTGACCCTTTGCCTTCTTTTCCTGTTCAGTCTTCTTTCTCTTCTTCCTCTTCATCTAGTGAAAGCCTCAAAGTTAGTAACTCAGTGGATAAGAAGAAGAAGAGGAGGAATATTAAGAAGAAGCAAAATAAGCAAAGGGGAGACCAAACAACCATTACTACCAATGCAACTAGTATGGAGAAACTTTCCAATCAACCTTGCAAAGTTAAATCCCCTTGAAAGTTATGTAAGGGTGACCACCCTTCTTAGAGATTGTCCTAGTATTCCCAAGGTATTATAAGTGTGGTCCACAGGCTCACATCAACCTTCGTCATCGGCCTCTGGGGATCATTCTAGTGATAAACCTTCAACTAGTGATAGTAAGATCCATGGAAAAAAGTGTAAAGTTAAGCTTCCATGTATTTTATGTGAAGGGAATCATCATATTCACCTCTGCGCTTATATGGATGAAGCCTCAAAAGTGTTGGAAAAACTTACAGCTTCTCAACTACAACTTCCAACTGTCTACCAGAAGCTTTCCCCTATCCTCCACTAGTTGATGACGTGATTGATCAGAATCTGTCTCTAGTCAATCCCACTCTCTCTGAACGTGAATCCCATGAGTTTGTTACTAACCAACCATTGGTTGAGAAAATGATTGACCCGATTCCACCTTCCATTGATCCTACGTTTCCTGTAGAGAGTGACTCTCATACCACTCAGGTTCTTCTCATTTATTGAGGTTCCAATGAATTATGGGGAAATCCTCTTGTTCCAATGGCACAGATGGACAATCCTCCAATTCCCATGGCATGTGGGGGAAATTATCCCATTCCCATGGCACACAGGGGTAATCCTCCCATTCCCACAACTTAGGGGAGAAGTTCTCTCGTTTCCGTAGCACAAGGAGGAAACTCTCCCATTTCCATGACTCCCCATCCAAGTAGTATGGTCACTTCCATTAATTGGAGTCGATTGGAAGGATATCATCTTCCTCCTAACATGCTCTTCTAGATCATACTACATGTTTATAATATTCTCGTACCTGGCACAATAATAGATGAAGGCGCATATGTTAGTATTTTGTCCTCCACTACTTGGAAAGCTTTTGGTTCTCTGCAACTTGTGCCCATTACCCAGAATTTGTTGGATTTTAAGAGAGGAACTAGTAAATCGTTATGGATCCTTCCTCAGTTTCCTATTACTTTGGGAAGAAATATTTTCTATAACAAATGTAATGGTAGTCCAAGTCCCTTTGGATTTTAATTTACTCCTTGGGTGTGACTATGTTTATGACATGTGAGCTCTTGTCTCTTCACTCTTAGGTGTGATGTGTTTCCCACATAAAGTAATAATCGTGACCATTGAAAAATTTTCATTCATTGGTCCTAATTTGACTCCCAATCAACCAACTTCCCTAAATGGTCCTTATATTCAAATGGTATCTCCCCCACCATAGATTAATTATGTGGCAACATGTTCCATGCCCTTCTAGATCATAGTACAGGTTTATAATATTCTCGTACCTGACACAATAATAGATGAAGGCGCGTTAGTATTTTGTCCTCCACTACTTGGAAAGCTTTCGATTCTCCGCAACTTGTGCCCATTACCCAGAATTTGTTGGCTTTCAACAGAGGAACCATTCAATTGTTATGGATCCTTCCTCAGTCTCCTATTACTTTGCGAAGAAATATTTTCTATAACAAATGTGATGGTTGTCCAAGTCCCTTTTGATTTTAATTTACTCCTTGGGCGTGACTATGTTTATGACATGGGAGCTCTTGTCTCTTCACTCTTTGGTGTGATGTGTTTCCTGCATGAAGGAATAATTGTGACCATTGACCAACTTTCATTCGTTGGTCCTAATTTGACTCCCAATCAACCAAATTCACTAAATGGTCCTTATATTCAAATGGTATCTCCCCCACCATAGATTAATTATGTGACAACTTGTTCCATGCCCATGTCTACTAATGATCTAGTAGGTGATGTAGTGTATCATGTATTGGGAGCATTAGTGCTTGATATTTCCCTTTGATCCTTTAATATATCCTTTCTAGAGCATTGTTCTTCCATTTGGTCAGAACCTATTGGAATCTGTTAGGGTCCCACCCTAACCCCCTTATTTATGTAGTAGGATCGATTCATAGTTATAGTTAAGTAAGAGTCAATAAAGCCCATATTAATAATTGTAAGTGGTTAACCCGCATTTAATGATGGGACTATAGTTGCAAATGGGCCATGGTATTAGATAGATGGTATTAATAAGAACCATGGTATTTCTCCATGGTCATTCATGTATGAATCATATATAAAGGATAGAGAATCCCTGCGAGGAGCATCATGTCTTATTTTGTAATCGAGCTCGGCGCTATTGGAGTTTGCCCCCTCGAAGAGGCAAGTGAACATTGCTTTCTGAATAATAAAATACTTGTTGTGTTTCTCACTGTTCTATGTTCTGGGTATATTTCTTCATATATTTGGTATTATGGTATTGTCTTGTAGGTTAAGAGCATAACAACTGGTATCAGAGCACTTTCTAGGGCCGGTGGGATCTCCATTTTTAGCCAAAAAAATTGGCTAGAGAAGTGTTATGGGGTCTTTAAACCACGGGATCTGTTGTTGAGCGCATAAACCTACAGATTTGGGGAGGCATGCACACAGGAAATACAAGAGGTGGTCACACTTGTTGGAAACTCTTGTAACCCCTGTGGGTACCCTTTCGAGCAGTAGCGCATTAGACAGAACCGTGCACGTACTGTCTTCCAAGTACCCTCTGGGTATATCGAAAGCCCCCTAGCTCCTTTTGTTGAAAAGTGTGCAACAAGAAATGCTTGTTGAGAATGCAACAAGATGATGGAGCTTAGTGAAAAGAGTCGCCTTCACTAAGTGGGCCCGCAGACAAATTATGGCGCAAGTTCTATTTTTGATCCCAGCAAGGATGATCACAGTAAGAGTGATCACAGTGTGGGTGATCACAGTTTGGGTGACCACAGTGTGGGTGATCACAGTGTGAGTGATCAAAGTCTATTTTTAGACTGGCTGTCAAAAATAGAAAAGTCAAATATTATTGTCTCATAATAATATTTGGACTATAAACTTGATCTTATTCTCTTGGAGCACTTCAGGATGAGCTACGGATGTGGTACATGTAGATCCCATAGGGAAATACGTTTTTACCTATGAGATGACTAATATTTACATGCAGGACTTCAGTTAGAACTCAAGTGAGTTGAGTTTAGTGGACTGGAGGTGCAGTTGATGGAGTTGTGTTCAGTTTAGCCTTGTTAAACTAGTTGTATTTAGTCTAACTGATCAATAGACTAGAGATGAGTTGGGTGAATTAGTTATTAATTAATTCACAAGTTATTAACTCATAATGTAACTATAGAATACATCGGTTAACTCAGTTTCATGTGAGTGCATGTTCAGTTCAGCAGGGACAGGTGTTAGAGGATCAGATTGCTATCAGTTGTGACTATAGCTGTGCATGATGATTTGCACAATCAGTGGGATTGAGTATGCCAATGAATTGGCCAATATCAAAAATTTTAGCTTGTTCTCACGTCCAACAGAGTGTGAGTGATTATTTGCAGGTGAAATACGAGTTTGGTAAGCCATTCTCATCAGTCCTTGAGTAGGTATTGAGCTGGAGAGGCAGGCAAGCAGTGGAATAGATTTGGAGATCAGATCTGAGCTATATTGTGTGTAACAGGTGGAGCTGGTACTAGATTGCTTGTGATAACCATTGTACTTTGTAATGTTACATGATTCAATCAATATAATATACATATAGTGTCGGGTTTTTAGCGAGATGCTTTCCCCGGGATACATACAGTGTTAATGAGTTTGATTGATGCTTCTATGTGTGCCTGTGAATGTTTCTGTTTTTGTAAATTGATGATCAACATAGAGGAGATTATGTATTATACATGTTCTGCTTATAATTGTATGATCAGGATAATCTCTGTGAATATGTGTTAAATTATTCAAAATTTCTACATGGTATCAGAGCTAGATGATTTGTAGAAAACGTTTCTACATGGTATCAGAGTTGCTTGATTTGTAGAAGAGATTTTTATAGGATATCAAGCGAGGATTGATCATCGGATCTATTATTCAGAAAGTGTTTACATTTTATTTCTTCAGGCAGAGTCTATAATCGGGCTAGGTAGCCTCTGGATTCATCCTTCTTTTTGAAGGTGAGATATCCGGTGAATGCCCATACAGTCGATCTCTGTACGAGAAATACTTTGTTCTCACGAATTTTAGATAAGAAGAGGTTGAATTTTTTGAGCTGTGGAATGGCGCTCAAGGATAAAACTCGGAAACATTAAATGCGAGAATGGTGATAGTATGCCCAAGTATCTCACGAAGTTCACCCAATGCCGGGATGAGCTGGGAAGTGTGGGGGTGACTGTCGGATGAGGACTTGGTGAGCTTGGCTCTCCTTGGTCTTCTGAAGAGTTGGAATTCCTATTAGGACTCTGTCAATGGTCGGGAGAAATTGCCAGGATGGGAAAGACTATGGTCAGATCTTGTGCAGGAGGAGATCAGGCAGAGCACCAGAGACAGTTCTTCATCCATGCAGGATGAGGAGAACTGTGCCTTAGCAAGTAAGGCGAAGAAGGGGAAGGAGAAGGTTTCTCTTTCCGAATCCAGTTCTTCCAATGATGGGAAGAAGGTTGACAAGGCGAAGGTGAGATGCTTTCATTGTCATGAGTTGGGTCATTATGCTACCAATTGTCTAAAGAAGAAGTCCAAGAAGGGATCCGGGGAAGGATCTTAAGGTGAGGCACTTGCTTCATAGTTTGAGTTGGCTTTCACACTCTTTGCATGCATGGTTCCATCCATGATGGGAAGTGGTTGGTTTCTTGATAGTGGTGCTTCTTTCCACATGATCGGTGACAAAAGTTTGTTCAGTACTTTGGAGGAGAAAGATCTCCAGATACTCATATGGATGGGTAATGATGAGAAGTATAGTGTCTCAGGTGTAGGCACGGTTATTTTTCAGAGGGAGCATGGAGCTCGCCTTACCTTGACCGATGTCAAGTATGTACCAGGACTGAAGAGAAACTTGGTGTCGATCGTGATGCTGGAAGACAGAGGCTATGATGTAGTCTTCAGTAAGGGAAAGGTTTTCCTTAGACACATCATCACCCGACAGGTGAAGCAGATTGGTTCACGGGTCAAGAACCTGTATGCTCTTGAGGTTCAAGATGCATGCAAAGCCTTTAGCAGCGAGGCAAATGATGGAGACTTGGTGGTTGAGATGGAGCGTATATTACCTCTCAACATGCAGAGCCAGAAGAAGTCTCAGACGATTGTGGAGGAGCCACGATTGGTGCAGCAGCTTCAGGAGGTTGTGGAGTAGCCACAAAAAGGGAAGCTGAGAGGAGATCGAGTAGAGACATCTACTCATGCAAAGACCTCCAGTAGGGGGAAACTTCGAGCCAGGTGGGTTGAGGGATCGCATGCAGCCATACCTCCAGGTAGGAGGTGGGGTGATGTGGATTGATCGTCCCAAGGAGGAGGGGCAGGATCCTTGAGGTACTCAACCTCTTGGATGAGACCTTGATACGGGAGCCCCGATGTGTAGTAGCAGGAACTGACTAATTGGGTAGAGACAGATGCGGATGGAGTGGCAGAGAGAGCGACAGTGCAGGGAATCCCAGGACAACGCATAGCTAGTAGGTTGTAGCAATGCGAGAGGCACAAGTTTTTTGCACAGTGCTAGGTGGCACAGAGAGGTGTGCAATGGTGCGAGATGCATGGAGATGTTGCAGTAGCGTAGATGTCAGAGAGGGAGCACTTGTTAGCAGCAGGTAGAGCTTCAGCATCAGAGGGTGTTTCTAGCCCAATAGGGAGGTCAGTTGGGAGGCGCAGTGCAGATGCAATGCTGGGAGATAGAATCAGCAGCAGCACGGATGCAGTCAGAGATCAAAGTGACAGAGGCTAGAGCAGTCAGATACTGAAGAGCACAGAGATGCAGAGTTTCAGTCGACAGAGGTAATAGCAGTCAAATACTTTGATGACAGAGCAAGTGGACTGGCCAGATGTGTTGCATGGAGAACATTCCAGAGTTACAGGATCGGGTTTGAGAGGAAGCCTTTCTTGTTGAGAGGGAGTGTTGAAAAGTGTGCAACAAGAAATGCTTGTTGAGAATGCAACGAGATGATGGAGGTTAGTGAAAAGAGTCGCCTTCACTAAGTGGGCCCGCAGGCAAATTATGGCGCAAGTTCTATTTTTTATCCCAGCAGGGATGATCACAGTATGAGCGATCATAGTGTGGGTGATCACAGTGTGGGTGACCACAGTGTGAGTGATCATAGTGAGAGTGATCAAAGTCTATTTTTAGACTGGCTGTCAAAAATAGAAAAGTCAAATATTATTCTCTCATAATAATATTTGGACTATAAACTTGATCTTATTCTCTTGGAGCACTTCAGGATGAGCTACGGATGTGGTACATGTAGATCCCAGAGGTAAATACGTGGTTACCTATGGGATGACTAATATTTTCATGCAGGACTTCAGTGAGAACTCAAGTGAGTTGAGTTTAGTGGACTGGAGGTGTAGTTGATGGAGTTGTGTTCAGTTTAGCCTTGTTAAACTAGTTGTATTTAGTCTAACTGATCAATAGACTAGAGATGAGTTGGGTGAATTAGTTATTAATTAATTCACAAGTTATTAACTCATAATTCAACTATAGAATACATCAGTTAACTCAGTTGCATGTCAGTGCATGTTTAGTTCAGCAGGGACAGGTGTTAGAGGATCAGATTGCTATCAGTTGTGACTATAGCTGTGCATGATGATTTGCACAATCAGTGGGATTGAGTATGCAAATGAATTGGCCAATATCAAGAATTGTAGCTTGTCCTCACATCCAACAGAGTGTGAGTGATTATTTGCAGGTGAAATACGAGTTTGGTAAGCCATTCTCATCAGTTCTTGAGCAGGTATTGAGCTGGAGAGGCAGGCAAGCAGTGGAATAGATTTGGAGATCAGATCTGAGCTGTATTGCGTGTAACAAGTGGAGCTGGTACTAGATTGCTTGTGATAACCATTGTACTTTGTAATGTTACATGATTCAATCAATATAATATACAGATAGTGTGGGGTTTTTAGCGAGATGATTTCCCCGGGATACATACTGTGTTAATGAGTTTGATTGATGCTTCTATGTGTGCCTGTGAATGTTTCTGTTTTTGTAAATTGATGATCAACATAGAGGAGATTATGTATTATACATGTTCCGCTTATAATTGTATGATCAGGATAATCTCTGTGAATATGTGTTAAATTATTCAAAATTTCTAAATGGTATCTGAGCTAGATGATTTGTAGAAAAAGTTTCTACATGGTATCAGAGCTGCTTGATTTGTAGAAGAGATTTTTACAGGATATCAAGCGAGGATTGATCATCAGATCTATTATTCAGAAAGTGTTTACATTTTATTTCTTCAGGCAGAGTCTGTAATCGGGCCAGGTAGCCTCTAGATTCATCCTTCTTTTGGAAGGTGAGATATCCGGTGAATGCCCATACAGTCGATCTCTATACGAGAAATACTTTGTTCTCACGAATTTTAGATAAGAAGCGGTTGAGTTTTTTGAGCTATGGAATGGCGCTCAAGGATAAAACTCGGAAACATTAAATGCGAGAATGGTGATAGTATGCCCAAGTATCTCACGAAGTTCACCCAATGCCGGGATGAGCTGGGAAGTGTGGGGGTGACTGTCGGATGAGGACTTTGTGAGCTTGGCTCTCCTTTGTCTTCTTAAGAGTTGGCATTCCTATCAGGACTCTGTCAATGGTCGGGAGAAATTGCCAGGATGGGAAAGACTATGGTCAGATCTTGTGCAGGAGGAGATCAGGCGGAGCACCAGAAACAGTTCTTCATCCATGCAGGATGAGGAGAACTGTGCCTTAGCAAGTAAGGCAAAGAAGGGGAAGTAGAAGGTTTCTCTTTCCGAATCCAGTTCTTCCAATGATGGGAATAAGGTTGACAAGGCGAAGGTCAGATGCTTTCGTTGTCATGAGTTGGGTCATTATGCTATTAATTGCCCAAAGAAGAAGTCCAAGAAGGGATCCGGGGAAGGATCTGAAGGTGAGGCACTTGCTTAACAGTTTGAGTTGGATTTCACACTCTTCGCATGCATGGTTCCATCCATGATAGGAAGTGGTTGGTTTCCTTGCAGTGGAGCTGCTTTCCACATGACCGGTGACAAAAGTTTGTTCAGTACTTTGGAGGAGAAAGATCTTCAGATACTCATAGGGGTGGGTAATGATGAGAAGTATAGTGTCTCAAGTGTAGGCACGGTTATTTATTAGAGGGAGCATGGAGCTCGCCTTACCTTGACCGATGTCAAGTATGTACCAGTACTGAAGAGAAACTTGGTGTCGATCGCGATGTTGGAAGACAGAGGCTATGATGTAGTCTTCAGTAAGGGAAAGGTTTTCCTTAGACACATCATCACCAGACAGGTGAAGCAAATTAGTTCACGGGTCAAGAACCTGTATGCTCTTGAGGTTCAAGATGCATGCAAAGCCTTGAGCAGCGAGGCAACTGATGGTGACTTGGTGGTTGAGAGGGAGCATATATTACCTCTCAACATGCAGAGCCAGAAGAAGTCTCAGACGATTGTGGAGGAGCCACGATTGGTGCAGCAGCTTCAAGAGGTTGTGGAGCAGCCACAACAAGGGAAGCTGAGAGGAGATCAAGTAGAGACATCTACTCATGCAGAGACCTCCAGTAGGGGGAAACTTCGAGCCAGGTGGGCTGAGGGATCGCATGCAGACATACCTCTAGGTAGGAGGTGGGGTGATGTGGATTGATCACCCCAAGGAGGAGGGGCAGGATCCTTGAGGTACCCAACCTCTTGGATGAGACCTTGATACGGGAGCCCCGATGTGTAGTAGCAGGAACTGACTAATTGGGTAGAGAGAGATGCGGATGGAGCGGCAGAGAGAGAGATAGTGCAGGGAATCCCAGGACAGCGCATAGCTAGCAGGCTGCAGCAATGTGAGAGGCACAAGTGTTTGCATAGTGCTAGGTGGCACAGAGAGGTGTGCAATGGTGCGAGATGCATGGAGGTGTTGCAGTAGCGCAGATGTCAGAGAGGGAGCACTTGTCAGCAGCAGGTAGAGCTTTGGCATCATAGGGTGTTTCTAGCCCAACGGGGAGGTCAGTTGGGAGGTGCATTGCGGATGCAATGCTGGGAGATAGAATCAGCAACAGCACGGATGCAGTCAGAGATCAAAGTGACAGAGGCTAGAGTAGTTAGATACTAGGGAGCACAAAGATGCAGAGTTTCAGTCGACAGAGGTAATAGCAGTCAAAGACTTTGATGACAGAGCAAGTGGACCGGCCAGATGTGTTGCATGGACAACATTCCAAAGTTATAGGATCGGGTTTGAGAGGAAGCCTTTCTTTTTGAGAGGGAGTGTTGAAAAGTGTGCAACAAGAAAGGCTTGTTGAGAATGCAAATAGATGATGGAGCTTAGTGAAAAGAGTCGCCTTCACTAAGTGGGCCTGCAGGCAAATTATGGCGCAAGTTCTATTTTTTATCCTAGCAGGGATGATCACAGTATGAGTGATCACAGTGTGGGTGATCACAGTGTGGGTGACCACAGTGTGAGTGATCACAGTGTGAGTGATAAAAGTCTATTTTTAGACTGGCTGTCAAAAATAGAAAAGTCAAATATTATTGTCTCATAATAATATTTGGACTATAAACTTGATCTTATTCTCTTGGAGCACTTCAAGATGAGCTACGGATGTGGTACATGCAGATCCCAGAGGGAAATACATGGTTACCTATGGGATGACTAATATCTGCATGCAGGACTTCAGTTGGAACTCAAGTGAGTTGAGTTTAGTGGACTGGAGGTGCAGTTGATGGAGTTGTGTTCAGTTTAGCCTTGTTAAACTAGTTGTATTTAGTCTAACTGATCAATAGACTAGAGATGAGTTGGGTGAATTAGTTATTAATTAATTCACAAGTTATTAACTCATAATTCAACTATAGAATACATCATTTAACTCAGTTGCACGTCAGTGCATGTTCAGTTCAGTAGGGACAGGTGTTAGAGGATCAGATTGCTATCAGTTGTGACTATAGCTGTGCATGATGATTTTCACAATCAGTGGGATTGAGTATGCCAATGAATTGGCCAATATCAAGAATTGTAGCTTGTGCTCACGTCCAACAGAGTGTGAGTGATTATTTGCAGGTCAAATACGAGTTTGGTAAGCCATTCTCATCAGTTCTTGAGCAGGTATTGAGCTGGAGAGGCAGGCAAGCAGTGGAATAGATTTGGAGATCAGATCTGAGTTGTATTGTGTGTAACAGGTGGAGCTGGTACTGGATTGCTTGTGATAAGCATTGTACTTTGTAATGTTACATGATTCAATCAATATAATATACAGATAGTGTGGGGTTTTTAGCGAGATGCTTTCCCCGGGATACATACTGTGTTAATGAGTTTGATTGATGCTTCTATGTCTGCCTGTGAATGTTTCTGCTTCTATAAATTGATGATCAACGTAGAGGAGATTATGTATTATACATGTTCCGCTTATAATTGTATGATCAGGATAATCTCTGTGAATATGTGTTAAATTATTCAAAATTTCTACACCTTTGAAACCTCACCATAGATAAACCGTCAGTTGTCTTGTTGCTACAGTACACCGAGAACAACACTCGGAGAGATTACTTGCCCGTAATAGGGTAGTTGGGTTGTATGGCTAATAGTACGGTTGATCGTCCTTAGTTAGTGCCCTGAAACATTGGGCCGAGTACTACTGTCAAACGCTTATGTATATTGCGATCTGTAGCACCAGACACTCCTCGAGACCATAGTTTCCTTCTCTAACTCTGGATCATGCATAATCTCTACCATATCAGATCTTGCAAGTGGGGGTTTTACAGTAGCAGCTGCAATCAGTCCCGTCGTTCAAACTTATCAGAACAACCATTCAGATCTATTAGATCCATTAGATCCGTAGGAGCAATCTGTTCTGCCGTTCAAGATCTCTTCGATCAGCAATTCAAATCTCTCAAATCCATCAGATCTGCCTGAGTAGTTGTGTGGGTTCCTATACCTGGGCGTGATTTTTGCAGGACTTTTGGCAGTATTGACATTTCGGAGATTCAACGACTGTATTATTCATAAGCAAGGAGTAAAACTCCGTTCGGAGTTTTCAGGAGAAAAAAAAAAACCCCTGAGACCTCCCAGGGCGCTTATTGGTGACTTAGCCCATAAGAATCAGAACAACGAGCTGAGCAAGGTGCTACCATTCAATTGTTAGTGCTAAAAAAAAATCGAGCAATCCAAAATTTCAAGTACATTGGATCGGTGCATAGTAGAAACTAGAGCTCAAGCTATGGCCAATGAGAAGATCAACAAACTTGAATAGTCCTTGAAAGATATCCAAGACCAACTGGCGAAAATAACTACAACACTCTCTATGGGCAAGGTGGAAGCCCACGAGGAGGCGTATATTGGAAATGAACATAGTGAGGGTGAGTCTAGCCACTCTCTTCACCTCTGGGGCACCCACCAACAATCCCGTCCGTGACCACCCAAGCTGGATATGCATAAATTTGATGGCTCTCACCCAGTAGCATGGATAGCACAAATGGAGCAATATTTCAATTTGAATTACATCTTGGATAATGCCACTCAGCTTATGGTGGGGAGCATGTACTTGGACAATGAAAGATGGCAATGGTGGCAATGGCATCAACGTTGCAATGGAAGGCCCTTGACTTGGGACACATTCAAAAAAGCTCTTATGGAGCGCTTTGACCATGACTCTGCTTTTTTGGGTCATCTCACTAAGCTCCAATAGACTGGAACAGTGGATGAATACATTACAGCCTTTGAATGCTTAGCTTTCCGCACTTTAGGTCTACAAGATGAGTTCTACACAGAATGTTTTATCAGTGGTCTTAAAGAGGCTATACAAGCTCACGTCTGCCTACACCACCCTCCCACATGGTCGGAGGCTTGCAAGGTAGCTCGTGAAGTTGAACGTGCATTAGCAGCCCGGTCTAATCACCCAAATTTCACCTCCAAGGGTCGCCCCCCACAGGATCACAACACTTCCCAAACACTTAAGGTTCAAAAGGTGTCACCTGCAGAAATGGCAGAAAGAAGAAAGCAGGGATTATGTTGCTACTGTGATGAAAAATAATCCCCCGGTCATAAATGCAAGGAGCCCAAATTCTTTCAAATTGATGCTACTGATCACGGCTCATCGGAGGAAGCCCCACCACTTGAGGAACTAGAGGAGGGAGAAGAGGACAGCTAGAAGGACCAGGTCCCTGAAGAACAAGTTATTTTGCTGCATGCTTTGGCAGGGATTTCTTCACCTCAAACTCTCAAAATCAGATGTCTTATTAAGCATCACCCAGTGGTAGTCTTGATTGACAGTGGAAGTACACATAATTTTATCCATCAAAGAGTCACAGAAGTAGTTCATTGTTTTGTACGAGTAGTTTCTAACTTCCAAGTCCAAATTGCAGATGGGGAACAATGAAATGTGATGCCCACTATGAAAATGTCAAACTTCAAATGGGGGATTATCAGTTAAAGTCCCACATGTTTGCCATCCACATGAGAGGGTGCGACATTGTCCTTGGTGCTGAATAGCTTCGCACACTGGGCCCAATCACAATGGATTTCTAGGAGTTATATATGAGCTTTAAGCAGAACAACCACACACATACCCTCCGCGAACTCCAAGCGGGAGCTCCCTCTATCATCAGCTCACATAGGATGGAAAAATTATTAAAAAAGGGCCATCATGGAGTTATAGCTCAAGTTAATGCCATCTAGGCCATCGAACCCAATTCTCTTCCGATTCATCCTGAGATGCAACAGATATTAAATAACCATCTGCCAGCCTTTGACAAGCCTCATGTGAGCTTCCACCCTCGAGAGGGGAACATGATCCTAGCATCACTTTGGTCCCAGGGGCCCAACCACCAAATGTGTGCCCATATAGATATCCGTTCACCCAAAAGAATGAAATAGAAAAAATAATCAAGGAACTTTTGGAATCAGGTGTCATTCGTCCCAGCATTAGTCCTTATTCATCACCGGTGGTCATGGTGCTCAAGAAAGATGGGGAATGGTGTATGTGTCCAGACTTCAGGGCCCTCAATATGTTGACAATCAAAGATAAATTTACCATCCCAGTTGTTGATTATTTGTTGGATGAACTAAATGGGGCTCAATTCTTCACTAAGCTTGATCTTCGTTCAGGCTACCACCAAATTCGCATGAAAGAAGTTGACATTCCAAAGACTGCTTTCCGAACTCATGAAGGCCATTATGAGTTTCTGGTCATGCCATTCGGTCTTTGTAATGCCCAATCTACTTTTCAAAGCCTTATGAAACACCTGCTCAAACCATAACTCAGAAAATTTTTCCTTGTTTTCTTCAATGACATCCTCATCTACAGTCGCACTTGGGCCGCACATCTTCAGCATGTAGATCATCTCTTGCACCTGCTCCGCGAGCATAAATTATTTGTTAAGATGTCCAAGTGTTCTTTTGGCATGGAATAATTTGAGTATTTGGGCCACATTATGGGGCGTGAAGGTGTCAGGGTGGACCCCAAAAAGATCCAGGCAATGCAGGATTGGCCTCAACCTAAGACCTTGAAGAGCCTGAGAGGATTTTTGGGTCTCACGAGCTACTATTGCAAATTTTTCCACTACTATGGTCGCATTGTGAGGCCCCTCACTCAACTCCTCAAGAAAAATTCATTCCTATGGAATGATGAAGCACAATAGGCCTTTACAGCTCTAAAAAATGCCATGTGTTCCACTCCAGTCTTAGCACTATCTGACTTCACCAAATCTTTTGTCATTGAATGTGATGCTTCGGGTATAGGTATTGGGGCAATCTTAATACAGGAAGGTCGACCCTTGGCCTTCACAAGCCAACAACTAAGTGGGAAGAATTTGGGACAATCTACCTATGAGAAGGAGATGATGGCCACCTTACATGCAGTAGATACCTGGCGACCTTACTTGTTGGGGCGACGCTTCCAAATCCGCGCAGACCATCAAAGTCTTAAACATTTTTTGGGGCAATGCCTATCCTCACCACAACAAAATAAATGGCTCGCAAAAATTCTGGGATATGATTATGAGATAATTTACAAGAAAGTGCGTGAAAATATTGTAGCAAATGCATTATCTCACCAATTTGAGGATGAAAGTACCATGCTTGCAATTTCCCTTCCCATTCCAAAATGGATTGAAGAGGCTCGTAGGGAATGGTTTTCACATCCCTGGCTCTCCCAACTCATTACTCAATTGCAGGCAGATCCAAATTCCACCAAGGGCTACTCATGGCAGAATGAGATTTTGCACTACAAGGACAGAGTCGTACTATCACCAATGTCCACCCTCAAAAGCAACATTTTGGCGGAGTTTCACTCATCCCCCACTGCAGGACATTCAAGCTTTTAGAAGACGTATGCTCACACTCGAAGATCATTTTTTTGGACAAGAATGAAAAAGGACATTCTTACGTTTGTAGTGGAATGCGACGTCTGTCAGCACCAGAGTCTGTTAAAGCACCAAGCACATTACAACCATTGCCCATCTCGACATCAATATGGATGGAGGTTTCTATGGATTTCATTACAGGTCTTCCAAAGTCAGGAAACGAGTCAGTCATCATGGTGGTGGTGGACAGACTTTCTTAGTATGCTCATTTTTACCCCTACCCCACCCTTTTGCACTAAATTTTGTCACTCAATCTTTCATGGATCAGATCTTCAAATTTCATGGCATGCCCACTTCCATTGTGTCTAATCGTGACCCGGTCTTCACCAGTAATTTCTGGCAGGAACTCTTCAGGCTACAGGGTACCCAACTAAATCTCAGTACTTCCTATCATCCACAAACTGATGGTCAAACTAAAGCAGTCAACAAATGTCTGGAAACCTACCTTAGGTGTTTCACTTCAAAAAAGCAACATCTTTGGGTATAGTGGTTACATCTAGCTGAATGGTGGTAAAATCCAAAATGACTCCATATGAAGCAGTTTATGGTAAAATCCCTCCTTCCCCTACTTCTTATATCAAGGGGTGCTTAAAGGTACAAGCAGTGGATCAACTCCTACAGAACCGCACAACCATGCTCGCCCATCTTAGAGAGAATCTTCATCAAGCTCAAAACCGCATGAAGCAATAGGTAGATCAACATCGATCAGAACGCCAATTTCAAGAAGGAGATCAGGTGTTTTTTAGACTGCAACCATATAAGCAAACATCACTCAAAGACAAGGGGTGTCAGAAACTATATCCAAAATTCTACAGACCATATCAAGTACTTTAGCACATCGGAGAAGTGGCCTACAAGCTAGCTTTGCCACCCACTGCAAAAATCCATCCACTTTTCCATGTCTCATGCCTCAAGAAAGTGATTGGGAACAATTGCAGAATTCAAACCAGTCTACCTGAGCTGGATGAAGAAGGGTCAATCTGGCTCCAACCTAAACAGGTCCTCGACACACGCGAACGGCACCTATGTGGTTGCATGATCAAGGAAGTCCTTGTCAAGTGGAAAGACACGTCTCTGGAAGATGCAACTTGGGAACCAGCCACTATTCTTCAGCAGTTTCCACAGCTTCAGCCTTGAAAACAAGGCTATTCTTATGGGGGAGTGCATGTTAGGGTCCCACCCTAACCCCCTTATTTATGTAGTAGGATCGAGTCATAGTTATAGTTAAGTAAAGAGTCAATAAAGCCCATATTAATAATTGTAAGTGGTTAACCCACATTTAATGATGGGGCTACAGTTAGTTGCAAATGGGCCATGGTATTAGATAGATGGTATTAATAAGAACCATCGTATTGCTCCATGGTATTGCATGTACGAATCATATATAAAGGATAGAGACTCCCTACAAGGAGCATCATGTCTTATTTTGTAATCGAGCTCGGCTCTATTGGAGGTTGCCCCCTTGAAGAGGCAAGTGAAAATTGCTTTCTGAATAATAAAATACTTGCTTTGTTTCTCACTGTTCTATGTTCTGGGTATATTTCTTTGCATATTTGGTATTCTAGTATTCGTCTTGTAGGTTAAGAACATAACAGAATCCATGGCCTCCTACAATTCATGATCAAAGCACCGGAGCAAAGTTCCTCGTCTTGTGTTAAGCTCCTTAAAAAATGAAACAAGGTTCCCAGAGCACATTTCCTTTTATTTTGTAAAGCTCGTTAAAAAACGAAATAAGGTCTTCTTTTCCTGTGCCAAGCTCGTTAAAAAGTGAAATCGATTCCCCTTCAATTTGATACTTTGATTGGATCTCGTAAATTCCTAGGTGAGTCTTTCACTTGATCTCGTAAATGAACCTTCATTCCATCTGCCTATTAGTAACTAGTAGTATACCTAGGTTCATGAAACAAGGTTCCCAGAGCACATTTCCTTTTATTTTGTAAAGCTCGTTAAAAAACGAAATAAGGTCTTCTTTTCCTGTGCCAAGCTCGTTAAAAAGTGAAATCGATTCCCCTTCAATTTGATTCTTTGATTAGATCTCGTAAATTCCTAAGTGAGTCTTTCACTTGATCTCGTAAATGAAACTTCATTCCATCTGCCTATTAGTAACCAATAGTATACTTAGGTTCATGAAATGAAGCTTGGGGGGCATTTTTCTAGAATTGATCCATTATGTTGGGGACATGCAAACTTATTTCAAGCATAATTTTTTCTCTATTTCAAGATTGTGTAAAAATGAAATCACTCTCAAACATAGTTTTTCTCATGTTTCAAGCTTGTGGAAAAATGAAACCATATTCAAGTATTCTCAAGCATAGTTTCCAAATGTTTCAAGATTTTGTAAAAATGAAACCATTTTCATCCTACCTCTCATGATTTCCATTCAAATCAGCCTATTTTGCCATATCGGCCTTGTTTTTTTCATTCCATCAACACCAACTGCTTAGATGATCATATGCTTTCACTTGGTTGTTTCACCTTTCCCAAGGAACCGTTGTGATGAGTGGTCTTATTAGCTAACCTCTTAACCTATACATGTTTTGAGAAATTCCCTTGTGACCAGAACCAGTTTCTACCCTTTATACCACTTGTTCCTCTAGGAGGAGTCCTCATTCATCTCTTTTCAGACTCCCTAAACATGAAAAGGTTTTTGAGCACTTGTCCTTTCAAACTCGTTAAAGTAAATGAAAAGGTGTCTACTCAGTATAAATTTAACCCTTTTCCAGAATGAGATAAACATTTATGAAAAAGGAATAACTTAGTCGAACATGGCTAAGAGGTTCTCTTGAGTATTCTTTTTTTCCTTTTCAGACTCAAGAGATTATTTACAAAAATGAACCTTAGGAGTTTTTTTTCACCTCTTTTTCAAACTCTCTAAACATGAAAAAGAAGTCGAGTTTCACCCTTGTTGAGATCGTACAAACATCAAACAGATATGGACTCATCGAACTTGATGAGACTGAGCCACTCATTCTTAGGTTTCCTTAAACATACTCAGAGGGATTCATCCAAAGGATGAACTCACAAATCAAGCATATTTTATCCTCAAGCCTGTTAAAAAATAAAGAGGTACTTACCATAAATGGTTGGTGAAATTGGGAAAACATAGTATTCCACTTATTAATAGCAGCGAGTCACTCTTAAACATGACACTCTTCCACTTCATCTTCGTGGCTATTAAATTGGGAAATCTAGTTTTCTTTTTGGTTCATCACACCATATCAAAGCTGCCTCTTTCAATTTTTGGTCAATGTTTCCAACTCCTTTCATTGTCGTCGATATGTTCAAGAGAAGTCATTTAATTGGTATATGCTACGATACTCTTCAAACTTCATTCCATATCTATCATTCTTGAACCAGTTCAACATCAACATCAGTTTATCTCAAATTATGACGCATGTTTCGTGTTGTTGATGGGGGATACATAAAGGCCCTCGTGTGATGGGTCACTTCCTATTGACATCAATTCATTATAAAGGAATTCGACTTAGGAACTCCCTTCGACACCTTGGAGATTGCATACATCGATGGAAATTTTCCTCACTCTTGGCGACAATTTTACATCATTGGCCTTCGACCGAAATATTCTATGTGGTGTTTGACTTCAACTCATTAATTCACATGATACAGATTGTCCTACAATACCTTTAGAGCCATTAACATCATCAATGGTTTCTCTCACATATAATAATGGCTTAAATCATTGGTCGGTAATTAGATGGTGTTTACCATGTTCGACTCCAACTCATTTATTCACATTGTTAGACTCGTAGATTGGGCAATCAAGTGAATGAGAAAGAATACCCTAGATCTAGTTTCATCCATCTGAGTTGCGTTTTCAGGATTAATGCACAATTACAAAGCATGATGGGTATGATCATGCAAGATAGTCATCCAAGCATGGGTCCACTCTCTACCATCAGTGGATGCAACTTTTTGATCATTGTACATGTAATGTTAGCTTATGTGTTGAGCATGAGTATTCCTCCCTCAGCAAGGACATCATGATGAAAATGTATTGTAACAGATGATGGTCTCGACCGGTTTTTCTTGATCCAAACTTGTCACAAGGTAAATAACTTCAATCATCAGCTATCATTTCTGACTTTGTGCTTTAGGGGAAAATATGTTATAGGCCATTTTGTTGCATCTAATCAATAGGCCTACAAACCGAATCAATCAACATATGTGAACATGTTGTTCTCATACCTACACAAATCCCTAAGCATGACCTTTCCAAAAAGTCAGAGTTTATGGGATTAACTCCTCAAAATTAAGATTTTAAGCCTTAACACACTTTTCCCCTTTAAAGACCCATGTTCAACATTGGTTGCTTCCTTCTGCATCAGCATTGATCAACGGTAGCTTGTTCCTTGATGAGGGTGCACTAATTCTAGAAATGTAGGAAAATTAAAAATATTTACAAAGCTTCCTCTTCCAAAAGCTTCCAAGAGTTGTTTTAACCATTTACCTTGGATAAGAAGCTCGAGTCCTATATAATCCTACCTTGGATACTTCACCTCTTATCCCTTGAGCTCATCCTCCCATCTTAAGTTTATGTTAAGCCTAGATTGGCAAATGGATAAAAATTCCTAAACTACCATCCCTCTCATATAAATTTATCGCCATCTACAACATTAGGGTTGGATTTTGGACATTGATTATGCCCTCATTTTGTTTCCTTGAATCTAAGAGAGCCATTATCTTCGTGCATTAGGTTGACATTGAGGTGTGCTTTGTGACAAGGAGGGACAAGTCATCTTGGGGAGATCTCTACAATGTAAACTATTATTCTTGGTTGTAATCTCTCTCCTATTTCTATTAATACAAAGAGTATTTTTTTTCTTATATGTTTCATGTTACATTTACATTCATGTATTTCAATGCTTCGTTGATCCATTGAATAAAGTAATTGAATTATGCTACATAGATGTTGTGGATCTTTGGCTTGTAAAGAATGTATGTGCAAGCTCTAATTATAGAAATCAGAGCTACAATTGGAGCTTACAAGCCAGGAGGAAAGTAAATCTTGTGATGGATTCCAAGTAATCCTCTTTCCCATTCTTCAATTTATCTAAGGGAAACTCTATATTCTTTGCTTTATGTTGTTCTAGACTAGTCCACTAGGTCTAGGGAAGATACTTTTGTCCACAATCATAAATTCCACATAACAGTGCCATCCAAAAATTGTTGATGCAAGATGGGTAGGTCGTCTCTAAAAAGACATAGGACCTTTATCTTCTAGGCTGATATGGCCACATTAAGATATTTTCCTAGGCCTTTTTCAGTTAGGATCAAGAGGAAGAGGGAGAGGGGGTCTCCCTGATGGATTTCCCATGATGAGATGAAATGATCGTGGGAAATCCATTTGGAAGGAAAAAGAAAAAATAAGGGGAGATGAGGGATTTGACCCAGAAGATCCAATCATAGTGGAATCCAAAGCCATAAAGGATTTGAGTCATTTAGGACTAGACCATCTTTCAAAGGATTTAAATAGGTCTAGTTTTAGCAACATACCAAGCTTTTTGGTTGTTTTGAGAGAATGGATGGTTTTGTGAGAAATCATGATTCCATCCAAAATCTATCTTCATTCCACGTAGTTGGTTAGTTCAGGGGAGATGACAAGGGGAGGAGAGGCTTAAGCCAATTTACAATTATTTTTATGATAATCTTGTATACCATACTACATAGAGTTATAAGCCTAAAGCCTCAGTTGACTTGTTGACATTTTATTTTCTTGGTACAAGTGTAAATAAGGTAGCATTGAGAGACTTGAAAATGAAGAAGCACATATGTGATTATTTAATGGATTCCAATAGATAAGTACTAATGGTAAACTAGTAGGCTCGGAATAATTCGACCGTGAAACTATTAGTGCCAAGGGCCTTATTTGTGGGCAAGGATTTGACTACTACTTCTACCTCTTCCACAATGATTTCACAAAGGAGGGAATCATTATTCTTAGGAGTGATCATTGGGGGGATATGTGTTGAGCCAATTAATTGTTCCTAAAGGACCAACTAACTACTACACATCAGATTGTCAACCTGAGGTCTCGTCTTTCTATTTCAAGGTTATTCGCACAGTTTATGCAAGAGAAATGATGGTATGACTAATCACTATTATCCTAATGGAAAGAAAAATTGAAATGATAAAAGAATCAACTCAAAACATAGTTAATAAATTTTCTTCTAGCTAAACCAAACCATTCAAAGCATCAAATCCTAAATACTTTCTGCAGGAAATAGCAAAGGAAAAGTATCAAACATTGAGTTGTTAGCTAAGGAACAACAACTATAAAATGAGAGAACAACACTACAAAATTATATTATCAAAAGGAATTTTAGAAACACAAAACAATGATCCTATGATAATCTATAGGAAACAACAATAAAGTAACAACAATCCCAAATGAATTAGCTAAAGTAAATCCACTCTGCACAAACCAACTATAATTTCTATTTAAAACAAAACATGCAATTTGAGAATTACTTAACTAACACGCATTTGTAAATTGAAAATGATTAAGCACATATATAACTGAAGCAAAAGAATAGAACAAAGATTTAATGATGCCGATGAAGACAATGTTGCTTCAAGGATTGGCCACGAAGCACGAAAATCGAACTGCCTTATAAAAGGAATCAACACAACAAATTAACTCTGGATACTAAAATACTTCATTGAATTACGGAGGATTGATTACAATCAATGTATTCTCAAGTTCACAACTTATGTCAAGAATATTACAATTGAACAACCTCTCTCAAGGCTCATTTCCTAGTCTTTATACTATGATTGTAGAAGATAAGAACAGTAAATCTAGTTTTGATAAAGAGAAATATTGAGAATCTGAATATTCTTACCATGCTTATTTTAAGTTACAAGAAGTCTTAATATTTCCGGATGACCAAGTCAGAAGGTTGTCCTTAACTGATTCACTTCAAACAACGATCAACAACATCAAGTTATTTGATCTTCTAGGATCAATCCAAGGAACAACATCATGTTTTAGCTCATCAATAGATTCCTACCTAAAATAAGGATCCAACTGTGAGTAAATAACGCTTTTGTGATTGAATCCATTTATAGAGGCAAGAGAATAATAAAAATACATTAAATACTTCTAGAATCCATATTACATAGATTATCGTGTCCTAAATGTAAGAAATACTTAGGAAAATAGTGTAACTAAGAAATAAGGTAAGGAAATTATAACAATTATGAGGCCTAAAATAACCCCCCAACTGGCCTTTTTGCATGACATCATGTAAACAAATGATTAACATGCAAGGCAATTAAGGAGTAATCTTCATAAGATTCTTCTCCTCTATGTTTGAATCCATTCCTACTTTTGAGTTCCTAAAAGGCGACATACTTACCTGCCTCTAATAAATCATAATAAGATTTATAATAATACTGAGGGCACCAGATCATGGGACATCTATACCTGCACCCTATCCAATTGATACCTTTTACCAATACGAGGTGAACATAATCCTCTACTCTAATCATGGCATACTGAAAATTATGGAAGCCTAATTGTTCTCTGTTTTTAATTTCATTGGATGATGGTTGTCATCTCACTTTGGCTCCATGAAGAGCCTCACCTTCGATATCTCCCAGGTATTCCAAACCTGAATGTAAGACACAATTATGAATATGTTAAAGTGTAGAAGAAACAACAGGTTATTCTTTGAAGATACCATGACAAATAAGTGTGCGGAAAGGGTTCTGAGGCTCTCCTTTGACCCAAAGATCAAGACCATGCTCTCTCCTTTGGAAGGTGTGGTAAGATTTTTCCCATTTCACCTAGTTTTAGGAAAATGATATGAAGGTCTAGAACTAAATGTCTCCAATAAATGGAACAGGATTCTCATTCACATGTTCCTCCAAAAAGAAATTGTGCATATATCGGTTACACAAAAGGTACTTTGTGTGCTCACCCTATTTATGGAAAGTAGTGATAAAATTTAGTACATCTTTAAACTCATATGGTCACCCAGATTGGATAGCTTTGATTTTGAGCAACAAGTATCACTCAAGTAAAAAATAAGGCATAATTCTAGGTTGGGGACCTGCATGCCAAGGCATCTGAATAAATGGAGCATATTTCCTTTGTTTGCTTTGTAACCTTATTAAGGTGATCCTTTAAATCCTTTATTTTCTTATCAGATGCTCTCAATTGTGCATAAGTTTCATCTTTTGTTGCTGCCAGTGCCTTGAATCATTGAAGCAATTCTTGATGTTCCTTTTGAGGCACCACTTCTCTCTTGTATCTCACTATAGTCTCCTACTATATTTCCATGGTTTTATTTAAGACCTTAATGGTAGCCTCTATAATTAAGGGAGTATAAATAGGTACAACCTCTCTTTCTACTCCTCTTTCAATAAGGATAGATGGTTGATCTGTTTGAGCTTCTGCTTCGAGAAGAATAGAAGGAACATCAGTCGTTTGTATCTTAAAATTATTCTAACTTCCTGCTTCAATAGAAACAAGGGCATGCTTTTTCTGTACACTTGCTTCAGTGGAGATAGGTGTGAGGTCAGTCTAGGTTTCAATATCTTGAGTTTTTGTCTTCCTTTTAGCCTTCTTCACATGATCCTTATGAGACTGCTAACTCCCTTGTAGCCATTTTTTCAGTTGTTGTAGCTTCCTTTGTAATCTCTTGTTTTCTTTTCTAAATATATCAACTTCTTTATGGAGTTTACCTTTTTCTCTGTCTCTCACAACTCTGGTGCTTCTAGTCCTTTGAATAAAGTTTTTAGACAAAGATGTTGGGAAAAAGGATCGGAAACAAAAATTATCACCTCAGGATTCCAACAATAATCTCCTGAGTAGATTCAACTATCAAAGGATCAAAAAATGAATTATCGACTTCCATTGGTATTGTATCAGCTACATATTTTAGGAAGTCATTGAAATGAGGATCAATCTAAGATTCAACTAGAAAATCAGTATTTCCATATCGACCTTCACCAATCAGATCTTCAAGGGGAAACTTTGGAGTCGTCTATTTTGGAGAGCAGGGCTCCAATACAGTAGTGACATAGTAGTCAAAATTCTCTTGGAAGGAAACAACTTTAGGGTCATCAGATGATTCCAGAATGACAATAACTGAAGAATTGGTGGGGGAGGTTGCAACTGGCGAATTAGGTGAAGTTTTCTCATCAAAAGGGTTTTCTAGATGAGCTACAAATTATTCTATTATAATAGTCATTGGTTCTCCTAAATTTTTCATTTCCAATAATTTCTATAACCCTTCTAATTCTTGAGATACTTCCATTTCTTGTTCTATCTATTCTGGGGCTAGTGAGTCTTGCACTAAATTTTCTCCAAGGGTTTCCTGTTGTGTCCCCTCTGCATTGGAGAATTCTTGAGTCAAATTTTATTCTAGTAAATTCTCAAGGGGATCTAAAGAACTCTGACCTTGCTATAACTTTATTAACCTAGCTGACCTTCTCCTTTTCTTGGGTAGCGAAGCTAGGAAATACACCATTATTTTCTTTGTTTTCCCAAGTTTTTGAGGATTTGAAGTTTGTGCAGTTCCCTTTGGGGGTATCTTCTGTAATAAAAGTTTCATTTGGATTTTCCTCATTATCTCTTTATAGTTTCTCATTGTTAATTGAAACGTTTCCAAATGTCTCAATGACTGCTTCATTTTCCAAAGGAATGCTTTGGCAAGTGTCAGGGTTTCCTAGGAACCCTTCCCAACCCTGTTGTGATTGAATCAAACTTATTAAAAATATTAATTTTATAAGCTCGTGATGACTAATGACCGAGACTTGGTCTTTGTATCTTCTTAGCCTAGCAACAATTTCATGCAACAATGAATTGAGAAAACAAGGAAGGTTTAAAGTTACCTTTCATCTTAGAGATGCCATTAGTTTAAGATGGGATCCCCTCACCACATCGTACCTTCCATCACAGGTAATATACTGCAAAATGATACCTACTACTTCTTTCCATGGCTCTAGTAATGAATTGGGGTTATAACCCTTTCCTTTCCTAACCAACTCTTCACTAGGGTTCAAAAACATGAGAGTTGTGTTCTGGAGTGAAGTATGTATCTCATACCATTTTTCTCCCTCTATCAGAATGTTAGGTCCCTATAATACCAGTGATTCCCCCTTTACTATTGTCATTGTAGCCATTATTCTTATTTTTGTGCCCCTATTATTCCCACATTGTTATTATTGTGCCCCATAGAAGCCCACTATTATTATCTTTGTGCCCCTATATTATTATTGTTATGTCGGTTTTGATTATATTGTGACCCCTTAGACTCCTATATATAGAAAGGAGGTTTTATCATTTGTATCATCCAAGAATTGTTCATTTGTGTAATGTAAAGTAGGTTTCCCCCTCAAAGAGGCTGATTCTGAAGTCGTTGATCTATCTTTTCTATCTTTTCGTGAGTTTGTTTGTTAACATTTGGTATTAGAGGCATTGAATTCTAGGGTTTCGATGCTCCAAATAGGTCATCATGGAATTTTCACTATAAAATTTTCTCTACGAAGTTTCAGAAGCTACAACAAAAAGCCATTTGAGCCGAAATCGTTCCAAAGTGCGGGTCCGAGTTTTAGATCTTGTTTCTCTATATTTGCGGAGATATGATCTGAATAAGATAGGTTTTTTGCAAACTCCCGAATTACATTCCCAAAAAGTGAACTTGGGAAATTGTCATAACTATCACTCTGAGCATCAGATTGAAATTTCCTAAGAAGTTACAGAAAGAGGATGGACTCTAGTTTTCTGTGTATCATTTTCAGATCCGAAGGTTGAACCAATGACACATGGCACGTTGTACAAGTTTTCTCTACTAAAAAATTATATAATCAGGTCATCTTTGGAGATTGGGCATAACTCTTTCTTGGAGAATCCAATTTTGATCAGACTAGTAGAATTGGAAAGACGACTCGGAGGCCTACCATAGGAAGTAAGTTTATACCTTGGAGGTCTACAATTATAGAGATACAATAGATTCAATATCAAGCTTCTACAAAGCGAAAAAAGTTGTGTAGTCTTTTTAAAATTTTGCATGAGTTTGGGTTGAAAAATTAGTTTGAAGTTCAAAGGGCATAGTGAAGCATAATTATCATTAATTGATGCCCCGAAGAAATAAAATGGAAACACCTAGTAAGCAAACTGAAAGCTCTAGCATGACTCATGAACAAGAGGAAGAAATGCAACATGATATATAGAAAATACGAGACCAAGTGCAACAAATTTCACTCTCACAAAAGGTAATAGAAGTTAAGATTGATGCTTTAAAGAAAGACATGGAAGCTAAGATAAATGGCGTGGAAGTTAAGATGGATGGAGTGGAAGCTAAGATGAATGGCATGGATGCTAAGATTGATGGTCTAGAAGAAAAACTGAAAGGCAACATGGAAGATTTGAAGATAGATTTGACTAAGTGGCTATAAGAAATGCTTACTAAAGGTGAAATAGTAGTAAAGTAAACTCATGATGAGAACAAAAGAAATGTTAATAATGATTTCATAGACTCTAATGTTGGATTGAAGACCCACCATGTTCCAAAGATCGATATGAGGAAGTTTGATGGAAAGGATCCTTTAACATGGATACTACAGATGGAGCAATATTTCGATCTCCATAATGTGCAAAACACACAAAAGGTATGTGTTACAACTTTATATTTGGAACCAAATCAGTTTGTATGGTATCGATGCCTTTTCTCTCGTAAACAAATTGTCACTTGGGCAATTTTTATAGAATAAATGATAACACATTATGAGGATACAAAAAGAAACTCTTTTTTAGCCAATTGATAAACCTCAAAAAAAAGGGTTCAATGATGGAGCACATTGAAGACTTAAAAAAATTGAATATAAGGGTAAAATATATTCCATAGGAGCATAGGATTGATGTGTTCATAGGGAGTTTAAAGGATAACATCCAACATGAGGTTCGCCTTTGGGAACCTTACTCATTGGAGAAGGCATTCAGGTTGGCAAGAAAAATGGAAAGAAAAACTATGGCAACAAGGAACCCTAGCACTCACAACTATAAGGATGGAAGTGTTGTTTCCCCTAGCCTTCCACAACCTACAAGGTTGACACCCCAACAATTGGAAGAAAAAAGAGCAAAAGGGCTTTGTTACGGTTATGATAGAGAATACACTAAAGTTCATAAGTGTGTTGAGAAGAAATTATTTTACATAGATTGTGAAGAGGAGGAAGAAAAGGAACAAGAAACTTCAAAATAAGAGGATATACACTAGGAACAAACCCTATAGAAAGAAGAAATGAATATAACCATATCTTGTCATGCATCGGTCTGAATTACCACTCCTCAAACTATCAAGATAGAAGGACATATAAAAAAGAAAAAGGTAATATTGTTGATTGATTCAGGAAGTACCCATAATTTTATTCATTGGACGATAGCTACAGAATTAAATTGCTTTCGATATCCATCACCATAGTGTGAAGTGATGGTTGCAAGTGGAGGAAACATAAATTTCTCTGGAAAGTGCCATAATATCAATATATCCATGGGAGAATATGTATTGAATAACCCAATTCTTTCCATTTCAATGGGTGGTGCTGATGTTGTACTGGAGTCCAATGGCTACAATCCTTGGGTACTATAGATTTTAATTTTGAAGAACTTTTCATGAAATTTTCTTCAGAAGTAAAGGAAGTTGAGTTAAGAGGTATCACAAGGAAACTAGGAAAGATAATCAGCTCTAATGGAATGACAAAGCTTCTAAAGAAATAACAATGATGCATAATTACACAATTATGTTTGCTAGAGGTTCCCACATCGAAATCATCTATTTATCCAGATCTCCAAAAAGTCTTGGACAATCATTCCAAGGTATTTGAGACTCCCAAAGGTCTCCCACCTATTCGTGATCATGATCATGCTATTCATTTGATTCTAAGAAGTTTTCCTCCAAACATCAACCCTTACAGATATTCTTATGCCCAAAAGAGTGAAATTGAACGTATGGTTGCAGAAATTCTAGAGGCTGGTATAATTCAATCTAGTCAAAGTTATTTCTCTGCTCCAGTAGTATTGGTGCACAAGAAGGATGGATCATGGCGCATGTGTCCGAATTATAGGGAGCTCAACAAGATCACTATTAAATATAAATTTCCCATTCCTGTCATTGATGAACTATTGGATGAATTGCGTGGATCAATTTACTTCACCAAGTTGGATCTTCGTTCAGGATATCATCAAATCATAATGAAGACTGAAGACATTCTGAAAACAACATTTAGAACTCATGAAGGTCATTATGAATTTTTGGTCATGCCTTTTGGCCTTACTAATGCAACTTCTAAATTTCAAGGGTTGATGAATTCCATTTTCAAACCCTTCCTTAGAAAATTTGTGTTAGTATTTTTTGATGATATACTAATCTATAGCAAGTCTTAGAAGGATCATGTTCAATATGTTGACAAGGTGCACAAACTATTGGAGGAGAAACAATTATATGCAAAATGCTCCAAATGTTTCTTTGGAGTAAAAGAGGTGGAATATATGGGTCATATTGTAACTCATGAAGTTGTTAAGGTAGACCCTATCAAAATTAAATCCATTAAGGAATGGAAAATCCCCACATCCATAAAGCATATGCGAGGATTTCTCGGGTTGACAGGGTATTATCACAAGTTTTTTAATAATTATGAGAGAATAACATCACCTCTAACAACATTATTGAAGAAAGATGCATTTTTATGGACTCAGAAGAAACGAAGGCCTTTGAACATCTTAAAGAGGCAATGTGCCAAGCACTAGTCTTCTCTACGCCAGACTTCACAATTTTTTTTATTGTGGAATGTGATGCCTCAGGAAATGGAATTGGTGTTGTTCTAATGTAAGAAGAAAGACCCATTGCTTTCGAAAGTCGTCCAATCAAAGGAAAGTATTTACACAAAGCTATTATGAGAAGGAAATGTTGGAAATACTACATGCACTTAAGAAATGGAAACGCTACATAATGGGAAGACACTTCAAGGTGAAAACAGATCATGATAGTCTTAAATACTTTTTAGAACAAATATTATCTTCAAAAGAGCAGCAAAAATGGGTCACAAAGATGTTGGGTTATGACTTTGAAATCATCTACAAAAAAGGGAAGAAAATTGTTGTGGCAGATACACTCTTAAGGAAGGATGAGGATGTGGAAGCATTTCTTTGTTCCATTTCTATTATTCAACCAGATTGGATAAATGAAGCAAGGGATGAATGCAAGAATGACGAAGAAGTGTTGGAACTCATTCAAAAGTTATAACAAGATCCCAATACATATGATACATTTAGCTGGAAAAATGATTTGTTATGGTACAAAGATCGCTTATACCTATGTCAAAATTCCCAACTCAAACAAAAGATTCTTATGGAATTGCACACCTCTCCCTTAGGATGGCACTCGGGATTTTTTAAAAATTACCACAGGGTTAAGAAGGAATTTTTTTGGGATGGCCTTAAATCTGATATTCAAAATCTTGTGGTGGAATGTTTGGTTTTCCAACAAAATAAATTTGAAACAATTAAGACCTCGGGTCTATTACAACCTTTATTCATTCCAAGTCAACTTTGGGAGGAGGTTTCAATGGATTTTATCAGAGTTTTAACCAAGTATGAAGGAAAGAGTTTCATCACGGTGGTAGTTGACAAACTTACCAAGTATGCACACTTTTGTGCATTATCTCATCCATTTAAATCCAGTGCAGTTTCTATTGCATTTATGGAAACAATTCAAAAGATACATGGAAACCCAAAGATTATTGTAAGTGACAAAGATTTCATTTTGACTAGAAATTTTTTGACAGAATTAATTTCTTGTCTTAGTACTGGGTTAGCTCATAGCTCATATTATCATCCTCAATCTGATGGGAAAACTGAGATAGTAAACAAATGTTTGGAAGGATATCTTTGTTTCTTTGTATCTGATAAAAAAACACAATGGGTCAAATGGTTGCCTCTTCCTGAATGGTGGTATAACACTTCCGTCCATACTACAACAAAAATGACCCCATTTATGGCACTTTATGGAACAGAATAGAATGAAAGAATAGGCAGATCAACATCGCAGCGAAAGAAGTTTTGATGTAGGTGACTGGGTATTTCTATGGTTACAACCATATAGAAAAATGTCCCTCAAGCAAGCTAAGAATGATAATAAATTATCACCAAAGTAGTATGGTCTGTACAAGGTGTTGCAAAATATTGGTACTATGGCATACAAATTGGAGCTTCCTGTAGCTTCCCGAGTGCACCTAGTTTTACATGTTTCATGCTTAAAGAAGGTTATTGGTGACAATATCCGAGTTCAAACAATATTGCCAGAACTTGACGAGGAAGGAAAAATCATATTGTAACCTGAAGTAGTCACAGAAACAAGAACTCGACAGTTAAGAAATCAATCAATTTCAGAGTATCCTGTCAAGTGGAAGAACTCACCCGATGAATATTCCACATGGGAGGATGAAAATTTTATACAGAAGCATCCATAACTACTGAAGCATTGAGGATGCCACTTTTTTGGAGAGGGGCATATTAGGTCCCTATAATACTAGTGATTCCACCATTACTATTGTCATTATAGCCCTTATTGTTATTGTTGTGCCCCTATTGTCCCCATATTGTTATTATTGTGCCCCATAGAAGCCTACTATTGTTATTTTTGTGCCCTTATATTATTATTGTTATGTCAGCTTTGATTATATTGTGACCCCTTAGACTCCTATATATAGAAAGGATGTTTTTTTATTTGTATCATCTAAGAATTGTTCATTTGTGTAATGTAAAGGAGGTTGCCCCCTCGAAGAGGTTGATTCTGAAGTCGTTGATCTATCTTTTCTATCGTTTCATGAGTTGGTTTCTTAACATCGAAGGCTTATGACTTCTACTATTGTGCCTTCGCCCACATGTATCTGTATGTTTTTTACCATTGCTACACCATTATCCAAATTATTTGTGAATTCCAATTCTATTTCATTATCAAAGCCTTATAATCATTCGAAGTATTCTAACCATCCTGCTTGGTCCAAAATTATGTGCCCCTCCTCCGTGGCTTGTAATTGAACATGTTCATAACATACTGAATTTCCACCCATTGTTAGTTGTTCAATAAGAAGCAATTTGTAGCTGGAAACAATAAAATCTAAAATATACAAGTAAAAACATTATGAGAGACATACATAGCCACTATCATAAAACATATACATAGCCAACATAATATCAATAGAAATACCAAGGAAACCACAACCATATGATCCACATATAAACCAATATATTACTCATAGCAATACAAGGAGAAATAACTTCATATTGATAAAATGAAAAATCCAACCCGGTATGGAACTACCACGTTCCACCCAACCATAGAATGGTTGAGCCAAATATCTCTTCTACCAGTCACCCCCATGCCATATTATAAGCATGAATGTGGGATCTCATAAAACATGTCAATCCAAAAACATCTAGGGCTTCCAGAGGCCAACCACCTCAACCCATCAAACAATGGTCCCAACTCATGGTTGGACATCACAAAAACATCATCAGATTTATCTCTACCCAAGCCTTCCAGGAATCCAAAGTGTTTGTTCCAACCAAGGCTTCCAAGACTAGTAACTCAACCCACAACTTATCTGGGCTTCTAGAGAATTTATCCAACCAAGGCTTCCAAGACTAGTAACTCAACCCACCAAGGGCTTCTAGAGAATTTTTCCAACAAAGGATTTCAGGACTAGTAACTCAACCCAAGCTGTTAGAAGGCTTCTAAAGCGTTTGTCCAACCAAAGCCTCCAGGAACTAGTAACTCAATCGAAGCTAAAGGAAACATGAGAACCAACCACAAAAAAAAAGAAATAAACCTACAACACCATGGTTATCCAGTAAATAGCAAGGCTAGGCAAATCCATTTTCAATCCAGGAATTCCTCCATGCCAATGATAGATCATAACCAAGAAACCACATACATATGCCATGCATGCCAAGACTAGTGAGGAAAACATACATGCAACTCGGTACCTACAGTAAAAACCCATTGTAGCTAGTAATCCAGATGTCCTCTGGTGCTTTCCTACTCTTCCTTTGCCTTCTTGATCCAAAACTCCAAGTATGCCACACTCCTCCAAGAGTACTCCAAGAAAATTTAAAGTGTCCAAGAGTATGTGAGAGGGAGAGAGAATAGAAGAGAGCTCCACCAAAACCTGTCAAAATCTTACACTGACCAAGATTGCCCACTAATCCTCAAAAGCCTTTTTATTAATGAGGCCTCTATTTTCTTCATTTTCCTTCTCACATGCAACCTGTGACATTTCACCTTCCTTTTCTCCTAATTTCCTTTATTTTCATAAATAAATGTGCCAATAAATTCCTCGTGCCTTTCCAAAGCCTTTGCCATTGCCTTTTCCAATTTCCTTAGCCATAATAAACCAAACGAACACCCACTAGGATGTGTTTCCTACCATTCAGATTGGAATACGTGTTCCATGACCGTGGCCTTCTATATTTTTACATGAATTGTTAACCAGGGCTGTTACAATGGCATTAGACGATTCTTAGAACTTTTTAAGGTAAATATTCCAGTTCTTCAATGGAATCAAATGGTTTTCTTTAGTCTTATAAATAAGAGTTTTCCTCCAAAACTTTCTAAGGTCAAATAAAGACACCTTGGTAGAGAACTTGCTATTGGTAGTAGAGAGGGTTGTAATAAATTTATGATAGAGTTTTTTCAATGTTATCCTTATAAGTTAAGTGGTGTACATCCCTTTTTACATCCTTTAATAAGGAGATCTATTTTACTCTTGTCAAAAAGCATGTCACTTTGACTGTCCCAATTCACATGCATGTGCTTGTTTTGCATAGCAAAGTTTAGAGTTAAGGTTAAACGTCTATGATTAGAGTTAGACTCGTGGTCATTTAAGAGTTCAAAGTTTACAATATAATTAGGAATATTAGATATCGCATAATCCACGATATTATTTCCAAGCCCATGAATACAAATCATCTAGTTGGAGTTTGGCCACTTGATTATGTCATTACAAATTAGAAGGCCTTGATAACTACAAAGTTTGAATAACTTGGTACCAACTAAATTCTTGCTTTGGTCTTTAGAGTTTCTTTTGGATCTACTAGTTAAATAAAGGTCATCATCTAGCCAAAGAGGATTAGGGTTTGAATCATTACTTAGAATAATAGCTTTGTTAGATTTGGTTCTAGTGTTAAATTTCCCTAACACGAGGATATTACCTTCATTCCTTAAGCTATGAATATCTTAATCTAAGAGATCATAAGAGAAATTCTTATATATATTGTTTTTCTTATACAAGGTAGAGTTCATAGGTAATAAATAAAAATTGTGATAGAAGTCCTCTTAGCATTAAAATATTTCAATCCAAATGTGTTGATTAAGGGGGTTTATCTTATCAAGTCGATTGTGAAGAGAGACACTCTTTTTTATATAATAGGTTAATTCCTCCAATTCCTCTACACGATGATTTATTGTTCCAAGATGACCACAAAATGAATCCACGTATGTGAGGAACCTTAGACTCATCATGCTCCTAAGTTTTAACTAAAAAAATAATACAAATTTCACTCAGGATCCAACTTAACTTAAGACTTTTACCCCATGGAAAGCTATGGCAATTCTAAAAGAGGATACAATGTGAACCAAATTCATATGTATTTCTCTCCTTTTGGTCTCTAACCCTAATAATAACTTTTCTATTTCTAATGATTGCCCATTCTATTTCCTTTATAGTCTCCTTTACTTCTTGAACCTTCGTTCTTGATTCAACTTGGTTTGTTGAGATAACATTCTTATAAGATTCATGGTCCTTTTATACTTGGAGATTTAGTGAGTATCCCAAATTTATGGTTACTATATCTTACCCTAACAGAAATTAATCTATATTTATGCTTGATTATCTTTCCCAACCTTCTTGCTTTTATGGGATAAGTTGTTACAAATTGTGACTCAATTTTTAGTTCTTCTTTTACTATTTCTAATGTTTCCTCATCTTTCTATTCTTTTATACTTGCAATTATTTAAATATTCAAGGCTTTTTTATTACACTCATGATCGAGTGCAATTAGCTTGTTCATTTCCTATTCGATGGGTTTGATGTCTAATTTATTATATGTACTACTTAAGGTCATATTGTTATTTAGTTTTTATTTTAATTCTTTAATCTTATCTATCAATGTGCAATTTTTTTCAATCGTTGGTTTTTTTTCCTTTTCTAGTTCTTATATCCTATCTTTCATGATTTTTAGTTGTATTTCAAATCCTAGTATTTTATTTTATAATAATTTGAATTTTTTATTAAACATTGTAACTAATTTCATTTTTATTTCTACTATATTTATTTCTATTGAATTTAAATGGTCATAAAGTCTTTCTAGGGTAACTTTGCTTGACCTCCTCTTACTAGGTTGAGGTTTTGACATATGTAGTGAAATACTCATAATTTTTTTTAAATGGAAGAAAGACAGATAAATAACTTATGCATTTGGTTTATGAATAGCTAGCACAACGATATAAATTAAATGGATGGTAAATGACAATAGCTATCAATTTATGAAAAGTATCAAAATACTTCCTTATGATACATCTTTAAAAAAAAAAATTAACTAGATTAACTAAATTATAACTTTGCTTAAATTATTAGTATTTTTTTTGTACGTTAGACACTTGTGAAGCTACATCATGGTCATGTCCAAGAATAACACCCAAATAGGGCGGGGAATGGAACTTAAAATCTACGATTGTCTTAACATCACAACCAATCATGACCCGGTGGAGCTTAAATTATTATTATTAATTATAAGAAATTTAATACATAAATTAAATATTTATACATTTTCAAAAAAACATGTAACAAGATTCTTAATTATGGATATTTATCTTACTTTACCGTGGATATTCATAATCTTAAATAAGTTTCCTTACAATTTCATAGCTTATCAATACAACATGTCCAACAAAACATAACTTAATTCATACCAACCTAGATCCATATTAACCCCGTATCTATCAAGGTTCGAGAGGGATCCAATCTCTCAAGGTGAAAACCTCTTTTTTGAGTGCAATACTTGAGGAAAGGTTTGCACCTTGAGATTTGATCCTTGCCTATGCTTGATAGATCCAGAGTTAACATGGATCTAGGCTGGTTATATAATACTATATAATATCTATATTTGTATCTATGTGTCTCTTTCTTATTCCCTCTCTCTATGTCACCCCCCAAACATACACACTCCATATCTATCTCTCTCCCTCTCCCACACTCTTCCTCTTCCTCTCTCTCTCTCTTCCCCTTCTCTCTCTATTTATTCCCCTTCTCTCCTCTCTCCCTCACTCTCTCTCCATCATTCCCTTGTCACTCCCTCTCTCTCTCCACCTTTCTCCCTCTATGTATTTTTTCTTCCTTCCCTCTCTCTCCCCCTCCAACTGCATCTCTCTCTCTCCTCCTCTCTCTTCCTTCCTCTCTCTCCATTTCTCTCCCACATTCCTATGTCTCTCCCCTCCATCTCTCTCTCTCTCTCTCTCTCTCTCTCTCTCTTACCCTTATCTCCCTCTCCCTCTCCCCTCCTCTCTTCTATCCCTTGTTACTCCCTATCTCTCTCCACCTCTATCTCTCTATGTCTTTTTTATTCCCTCCCTCTCTCTCCCCCTCCAATTCTCTCTCTCTCTCCTTCTCTTTCTCTTCCTTCCTCTCTCCCCTCCTCTCCCTCTGTCTTCCTCTCTCTCCCTCTACCCCATCACTCTCTCCATCTTCCTCTTCCTCCCTCTCTCTCTTTCACACACATCCTTAGTTAAGATGGATCTATGTTGGCTCTTAATAATACTATTTTTTTTTAGTTTGGTTCACAAACATTGAGTGGATGCTACATCCATGAGAAAATCTAGGTAGATTAACACAAAAGGATCTACCTTCCAGCCAAACTAGAAAGACCTAACCCCAAGGGTGTCGATGATATTTGACCCCATGGCCTCCTGATAGACGAAGTACTTAGCAACATGAACTTGACCAATTGAGCTATCCCTTGGGGAAGAAATAATACTATTTATATTATATACATTTCACAACTTTAAATATAAAAGTATTCTCATTTTTAATTTTATTAAAACCTTAAGTTAATTTCTATGAGAATATTTTTGGTAGTCCTTAGAGGGTTTAAACATATCTCAAAAGTAATTATAACCTTTTTCCTTTTAGCTTCAATTAAAAAATGTTAGAAAATTAAATTAAAATAAAATATTTTTATTGTGAAATAAGTTACGATTTTTTGGCATGTGGTATTGATAAGCCATGGTATTGTAATAAAGCCTATTTACAAGTTAATAAAATCCTTGGTAAAGTGGCAATGAATATCCATGGTTAAGAATCTTCTCATATTTTTATAAAATACTTTTTTTTAAGTTGAAATTCTATTCATCTGGCAAAAGAGATATACATCTAGAGTAACAAAAAACATGTGGTCTCACCCTGACCAGGTTTGTTGACCATTGTTTGCAGCATGTGACAAAACTACAAAAAAGAGACTAAGGACTTCGTCCATAAAATGGAAGGCCAAAAATACCAAAATACAAACAAAACATAGAAAAAACCTAAGGGCATTCTATTCATCTAACATGATGAATGTTGGGTTATTCGAGGTTGTTCCTAGAGGAGGCAGAGGATGGAAGTTTCACTGGACATGCCCTTCGAGGTGCGCCATCCATGTCTCCAGTTTTTCCACTTTTTCTGAAATATGGTTTTGGCCATGCCAGACCACCACCATGCGCTCTCTAACCTGGCACTGAAAGTAGTGCATCCTATCCAGGGTGGCCACCAACTCAATATGCTCCTCCCTTCAGATCCTTTCAGCCGACTCCACCCAATCCAGCAAAGTTTGAATTAACTCGTGGAAATTCTCTAGAAAATAGTGTTGAATTACCTGTGGGCTGGGAGTTGAACATCTTCCAGACCCTCGGATGACCTTACCACCATGCTGCACACCACCACATCATTGAGGTTGCTGAGATCGCCCTCCACGATGGGTCGCCTTCTCGCTACGTCCACGACCACCATGTGCTCCAACACCTATATTTTGGGAGTGACCGGTAGTCTTGCCACCCCGGTGTGTCTCAGCTGCCACCATTCCCAGCTCCATATATTGAATTGGCATGTCCTAGTCCTTGTGCCATGTTGAGCCTGGATAGGCAGGGATGGAGGAATTCCCACACCAAGGGGAAAGCCACATGTTGAAAAAACCAAAAACACTACTACCTATACCTAGCTCAAGAGTGTCGAAGCCACTGACGACCTTCAGGGCCCAACCCACTGTAAATTGCCAAGACCGCCTAACCAAGAGCCCAGACCTCCTGTCGCCCAAACTGGTCCTTAGACAACCAAATGTAGCAACTCGACTATTGCTACTCCACTTTTAGGGTTCCACCCTAACCCCCTAATTTATGTAATGGGATCACGTCATAGTCAAGAGTCAATAAAGCCCATATTAATAATTGTAAGTGGTTAATCCGCAATTAATGATGGAACCACAGTTAGTTGAAAATGGGCCGTAGTATTAGATAGATTGTATTAATAAAACCCACGGTATTGGCCCGTGGTATTGCATGTATGAGTCATATATAAAGGATAGAGACTCCCTGCGAGGAGCATCGTGTCTTATTTTGTAGTCGAGCTCTGCTCTATTGGAGGTTGCCCCCTCGAAGAGGCAAGTGAACATTACTCTCTGAATAATAAAATCATTGCTATTCTGTGTTCTGGGTATCTTTTCTTTGCATATTTTGTATTTGGGTATCATTTTGCAGGTTAAGAGCATAACAAGTGGTATCAGAGCACTTTCCAGGGCCGGTGGGATCTCCATTTCTTAGAAAAAAAAATTTTTTTGGCTAGAGACATGTTCTGACGTCTTTAAACCACGGGATCTGTCGTTGAGCGCATAAACTTGCGGATTTGGGGAGGCATGCACGCAGGAAATACAATAGGTGGTCACGTCTGTTGGACTCCCTTGTAACCCCTGTGGGTACCCCTTCGAGTAGTAGCGCATTAGACAGAACTGCGCACGGATTGTCTTCCACGTACCCTCTGGGTATATCGGAAGCCCCCCTAGGCTCCCTTGAAACCTCGCCATAGATAAACCGTCGGTCGTCTTGCGGCCACAGTACACCGAGAACAACACTCGGGGAGATTACTCGCCCGTACGATAGGGTAGTCGGGTTGTACGGCTAAGGGTACGGTCGATCCTCCTTAGTTAGAGCCCTGAAACATTGGGCCGAGTACTACTGCCAAACCCTTATGTATATTGCGATCTGTAGCACCTGACACTCCTCAAGACCATAGTTCCCTTTTTCTATCGGGGGATCACACAGCATCTCTTCCAGACCTGCTTGTGCAAAGGGGTGCAGCAGCAACCGACATCAGTCCCGCAGTTTCGAGTTCACAGATCAGCCATTCCGATCTATTAGATCCATTAGATCTGCCGAAGCAGTCTGTTCCACCATCAGATCCACCAGATCGGAGTCGTTGTGAAAGGTTCCTATACCAAGGTATAATTTTCACAGGACTTTTGGCCGCATTGACATTTTGAGGATTTGGCCACTGCAGTATTGATAAGGAAGGAGTAAAACTCCATTAGGAGTTTTCAAAAAAAAAAAGAGTCTGAGATCTTCCGGGGTTCTTATTAGTGATCTAGCCCATCAGCATCAGGACGACGAGCTGAGCACAGTGGTACCATTCAATTATTAGTGAAAATTTTTAGGCGGTCCCAAATTTTCATCAGGTTGGTGTATGGTAGAAACTAGAGCTCAAGTGATGGCAAATCAAAGGATGGAAAAACTTGAAGAATCCATGCACACCCTCAGCCTTCAGCTTAATGGACTATGTAGCCAGGTCGTGCAACTCATCCCGAAGGACAAGGAGCAAGCCCACGAGGAGGCGTATAATGGCAATGGATACAATGAGGGTGAGTCTAACCACTCTCCTCACGTCTAGCACACCCGCCAACCACCCAGTCAGCGACCTCCCAAGTTGGATATGCATAAATTTGATGATTCTCATCCATCGGCATGGATAGCACAAATGGAGCAGTATTTCAAACTGAATCATATCTTAGATGATGCGACTCAACTTATGTTGGGGAGCATGTACTTGGACAATGAAAGGTGGCAATGGTGGGAATGGCATCAACATTGCAATGGACCTTTTAGGACTTGGACCCACTTTACAAAAGCTCTTCAAGATCGCTTTGAACAGGAGGACTCTTTTTTGGGTCATCTTACTAAGCTCCGACAGACTGGTACAGTGGATGAATATATTACAACTTTTGAAGCCTTAGCCTTCCGCACTTGGGGTCTCTCAAATGTGTTCTACACGGAATGTTTTATCAGCGGTCTTAAAGAAGCCATCAAAGCTCAAGTCCTACTGCACCACCCTCCCACATGGATGGAGGCTTGCAAGGTAGCTTGTAACGTGGAGCGTGCATTAGCAGCCCAATACAGTCGCCCAAATTTCTCTGCTAAAGGTCGTCCCCCACAGGCTCACAACACGACTCAAACACTTAAGGTCCAAAAGGTGTCACCTGCGGAAATGGCCGAAAGAAGAAAGCAAGGACTATGTTACTACTGTGATGAAAAATACTCCCCAGGTCATAAATGCAATGAGCCCAAATTTTTTCAAATACATGCCACTTACTACAGCTCAGCAGAGGAAGATCCACCACTTGAGGACCATGAGGCGCTAGAAGAATACAACCAAAAGGACAATGTCCCTGACGAACCAATTATTTCACTGCATGCATTGGCAGGGATTTCTTCCCCTCAAACTCTCAAAATCAGAGGTTTTATTAAACATCGCCCAGTAGTAGTCTTGATCGATAGTGGAAGTACACATAATTTCATCCATCAAAAAGTCGCAGAAGCAGTGCATTGTTTTGTACGCGCAGTTTCTAACTTCCAAGTTCAAATTGCGGATGGAGGAACAATCAAATGTGAAGGCCGATGTGAAAATGTCAAACTTCAAATGGGGGATTATCAGTTGAAAACCCACATGTTTTCCATACACATGGGGGGTTGCGACATTGTCCTTGGTGTTGAATGGCTCCGCACTCTTGGGCCAATCACAATGGATTTCTAGGAGTTATATATGAGTTTTAATCAGAACAACTACACACATAACCTCCATGGACTCCAGGCGGGAGCCCCCTCTATCATCAGCTCGCATAGGATGGAAAAATTGTTAAAAAAGGGCAATCATGGAGTTGTAGCTCAATTTAATGCCATCCAGGCAGTCGAAACAAAGCCTCTACCAATTCATCCTGAGATGCAACAGATTTCAAATAACCATCTGCCGGTATTTGACAAGCCTCATGAGCTTCCACCCTCGCGAGGGGAACATGATCATAGCATCACCTTGGTTCCAGGGGCCCAACCCCCAAATGTGCACCCATACAGATATTCATTCACCGAAAAGAATGAAATAGAAAAAATCATCAAGGAACTTTTGGAAGCAGGTGTCATTCGTCCTAGCATTAGTCCTTATTCATCCCCAGTGGTCATGGTGCTCAAGAAAGATGGGGAGTGGCGGATGTGTCCTGACTTCAGGGCCCTCAATAAGTTGACAATCAAAGATAAATTTCCCATCCCGGTGGTTGATGATTTGTTGGATGAACTCAATGGGGCTCAATTCTTCACTAAGCTGGATCTTCACTCAGGCTACCACCAAATTCGCATGAAGGAAGTCGACATCCCCAAGACTGCTTTCATAACTCATGAAGGCCATTATGAATTCTTGGTCATGCCATTTGGTCTTTGTAATGCCGCCTCTACTTTTCAGAGCCTTATGAACCACATTCTCAAACCATATCTCAGGAAATTTGTCCTTGTCTTCTTCGATGACATCCTCATCTATAGTTGCACTTGGGCCGCACATCTTCAGCATGTAGATCTACTCTTGCAACTACTCCGCAAGCATAAATTATTTGTCAAGATGTCCAAGTTTTCGTTTGGCATGGCAGAAGTAGAGTATTTGGGCCACATTGTGGGGCGTGAAGGTGTCAAGGTGGACCTCAAAATGATCCAGGCAATGCACGAATGGCCTCAACCTAAGACCTTGAAGAGCTTGAGAGGATTTTTGGGTCTCACAGGCTATTATCGTAAATTTGTCGGCAACTATGGTCGCATAGCGAAGCCCCTCACCCAACTCCTAAAGAAAAAATCATTCTTTTGGAATGAGGAAGCACAACAGGCCTTTACAGCTCTAAAAAATGCCATGTGTTCCACTCCAGTCTTAGCACTCCCTGACTTCACCAAATCTTTTGTCATTGAATGTGATGCTTCGGGTACAGGTATTGGGGCGGTCTTAATGCAGGAAGGGCGACTGTTGGCCTTCACAAGCCAACAACTCAGTGGGAGGAATCTAGGCCAATCTACCTATGAGAAGGAAATGATGGCCATCTTACATGCAGTCAAGACCTGGCGACCTTACTTATTGGGGCGACGTTTCCGAATCCGCACAGATCATCACAGTCTTAAATATTTTTTGGAGCAACGCCTATCCTCCCTACAACAAAATAAATGGCTAGCCAAAATGCTGGGATATGATTATGAGATCATTGACAAGAAAGGGAAAGACAATAGTGTAGCAGATGCATTATCTCGCCAATTTGAGGAGGAAAGTACTCTGCTAGCAATTTCCCTCCCCATTCCAGAATGGATTGAAGAGGCTCGCAGGGAATGGTTTTCACACCCCGGGCTCTCCCAACTCATTTCTCAATTGCAGGTAGATCCAAATTCCACCAAGGGCTACTCGTGGCAGGATGATATTCTTCGCTACAAGGACATAGTCATTATATCACCAACATCCACCCTCAAAAGTCGCATTTTGGCAGAATTGCATTCATCTCCCATTGCAGGACATTCGGGCTTTCAGAAGACGTATGCTCGCACTAGAAGATCATTTTTTTGGACAGGCATGAAAAAGAACATTATTACTTTCGTAGTAGAATGTGATGTCTATCAACACCACAAAGGGGAAACTGTCAACACACGAGGCACATTACAACCATTGCCCATTTTGGCATCAATTTGGACGGAGGTTTCTATGGATTTCATTACAGGTCTTCCAAAGTCAGGGAACAAGTCAGTCATCATGGTGGTTGTGGACCAACTGTCGAAGTATGCTCATTTCTGCGCCCTACCCCACCCGTTTACACCAACTTTGGTTGCTCAATCTTTCATGGATCAGATCTTCAAATTGCATGGCATGCCCACTTCTATTGTGTCCGACCGCGACCCGATCTTCACCAGTAATTTTTGGCAAGAAATCTTCAGAATATAAGGCACTCAACTCAAACTCAATACTTCCTATCATCCACAAACAGATGGTCAAACCGAAGCCGTCAACAAATGTCTAGAAACCTACCTTAGGTGTTTCACTTCAGAAAAGCAACACCTTTGGGTATAGTGGTTACCTCTGGCTAAATGGTGGTATAACACCAACTATCATGCCACCACCAAAATGACTCCCTATGAAGCAGTATATGGTCAACTCCGTCCTTCACCTACTTCATATCTCAAGGGATGCTCAAAAGTACAAGCAGTGGATCAACTCCTACAACATCGCGCAACCATGCTCGCCCATCTTCGAGAGAATCTTCATCAAGCTCAGAACCGCATGAAGAAATAGGTAGACCAACATCGCTCAGAGAGCCAATTTCAAGAAGGGGATCAGGTCTTTTTACGGCTACAACCATATAAGCAAACATCACTCAAGGACAAGGGGTGTCAGAAACTCTCTCCCAAATTCTACGGACCATATCAAGTTGACGCAGGCAGAGCCTGCAATACCCAGAATTTCATATTTTTGCATATAAAAACTTTTCCCAATGTTTCAACACCCAAGTCCCTCTGCTCTTAAGTCAACATTTTGAGATCATCGATTCATGCTTTTCAACATTTGAACCAGTGTAAAAATACACCACCAGTCAACATGCAAATACTCACCTTCACCGCCTTGCGCTCTCAACAAAATGTATTTGCAGCTTACTCAAATCAGTTCAAGAATAAACACCCACCAAACATCTTGAATCCACATTCACATAACTCAATACAGCCATGCTCACAAATTTCCAAGCAGCGTGTGAATTAATTCAAATCAGGTTAAAAAAAGATTATGCAGCGTACAATAAAACACAGACATGCTTAGATATATAATAAAACAAACCCAAGTTGTTGCAATCACTGCCATAATAGGGTTCCAATCTCATACATTTCCCAATAACAGAAGTTATATGGAAATCTACTCCTTCGTGGCAAATCCATAACTTTAGAATCTGGAATTCATACTCAGCCTTCAGATTAGTTAATTTAATTCAAGTGCGCCTTTCAACTAAGTTACATGACCACTTCTAATACCTTTGCAAGGCTCTGGTGCTGCACCATCAAACCGGCTTTCCACGCGCATCAATGTGTGGCACTTACTCTCATCTCACGAGCACGGTCTTTTTCCGAGCTAAATGGCGTAACATACAGGTACAATTGATAAAGATCGGGCTCACCCGTCGCTGTTTTCCAGCCACCATGCAAACAGTTAAAAAAATTATTAATAAAACCACGGGCTCCTGCAAACATTCCACGCATATAGACTTATATCAACAGCACATATGTTAACTGTAGGTTGAATGGCACTCTGCCATCGGATCCCTCTCCGCGCGGGTTGAATTCAATACACAATAAAACAAAGAAATCGACCTGCATGCATCCGTTTTTGCATGATCTCGTTGGATCTTTTTCACAGCGCCGAGGGGAAAGGTTTATTGCTCACCACTTAATATGTATCTGCCTAGATTATGTGGACAATCGGTCCAATCAATGCGATGTCCATATAAATAATACACAACTCTATATGTTAACAGCTGCCTGCATATAGTGCATAAGAGAGTCCGTCTATTCTCTGCATCCTCTGTTGGATGTTCCACAGTGTAAGGCAACGTTTATCCATGGCAACGACTCATCGATCCTTAATCGATTTTAATGCGCCATCAACACAGGTTCCAGGAATGCGTTCATGACCCAGAAATGCCGATCTTCAATTTCGCCTTGTCTCACTCATCGAAGCATGAATTTATCTTATTCTTAAATTAAACATTAACCTCACAAGTTAATGATTGATAGCCTTGGATTTGCCAATTAAATCTTTGGCAATCATTATGTCCAGCACTTCACTTTAAATGGCGCGTCTTCTTCAAAATCTGCAAACCTTTAGATTCCAAGATGATCTGGCTAATATCGAATTAAATAACACATAAAGATCAATTTGAAAACCACGCGATGTGCTTCGAACCTCGGTAAATTGAGAAATACAGCGGTTTTTCCAGCCTCTGCCACCGATTTGTCACATTCCACCTTAAAATATATAATTGTTGCATTGTTTTCATACATCGATGGAAGTCTTAAAATACACAAATCCAACAAAACAAGATGAAATCCATTCCAGTGGAATGCGAGTAAAGATATCCAGCTTCGGAATTCTACCTGAAGTAAACTTTAAACCGAAATTAGGCCCAACACAACTGTCAAACAGGAATACAACCCTTAACTCGTAAAATTCAACATCTTCCTACCAATTCGACCAGAATTACAATGCAAATCAAATTCTTCATAAATAACCCCAAATGAAATCAAATACAAAAATCCTTTACACGACCAGATATTCAAATCAATGGTCCTCTACAAAAGCCCGTAGGCTTCCTATCCAATCCACACTCTCTCTAATTATATAAGGAAAACCTAATTGATACAAATACATGGTTTCATGAATCAATTCTGATTCTGAACCAGAAATCTCTCAACCTCTCCTAAAAAATCTCTTCAATTCCTCAACAAACCCCTAAATCTCTCAACATCCCTAAATGATAGCTCTTTATCCCTAAAATCCTTCCACTAATTAAATTCCCTCATATCCTTTTATTAAATAAAAATATATTTACAATAGATCCTCACATTTTCCTATTTTACTCAAATTAATTTAATAAAATATTAAAAATCATCACACCCCCTTTTAACATATTTACAAAATAAAAAAATGCCCTTGATACTCCTGCATCAGGCTCCCCATGTAAGAAAATTCATGACCACCTGGTCATAAGTCTGGATATCTCCTCCTGGATCCCAAATTTTATTTTGTAATCTTTCTTTGCTTGTCAATTGCTTTACTGTTGTTGTTATCGGCTGTTGTTCTCTAGGTTTCCATATTTTGTGTTGTAGTGCTCCACTTGCTCTGCTCTTGCAATCTTTCGTTGTCTTTCGCTTGTTGTCTTTCCTTTTCTTTTTTGCTGCTGCTGGTCTCTTCCGGGATTCTTTTGTCATAAGTCTTCTGATAATTTCAATCTCTCGGTCCAAATAATCTCCCGGTTGTTGATTTCTTGCTGCCTGCTGAGCTAAGACGGCTTGCTCAGTTTTTACTTTCTCTATCTGTACTGTCACTTGTTGACTTCTTGTTTCTTTGATTGTTTCTGTTCTGACTGCCACCTGATCATCCATACCCTCTTGTCTTCTGGAACAGAAAACTTCTTCTTCCTTCATTTGACTGCTCGACTGAGTCAAATATTCTTCAACTCCTGCAATAACACCTGCATTCACAAAACACTTGTTAGAACAAAAATCATAAGGCCTCAGTGCCTTTTCTCCCTTTGCCAGCATTTCAATATGCTGTCCTGAATTTTCCATCTCAACCAGCACATCAGTATGCTGATTCTCTCTACTCAAAGAATCCTCTGAAGAATTCTCAAGACTGTCAACCAGTCTTCCTCTCACATCATCTGCTTCCATGATATCTTTTTGCACTCGTTCACTGTACTGAACTCTTTCTTCTGCCATTTCTCTGTCATACTCCGAATTTTTCAACAAATATTCTAGCAATGCAATTTCTCTGTGACATTGCTGAAGCATAACATCACCATCACTTACAGTCCCTGCATTCATACACAACTTGTCAGTTTGAAAACTACAAGTTTCAACAACCTTAACCGTTGGTTCATATACCAGCTCTTCCAGCTGATCCTCTTCTTCATTCACATGAACTTCCTCTTCAACAAAACCTGTAATCACATCACAACTGTCAGCTATAAAAACACAAGAGTTCACATTATCCAGCTGATCTGGATCTGCCCAATAATTCAAGAAATCATCAATGATCTCCTCCTCTATTTGATCAATCGAAACCTCCTCTTCCAACTCAGCTACTCTGAGTTGCGTACACTTCAACTGTACATCCATCATCTCCTCGAGCTTCTTGAGCTCTTTCATTAACTGCATGTTTATCTGTCGATCTCTTTTCTGTTGTAGCTTCTACCACTTCACTTTCTTTCCCTTCAGTGGAAAGATCCATCCTCTATTCTGGGTTTCCTGCTCTTGCAGCCATTCCTCTAGTACCTGCAATTACACTTTCATTACTGCAATCTCTCTTTCTCTGACTTCTGCAGTCATCTCATCGTTGTGGCATTCCTCTGAACCTCTTCTTTGATCCTCCATGATCGCCTTCTCCATGAGTTTCTCACTCCCCATGAGTTGTACTAGCCTTTACGACAGCAATCTCTTCTGTTGTCACTTACCTCACCAAGCTCTCCTCACTCAGTCTTTTGGTAAGTACTTGGTTCACTGCCTCTGGAACCTTTTGAGCACTTTCCTCTGCTCTCTTTCTGGGCTATCTCTTCAACTCACCTTCTTCTTCAGGACACTGCAATTGTCCTCCTTATTCAGCCTTTAGCTGAATGCCAGGTTCAATGCCATCGTCTTCTCTGCAACCATAAACCTCAATCATAAATTTCAAATCAGAAAATCATCTCACCTGCCTGATCTCGTCCTTCATTCGCCTCTGTAATTTCCTTCACTGTAATCCTGTTTACTTGCAATTATGTATGCTGCATATCAGATTTAAAACTCTGATCTTCCTTTCATCATTCATCATACAGTCAAAAATACACTTCAGTTCTCATTCAGAAAATAAATATTTCAACAGAGCATTCCGGCTCTGATACCAAAAATGACGCAGGCAGAGCCTGCAATACCCAGGATTTCATATTCATGCATATAAAAACTATTCCCAATGTTTCAACACCCAAGTCCCTCTGCTCTTAACTCAACATTTTGAGATCATCGATTCATGCTTTTCAACATTTGAACCAGTGTAAAAATACACCACCAGTCAACATGCAAATACTCACCTTCATTGCCTTGCGCTCTCAACAAAATGTATTTGCAGCTTACTCAAATTAGTTCAAGAATAAACACCCACCAAACATCTTGAATCCACAATCACCTAACTCAATACAGCCATGCTCACAAATTTCCAAGCAGCGTGTGAATTAATTCAAATCAGGTTAAAAAAAGATTATGCAACGTACAATAAAACACAGACATGCTTCGATATATAATTAAACAAACCCAAGTTGTTGCAATCACTGCCATAATAGGGTTCCAATCTCATACATTTCCCAATAACAGAAGTTATATGGAAATCTACTCCTTCGTGGCAAATCCATAACTTTAGAATCTGGAATTCATACTCAGCCTTCAGATTAGTTAATTTAATTCAAGTGCACCTTTCAACTAAGTTACATGACCCACTTCTAATACCTTTGCAAGGCTTTGGTGCTGCACCATCAAACCGGCTTTCCATGTGCATCAATGTGTGGCACTTACTCTCATCTCACGAGCACGGTTTTTTTTCTGAGCTAAATGGCGTAACGTACAGGTACAATTGATAAAGATCGGGCTCACCCGTCGCTGTTTTCCAGCCACCATGCAAACAGTTAAAACAATTGTTAATAAAACCACGGGCTCCTGCAAACATTCCACGTATATAGACTTATATCAACAACACATATGTTAACTTTATGTTGAATGGCACTCTGCCATCAGATCCTTCTCCGCGCAGGTTGAATTCAATACACAATAAAACAAAGAAATCGACCTGCATGCATCCGTTTTTGCATGATCTCGTTGGATCTCTTTCACAGCGCCGAGGGGAAAGGTTTATTGCTCACCACTTAATATGTATCTGCCCAGATTATGTGGACAATCGGTCCAATCAATGCGCTGTCCATATAAATAATACACAGCTCTATATGTTAACAGCTGCCTGCATATAGTGCATAAGAGAGTCCGTCTATTCTCTGCATCCTCTGTTGGATGTTCCACAGTATAAGGCAGCGTTTATCCACGGCATCGACTCATCGATTCTCAATCGATTTTAATGCGCCATCAACACAGGTTCCAGGAATGCGTTCATGACCCAGAAACGCCAATCTTCAATTTCGCCTTGTCCCACTCATCGAAGCATGAATTTATCTTATTCTTAAATTAAACATTAACCTCACAAGTTAATGATTGATAGCCTTGGATTTGCCAATTAAATCTTTGGCAATCATTATGTCTGGCACTTCACTTTAAATGGCGCGTTTTCTTCAAAATCTGCAAACCTTTAGATTCCGAGATGATCTGGCTAATATCGAATTAAATAACACATAAAGATCAATTTGAAAACCACGCGATATGCTTCGAACCCCGGTAAATTGAGAAATACAGCGGTTTTGCCAGCCTCTGCCACCGATTTGTCACATTCCACCTTAAAATATATAATTGTTGCACTGTTTTCATACATCGATGGAAGTCTTAAAATACGCAAATCCAACAAAACAAGCTGAAATCCATTCCAGTGGAATGCGAGTAAAGATATCCAGCTTCGGAATTCTACCTGAAGTAAACTTTAAACCGAAATTAGGCCCAACACAACTGTCAAACAGGAATACAACCCTTAACTCGTAAAATTCAACACGTTCCTACCAATTCGACCAGAATTACAATGCAAATCAAATTCTTCATAAATAACCCCAAATGAAATCAAATACAAAAATCATTTACACGACCAGATATTCAAATCAATGGTCCTCTACAAAAGCCCGTAGGCTTCCTATCCAATCCACACTCTCTCTAATTATATAAGGAAAACCTAATTGATACAAATACATGGTTTCATGAATCAATTCTGATTCTGAACCAGAAATCTCTCAACCTCTCCTAAAAAATCTCTTCAATTCCTCAACAAACCCCTAAATCTCTCAACATCCCTAAATGATAGCTCTTTATCCCTAAAATCCTTCCACTAATTAAATTCCCTCATATCCTTTTATTAAATAAAAATATATTTACAATAGATCCTCACATTTTCCTATTTTACTCAAATTAATTTAATAAAATATTAAAAATCATCACACCCCCTTTTAACATATTTACAAAATAAAAAAACGCCCTTGATGCTCCTGCATCACAAGTACTTCAGCGCATTAGAGAAGTGGCCTACAAGTTGGCCTTGCCACCTACTGCAAAAATCCATCCAGTTTTCCATGTCTCATGCCTCAAGAAAGTGATTGGGCAAAATTGTAGAATTCATACAAGTCTACCTGAATTGGACGAAGAAGGGTCCATATGGCTTCAACCCGAACAGGTCCTAGACACACGAGACAAGCAACTGCGTGGCCACATGATTAAGGAAGTCCTCATCAAATGGAAAGACACCTCTCCGGAAGATGCAACTTGGGAACCAGCCACTATTCTTCAACAGTTTCCGCAGCTTCAGCCTTGAGGACAAGGCTCGTCTTAAGGGGGAGGGCATGTTAGGGTCCCACCCTAACCCCCTTATTTATGTAATGGGATCACATCATAGTCAAGAGTCAATAAAGCCCATATTAATAATTGTAAGTGGTTAATCCGCAATTAATGACGGAACCACAGTTAGTTGCAAATGGGCCGTAGTATTAGATAGATGGTATTAATAAAACCCACGGTATTGGCCCGTGGCATTGCATGTATGAGTCATATATAAAGGATAGAGACTCCCTATGAGGAGCATCGTGTCTTATTTTGTAGTCGAGCTCTACTCTATTGGAGGTTTCCCCCTCGAAGAGGCAAGTTAACATTACTCTTTGAATAATAAAATCATTGCTATTCTGTGTTCTGGGTATCTTTTCTTCGCATATTCTGTATTTGGGTATCATTTTTCAGGTTAAGAGCATAACATCCACCAATTGTGCACTCCAATTTTTTGGCCCTTCAAAGCGTCGATAGCTTAAGAAAATAGAGATATAATAGATGGTTTAATCTCACCCCTGGCCAAAGCTCCCCAAAGGGCCTCTCGCAGACCACACCAACATGTTGATCTAAAGATGATTTGAGTTTGACATTGATGTCAACCCCAGTAGCACCAAGGGATACCCTAATCTTTCAAGGGAATTTTGACTTGACAACTTACCCTATTGTGAGTCAAGGATCTTCTAGATGGATTCTACTCGTCGAGATGTTTCCGTTGATATATGGCACGCCAAGTAATTCTTCACGGTTTGAGAGATATTCAAGTTTGAAGTTAGTAACCTCAGTTAGTGGGCTAAAACCCTATGGGGTTGTGGCATGGAACTAATAATTGGTTTTGGTCATTGAATAGTCAATAATTAATAATTTTTTAAGCTCCTAAAATCCCTCTAATATTCTCTATAGAAGCCCCTCTCAACTCTGTAAAAAAAAATCTCATATACCCTCCAAAATGTGTGATAGTGGAACTTTCGCTATAACTTAATTTTTGCGAAGTCTTAGATTCGGAAATGAAAACCCATTTGATTTGCAATCCTGATGAAAGTCATGATTGAATTTCAACTCTTGGTTCTCTATGTTTTTTGATATATGATCTGTGGAAGTTAGGGTTTTTTCAGGCTCCCGAATTTCATCTCAAAGAAGTGACCTTGGAAAAATCATCATAACTCTCTCTCTAAGAAGAGGATTGGTCTGTAAAAAGTGGTGGATAGTGCATGGACTTTAGTTTTCTGTGTATCGATTTTCGAGCCAAAGGAGGAAAAATTGACACGTGGCATGTCGTACAAGTTCACTCTACTGAACTAGTCCATAATTAGGTCATTGTGAGAGATTGGGCATAACGTTTTCTTGAAGAGTCCAAATCGGGTCAGACTTGTGGCATTCGAAAGAAGACTCAGAGGGATACTATAGGACCAAAGATCACATATTGGGGATCTGAAATCATATAGATACATAATATTAAATATCGTGCTCCTAGAAGGTAAGAAAAAGCTAGATCAAGTGTTGTCAAGGGGTGCAAAGGACCAGACTTTCTAGGGTAGCAAAGAGAAAGGTGCACCAAAATGATGACGCAGAGGTAAGCTACAGGTAAGTATCTTCTATATATGCATGTTCATTTCTCAATTACATTAGGTTATTTGTATTCTAATTTGTTTTTTTTTTAGCACTGACATATGCTCTGCAGGATGAGGTAAGTTTTGCTATTATCATGTCATGGGTATTTCCTTGAAGACTTTTTGCAGGTATTATATACTCATCAAGAGAAGAATCAATGCATAATATAATGTTCTAAAGAGTGAGAAAGGGTAGTATGACAAGAGCAACAATCAAGGTGTAGAACAACAACAAGAAGTTCACCATATGAAGTCTTCAAGTGGGAAACACTGCATACAATCATTGTACAAAGTCATTGGAAAAGCATCATTGTAAAAGTTGTACAAATGTCTATTTTCCAAGAGTTAAAGAGGCAGTGTTGGGAGATCTAGGATCATCATTAGGTGGTTGTGTCATAGCTGGGGTTATGGTCTAGTGTGTCTTCTTCTTCTACATCATTCTATATCATTGTAAAGTGGACCATTTTCCCTGGTACGGGAGTCCATTCTTCTTTTATTCTTCTATAGGGTGGTAGGGTCATGCTAGGTTGGTGCATGAAGTCACCAATAGATTCAAGCCTATGAAAACTTCAGGGTGGTAGGGTGGTGGTAGGGTGAGTTGTAGCTCATTCAGTGTTGGGGCATTCATTCAGTTGACTAGTGAAGAATCTCAGGCGTTGGAGCGGCCATCCAGTGGGAGCTAGAGAAGCATGCTTTTCTAGAATTCTAGGAAGTTGTTGCTTTGATTTCAGTTGGGGCTAAAGATTAAAGAATTTATTAGAAAAGCATTTAGTGGTTTTTGACCCGAAGGGGGTTTTCCACCTAAAATTTGTGTGCCTCCTGTGTTCTTTTATTTACCATTATTAATGCATAAACATTAATAATAATTGAAGATTAACTAATGATATGAAAAGATTTAAAAGTGCTAATTGCTAAGGAATACTGATTCACCCCCCCCTTAGTATTTTCCAACACAACATACCTCCATAGTAACCTTCATGGAGGAAATTTCGTTATCCCACAACACACAAGAAAACACCCATTGATACATAAGGCATGTCAATTCTTGGACCAAACGCTTGAGACATAGTATCCCACACACAACCACTAGCACCCCAACAACACCACCAACTATACCACCTCCAACAGCCTCCAGCGGACTAGTAACTCACACCTTCTAAATTCCAATGTAACTAGAAATACCAACTTACCCGAACCACCTTAGGTCGTACTATGCATGCGCAAAAAAGCACGGGGTGCCGCCTTTGGAGAAGAACAATGATAAATTTGCAATTCCAAGAGTCGAAGGGAGAGCTCAAAATTTGCCACCCTGCTCTTAAAATCCACCATTTTTGCTTCCGTTTGCTCACAGAATACCAACCAAGAGCACAACAGTGAACTGCAATGCTAACAAGAAAGCCATAGCAATGAGCCATCCCACTCCTTAGATATTTTCCATCCACACTCGCTGAGACATTAAGATGTTTCACACAAATGCCTTTATACCACCAAGTACACCGCTTTTAACAAGGGGATAGGGAGTCCGGTCCTCCACATGCACGCCAGTTATTTGCAGTCATGAGACTCGATTTGCCACGTGCTTCGGGATTCTCACCCCCATCGGGATTTTACAAAATATTTTAATTGTGGAATAAGTTATGACTTTTTGGCATGTGATATTGATAAGCCATGGTATTAGCAAATGGTATTGTAACAAATCGTATTCACAAGTTCATAATGTCAATGGCAAAGTGGAGGTGAATATCCATGGTTAAGAATCTTGTAATATTGTTATAAAATATTTTGATTGTGAAATAAGTTATGGTTTTTTGGGCATGTGGTATTGATAAGCCATGGTATTGGCCATGATATTGTAACAAATTTTATTTATGAGCTAATAATATCCATGGTAAAGTGGAAGTGAATATCCATGGTTAAGAAGATTTTCATATTGTTATAAAATATTTTAATTGTGAAATAAGTTATGTTTTTTTTGGCATGTGGTATTAATAAACCATGGTATTGACCTATTCTATTGAAACAAAGTCTAGTTTTTACAAGTTAATAATATTCATGGTTAAGTATCTTGTCATATTGTTATAAAATATTGGGGGCGAATATCCATGGTTAAGAATCTTGTCATATTTTTATAAAATATTTTGGTTGTGGAATAAGTTATGGTTTTTTGCATGTTGTATTGATAAGCCATGACATTGCCCTATGGTATTTTAACAAAACATATTCACAAGTTAACAAATAAAACTAAATATAACAAATTGAACTTTATTGTTTTTATTGCTTAAACTTTTTATTATTAATTGAGGCAACATTTAAATGTTTGCACGCATCCCAGTATCACTTTTTTTTTCATTATTTAACTAAGCCTACATTTAAAATTGTTTACATACTTACATTACAGCGACACATCTATCCTATATTGGGTTGTGGAGTGCCCCAATGACAACTATTCATGTGAAATTTAAAAAGTAAAAAAGGACATTCAAATTTTTATTTGTGAAACTATTAATAATATCCATGAATATTTCATGGAGGTTAAATCCCCACCATCCACTAAATAATTATTGATGATTAAATTAAAATTTTATAAACCCTACTGCATAAGACAAATTTATCAATATGAACAACAAAATTGAAAAAATTCACCAACATTAAAAATCCGCAACATTTTAATGTTTTTATACATGAATTGAGAGATATATTAATAAATTTATACATAAGTTTGGAATATAGATATATATATATATATATATATATATATATATATATATATATATATAAAATCTTGTAGACACAATGACTTTTAAGACCATTTTTCTCCTTAATTTTAATCAAAATATGATGGAGATTTTTTGAAATTTAAGTTTAAATTGTTTAATCTACATAATTCAAGTGCCCCGGGTTTTTCAAGTGCTAAATACATTTACGCATTCAAAATTGTGTTTTACAGAACAAAAAATATTGAAATTGTATTCCCGGGTTTTGGTGAATTCACGGTGAAAATGACTATTTTTAATACATACACCAAATTTTTAATATATATATATATATATATATATAAAGAGAGATGTATTAAAAATTTGGTGTATGTATTATATATATATATATATATATATATATATATATATAAAGAGAGATGTATTAAAAATTTGGTGTATATATAAATGATGTATAAATTTAATATAATAAATGATGAAAATTTACCAATCAAAAACTCAACACCCGCACATTTAAGAATGGATAAATAATTGAATCTAGCTTTTGACTGGAAGATGAACCACATTAATTAGTTCTAAATGTGGAATGGAAATTTAAGATGTGATTAATCTTAGAGATTATCAAAATTATGTATATTTATTGGTGGCTGATTCGTTACTATAGTTTAGCCACACTCTAGGAAAATAATGGAAAGATGTGATTAATCTTAAAGACATTATCCAAATTATATATATTTAATGGTGCCCTATTCACTACTATAGTTTAGCCACGCTTTGGAAAAATAATGGAAAAATGTGATTACTCTTAAAAGACGTTATCAAAAGTATGTATATATATTGGTGGCCCATTAATTAGTATAGTTTAGCCAAGCTCTTGAAAAATAATGGAAATTCTAGAGGGTGCATAATAAAATTTAAGATTTTAATAAAATTTGGCAATAATATTGGGAAATTGTTCGTGTCAAGTTAGTTTTAAGATTTTAATTGGTCCAAGGATTTTTTTTTTTTTAATAGTACTACCATTTCCACATTCAAGCACTCTTAGTATCATATTTTTTTGTGATAAAATTAGCCAGATTTCCATACTTAAAAAATGTGGAAATTTCCATGAATTTCCAAGATTTTCAGGAAAAAAAACAGTCTAGTTAGACTATGGATTTTTGAAGGACCACGGAAATCTGTCGCTTTGTGAATTGTTAGACAAAATATTTTAAGGGGAAAAAGGAGAGGAGTCTTGCTCAGAAATCGGTTGCAGCAAAGTCAACTTCAGTTGCGGCAAGTAAATCGCTACTCATGAAGACTTAAGACCACATCGCAACATAACATACTTTTGATTATAATATAAAACATAGGAAAATACATTTGCGTGATAAATGGACATTGCAACTCCAAGTGAATACACAAAAGACTTATTGTGATTTACGCATCACTGGGTTGTGGAGTAAATGTCTATAAAACTTGGTAAAATTGGTTTTCGTGTGTCCACCAATATTTCCTCCACAATTTTCTCCTCACTACCTCACAAACTTAGTAAATGTCTATAAAACTTGGTAAAATTGTTTTTCACGCGCCCACCAATATTTCCTCCACAATTTTCTCCTCACTACCTCACAAACTTTCACCCTCTCTCTCACTCTCTAACTTGCCCTACCTTGCAAATGGCTTTTACATCCATATTTATCTCAACCTACAAATTTGACATTAGTACATGACACATAAAATAATTAATACGCAGCATGGGTGATTTTACATAGTAAATGGTTTTTTGAACTTGCAGGTGTTGTGGAGTATGGGAAATAGTCGCAGAGTAAATTCTTTCCCATATTTATTTACCAAACTTTATTAAGTGCCTTAAACTCTCTATTGTGTTAGCGGCTCTAACTTCAGTCATTTTGCCTGCAAACAAAATTGCAACTGTGCAGTAGTTCACTGGGTAAGCATGGCATTTTTCAGTGTGCTTAAGGTGGTGGTTAGGATTAATATTTCCAACACTCCCCCTTAATCACAACTACCGCCATTGACAATTCCCAAACAATATCTGAGATAAAAAAAACTTTCACGTGCCAATGGCTTTGTGAAAATATCAACAAATTGTTCCTTTGACCTGCAATGTTGCAACACAATTTCATCATTGTTAATCAACTCTCTGATAAAATGATATTTAGCATCAATATGCTTGGTCCTCTTATGAAAAACATAATTCTTTGATAATGCAACTGTTGATGTGTTGTTGCAGAAAATAGTTGTCGTTCCCTCTTGGTCGTGTTGAAAATCCATCAACATCCTTCTCATCCAAACTGCCTAACATGCTACTACTGTTGCGGCGACATATTCAGCTTCTGCTGTTGACAATGAAACTATCGGCTGCTTCTTGGAAGCCCATGAAATGGATCCAGAACCCAAATGAAAAACATATCCTAACGTTTTCTTTCTGTCATCGACACTTCCTGCCAAATCACTATCAGTGTAACCAACTAGCTTGAAATCACCTACTACAGTGTGTTAGAGTCAGTCTGGTCAGTCCTCCGTCAGAGATCAAAACTCTATGCATTTCATTTTTTAGAAGTCCCGCTCCATTCACTCAGCTGCATTCCACTATGGGCCTGCCATAATCTGACGGAAAAGGTCATTGCTAGTCATTTCCCCCCATGTCTGGCTCCTGCTGGCTTAGGTCTTTTGTCAATGATCACTAAAGTCCATGACAGTCAAGGTCTGGTTCTTTAATGGAAAAAAGTAATTTTAGATAATTAGATCTAGGGATTAATCAATTTGGTCTTCAACCATGTCCAATAAAGCCATGCAGGCCAGAGTGAGGCCCTTACAAAGTTATGATTCAGAGATTTTCATCGTCATGTTGACAGATTACGATTGTTCTTCAAAACTCTGTTTTGATGAAAAAGTCAAACAGTGTGTCATTTGTGATAAAATTTTCAAAAAAGTCGTCAGGTTTATTTCTTCAGATGCAGGAATGGTTTCCATGGCCAAATGTCCTGTCGTGCAATCCTTGCAAAGAGTGCCGAAAATTTCATCATTTGAGCTAAAATTTCAAAGGGAAAGTGGAAATCAGTGTTGCTTTAAGTCAGTGAAAAAGTGTCAAAACATAACATTAGAAAAATGAGTTTTTGAAGAAGCAAAAATTTAACCCATGACTTCCAAGTCTTTATATACAAGTTTCCATCAAAATCAAATCCATTGTGCAAATCAAGTGCATAGGGAGATATTGCAAAGTGTTTGAGAGGCAAAGTGCGTGTTGGAGAGCGTTGGAGGCAGTTTCCAGGAGTGTGGCGCATATACACAGGGGCGCGGCGCACACAGAGGGCGCAGCGCACACAGAGCCATCCCTCAATGTATTTTTTCAATGAGCGCAGTGCACACCAAGGGCGCAGCGCATTGGGTTTTGCGCGGCACACACCCACAAAGGGCCAAAACTGTGCCAAATTTCCTCAAATTTCTTGTGAAGCCCCTCAAATTGATAGGTAGGCTCTATGACATGACTTGTGCATCAAAGTTTATAAATGATATGGTGGTTTATGGCTATGTTTGAATGCAACAAAACTCATAAAATCAACCACAAGAAAACACCAAAAGCCATTATTGCTAGGGTTGCATAATTGTGGTATTGAGGCCAAGGTTCCATCTTCGCCCACCATTTTTCCCTCACCTACCATTTTTCCCTACCCTCCCTTTCTCATTTTTCCTATTATCCCTACCCTAAAATATTACCAAACCCCTATTCCTTATCCCTCCACTCTTTGTTCAAATATACACCCCAAAACCCTACCTTATAAAAACCCCAAAACCCTACCCTATCAAATCCCCAAACCCTCCTATATATCCCTAAACAAAACCTCTCCCCATAACCCCTATTCCCATCATATTATTCCCCTCCTAATACTCCCTTTTTTTATTGTTCCCCTTGGTGGCAGACATCACAACAACACCTAGTTTCACACCATCATCAAAGGGCAGTCCAAGTACAGTACACACAACAGTCATGGCATCTGAACATTCATCCAAATATGAGATGGAAACACAAAGTGATTCATCATCAGAAGAACAGGCTCCCAGGAGACATCACAAGAGTGGAAAACATGTTAGGGATGAGCCAACCACCCTCAAAGAATTGTAGACCTGCCCCCTTGCCATGTCATGCTTCCAACATCTATCATGTTTTGAGTTTTGTCAAAGAGTGGTTAATGTTTGAGTTCATCATGAGTTGGCCCGTCTTTTTGTGCTTCACCTACATGGAGATCACTCTATCTTGGCCGGGGTCACCTTCACACTGACACCTGAAACTGTCTCATTGGCAACCGGCATACCAAATGTTGGAGAACCATGGCACAAGAAATGAAAAGTTGATCGGTAGCATTATGAGCCTTACATTAAGGCCAGTTGCTTGAGGTAGCTCACAAGAGTCTTTCCATTCAAATATTTGAAAGATGAATATGCTCCACTCATGAAGTTGATCATGAAGTACTTCAGCTGTGAGGGGAGGTTCTCTCGTCTATATGCCTATCACATCAGGTTGCTCATGCACTTTACTAGGGTACGGATGATGAACATCCCATTTTTCATTTGCAGGAACATAGAGAGGATGAACACCTTCATGCAGCACAAGACCCGTCAACAGCAACTTAACAGTGTTTATCACTTTGCTCTTATTAAGATTTTGGTGGTTCATCAGCTGGGATTGCAGGGCATTACCTGTGATGATTTCATCTCGCGTGACTTCTTCAGCACTTCACAGGTATTATCAGAGGTTAAGCAAGAGGGTGAACCTTCTCATTGGTACGTGCGCCATGAGACTGCTACTGTGTCGGTTTTCATCACATATCAGAAAGGCACCAAACGTTTGTTTGCAGCAGCAAAGCGAGTTTTATCTCCACTCGTGGTGGAAGGGGCCTCGCTTCCTCCATCAGCATGACAGGAATAGGAAAAAGGCAAGGATCCAATACAGGATGAGGGGCCTTCAAGTGAACGAGAGACCGAATTCGTTCTCCTTCATGATGATGAGATAGATATAGAACCGACAAATGCACAACTTAAAGAGATCATCCAGGAGCAGCAATCAGAGATCGAAGCCTTATCCCTTGACTTGGAGAGGGCTAAGTGGAACATGAAATATCTGGAGCAGAGGAACAAACAGCTTGAGGATCAGCAAGCGATCATGGAGCTACAAAACATTCGTGAGCATCGCCAAGCTGCACAAAGGAGAAGAGTTGAGCTCACGTCATTGGAGCAAGAGATCAATGAGGATCAGGAGGCCAATATCGAGAGAGTTAACATGCACTTGGAGAGGCTGTTGGACAAGGCCGACAAGGACCATGCATTGCTGAGACACATGGCTTTCCACTACATGGTGCGAAACAAAGTATGCAAGGCCCGAATAAGGAATTTGAAGGCGAAATTGAGGAAGGCAATCAAGAAGCAAAAGAGGCAAAGGGAGCTCGATCGACTTCAGATATTGGCCGAAGCCTCTTTGGCCCAGAATAGCACCTCATAGAGGATCTCCAGCCCAAATTTCAAGAAATTTGGGGCAATTTTGGTCACATGGCAAATTTTTGGGCACAAAACAGGGTTTTTCTCCATGTGCGTCGTGCCACTGGCGCGGAACTTAGGATTGGGAGCTCCAAATCACAAATGGTTTACATTTTTGGATTCAGCATGCAAGATCACAACTACTGGTGCTTGGACAAGAAATTTGGGCATGATTTGAGTCTCCAGGAGGTCAAAAACACTCAAAAATGACCTCTCTGCCCCTATTTTGACACACAGAAAGTAGTCTTGGGAGAATGAAGATTTGGAGGGGCAAATGAGCACCAAATTCAGAAATTCCACTTGGGTTGGAAAGTACACAGGCCAGGCTTTCCAACAAGAACACTTGGGCACATTTTGGACTCCTGCAGGTACCTCAAAATTGCCTCCAAATTGGCACGACGCATATAGATTTGGGCGAGGCGCATATAGAGAAAAAGGCCAAAATCACGCCCGTTTCGTGAAATTTCGATTCGCGACTTTCTCCAAGTGGGCCCGCTCATTTACACTATATTTTTCTTGGCAACTAAGGCAATGTTTAAAAAGCATTTTCACTAAAGGTGGGCTCCTATCTAAGTGGCAAAGGAAGGCGAGCAGTCACCCAAGCCATTTGTCATTTTTGTAACGCTGCACCTATAGCTAATGGTTGGTTTTCCACCTCCATTTTGTAATGATTCGAGTAACTCCACAACCCTTGGGCGTTATATCTCTTCATGGCACATTCTATATATTGTATGCAAACTATTTGCAAAGGGTTGGTTGGCTTGTAATTTCTGGGAGACTGTGGGAGAGAAACTCAGTTCTTCATTGTATATTTTGACAGAGGATTAATGAAAGGCAGCGGCTCTATTTCATGAGATTCATGTGGTTTTGAGTGTAGCAAGTTTGTCTCTTATGTTTCATATTTATTTCGTAATGTTTCACAGTTCATTTCATATTCATTTCAATGAAATTTTCTAAGTTAGATAAGGTAGAATTCATTTTTATTGCTCTGCCTGTGGGAAAATTTCATGTTCAGTGTTCTTCTTCTGTTGAAAAGGATTCATGTACTTATGCCCTTTTCACCCTCCTAAGCAATTCCTCCATTCTGCGTTATTTCAAACTAAATTGCTAGACTTTCCGCCTGTCTTCCCTCACGAAGTAATCTGTGCCTTTGTATTAAATTCTCTGCTCATTGCTATCCGTTGGTCCCATACCATCCCAGAAACTCAGTCATTCATAAAAATTGCTTCTTGTATCCATATTTACTTACTAGCCTAAGATCAATATTTCATTGTTAGTCATTTCAGACCATTCCGTTTACTTATTCGCTGAGCGTGACTCGGAGGGAGCCCTCTCCTGTTCTGGTAGGGCTAGCTACCAGACTGAGCGTGTTTTGTGGTTACCCTGAATTTTGCCTTCCTTCAGCCTAAGGAAAATTTAGGTGCTAACACAGTGTACAAAACACCATACTGTTTTGTCCCATTGACATACATTATAATCATTTTCGGTGCTTGCCGATGTGTTTCCTTGGGTGTCTCCATGAACCTTGACACCAAACTCACTGCATACATTATGTCTGCCCTACTAGCGGTCAAATATATCAAGCTTCCTATCATGCTTTTGTATAATGTCGGATTGACATTGCTGCTGCAATCTTCTTTGCTCAACTTCAACCCCATGATAGTTGGAGTTGGTGCAAGCTTTCTGTTCTACATTTTAAACCTCTCCAAAATGTCTGTTACATACTTTTCTTGAGAGATAAAAATGCCATTTTCGTTTTTCTTCATTTCTATGCCCAAAAAATACCTTAACAACCCCAAGTCACTCATTTCAAATTCATTCTTCATGACTTGTTTGAAATCAACGATGAGGAAATCATCACCGATTGTAAAAATCAAATCATCTACATATAGGACAACAATAAGAATCTTAACATCGCTCTCTTTGATGTAGAGAGTAGGTTCACCGTCACATTTGTCGAAACCATTGTCCAACAAGTAAGAATCTATTATGCTATACCATGCACACAATGCTTGCTTCACCCCATAAAGATCTTTTCTCAACCGATACACTTTATCTTTGTGGTGTTCTATGTCATAACCAAGCGGTTGCGCAACATACACTTCCTCTTTTAGAACTCCATTCAAGAACATTGATTTTACGTCCATTTGTTACACTTTCCATTTATGTTGCGCGACAATTGCCACAAATGTACGCACTGTCTCTATCCTCGTGATTGGTGCGAACATCTCCTCATAATATCTTTCATGCTGCTACTTGTATCTTTTGACAACTAGCCTCTCTTTATGCCTTTCAATCTTGTCGTCGACATTGCTCTTGGTCTTATAAACCCACTTCACTCCAATGACATATTTTCCTTTTGGAAGTTTCACTAACTCGCATGTGTCATTCCTTTCTATTGCTTCTATTTCTTCCTGCATTGCCGCAACCCATTTTTCTTCTTTGACTGCATCTTCAAAATGGATTGGGTCATCTACATGACAAAAAAATGCAAATAAGGAATTCAGATCAACACTACTATCAACTTCATCATGCTCATAAATCTCATTTAAATTTCTAAATTTTGGTCTTCTTGTGCTTGTTGAAGACGGGCTTGACATGTCACTTGGTGTTATGCTTTGCAACGTGCATGGAGAAACACTTGCCTAATTGCGCGATGTTGTCCTATTATTTGTTGATGGTGTTACTTGCTGCTTGCTTTGTTGCACTTGAATAGGAGTAGAGGGAGTCACTATTGAAGAATTTCTTGTTGTTGTCAATTCCTCTTTGTCTTCATGTGGTATACTTACTTTCACATTGACTGTCTTCTCTAAACTTCCATCCCATGTTTCTTCTTCTATGAGCTGCACATCTCTGTTGATTATGAACTTCTTGGTTGATGGATTGTAGAGCTTGTACGCTTTGGATTCATCACTATATCCAACAAATATGCATTTCTCCCCCTTCTTGTCCAACTTCTTCTTCAACTCGTCCAGGACATGTGCATATGCCACACAACCAAAGACTCTCATGTGAGTGACACTATGCTTTCTTCCACTCCATGCCTCTTTAGGAACTACATTTTGGACATTGTTGGTTAGACATCTATTCAAGATATATGCTGCACATGTGACAACTTCGGCCCAATAATCATTTGGCAAATGCTTTGCCTTCAACATATTCCTTGCCAATTCCATAATGGTCCTTTCTTCCTTTCTACCACACCATTTTGCTGAGATGTATATCTTGTTGTAAATTTATTGTGAATTCCATGCTCCCTGCAAAATCGAAGGAAGTCATTTGAGATGTATTTTCCACCTCCATCAGTCCTAAGGACTTTGATGTAGTGTCTTCTTTGCTTCTCAACAAGAGCCTTGTATTGGCGAAACCACTCAAACACTTCACTTTTTTGTTTTAGGATATAGATCCATGTCTTCCTTGTTTAGTCATCTATGAAGGTCAATAGATAGTGGCTGCCACCAATTGATGGTGTCTGCATTGGTCCACATAAATCTGAGTGGACAATCTCCAAAGGCGCCTTTTCCCTTACTGACTTTCCTGCTGGAAATGTCTCTCTATGTTTCTTGCCCAAGATACATCCTTCACATAGGTTGTTCAGTTTTTCTATGAGTGACAAACCCTTCACCATGCCTTTCCTATTCATCAAATTCAAACCTCCAAAGTTGAGATGTCCAAATCTCAAATGCCATAACCAATTTTCATCTTCGACCTCTGCTTGATAGTTTACTCATGTGACAACTACATCTTTTCTTCCATCCTCTTGTGAGTTCATTGATAGTTGTGCTTGTGAACGTTCTTCTTTCAAATTTGATCTTATCTTTAGGGGAAACATTCTATTGTTTGTCATCTAAACCTTTGAAATCAACTATTTGCGTGGAGGCCTATCCAAAATTGTGCACTCATCATTTTTGAAAAAGACATTGTAGCCCTTTTGCATGAGTTGTCCAACATTTATGAGGTTATGCTTTAGACTGGGGACAAAGTAAACATTTGAGATGTGCTTCTTGTCCCCCTTCTTTGTTAGGATATTAACTCTTCATTTTCCCATGACAGAGACTTTCTATCAGTCCCTAATGTCACTTCATATTTCACACTTTCATCTAGATTGAAAAACATTTCTGTGTTCCCTTACATGTGGTTGCTACACCCTGATTCTAGATACCATATATCACTTTGTTTTTCTTGTGCTACATTAGAAGCTAAAAACATGCTATCATGGTTTTGATTTTCTTTTGTGAAATTTACACTTGGTTTGTTACTAATATCACATTGCTTCTTTCTACATTCATTTTCATAATGACCATACTTCTTACAATAATGACATTGAACTTGCGATTTATCATACCTATTACCTTGTGCTTGATTTTGGCTTAGGCCTTGAATTGGATTTTGATTGCTGCCCCTTCAACTTAAGCTTGAAGGGTTGCTTCTTCCACCTCTGTGTGGGCTTCTTCCTCTTCCTCTAGCATACGATCTTCCTCTACCTCTACCTTGACCAAATAAAACTTGTGTCTTGAAGGCATGCTCCAATGAGGAGCTTGTTGCTCTATTTAGCCTATGTTCATGAGAAATTAGTGATGCATGAAGCTCATCCACTGAGAACTGTGAGAGATCCTTTGTCTCTTCTATGGCCACAACTATGGCATCAAACCTTGCTCGAAAACTTTTCAAGACTTTCTCAACTATTCTCCTTTCCTCAAGTGTCTCACCATGAGACCTGATTTGAGTAACCAACCTAATTACATGTGTAAAAATGAGTCCACATTCTCAAACTCTTTCAAACAAAGTGTTTCAAAATCTCTTCTCAACATTTGCAGCATTGTTGTCTTGAGTTTTGCCATGCCTTGGTAGGCTGCCTGAAGAGTGTCCCATGATTGCTTGGACTTTGTTGCTGTTGCAATCCTTGGGGAAATACTTTCATGAACTGCTTGAAAAATGTAGAAGAGAGCTTTTGCATCCTTCTCCCTATTGTCCCTTAACAAATCTCTTCCTGCTTGAAATAAAGCATTGTATATTGCTGCATCTCCTGGTTCTTGAAAACCATTCTCCACCAAATCCCAAATGTCTTGAGACGAAAACAGGGCCTTCATTGTATAATCCCAATAATCATAATTTTTGCCATTAAATTGAGGTATCTGAGGATTAGTTAAGCTTGTGCATGATGTGAAAAAAAAACTTCCTTCCCTCGAAACAATTTTAGTTGCTAGTAAAAACACCTTGTTTTTATACCATGTTAGGAAAAAATTATTTTACGGGGCAGAGGAGACGAGTCTTGCTCTTGTGGCAAAGTTCACTTGCGGGAAGGAAATGGCAATTACACAGAGACTTAATAAAACACAAAATTCACTCACTGACACACACAGAGTAAAGCAGAGTAAAAGCAAATGGTTGAGGTAAATCTACTCATGAAGGCTTAAGACCACATCGCAACATAACATACTTTTGATTATAATATAAAACATAGGAAAATACATTAGCGTGATAAATGGAGGCTACAACTCCAAGTGAAAACACAAAAGACTTAAATGTGTTGCGGAATAAATGTGTGTAAAACTCCATAAAATTGGTTTTCACACGCCACCCTCTCTCACTCTCTAAGTTTCCCTACCTTACAAATGACTTTTAAATCCATATTTATTTCAACCTACAAATTTGACATTAATACATGATAGAACAAATAATTAATAAACATCATGGGTGATTTTACATAATAAATGGTTTTCTGAAATTGCAAGTGTTATAGAGTGTGGATAATTTTACATAGTAAATAGTTTTCTGAACATGCAAGTGTTATGGAGTGTAAGCAACAATGACCAACTGAATGCTTGCCAATAGTTATTTATCAAACTTCATTAATTGCCTTAAACTCTCTGCTATGTTGCAGAATAGTCAGCACTGTACTTCTCCCTCTGACTTCAGTGCTTTCAGCTAACTAGAAAAACATGGTGTTTGTGTTTGTGAGTGTACATAAAGCGGTGGTTGGGATTAATATTTCCAACCAAGACAACGCCCAATCATTGTATACGCGCGCTGGAATATGGAGCACCTTCTCGGTGAATGATGCATAAATCTGTAATACCGCATTTTGGAATCACGGGTATTTATTGCCCGTCGTATGGGATTGTAGGGAATTATCATGGATATTTCTTGGGGCAGGCAGGGACTTATAGGTTTCTGCGGAGTGTTTATGGGTAGCCCTCGTGTGAACGCTGGTAATGGTTAAAAAAAAAATAATAGAGACCACGATTTGTCAATGAAGTTGGTTTGGAGTTTTATTTTTGTATTTTTTCGATTCATAAAAGAGAAGGGGAATCGGTAAGGTCTCTTGTTCAACTTTTTACTCCTATGATTACCCGATACCCGTTCCAGATTCAGTTAGATTCGGCACCAGAGGGAACAGGTGACTTCATTGGAGTGGAACCGGCCGAGATCACCTCCTATCATGCACCGATCAGCGACTCCATCGGGCCGATTGCTATATCTTCCGTGAGATTTCTTCATATTCCTGTTAAACATATTCGCTGAAGTTATTCGGTAGGGTTTCTTTGTTGGGTATTTTTCATGGGAAAATACCAAAAACCAAACAAACAAACACCACAGAGCCAATGCTCTGTTTCATTTCTTCCAGGACCTTTGCACAGGGAAGCTATTAAAAACAAATATACTCATAACAGTCCATTACACAGCCATAAAACATTTCTATTGATTAAAATATAAAGCCTGATACAAACTTCATCCTCTTTCACTCAGAGGGATTTACCAAAAATACATTCAGCCAACTCTGATACATATTCATCCTCTTTGCTGAGAGGGATTCACCAAAATTACTTTCACCCATCAAAAACAAAACTATGTCTCCACCTGAGAATTCACTGTGCTGGGTTTACTGCAGTAAAACCCCTTTTTTTACTTTACTGGTGTAAAACTATTTTTACACATACTCAGTAAAAATTTCATTACATTCACCATTTCAAAAAAAATACCTGTGCGTTCTTTTCTCCTGCATTTCAATGCATACCCAATACATTAAAAAAAAAAAACAGATCTATGCACTGCTGTGCAATATCTTCCCCTGCTTCACGTGCGCTCCCCTGTTCTCTTTACTCGCACTGCTGTGCGTTCATTTCACTATTTTGTTTTGCTCCCCTCGAGCTCTCATATTACAATGGTCAACTACATAAAAAAAATTACACACGAGCTCTACATACATATGAATTTTACATTGCGTATATAAAATGATATAATGACCATACCTGTCATTAATATCCACCATACCTTCGTGCATAAAAAACATTATTTACAACCGTGGGTTTTTCAACATATATGGTCAACGCCCTTTTTTTTAACAAAATATAACACATATAATATATATATGCCCATACCTCTCGTTGATATAAAAATAATAAAATTAAAACTTCATCAACCATTTACCAACCCCTGTGAAGTCATTAAATTACCCTGACACAACTGCGGTCAAACTGAAGTTTCAATTCACTCCACGCAAGGTTTTAAATGCTGGTTCAAATGCAGGTTTGGTTGATTGACGGCGGAGGATGAAGAAGCAAATCGGACGGCGGTGATGAATATCGGGAGACCTTTTGCTGCAGGACTTTAGCGCCCGATAAATTACGTTTGCTTACGTATGGGGAAAGCCACGCATCTGCCCCATATTATATCGGGCTCTTGTGTACGGAAACTGCCTTGTGACCAAAGGCGGTCCGATATGCATCAAGGTGGTTTGCGGTTTCGTTCTGGCGGTTTTGGGTGCAGCGGTTTGGGCGTTGGTACGGCTGCTGAGTCGGCTGCCCACGTCCGCCTGCTGCCTGCAGTTGGAATTAACATTCCAACACTCCCCTTTAATTTCAACTGTTGGGCATTCAATCATACCCAAACACTTCCTCACATAGAGGGATTCACCAACACTACTGTTACAAATACATCTTCCTCACATAGAGGGATTCACCAACTGCTTCTGATGCAGTTCCACACACAACAAAATAGTCTTCCTCTTAATAGAGGGATTAACCTGAAATTGTGCTTAAGAGCACCTTCCTCATGACAGAGGGATTCACCATAACAATGTGCTGAAGAGCACCTTCCTCTTGACAGAGGGATTCACCATAACAATGTGCTGAAGAGCACCTTCCTCATGACAGAGGGATTCACCTGTGACTATGCTGAAAAGCATCATCCTCTTGATAGAGGGATTTACCATGTGTATGCTAAAAAGCATCTTCCTCTTAATAGAGGGATTTACCATGACACTGTGCTGTAAAGCACCTTCCTCTTTAACAGAGGGATTCACTAAGAACTTCACTTCCTCTCATGGAGAGATTACTGCCAAACACTGCTTTAGATGCAGTTTCAAAACAAAACATTCATTGCAATGTTGTGCATACTCATTACATTGTTCTTTGATGCTGCTGCATGTTCTCTGCTGCACGGTTGTGCCATCTTCTTTGTTGCGTCTACCCCACACTGCTGTGTCTACACTTGCTGTTGTGTTTCTGCACTTCACTTACATTTCTTTTCAAACTCTGCATTGCTATGCAAAAACACATTTCTTCATTCTCTCTTAGTTCTGGTTTCATTTTCTTCGCACTACTGTGCTTCTCCTTCTTGCCATCACGCTGCTGCCTTTTCTTATGCACTTCTGTCCATACTCATAACCATAGACTCTGTCATCCCTGGGTTTTTATTTGCTGCTGCGTTGCCTCTGCAATTTGCACTGTGGCTGCCCCTGTTCCTTTTTACACCCTTGCTTCACACAATCTTCGTCTTCATTTTTTTTATTTACACAATGCACTGCTGTGCAATTCCTTTCGTTTTTCTGCTACCATACACATTCTCATTCATCCCATGTGCATTAAAAATATACGCTGCCCCTGTTTTTCTTTAGGCATTTCTGTGCATGTTGCATTGCATACAAAAAAAATATTACATTTTTCACTGCTGTGTGAAAAATTTCATTGCATTCTCAGCCACTGGGCATCTACGCTCTGCTACATTTTGCCTTCTTCTCATTTTCTTCTCACTGCTTTGCATTTTCATTCCTAATACAAAACATTTCCATCTGCTGTGTATTATACTCACTCCGCTGTGAGTATATTCTCTCATATTACATAAAAGGAAAACTACATTCCATTGCTATGCATTTCAATGCATGTGCTCCAAAAAAAATTTCCAAACTGCTGTTTTATGTTCTGTCTTCCCACTGCTGTGAGGGTCTTCTTGCTTTGCATACTTTTCTTCTCTGCTTCTATGGCAGATTTAACTTCATATCTTTCCCTTATGAAAAGGTCTTCATCAAAGAGTGATTGTTAATACAGTTCAGCAAAAAAAAATTACAAGCTCCCCTTTAGTATATGCTTTATCTTCTTTCAGCAAGGTTTTCTCAAAAGAAACTTAGATCAACTAGGGAGCTCAAGGGGCTTTCAGACTGTATTTCTTTCCTTCTCCATACTTGTGTAACTTTTTTCTTTTGCATGGGTCTAGTTTGCATAGCAGCCCATCTCAAGTTACAGTCACGTGCCATATGCCCAATGTTATGACACTTGAAACATTCTACATTATTCATGAATAAGAATTCATGATTTCTTCTTGTAAAATTGTTTCTTGGAGGTTGTCGAGGACCATAACATCTATCTCCATGAAATGCTCTACAGTCTTTTGCCATATGACCAAAGTTTGAGCAAGCATAACAATAACCCAAAAATGAACTTTGGTACCTGGGAGATGGAGGTTTTCTTGATGCACTTCTGAAGCCTTGCTGCCTTGAGATCCTTTGATGATAACCATTGCATCTTGCCTCTTTGACATCAGCTACATTTCTTCTTGGAGCTGGTTTTCTTCTTGGAGCACGATTTCTTCTATTGCAGCCTTCATTTTTCTCCTTGCCTTTGCTGGAACTAGGAGCTTCACAACTTCTTTCTGGCTTCTTCACATCTCCTTTGCTTAAAGCATCTTCATCCTTGTTTGAGGGTTCACCTACATACCCAAGTCCTGATTTATTAGATGGAGATCTGTGATAGCTGAGCATGTCATCCAAAGCTTGAGAGCTCTTCATGATTTTGTTCATCCCTTCAACCTTTTTCCTGAGGAGGACAATCTCTTCTTCCAATCTTTCACACTCATTGTTTTTCTTTGCAAGTTCTTCCTCATTTTCTTCTTTGCTACGAGTAGCTTCAGCTGCTGCTATTTTAAGAGAGATTATATCTGACTTCATTTTGGAGATTTCTGCTTGACTGCTCTCCATTTTCTTTTCAGCTCCTTGTGCCTGCTTCCTGGCTTCTTGTAGTTCAGACTTAAAGGAGGAGACCTCTACCTTGTACTATCCAATCTCTTCTACAAGCTTGTTCACTCTCTTGTGCCTTTGTTCAAGTTGACTTGACAAGGCGTCTTCCTGCTTCTTTGCTTCATTCAGCTGATTTGTCATGGATATGACTTCTTCATGATGTTTCCTCTTGCATTGATCAAGCTCCTTCTTAAGCTTGGCAAGCTCTTCATCCTTTTCTTTTACTTGAAGCTTGATGAGGTCAACCTTCTCACATTCAGCTTCTATGATGGGTTCAGAATTTTCTTCTTGACTGTTGGTCATGGTCAGTGCTCCCTTTGCATGAAGGTCATGCAGTCTGTCCCATATATCCTTTGCTGATGAATGTTTCCCTAGATTCTTCTTCACGGAATCAGGCAGTCCATCCAAGATTAGTTTTGTTGCCTTTGCATTGTACTCCTTGGATTCTTTATCCTTCTTGCTATCATCAATCACTGATTCCCAGATTTCAATCCCTTGAGACTGTAAGACAACCCTCATTTTTATTTCCCACATATCAAAATTTCCATTAAACTTTGAAGCCTCAAATAGAATGCTTTCAAATAGATCGTCTTCTATTTTAATAGAAGAGGGAGACACAACCTTAGAAGGTTTGGACACTTTCTTCCTTGACCTTGCCATTCTTAACTATACTCCAAAATACTTTACTGTGTTTTTAAAATGCTGACTGTTTCTTCGACAATAACACAGAAAATTAATCTGAGAAATACCTGAATCCTTTTGCTGAGTCTTCAATCTGCTGGAGAAGATTTCCTGCTGCAACAACTCCTTCCTTCAACTTCTTTAACACCTTTAAAGAGCCTAAGCCTGCTCTGATACCACTGTTGGGTATTTTTCATGGGAAAATACCAAAAACCAAACAAATAAACACCACAGAGCCAATGCTCTGTTTCATTTCTTCCAGGACCTTTGCACAGGGAAGCTATTAAAAACAAATATACTCATAACAGTGCATTACACAGCCATAAAGACATTTCTATTGCTTAAAAATATAAAGTCTGATACAAACTTCATCCTCTTTCACTCAGAGGGATTTACCAAAAATACATTTAGCCAACTCTGATACATATTCATCGTCTTTGCTGAGAGGGATTCACCAAAATTACTTTCACCCATCAAAAACAAAACTATGTCTCCACCTGAGAATTCACTGTGCTGGGTTTACTGCAGTAAAACCCCTTTTTTTACTTTACTGGTGTAAAACTATTTTTACACATACTCAGTAAAAATTTCATTACATTCACCATTTCAAAAAAATACCTGTACGTTCTTTTCTCCTGCATTTCAATGCATACCTAATACATTTAAAAAAAAAAAACAGATCTATGCACTGCTGTGCAATATCTTCCCCTACTTCACCTGTGCTCCCCTGTTCTCTTTACTCGCACTGCTGTGTGTTCATTTCACTATTCTGTTTTGTTCCCCTCGAGCTCTCATATTACAATGGTCAACTACATTAAAAAAAATTACACACGAGCTCTACATACATATGAATTTTACATTGCGTATATAAAATGATATAATGACCATACCTATCATTAATATCCACCATACCTTCGTGCATAAAAAACATTATTTACAACCGTGGGTTTTTCAACATATATGGTCAACGCCCTTTTTTTTAACAAAATATAACACATATAATATATATATTCCCATACCTCTCGTTGATATAAAAGTAATAAAATTAAAACTTCATCAACCATTTACCAACCCCTGTGAAGTAATTAAATTACCGTGACACAACTGCGGTCAAACTGAAGTTTCAATTCACTCCACTCAAGATTTTAAATGCCGGTTCAAATGCAGGTTTGGTTGATTGACGACGGAGGATGAAGAAGCAAATCGGACGGCGGTGATGAATATCGGGAGACCTTTTGGTGCAGAACTTTAGCGCCCGATAAATTACGTAGGCTTACTTATGGGGAAAGCCACGCATCTACCCCATATTATATCGGGCTCTTGTGTACGGAAACTGCCTTGTGACCAAAGGTGGTTCGATATGCATCAAGGTGGTTTGCGGTTTCGTTCTGGCGGTTTTGGGTGCAGCGGTTTGGGCGTTGGTACGGCTGCTGAGTCGGCTGCCCACGTCCGCCTGCTGCCTGCAGTTGGAATTAACATTCCAACATTCTTCATCAAGATCTTAAATCTGTTATTCATGGTTTTGTTTTGCCAATGTGTAGGGACTTAGTTTGAAGGATTGCTATTTTTTCTTTCTTGGGATAACACAGTCATTATTACTTGTTCTTTGGTATAATACAAACCACTGAATCCCATAGGTGCGTGCAAATGAGTAAAGGCAAAGCAATCGGCATTGATCTTGGAACAACTTACAGCTGTGTAGCAGTTTGGCAGCATGATAGAGCCGAGGTTATTGTTAATGATCATGGAAACCGAACAACTCCTTCCATTGTTGCCTTCACTCCCTCTGAGAGGTTTGTTGGAGATGCTGCCAAATTTCAGATTGCAAATAATCCCCACAACACCGTCTTCGATGCCAAGAGACTTATTGGAAGGCGATTCATTGATTCCTCTGTGCAGAGTGACGCTCATCTATGGCCCTTCACTGTTGTCGCCGGACACAATGGAAAGCCTGTTATCCAAGTTGAATACAAGGGCGAGAGAAGGATGTTTGCAGCCGAAGAGATCTCTTCGATGGTATTAGTAAAAATGAAGACAACAGCAGAAGCATACCTAAACTCTGATGTCAAGAATGCGGTGATCACAGTGCCGGCCTATTTTAGCGATTCTCAGAGGAACGCTACTAGAGACGCGGCTACCATTGCCGGTCTTAACGTCATGAAAATCATTAATGAACCAACCGCTGCAGCTATAGCTTATGGGTTTCATAATGAGGTTTATTCCTCCTATGGAAGAAAGACGATCTTGATTTTCGACCTTGGTGGAGGTACCTTCGATGTTTCCATTGTTAGTGTTGAGACAGGTAAATTTTGATGTGAAGGCTGTTGGAGGGAACCCGCATTTGGGTGGCAAAGATTTTGACAATCGGATGCTCAAATACTGTGTTGATAATTTCAACAGAAAATACAAAAAGGACATAACCACAAGCGCCAAAGCCCTTCAGAGACTCCGCGCAGAATGCGAAAGGGCAAAAAGAAATTTGTCTTCAGTGGTAGAGACAGTGATTGATATCGACTGTCTCTATGGAGGTCTAGATTTTCACATGCAGATTACAAGACCCAAGTTCGAAGAGCTCAATACTGATTTCTTCGATAAGTGCATGCTAATCCTCCACCAATGTCTCCAAGACGCCAGGATGAGCAAAGAGCAAATTAACGAAGTTGTATTAGTCGGAGGTTCTACTCGCATTCCAAAGGTGCAGGAACTCCTCCAAATTTTCTTCCATGGAAAGACACTTTGCAAAAGCCTAAATCCTGATGAAGCTGTTGCATATGGCGCTGCAGTTCAGGCAGCTGTCTTGAATAATGAAGGAATCTACTTAGTCCTTCAGGAAGTCACTATAAAAATCTTAACTTACAGCCCAAAGATCATCAATACCAAATATTTCACTAACAAAACTTAATATGATCTATTATGTAAGATGGCATACCTTGACTAACAGCGGAAGATGTAATGGCTGCCATCTTCTGTCTTCTGTCTCCTGACAGCTGCTACTTCTTCGCACTCCAGCTCTTCTTCTCAGAATTCGGTTTCTCCTTCTAGCCCTGTTTCTTTATGTGCTTCTTGATGGAGAAGAATGCAACTCTTGTCAGGGAGAGAGAGGACCCAATCCTTTATATATTATTTAACTCTAATCTGGTACGTCCATCATATACCAATTCAACGCTTAAGATCTAATGCTTTAATGCTTTAATGCTTTAATGCTTTAATCGGGTCACATTAAGGTTAGAAACTGCTTTAACGTTAAAAAGCAATGAGCCTTTTGCTGTTTCTAATAGCAGTTTCTAACATTCTCCCACTTGACCCGACTATTCATAATATTAAGTGTTGAACATCATACTATGATAAATTGCTGAGAGTTATGGCGGTTGTGCACTATTAATTCAATGCATTCCCTTCCATATACTACAATACCAGCAATCCATCAATTCATACTCATAATTTATATAAAACAGCATAATGGTCCACATAATGTCTTATATCATAATGATTAAACATAATATCTTTATAAGACTCTTTCTTGTTTTAAAATTACATAAAATACGTACTACTTCATTAAAACAAGAGACACATAATTGTATATCAGAAACACATAAAAGAGCTCAGAATGTCACACATCAATTATCATTAATACAACCAAGACCCATTCTTTGAACATGTTCCTTAAATTGTCTTGGTTGTAACCCTTTCGTCAAAGGGAATCATAAGTTCTGTCCTGATGTGCATGATTGACACTCTTTGTTTCTGAACCTCATCTTTCACAACAAGATACTTCAGTTCTATATGTTTGGCACCTTTAGAGTACTTGTTGTTCTTTGAGAAAAATACTGCTGCAGAGTTATCACAATAAATTTTCAGCGGCTTGCTAATGGTGTCGACAACCGCAAGTCCTGAAATAAAGTTCCGCAACCATAATGCATGAATTGTGGCTTCATAACATGCCACAAATTCTGCCTCCATAGTGGATGAAGCAACGATAGTCTGTTTCGCACTTTTCCATGATATGGCACCTTGAGCAAACATAAACAGGTAACCAAAAGTCGATTTTCTAGTATCGATGCATCCAGCAAAATCTGAATCGCTATATCCAATCACTTCCGATGGATGAGCATGTAATCTTTCGTTGAGAGAAATTCCTTAGTCTCATGCAATATACTTAAATTATTTGCAGCAAGCAAGACGTCATCAACATAAAGGACCAGATAAATAAACTTGCTCCCACTGATCTTTCGGTATATACAGTGATCAACCGTATTTTCCTTAAAACCAAAAGATGTAATAATGGTATTGAACTTAATATACCACTGCCGGGATGCTTGTTTAAGCCCATATATTGACTTCTTAAGTTTACACACCAATTGTTCTTTACCTTCTACAGAAAAACCCTCAGGTTGATCCATATAAACATCCTCATCAAGATCTCCATTCAGAAAAGCTGTTTTCACATCCATTTGATGCAACTCCAAATCATAATGAGCTACTAATGCCATTATTATTCTTAGTGAGTCCTTTTTCGAAACAGGAGAAAATGTCTCCTTGTAATCAACACCATCTTTTTGAGTGTAACCCTTAGCAACAAGTCTAGCTTTATACCGTTCGATATTACCACTAGAGTCGTGTTTGGTTTTAAAAACCCATTTGCATCCGACTCTTTTACAGCCATGTGGTAACTCAACGAGATCCCAAACTTCATTCTGTTGCATGGATTTCAGTTCTTCTTTCATGGCATTAATCCATTCCTTTGACTCTTTACTTTCTACAGCATGTGAAAACGAAACTGGATCCTTATTGATTCCAATATCATAATCTGATTCTTGCATATAAACCACATAATCATTAGAAATAGCTGACCTACGATTTCTTTGAGGTCTTCTTAATGCTACTTGTTGTGGTTCATGCATATCAGCATTATGTAAGTCATTTCCTTCAGGAAGTACTTCTTCATTTATATGTTGTTCATTATCATCATGCTGTTATACGACAGCTGGAACAACATTTGGAGTAATAGTAGATGGAGGAACTATTCTAGGTAATGTAACATTTACCCTTGTTTCCTTTATTTCTACTATTTCTCTTCTAGTACTGCCACTGACTTCACCATTCTCAATGAGTCTTGCATTACCAGTTTCTAATTGCCTCTCAACTTCATTTACAAACGTCTCAAGGACATTCACAAATATCAGTGTGTATTAGTTCAAGCAGTTCAGTGTGCATTAGTTCAAGAAGCTGGCTGCTTCTAGTGGCTCCTTTCTTATTATGTTATTATGTTTGGTTTGTTTACCTTTAATACAATCCACACATAATTCTAGATCACTAAAGTCCAAATTTGACAAAATTTCATTACTTACTAATCTCATCATTCTTTCTTTGGATATATAACCTAGTCATTTATGCCACAAGAAAGCAGAATTTTCATTCAACATGCTACGTTTTCATCCAACATTATTTACTACATTCAACAAGGAATTCGTATAAGTGTCATTCAGTTTCAATTTATATAAACCATCAATTAGAATACCAGAACCAACATTATCAACATTCTTATATAAATCAAAACAACCAGATCCAATCATACATCTAAAACCAGAAATATCCAATTTACTTGCGGAAATAAGGTTTCTAGATAATGAAGGTACATAAAGGGTACTGTATAAGTTTAATACATATCCACTTTCTAGAATTAGACGATAAGTCTCTTTTTACAAATACGACATTGAACCCTCTTTAGTTCCTTCTTTTCGTCATCCTGCCCATTCTTAGCAGGGGCCTTTTCCTTCTTGAAATGACTTGATTTTCCTTTCTTTTCTTTACCAGCTTTATTACTCACAAAACTTACTGAGTGATTCACTTGATTTTTCAAACGTCCTTCTTCTTGAACAAGTCTACTGGCCAATTCATTAACATTCCACTTATCCTTTATAGTGTTATAGTTAATCTGAAAGGGTCCATATTCAGAAGGTAGCGAGTTCAGGATGAACTGGACAAGAAAAGAATCCTCTACTGTAAGTCCCAGGGAGTTTAACCTTGCTGCAATATTAGTCATCTCTATAATGTGCTCTTGAATAGTTCGCAACCCATCAAACTTCATGGTCGTGAGTTCTGCCATAAAAGTACCAGCGAGTGACTTATCAGCTGAACGAAAACGCTCTTCCACAGACTGCATATATTCCTTAGCACTTTCTGTTTTTGGAATTGTTGACTTGATGTTGTTAGCAACAGTCATCTTAATAAACATAAGGCTCAATCTATTACTGCGTTCCCATGCTTTATGGTGTGATTTTTCTGCCTCAGTACTATCTCTTGTAAGAGCAGCAGGCTTATCCACAAGGAGTGCCAAGTCAAGATCCTGAATACCTAAATGGAAATTGACTTGTTCTTTCCATTCAGAAAAATTAACACCAGTGAACAATGTAACAGATGAAGCATGTGTATTCATGGTAACTCCTGCAAATTAAAAATGAAATAACTATAAGCTCATAACTAACGCGATTCAGATGTAGACATAATAGTATAATATAGCACTCCTTTGGGTAGATACTATCTTATACTTAACATAATTAAATACCAAAACATAAGCAGGTAATAAATATATTCAATCAAATAGAACTGACATCTTTGGATGATCAATATCTATTTAATCAAAATATCTATTAAACCTCATCATGTCAACTAGTTATAGAACAAGACTTTCCTTTGGGTAAGTTCTCAGGTTCTATCATTAGTGACGCCAGTTCTTAATTGGTATTATTATAACTGGCAATTTCTATCAATAATCATTATGTCACTTATGCACTAAATGATTATTCTGATTTTGACCACTTTGGTGATTAACAAAATCATAAATCTCATGTGCATAAATAATTTATAACACATACCTTATGCAAAACAACATCTGATTTTGACCACTTTGGTGATCATAAATATCATGTGCACAAATAAATTACTTTTATGCCCAAATTTCAAACAAGGTATAATGAGAGGTTCTGTAACTAGGCTTCAAAACACAGCATGGCAGCCTTTAATGCCTAACGGCTGTATATGCTAATCGTTAGTCTTCTTACAGTGCACAAATTCGACTATATGAGACAAACTTAATCCATCCAAACACATGTATGTTGCATCCATATTAACCATTTCTCTGCTATACTTTCAAACAGGTCCTGCCCTCAAAGGATGTGAATCGAAACAAATATGTTTCGACCAAACCAAATCTCTTCAATTTTTAAGAAAAAGAAACACGGATTTGTCTACTAAGCGATTAATGGTGGAGTCAATAAGAGATAAGAGAAGATACATAACCAAAGGCTTCGACTATACATGACGTGACTTTTGTGCCAACTGAAGTGGCCCTTTGGAAATTTAACCAATCTTATCAACCTATTATTTGACTACTTGAGTTCGATAATGTATTTCTTATATTCACCGCATTTATATTCACCGCATTTAATACATTCATTACAGCGAACACACAATAATATTTAAATCGTGAGAATCATACATGCGGCAATACATTCATTACAGCGAACACACAATGATAAATGCGGCAATTTCTATATCACATGGAGACTCATATATGCGGCAATTTCTAGGTGACCTGGACGGGCCTTGTCATCATTCAATGGTTGCATGCGCAGGACCAAAAACTTTAATTATAAATCCATGGAGACAAAGTAATCAGAACCATCGTAACTGCAATAAACTTTTGGTTAAGTACGCACAGGCGCCATTTACACACATAAGAAACATAATCTAAAGCATTAGATCACGCTGCGTATTCTATCCCTCAAAATCCCAGCATGTGAGGTTTTGATCTTGGTAAAAAAAAATTCAAACCAAAGAAATTAACCTTCGGACTTATTCCGACGGCCTACAACACGCAAGCTATCAACATCAAAATGAAGACTTCAGGGCTCCGATTTTAAAATAACATGAGACCGCGTCAAGAGAACAGTGCTCGCTCAATTACATGAGTAAAGCACAGGACAGATCAATTGCAATTATAGGAAATATTCAGTTATTGATCAGTGGCTCTGATACCAAATGTAAAAATCTTAACTTACAGCCCAAAGATCATCAATACCAAATATTTCACTAACAAAACTTAATATGATCTATTATGTAAGATGACATACCTTGACTAACAGCGGAAGATGTAATGGCTGCCATCTTCTGTCTTCTGTCTCCTGACAGCTGCTACTTCTTCTGCACTCCAGCTCTTCTTCTCAGAATTCGGTTTCTCCTTCTAGCCCTGTTTCTTTATGTGCTTCTTGATGGAGAAGAATGCAACTCTTGTCAGGGAGAGAGAGGACCCAATCCTTTATATATTATTTAACTCTAATCTGGTACGTCCATCATATACCAATTCAACGCTTAAGATCTAATGCTTTAATGCTTTAATGCTTTAATGCTTTAATCAGGTCACATTAAGGTTAGAAACTGCTTTAACGTTAAAAAGCAATGAGCCTTTTGCTGTTTCTAATAGCAGTTTCTAACATTCACACCTTTGAGCTTTGGAATCAAAGTTACAGGGGGTGTCATGTCTGTAGTCATTCCGAGAAATACTCCCATTCCAACTCGAATGGGGCTTTATTACTCTACGGCGCGTGACAATCAGATAGAAGTTCATTTTAGTGTCTATGAAGGCGAGAGAGCAATGACTGCGGACAACAATTTGCTGGGTAGATTTCAGTTGAGGGGAATTCCGGCAGCGCATTGTGGAGAGCCATGCCTTGCGGTTGTCTTTGAAGTGGACGCAGATGGAATTCTTAAGGTGTCAGCATGGGAGATGCGGAGTGGGGTAAGCAGTTGCATTACTATAACGAACGATGGTAGTCGGCTGAGCACAGAGGAGATCGAGAGAATGATTGGTGATGCCGAGAGATTCAGAAGGGAGGATGAAGAGGTAAAGAAGAAGAGTATTGCCAAAGCGAATTTGGAGAATTATGTTTATAACATGAGAAGGAGAGTGAAAGAGGCCCAGATCTAGGGAAGGATCAACGCCAGAATGGCAGAAGATATTGTCCAAATGCTGAATGGTGTAGAACAATGGCTAGCTTTGAACCGGTGTGCACATCTTTATGAGTTGGAAGAGAAATTGACAGGTTTGACAATGAAATGCTTTGCAAATTACATTGCATTTTGATTTAGGATGTAGTAGTTATGATATAGTTCTCTTTCATAATGCAGTAAACATTATATTCCACAGTGAAACAATGTTATGTCATTCTCGTTTGAGAACAATATGGGCATTTTTTTTTTTGCCCTTTTATGATGGGAGGCTGTGTTATTTATCCAAATTAAGATGGTTTGAGTGCCAAAACATAAAACTCTGGGGATTCTTGTATGCCCTTTTATTAACTTGGCAAACATTATCTTCCTGAATTTTTAAGAGACATCCTGTTTAGGAACTTGAATTTTAAACTCACAGGGACTTTTGTTTTAGATTTTTAAAGTGAAAGGTCAGACAAGTTGTTTAATGTTTCTGAATCAACTTTGAATAACGTCTTAGGTATTGATTTTAACTTATGATTTATTATTAAGTACTTTGTGGAATGTTATTATTAAGTATTTTGGGAATGATATTAGAAAGTATTTATGTATTTTTATTTATAAATTTATTTAATTTAATTTATGATTTAATATAAAATATTATGAGAAGTCTAGTCAATAAAGGGATGTCGTATAAATTTATTTTAATCTAATATTTACTAAATATTTAGAAATTAGAAAAGTTAAAACAAAAACAGGTATATATATTGGGATGTTTTATAGATCTGGAATTAAGATGAATCTATACTATTTTTATGAATCAAAATACATTTGCGTGAACATTAATATAATTATATACAAAGCATATGGATTATTGTACTTAACTATTGATAAAAATGGCAATGGTTATATTAATGAAAATAAAACCCACTAGTCAGCTCTACGAAAGAGAGTCTGAACTAGGAGAATCTGGCTCTGCAGAACGCTCTACATTGTTCATCAACATTACACATTAAATAGAATACATAGTTTTAGGGAAGTTAGAACAACATCCTAAGAAATAGAAACTAATTCCTATCCTGAGGCTATGTGAACCAACTCTACCTATTCTAGGATATTCTCCATTATCTTCAACACTCCCCTTTAATGGAGAATGGGTTCACATATATGCCTAACATCTCCCTAAACATTTGAAACTTAACTTTTCCAAGGGGCTTAGTGAAAATGTCCGCAACATTATCACATGTATTACAATATTCCAGATGAATTTCTTTATATTGCACTTTCTCCCTTACAAAATGGAATTGAGTATCAATATGTTTCGTGTTTTTGTGAAACACCGGATTGATGGCTAGCTTGATTGAACTTTGATTGTCACATCTGATTGTTGTTGTGGCTATCTGTTCTTCCCCAATATCCTGGAGAAGTCTCCGCAACCAAAGTGCCTCGCATGGTGCTGCACATATGGCTTGATACTCTACTTCTGCTGAGGACAAGGAGACTCTGTTGTGCTTTTTGCTACTCCATGTGATCACCTCGGATCTAAGACTGAATGCATATCCTGTTATAGATCTACGATCATCTTCATTTCCTGCCCAATCTGAATCCGCAAATCCTGCGAGTATAACATCAGAAGAGTCAGTGTAAATAATTCCATAATCTACAGTACCTTGTAGATACCTCAAAACATTCTTCACTGCATTCAAATGGCTTCCAAGTGGTTTAGACATAAATTGGCTTAGCACGCTGACTGCATAAGCCGAATCAGGTCTAGTGGTGGTTAGGTAGATCAGAATCCCAACCAGATGTTTGTAAAGTGTTGCATCTGCCGCTTTTGAGCCATCCTGACACTGCAATTTGATGTTATGCTGCAATGGTACTAGTGCAGACTTGCACTGATTCGTTCTAAACTTCTCTAACCGGCCTTTGACATACTTTGCTTGAGACAGAAATGTTTGACCTGAATCTCTCTAGATATCGAGACCTAAACAGTATATGAGTTCACCGAAATGCTTCATCTCAAACATCTGTGACATTTGCTGCTTGATTTCATCAATTAGATATATAACATCACCTATAATTATCAAATCATCTACATATAATGAAATCGGCACTATGCACCCTTGTTCATCTTTCATGGTGTAAATATTAAGGTCAATCTTACTTCTATGATAGCCAGCTAGTAGAAAAAATGAATCAATTTTCTCATATCATGACTTGGGAGCTTGTTTTAATCCATAGAGTGCTTTCTTCAACCTATAAACTAAATTTTCTTTCCCCTTCTGGACAAACCCTTCTGGTTGCTCTAAATAAAACTCTTCTTTCAGTTCTCCATTCAGAAATGCAGACTTTACATATAGTTGGTGCATCATCCAACGTTTTTTGGTAGCTAAGGCAATTAACATTCTAATGGTATTCAATTTAGCTACAGGGGCGAAGGTTTCTTCATAATCTATCCCTCCTTTTGTGTGTACCCCTTTGCAACCAACCTAGCTTTCAGTTTTTCTATAGTTCCATCTGCATTGATTTTCGGTTTATATAACCATTTGCAACCTATGAGCTGTTTTCCTCTAGGGAGTTCTACCAATTCCCTAGTGTTGTTTCTGATTATTGAATCATATTCCTGTTCCATGGCTATTTTCCATTCATTACTTTCATTTGCTTCTTTATAACTAGATGGTTCAACAACATTCATCATACTAGTTATAAAAGCATTTTCCCTATATCTTGTAGGTATTTGAGCTTTCCTACCTGATCTCCTGAGTGGTGGGGTAGTGGTTTCAAACCTTATTTCTTCCCGCTACTGTTGTTGTTGTTGTTGTTGTTGTTGTTGTTGTTGTAGTTGCTGCTATTGCTATTCATCCTCTGCCTTTGTTTGTTGTTGATCCTGATTGTTCTTTGCATCCTCTTCTTCAAAGTATGGAATGTCCCATCCATCATAGTGCTTATTAGTTTCTTCACTATCTTGCTCATGGAATTTAACATCTCTACTAACAAAGATCTTGTGAGTAGAGCGATTAAATAATCTGTATGCTTTATATGACGAACAATACCCTATAAAAGTGCATCTGATGGCATTTGAGTCTAATTTCTTTCTATCTTCCTTGGGTATGTGGGCAAATTCTTTACATCCAAATATTCTTAAGTGTTTTACTGCAGGCTTATATCCATACAAAGCTTCAAAAGGAGTTTTAAACTCAAGACTTCTTGTAGGACTCCTATTTTTTAAGTAAACTGCAGTACTCACTACTTCAGCCCAAAAACCATTTGAAAGATTCTTACCTTTAAGCATACTTATCACACATTCCGCCAGAGTTTTGTTCTTCCTTTCTGTTACTCCATTCTGTTGTGGAGTATGGGGTACTGTAAATTGCTGCAAAATTCCATGATCTTTACAATATCTGATCAGCTCATCTTTCCTATATTCTCCCCCTTGATCAGAACAGAGATTTTTTATATGTTTCCTTGCTTGTCTTTCAATCATATTTTTAAACTACTTAAAGTATTCAAATGTATGACTCTTCTTACTTAAGAAATACACCCAAGAAAACTTCGTACAGTCGTCAATAAAAAGTAGAAAATATACTGCACCTCCTAATGATTTTGTCTGCATGGGACCACAAAGGTCTGTGTGCACTAACTCCAGTATATCCCTCTGTTTCTTTTCTACTCTAACAAGGAATTCTTCCCTATGCATTTTTCCTAAAGTACAAGCCTCGCAATCATTATGTCCTTGCTTTAGCATGGGAAGATCTCTTACCATTTCTTTCCTCTGTAGTAACAACAAATTATTGTAATTGATGTGGCCAAATCTCTGGTGCCAAAGCTCTTCTGTAGTCAGGCTCACTGCTGTCAATGCTCGAACCGGTGTAGGTCTCACATCCAGCTTGTATAGTCCTCCTGTTCGGATTCCTGTAGCAATTGTCTTCATTCCATCTAACAGATCCTTAATGTAACAGTTAGATTTAAAGAATTCAACTTTCAAATCTTGATCTGTAATCATAGATATAGAAGTCAAGTTCTTAGTTATGCCAGACACATACATTACATTATAAATTTGTTTGATATTACCATAAGGTAGAATAACAGAAACTTTCCCACATCCTTTGATTTAATGACTTCTGTCATCTCCTAGGTAAATCTATGTGCCTTCGTTGATCTCTTTAAAATCCTCCAGCGAGTGCTTGTTTCCTGTCATGTGCGAAGTATGTTTTGATTGCATTCACATCACCTTGGTGACTCCACACCCCTCTCATTATCATTCATCACCCTATATTTTTAAAGGCCTCATACTCGCTCAAACACCTCTCAAAAGAAAGCCCCATTTGTATCTAACCCTCAAAAATTAATTTTCAGGATAGTATGGAAAGAGAAAACTCCCCCTATCTATGCTACCATCTCACCAGCCTTTGCAGCTTCCTCCTCCAATTCTCAGCCCATTGTTTGTCATTATTCAGGATTGGCTCCTAAGATCTTGACATACCCTACTTCCCCTCCAACCACTATGGTCTTGACCCCAGTTCCTCAAGAAAATTTTAATCCCCCTCCACTAATTCAGATGGCTCTTCCAAACTTTTTTTTAAATAAGTATGCACCTCTTGATTTACCTCAGCCCCTAAGTGTTATGCCCCAGGACTACTTAAAGATTCTGCCTAGGTTTAATGGGGAAGATGAAAATTCTGCTCAGAAACACATTCAAGCCTTCTGTGCTTTTGTTGAGAACCTAAATGTAGAACAATTGGATGTGGTCCTGAGACTTTTTGTATAGTCCCTTGATGGAGAAGCCAGAAAATGGTTTAAAGCCCTACCAAATGCCTCCATCACCACTTGGGAGGAACTTGAAACCTCCTTCACACAAAAGTGGGGTGAGAAGAGAAATCATGAGTACCTCCTCATAGAGTTCAATGCCATCAGGAAGAAGCCAAAGGAGGATATCTCAGAATTTAATAAGAGGTTCAATAAGTAGTATAACAACTTGCCTATTGAGATAAAGCATCCTCCAGTTGTTGCTCGCGTAGCTTACTTGGGACCCTTTGAATATGAATTTGGTTTTACCTTAAGAGAAATGAATTCTCCCACTTTAGATCAACTCCAAGTCGATGCTCTTGAAGTAGAAGCAAATTTTGCCTCAACAGGGAACTCAAGTGGAAAGAAGGAAACAACTGGGAATAGAAGAGGTAAAGAAGAAGCTTCCTCCTCTGGTTAAACAAGAGAATCACCAAACCTAAAGTTGGAGGAGCTATATAAACTCATCATGAGTTTGTCACATAAGGTTTGAAAGATCAAAATTGAGAACAAGAGTCTCTCCAAATAGAATGCTCAAGGCAAAAACCAGGGATATAACCCACAATATAGAAGGCCTCCATTATAGATACTGTCAAGGGAAATAAAGGAATAGCCGGATCAAATCCCTCATCCTCTATATGTAGAAGATGATCCCGATGAACAATGGTTAGATACATAGGAGATGCAAGGAAACTTATATTATGTTTTCTCTGAAGAAGAACATGGAAATATCGCTCACGAGGAGGCCAGTCATGATAAAGAAACAACTACACCAAAGGTATGATCTAATATCTTCAAGAAATAGGTCAAGGGAGCCAGAAAAATAAGAAGAAACTGCCCCCCAAACTATTCCCTCAGTACCAGATAAAGGGAAAGGTAAGCTGAATCCTGACCCTGCTAGGGTAAAAGTCCCCTTGAATAAGGAAAGAAATAGCTCAGAGGGGCACACAACAAAGGAGGCACCTGTTCTATAGAAAAATACTGGTGGTAGTGAAGGAGAAGAAGAGCCAAGAGGTATATAAAAGACCCAATCTACATTCAACCTTAAAAAGGAGCTTGAAAAGGTAAATATTGATGTTCCACTAACTGAGCTTCTAAAGCAGCATACCTATAAATCTCAAGTATCTCAATTAATGCATCCATCAGTCTCATCACCCACCGATGATTCTCTAAATATTTAGTAAGAAAGGCCCATGGTGGTCTTTGGGCTGTATGTGGAAGAACTTGATCCTTCTACTGCACCTTTCTATGTGACTCTGGGAATCCATGACCTTCTTTTGCATAATTGCATGTTGGACTCCGGAGCCTCCCACGACCTCATGTTTTTGGAAGTAATGGAATAGCTTGGCTTGCAAATCACCATGCCCTACAAGGAACTATACTCCTTTGACTCCAAGAGAGTCAAATGTTTGGGAATGATAAAGGATTTGGTGGTGAACCTGGCTCAGATCCCGATGAAGAACGTGGTAATGGAAATAGTAGTGGTATATATACCCCCTCGTTTTGGCATGTTTCTATCTAGATCTTGGGGTTCCAAGGTGAGGGGCTCTATCAAGTTGGATCTAACTTATGCCACCATTCCCACCTTTGGAGGAGAACAAAGGAGGCTATATAGATAATCCAAGTTTGTAAAAACTGTGGCCTCAGCTAAAGGCTCAAAAAACTCCCCATTGTATGGAAAAGAAATCGACCTCTCCTCTCTACTCCTAGAGGAATATGAGTCTATATTAGAAGAAACATCAGTCCACCTAACATGGCAGTTAGAACATCAGCATGCAAGTGAAAGCAAAGTATGGAAATTATATTTTGATGGAGCCAATTCAAAAGAGGGAAATGGAGCAGGAGTATTGTTGGTATCTCTTGAGGGCTACCTGATACCCCTCTCATTCAAGTTGGATTTCGAAGAAACTAACAATGTGGCAGAGTATGAAGCACTGCTCCTTGGGTTATAGACTACAAAAAATATGAATATTGAATGCTTAATAGTTAATGGAGACTTTGAGCTGGTCATAAGATAAATCAGAAATCAATTCTAGGCCAAACACCCTAGACTGAGGACCTACCACAATGAAGTGTGGGATTTAATTGAAAACTTCTTCTTGGCTTTTAATATCCAATTTCTGCCCAGAGAAGGAAACAGAATGGCTGACTCCCTTGTTGTAGCTACAAGAACTTTCAGACCCTCTCAAAATCCTCTCCTCAGATATGAGGTGGAAATCAGGTGTAGACCCTCCATACCTAATAAAATCAAGCCCTGGAAGGTATTCGAAGATGACGAGAAAGTGAAATGATTCATAGAATTCATTGGGGAGTTTTCTAACTCCACCATCGATCAAGAAGAAGAAGCATATCAAGAAACCACTTTGTGGAAAGATGCAATGGATGGGAAAAAAAATTTGCAATTGAAATGGAATACTATCCCTCGCGGGCTCATCCCACTAGAAAGGATTTTTAATAAAGACGAGATAGCCACCAAAAAAATGGCTCATGAGTTGGATGATCAAGTAAAAGATTGCAAAATTGGTTCAGAGGAGGAGCCCCATATGATCAAGTTGTCAAAAGTAATCCCCTTGCATTACAAACAGAGGTATTTAGATCTTTTCAAAACCTACAAATATTTTTTTTCTTGGTCTTATGATGATTTGAAAACGTTTGATATTAACATCATATAGCATAATATTCCTTTGAAAAGCAGAATGAAACACTTTAAGAAGAAACTCAAACAGATAAATCCACTCCTACTCCCCTCCATTGAAAGGGAGGTAAGGAAGTTGCTTCGGGAAAACATCATAGTACCTTTAAGATACTCTGAATTGGTAGTGAATCTGGTCCCCGTTCGGAAAAAGAACGGAGAGAGAAAGCTATATGTTGACTTCCAGAATCTAAACAGGGTGTCTTTGAAAGACAACTACCTACTGCCCAAGATGGATAATATATTGCAGAAGATGGTTGGTTCAGCCAAAATGTCCATGATGAATGGGTTCTCTTGATAAAATCAATGGGAACTTCAACTCGAGGATCAGGAAAATACCAGTTTCACCACCCCATGGGGAACATTCATGTATGCTCGCATGCCTTTTGGGATGATAAATGCAGGGGCCACATTTCAGAGAGCCATGGACATAGCTTTCGTGGGGGAGAAAGAAAAATTCATGGTGGTCTACTTGGATGACATCACAGTCTTTTCCAAGACTAAGGAGGAACACATCCTCCACTTAAAACTCACCTTTGAGAAGTGTAGGAGATATGGTCTCTCCCTGAATCCTAAGAAATCTCAGTTCACCCTAAGTGAGGGGAAGCTGCTAGGACATATAGTAGCGCAGGAGGGTGTGAAGATTGATCCTAAATGAGTTGAAGCCATCAGCCACATTCCTCTACCCAGGAATAAGAAAGAAGTCCAAGCCTTCTTGGGGAGAATAAATTTCTTAAGGCGATTTATACCCAACTATGCAGAGATAGTCAAGGGTATTATAGACATGCTCAAGAAGGGAAATGAAGTCAAGTGGAGCCTTGTCCCTCGTGATTATTTTAGTAGAATCAAAGAAGCTTTGGTTGAAGCCCCAGTGTTATCCAGCCCCGACTATTCAATGCCTTTCTACATCTTTTATTTCGCCTCTCCACATACCATCGTTGTACTGCTGCTACAGAAAAATAAAGCGGGTTATGAGAAGCCCATCGCCTTCTTCAGCCAAGTCCTAAGGGACATTGAGCTAAAATATAACATATTGGAGAAACAATCATATGCACTGGTCAAGGCTCTAAAGGCATTTCACGCATATGTGCTGCAATAAAAAATCACAACATTTTTCCCAACGACAGCAGTCAAGGACATCTTGGTGCAAGGAGACAGCGAAGGAAAGAGGAGCAGGTGGATTGTGAAAATACAAGAATACGAGCTAGAAATAAATCCTACCAAGCTCATTAAAGGTCAGGGGCTGGCAAAGGTTGTATCTGAATCCAACTGCCAAGCACTAGGGATAAACTTGATCACAAAGGAAGGTAGACCAGAGGATCACCAGAGCAGTAAAACATTTGAACAGAAAATCTATGCCAAATATGAGGGATCACCTTGGTATAAGAACTTCGTTCATTATCTCTTATTCCTAAGGTGCTAGTTGGGGCTAGATACATCCAAATACTGAAGCCTGAGATTACAAGAGCAGAAATATATCATATCCAATGGCCTACTCTACTGGAAGGACCCTATGGGGGTATTTTTGTTGTGTTTGGGGTAAGGGGAGACCCATAAAGTGATTGGGGAGTTTCATGGAGGAGTTTGTGGAGGCCATTACAGCTAGAAGACCACAACACACAAAATCCTCAAGGATGGACTCTACTGGCCTACGTTGTTGGGGGATGTTCATTCCAATGTCAGGATGTGCCAGAAATGCCACGTGTTTGTGGAAAGGCAGAAGTCTGCTCCTCTCCACTTGATTCATGTGCATGTGGAGGAGCCTTTTAGAAAGTGGGGACTAGACTTCATAGTGTAGATAAACCCACCATCCAGTGGCAAAAGAAATCGATATTAACAGCCACTCAATATTTCACCAAGTGGGTAGAGGCCATCCCAACTATAAATGTTACAGACTCAGTGGTGATAAAATTCATGGAGGAGGACATATAATATTATCTCGCTTTGGTTGTCCTTTCAAGATCATCACTGATAATGCTCAGGTCTTTAAATCTGCCAAGTTCACCAACTACTATCATAAATATAATATCACGAGTGAGCACTCCACTACATAGTACCCTCAAGGAAATGGCTTGGCTGAGTCCTCAAACAAAGCTGTGGTGAGGGTGTTGAAGAAGACCATCACTAAAAATCAAAAGAACTGGGACTCCCAACTGAATTTTTCTCTATGGTCCAACCGAGTAACACCTAAATGATCAACTTGAAATCACCTTTTGAGCTAGTGTATGGAAAGGTTATTGTTTTCTCGATCCACCTAGTAATGCTAGTTGCATGGTTTCTACAAGAAGCCGAGGAAGAGACAAGCTCCTTGTAAAGAAGGATAAATTAGCTGGTTAAGCTTCAAGAAAATAGAGAACAGGTGGAGGCCATCATGTCCAATTACCAAAAAAATATGAAATCTTTGTTTGATAAGAAGCCCAAGGACAGACCTCTTCAACCAGGATATTTAGTTCTTAGGTGGGATGTCCGATGGGAGGACAAAGACAAACATGGAAAATTTGATCCACTATGGTTTGCGCCTTCAGGATTGCAGAAGGGAGAGGGAACAACACATATCTTCTTGAAAACTTGGATGGTGAATTGTTGGAACTACTAGTAAATGGTCAGTTCCTCAAATTTTATTTTCAAAATTAGAAGTACTTGTCTTACACTCATTGTAAATATCTGGTGCATGTATTGCAATTGTTATTTGAATTTTCATTTTAGGTAAAAAAATTCTACTTTCATGAAAGTTATATTTTGATTAGAAGTGACTCCATGCCTAAAGGAGTAGTTCACAGTGTGCAGGTTCTTAGCACCTTGCTAGCAAGGCACTGTCCCTAGGTGGAGCCAATGTTGTCACTCACTGCTCACTCACTACTTTGAAAATGATCAACTGTCTAAAATGCATAAGAATAGTGAAGTTGAAGTCATTTACTGAGCCACAGAAGCTATCAGAGCTTGATTATACCATCTCCACTGCATAGTTCTCGGAAAGAGTTTTTCAATGGTATATAAAAGTCCAAAAAAGGACTCTTAGATCAGAAGTTAGAGCCTATTGAAGATTACCTTTGGAAGACCCAGAAAACAAAGAAAAAAGCACTAAGGGATGAAGAAAAATCGCAATCAGAGGTCTGAGACAAATCAAAATCGCAGATTGGGCTTTTTGGCAGGAAAAGGATACTAGCGGGGTGCAAAAACAACGATCTTCCGATTTCCGATATTGCATATTGGTAGTCGACGTGTCTGAGCAGAGCATTTATCGGCATATCGGCAGTCAGGGGCCCCGGGCATAGAACATCCCGCAATATTGGCGATCGACGCATCGACATATCGGCAGAGCAAAGGGCTACCACTCTAAAAAACTTGCGGGGGGCGATTGTGCGATGTAGTGTTACATCATCGGGGGAGGCCGAGAATCATTTACAAAGGAAATGTGGAACAAAACCAAGACTGGGCTACCACCTTCTCTCTCCTCCATGTGGCATCGACGCATCGGCATATCGACAAAGTCCGAGAAATCGGTGATCGACAGGATTTTCATTCCAAGACCATGCGGGGGCTCATTCTACGATACAATGTAAAAGCTTAGGAAAAGGCCGAAAGCCAAAAATAAAGGAATTATCTGGAAAAACAAAGGTCGGGTCGACCCTTCTCTCTCCTCCATGTGGTGGAATACGGTAAGTCTCCCAGTCCCGTAGTCCCGCATCCTGCAATATCGCTATATCATAGTCCTACGACCCCGCATCCCGTAACATTGCAGTCCCCCACACTCCAAAACCTTGCATTATCGCTAATTTGCAATATAGTGTTACATCATTGAGGGAGGCCGAAAACCATTTACAAAGGAATTTCATTGAAAAAACAGGGTTGGGCGGACCCTTTCTCTCTCCTCCATGTGGCAGTATGACGAGTGATGTGGAAGTACGGAGGTTGATGTGGTCATATAGGGGACACATGTCATTTAGTTTCAGCATTTTCAGGGGTCCTATGGGGCCATTTCCTAGTGACACATGTCACCAGTCACAAGGTCACACGTGGCAGTGATGATGTCACCCAGCAGATTGGCGGTCGCAAGTGTCTTAGGGAAAAGCTAAAGGTAAGGTGCATTCAGTGCTGAGATGCGGGATTCCGAATAACAAAGGAAAAGGCCCCCTGCACAGCAGTGGAAATCCTTAGTGCCTGAAGGGCTAAGCCCCTAGTTCCAACCCCCGGTCATATGAGGAAAATTACAAAAGGGGCTATAATAAAGGGGGCTAAGGGGGAAATAAAAAAACGCCCGTTTCGCCTATTTCATAGATAAAAATTATGTGCCCAAGAGTCTTCTCTGTTACACTGTAATACATAGCCCCAGGCTAGATTAGGGCACTGATTGTGTTCAGTAGGACTTTAAAGGAAAAAATGACAAGGTCGGCGCCGAAAGTAGCTGTAAGACTACATATAGAAGATCGAGCATTCAAAACCAGGCAGATACGACTGTCAATTGTATTCAGCATGAATTTAAAGGAAGAAATGACAGGGTTGGTGTCGAAAGAAGTTGCAGCAGTAAATCAAGAAGAGGGAGCATTCAAAACCAAGTATGGGCGGACTCAGAAATGGCTCTTTCTGACCCGCTTCCAAGGTCGGCACCGAAGGGACTAAAGGCAGAAATGACAAGAGTTAGCTGAGGAGCACAAGAGAACATACCGTGAACTAGATGTAGCCCGAAGCTAAAGTAATTACAGGGAAGGGGCGCGAAGATATTGCATTAATGTTTCATCTCTTTTGTGACCTTGTGATGTGCTTTCCTTTATGAGGCAATTATTGTTTTTATGATGTGATTTGGACACAGGGCCTTCCCTGGCCAAGACAACAAGCTGATCTGACAACTAAGACTCGGCCCAGGGATTTTTTTTATTGTATCATGATTGATAATAGACCCCCTCTTCTTATAAATAGGGGTAGAAACACAGAATAAAGGTTCCGAAATTTGCAAAGAAAGGTTGATATTTTTGTGAGACTGTATCACTTAGATACATAGATCTTGCAGAATATCACAGGAGTAGTGGTGATTCACCCTTTTAAGTATTACAGTGTGTTAGTTCGTGTTTTCATCCATTTTGTCTATTTTCTCCTCTGAATTCATGGAACAATAGATGCCAGAATATTTCATACTTGCTTACAAATTCATTTGCATTGAGCTGTTAATGCACATGCATGTTTGGTGGGTTGAAATTATATCTTTAAATTGCACTACATGAATCATAGCATACAACTTCTTTTATGTCCATTATATCTACCTGTAACTTAGATAATTGTAGCAAATCTCATGGTTTCAGGCTCTATGTTTTTAATATAGAATTCTTGGTGCTTTGAGCTCTACATTTTGAGTTATCCCTTCTCTTTGTCTTCTCTCATTTATTCCACAAAGCTGATTAAACTGTAAGCCTTTGAAGTGCTCAGCCTCCACTATTTTCTGTTATATTTCTGGGAACCGTGTATGTGTAGAAATACTGAAATACTTGACTTGTATCTTTGGATGAAAGAACCAACTCATGTCTCTTATATATGTGTATAGAACATGAGTGATGTCTCCTCCTACTTGAGAATCATTTGAGTCAAACCAATCTAGATGTACCCAGGCACTAGTCTTGTAAGCAATCTAAGGTTGTCTCTGGGAGCTACAACACCTCTATAGTAACCTTCAGGGAGGCAATTTCGCTATCCCCACAACACACAAGAAAACATCCACTGAGACACAAGGCACGCCAATTCTTGGACCAAACGCTTGAGACAGAGTATCCAACACATAGGCACTGCCACCCCCTACAACACCACGAGCTATACCACCTCCAGTAGCCTCCAATGGACTAGTAACTCGCACCTTCTAAATTCCAACGTAACTAGAAATACCAACTTACCTAAACCACCTTAGGCCGCACTGTGCATGTGTAGAAAAGCATGAGGTGTCACCTTTGGAGAAGAACAATGATAAATTTACACTACCAAGAGTCGAAGAGAAAGCTCGACAATTGCTATCCTGCTCTGAAAATCCACCATTGTTTCTTGCAACACAAAATCCATAGCAATGAGCCATCCCGCTCCTTAGATAATTGTTGTCCACACTTGCCTACAAATTAAGATGTTTCACACGAGCACCTTTACACCCCCAGTATGTCATTTTAGACGAGAGGACATGGAGATCATTCCTCCACTAGCATGTCAGTTATTTGCAGTCATAGGACTCAATTTGCCACGTGCTCCTGTATTCTCATGCCATCGAGGATTTTACAAAAATATTTTGATTGTCAAAGAAGTTATGATTTTTAGGCATGTGGTATTGATAAGCCATGGTATAAGCAAATGATATTGTAACAAAGCCCATTCACAAGCTCATAATATCAATAGCAAAGTGGGGGTGAATATCCATGGTTAAGAATCTTGTCATATTGTTATTAAATATTTTGATTGTGAAATAAGTTATGGTTTTTTTGGGCATGTGGTATTGATAAGCTATGGTATTGGCCCATGATATTGTAAAAAAGCCTATTTATGAGTTAATAATATCCATGGTGAAGTGAGGGTGAATATCCTTGGTTAAGAATATTTTCATATTGTTATAAAATATTTTGATTGTGAAATAAGTTATGTTTTCTTGGACATGTGGTATTAATAAACCATGGTATTGGTCTATTGTATTGTAATAAAGCCTAGTTTTTACAAGTTAATAATATCCATGGTTAAGCATATTGTCATTATAAAATATTCGGGGTGAATATCCATGGTTAAGAATCTTGACATATTCTTATAAAATATTTTGGTTGTGAAATAAGTTATGGTTTTTTGGCATGTGGTATTGATAAGCCATGATATTTCCCCATGTATTCTAACAAAGCCTATTCACGAGTTAATAACTAAATCAAAATATAACAAACAGAACTTTATTATTTTTATTGCTTTAGCTTTTTATTATTAATTGAGCTAACATTTAAATGTTTGCTCATGGTATCACTTTTATTTTTTTATTTTTCATTATTTAATTAAGCCTACATTTAAAATTGTTTACATACTTATATTACAGCTACACATCTATCCTATACCGGGTTGTAGAGCGCCTCTCAACCCAATGACAACTGTTCATGTGAAATTTTAAAAATTAAAAAAGGACATAACTACTCTAAAATAAATTTCAACTTTTGATTTGTGAAACTATTAATAATATTCTAGAATATTTCATGGATGTTAAATTTCCACCATCCACTATATAATTATTGATAATTAAATTAAAATTTTATAAACCCTACTGCATAAGACAAATTTATCAATATGAACAACAAAATTGAAAAAATTTACCACCATTAAAAATCCACAACATTTTAATGTTTTTATACACGAATTGAGAGATATATTAATAAATTTTTATATAAGTTTGGAATATATATATATTATAGACGAAATGGTCTTTCTCACACCATTTTTCTGGTTAATTTTATTCAAAATATGACGAAGATTTTTAAAAATTTGAGTTTATATTGTTTAATCTGCATGTCCGGTTTTAATACATTTATGTATTCAAAATTTTGTTTTAGAGAACAAAAAATATTGAAATTGTATTGCGGGATTTTGGTGAATTCCGGTGAAAAAACTATTTTGTCTATAAGTCAGACTAAGCATATATATATAAAGAGAGGGATGTATTAAAATTTGGTGTGTGTATATATATATAAAGAAAGAGAGGTATTAAAATTTGGTGTAGATATAAATGATGTATAAAATTAATATAATAAATGATCCGCACATTCAACAATGGATAAATCATTGAATCTAGCTTTTGCCTGAAAGATGAACCATATTAATTGGTTAGAAACGTGGAATGACAATTTAAGATGTGATTAATCTTAAGACATTATCAAAATTATGTATATTTATTGGTGGCTTATTCATCACTATAGTTTAGCCAGGCTCTTGAAAAATAATGGAAAGATGTGATTAATCTTAAAGGCATTATCCAAATTATGTATATTTATTAGTGGCCCATTCATTACTATAGTTTCCCCAAGCTCTGGGAAAATAATGGAAAGATGTGATTAATCTTAAATACATTATTCAAATTATGTATATTTATTGGTTTCCCATTAATTACTATAGTTTAACAATGCTCTTGGAAAGCAAGGACTACATAATAGCTAGTACATGCGGCTTAGTTTGAATATAGCTTAATTAAATTAAAAAATAATAAATACGAAGATTTAATCACAAAAATAAAACCAATAAAATGTTATATTGTTAAATGTCATTATCAAAAATTAAGAAATATGATTAACTAATATTGTTTACATTAACATATATACACTTTAATATATATATATACATGTATGTTTTATTTTTTATTAATATATAGTTTTTTATAATTAAATTTATTAAAATATGTTTTTAATATAACATTAATTCATTGTTATAATTCATGAAATTGGGAATAATAGCAAAAAACAAAAATTAAATGATTAAATAAAAAATGAAATAAAACTAAAAACAAAAAATTAGTAACTAATAAAAAGGAAAGTTACTGAATAACCCATAATAAGACCTCAACCAATCACATTACAAATAAATAAATTTTAAAAAAATGATTTCCCAATGTTAAACTATGGATAAAAGACATAAATTTTTAGTCAAAAACAAAACTAATAGAGAGTTAAAGCAAAACTGAATTAGTAACTGAAAATATAATAATAGAAATTCTAGAAGGTATAATAAAATTTTAAGATTTTAATAAAATTTGGCAATAATTTTGAAAAACTCTATTACTATAAAATTAGTTTCAAAATTTAAAGTGGTCTAAAATATATAAATTTTTTTTATTATTGCAATTTCCACATCAAGGTTATCAGATTTTTTTAGGATAAAATTCTCTAGATTCCCATATCTAAGAAATGTGGAAATTTCCATGATTTTCGGGAAAAAAAAAGTCTCGTTAGGCTATGGCTTTTAAAGGACGGGGAAATCTGCCGCTCTGTGAACAACGCCCAATCATTCTATATACGCGAGCACCTGCCCAGTGAATGATGCATAAATCTGTAATACGCATTTTGGAATCACGGGTATTTATTGCTTGCCGTCGGGGATTGTAGGGGATTATCATGGACATTTCTTGGCGCAGGCAGGGACTTGTAGGTTTCTGCGGTGTGTTTATTGCTGGCCTTGGCCTTGGTGTGAACGCTGGTAATTGATTTTGAAAAAATATAGAGGCCATGATTTGTCAATGAAGTTGGTTCGGAGTTTTATTTTTGTATTTTTTCAATTAGTAAAAGAGAAGGGGAATTGGTAAGGTCTCTTGTTCAACTTTTTACTCCTCTGATTACCCGACACCGGTCCCAGATTCAGTTAGAATTGGCACCAGAGGGAACAGGTGTGCTCATGGGAGTCGAATCGGGATCTCCTCCTGGCATGCACTCAGCCACCCTATCGGGCAGATTGTTATATCGTCCGTGAGATTTTTCCGTATTACTCGGTATGGTTATACATTTGCATCTTAAACCTGTTATTCATGGTTTTGTTTTGCCAATGTGCAGGGACTTAGTTTGAATACCATAGGTGCAATGAGTAAAGGCAAGGCAATCGGCATTGATCTTGGAACAACTTACAGCTGCGTAGCAGTATGGCAGCATGATAGAGCCGAGGTTATTGTCAATGATCAGGGAAACCGAACCACTCCTTCCGTTGTTGCCTTCACTCCCTCAGAGAGATTTGTTGGAGATGCCGCCAAATATCAGATTGCGAATAATCCCCACAACACCGTCTTCGATGCCAAGAGACTTATTGGAAGGCGATTCACTGATTCCTCTGTGCAGAGTGACGCTCATCTATGGCCCTTCACTGTTGTCGCCGGAGACAATGGAAAGCCTGTTATCCAAGTTCATTATAAGGGCGAGAGGAAGATGTTTGCAGCCGAAGAGATCTCTTCGATGGTATTAGTTAAAATGAAGACGATAGCCGAAGCATACCTAAACTCTGATGTCAAGAATGCCGTGATCACCGTGCCAGCCTATTTTAGCGATTCTCAGAGGAAGGCTACTAGAGACGCGGCTACCATTGCCGGTCTTAACGTCATGAAAATCATTAATGAACCAACCGCTGCAGCTATAGCTTATGGGTTTCTTAGGGAGGTTTATTCCTCCTATGGAAGAAAGACGATCTTGATTTTCGACCTTGGTGGAGGTACATTTGATGTTTCGATTGTTACTGTTGAGGGAGGTAAATTTGAGGTGAAGGCCGTTGGAGGGGACACGCATTTGGGTGGCGAAGATTTTGACAATCGGATGCTCAAATACTGTGTTGATAATTTCAACAGAAAATACAAAAAGGACATGACCACAAGCGCCAAAGCCCTCCGGAAACTCCGCTCAGAATGCGAAAGGGCAAAAAGAAATTTGTCTTCAGTGGTAGAGACTGTGATTGATATCGACTGTCTCTATGAAGGTCTAGATTTTCACATGCAGATTAGGAGACCCAAGTTCGAAGAGCTCAATACTGATTTCTTTGATAAGTGCATGCTAATCCTCCACCAATGTCTGCAAGACGCGAGGATGAGCAAAGAGCAAATTAACGAAGTGGTATTAGTCGGAGGTTCTACTCGCATTCCAAAGGTGCAGGAACTCCTCCAAATTTTCTTCCATGGAAAGAAACTTTGCAAAAGCATAAATCCTGATGAAGCTGTTGCATGTGGCGCTGCAGTTCAGGCAGCTGTCTTGAATAATGAAGGAATCTACTTACTCCTTCAGGAAGTCACACCTTTGAGCCTTGGAATCGAAGTTGCAGGGGGTGTCATGTCTGTAGTCATTCCGAGAAATACTCCCATTCCAACTCAAATGGGGCTTTATTACTCTACGGCGCGTGACAATCAGATAGAAGTTCATTTTAGTGTCTATGAAGGGGAGAGAGCAATGACTGCGGACAACAATTTGCTGGGTAGATTTCAGTTGAGGGGAATTCCGGCAGCCCATTGTGGAGTGCCATGCCTTGCAGTTGTCTTTGAAGTGGACGCAGATGGAATTCTGAAGGTGTCAGCATGGGAGATGCGTAGTGGGGTAAGCAATTGCATTACTATAACGAACGATGGTAGTCGGCTGAGCACAGAGGAGATCGAGAGAATGATTGGTGATGCCGAGAGATTCAGAAGGGAGGATGAAGAGGTAAAGAAGAAGAGTATTGCCAAAGCGAATTTGGAGAATTATGTTTATAACATGAGAAGCAGAGTGAAAGAGGCCCAGATCCAGGGAAGGATCAACGCCAGAATGGCAGAAGATATTGTCCAAATGCTGAATGGTGTAGAAGAATGGTTAGCTTTGAACCGGTGTGCACATCTTTATGAGTTGGAAGAGAAATTGACAGGTTTGACAATGAAATGCTTTGCAAATTACATTGCATGTTGATTTAGGATGTAGTAGTTATGATATAGTTCTCTTTCATAATGCAGTAAACATTATATTCCACAGTGATATAATGTTATGTCATTCTCGTTTGAGAACAATATAGGCATTTTTTTATGCCCTTTTATGATTGGAAGCTGTGTTATTTATCCAAATTAAGATGGTTTGAGGGCCCAAACATAAAACTCTGGGGATTCTTGTATGCCCTTGTATTAACTTAGCAAACATTATCTTCCTGAATTTTTAAGAGACATCCTGTTTAGGAACTTGAATTTTAAAGTGACAGGGAATTTTGCTTTAGATTTTTAAAGTGACAGGGACTTTTGTTTTAGATTTTTAAAGCGAAAGGTCGGACAAGTTGTTTAATGTTTCTGAATCAACTTTGAATAACGTCTCAGCAATTGATTTTAGCTTATGATTTATTATTAAGTACTTTTTGGAATGTTATTATTAAGTATTTTTGGAATGACACTTAGGATTTTTTATTTATAAATTTATTTAACTTAATTTATGATTTAACATCAAATATTATGAGAAGCCTAGTCAATAAAGGGATGGTGTATAAATTCATTTCAATCTAATATTTACTAAATATTTAAAAATTAGAAAAGTTAAAACAAGAACAAGTATATATATTGGGATGTTTTATAAATCTGGAATTAAGATGAATCTATGCTATTTTTATGAATCAAAATACATTTGCATGAACATTAACATATTTATATTCAAATCAGATAGATTATTGTACTTAACTATGACCCTAGTGAAGATGAATTCTCATTTAAGTTAAATAAATAGATCGATTTCTGTCACATGTATAACTTTGTTAAAGTGATTTGCATATTTATGAGATTCAATTTAGAGATGGTGTTTATATTGATGTAGCTAAGTGTTTTATTTAAGGAGATTTGACTAAGAACTTTATTCACACAAAACTAACCAAACCCATAATTATATTGGCAACAACAAAAAACCCCTTAAACTCACCAAGTTTATTTACCTAACTACATTTGTATTTTATACTTTTGGGTGTAAATAAATCAGAAAAGCTATGTGGCAGAAAACACCCCCCAACCCATTTACCAGTGTCTAAAACAGTCTGAGTCATTGTAACATGTATGAAATGACTTTGGAAATGTTATTAGCTATATTATATTGCATTTCCCAATTTTGGTAATATTGTATGGTATGATTAGTGGTGTTTCCATGCCATTTCAATGCAAATCCATTTTGTTTTGGTGTTTTTTCTTTTCTCTCTATATAGGCTCATCCAAGTGCTCAAGAAAAGAGTGGAACCAAAAAACCACACAAGTAACCACTAATCGACATATCTCTATTTCATTTCAGGTATTTAATTAACTTATTTACAATTATTTGAGATTTTTTTTTTTTATATAAATGGTGCTGCAACCGAAATGGAGGTTCATCTTTTTCTGGACAAGCATTTTGTATTAAATTAACTTATTTACAATTATTTTAGGAAAAAAAAAACAAAATCTTTTTTTTATATAAATGGTGATGCAGCTGAAGTGGAGGTTCATATTTTTCTGAACAAGCATTTTGTATTATTTTTTTATAAAAGTGAATTGTATTCGTTCATCTTTTCTGAACAAGCATTTTGTACTTTTGTTGATAAAAGTGAATCGTATTCACATAAATAATTGTACTTCGCTTTAATTCATATTTGTATTTCATTTTCAGTACATGTAAGTTTATATATCAATACGTATCTTTTTCCAATTCACGCTTTAGTCTTTTCTGAACAAACATTTTGTTTTATTTTTGTTGTGAATCGTATTTACATAAATAATTGTATTCTATTTTTAATACATATAAGTTTATATATAAATAACTATTTCATTTGTAAAAAAATTTATATTTAATTTTTTTTAATATTTTATATATATAAAAATTATATATATTTTTTGAATATTATATATATATATATATATTAACAGATTGATTATCATATAAATGTATGGACGCAGACAGATTATATTTCCCTCAATGTACCCATTTTGGAGAGTGCCACATTTCCCATTTTGGAAATATTTACAGGGCGTGAGCTCTCTTTGTTTGCATGACCTTAAAGTAGTTCAAAATAACATGATTAATAAGTTCTCTTTGTTTACATGGCCTTAAAGTTGTGAAAACTAACATGATTGATAGGTTTATCTGATTTTGACACTTTATCTTAAAGCCTCACATAACCAAGTGTTAAATTTCTCAACATATTCTCTTGGCTATTAAATTTAAGTTCTCTTTGTTTACATGGCCTTAAAGTTGTGAAAGCTAACATGATTGATAGGTTTATCTGATTTCTTCTTTAACTTTTTCGTATGAAAAAAAAAGATAACCCAATTGATTTTGACACTTTATCTTAAAGCCTCACATAACCAAGTGTTAAATTTCTCATGGTTATTAAATTTAAGTTCTCTTTGTTTACATGGCCTTAAAGTTGTGAAAGCTAACATGATTGATAGGTTTATCTGATTTCTTCTTTAACTTTTTCGTATAAAAAAAAGATAACCCAATTGATTTTGACACTTTATCTTAAAGCCTCACATAACCAAGTGTTAAATTTCTCAACATATTCTCTTGGTTATTAAATTTCTCAACCTATTCAAAAGATTAAAATAATTATGGGGCTTCCACAAACCCAAAATATTTCCGAACTCCCTAAGAATCTCCTAACAGAAATTGATCGTTGATCGTTTCAAGTTCACAAAAGGTTCCCTAACTCCTTAAGAATCTCCTGACAAAAATGGATCGTTTTTGGACAAGCTCCAAAGCTTTCAGGAGCAGGGATACGACGGTATAGGATCCAAGTTACTATACATTCTTTCCTGTTATATGAGGTGGATCATTGAACCCAACCCTAAAGCATGCTTTCCATATTGTCGTAATTTGGAGGAAGTGGTGGATGAAAATGATTCCTTTAGACTGGTGAAAATAAAGAACGTTTGCCTTAATCATCCAATCTACTTAGGTCGTATTATACCCATATTGTGTTTAACATTATTTAATTGAGTAGTAGGCAGTGTGAAAGTCGTGGACTTTTAGCAATATGAATTTTGTTGTATTAGATCGTATAAAATTTCTAATCTTAACTGTTAATATTTGTCATTGTCTAGCATCGGGGTGGACCTTCTCTTATCTGAACAATTTGAGGCTTTCAGACCTTCTCTCGCCTTTTAACCCACTACCTCCAGTAGTCTGGTTGATGTTTATTATTGAGAATCACTCCCTTTTTCCTTGATTCAAGAGTTATTTCCAGTAATATTGAAACATTTGTGATGCAGAAACCTCAGGTCTGCAGTGACTGTGTTCAACTGCTCAATACAAATTCAAATAGTCACCTTCTAGCTTAACAGAACAGCCAAAGACTGAATTTCGAGATCTGAGAAGGAATCAACAACTAACAGGGAAAACAAAAGGAAAATAATAAGGGAGGAAATGGTTGGTTAATGAAGTTTGTTAGGAGGTGGTTTTGAAACCTTTTAAATAAATGGGAAGGGGAATCGGCAAGGTCTATGCCAGACGATCGGTTCAACTTTCAACTCCTATGAGTTATCCCATACCCTTCCCAGAGCTAGAGTTGGCACGAAAAGGGAACAGGTGAGCTCATGGGAGTCGAACCGGCAACTCCTCCTAGCATGCACTCGGTGATCCCATCGGGCCGATATTATATCTTCCGGGAGATTTTGCCGTGTTACACTTAAACAAAGTGAAGTTATTCGGTAAGGTTTCTTCATCTGCATCTTAAACCTGGTATTCATGGTTTTGTTTTGCCACTCTATAGGCACTTGGTTCGAAGGATTGCTGTTTGTTCTTGGGATATCACAGTGGTTGTTTTGTTTTCAGGTATGATTCAAACCATAGTTACCAAGTTCTCCATACAATACTGATAAAACATAGTTACCAACTTCTCCATGCAATACTGCAAAATTTAGAATATAAAATTTTTAATTCGAAGAAAATTTGATAGTATACATCTTAAAGATTTGAATATATATATTTTATTTTTTCTAACAATGAAATATTATAATCATTTTCTTTCTAATTCATTTTAAATAACTCTATAATATAACAATTTTAAAGATGCAATTCACTTTAAAAAAACACTCTCATCTTTTGGGAGAGAATTTAAATCTAAAATCTAAAAGTTAAAAAATCTAACAGCTATCTACCTATTATCTAATAAATAAATAGATATTTAAAAAATCACCATTCTAAACTTATTTATGTAGCATTTGTCAAAATAGAAATATATTTAAAAAATTAGTAATAATCTATTTTCAACCCTTCTTTATTTTTCTTGCTTTCTTGACTTTCCTACCTTCCAAAGCAAGAGCTAATTTGAAAAATATAAATTTTCCAATTTCACAATTGTTTCTATTTTTCTTCATTTCCTATGTAATTTTTTTAAATACCCATCTTTATCATTATTTATATATTAAGACTGTAACATTATATACCCACAAATCTTGATCAAAGGAGACACTTATATTTATCAGTTTCATCTTCCAAACAGAAAATTAGAGATGCAAGTATATTTATCAATTTCATCTTCTAAACAGAAAATTAGAAATGCAAGTATATTTATCAATTTCATCTTCTGATCAAAAAATCAAAGCGAACAACCATCAACAAAATTCATTGCATTTTCTCATTGAGTTTGCAAGAGAACCCACTTCAAACCCAATTTCTGCCTCAGATAACACACTCCATCAGCACAAAATCTAGACTCATATCAACAACATAACCAATAACAAAATAAACAACTTAACCAGCTAAATAGTCAAATTTTGATAGTAAGTAACAAAAGTCAATATGTACAAAAACAAGAAAAATGTAAATTTTTCCGTATATTTACAAAACATTCTCTCACAATTAGCCCATAACTTCAACCTAATCCATAGCTATAACCAATGTTCAACATTAAATTTATGATTCAATTTTGTCGACCAACACAGGAAGACGGCATGAGGAAATGTCTGTACCTAAATTTAATTTTGTGGCAAAAACTAAAAACACAGCCTGACGAAAAGTCAAAGTCAACGTTCATACCCACCAACTAACGAATCGAGTTGCATCGAACTATTCGCTATTCGAATCGAATTGGTGAATTTTCGAATTTTTTGCGCGGGCGAATTTGGTAGCTATGATTCAAACCTCTGAATCCCATAGGTGCAATGACTAAAAGCAAGGGAATCGGCATAGATCTTGGAACAACTTACAGCTGCCTAGCAGTTTGGCAGCATGATAGAGTGGAGGTTATTGTTAATGATCAGGGAAACCGAACCACTCCTTCCATTATTGCCTTCACACCCTCTGAGAGATTTGTTGGAGATGCCGCCAAATATTAGATTGCAAATAATTCCCACAACACCGTCTTCAAAGCGAAGAGACTTATTGGAAGGCTATTCACTGATTCTTCTGTGCATAGTGACACTGAAATATGGCCTTTCGCTGTTGTTGCTGGAGACAATGGAAAGCCCGTTATCCAAGTTAGGTATAAGGGTGAGAGGAGGATGTTTGCAGCCGAAGAGATCTCATCGATGGTGTTAGCAAAAATGAAGGCGACAGCCGAAGCATACTTAAACTCTGATGTTAAGAATCCCGTGATCACAGTGACAGCCTATTTTAGCGATTCTCAGGAAGGCTACTAGAGACGCGGCTACCATTGTCCGTCTTAACGCCATGAAATTATTAATGAACCCACCGCTGCAGCGATATTGTTGGAAAATTAATCTCAATCATAGCGTTAAACACACTGACCGTAGCGATACTTGTTAAATGGATTTTGGCAAGTTGCGGATTGATTTGCGGGCTGAAGGACAGAACTTTTGAGCTATTCTCCATTCCGCAACACATGAGACCATTCAGCAACACATATCAAGCATTTTAGAATGAATGTAAATTTAATGTAGGCTTGGTAATTAAGTATGGTTAGATATTTACTTTGTCAGTGAAATAATGAAATGATATTTTAAGGTCCACCAAACTAAAAATAGTCTATGAAATTATTAGTTCACTGTTTTTCAGTATTTGCAATTCAATCATTTTCTGATTCAAATTGATATGATAAGCTGGCCCAACCTTCCAACAATCTCCTTGCTGAAAATACAATGCCAACAAACTTATGCTAACATGTTCTCATAACTTTTTTTTGATGTATTTGAATGCTTGACATTCCAAAATGAAATGTTTTTAGGATTTCACTGCCCAAGACTTGCAAAATGTACACACACTTTCTTCCCAAGCTTTTTTAGGCCTTTTCCACTGTCCTATTTTACACCTAAGTTGATGCGATTTGATCCTTAATTGAACAATAAGAACCTTTGCCCTCCATGGAATGCTAGCTCCAATGAACTATTTTTGTTGTAGATCACACTTAGGGTTGAATTCTTCCATATATTACTTCTTCTTTCTACCCAACTCTTTTCCCCATATCCTTTTACTAAACTTTTCCATAACAGAATTATTTAGCTCCTTGCTATTTGTGGGATAGGAACTGAGGTAGATATTCCATTTTTGCATCCATGTGTAGTTTTTTTCATCCATATTTTCTTTCTTTCACTCATGCTTTCATTGAATACAACATTAGGTCATCTCCCTACTCTCATTTGCTCAATTCTCTTTAGATATCTTTTGAGCCGCACTTTGATGGGAGTTTCTCATGTCTCACTCAACGTTATCTCATAAGGTACTGAACTTTTTATTTTGAACTTGCTCATTATCAAGCATTTTTGGATTTTCTCAATTTGTTTCCATTTTGAGACAGGAGAGCTGCTAGCCCACAATTCACACCCACATAGCATCACTAAACAAACTAAGAGTCCAAAAAACACTTTAATCATTTTCCAATCCCATAACTCTGCCTCTCTACATCTGTTTTGAAGAGCATATAATGCTTTCCACCCTCCTAAGATTCTTTTTTTTTTATGCATTCCTCCCAATTGAGTTTGTTGTTGACTTGCTCTGCTTTCATTTATTAGAGAAAATCATTATTTTGGTATGTCTAGTATTGACTTGCATCCCCACTGCTCTACAAAAATGCGCAAGGGCATATAAATGCATTTGCAATCCAAGGGCCGATTCATAAATCAATACAATATCATCAGCATATAAAATAAGCTTTGTCACAAACTCCACCAACCGAACACCATCTCCACCTTGCAGATTTAGCCACTCTTCCAATTTATCAATATACAAACCAAAAAGAATAGGGGACAAAGGGAAACCTTGCTTGACTCCAATGTCACTTCTAAAGCTTTCTGAAATACCTGCTGAGGTTCTAATTTTGACTTTCACCTCTTTGTAATTTCTATGGAAAGCAACTCTATAATGCACATGAATTTCATTTTCTTCAATTCTACGCCACAACTTATCTCTAGGGGCTGTGTCAAATTCTTTTTTGAAGTTAACATAACAAAAACACACTTCTTCTTTTTCCTCCAAACCTTTTCAACAATGTGTCTCAACGTGATACTATGATCCACTATAGAATGCTTCGGCTTAAAAATCGCTTGTCCTCTTGCCCTCTTCTCTTTTACTTCTACCCACTTACTGATTTTTTTCTACCATGCTACCGAAAAGCTTTGCAAACAAAGGATTGATCATAATGGTTCTATATTTGGATGGATTATTAATGTCTCCACTTTTAAAAAGGGGTATTGCTAGGCTAATTGTCTAATCTCTTGGGAATCCTTGCTGAATGATGTTGTTGAATATTTCCATGATGTGCGATGCAAGAGTGTTCATTCCCCATTTTAGATACTCTACTTGAAATTCAACCAAGGCCTTTGTCTTTCTTGTTTTCAGCGTCTTAATTCTATTCTCCATCTCCTGTAATGTGAAGAGCTTTGAAGTTGTGTTGATTCTAAGGGGGGGCTCTACTTCAGACTTTTTCTTAGAGAGTTGCCTTCCATATTCAAACCATTGATTGATTGTAATATTATTTTCAATTCGCTTCTTCCTTGGTTGCAGTTCCTCCCAGAAAAGCTTTGGATTATTCTTGCTTAAATATATTAACTATTCTCGCCTTGTTTGCATGAACTCATCATTTTTCCTTTTTAGTATCTAATTATATAACTTTACATTCATCTTCTTCTTGCCTGCCTTTTTCAAGGTTCTCCTTGCCATTTTTCATTCCTCATCAAACCAAGTATTTACAGGAAAACGATTTTACTTTGATTTCCTATTTTTTGCTCTTTTGCACTTCTCAAGTGCACCTTGAATTATATTTGTTAACTCGTGACTGTTGAAGCTTTTGAAACAAGATTTATCCTTCTGAATTGATCTCTCTAACATTGTCTTGAAGATAGTACAATTTTCTTGTGTTAGAATAATTTTGCCCCTTGATAGTGATTTCCGAGAACACTGGGTTTTCCTCCTATGCTTCCTTTCTTCTAACCATGATAACCTTATATAAATTGGGTTATGGTCTAATTTTAAGTCCCAAATATGCTCTCCAATATTAACTTCATCTATCTTCTCTATCAAGATTTGTGAACACATCACATATTCAATTCTGCCTTAGAGTACTTGGGATATCGGTTTGATACACTTGCCGCTTGCCTCCTTGTTGGCGAATGATCCAAAGAGAGAAAGAAAGACCAAAAGCTTCCCCCTACCCCGTTAATTGCTAATGCTTATGGTTATTGATCGATAACCCTTGCCAGAGGAATTGTTTTATCACATGAAAGCATATACCAAACACAATAGGGCCATATATGCTACAAACCAAAGTTGGGTTATATATACGCTAATTACTATTTATTTCAGAATAGATTCTATTTATTCGGTCTAGCCCCATTGTATGTGTTGCAAGTGAAGTTCCCAGACCTTTTCCATATATCTAGGTCATTGCAAATAATTAAGTTGAAAGCCCTAAACATTTTAAGCAACTCCTCTCCAAAATGATTTCTAACTTTGTCATCTTCTAAACACCTCACCCATTGGGGATTCTCCTCTTCTGTGAGCCAAATAATATTGTTATCATGTTTACAACAAATAATGTTAACTTGATTATTTTTTGTTATAGCATTGAAATCTCCCACTGAAAGAACTTCTCTCTGCTAAGAGTACACGACAATATCTTGTTTTAAAGTTGCATACGGATCCTTGCTATCAAGCCCCTTATTTTTGTAATTTTCTGAGACTTGAGGGGAAAAATAATATGCGACAATTTTTATATGATTCTCATTCTCTGATATTTTGAGCCATAAATATTGTTTATTTTCAACTTATTTAATTAACTGAATGTGACGACCTTCTTTTTCTTTCACTAAAACTAGTATTCCCCCATACCCTTTTCCATTTTTTGCTACCTTGTCCCAAACTGCCAACTTCAAATAACCGTAAAACACAGGAGTTTTTCAACCATCTTGCTCATGAGTTTCAGTGAGAAAAATTATGTCTCTACCTTCCACAATAGGCCCTAACCCAGGTCCCCAATTCCAAGGGTAACCTCTACAATTCCAACAAACTAAAATTAGGTAGACCTGGGTAGGATTTGACTGTTACGCAGTTTCACACATAAGACTCAAATTTGAGTATTAACCCCTTTTCATCCATGCTACTCTTGTTTTTTTCCTCCCTATTATCGAATTCTCTGTTTTTTCTTTACTACCAGCTTGCTGCTCTGTTTTAATCAAAGACCCAAACACTGCAATAAAGGCTTTACCATTATACAACCATGCCAATTTCCCTTCATTCCTTGATGTTCTAATTTTCTCCATTTCATCCCTTCTCTCCTCCTGTTGTTTCTTGGTTAAATCGTCATCGAGGAAGAAGTGTGAGCCTTTCAAGAGTTCCCTTTTGCCCAAAAGCTGGTGTTTGTCTTGAACGCTTTCCATGGTGACTTTTATGCGTCAAGGCCTCTCTTCCCATATCTTCTCCACCCTCATTGCTCGGAAAATTTTACCTTTCCAATGTCATTTCTCTTTAGAAAGTCCCTTGTCAAATTAAGAGTACCTTCATTCTTCCCATAATCTCTTATTCTGCTTATAATAAAGTTTGTTTCTCTGTCCTTTCTTTCTTTGTGTTCTATTTCTTGTGCTCTATGAGCACTTGCATCTTCTTCTTCCTATGTCCTTATGTAATCGTTAGCATCTTCAGCTCTAGCTTTGATTTCTTTTAGACTATCTTTCCCAATTTTCTCTTTTACCTTCTCTTTTGAAAAGTCTATTTGCTGAGATACTTTTGTATCTACTTGAGTTTCTTTAGAAATTATCACATCCCTATTTGTTGTTATTAATTATTTCATGCTTTTCCATTCTTGTTTTCCTATCTCTAGAGCCTCTTGTAACATTTTTACCTGTTCTTTTAAAATTCTATTGCCTTCCATTAAACATCGATTTGCAACTGTGATCTCTGAATTTTGCAGCCCTCTTCCTGTTCTTTGGCTTCCAAAATCTCCAACCTTGTTCTGGCCTTCATCAGTCCTTGGACATATAGATCTAATAACTCTGCAACCCCTAGTGAAGTGTAACCCATTGTGAAGTGAAATATGTACTCATGTGTCTTAATGTTTTGTCCATTCATGCATTAATGAGTCAAAAATGTAAGTTTTTGATATATATGAATGTAAAAGTCTTTTGCATAGTTGAGGAGTTGAAAGGGTGTAAGTGAGGTAGAGAGAAGAAAATCATGGAGAAAATATTGGTGGGCACGTAAAAACAATTTGTTACAGAGTTTTAAAGAGATGCATAAAATAAATTTGTTATGGAGTTTTACGGAGAGTTATTCCACCACCCCTAGCGAAGTGTAAACCACAGTAAGAATTTTGTTTTACTTGGAGTTGCAACCTCCATTTATCAAGAGAATGTATTTTCATATGTTTTAATATCTTAATCTAAAGTATGGTTTGTTGTGATATGAGTTTAAACTTTCACGTCTAGTTTTGCTGACCGCAACCACTTTGTTTTACTCTGTTCTAACGTGAGTCATTTTCTGTGTTTTTACAAGCTCCTGTATAGTTGTGATTTTCTCGCAGACACTAAAGAATTTGATTTTAGCAAGTGTTTTGTTGAGGCATAAAATCCTCTCCTCTGCCTGTAATTTCTCTCACATGTTATTATAGCATGTTAAACTTTGTTAGTGTAAAAACAAGTGGTTTTACTAGAAGTGAGGGCAATTTTATTTTGGAGCATATCTGCCAGCATAAATGGAAGCATAAAGCACAAGCTTGACTAATCCTTAGATACCTCAGATTAATGGAAAAAATTATGACTACTGGGCTATAACAATGAAGCCTTTGTTTTCTTCTCAAGAAATTTGGGATTTGGTGGAGAATGCTTTTCAAGAACCAGCAGATGCAACAACATTTAATGCCTTGACACAACCAGAAAGGGATTTTTTGAGGGACAATAGGAAGAAGGATGCAAAATCCCTCTTCTACATCTTTCAAGTAGTTCATGGAAGTATTTTCCCAAGTATTGTAGCAACAAAAAAGTCCAAGTAAGCATGGGACACCCTCCAGATAGTCTTCCAAGGCATGAAGAAAGTAAAGAAAACAAAGCTACAAATGCTAAGGAGAGATTTTGAGACAACTTGTATGAAAGATTCCGAGAATTTAGACTCATTTTTTACACATGTAATTGGACTAGTTACTCAAATCAGGTCTCATGGTGAGACACTTGAGGAAAGGAGAATAGTTGAGAAAATTTTGAGAAGCCTCCCAACAAGGTTTAATCCCATTGTTGTGGATGAGATTCATGCATCACTAATTTCTCATGGACATAGATTGAATAGAGAAACAAGTTGCTCATTGGAGCATGCCTTCAAGCCACAAGTTTCATTTGCTCAAGGTAGAGGCAAAGGAAGATAAAATGCTAGAGGAAGAGGAAGAAGCCCACATAGAGGTGGAAGAGGCATCCCTTCAAGCTCAAATGGAATGGGCAACAATCAAAATCCAAGTCAAGGCCCAAGCCAAAATCAAGCACAAGGTCAGAGGTATGATAAATCTCAAGTTCAATGTCATTATTGTAAGAAGTGTGGCCATTATGCCAATGAATGTAGAAAGAAGCAATATGAAATAAGTATCAAACCAAGTGTAAATTTAAAGGAAAATCAGAACCATGAAAGCATGCTTTTATCTTGTAATGAAGCACAAGAAAAACAATGTGATATATGGTTTCTAGATTCAGGGTGTAGCAACCACATATTAGGGATCTTAGAAATGTTTTCCAATCTAGATGAAAGTGTGAAATATAAAGTAACATTAGGGACTGATAGCAAAGTCTCTGTCATGGGAAAAGGAAGAGTCAATATTCTAACAAAGAAGGGGGAGCAGAAATACATCTCAGACTTTTAATTTGTCCTTGGTTTGAAGCATAACCCCATAAGCATTGGACAACTCATGAAAAAGGGCTACAATGTCTTTTTCAAGAATGATGAGTGCACAATTTTGGATAAGCCTCCAAGCAGACAACTGATTGAAAAGGTTCAGATGATAAGCAACAAAATGTTTCCCCTAAAGATAAAATCAGATTTGAAAGAAGAAGGTGCACAAGCACAACTATCAATGAACTCAGAAGAGGATGGAAGAAAATATGCAGTTGTCATAGAAGTAAACTTTCAAGTAGAGGTCAAAGATGAAAATTGGTTATGCATTTGAGATTTGGTCATCTCAACTTTAAAGGTTTGAATTTGCTGCATAGGAAAGGCATGGTCAAGGGATTTCCACTCACAGAAAAACCGGACAATCTATGTGAAGGATGTATCTTGGGCAAACAACATAGAGAGACATTTCCGACAGGAAAGTCAATAAGGGCAAAGACACCTTTGGAGATTGTCCATTCTGATTTATGTGGACCAATGCAGACACCATCAAATGGTGGAAACCATTATTTTTTTAATTTCATAGATTATTATATAAGGAAGACATAGGTCTACTTCCTAAAACAGAAAATTGAAGTGTTTGAGTGCTTCTGTCAATACAAAGCTCTTATTGAAAATAAATGTGGACACTACATCAATGTCTTGAGGACTGATAGAGTTGACGAATACATCTTGAATGACTTCCTCTGATTTTTCAGGGATCATGGAATTCACAAGAAATTTACAACAAGGTATACACCTTAGCAAAATGGTGTCGCAAAAAGGAAGAATAGGACCATTATAGAAATGGCAAGGAGTATGGTGAAGGAAAAGCATTTGCCAAATGATTATTGGGTTGAATTTGTTGCTTGTGCAACATATATAATGAATAGGTGTCCATCGAAAAGTGTCAAGAATGTAGTTCCTGAAGAGGCATGGAGTGGAAGAAAACATGGTGTCACTCACATGAGAGTGTTTGGATATGAAGTGTATGCACATGTCCCAGACGAATTGAGGAAGAAGCTGGACAACAAGGGGGAGAAATGCATATTTGTTGGATATAGTGATGAATCCAAGGCATAAAATCTCTAAAATCCATCAACCAAGGTCATAATCAACAGAGATGTGTAGTTCATAAAAGAGGAAGCATGGGATGGAATTTTAGAGAAGACAGATAATGTGAAAACATGTATACCACATGAGGAGAAAGAGAAACTGACAGCAGCATGTAATTCCTCAACTGTGACTCCATATACACCTATTCAAGTGCAACAAAGCAAGCAACAAGTAACACCGTGAACAAATAATAGGAAATCTTTACACAGTCAAGCAAGTGCCTCTCTAAGCATGTCACAAACTACAACACCAAGTGACATGTCAAGCCCATCTTCCACAAGCATAAGAAGACCAAAATTCAAAAATTTAAATGAAATTTATGAGAAAGATGAAGTTGATAGTAGCGCTAGTATGAATTCCGTATTTGCATTATTTTGCCATGTAGATGACCCAATCCATTTTGAAGATGTAGTCAAAGAAGAAAAATGGGTTTCGGCAATGGAGGAAGAAATAAAGTAATAGAAAAGAATGTCACACGGGAATTAGTGAACCTTCTGCAAGGAAAAGAAGTCATTAGAGTGAAGTGGGTCTATAAGACCAATAGCAATGTTGAAGGGAAGATTGAAAGGCATAAAGTGAGGCTAGTTGTCAAAGGATATAAGCAACAACATGGAAGATATTATCTAGAGACATTTGCGCCAGTTGCAAGGATGGAGATAGTGTGTACAGTGTTGTCAAGTGCAACACAACATAGATGGAAAGTGTATCAAATGGATGTAAAATCAATGTTCTTGAATGGAGTGTTGAAAGAGGAAGTATATGTTGTGCAACCACCTAGTTATGAGGTAGAACGATAAGAAGACAAGGTGTATAGGTTGTAGAAATCTCTTTATGGACTGAAACAAGCACCGCGTGCATGGTATAGCAGGATAGATGCTTACTTGTTGGACAATGGCTTCGACAAATGTGATGGAGATACTACTCTCTACATCAAAGAGAGTGATGGAAAGCTTCTTATTGTTGTCTTATATGTAGATGATTTAATTTTTACAGGCAGTGATGATTTCCTCATCATTTATTTCAAAGAGGTCGTGAAAAGTGAGTTTGAAATCACTGACTTAGGGTTGTTAAGATATTCTTTGGGCATAGAAGTGAAGCAACAAGAAAATGGTATTTTTATTTCCCAAGTAAAGTATGTAGCAAATATTTTGGAGAGGTTTAATATGGATAACAACAAGCCCGCTCCAACTCCAACTGTCATGGGGTTGGAGTTGAGCAAAGAAGATTACAGCAACAATGCCAATATGACATTATACAAAAGTATGATGGGCAGCTTGATGTATTTGACCGCCACTAGACTGGATATAATGTATACAGTAAGCCTGGTGTCAAGGTTCATGGAGACACTTGAGGAGACACATTGGCAAGTAGTGAAAAGGATCCTAAGGTATGTCAATGGGACAAAACAATATGGTATTTTATACACTGCTACAAATGATTTTAGGGTAGTTGGTTACATCGATAGTGATTGAGTAGGAAGTTTTGATGACAGAAAGAGCACATCCAGATATGTTTTTCATTTGTGTTCTGAAGCCCTTTCACGGGCCTCCAAGAGGAAGTCAATAATGTCATTGTCAACAACAGAAGCTGAATATGTCGCCACAATAGCAACAACGTGTCAGGAAGTTTGGATGAGAAGGACGTTGAGGGATCTATGCCACAACCAGGAAGGAACAACAACTATTTTCTGTGACAACGCTTTCACAATTGCACTATCAAAGAACTATGTTTTTCACAATAAGACCAAACAAATTGATGCTAAATATCATTTTATTAGAGTGTTAATTAACCACGGTGAAATTGGTTGCAACAGTGCAGGTCATGGGAGCAATTTGCTAATATTTTCACAAAGCTATTAGCACATGAAAATGTTGTTTATCTCAGAGACTATTTAGGAATTGTCAATAGCGGCAATTTTGATTAAGGGGAAGTGTTGGAAAATTAATCCAAACCACCACATTAAACATACTGAAAGCAACCATACTTATTAGATGGATGTTTACAGGTTGCAGATTCATCTGTGAGTTGAAGGAAATAAGTTGTGAGCAGGAGTATGAGTTCTCCATTCTGCAACACATCGGACCATTCCACAACACACATCAAGAATTTAAGAACGAATGCAAATTTAATGTAGGGTTGGTAATTAAGTATGGTCAAATATTTACTATGCCAGTGAAATATGTACTCCGCAACATAGATATGAACAATCATCCATCCTATGTCTTAATGTTTTACCCAGAGACCCAAACACTGCAATAAAGGCATTACCATTGTACAACCATGCCATTTTCCCTTCATTCCTTGATGTTCTAATTTTCTCCACTTCATCCCTTCTCTCCTCTTGTTGTTTCTTGGTTAAATCTTCATCGAGGAAGAAGTGTGAGCCTTTCAAGAGTTCCCTTTTGCCCAAAAGCTGTTGTTTGTCTTGAACATTTTCCATGGTGAATTTTATGGGGCGAGGTCTCTCTTCACAAATCTTCTCCACCGTCATTGCTCAAAAATTTTTCCCTTTCCAATGTTGTTTCTCTTTTAGAGAGTCCCTTGTCAAATTAAGAGTACTTTCATTCTTCCCATAATCTCTTATTCCCCTTATAATAAAGTTTGTTTCTCTATCATTTCTTTCTTTGTATTCTATATCTTGTGTTCTATGAGAAATTTCATCTTCTTCTTCCTCTGTCCTTATGTAATCGTTAGCATCTTCAGCTCTAGCTTTGATTTCTTTTAGACTATCTTTCCCAATGTTCTCTTTTACCTTCTCTTTCGAAAAATCTATTTGCTGAGATACTTTTGTATCTACTTGAGTTTCTTTAGAAATTATCACATCCCTATTTGTTGTTATTAATTATTTCATGCTTTGCCATTCTTGTTTCCCTGTCTCTAGAGCCTCTTATAGCATTGTTACTTGTTTTTTTTAAATTCTATTACCTTCCATTAAACATTGATTCGCAACTGTGATATTTGAATTTTGCGACCCTCTTCCTGTTCTTTGGCTTCCAAAATCTCCAACCTTGTCCTGGCCTTCATCAGTCGTTGGACATATAGATCTGATAACTCTAGTTCCCTAGTGAAGTGTAACCCCTTGTGAAGTGAAATATGCACTCTTGTGTCTTAATGTTTTGTCCATTCATGCATTAATGAGTCAAAAATGTAATTTTTTTATAAATATGAATGTAAAAGTATTTTTCATAGTCGAGGAGTTGAGAGGGTGCAAGTGAGGTAGAGAGGAGAAAATCATGGAGAAAATATTGGTGGGCACGTAAAAACAATTTTTACAGAGTTTTACGAAGAGTTATTCGACCACCCCTAGTGAAGTGTAAACCATAGTAAGAATTTTGTTTTACTTGGAGTTGAACGTCCATTTGTGAAGCGAATGTATTTTCATATGTTTTGATATATTAATCTAAAGTATGGTTTGTTGTGATATGGCTTTAAACTTTCACATCTAGTTTTGACGACCGCAACCACTTTGTTTTACTTTGTTCTAACGTGAGTCATTTTCTGTGTTTTTACAAGCTCCTATCTAGTTGCGATTTTCTCGCGGACAGAATTTGATTTTCGCAAGTGTTTTGTTGAGGCATAAAATCCTCTACTCTACCTTGTAATTTCTCTCACATGGTATTATAGCATGTTAAAATTTGTTAGTGTAAAAACAAGTGGTTTTACTAGAAGTGAGGGAAATTTTATTTTGGAGCGTATTTGCCAGCATAAATGGAAGCATAAAGCACAAGCTTGACTAATCCTCAGATACCTTAGATTAATGGAAAACATTATGACTACTAGGCTATAATAATGAAGCCTCTATTTTCTTTTCAAGACATTTGGGATTTGGTGGAGAATGGTTTTCAAGAACCAGTAGATGCAACAACATACAATGTCTTGACACAACCAGAAAGGGATTTTTTGAGGGACAACGGGAAGAAGGATGCAAAAGCCCTCTTCTACATATTTCAAGTAGTTCATGAAAGTATTTTCCCAAGGATTGCAGCAGTGACAAAGTCCAATCAAGCATGGGACACCCTCCAGATAACCTACCAAGGCATGGCGGAAGTAAATACAACAAAGCTACAAATGCTAAGGAGAGATTCTGAGACAATTTGTATGAAAGAGTATGATAATTTAGACTCATTTTTTACACATGTAATTGGACTAGTTAGTCAAATCAGGTCTCATGGTTAGACACTTTAGGAAAGGAGAATAGTTGAGAAAATTTTGAGAAGCCTCCCAACAAGTTTTGATCCCATTGTTGTAGACATAGAAGAGATAAAGGATCTCTCATAGTTTTCAGTGGATAAGATTCATGCATGAATGATTTCTCATGAACATAGATTAAATATGGAAAGAAGCTCCTCATTGGAGCATGCCTTCAATCCACAAGTTTCATTTGGTCAAGGTAGAGGTAGAGGAAGATAAAATGCTAGAGGAAGAGGAAGAAACTCACACAGAGGTGGAAGAGGCATCCCCTAAAGCTCAAATGGAATGGGCAACAATCAAAATCCAAGTCAAGGCCCAAGCCAAAATCAAGCACAAGGTCAGAGGTATGATAAATCTCAAGTTCAATGTCATTATTGTAAGAAGTATGGTCATTATGCCAATGATGTAGAAATAAGCAATATGAAATAAGTATCAAACCTAGTGTAACTTTCACAAAGGAAAATCAGAACCATGATAGCATGCTTTTATTTTGTAATGAAGCACAAGAAAAACAAAGTGATATACGGTTTCTAGATTCAGGGTGTAGCGGCCACATGTCAAGGAACTTAAAAATGTTTTCCAATCTAGATGGAAGTGTGAAATCTAAAGTGACATTAGGGACTGATAGAAAAGTATTTTTCATGGGCAAAGGAAGAGTCAATATTCTAGCAAAGAAGGGGGAGTAGAAATACATCTCAGATTTTTACTTTGTCCTTGGTTTGAAGCATAACCCCATAAGCATTGGACAACTCATGAAAAAGGGCTACAATGTATTTTTCAAGAATGACGAGTGCACAATTTTTTATAAGCCTCCAAGAATACAACTGATTGCAAAGGTTCAGATGACAAGCAATAAAATATTCCCCCTAAAGATAAAATCAAATTTGAAAGAAGAAGGTGCACAAGCACAACTATCAATGAACTCAGAAGAGGATGGAAGAAAATATTAATTGTCATACAAGTAAAATTTCAAGCAGAGGTCAAAGATGAAAATTGGTTATGGCATTTGAGATTTGGTCATCTCAACTTTGGAGGTTTGAATTTTTTGCATAGGAAAGGCATGGTGAAGGGATTTCCACTCATGGAAAAACCAGACAGCCTATGTGAAGGATGTATCTTGGGCAAACAACATAGAGAGACATTTCCAACAGGAAAGTCAATAAGGGCAAACACACCTTTGGAGATTGTCCATTCATATTTATGTGGACCAATGCAGACACCATCAATTGGTGGCCACCATTATTTTCTGAATTTCATAGATGATTATATAAGCAAGACATGGGTCTACTTCCTAAAATAGAAAAGTGAAGTGTTTGAGTGCTTCCATCAATAAAAAGCTCTTAATGAAAATAAATGTGGACACTACATCAAAGTCTTGAGGACTAATAGATTTGGCGAATACATCTTAAATGATTTCCTTCGATTTTGCAGGGATCATGGAATTCACAAGAAAATTACAACAAGGTATACACCTCAGCAAAATGGTGTTGTAGAAAGGAAGAATAGGACCATAATAGAAATGGAAAGGAGTATGGTCAAGGCAAAACATTTGCCAAATGAATATTGGGTTGAAGTTGTCACTTGTGCAGCATATATAATGAATAGGTGTCCAACCAAAAGTGTCAAGAATGTAGTTCCTGAAGAGGCATGGAGTGGAAGAAAAAATGGTGTCACTCACGTGAGAGTGTTTGGATGTGTAGTGTATGCACATGTCCCAGACGAATTGAGGAAGAAGCTGCAAAACAAGGGGGATAAATGCATATTTTTTCGATATAGTGATGAATCCAAGGAATAGAGGCTCTACAATCCATCAACCAAGATCATAATCAGCAAAGATGTGTAGTTCATAAAAGATGAAGCATGGGATGGAAGATTAGAGAAGACAAATAATGTGAAAACATGTATACCACATGAGGACAAAGAGGAATTGACAGCAACAAGTAATTCCTCAACTGTGACTCCATCTACACCTATTCAAGTGCAACAAAGCAAGCAACAAGTAACACTGTGAACAAATAATTGGAAATCATTATGCAGTCAAGAAATTTCTTCTCTAAGCACGGCGCAAACTACAACAACAAGTGACATGTCAAGCCCATCTTCCACAAGCATAAGAAGACCAAAATTCAAAAATTTAAATGAAATTTATGAGCAAGACGAAATTGATAGTAGCGCTAGTATGAATTCCATATTTGCATTTTTTTGTCATGTAGATGACCCAATCCATTTTGAAGATGTAGTCAAAGAAGAAAAATGGGTTTCGACAATGGAGGAAGAAATACAAGTAATAGAAAATAATGACACATGGGAGTTAGTGAACCTTCCGCAAGGAAAAGAAGTCATTAGAGTGAAGTGGCTCTATAAGACCAAGAGAAACATTGAAGGGAAGATTGAAAGGCACAAAGTGAGGCTAGTTTTCAAAGGATATAAGCATTAACATGGAAGATATTATTCGGAGACATTTGCGGCAGTCATGAGGATGGAGACAGTGTGTACAATCTTGTTGAGTGCTGAAAGAGGAAGTATATGTTGTGCAACTACCTAGTTATGAGGTAGAAGACCAAGAAGACAAGGTGTATAGTTTGAGGAAATCCCTTTATGGGCTGAAGCAAGCACCGCATGCATGGTATAGCAAGATAGATGCTTACTTGTTGAACAATGGCTTCGACAAATGTGATGGAGATCCTACTCTCTACATCAAAAAGATTGATGGAAAGCTTCTTATTGTTGTCTTATATGTAGATGATTTAATTTTTACAGGCAGTGATGATTTCATCATCATTGATTTCAAAGAAGTCATGAAAAGTGAGTTTGAAATCACTAACTTGGGGTTGTTAAGATATTTTTTGGGCATAGAAGTGAAGCAACGAGAAAATGGTATTTTTATTTCCCAAGTAAAGTATGTAGCAGACATTTTGGAGAGGTTTAATATGCAGAAAAACAATCCTGCTCCAACTCCAATTGTCATGGGGTTGGAGTTGAGCAAAGTAGATTGCAGCAACAATTCCAATCTGACATTATACAAAAGTATGGTGGGCTGCTTCATGTATTTGACCACCACTAGACCAGATATAACGTATACAGTAAGCCTGGTGTTGAGGTTCATGGAGACACCCAAGGAGACACATTGGCAAGCAGCCAAAAGGATCCTAAGGTATATCAATGGGAAAAAACAGTATGGTATTTTATACACTGCTACAAATGATTTTAGGGTAGTTGTTTACATCAACAGTGATTGGGCACGAAGTGTCGATGACAAAAAGAGCGCATCATGCTATGTTTTTCATTTTTGTTTAGGAGCCCTTTCACAGGCCTCCAAGAAGCAGTCAATAATGTCATTGTCAACAACAGAAGCTGAATATGTTGCCACAATAGCAACAACGTGTTAGGCATTTGGATGAGAAGGATGTTAAGGGATATATGCCACAACCAAGAAGGAAAAACAACTATTTTCTATGACGACACTTTCACAATTGCACTATCAAAGAACTATGTTTTTCACAATAAGATCAAACACATTGATGCTAAATGTCATTTTATTAGAGAGTTAATTAACAATGGTGAAATTGTGTTGCAGCACTGCAGGTCATAGGAGCAATTTGCTGATATTTTCACAAAGCCATTGGCACATGAAAGTTTTGTTTATCTCAGAGACTATTTGGGAATTGTCAATAGCGGCAGTTGTGATTAAGGGGAAGTGTTGGAAAATTAATCCAAACCACCACATTAAACACACTAACAACAACCATAATTATCATATGGATTTTTTTAGGTTGTAGATTCATCTGCAGGCTGAGGGAAAGAAGTTCTAAGAAAGAGTATGATTTCTCCATTCTGCAACACATCGGACCATTCCACAACACACCTCAAGCATTTAAGAACGAATGTGAATTTAATGTAGGGCTGGTAATTAAGTATGGTAAAATATTTACTCTGCCAGTGAAATATGTACTCCGCAACATAGATATGAACAACCGTCCATCCTGTGTCTTAATGTTTTGTTTAGTCATTCATGAATGAGTCAAAAATGTATGTTTTTGATAAATATGAATGTAAAAGTCTTTTGCATAGTCAAGGAGTTGAGAGGGTGTAAGTTTGAGAGGTAGAGAGGAGAAAGTCATGGAGTAAATATTGGTGGGCATGTGAAAACAATTAGTTACGAAGTTTTACAGAGAGCTACTCTGCAACCCCTGTTGAAGTGCAAACGACAGTAAGAATTTTGTTTTACTTGGTGTTGCAACCTCCATTTATCAAGCGAATGTATTTTCATATGTTTTTATATCTTAATCTAAAGTATGGTTTGTTGCGATATGGATTTAACCTTTCACGTCTAGTTTTACCGCTACCACTTTGTTTTACTCTGTGCTACCGTGAGTCATTTTCTATATTTTTACAAGATCCTACTGTTATAGACATTTTTGTGCCTTACAGCATTGAGCATGAAATGTCCATAATGTAAGGGATCCAAAGTCCCTAAACATGTTGTTCCTACCCCTAGAGGAACAAGGCTAACAAACCACAGCAATTCACAGAAGTTCTCCACCAGAAACTGCTCAAAAACAAGTCAATTCAGGATCATTTCAGTGGCTACACTAGCTGTTTGCGCTGAATGTCAAAGCCAACACTGGCTACCTGCGTTGAATGTCAAAGGGAACACTGGCTATCTGCACTGAACGAGAATGGACATGTGGCAAGCTCATTTCTCAAGGTGTCAAAACCCAGGAAGCTTCCAAAATGACACTTGCCTCAGGGAATTCGACTGTTGATGAGTAAGAGGTTCCAAATCTCCAAGTGGAAGCAAGAACCTCCAAGTGGAATCAAGAACTGACAGAGGGAGAGGACACTAGTCAGATCTCAAGCTGACTCATCCTCTCTCCAAATATCTATATATGGATCTCTCCTCCATGAGATCTAGAGGCTGGAATTTTGTTATTGCAAAGAATTGTTGTTGGTTTGAGATTGGAATCATTGGGTGCTTAATGCTTTAAAGGGGGTGGAGATAGGAATTCCATTTGCTGGGAAGGAGATGCTGGATTGGAGCCCTCTGGGTTGTATCTCTTCCTGAACCTTGTTATTCATCAATAAAGCTATCTTGGTTTCTCCTATATGCTGATGTATTTTTGATGTATGATTGCATTAGTATATTTAGTTTGTTTCTAATCCTAAACTAGTTATGAATATGAATCCATGTCTTGTGTAGTGTTCTCTTCTTGTGATCTTGCAGAAACCTCTTGAAGCTGGGCGAGCGAGAAGGCAAGTAGCTGGGAATCCTCCAAGAGAAGAGAGACCGGATCGAGGGACAAACGGAAGACACCGGTTAGTCCATCTATCTCTCTTTATTCTTAATTCATAAAGGAAGAAATATTAGAATAGCTGTCTCTGTTTGTTGCTAAGGCACTGTCACACCTTAGGTGGATAGGATCGTCCTGCATAGGCATTTTTCCCCACAACAAATTGGCGACTCCGCCGGGGAGATCTGTTTAGTCATTTTATTTGTGTTTCTATCATTGTTTGTTTCATAGACTCAACAGCAACAATCGAACTGCATCTGCTATTCCCGGATGCAAAGTAGACAATTGCTGCTTTGATCCAATCACTGGACTTGTCTATGATCTGAACAATGGACTCACAAATGATTTGATGATCCTTTGTGATAGATATTAGTACTCCCTCAAAGCATCCCTTTGATTGTACCTTGCTTGTTGCTTTTATTTGGCCTGAAACAGTAGATTAAATAGCAATCTGTGACCCAGAACCAGTGAGAAACGAGAGTTTCTCCTTCAGCGCAGACCCAGTGAAGGGATTCTGCATTTCAACGCAGGACCCGTGAAGGCTACCTGCCCTGAATGTCAAAACCCCTGTGTTGAGGTTGCACTGAACCAGTTTGCCCTTGTGCAACTGGGGTTCTCTGCTCTGTTTTGCCTTGTTTTGATCTCTGATTTTTGCAGCCTGTAACCAGCATAGGTACCAGTCTGATAACTACTTTTCTCTGCTTAGATTCCGCCTCCTTTTGTACAAAAATATTGTGAATGTTTTTAAGTGTTTGTGGCGTCATTTACAGTTTTCCTTTGCATGAGTGAAATAATCATCCTGTAGCCCTTGATTCAGATCTGTTGATTGTGATCTTAGAAGAGAGTTCATTGGCTGTTTGCAGTTGATTATACATTTGCTTTTGCTTATTGGTTTGAGTTTGTCTCTTTTAAGTGTCGAAACAGGTATTCATTTTGAAAATCGTTAAGTGTTGTAATCTCTTCTACCCTCTCTGATTTCGAAAAAGAAAACTTGTTTGTATTTGTCATTTAAAAGAAAATTCAAAGTTGTACAAAAAGCTTTCTTTTGTAGGCATCAATACTAAGAAAGCGGAAAACAAACACCTGCATTGTGCATTTTCATTTTGATAGTTTGCATGTCTGATTTAGGAAAAGTGCATTAGAGTGTGCTGATTGCTCTTTGAGAAAAGATGGTGTCTTTCTTTTCCCTTAGTAGCTAGGATTTTCAAAGTTGAAAAGATATAAAGCTTGCTTATCATCTTTAGACTGCATTTATGATTTGTATCATACATCTCGTGGTGAACCTTGAAAGGAAAACTTTAAAAAGATCAACCTAAAATAAATTGAATGAACTTAACAACGCTTTGCAACATAACGCACAACATAGAGGTCTAGGCTAGAGACGTGTTCCGGCCTGTTGATCTCGTTGATGGTGGGTGATTCCTCCTGAGGGACGATAGCGCCAGTACGGATTGTGCTCCCACGTACCGTCGCGTATATATTGGGAGACCCCTATAGGCATAAAACCTTTATCCTTAGGAAGCCGTGTCGGCCGCCCTACTGATCGCAATGCACTGAACACAGCATTCAGGAAGATCGACCGCCCGTACCCTAAAAAGTATTCTGCGGTTTTGCGAAAAGTTTGGCACACCCTCTGCCTAGAACTCCAGAGCAGTTCCTTTTGGCCTTTTTCAGACTCTATAATAGAAAAAGTCCATCCGAGCATTTGTCACTTCGGGCTCGTTAAAACATCGAAGGAGACTAGAGTCATCTTTAGCTTTTTCTCAACTCTTTAAAAGTGAAAAAGCAAGTTGTGTCTAAAGCGTCGTTAAAATTTATTTTAAACGGAACAATCACCCCTTATTCCTGCGTTGATCTTTAGGTTGAAAAATGGAGCACACCAACCAAGGAATTCCCCTTGGTGGAAATCCTAGTCCCTTCTCCTCTTGGGGAGATGTTGGTGCGCCCCATATGGCCACATTGTCGCTTCTAGGACTGACAATTGGCCTGCCAGTCTGGCTCTTTTCAACCAATGTCGTTCAGAACACCACCATTCCTGAACAGTCGAGTCAACAGTTAGACCAGACCAGAGTTTCCCACCAGCCTTCTACTTCATCTAATTCTTCCTCTACTCCTTCCTCTTCGCTTGACGGAACTGGTAAAACAAAAAACCAAGCTCCTAAGGAGAAGAAGGAAAAGAAGAAGAAAGAGAAGAAGAAGAAGGAGCCAAAAGCGACTGGGGGCAAACAAGTGTCGTCTGACAAAAATCCACACACAGCACTGTCCAGGCCTAAATCGCCATGTGTCATATGCAAGGGAGACCACTTCCACAGAGATTGTCCCTGCATCCCTCAGATCCTAAGGGACTGGTCTCCCCGTTTGCACAATTCGGTAGCATCAACCTCTGATAACCATGTTGACTGCTCACCGTCAACTAGTGAAAGTGAAGTCCCAGGACAGAGAGGGAAAGCTAGATTTCCCTGCAAACTCTGTGAAGGCGACCACGCCATCCACCGTTGTCCCTTATTAGACGAGGCTAAACGAGTTTTGGAAGATCGCCCGATTTTACGAGCGCAACTTCCTCCTGGATATCAAAAACTCCTGCCAAGTCCTTCACTAGTTGAGAAACCGGCTGGCCCACCCAGGTGGTCAGCCGAAGCACCTATCATTGAAGATGAACCGTCTGGATCCATTCCTGACGAAAGTCAAAAGGTTGAGATGACAGTTGACCCGGTTTTGCCTTCAGAGGCTCTATCTTTGAATGATACCATCACAGAGGGGAATAAAGACGACACCGTCCAAATTCTCTTCATCAACACAAACTCCGACGAACAAGGGGGCAATTTGCCCATTCCTTTATCGCAGGAAGGAACTTCGTCAGAGTCATATCCGGCCGTCTATTCAGTCCCACCACCAAGCAACCTAGTTGTCTCGTTCGACTAGAACCAACTAGGCAGACCCTGGTTGCCAGCAAGTATACCATTCAGAATTATCGTTCAAATATATAGAATGGTAATGGCTGGCACTATCATTGATGAGGGGGCATCTGTGAGTATCCTTTCCTCTATTGCTTGGAAAGCGCTTGGTTCGCCAGCGCTTTTGCCTGAAATGAGAAATCTATCAGGCTTTGATAAAGGAACCAGTCGACCTTTAGGGATCCTCCCCAATGTGTCCATAACATTGAAAGGGAAGACCGTTCAAATGAACGTGATGGTCGTTCAAGGACCCTTGGATTATAACCTACTCCTTGGATGAGACTATATATATTGCATGGGAGCCATCGTCTCCTCACTCTTTAGAGTAATGTGTTTTCCGCATGAAGGAAGAGTGGTCAAGCTTGTGGACCAACTTTCGTTTCCCGGATCACGCATCGCAAATAGTCATATACCATCCCTAAATGTTCTATTCACGCAAGAAGTGTCTCAACCCACGGTCCGTCCTCCTGATGAGCGCGAGTAATCCGGGAGGATATGACTGGAACCCAGGGGGCATGCGTCCTGGTCTGCTTCGGCAGGAAAACTTTGGGTATAGAGTAGGTTTCCGCGGGAGAATATGACTAGTCTGTACCCCGTCCGTCTAGGAAGAGGGTTATTCTAGAATAAGATTCTTTTGTCAAAGCTATGTGAGTTGGCGGGCTACGTCGCTCACCTTTGTCTATTTCGGTAGACACTGCCGAGGAAGTGTTTTGTTTAAACTACTAACGAGACAATATTTGGGTAACCTGAAAGAGGTAAGCCTCTCTCGTTAAAACAAATGTTTTGGCGGAAGTGAAGTAGAGGTAACCTTGAAACTCTGTTTTATACCTGGGGGCATGCAAACCTTTTGGAGTGCAAGCAAGGGGCGGCTATTTATTTTTTAAATTTTTAGGTCCTCCCTTTAAACCTGTAGGTCTAACCCTTTAAACTCGTAGGATTAGTCGTTTCCGAACTTGCATAACGAAAGGATCCGGAGCAAAGCTTACGTAAGATCTAAGCTCCCTAAAAAATAGCATCTTCAATGAGACACTCTTATCATATGACTGGTATAATCGAGCAGTTTTAGCACACAGTTCATGCTCGTTAAAAAATAAACGCAAGATCCGAGCAGTTTTAGCACATAGTTCATGCTCGTTAAAAAATAAACATAAGATTGAGCAAATGTTTCCACCCGCGTTTAAGCTCGTTAAAAAATGAACTATCCCGGTAAATAACCACTGTGAATGTAATATCATCAGCCATTAAAGCCTTGGTCGTGTTTGCACCGTCACCTCCACTTTTCATTTGGCTGATCGTTCACCTCCATATGATTGTTTACCCATTTTGAGGAACAACTGCGAAGAGTGATTTCACCTAGCCATCCTTGTGACACTGCCGTGATTGGGAAATTCCAACCTGTACCTGGAATCAGCTGCTAACCCTGTTTATCACTCGTTCCTCAAAAGACGAGTCTTCTTTAAGCTCTTTTCAACTGACTCGTAAAATATGAAAAGATTGCCGAGTCCTTGGCCTTCCAGCTCGTTAAAGGGACAGGAAGAGCTATCCCTCCTCTAGATTTTAATCTTTTTGGACCTGAGGGATTATTGCACAAAAAGATCGAGCGCTTGTTTTATTCGGCTCGTTAAAACTATCGAAAACTCATCCCTTCTGTATTGTTTTATACTTTTTCGGACCTAAGGGATTAGATGACGAAAAAGGACTTTTGGAGTTAACTTTATGTACCTTTTCAGACTCTCTAAAAATGAAAAGGACCGAGTTATCCTTGTCGTTAGACTCGTTAAAATCATTAAATAGCGACAAACTTGTCTTTAGACGAGAACGAGTTTCACTATCGCTAGGCTCGTTAAAACATAGCGATGGGCTTGCCCGAAGGGCAGGTTATAGAACAAGCATATGTTATCCTCCTCAAGCTTGACAAAAATAAAGAGGTACTGGTCAGCAATGACTGGGGAAAAATTGGGAGAAACTAAAGAAAACTTTGATGGTAGCAAGTCGCTCTTGAACATGACACTTTTCCTCCGTACCACAATCGGGTTGGGTTGTTTCATTCACCGGTCACATCCATGGTCTCGCCATACCATCCATATTTGGGGTAATGCTACCGATCCATCGCATCAGTGTCGCCACATGTTCAAGAGAAGTCGTTCAGAAAAGTCAACCGTGTCCCATCCACTGCCATACATTATCCTTCATCCTTTCATGACCGCCACCCTGAATCATATGTCATAGATCGTTTTCACCTCCATTAAAATCATTAGCTCCGTTCCGTGTCACTGATGTGGGATTCATTAAGACCCTCCTTTGACGGATCGCTTCTTGTCGACATCAGCTCATTATCCAAGAAGTTGATCTAGGAACAACCCCTTCAGTACTTTGAAGCTTGCATGCCTCAATGACAAGTTTCTCACTTCTGGCGACAGGTATACATCAATGACCTTCGACCGAAAGATTTTCGGTGGTGTTCGATGCCAATTCCTTTATTCACACCACGTGAATTGTACTGCAGTACCTTGAGGGTCATTATCATTATCGGTGACTCCTCTCGCGCTTGTTAACGGTTTACATCATTGACCGGTAATCAAGCGATGTCTTTCCATGTTCTACTTCAGAACATTTCTCACATGGATTGAATTGTACTTAGAGTGAAGATCAAATGAGTTTGAAGACCCCAGATCTAGTTTCATCCATCCGGGCTGCGATATATATTCAGGAAAGATAAAGACATTGTACATCATTGCAACAGATAATCATCCTACTCAAAGGACGATAATTTCATCAAAATTATCAGTCTACCATCAGACGATTGTCTGTTCTATGTACAGAAAAATGAATTTATAAAGCTGAGCATGGGAATGCCCGCCTCAGCTAGATCATGAAAGCAGTATGAAAAATAATGTATTGTATTGTATTGTATTACAGGTCTCCTCCCAGCATTGGATGAACTTCAGATCCCCCTGATAAAGCATTTCACCCGATAAACAGCCTCATACTTTAGGGGGCAACTGTTATAGAGATTTTTGTGCCTTACAACATTGAGCATGAAATGTCCATAATCTAAGGGATCCAAAGTCCCTAAACATGTTGTTCCTACCCCTAGAGGAACAAGGCTAACAAACCACAACAATTCACAGAAGTTCTCCACCAGAAACTGCTCAAAAACAAGTCAATTCAGGATTATTTCAGTGGCTACACTAGCTGTTTGCGCTGAATGTCAAAGCCAACACTGGCTACCTGCATTGAATGTCAAAGGGAACACTGGCTACCTGCGCTGAACGAGAATGGACATGTGGCAAGCTCATTTCTCAAGGTGTCAAAACCCAGGAAGCTTCCAAAATGACACTTGCCTCGGGGAATTCGACTGGTGATGAGTAAGAGGTTCCAAATCTCCAAGTGGAAGCAAGAACCTCCAAGTGGAATCAAGAACTGACAGAGGGAGAGGACACTAGTCAGATATCAAGCTGACTCATCCTCTCTCCAAATATCTATATATGGATCTCTCGTCCATGAGATCTAGAGGCTGGAATTTTGTTATTGCAAATAATTGCTGTTGGTTTGAGATTGGAATCATTGGGTGCTTAATGCTTTGAAGGGGGTGAAGATAGGAATTCCATTTGCTGGGAAGGAGATGCTGGATCGGAGCCCTCTGGGTTGTATCTCTTCCTGAACCTTGTTATTCATCAATAAAGCCATCTTGGTTTCTCCTATATGCTGATGTATTTTTGATGTATGATTGCATTAGTATATTTAGTTTGTTTCTAATCCTGAACTAGTTATGAATATGAATCCATGTCTTGTGTAGTGTTCTCTTCTTGTGATCTTGCAGAAATCTCTTGAAGCTGGGCGAGCGAGAAGGAAAGTAGCTGGGAATCCTCCAAGAGAAGAGAGACCAGATCGAGGGACAAACGGAAGACACCGGTTAGTCCATCTATCTCTCTTTATTCTTAATTCATAAAGGAAGAAATATTAGAATAGCTGTCTCTGTTTGTTGCTAAGGCACTGTCACACCTTAGGTGGATAGGATCGTCCTGCATAGGCATTTTTCCCCACAACACCTACCTAGTTATGATTTGCTCGCCGAAACTAAATAATTTGATTTCCGCAAGTGTTTTGTTGAGGCATAATCTCATCTCCTCTACCCTGTAATTTCTCTCACATATAGCTTATGGGTTTCATAGTGAGGTTTATTCCTCAAATGAAAAATAGTTTGTCTTGATTTTCAACCTTGGGGGAGGTACCTTTGATGTTTCCACTGTTGCTGTTGAGGGAGGTAAATTTGAGGTGAAGGTTGTTGCAGGGGACATGCATTTTGGTGGCGAAGATTTTGATAATCGGATGCTCAAATACTATGTTGAAAATTTATAGAGAAAATACAAAAAGGAGATGAGCACAAGCACCAAATCCCTTCGTAGACTCCACTCAGAATGCGAAAGGGCGAAACAAAAATTTTCTATAGTGGTAGAGACTATGATTGATATCGACTATCTCTGTGAAGGTCTAGATTTCCACATGAATATTACGAGAGCCAAGTTCAAAGAGCTCAATACTGATTTCTTCAATACGTGCATGTGAATCCTCAACCATTGTTTGTAGGACGCAAGGATGAGCAAAGAGAAAATTAATGAAGTGGTATTAGTAGGAGGATCTACTCACATTCCAAAGGTACTGGAAATCCTCCAAGATTTCTTCTATGAAAAGAAACTTTGCAAAAGCATAAACCCTAATGTGGCTGTTGCATATGGTGCTACAGTTAATGAAAAAATCTACTTAGTCCTTCAGGACCTTACACCTTTGAGACTTGGTATTGAAACTACATGGGGTGTCATGTTTGTCTTGTTCCGAGAAATACTCCCATTCCAACTCAAATTGAGGCTTCTTACGCTACAACGCCATGTATATATTGGGTTTCAACTCATGTTTTATATATATTTGGTTTCAACTCTTGTTTTATTCATTTTTAGTACATGTAGCCTTATATATGAAGAAAAATAATAGACGTATTATCTATAAAGGTTAATTTTTTTATTTTACATAATGTAATCATCATATGTTGAGAACATTTAATGTACACCCATACGTTATGTTTCCCTCAATGTTCCCAATTTGGAGAGGAAATGTTTACCACTTTTGAAACGTTTAGATGTTTTTAAATTTTGTGCAACTTAGTTTATCCTTGAAAATGGAAGAGGACCACATTTTCTATTTGAAACTTTTAGATGTTTTTAAAATTGAGAAACTTAGTTAAACAATCCTGAGCTCTCTTTATTTATCACTTTTAGATGTTTTCAAAATGTTGTGCAACTTAAGTTAACCTTGAGAATGGGAGAGGACCTATTGACAGTGTTGGACCTGCCAACATGTCAAGAGATCTCCCCGGTAAGAAGTCCCAACAATGGGTAGTAAATCTATGCCTTAACAATGATAACACGCAGAGGTAACTGTGATATCTTTGTCGGAAGCAAGTGTGCGACCTTGCAGTGAGTCATGTGAGATGCATGGGTGTTTTAGCACACATAGGGGAAAAGGAAGTGTGTCCCTTGGAAGCCTATAATAGTATGCAGTCTGAAAGGAACACACAAGTTGGATGACATCGCAATCTGGAAAGTGGAATAGTCCACAATCCAAAGTGACAGGTTAAACTAACAACATGATTCCAACAAGATTCATACAATCATATACAAAATAGTTCATACACGAAAGCGTAATTTAAATAACATACATTGCTAAAGAAACCATAATAGTCCAACTACAATAAAAACATATGCATGAAAATGTGTTGGCTTTTTTATATATCTAATATGAAAGTTCCATCCATACATACACCATTGACAACGACCAGCCCCAATAATGGAAAATTACAGTCAACACTTCCTTCTCCTCCAAATAGATGTACTCACTCTGCACTGTGGAGAATCCAAGGCTTGTCACAATACTCTCCAAGCCTTCTCTAAGCAATGCCTAGCCAAAATCTTGTCTCCCAAAAGACTTTACTATGAGTTATGAGTTTCTATATATAGCAAAGGGTGGGGTGACCCTTGAAATTCCCCTTTGACTCATGGACTACCTTCATGACTCTTTACATTACAACAGTGAATGTTCACATTCCATTAATGACACTTGGAATTTCACTTACAATATGTCTACAATAATACAATTTCCACATATACCTATGTGGGACAAAAATAGTCTTGAGTAAGCCTGAGAAGAAAAACAACATCACTCAGTGTCTTCACGAAAGACCAACTCGGTAACCTCCTCGTGGTGATATTTGGTGGTAAACTGATACCAAGCTTGGTACTACAGTATTCTATCCATGTACTGTTTGATGCCATCTTGATGGAAGCAGGCTCTTGCCTCCATGGCTTCTAGGTATATGCTTCTGAAACCTTTGTCCAGCTCATCCTGAAGCATGTGTAGCATTGTCCCTAGTGTGTCTAGACCATTGATGTACCTTTGCATGTTCTCTACATTGAGTTGCAAGTCATCGTTGGTGGCTACATGCATCAACTGCTCTATGTACGTATCGACATCCGACATGACATGGTTCCTCATCATGGCTTGGGTGAGGGTTCTGATGGAAGGGATCTTGTGCGTTCACACTATGACATCTAGACTCCTGAAAAATTGTGCATAAGAAGCCTAAATGCTAATAATGAGTGGAGGGAGCTTCTCATAGTTCTGAATCAACATCTGAATTCGTTCTTTGTCTATCTCAGCCTCTGACTTCATCCTCTTATACAAGTAAAGCGAGACTCTCTTGTACCTCTTTGTCCATTCTTGCGTGTGCGTAATAGATGTGTGAATATCTTTGAGAGTTTGGGTCGTTTGTGTGCAATACTATTGAAAACCATATAAATGAATAACTGCTTTGTGCACAGTGACAAAATCTTCTATACATTATCCGCATGGTGGCCTCCAATGTTGATATCTCCACCACTATTTCTTTCTTCATCTATGTCATGGAAGATCTTGTAGACTGCTCTGTTCTCTGCCTAGTGTGTTGCAAGTCCTTTGCCATTCGATCATTCTCTGCTACCAATAACTTGAACGTTGAGATCATGGCTTATGCATAAGTCTTAGAAGGGTCAGCCATGGCAACTGGATGTCTTCTAACACCTGGTACAATCACCCTTTCTTCTGTGTGTGTAGGTAATGTATGATCATCTAGGAGCTTCTTTCTTTGTGCATGTACAATCCTCTATTGTGTCTCATCAAATGCTAGATTGTACACATCCATCTCCAGATCATCATCAAGGAGAAAAAATTCTCCTTGCTCGCTTTGCACTGGTTGTGGTTTTGCAGCTAGCGGAGACTGTGGTATGACCTCAGCTTCCCTTGGCATAAGATCAATGTCTTGATCCTCTAGCTCCTATTCTGTCTCCATGTTTGTTGCCTCAACCAACTTCTTAATCTATTGATCCAATTCACGAACCTACACTTGCTCACTCCGTTCATCATCTACGGGTTGCCTTGTTGTCTCAACTTGTATATGAGCAATTTTCTCTGTCAGTGCACCTTTTCTTTCTTGTTGTTCATGTTTTTTCCTTTCTTCCTTTTATCTCCTCCTGAGCTCTTGTTGTTCTTTCAACTTCTTCTCTATTTCTTGCAACTTCCTCTATTCTTTTTCCAATATTTTCTTCTCCCTCTTTCTCAGTGCTACTCTCCTTTCACGTTGTCACCTCTTTGTATCTATCTCCAGAGCTACTCTCTCAAAAAGCGGGTATTCTTTGAATTTACAGCTTTGCTTGGCCTCTACACGCTCGAAAATCTTCCTCTTGCCTTTGTCTTGTGCTAGTTTGTTGCTCACTATTGCTGTTGTTGTTGCTTCTTGTGGTGATTTTTCATGGAGTGTTGCTTTCCATTCTACCACTATGATTACCGGTTCATTGAGCCTAGAGGAGTTATAGTAATACCTCCAAGGATCTTCCTCTAGCCAATGACATGCCTCATGGACCCATGGGAAGTACACCTTCACACAGTGGTTCTTTCATATGTAGTAAGGATCATATGGATTGAAACTGTTGGTGTCAAATCCTAACTTCTTCAAGTCCTCGGTCTCGACATCTGCATCTCTCAAGGAATGGATCTCGTACAATCCAATCTAAAAAGGAAGAGTAGACCATGGTGCCTTCATCCTCTTGCACAGTGTTGTTGATAAGCCTATGGAGATGTGATACAAAACCTCTTGCATGACCAGCTTGTTCATGCAGAGGCTTCTTCATTCCAAACATCTTGATGAAGGTGCCACCGGGTGAGGCATATCAATTAGCAATGTTGAGCAATGTTTGCATCGATTCCTAGGACCTGCAAGGTGGGTCCTATTCAAATATCATCCTGTACATCGGGGCAATGAAGTGTTCAGAAAACATTTCCATGACTCCTTGATAGCTACACTCAGAGAGAAACTTGTAATAGACATTCACATCTTCCTTTGATGGTGTCCATGTCAAACCCATGCCAGGGAATTGCTGTTAGGCATAGATTTCATCAAGCGGGTATGCGGACATATAAAATCTTTCTTGTCCATCCTTAGGTAGATTTTGGGCATTAGACACATGCAATTTTAGCTGAAGAGCCAACATGTTCAACCAGTTGAAAGGCCTTCCTTCATTTTCCTACTAATCTAACTTTACAACCCAACTCTACGGGAAGGTTTCCATGCTCTCTTGACCATACAAGTGACATGCAAATATCACCAGGAGTTGGTAATCCTTCCTGAGTGATCTCGTCTTCTAGACCTAGTTGAGAGTCATCCTGAACTTTGATGGCTCTTTTACCCAACATTTCATGATATCTCTAGTGTTTACATTGTTGGGAGTGAAGAACAATGCATCCACATATTTCACTGACTATGAGAAGTGATACATCTAATGGTAGTTTTCTGTCCTAAAGGTGGAAAGTTGTTTCCCACTGGTATTTTTCAATGTCATCATGTCAGGATTGGTATGTGAGACAACCCAGTGAATAATATCCGCGCACGGGAAGGCGGGGTACCTACATGCAACCCTATACAAGCCTGACTTGTGAATGTTGACATAGACTTGTCGATCTTCCAGTTCTTCCTCGAAACTCCCTGCAAATATGTCCTTTATTTCTTTCCATGTGATATTCATGTCCTCCTCTACGAAAAACTATGTGTCTACATAGATGGGAATTTCATTAGAACCTGTTCAACCACATCTCAGTGTTTCTCTCTACAATTTCCTTTCATATAGCTCTCTTGGAAGTGCAAGAAATGTTGCTAGGATTTTGGGAGGGAGGTTCCAAAACAAAGCGAAGGAAAATTTTTGGAGGGTGGTTGTAGCCGCTACAACATTGGAAACACACTGGTAGAACTCTAGCTTTCTATATGGACGTTGTTTTGTGTAAAGCGAGTCTAACTCTTCTAGAAGTATTGTTCGATTCTTTGATCATCATGACTTCATCACTAGCTTGCGTTAAAGATATAGTGTCTTCCATTCTCTTGATCTATCGGCACACATACCAAGCCAAGTCAATTGATTTGTTTCGATTGAGGATGAGGGGTGTATTGATGCACAAATAATATAATTGTCAGAGTTTTAGTTTCATCTCCGGTGTTGCTCCACTGCCAGTAGGCCTAGACAATACCCCGGTGAAGTCACGTTGGAACATAAGCATCGCTTCACTGCTTGTGAGCACAACCAATACCCCAATATAGTTACTTGCATCACATCTCTATGCAAGAAGCCTTTCTATTCTTTCAGCTTTATTTTATTTTTCATTTTCAGAGAACTATGCATAGACACCTATTTATTTTTCATGAGGCGGAAGAGGGATCCCAACTTATTGAGAGCAGAGGAGGTTTTTCCTTCAGAGAAGTATGTTATATATACCTCTGACATACTTGTTAAGGTTTCCCCCTTCACCTTACTCTACTTGATTGAGCTGACAAAGATTAGTCAAATATAGAAAAACCAATTAGAGTAAGAGGTACTAGTTAAAAGTGCAAGCATTGTGTTTTCACCAAGACTCACTCTAAAAAGAATGTAATTTCCATCATGGTATCATTGAATGAACACAAAAATATATTCATAAAGAGAGAGGACAATAGATAGCCAATTTTTAATAGCTGTACAAGTCCTCTTGTACTTCACCCTTCTTGTCTCAAGAGCTAAACACAATTTCATGTAAAGCTAAACCTATGGGTGCATAACAAGAAAACAAAACAAACACACAAAGAATAGAAGTAAATGAAATAAAAACAAGCAAGAAAAGAAAACACTATTCATACTCCTATGCTAAAAAATGCATGGGCCTACTCACATAAAGTGATATTTCCAATGCAACCACCAACGCATTATTTGATCCATGTTGGTGAAGGCATGGTTTATCAGAAATATATTCAAATAAACCAACACGCAAGAAAGATAAGACAGTAAAGACCAACATGCTTGAAGATTGAATGTGTCCATAGAAAAGAAAAGAGTAAAAGTGCAAGAAAAATTTTCTGTGGAGATACCATGGTGTTTCAACACACTGTGTGCAGATGATGAGCATGTACACTCTTTGGACCGTGAAAAATGAGCAAACATATAAAAGGAAGACAAATTTCGCTTAGCAAGAGTTATTTTTGTGTATGATTCCTCCAATGCATGAGTGATGGGATCATGAAATTTAGGTGGAGGGTGTGAAATATTTAAACTAGATTGATCTTCAATGCAAACAGGAGAGTGATGAGGAGCCAGGGGTGTTTCAACAAATTTTTGATCTAAAGTGGAACTAACATCAAGACAATGAGGACTTGACATAACCATCAGCTCGGGCTGAACTTCCTTTGACAGCTTGAGGAGTTTCCACTTCATCATCAGGTAGATCATCAAAGACTAGTGGCTTAGAAATATCGACAACAAATGAATCAACATCATGATCGAATGAAGGAGTAAAGAGATTACGACAACCACAATGAGAAAATTCCAGATGTTCATCAACATCCTCGTGATATGATGAATCATACAGAGGGGTTGATGAGAGAAAAGAATGTTCACCCTTTGAGTTTTCAGAAATAAAAGATGATAGATTGGGTGGATTCAGAAAGAAAGATTTGTCCACAATCAAATGATGTATTGACATTCGGTGTGTTATATGAATGATCGAAAGTAAAAACATCTAGCGATGGACTCTCACAAGACAAATCAGAAATGGCAGAATCACCAAAGATGTCAAGAAAAATTGGATGAGGTGTAGATGGAAGGAGGTCATCTTTCACTATTGGTTCTTCTTCGTATTCCCACACATACTCATCATAAATGATAGTGAAAGTTGGATGCTCAAAACCAACTTTGTCGACAACTTGATCCTTGTGAACAACAAGTGTGGAGTTCGGAACGGGAGAACACAACACAGTAAAATCTAGGGGATCAATAGAATGAGAGGATGGAGATTGAGAGAACAAATTCATAGGAAAAACAACATGTTTACAAGCCAAATCTGCACAGATATCTAGAGAAGGTGGGGTGGGAGTATGTGACATTTCAATAGATAGGTTTGCAACTTCTCCCACCTCGCATTGCAGAGCTAGAGTTGTTTGATGAGAAGCAGACAAAGGGTCACTTGTGACAAAAACCTTTTCTGTCTTAGATTTGGTAGCTCTAACACCAAGGTATGCTTGGAGGGGTTCAAATGATTCTAACACAACATTTTTAGATAGGTGAAGAAGATACTGAAATCTTTTGTGGAGAAATTTCCAATCAATTTCATCTTCTGAGATTTGAAAAATGAGATTTTGGAAGTGTTTCCAAAATTACAAAAGGGATTCATCAGGTGCTTTTCGTAATTCGAGAAAAAAATTTATTGAGTGTTTTTCAGTCATAATGATAGAAAGCATGGGCCAACTCTCTGATCATTTGATCATAAGAGTGAATGGAGGTTGCGGGAAATGTCACACACCATTGTAGTGCATGCCCTCAAAACGTGAATGCAGACAATGAGCATGCAATGTGATCCTCATGGATTTCATTTCTTTCACAAAAGCCCATGAAGGGCACTCCATGACTAACTAAAGCTTCTCTGAGTTCACCATCATATGTGTTACATGACAAGTCATTAAAGAGATCCTTCAACACTTCAAAATCACATCCATGAGACAAACATGTTGTAGGATTAACTATAATGAAAGTCATGAAGATTCAAAATAGACTTTGAGGACTCGGCTTGTCACAAGGCCCTCCTTCTAGTGCCATAAATTTTGATAGTGTTAGACCCACCAAAATTTAAGGGGATATCCCCAGTAAGAAGTCCCAGCTAGACCTTAGACCGTTTAGAGTAGGAGTCCCAACAATGGGTAGTAAAGCTATGCCTTGAATGGGATAACACGCAGAGGTAAGTGTGATATCTTTGTCGAAAGTAAGTGTGTGACCTTGCAGCAAGTCAAGTGAGATGCATGGTGGTTCTAACACATAGAGGGGAAAAGGAAGTGTGTAACTTAGAAGCTGTAATAGTATGTAGCCTGAAAGGAACACATGAGTTGAATGACATCAAAAGCTAGAAATCAGAATAGTCCACAATCCAAAGTGACAGGTTAAACCAACAACATGATTCCAACAAGATTCATATAATCATATATAAAATAGTTCATACACAAATGTGTAATTTAAATAACATACATTGCTAAAGAAACTAGAATAGTCCAACTACAATAACAACATATGCATGAAAACGTGTTGGCTCTATTATATATATATATATAAAGTGAAATCTCCATCCATACATACACCATTGATAGCCACTAGCCCCAATAGTGGAACATTACAGTCAACACTGCTTGCTCGTCCAAAGAGATGTACTCGCTCTACACTATGGAGTAGCCAAGGCACATCACAATACTCTCTAAGCCTTCTCTAAGCAATGCTTGGCTAAAAGCTTGGCTCCCAAAATCCTGTACCATGAGTTATGAGGTTATATATATAACAAAGGGTGGGGAGACCCTTGACATTCCACTTTGACTCTTGGACTACCTTCATGACTCTTCACATTACAACAATGACTATTCACATTCCACTAATGACACTTGGAATTTCACTTACAATATGTTTACAATAATACAATTTCCACATATACCCTTGTGGGACAAAAATATGCTTGAGTTAGCATGACAAGACAAACAACATCACTCAGGGTCTTGGGGAAGGACCAATTCGGTAAACTCCTCGTGGTAATCTTTGGTGGAAAACTAATACCAAGCTTGGCACTATGTTATTGTGTCCTCATATTTTTTGATGACATCTTTGTCGAAGCGGACTCTTGCCTCCATGGCTTTCGGGTATATTCTTGTGAAACCTCTATCCATCTCATCCTGAAGCATATACAACATTGTCTTGAGTGTGGCTAGACCATTGATTTACCTTTGTATGTTCTTTGTGCTGAGCTACAAGTCATCAATGGTGGCTATGCACATCAACTACTCTATATAATTTTTGACATCCAACATGACTTATTTCTTCCTCATGGCCTATGTGAGGGTTCTAACGAAAGGGATCTTGTGCATTTTCACTATGACACCTAGACTCCTGAACAACTGTGCATAGGAAGCCTCAATGCTAGTGACAAGCGGAGGGAGCTGCTCATAGTTCCGGATAAACATCTAAATCTGTGCTTCATCTATCTCAGCCTTTGGCTTCATCCTCTTGTGCAAGTAAAGCGGGGCTACCTTGTACCTCCTTGTCCATTCTTGCATGTGCGCAATAGTAGTGTGCATGTATTTGCAATTTTGGGTTGTCTATGCGCACTGCTGCTGAAAACTGTATAGATGAAAAACTGCTTTATGCATGGTGAAAAATATTCTATACATTTTCTGCATGGTGGCCTCCAAATTGGATATCTCTGCCACTATTTATTTCTTCATCTCTGTTATGGTGGATCCTATGAACTACTCTGTTCTCCACCTAGCCTATTGCAAGTCCTTTGCCATTCGAGCATTCTCTACTATCAATAACTTGACCATTGAACTCATGGCTTATGCATAATCCTTAGAAGCCTTGACCATGGGAACTGGATGTCTTCTAACATATGGTACAACCACCCTTTATTCTGTATGTGGAGGTGATGTATAATCATCCAAGAGCTACTTTCTTTGTGCCTATACAATCCTTTTTTGTGTCTCATCAAATGTTACATTGTACACATCTATCTACGGAAAATCATCAAGGAGAAAAAATTCTCCTTACTCACTCGAGTCCGGTTGTGGTTCTAGAAGTCGCAGAGGCTATGGTACAACCTTGGATGCCCTTGGCATGAGATTGATTTCTAGATCCTCTATCTCTTGTTCCGTATCCATGTTTGTTTCTTGAACCAACTGCTCAACATGTTGAGCAAGTTCCCGAACCTACAAATTCTCACCCTGTTCATCATCTGTTGGCTCCTCTATTATCTCAACGTATATCTATGCAATTTTCTCTATCAGTGTGCCTTGTCCTTCTTCCTAATCATGTTTCTACCTTTCTTCCCTTTCTCTCCTCCTGATCTCTTGTTCTTCTTTCAGATTCTTCTCTGTTTCTTGCAACTTCCTCTCTGCTTCTTCCAATATTTTCTTCTCCCTATTTCACTGTGCTACTCTCCTTTCATGTTTTCACCTCTTTTCATCTATGTCCAAAGCTAATCTCTCAACAAGTGGGTCTTCTTTGAACTTGTATCTTCGCTCAACCTCTCCAATCTCGGAAATCTTCATCTTGCCTTTGTCTTGCGCTGGTTTGCTACTCATTGTTGTTGTTGTTTCTTCCTGTGGTGCTGCTGCATGGAGTGTTGATTTCTATTCTACCGCTATGCTGACTGGTTCATTGAGCCTAGAGGAGATATAAAAATACCTCCAAGGATCTTCCTCTAGCCAATAACATGCCCCGTGTACCCATGGGAAGTACACCTTCACACAATGGTTCTTGCATATGCAGTGAGATCATGCAGATTGAAACTCTTGATGCCACATCTGAACTTCTTCATGTCCTCAGTCTCAACATCTGATTCTTTCAAGGTACGGATCTCATACAAACCAATCCAGAAAGGAAGAGTAGGCCATGGTGCCTTCTTCCTCCTATGAAGTGCTACTTATAACCCTGTGGAGATGTGGTATGCAACCTCTTACATTGCCAGCTTGTCCGTGGAAAACCTCAGTATCTCATGCAGAGGCTTCTCCATGCCAAAAATCCTGATGAAGGTACCACCGGTTGAGCCATACGAATATTCAATGTTGATCAATGCTTGCATCGTTCCCTGGGACATGCAAGGTGGGTCATGTTCAATATTATCTTGTATAGCGGGGCAATGAAGTGGCCAGACAACCTCGCCATGACTCCTCGGTAACTGCACTCAAAGAGAAAGTTGCAATAAATATTCACTGCTTCCTCTGATGGTGTCCATGTCCAACCCATGATAGGGAACTGTTGTTGAGAACATATTGCATCAATTAGGTATCCGAACATATAAAATCTTGCATTTCAATCCTTAGGTGAATTTTGGGCACTAGGCACATGCACTTTTAGCTGAAGAGCCAACATGTCCAACCAGTTGAAAGGCCTTCCTTCATTTGCCAACTGATCTAACATAACAACCCAACTCTGCGGGAAGGTCTTCATGCTCTCTTGACCATACAAGTGACATGCGAATATGACTAGGAGTTGGTAATCCTTCCTGAGTGACTTCGTCTTGTAGACCTGGTTAGGTGTCATCCTGAACTTTGATGGCTCTTTTACCCAATGCTTCATGATATCTCTAGTGTTTACATTGTTATTGGGAGTGAAGAACAATGCATCCATGTAGTTCACCGGTTGTGGCAAGTGATACATATGATGGTAATTTTCCATCCTGAAGGTGGAAAGTTGTGTCCCACTGGAATTGCTCAATGTCATCATCTCAGGATCAGTATGTGAGACAACCCAGTTAATAATATCCGCGCACGGGAAGGCGGGTTAGTTGCATGCAACCCTGTACAAGCTTGACTTGTGAATTTTGACATAGACTTGTCGATCTTCTAGATATTCCTTGAAATAGCTTGCAAATGTGTACTTTATCTCTTTCCATGTGATCTTCAAGTCCTTCTCTTTGAACAATTGTGTGTCCGCATAGATGGGAAATTTCATTGGCACATGTTCAACCATGTCTCTAGTGCTGCTCTCTACATTGTCCCTTGATCCAACTATCCTGGAAACCATGATGTCTTTACTGCTGAGAGACTTCTCAACAACTGATGTACCTAGAGACAGAGCAGACACTCATGACAAGTAAATGTCAGTTAAAAAACACAAAGCGCTTCAAGGATTGATCATACAACAAGCTGGGTGACTTCTGGGCAAGATTGCATAGTAGTGACTCTCAAGGCTGGGATATTGTCAACTGGAACTACGAATTGCATAGTCTCAGTTGCTAGTGAGACCTACTACTAATTGGAACTATGTGTAGTGCAGTCCATATGGGTTGACTATGGGTTGGAACTGCGCAATGCGCAGTTCAGTCCAACTTGACTATTGGCTGGGACTATGCATTACACAATCCTAGTGGGAAAGATTAGGCATTGACTCGCAAAATTGAACAGAGCACAGTTGGAGGCTAGTGACAAGAATCCTTTGCACAATTCCTAAAGCCAAGGCAGAGCCTTGAGTTCTAGGAATGTGCAGTGCATGCTAGGTAAAGCAAGATCTGAGATAAGTCAACCCAAATCTGCCTAAGGGAAACATCAAAATGAGTAGATCTGAATGCATAAGCAAAGAATGGTGTAGAAAGAAGTGAATGATCATGCATGTAATTAAAACTAATGCATGAATTAATAAAATAGACGAACAACGACACTGGTGGATATGGTTGCCACAATGATGAACATTAATGCAAAAACAATGTTATACATGTGATGGTTAAGAAAGACAATGTAAAAATTGAAATGATGCTTCTACAAATTAAAACAAACTAAAACACCAACAAGAGTTCCATAAAACAAGCAAAACAACACTCAAACAAGCCAAAGATATAAAAGCGACCGAAAAAGCAGGAAAAGACTTGAAAATCAAAACTTACACCGAAATGTTGTGCTGACTATGCCAAAGGTTCTTAGATGCCTTGGGAATGCCAAAGATCCAAGATCGAATTTGTAGAATGAGCTATAGGGCGTAATTTAAATATATTTGGTATATTTAGGGTTTATGACACGCATGCCAAAAATCTAGGAAAAAAAAACACTCTGCGGGAAGTTTCTAAAATCAACTTGCATGTAACTCCCAGTGCTAAAAATAGATCCCTATTTTTAGGGATGCTTTTTTCTTTTTTGGGAAACAATGTCATGGATGCATGGGAATATTGTGCAGTTCTAGAGGGAACCGGGAATCTTGCTTGCACATGCATCAGACAGTAATTGATGGAATGTTTCTGCGCAATTCATGGGTTGAGTGGCCCTGGCTTCCTCTCATCCTCTACACAGTTTCCCAGTGGAAGACAAGCTGTCAATTGGGTCTACGCAATTCCTGAGCCATAACCTAGTGTCTGGATGTTCTGTGCAATTTCTCTAAGAAAGGTTTCCTGTCAAACTGCTTTATACATATCTGGAGAGCAGGGCTGACTGTCAGGCTACTTTGTACAATTTCAGAGAGCAAGGCAGGTTTCCATCTAGGATTACGTAGTTTGCAAAGACAACACAAGGACTAGGTGTGAACCAAGTCATGGGAGGTCATCTTGTGGTCAGAAAACAAGACAAGTTAGCAAACACAAGCTCTCAAGCGAAAGATAAACTCAACTGAAAACATAAGTACCTGGGAAGTGCAAGACAAGCTGCTAGGATTTTGGTAGGGAGGCTCCAAAACAAAGCGAAGGAAAAATTTTGGAGGGTGATTGTAGCTAGTACAACATGACCAAATATACCATTTCTGAAACTTTTAGATGTTTTTAAATTTTGTGCAACTTACTTAAAGAGTCATGAGCTCTCTTTATTGAGCCTTGAAAATACTTACGACTAACATGATTGATAAACAAATATGATTTTTTCTCTAATGTTTTGGTATGAAAAAAATAATAGTTCAATTTATTTTTATACCTTGCATAACTAAGTGTTTCCTGAATTTATTTACATGCGGAGAGATTAAAATAATTCTTAAGCACACATAGCGCTTCTACAAACTCCCCAAAAGAGAGGATCTAGATCAAGATCCCAAAAGATTCCAAACTCCTTCTTACATAAATTGATCATTTCAAGTTCATAAGGTTCCCAAACTCCTTAAAAATCTCTTGACGAGAATGGATTGTTTTGGACCATCTCCAAACATTTCAAGAGCAAGGATATGATGGTACAAGGTCCTCAACTCTTGAGAGTAGTACCCATGTTACTCTGCACTTTTTCCTACTCTACGAGATGGACCATTGAATCCAACCTTAAAGCATGCTTTCCATATTGTCATAATTTAGAGGAAGTGGTGGATAAAGTTATTAATTTAATCTCGAGAAGATAAATAATGTCTGACTTTTCCTTAATCATCCAATCTAATTAAGTCATACTATACCCATCATGTATTTAACGTCATTTATAATTGAGTAGTAGATAGTGTGAAGGACGTGGATGTTTAGAAATATAAACTTGGTTGTATCAGTCTTACTTGTAGACAAATTGGATGGATTTTCTAATCTTAACTGTTAATATTTTTCATTGTTTAGCATCGGGTTGGACTTTCTCTAATCTAAATAGTTTTATGCTTTTAGGCCACTGGAAGTAATTAACAGTTGGGCCTTCTAACCCACTACCTCTAGTAGTCTTGTAGATGTTTATGATTGAGTATCACACCTTTCTTTCATTTTAATTTGGAGCTATTTTCAATGTTATCTATTCATTTTGGTGCAGAAACCTCAAGTCCACAATGCCTTTGTTCATCGGAGCTGCTCAAGTACAGATCCACACACTAAATCTAGCTTAACAGAACAACCCAATATTAATTCCAAGACCTAAGAAGAAGACAACAACTAATAGTGAAATAGACTGTGCAATACAACAATAAAACAAGGTATAAATAGGAAATTTTGCACAAAATATCGGTAGATCAGAAATTCAAGATTGAGTAGGGAGTTGATGCAAATTAATCATAATAATTTCATTCATCCACTCTTTCTTAAAATACTCATAGAAACCAAGTTAACAACCGCATTAACAAAAAGTTTTTAACATAAAATATAAACCAACAACTACATTTCCTTCTCTAATCCCAATTAGAAACTTCACAAATCTTGTTTCACTATAATGGCATAAATGACTAAGCACATTCTTTTTCTCCCCATTTTGTACACTGGAGTTTCTGGTTTAAATGCAATTAGCAATTTCTCTTACAGTTGCAAAAAAATTAGGTTTATGCATAGTTCAATACCATGTACATTGCATTTATAATTTTTTTTGTTTAGAAGTTTGTTGCATGTTGCATTTGAACCCATAAACATTTAATTGAGGGTGAAATTTAGAAGAAAGAAACTGAATGAAACAACAAGAAACACACAAAGTATTTACATGGTAAAACCCTGACAATGTGTCAAGAAACCTCCACGGGGGAAGGGATTGGAAATTTATTGCTCAAGAAATGATTCTCTAAGTTACTTGAAGCCTCTCAGGCAATCACCAATTAATATGGGATATTTATTTACATAACTTCCTTTCGTTATAGAAAAAATGACTGAACGCTGAAAACAGATTTACCCTGATAATTACATCATTTACATTAATTGTTGTCATTTTTTAACAATCTCCACCTTGACAATAATTTTCCTAATTCCTTGCCCATGGTCATTCATCATCTCTTTTTCAAGCCAAGAGAAGCCAAATACTATCGAAACTTCTCTACTAAAACTAGCTTTGTGAATATGTCTACACGATTCTTCTGTGTATGAACCTTCTTGAGAGCTACTTTGCCGCCATCGATCACATGTCTCACAAAATGATATCTTACATCAATGTCCTTAGCATTGCTATGATAAGATAGATTTTTTTCCAAATGAATAAAACTCTAACTATCACATAACACATTCACTTTCTCCAGCATCCTTCCAAGCTCATCAAGTAGACCCTTCAACCATATTTCTTTTTTACTGGCATCTAAAGAAACTATATACTCTTCCTTTGTAACTGACCAAGAAATTGCTTCTTGAAGATTTGATATCCAGATAATTTCTTCACCTGTAAGAGTAAATACATATCCTGTAGTAGATCTCCTCTTGTCCAAATAACATGCATAATCAACATCCACATATATGCAGACTGGACCTTCACTACCATTAAATATGATACAATGGTCACTTGTGCCTCTCAAACACTGAAGTAGCCGTTTCACTACTCACCAATGTTTTTCTCTTGTATTTTCCATGAACTTGTTGACAACTCCAATTTCATGTGAAATGTCAGGTCTTGTAGATACCATTGCATACATTAAGTTGCCTACTACATTTTCATATGGTACACAACACATATACTTCTTTTCTTCATCAGTTCTAGGACTCGAAATTGAAGAAAGCTTAAAATGGGAAGCTAATGGAAAATTAACAGGTTTCACATTATTCATACTAAAATTTTCAGGTACTTTCTCCACATACTTCTGTTTTGATAACCAACGCTTTCCATTTTTTATGTCTCTGCGTATCTCCATGCCCAAGATATGTTTTTCTGCTCCAAGATGCTTCATATCAAATGCCCTAGAGAGATGATCCTTTAACTTGTTGACCTCTTCCATTATTTTTCTCGCAATAATCATATCATCAACATACAAGGCTAAGATAATGAATATGCCATTGAAAATCTTAAAGTATACACAATGATCATAATCACTTCTAGTAAAGTGTTGGCTCACCATGAAGGAGTCAAACTTCCTATACCATTTCCTAGGAGACTGCCTTAGGCCATACAATGATTTCCTAAGCTTGCAAACTAATCTTATGTTGCAACCTTGTACAAACCTTTGGTTGTTCCATATAATCTCTTCATCTAAATCTCCATGAAGAAAAGTTGTTTTAACATCTAACTGTTCTAACTCAAGGTCAAGTAAAGCAATTAGTGCTAACATGGTATGAATAGAAACAAGTTTTATGACTGGTGAAAAAATCTCATGAAGATCAATACCTTCAACCTAAGAATACCTTAGTTCTTGAACTTCTATAGTATCTTTTGCATCATTTGCACCTTTTTCTTCATAAGTCTCTCCTTCCTTTTGACTTTCTGAAAAAGGTTTAGCCTCCAACTGAATTTGTTGATTTGGCAATACATGTTCCTGTTCGAATTTTCCAACATCTAAGTTTAGATGAGAAGATTCATCAAATGTTACCTCTATGAATGACTATCTTGCATGAAGAAGGATCCCACAACCTATATCCTTTCACTTCATAATCATACCCAACAAAGACATAACATTTTTCTTTTGGGTCTAACTTAGAATGTTGATTCTTTGGAATAAGAGCATAGGAATCACAACAAAAAATTATTAAGTGTGAATTATCACTAGACTAACCCACCCAAACCTATTTAGGAATTTTACAATTAATTGCAACTCAAGGTGATATATTTACCAAATAACAATCATTAGATACTACTTTTGCACACAAGTCCTTTTGGAGGTTAGCATTTTTCATCGTGCTTATGGATCTTTCCATATGATTCTAATTCATACATTAAACATCACCATTTTGCTGAGGAGTATATACAATAGTTTTATGTCTAACAATCCCTTCATCGTTATAATATTGTTCAAACTCTAAGGAAGTGAATTCATCGTTGTAATAGCCCTGGTGAAAATTCCATGTAATAAAAGTTTAAAAAAATAACCACAGATGAATGGGACACTTATTCCAAACTGAATGTTGGGCAAGACATCATAGGGGGTGTTCATTTAGTTGTTTATGGCTAAGGAATTTTGCAAAGGCAATGGCTAAGGCTTTGGAAAGGAAAATGGTATTTTTGACACAGTTATTTATGAAAATAATGGAAATTAGGAGAAAAAGGAGGTGAAAGGTCATAGGTTGCATGTGAGGAGGAAAATGAAGGAAAATAATGGAAAATGAAGAAAATAGAGGCCTCATTCATAAAAAGGCTTCTAAGGATCAGTTGGTAACATTTTTTCAGGTTACCTTTGGATCTCGTTCATTATTCTCTCTCTCATTCTCTTGGACACTTAAGAATTTTCTTGGAGCACTTTGGCATTGGAGCAAGAAAGGCAAAGAAGGCAAGAGGAAGTAAAGATCAAGTAGGGAAAGGCAGGATTAAGTAGCTACAATAGGATTCATTGTAGGTATCAAATTGCATGTGTATTTTTCTTGCTAGATTTGGTATGCATGGTATTGCATGTGGTTATTTTCTATCATGACATGGGTTTTTCTAGGTGTAACAGTGCTTTTCGGCCTAGCCTTGCCATTTTCGGATAGCCATGGTGTGATGGGGTTCTCATGTTTGGCTGAGCTATATTTTTGGATAGATTCGAAGCTGAGTAAAGTGGATCTTTGAAATGATAGAACATGTGGCCTAGTAACCCTTGAACTAGACTGTGGGTTATAGTAAAGCCGGATTTTGTGTTTCCTCAGATGGCCTAGGAATCCTTGCCGGTGAATGGCAAGATATAAGGTAAAGCCTAGAGGTGGTTTTCTCTTCATTGGGCCTAGTGATGAGCCTCATCATTGTGTAACTATATGGACCTTGATACACCTCCAAGATTATTCAAATCAAATCTTCTCATAGTTCCTTGCATATTTTGATCATATTTTGCTTAATGAGATGAGTAAAAGTGAGATGTTATGTCTAATGGACTAATGTGCATTGATTGCATGTTTTTGAGAGAAAATCATGGCAATTTTGGCTAACTAAGGGCAGAAACTCGAATGAGACAAGGCGAAGAGATTGTAGGAGATAGATCCTCCTCATTTAATCCTCATTCATTCAAATATTCCTCCATCAAATCACACTAGCTCAGAGTTGTAAGAAGTCGAGTCATGAAGATCAAATGGCAGCTGAGCCGGTGACAATTAAAGAGCCAGTTCATCTTGAGTTTGGGATCCAAGCCTCCCTAGATTTAAGGAATTCATTGGAGACTTCAGTTGTATAAATAAAGAGTCCTAGAGCCTCATTAGGATTCAAATTTTTATGTAAGAGCACTAAGCATTTTTGAGTTCAAGATTTGTGGAAGACATTGTTATGTAATTTTCTGATATGATAATGAAAATGAGCATGTCCTTAATCCAACACTAAGTTGACTCAGAGGGATGAAGCTCTTGGGTTAGGGCCCAAACCTAGTAATAAATGCTCCTCTTATTGTACTTGTATGTTTAATTGATTTCATAGATTAATGGTTGAATTGGTTTTAACATTATTTCATTGCAAGTAGTTGTGGATTTTATTAGTTTGCTTCCATTTGTGCATTTCTTTAGCAGTAACTTAGGAAGATAAAGCAACACCAAAAAGCTGATAATAGGTAGCTTTGGCCTCACCCCTCCCTTCAGGGACCGTGGTTTGAGGAAAGAACTCCTATGCAGCCCAAAAAGATAGAATTCTGATTTCTTATGGAATTTAGGGTTTTCTGCTACTTAGGTGAGCATATTTTCAGTTTTCAAGAATATGATTTAAATGTCATTTATGATATCTTTAGCCTTGTATTAGATCTCATAATGGTTTCAAATTAGTTTTTCCATGCATGATAGGAAACTAGATAATGAAATTATGTTTTCTTAGTTGATTGAAAATCTTTCTCATTTGACATTATTCATGGATAAATACCAGTGATTGATGCAGTGAATGAGTTTCAAAAATTCAAGGAGATATCATGACCAACAACCCCAACCTAACCTCATCCATCCATGATCATCAAAACCCACTAAGTCCCTCACCCAATTTATCATTCCATAAGAACAAATTTCCAAGGTTGTTGAGCAAATCCATCCATCTTACAAACTCTGTTTTGAAGCTCTGATGGAGTCCCAACCACTCCCTTGCCTTATTTATCCCACCATTCAGCATCGCTAATCCCTACACCACCTTACAAATCACTACTATTTCCCTCGGCCGGATCCTGTAGGAGCGTTAGAACGTCTTGTAGGAGGCATTAGGACATCCTATAGGACAACCTGTAGTGGCCTGTTTTGAGGCCGAATTATGGAAAAGGCATCCAAGAAGATGGGAGAAGACCCCTACTTGCCTCCCAAGCTATCTAACCTTCCAGCACCATCTCTAACCCACCTGCCACATCAGTAGAATGTTTGGTTATTTCAGATTGCATACCTAAGACAATAGGATTACACACATGTTAAATTAGCATTCTTTTAAAGCAAAGCCTCTTAGCACTTAGTTAGATGAATGGTCTGTTTAAGCATTTGATTTTAGTCTTTTCTTACCACAGTAGACAAGATTTAAATTAGTGAAAATTCCACTTTTCCTCATTGGTAATCAAGCTTCTTCTAAATCAATAGAAGGCTGGTTTGAGAAACCATAGTGGTCTATCACCAGATTAACAGTGACAAAGAGTGGACCCATCACATCTACTTGTGTATACAACACTATCACCTCCAAGTTTGTATGAACCCCAGGTTGATAAAGTAAAGTTGGTAGCCCTAGGAGTTGTAGCAATCTCACTGCAATACTGATGCTCATCATTTTTTGGCGCCGTTGTTAGGGAGGTGTCTGAGTAAGATGTGATTTCTTATTTATTTCTTCTATTTCTTATCTCTAACATTCTGCTATTAGCTTCATTTCTGCAAAAGTAATTGTAAGTTGGTTTACTTTCTTTTCAATTCTGCAAGTAAGATTTCATTCAACTATTAGTTTCCATTCAGTTTGTTATTTCTCAAATCTTGAAAGAAACCATAAAACAAAACAAAAACACTTCTTTCATGCATTTTAGGAATAGGGATAACTTAGGAAAATTTCTACCAAATACCCCCACCACTTCAAACATCCAACCTTCCCTCTTCTTCGGTGGCTGTGAATTGGAGGACCCCTTAGGCGGACAACCAAAGATTTTTGAAGAGCCTACATGGGGAGAAGAAGAAGGAGAACCCATTCCAATTGACCTAACGGCTGAAAATAGAAATAACAGAGGAAACAAAGAAAGAGTTGAGGGTGCCTTTCACATCAGAGAAACTAATGGGGCTACCAAAATGAAAAACATAAGCCCCTCTTCTCTCCATCATTTCCATGGCCTAACCTCAGAAGATCCAGATACTTTCTTGTTTGAGTTCAATGTCATATGTAGAACTTATGATTACAACACTGATGAGCAGAAGTTGAAATTATTCCCATCTACTCTCAAGGATGCAACTCTGCGTTGGTTCATGGTTTTACATGGGGATAGCATCAAAACCTGGGATCAGATGCAACAAGCCTTCAACAACAAGTACCAAGACTACCGTAGGTCCAAAGACACTAAAGAGGAAATTTTTAGGATGACCTTGGGGCATGATGAATCCCTAGAGGATTATGAAGATATATTCCATCTTAGCTACAAAAGGGCTAGGTGCACACTTGATCCTAAGTCATTGAAGCTAGTCCTACTCCAAGGGATAAGGGAAGATATTCTGGATACCCTGAACCTGCTAGTAGTAGGGGACATATACTAGCTACCATATGAAGATATCAAGGACGTCTTTAGCAATCATTCTAGGGAAGCTAGGAAAAAGGGTAGGGCTGTGGCTAGCCCATCCTCTTCCAACACATTCATAAAAGTTGAAATTGGAAATATGATGGAAGATTTCAAGAGTAAAATGTTGCAAACCCTTGCCCTACAGATGGACACTATGCACATCAAGAGAAAGCAGGAGGAAGCAGAGAGAGCATTAGCCATCTTCTACCCTAGATGCACAAGGAGGCACCCTAGGAATGAATGTCCATTAAACCAGATTGAAATATGTTTGGTATATGAAGAAAACCACTCCAAAGATAGGTGTCCTTCTCTACCTTGACTAAAAGTTTTGTATCAGGGAACTGAAGGGGTGACTGAATAACTCTGATACATAAATCAAAGGAGACCCCATGAGCCTTGTCCATACTAGCAGGGCATGCAAGGGTTATCCCATGCATATTACAACCCTAACCAGAACACATCAATTCCCTCTTGGCGCCCCCCTGCTCATCCCTCCTCGCATACACCTTCTCCTTCATATTTTGCACCTCAATACCATTCCTAGCCAACTAGCCAGTAATTTCATCCATATACTCCTCCACAGCCTCAGTGGAATGCACCACCCCAGGGGTGGAGGCCCCCATTACAATTCTCAAGCTTTATTGCCTTCACCTCCTACTCAAACACAACTTTTACACCGTGCTTCACCTAAACAACCTCATATGCCTTCCCATCCAAATCTGATCTTGTTTATGCTATGGAGATTCAAGAAATCAACCTAAGATCTAGGAGAGTACTTCTGGAAAACCAACCTCCACCTCCACCTAGGGAGAGTGAGGAGGAAAGAGAGGAAAGCATGCCTAGAGTGAATCCACCACCATTTCTTGAGAGATTAACTCATCCAGTCGAACATACCCTAGAAGAGAATGAACTTATGGGTGAATTGAAAAATCTATGCATCAAAATTCCACTTCTCCAAGCCATTAGAAATGTACATATTTACAAAAATATTATTAAAGAAAAGTTTTTCAAACATCTAGGGAGGAAAAAAGAGACACCAATACCATTAATGTCATTGGAAAACTGTGTGACTTAATGTTGGGGTAGGTAATCTTCCTAAAATATTTGGACCTTAGAAGCCTTGTACTAGATGTGCACATCAATGGCACCATTGTCCCACACACTTTGATTGATCTTGGGGCTGTCATTAATGTAATTACTAAGGAAACCATGCTCAAACTCAATCTACAGGGCTCGTTAAGAAAGATCACAACAGTCTTGCAACTTGCAAACCATTCCACAGTAACCCTTGAGGGGATTGTTGAGGATGTGATGGTATCCATTAACTCATGGGAGTACCCTGCAAAATTTCTAGTTCTCCAGCCTAAGGCCAATCTTACTAGTTATCCTCTCATACTTGGGAGGCCTTAGTTAGCCACTGTCAATGCCTACATCATCTACAGGGATGGAAATAAGACTATAAAAAATGGGCATTTGTCCAAGCAGTTGGTCTGGTACTCTCCTGCTCAACCATCTCTATAACATGAATTGCCTTTATTGATAGAAGAGGAGGAAGAAGATGAAATATACTCAACCAAACTCTATACCTTAAAAACTTCCATGGGAGGAAGACAACTGGATGAAGATGTTTTGATTGAACACATACTCTAAAGTCCAACTCCCAACACCTTGTCCTTAGAGTAAGTAGTAAATGAAACCTATACAAACCATTAGATTGATCTATGGTTAGCTTATTCAAACCCTACTCATGTCAAAACAATAGATTTCGGCCCTGAAAGAACTTTGAAAATCAACCCTTCTCTTTTTGTACATCAACAAGAAAAGTTGTGCAACATGCTAAGGAAACATATGGACGCCTTTTCTTGGATTTACAAGGAAATTAAGGGAGTGAACCCCTCAGTGCGTACTCACCACATTTATATCAAATAATTTTGCAAACCAATCTGACAACCCCAAAAGAGAACGAATCCAGCTCTCAAGGATATAGTCAAAAAAGAACTGCAAAAGTTGCTAGATATGGGATTTATTTACACTATCTCAGACAATGAGTGGGTTTCTCCTTTGGTGTTAGTTCCAAAGAAAAATGGGAAGTGGAGGATTTTTGTCAATTACAGAGAGTTAAACAAAGCAACAAAGAAGGACCATTTCCCTCTATCTTTCATTGACCAAGTGCTAGATGGCCTGGCAGTGAAAAGGTTTTTCTCTTTCCTAGATGGGTTCAGAGGGTACAATCAAATCCACATTAGCCTAAAAGACAAGGATAAAATCTCCTTCACCTATCCTTGGGTTACTTTCACTTGTAGGGTCCTTCCTTTTGGCTTATGCAATGCTCCTGCCACTTACTAGAGGGAAGTCTTAAGTATCTTTGCCGAGCTAGTTCATGATGCAGTAGAAACTTATATGGATGATTTTACACCCTATGGGTGTGATTTCGAGGAGGCTTTGTCTAATTTGGGTAAGGTGTTGAACAAATGAATTGAAATGAACCTGTCCCTTATTCCCGAAAAATGTGAGTTCTTGATGAATGTAGGGATAGTTCTAGGTCAATCAATACCTCAGAAAGGATTGTAGGTGGACCCAAATAAGATAGCGATCATCCAGAGGGTCCCACCACCGCAAAAACAAAGGGATGTTAGAAGTTTTTTAGGTTTATGTGGATATTATAGGATATTTATTAAAGACTTCAACAAGTTGACTTCTCCTTTATTTGGGTAATTGGCCAAAGACTCTGAAATTTTATGGTCAGAAAGTTGTCAAGAGGCCTTGGACACCCTAAAGGACAACTTGACCACTACACCTATTTTCCGAGGCCTAAATTGGGCTCTTCCTTTCCATATACACGTTGATGCCTCTCACAAAGCCATAGGAGCAGTTATAGTCTAGATAGATGACAAGTTACCTTATGCCATTTACTTCATCAGTAAGAATCTATCAAAGGATGAACTGAACTATACAGTGATTGAAAAGGAGCTCCTAGATGTTGTGCATTCATTGAAGAAATTTAGGCATTTCATTATAGGTTACTAAACATTTGTACATACTAACCATGCTGCAACTAAATACTTGACGAATAAACCTGATGTAAATGCCTTGATTATTAGATTGTTACTTTTATTACAACATTTTGATCTAACTATTATTGATAAGCCTGACAAAGAGAATGGTGTTGCAGATTTTTTATCCAAATTAACTTTGCCTGCAGGGGAGGAAGGAATGGTTGATGATCAGTTACTGGATGAGCACTTATTCACCATTTCAGTTCTCTCTCCATGGTTTGTTGACATAGAAAATTACTTGGCGTCTGCACAATTTCCACCAAATTTGTCCTCCAAGGAAAAAAGAAAGATTGTGAGGAAGAGTGCCCCATTCACTTGGATTAGGGGCAACCTCTTCAAATTAGGCCCAAATCAAATTTTGAGAAGATGTGTCAGAGAGGAGGAATTCTTTGAGATCCTTCTAACCAGTCATGATGGGCCTTGTGGAGGCCACTTTACAGCCAAAAGGACAACATTGAAGGTGCTACAAGTTGGTTATTACTGGCCCACTCTTCACCAGGATGTGAGGAGGTATACTAGTCAGTTTTATCGATGCCAAAGGATGGGGAAACCTACCCGAAGGGATGAAAAGCCTCTACAACCTCAAGTGAATTTTGAGCCATTTGACAAGTGGAGCATGGATTTCATTGGACCCATTGACCCTCCATCTAGGAAAAATCAGTACACAATTGTGTGCACTGACTATTTGACCAAGTGGGTTGAAGCCAAGGCCATGATAGTAGCAACAGAGGAGAAGGTGGCTGATTTCTTAAGAAAAAATGTATTTTATAAGTTTGGGTAACCTAGAGAATTGGTCATTGATCAAGGATGCTAGTTTACATCTCACATGATTGAAAATTTGTTAAGCCAACACAAGATCAATCATAGAACATCCACTCCTTACCACCCACAAGCTAATGGCCAAGTGGAGATGACCAAAAGTGATTAGCAGCAATAGAAAGGACTATGTAGATAGATTAGTTGAAGCCATTTGGGTCTACAATACCACCATGAAGACCACCATTGGAATCACTCCTTATGTGCTGGTCTATGGGAAGAAGGCCTTGATGTCCATTGAATTTGAATACAACACCTTAAGAATGGCAGCACAATTAGATCTAGATCCCGGAACAGGAGAGATTGCTCCAGCTGAATGGGTTAGATGCGTTTAGAATGTAGGCCCTCCTGCACACAGAGGTGACTCAAGTTCAAAGAAAGATCTGGCATGACAAGAACATAAAGGACAAATAGTTTCAAGAAGGTGATGTTGGAAATAATACTGAGGGGGGGGCGTGAATCAGTATTATCACATCAATAAAACTTTTTCATTTCCATATTCAGATTCATATATGCTACTTCCACAACTTCTTATGATTCAGTTAGTTGATCCTTAATGAGTGCATTAGAACATTATCAACCATATTAACAGTAAACAGGTGCAGTAAAATAGAACAGATCATCACACATAAGCCACACACATAAACACCATGATATAAGGTGGAAACCCAATGTGGAAGAAAACCACCTGCTGCAAGTCATCTCAATCTTCTTCTTAATAAGAAAATCCTTTTACATTATTTATGTACTGGTGCAGTCTTATACTAGTACGCAGGCTTCTACCTGCAGAGAGCTACAACCCTCTCTCATTCTCCAGTCTCTCCTAGAAGGGAGCTACAACGCCCATAGTTCTTGTACTAGTCGATCCATTTACTAGTACGCAGGCTGCTACCTGCTACAATGCTCCAAAGTTTTCAACTGCTACTGGAAGGGAGCTACCACCCCCTTAGCTCTTGTACTAGCTAAGATACTAGTACGTAGGTGCCGGACTACAATCTTCTCTCCTCCAGGTACCACGTTTCATACATTTTCAGACTTGATACTCCTGAAGCACAACACATAATCTGAAAGGCCACGTTTCATCCAATTTTCATACTAGACCCATTAATATCATTGAAGCACATAATCAATCAATCTTCTGAATCACCCAAACACCAGATCAATACATATACAAGGATAATATATGTGTTATCACCCAGATCTAGTCCATCAGATCACATAAATATGAGTCATTATGATCCTGATCCAATATTAATTCTCATCCATCAATACTGAAGCTAAACACAATCAACCAAATAGGATATGCAGAATACTGACACCTTTAAACTGTCATCAGAACCCATCAACAACCAGAACCACCTGTGACTTCAAATATCATAGCTCAAATTGTATACGCTACTACAATGAACCAAACCTACATATATACGTGCTTACACCAAAGCCAACCCACATACAGATCTATAAATATTCAAACATGACTTGAAGCGATTTCAAAATTAAGTTATACCTAGTTCAGATCATTTTTCAATATACAGATCTAGAATAAGCATAATCAAATATATAGAGATAGTTCATTTCAAACCATTTGACCCCGATCTATCCTTAGATCTTGTTCTCCATCAACCGGTGAGATCCCTCTTTAGCTCAGATCCAGATCTGCACCATAACCCAATCACAGTATTCCAAATCTAGTACTTTATCAGATATTCAATAATTCAGATGATGCTTTGCCAAATGATCTCCTTCCTCTTTTATAGCCTTAGTCCTTTCTCAATACCACGGTCCAAAACCATAGGATCAAAAAACTGTTGGACTAATACCATGAACCAATCATGAAAGTGCGTGAGATAAACACTTTTGGATGCAATACCACAGACCAAAACCATAGGATCAAAAACTGTCGGACTAATACCATGAACCAACCATGAAAGTGCGTGAGATCAACACTTTTGGATGCAATACCATGGACCAAAACCATAGGATCAAAAACTGTCGGACTAATACCATGAACCAACCATGAAAGTGCGTGAACTTTTCTCTTGCATGAAGGGAACTTTTCTCTGCATGAAAGTGCGTAAACGTTTCTCTACATGAAATAAACTTTTCTCTGCATAAAAGTGCGTGAACATTTCTCTACATGAAATAAACTCTTCTCTGCATAAAAGTGCGTGAACTTTTCTCTACATGAAATAAACTTTTCTCTGCATAAAAGTGCGTTAACTTTTCTCTACATGGAATAAACATTTCTTTGCATAAAAGTGCATGCACTTTTCTCTACATGGAATAAACGTTTCTCTGCATAAAAGTGCGTGAACATTTCTCTACATGGAATAAACGTTTCTCTGCATAAAAGTGCGTGAACTTTTCTCTACATGAAGGAAACTTTGTTGCACTATAATTTATCAAATAAATTTGCTGCACTATAATTTATCATTTGTGTGATTTGCCATCAAGGACAACACTTGTCTCATAATACCAACAATCTCCCCCTTTGGACTTGTCATACGGAGAATTGTCATCTGATATCTCTTCCGTAGATTCATCTAGATATATATAAGTGAGTTGATATTCTATGAGTTGTTTGCCATCAAGTACAACACATGCATCATAATGCCAACAATCTCCCCCTTTGGACTTGATGGAAACAACACCAAATCACTCTCCCCCTTTGACATCAAGGGCAAAGGGCAAACCAAGATATTCTCTTTCCTAGATAAACATTCCGCTGTCCATACTCCCCCTGAGTACCTGCTGAAATCTCTGAATGAGCTCCCCCTTTGTATATGCCAAGGTGTACCAATCGGTCCATGCCACATGCTGAAAGCTCTGCTCTTGCTGAATTGTGTTGTTCATGCTCCCCAAAGTCTGCAAAAAGGTGTTCTACAAGAACATGACTCTATACATCATACGTGACCTTCCTAGCACCAAATACTCATACATACATCCATCTCCCAACCAAGTGGGGATATACCAGAAAATGACAACCAAGTACATTACATCATTCATTCCAGGCATAGTGGGGAAACCAACATAGGTCGTTACATGACCTTGATATGACTGAAATATTTCATCAAATGACTACAATAGATAGAGACACACTATTACATCATGAGTCTTGATATGACCTTTACATCGAATGATATACATGACATTTATAACAGAGACCAAACACCTAAATAAGTTCATGATAAACATCAGCAACGACACTGTATGATCTGCTCCATAGCATATGTCAACAACAACTAGACCAGCAACTTGTATTAGTGCATGAATCATCAAGGTATGTCCGTATCAACTCAACCTTTTGAATAGAATTCTGTATATACAGAATCATTCACATTCTATCATATGTGAGAAACACCATAACCATCTAGATCTGCATGAACCAAGTATCATTAATTGGGAATACCTGCATTAATCAACATATGTACGAAACAACCTATCATATAGGTAAGAACTCATCATCATCATGTCTCCAACAATGCAACTTTGAATAATCATCCATGTATCCAGCCAACAATCCTCATCCATATATGTGCCAAGAACAATCATAATATATGATCTTTATGCATATGAGGAAAACAACATATGAGTGACTCATCATCAAGTAAAGAAGATGTGAAATCAAGCTATGTACTTCTCCTTATCCTTATGAAGATCACCATTAGAGAATCAACCACAAATATGATCTAAATATCAACTATGTAACCCCAAGAATCATCTGAACAACTCATAATCATAAAAAAATGAGTCATTTATCCATATACGCATCATCACCAAGGAATATTAACCATAATGCCAACAATTCATTAAAAGCATATTCTCCCCCTAAACGTGTGCCATCTTGGTTACTATCAGATCTGATCATGCATATCAACAAGAAGTATCAAGACATCATCATTATCAAGTTAGAAACAAAACACTTCTAACCATCAAGTCATTTCCACACATCATCAACGATTGTAACCATTATCAAACATCACAAATAATAAACCGAATCATAACTGATCCTTTTCCTGAACCTTTCCCTTCTGCCTTTCCTCAAACAATCATATACGCGACTATGCCATAACCAACTCGCGTATATACGTGAATTCTCTTTAAGAAACTTGCATATGAGATTTAGGACACTGAATTTTTACACTTCCAGCTCCCTTTGATTCTGTTATGTCTGTATGTTGTGCTATGCCGCCTCTTTCTGACTGTACTTCTTTCTTCTTCCACATCTTGAGGTGTGATGATGATGTTTTCTCCTTTTGGTATGGTGCCCATACTTTGTTCCTGCATTCCTTAGTTATATGTCCAAGCTTGTTACATGTGTAACATCTTACATGTCTCATATTTCTTCTATAGCAATCAACAGCTCTGTGACCAAACATATTGCAAGCAAAGCAATATCCATTAAAGTACCTTGAATGTGATGATCTTTCTGCATGACGGTCTTGAAACCTTCTTCTTCTACATCTGGCTACAACATGTCCAAGATTATGACATACATAACATTCAACATTATTCATAGGAGGAGTAAAATATTTTCTTTGAAGAATTTCTTTCCTTGGTTGATGATGAGATTGACCTTTCATCTCCTTATTGAGCATTTCAGATTTTGCAGTCGAGTCCCTTGTCTTACTTTGTGAACTAGATTAAACTTCAATAGATTCATGAAAACCAAGACCAGTTTTGATAGCAGGAGACCTTTGACTATTAAGAATATCATCCAAGACTTTAGTACTATCTTGAAATCGTAATAGTTTATCCTTTTCTTCTAATTTATCTTTTAGAATATTTACCTCAACTTGATGTTGCTCTTCCTTTTCAAGATACTGCTTCTTCATGTTTTCTTCAGCATTTCTTTCTTCTTCCAATTGACGTCTTAGTTCAAGAACTTCATTTTCATGAGCTTGGAGTAGTTCTTTATTCTGCTTCTTTGATTCTTCAAGATCTTCTTTTAGCGAGCGGATCATGGCTTCAAGACTTTCATAGTAACTGGATCTATCTCTGAGTTTCTTGATGGTTGTGCTTCTTTCATTGACTTCATCTCTTAGTGATGTTACTTCCTCCTGCAACTTTTGATATTTGTCCTTGAATAACTTCCTTACCTTGTTTCCTTCCTCTAGTTGAGCTTTTAGTTTGGCAGCTTCTTCTTTGAAGACACATTCCCTTTTGTTCAATAGATCTTGCTGATCTCTAATTTTGTCTGTAAGCCTTTTAATTTATGCCTCTATTTGATATCTTTCTTGCTCACCCATAAAAGCAAATTTAGTTGTTTCACTATCACTTTCATCTTTTCCAAATGGATAGATAGCTGGAACATCAGAGGATAACAAATTCATACTTGATAGTTCATCTTCATTCTGAAATGATTCTGAATCTGAAGTGCTTCTTCCACATAATCCCCAATCGATTCTTCCACTGTCATAGTTCTTCTGAGATGTCTTCTTCTGCTTAGGCGCTTTCTTCTTAAGCTTCTTTCCCATTGTTCTACGGATCTCCTTCAAGTGATCAAGCTTCTACCAACGGACTTGGCTCCGATACCAATTGTTGGAAATAATACTGAGGGGGGGGTGAATCAGTATTCACATCAATAAAACTTTTTCATTTCCATATTCAGATTCATATATGCTACTTCCACAACTTCTTATGATTTAGTTAGTTGATCCTTAATGAGTGCATTAGAACATTATCAACCATATTAACATTAAACAGGTGCAGTAAAATAGAACAGATCATCACACCTAAGCCACACACATAAACACCATGATATAAGGTGGAAACCCAATGTGGGAGAAAACCACCTGCTGCAAGTCATCTCAATCTTCTTCTTAATAAGAAAATCCTTTTACAGTATTTATGTACTGGTGCAGTCTTATACCAGTACGCAGGCTTATACCTGCAGAGAGCTACAACCCTCTCTCGTTCTCCAATCTCTCCTGGAAGGGAGCTACAACCCCCATAGTTCTTGTACTAGCCGATCCATTTACTAGTACGCAGGCTGCTACCTACTACAATGCTCCAAAGTTTTCAACTGCTACTGGAAGGGAGCTACCACCCCTTTAGATCTTGTACTAGCTAAGATACTAGTACGTAGGTGCCGGCCTACAATCTTCTCTCCTCTAGGTACCACGTTTCATACATTTTCAGACTGGATACTCCTGAATCACAACACATAATCTGAAAGGCCACGTTTCATCCAATTTTCATACTAGACCCATTAATATCATTGAAGCACATAATCAATCAATTTTCTGAATCACCCAAACACCAGATCAATACATATACAAGGATAATATATGTGTTAGCACCCAGATCTAGTCCATTAGATCACATAAATATGAGTCATTATGATCCTGATCCAATATTAGTTCTCATCCATCAATACTGAAGCTAAACACAATCAACCAAACAGGATATGCAGAATACTAACACCTTTAAACTGTCATCAGAACCCATCAACAACCAGAACCACCTGTGACTTCAAATATCATAGCTCAAATTGTATACACTACTACAATGAACCAAACCTGCATATATACGCGCTTACACGAAAGCCAACCCACGTACAGATCTATAAATATTCAAACATGACTTGCGGCGATTTCAAACTTAAGTTATACCCAGTTCAGATCATTTTTCAATATACAGATCTAGAATAAGCATAATCAAATATATAGAGATAGTTCATTTCAAGCCATTTGACCCGATCTATCCTTAGATCTTGTTCTCCATCAACCGGTGATATCCCTCTTTAGCTCAGATCCAAATCTGCACCATAACCCAATCACAGTATTCCAGATCTAGCACTTTATCAGATACTCAATAATTCAGATGATGCTTTGCCAAATGATCTCCTTCCTCTTTTATAGCCTTAGTCCTTTCTCAATACCACGGTCCAAAACCATAGGATCAAAAAACTATTGGACTAATACCATGAACCAATCATGAAAGTGCGTGAGATCAACACTTTTGGATGCAATACCACGGACCAAAACCATAGGATCAAAAACTGTCGGACTAATACCATGAACCAACCATGAAAGTGCGTGAGATCAACACTTTTGGATGCAATACCACGGACCAAAACCATAGGATCAAAAACTGTCAGACTAATACCATGAACCAACCATGAAAGTGCGTGAACTTTTCTCTTGCATGAAGGGAACTTTTCTCTGCAAGAAAGTGCGTAAACTTTTCTCTACATGAAATAAAATTTTCTCTACATAAAAGTGCGTGAACATTTCTCAACATGAAATAAACTCCTCTCTGCATGAAAGTGCGTGAACTTTTATCTACATGAAATAAACTTTTCTCTGCATAAAAGTGCGTGAACTTTTCTCTACATGGAATAAACTTTTCTCTGCATAAAAGTGCGTGCACTTTTCTGTATATGGAATAAACGTTTCTCTGCATAAAAGTGCGTGAACTTTTCTCTACATGGAATAAAATTTTCTCTGCATAAAAGTGCGTGAACTTTTCTCTACATGAAGGAAACTTTGTTGCACTATAATTTATCAAATAAATTTGCTGCACTATAATTTATCATTTGTGTGATTTGCCATCAAGGACAACACTTGTCTCATAATACCAACAATCTCCCCCTTTGGACTTGTCATACTGAGAATTGTCATCTGATATCTCTTCTGTAGATTCATCTAGATATATATAAGTGAGTTGATCTTCTATGAGTTGTTTGCCATCAAGTACAACACATGCATCATAATGCCAACAGGTGATTCGGCTTTGTTGTATGATTCTAGATAAAAGGATTTTAAAGGAAAGTTTAGGACTAGATGGTTAGGGCCTTATGTCATAGAAAAATGTCATGATAATGGTTCAGCACAAGTAAGAACCATTGATGCAGAGTCCATTCCTTTACTTGTCAATGGGAACAGATTGAAGGTTTACAAGAATCCCTTGTCAAAGCAATAATTCATCAATGGCATCAGCAAGACAGTGATGGTGATGGAGCAAGTCTGTTGGGTCCCTATAATACTAGTGATTACCCCATTACTATTGTAGTTATACCCCCTATTTATATTGTTGTGCCCCTATTACCCCCATATTGTTATTTCTGTGCCCCATAGAATCCCTCTATTGTTATTTTTGTGGCTTTATATTATTATTGTTAGGTCGGCTGGATTATATTGTGACTCCTTAGACTCCTATATATAGAAAGGAGGTTTTGTCATTTGTATCATCCAAGAATTGTTCATTTATGTAATGTAAAGGAGGTTGCCCCCTCGAAGAGGCTGAATTCTAAGGCGTGGATCTCTCTTTTCTATCTTTTTGTTAGCTGGTTTCATAACATTTGGTATCAGAGCTTTGGATTCTAGGGTTTCGCTGCTCCAAACAGGTCATCGTGGAATTTTCGCTATAAATTTTTTTATGTGACGTTTCAGAAGCCGAAAAAAAAACCCATTTGAGAAGAAATCATGTTGAACCTTGGATCGGAATGTCAGAGCTTTTCACGTGACATTTGCGGAGATATGATCTAAGGAAGTTTGTCTTTTTGCAGACTCCTGAATTACATTCAAAACAAGTGACCTGGGGAAATCGTCATAACTTTCTCTCTGAGGATCGGATTGAAATTTTGTAAGAAGGTACAAAAAGAGGACAGACTGTAGTTTCTTGTATGTGTGTTTCAGATTCAAAGGTTGAAACAAGGACTCGTGGCATGTCGTACAAGTTCGCTCTACTGAACCAGTCTAAAAGCAAGTCACTGTGGGAGATTTCACATAACTCTTCCTTGGAGAATCCAATTTGGCTCAGACTTGTGGCATTGGAAAGAGGACACAGAAGGCTACTACAGGTAGAAATTTCAGAATTGGATGATCCGAAATTACAGAGATACATCAGATTCAATATCAGGCTTCTATAAAGTGAAAAAAGGTGTGTAGTTTTTTTTAATTTTTGTGTAAGCTTGGTTTAACGGAATTCAAAGGGCATAGTAAAGCATTATTATCGGTAACTGATGCCCCGAGGAAAGAAAATGCAAACACCTAGTAAGGAACCTGAAAGCTCTAGCATGACTCATGAAGAAGAGGAAGAAATGCTACATGATATATCAAAATTACAAGAACAAGTGCAACAAATGTCACGCTCACAAAAGCTAACAGAAGCTAAGGTAAATGGCGTGGAATCTAAGATAAAGGGCATGGAAGCTAAGATGGAGGATTCGATGGCAAATTTGAAGATAGATTTGAAGACAGACATGGAAGAATTGAAGAAGTTGCTACAAGAAAGGGTCACTAATGGTGAAAAGGTAGTAAAGGAAACTCATGATGAGAACAAAAGAAATGTTAATCATGATTCCATAGACTCTAATGTTGGATCGAAGACTCACCATGTTCCAAAAATCGATATGAGGAAGTTTGATGGCAAGGATCCCGCCACATGGATATTACAGATGGAGCAATTCTTCGATCTCAATAATGTGCAAAACACACAAAAGGTACGTATGGCAACTTTATATTTGGAACCAAATCAGTTTGTATGGTATCAATGGCTTTGTTCTCGTAAAAAATTTATCACTTGGGCAATTTTTACGGAAGAATTGATAGCACATTATGAGGATACAAAAAGCAACACTTTTTTTAGCCAATTGATAAGTCTCAAACAAAAGGGTTCAATAATGGAGCACATTGAGGAGTTCCAAAAATTGAACATAAGGGTAAAAGATATTCCAGAGGAGCATAGGATTGATGTGTTCATAGGGTCTTTAAAGGATAATATCCAACATGATGTGCACCTTTGGGAACCTGATTCATTAGAGAAGGCATTCAGGTTAGCAAGAAAAATGGAAAGCAAAATTATGGCAACTAGGAAGCATACCATTCACAACTATAAAGACGGAAGTGTTGTTGCCCATAGTCTTCCACAACCTACAAGGTTGACACCACAACAATTGGAAGAAAAAAGAGCAAAAGGGCTTTGTTACAATTGTGATAGCAAATACACAAAAGGTCATAAGTGTGCTGAGAAGAAATTATTCTACATAGATTGTGAAGAGGAAGAAGAAAAGGAGCAAGAAAGGTCAAAAGAAGAGGATATATTCCAGGAACAAAGCCTAGATGAAGAACAAATAAATCCGACCATATCTTGTAATGCATTGGCGGGAATTACCACTCCTCAAACCATCAAGATAGAAGGACAAATCAAGAAGAAAAAGGTAATAGTGTTGATTGATTCAGGAAGCACCCACAATTTTATTCATTGTAGGGTAGCAAAAGAATTGAATTGCTTCCTATATCCAGCACCAGAGTGTCAAGTGATGATTGCAAATGGAGGAACAATAAATTGTTCTGGAAAGTGCCATAATATCAAGCTATCCATGGGAGAATATGTATTGACTAGCCCAATGCTTTCCATTCCAATGGGAGGTGCTGATGTTGTACTAGGAGTCCAATGGCTACAATCCTTGGGTACAATAGCTTTTAATTTTCAAGAACTTTTCATGAAATTTTCTATGGAAGGAAAGGAAGTTGAATTAAGGGGTATTGCAGGGAAACCAGGAAAGATAATCAGCTCTAATGGCATGACAAAGCTTCTAAAAAAGGAGCAAAGAGGTGTAATTGCACAATTATGTTCGCTAGATGTTTCCACATTGGAATCATCTATTTCTCCAGATCTCCAAAAAGTCCTGGACAATCATTCCAAGGTATTTGAGACTCCCAAAGGTCTCCCACCTATGCGTGATCATGATCATGCTATTCATCTGATTCCAGGAAGTGTTCCTCCAAACATCAGGCCGTAGAGATATCCATATGTCCAAAAAAGTGAAATTGAACGTATGGTTGCAGAAATGCTAGAGGCTGGTATAATTCAACCGAGTCAAAGTTCTTTCTCAGCTCCAGTAGTATTGGTGCACAAGAAGGATGGATCATGGCACATGTGTCCAGATTATAGGGAGCTCAACAAGCTCACTATTAAAGATAAGTTCCCCATTCCTGTTATTGATGAATTACTGGATGAATTGCATGGATCAATTTACTTCACCAAGTTGGATCTTCGTTCGGGATATCATCAAATTAGAATGAAGATTGAAGACATTCCGAAAACGGCATTTAGAACTCATGAGGGTCATTATGAATTTTTGGTCATGCCTTTTGGCCTTACCAATGCACCTTCAACATTTCAAGGTTTGATGAATTCAATTTTCAAACCATTCCTTAGAAAATTTGTGTTAGTATTTTTTGATGATATACTAATCTACAGCAAGTCTTGGAAGGATCATGTTGAACATGTTGACAGGGTGTTACAACTATTGGAGGAGAAACAATTATATGCAAAAAGATCCAAATGTTTCTTTGGAGTCCAGGAGGTGGAATATTTGGGTCATATTGTATCTCATGAAGGAGTTAAGGTAGACCCTAGCAAAATTAAAGCCATTAAGGAATGGAAAATCCCCACATCCATAAAGCATCTGCGAGGATTTCTTGGGTTGACAGGGTATTATCGCAAGTTTGTTAAGAATTATGGGAGAATAGCAGCACCTCTAACAACATTATTGAAGAAAGATTCATTTTCATGGACTTCGGAAGCAACAAAGGCCTTTGAACATCTTAAAGAGGCAATGTGCCAAGCACCGGTCTTAGCTACACCGGACTTCACAAAAACCTTTATTGTGGAATGTGATGCTTCAGGAAATGGAATTGGTGCTGTTCTAATGCAAGATGAAAGACCCATTGCTTTTGAAAGTCGTCCAATCAAGGGAAAGTTTTTAAGCAAAGCTATTTATGAGAAGGAAATGTTGGCAATACTCCATGCACTTAAGAAATGGCGACCCTACCTAATGGGAAGACACTTCAAGGTAAAAACGGATCATGATAGCCTTAAATACTTTTTAGAACAAAGATTATCCTCTGAAGAGCAACAAAAGTGGGTCACAAAGATGTTGGGTTATGACTTTGAAATCATCTACAAAAAAGGGAAGCAAAATGTGGTGGCAGATGCACTCTCAAGAAAGGATGAGGATGTGGAAGCATTGTTGTGTGCCATTTCTATTATCCAACCAGATTGGATAAACGAAGCAAGGGAGGAATGGAAGAACGACGAAGAAGTGTGGGCACTTATTCAAAAGCTACAACAAGATTCCAGTACTTCTGATACATTTAGCTGGCAAAATGATTCGTTATGGTACAAAGATCGCTTATACCTCTGTAAGAATTCCCAGCTAAAACAAAAGATTCTTATGGAATTGCACACTTCTCCCTTAGGAGGGCACTCAGGATTTTTAAAAACTTACCACAGGGTTAAGAAGGAATTTTTTTGGGATGGCCTTAAATCAGATATTCAAAAGTTTGTGGCGGAATGTTTGGTTTGCCAGCAAAATAAAGTTGAAACAATTAAGACACCAGGTCTATTACAACCTTTATCCATTCCAAGCCAACGTTGGGAGGAGGTTTCAATGGATTTTATCACAGGTTTACCCAAGTCTGAGGGAAAGAGTGTCATCATGGTGGTAGTTGACAGACTTACCAAGTATGCACACTTTTGTGCATTATCACATCCATTTAAAGCCAGTACAGTTTCTACTGCATTTATGGAAACAGTTCAAAAGCTACATGGAAACCCAAAGATTATTGTAAGTGACAGAGATCCCATTTTCACTGGAAATTTTTGGACAGAATTATTTTCTTGTCTTGGTACTCAGTTAGCTCATAGCTCATCTTATCATCCTCAATCTGATGGGCAAACTGAGATAGTAAACAAATGTTTGGAAGGATATCTTCGTTGCTTTGTATCTGATAAACAGACACAATGGGTCAAATGGTTGCCTCTGGCTGAATGGTGGTATAACACTTCCTTCCATACAGCAACAAAAATGACCCCATTTATGGCACTTTATGGGTATCAACCACCATCCATCACATCATATTTAAGAGAAAATTCTAAGGTTCAGGCAGTGGAACATCACATCGAACATCAACAACAAGTCCTCCAACTCTTAAAGGATAACCTCGTGTTGGCACAAAATAGAATGAAACAACAGGCAGATCAACATCGCAGTGAAAGAAGTTTTGATGTAGGTGATTGGGTATTCCTACGGCTACAACCATATAAGCAAATGTCCCTAAAGCAAGCTAAGAAGGATAATAAATTATCACCAAAGTATTATGGTCCGTACAAGGTGTTGGAAAAGATTGGTACTATGGCATACAAATTGGAGCTTCCTGCAGCTTCTCGATTGCACCCAGTTTTCCATGTTTCATGTTTAAAGAAGGTTATAGGTGACAAGCTCCCAATTCAAACAATATTGCCAGAACTTGACGAGGAAGGAAAAATTATATTGGAACCGGAAGCAATCACAGAAACAAGAACTCGACAGCTACGAAATCGATCAATTTCAGAGTATCTTATCAAGTGGAAGAACTTATCTGCTGAAGATTCCACATGGGAGGATGAGAATTTTATGCAGAAGTATCCAGAACTGCTCAAGCGTTGAGGACAACACTTTTTTGAAGGAGAGGGGCATGTTGGGTCCCTATAATACTAGTGATTACCCCATTACTATTGTAGTTATACCCCCTATTTATATTGTTGTGCCCCTATTACCCCCATATTGTTATTTCTGTGCCCCATAGAATCCCTCTATTGTTATTTTTGTGGCTTTATATTATTATTGTTAGGTCGGCTGGATTATATTGTGACTCCTTAGACTCCTATATATAGAAAGGAGGTTTTGTCATTTGTATCATCCAAGAATTGTTCATTTATGTAATGTAAAGGAGGTTTCCCCCTCGAAGAGGCTGAATTCTAAGGCGTGGATCTCTCTTTTCTATCTTTTTGTGAGCTGGTTTCATAACAAAGTCTTGGCCTCTACCCCATCAAGTCCTTGAAACAAGAAAAGAAAAGAAAAAGGAGAAAAAAGAAGAAGAAAAATAAATAAATAAAGAGGCTGAGGTGAAAACCTCCTGAGGCATCCCATTGGTGTTGAGAAAAGAAAAAATAAAATATCTATGGGTGAAAACCTCTTTTGAGGCACCCAGGGGAGGAAGCTAGGATGAAAAGCTCTTGGAGGTTGACTTATTGTTTTCAAGAAAAAAAAAAAAAAAATATATATAAAAAAAGAGAGAAAATAAAAACTTTGAAAATGTTGTTTGCAGGTCAATAGGAGGGCCAGAACAATAAGAGAGGATCAGAAGGACCTATACAATTCATATTTTCATTCCTCCATCCCATCTTCTTCATTATCCCATCAATCCCTCCATTTATGAACTCCTTCAGCTTAGTTTACACCGACTCTATGTTTTCTACACGATTCCCTGTAATCCTACAAGATTCTCTAAGAACCTACAGGAGGATCTTGTAGGAATTATAGTGGCTTGGGAATCATAAGAAAAGTGACCCTAGAGCAAGGGGATGATCAGTCTGTGTCAAAAAAATAAAATGTTACTCCACCACTTCATCACCATACCTATCAACATCATTATTACCCCTGCATTCATCCAATAAGTGAGTTGCAAAAATATTACAGTTTTCAAAAAATAAAAATAAAAGTGAGAACGAAGGACAAGGGGACAATACTTGAGGCTATACCTCTCACCTACCAATCACTAGACCCCTTCTCTACCCATGACAACAATCCTCATGCTCTAAAAGAGAAAAAAAATGAAAAGGGGAGAGGTAGCTACAGGACATCTTGTAGGTTTCCTGTAGGAAATCCTATAGTAGCCTATCCAACAAAACAAAATTTCACAGGTTGTAGTCATCTTCAGCATAGAGATCCCAATGTCAAGGAAGCTCCTCTAGAGCTTAGCAGTAGCAGTAGGATCATCAGGATAACTCTTCAGTACTTAAACATCAAATGAACCAAGCATCAAAGGAGGCCAATAAAAAAATATATGCAACAAATACACAACACAAGGACATCATTCTCCAATAAGAAGCATCGTCAAGGCATCTTATCCACAGGTATTTCATCTCGCTTAATCTCTCTCATCAGAATAAGATGATTAAAAATGTAGGATTGTGTAAGAGTTGGTTTTATAAGCAAAGGTGGCCAATTAACTTAGTCACCTTCATCCAGTCGACGAGGAGAATATAGTTAGATCTCTCCACATGTGGCAGCAGTCAAAATTAGAAGAAAAAGGAGATGAGGCAAAAAATGGTTAAGTTACAGATGATCGAAGTGGGAAATGATTACGAGGTAAGGGGGAATGGTGGAGAGGTAGTGGGACCAGTGGTCCAAAAGTGGGTTCTCGTACTTAAGTAGCCACCACACCATCCCACACAATCACCCATATGAGGAAATAAAACACTGATTTACATGCAAAGGAGGAATTCGCAATCTTGAGGATTCATTGAAGCAAGGTTTCTCTTGTCTCTTGAAGCAGCATCTACAAGAAAGACAGTGAGTAATTTTCAGCATAGAAGCGCCTATAGGATCCTACAGGAAAACTTACAGGATCCTATAGGAGGATCTACAGGATACAAAGCAAGCATCTACAGGATTTCAATGGGCATTTAGAGAGGAGAGATCAAAGGTTGGTTTCATCAGATAGTAACCAGGAGGTACAAGCTATACCTTCCCAAATTTTCGAGTTAAAAAATATTGAAACACCCTCCATTTGGTTAAGGACATTGAAGTCTAGGGGAATTATATTACAAAGTTGTCATCTAAAAATATCTCACCCACTAGAATTTGGAATTATACCCATAAAATCCTCCACAATTACCAGAGGAAAAATGACGAGGGGTTTTAACAATAGGGAACCCACAAACACAATGAGAATTCATCAGCACCCTCCTGTAGTATAAATCTTGACAAGGCACAATTGGATGGGTTTCTTTAAAAAAATTAGGGGATATGATGATGAGGTGTCTAGAGACTTTTCTCTCTCACTCATACCACTAACTAGGATCCATGCCACTACTGTGGTGAAAGGCCTCTCTGTAGAAATCATCCCTGAAGTCATAGGTAGATTCACCACACTTCCTTTAGGGTTGACTTGGAGAAAGGAAGATAAGGGTGACAACACCCTTGCAAAGAAGAAATTCTTTTTGGAATGGGAGGAGGCAATGGGGGACAAAAATGGGGTCAGAAGAGAAATTCTTCCATACCCTTGGAATGAAATTAGCTACCACCTCATTAAATATATATCATGTGAAGGGAGATATAGTGTGGTGTATGGATACCATTTCAGGCTTCTCCAAGAGCTGCGATTTAGAGTAGAAACACCTCCTCAAAACAGAGTAAGCATACCCTACTTTCTTCTTCAATCACTAATAGATATGAGCATCAAAGTGCAAGAAGGGAAATATCAACAACTAGCACATCATGGTTTAGTCAAACTTATCCTAGAAGATGCTCTCCAAATCCTAATAATCACTATTACATGGACAACTTTCAGAGACATGCAGGCATAGGGAGAAATAAAAGCTCTTGAATATGAAAAAATCCCCACTGCTAGTGAAAGGGATGAAGAAGAAACAGAGGAGGAAGAAGGGGAAGAAAAGGAAGAGGAAAATGAAGAAGAGACAAAAGAAGATGCAAAAGAAGAAATAGATGAACAGAGTGAGGAACTGGAGGAAGAAGAGGAAGAGAAAGACAAGGATGAGAAGGAGAATGGAAAAGAGGAAACAAAAGGCAAGGAAGAACATAGGTTTATAGTTCAAGGTAAATAAGGGGGGGAATCACCAAAGCGTATCTCCAGAACCCATTGAGAAAGAGGCAGCAGCTACTCTTACTTCCCTAAGTACACTTATCAAGCAAAAAGGGAAGAGATAGAGACAAACCCCGTTGCACTTTAGGACAAGAAAAAGCACAAGGATCAAGCAAGGAAGACCTCACACAACCACCAAAATTCCTATTGTCATTGAAGACTCACAAAAGAAGCAAGAAAAGGTAGCTCCTCTTAAGAAAAGTCAGGCAAAAGGATCATCGGGACAAGCCACTCCAAATCTCCCATCACTTATGTTAGGAGGCCTGTCACCAGGTCTACCTCATTGAAAGGAAAAGGTATTATACAAGAGACACAAAAGGGCCTATAGGAAGCAGAGGCCATCCTACAGGAAAGTCTACTAAACCTACATGAAACTCAGAAAATGGATCAAGAAGGTATCACTCAGCAAGAAACAAAGAAGGAAGATCTAGAACTGAGGGAACCTAGTCCTAAACTAAACCTTGACTCTTACTACAAGTTCATTGAAGGGGGTAGGGTCATTCCACAAAAACTTTCCATCCCCTTACTCTTTGAGCTTGAGAAATAAAGGGAAAGAACACACAAGTGGGCACAAATTGTCAAATCTAAAATAATGGAGGATGTAGGCCACATTGAGGAGAAAGTAAGGGAGATGGGAAGAGAACTGAGAAGCATAAGGGATAGATAGGCAATGATGAAAGCTTATTTGGAAGAAGAGTGCAAGAATGAGGGGATAGTTACAAGAAAGGTAAAGCCAGTTGGCAGCCATGAATAGTTTATCCTTAGAGGCAATCCAGTGTAGGATGCCAACAAAGTCTTATACCTTGTATCTTAAGGAGCAGTGGCTACAGTTCCAAATTAAGACTTTATCATAGAGAGGCACTATGCCCTTTCAAGACTATAGACAATTCATTGATATATATGATCAAAGAACCTTGGAGGATAGAGCTAAAATGTCTGAGTTTTACCTACACAACTTGGCCTTGACAGATTTGAATGTGTGGGACCCAAATTCAAAACTAGGGGACTTGCAATTGATGGCCTTAGCATCATGGATGAATCATGAGGAGGCAAGAGCTACAGATATGAAGAAGGTAATGGCAAGAGAAGAGACAAAACCCCTGATGATAAGAGCTAAGAAATCTAACCCAATAGTTGTCATCAGCACACACAACCTGATTGCAAATGATCATAATCTTACACCTAGGTACCTTGTTGCCCAAGAGCAAGTAGTCACACGTTTCCAAGACATGTTCAAGTTTTTAGGAGATGACAACATGTAAGCTTTCCAAAGCAGATGGAACACCTTTCCCTACACCCTGAAAATCAGAGAATACCATTCTCCTCAGAGAATGAGACGGCCACTGAACATAACTCCCATGTACAAGCAAGCTCTATAAAGACTCGAAGTCAATTGGATTGGCTTGAGACTTAGTCCACCACTACACTTAGGAATGTTGGAAGGAAGGAAGGAAGAGGAAGAAAGAAAGAAGTGGAAAGTGATAGAGAAGATGGATGAATTTTATTCATAGGAAGAGGAAACTACAACATAAGCATGGGATGTGAGGGAGGCCACTAGAGCAATGAAGGACATGGATATAGATTGAGTTTCCTAGAGGATGAGAAACACTTTCAGTAGGGGGTGATGATGAGCGTCATCATTGGGTAACTATATGGACCTTGATACACCTCCAAGCTTATTTAAACCAACTCTTCTCATAATTCCTTACATATTTTGATTATATTTTCCTTAATGAGATGAGTAAAAGTGAATTGTTATGTCTAGTGGACTAATGTGCATTGATTGCAGGTTTTCGAGAGAAAATCATGGTAATTTTGGCTAATTAAGGGCAGAAACTTGAATGAAACAAGGAGGAGTGTTTGTAGGAGATAGATTCTCCTCATTTAATCCTCACTCATTCGAATATTCCTCCATCAAATCGCACTAGCTTGGAGTTGCAAGCAGCTGAGCCAGTGACAGTTAAAGAGCCAGTTCAACTTGAGTGTGAGAAGCCATAGTGGTCTATCACCATCTTAGCAGTGACAAAGAGTGGACCCATCGCATTTGATTATGTATACAAAAATGTCACCTCCAAGTTTGTACAAATCCTAGGTTGATAAATTAAGGTTGGTAGCCCCAGGAGTTGTAACATTCTTACTGTAATACTAGTGCTCATCACCTAGTATTCTGAGATTTGGGATATGCGGTAAAGCCTAGAGAATGGGTCTTGTTTTAAGGCCTAGTGATCTGGGTTTGGATTGTGGTAAAGCCTAAGAGACTAGGAGACGGGAAAATTCCTCACGGTGTAGGTGGAGAAATCTAGTGGCATCCATGCTTTTTTTTGTAGTGATTGGGTGGAGATCACCGTAAAGTCAGTTATGATGTGTTCATTGTGTTGGCCTAGCGATTCAGGATGGATTATGGTAAACAATGGTTTCTATGAATGAGGGTTAGTTGGTTTAGCCTCAGTATGCCCTGGTTGAGTTCTTTTCATTTGAGTCCCACATTCATGCTTGGGATATGGCACGAGGGTGAATGGATGAAGAGATATTTGGCTCAGCCATTCTATGGTTGGGTGGAACATGGTAGTCCCATCTCCAATTGGTTCATTGCATTGATTAATGAGAAATTAATTCCCTTGATTTTCATTTCAAAATGTACTGATGTATATATGGATTTTGATGGTTGATATTTTTATGGTATTTTTGTTCCTATTATGCTAGTTATATGTACATTTTGTGACAACAACTATGTATGGCTCTCAGCATGTTTTTACTTATAAATGAATGGATATGGTATCTATGACCTAATAAGTGATACGACATAAAATGGCATGAGGTAACAATGGTTCATAGTGATTCTCAGATAAGTATGAGATCCCAACACTTAATTCTATTGCTTACACCTGTAGGCTACATGTTGACAATATGTTTGATGAAATTCCTGTCATGGCTAGTAGGGGTCTGGTTAAGGTCTTGATCAACTTATTTATTTTTCATCATTGTTTCCTAGTACTTTAATTGTTTATGATATTTCATTCCATTAAATCCCGAGGTCGTTGGCACATAACAGGAAACATTAGTCCACAATCACTGGTAGGTAGGCCTATGAGAGTGACTTTAGGTCTCTTTCCGCTCCCTTGCCCATAGCATGAGAGTGATTATGGCCTAAGAGGTGGGACCTAGGGACAGGTTGTCTGAGTGCTAATTTGTCTTCTGAGGGTTCTGTTGATGAAGTTGGATGACTATGAGTGATTTTCTGTCGATTCCACTTCCTTAAGATCACCTAAGAGGTCAAAAATGATCGTAGTAGCTTCTTGTCTCATGTTTAACTTGGTTGGCAAGGTTACTTGGGTGAATGTGGGAGGAAGGTGTTACAGAGTGGTATCAAAGCATAGTTCAACTCATGGACTAGATGGGTTGAATGTTAGTCATGCATGCATGTCAATTGCATGTTTGTCTCTTACACTTATATACTTGTTACATTTTCTTGATGATTTATTAGGGTTGTAGTATGGTTATAATGGATGATTTGATATTGATTTCATGAAGATTGATTGTCATTAGCATGTGACTAGTTGCATATGGATTATATGATGCTTACATATTGATTTTATGATGCCTACTTACATCCTTGCATGTTAAGTTACATTTTGAGTGTTTTGATCACATGTATCAGTCTTGTAGGTTGATTGCAATAACTACTCGATTATGTTCGACTACATGCGTTTATGCATATTTATAGTTGGATAGGATTTTCTTATGCATATTTTTGGTTGCATGTAGCAATGTGTATAATGGAGTAATGGTTGTTGTCATGCATGAGGTCATATCATGCATTGTTGATATGGCCTTGCATTGATGACTAGATCCTAGTTAGAGCGATGTCTACATTTGATACATTTACTTGTGCATGTCGACATATTGTTATGGTTACGTTATACATGTATCATGCTGATTTGGTGATCTTGCAGACAAGGTATCTTCCTTGAGCTATACTAAGGTACGTTGGCTTATTGTGATTTAGTTTATGTGACATATTATGCATTGCACAAAGAGAAATATCAAATGGCTAGCAAAATGGTTGACCACAAGGACTGTCCCTATGAATCCGAAGAGCACTATGGTGTTGTAAACTCTTCAGATTTGGTAGTTACATTGAGAAGTTTGAAGGAGGAGATAAGGAGTTGTAAGGCAGATAATGACTGGATCATACAGGTGCAAGAGAAGCAGGCAGAGGTGAATTCTATACTTCTTTAGAGTTTGTGAGACTTTCAACGACAAGGGCCACTTCAGATCAACCATGGACATGAGGAAAAACCTAATGGGTCATATGGTAGTAGATCTCCTCGTAGACATAGGTCAGATAGATCTCATACAGTGAGAGATAACAGGTTATTGGAAACTTCAGAAAGGAGGGGCGATGAATATAGGTATTATTCTAGTTTTGGTTCTGATAGACATCATGATCATTGTTGCTATCATCCTCACAGGAGGAATGATAGGGGATACTTTCCAGATGAGTTCAAGAAAGAAAAACCACCTACTTTTGATGGGTATATGAAGAATTTGGAAGACACAGAGGCTTGGATACTTGGAATCAACAAATAATTTGAGTTGCATGATTACACAGATAACAGGAAGGTTGGAATAGCTATCTTCAGCGGTAAAGAATACATATGGTGGGAAGATGTTAAGCAGGCTAGGGACATCAAGAGTGATGACTTGAGTTGGTGAGAATTCAAGAGGCTTTTTAGGAAGAATTACTTGTCAGTAAGGTACTATGACTGTAAGGAAAAATAATTCTATGAGCTAAAGATGGGATCAATGACAAATAAGGAGTACACGACCAAGTTTCTGGAGTTATTGAGGTATGCACCATATATTATTGATGAGAAGGCTAAAGTTCAATGGTTTTTCGGTGGTTTTCCATTAGCATTTAGAGATCAGATTGAGTATGATTAGCCTCGGTCATGTGAGGAAGTTATTGGGAAACTAAAGCATTGCTATGAGCAATCAAAGAATATGAATGAATCTCAGCATGGATGGAAATGAAAGGAGAAAGGTAAAGGTAAATGGTACCTAAGAGGACAAGGCCTCAACATGCAGATGAGAAAGAGAATGTGGCACCGCAAAATAGATCTAATGCAGCTAGATAGAGACATGAGTCGCAACAACAACATAGAGGTGTTGGTACTGGTCGGTTGGAGTGTTGGACACGTGACAAGGAATACCTTAAGAAAGTTTTTCCATAGAATCAGGGTGGTAGGCCTTAGATATACAATGCACGTATATCTAAGGCCTACATTAGAGTATTCCACGTATCTATGCAACATTAGACAGTAGGCAGGTAGAACACCGAGAATCTATCATTGAGATGGATGGTAAGCTTTGTGATCAAGTTATTGCTACTTTTACTGACCCTAGATCAAATTATAGCTATGTTAGTCCTGACTTGGTAGATTGTGTGGTTTGAATAAGGAATTTTATGTAGATTCTTGGTTAGTGCAGTTGGCTACAGGTACAAAGAAGCGAGTTCCACATTGGGTAAGAGCTTGTGCATTTTATTTAAATGGTATGCCTACAACAACACATTTGAATGTGTTACCATTAGGATCATAAATTATGTTGTTAGGCATGGATTGGTTTTATCTATGTAGAAATAAGGTTGACTTCTATGACAAAGATTTTGAGTATGTTGATGAAAATGGAGAACCAAGATTCTTGCAAGGTAAGAAGAAATCCACATCAGTTAGGATGGTGACAGATATGGAAGCAAAGCGTAGCCATAGAAAAGGGTGCAAGCTATTTGCAGTACACATTTATATTGATAAGGGTAAGGAGGTTGAGGATGAAAATGTGTTGAGTAGATACCCAGTGTTGAAACAGTTGCAGGATGTATTTCCTGAGGACATTACAGAGTTTACACCTCACAGGGAGGTAGAATTTTCTATTGAGTTAGTGGTAGGGGCAGCTCCAACATCAAAAGAACCTTACAGGATGAGCACACTTGAGTTGGTTGAGTTAAATTTGTATTTGAAGGAAATGTTGAAAAAGGGATATATTAGGCCAAGTGTATCACCTTGGAGTGCATTGGTCTTGTTTGTGAGGAAGAAAGATCGTACTCTTAGATTATGCATTGATTACAAGTAGTTGAACAAAGTGACTATCAAGAACAGGTACCCTTTTCCAAGGATTAATGACTTGTTCGATCAGCTAAAGGGAGCAACAGTGTTCTTGAAGATTGACTTGAGATCCGGATATCATCAGGTATGCATCAAAGAGGAGGACATTTACAAGACTGAGTTTAGGACCAAGTACGGGCATTATGAGTTTGTTGTTGTATCATATGTCTTAACTAATTCTCCAACTACATTCATGTGTTTGATGAATGGTGTGTTGCATCCATATTTGGATAAGTTTGTTATTGTGTTCATTGATGGCATAATGGTATATTCTAAAAAAGAGGAAGAGCATGCCAAGAATTTAGTAACAGTGTTTAGGTTGTTGAGATAGCATCAGTTGTATTCTAATCTCAACAAGTGTAGTTTCTTTCAGATGAAGGTACATTACTTGGGGCATGTGGTCTCCAAGGAAGGAATTGCAGTAGATCCAGACAAAATAAGGGCCATCATAGAATGGGTAGCTCCTAAGAATGTGGATGAGGTGAAATCTTTCATGGATCTGACATGATATTATAAGAGGTTCATCAGGAACTTCTCATAGATTTCTTATCCCATACATCATTGCAAAGGAAAGGTAAGAAGTTTGAATGGACAAAGGAGTGTGAGGCTAGCTTTGAGAAGCTTAATCAATTGTTGACACATGCACTAGCGCTACAGATTGTAGATCTAGACAAAGAGTTTGTGGTATGAATAGATACTTGCAAGACAAGGCTTGGTGGAGTCCTTATGTAGAATGGACAAGTGGTATGTATGAGTCTCGAAAACTAAACAAACATGAGAAGAACTACCCAACACATGATCCACATGATCGTGAGTTAGCAATGATTATACCATGCACCGAAGATGTGGAGGCACTATCTTCTTGGCAAGTGGTTTGTGCTTATGAGTGATCACATTGGGTTGAGGTATTTGCTTGACCAGTCAAATATGAATGCCATGCAGGCTAGATGGTTGGCCACGATCAACAAGTTTGATTTCAAGATCAGGTACATCAAAGGTAAAGTTAACAAGGTGGTAGATGCTCTCAGTACACATGTACAGCTACATCAATTAGTAGTTATGAGCTCCTATGGTACAAACTTACAGGATAGGATCTTATAGGCAGGACAACAGGATGTCAGGTATATGGAGATTGTGCACAAGTTGTAGCATGGTGATAGTACAAGTACAGGTACAGGTGTAGGTTCACAGGTCATGGACTATCATCTTACAACATATCAATTGGTCAGGTTCTGACACAAGATATATGTAACGGATAACAGTGAGCTCAAGAAGGTGATATTGAGGGAGTTTCATGAAAAACCATATTTAGGTCACCCAGGTTATCAGAAGACACTAACAATGTTGAATATATTACTATTTTCCAAATTTGAAGAGGGATGTAGCAGATTTTGTGGCTAGATTCTTTGATTGTCAACAAGTGAAGGAAGAGTGAAAACATCCAGGTGGACTGCTACAACTGATTACGATTCTAGAATGGAAATGGGAGGTCATTTCCATGGACTTCATCACAGGGTTTCCGAAGACAGTGAAGCAACATGATTCCATCATGGTCATTATGGATAGGTTAACAAAGGTTGCACACTTCATTCCAGTGAAGTCTATGTTCTCAGCTAGTGATGTGGCACAGGTGTTCATCAGAGATGTGGTTAGACTACATGCTGTTTTGAAGAATATTGTGTCAGATAGGGATGTGAAGTTCACTTCCAAGTTTTGGAAAGAGTTATTTGCAGGTTTGGGCACATAGTTGGCCTTTAATAAAACTTATCATCTGCAACAGATGGACAGACAGAGAGGGTCAACAAGATATGTGGAGGATGTATTTGATGCATCAACAGAGGAAGTGGGAAGAGTATCTCCCTCTATTAGAGTTTGCTTACAACAACAATTATCAATAGTCACTGAGGATGAGTCCTTTTGAGACATTGTACGAGTAGAGTTGTAACACTCCCATTAGTTGGAGTGATTCGGTTAGCAAAGTATTGATTGGACCAGATATGTTGGCAGAAATTAACCCATATTTAAATAGGAACACAACAAAATACAGAGATAACCATATACACAAAGATGCAATGGAAATAATACTTCATTTCATTACTGTAAAATATTGAAATATGCTTACAAACAGAAATGGAAAGAAACCAGCTAGGGTGATAGTAGCTTATCTCTGGGAAGAGATGTGGTGGCTACATGCCTATGAACTATGTTACAATGAGGCTCGAAGGCCTATTTATTGTTGAGAAACAATGGAAAACTCTTAACATCCCAAAACCTAACCCTAGAAGATGAAACGCCAAATTGTGGGCTCCATTTGGGTAAATTGGTACATCAATTTCCCGAGGTCGTAACTTTGGCACCCGATCTCCATTTGACACGTACAATAGCTCATTAGAAAGATCTATCCGAGAAATATAACTTTGGGAAGAGCAACATCAGTCCATGGACCCATGTTGCTCCTATATTTCCAAAAAAATGTCATTTAGGGCCTCAAAACGGCTACAAAAGTTCAGGACCCGAAAAACTACTAAAAATAGTAAATTGTGCTACGATTACAAAAAATGAAAAACTGAAAGAGATAGTTGTGGGGGTCTAAGTGGGATAGGTGGGTGGCCACCAACATCCACCTGGACCATTCCTCCCCCCTTAGGAAGCATTGTTCCCCATTGTATTGAGTTCCTCCACCTGTTGAACTTGGTCTATGGTGCACTGTTCTGTAACTTCTCATGTGTCCACTAATGGTGGGAAGCTTGGTCGACGACAGTCCAAATTGAACACTCAGTGCAAGCAATGGAATGGAGGAATATTATGCTCTAAAGCATTGTTTCTCTTAGCCTTGGTACCGGTGCAAGGACCATGTCGGAGTGGTCTGAACTTTTGATGGGCTCTTTAAGGCGTTCTTTCTGCAGATGAAACCAGACTTTGTTGCCCACCTGAAGCTTGTGTGGTACCCATGTGGGTGAGGAGAAGCTGTTCTCGTGTTCTGTCATGACCGTATCTCTTTGTTGTTGCCGCTGCTGCATGACGGAACCCTTCATGGGGGTCATGGATGTGGTGGCGATCTTCCCCTTACTTTGGGAGTGAATTAGACACAAAATGAATTTCCTAGTCTGCGAGATGAGCTTGCTTCCTTTCTTAGTAGAGAACAAAGAGGTTGTGATAGGTGGGGCTACCTCCGGTATCCTATATAATGAATTATCCAAAGAAATAACGACAATGTGAGGCCTTGACTCATACATAGCATGTCGCTTCCACAAGTATGGCTGGCCTAATAATACATCACAAACATCCAGAGGTGTAACATCACACAATACCTCGTCTGTGAAGGGTTTGATGCTGTAGGGAAGGCGGCACTGCTGGTGAACTTTGAGATCTCATCCTTCATGAAGCCACCTGATACTGTACGGCTGCGGGTGTGGTGTAGTCAGTAGGCCCAATTGTTTCATGACCTCTGCTGAAATGAGGTTATTTTGGCTGCCACTGTCAACAATGAATTGTAGAGGCGAACCCTTCACCCACATCTGTGAGTGGAAAATACATTCCCACTCCTCTGGATCCTCGGGCTCATTCTTCTGAATCTTGGTGGTGGCAACAATGACGCTGGGCTCCGCATCAATGATCTACTTCCCTTTACCATTCCCCTTGTCAGGTTTTGACTCAGAGTCCGAACATGCATCTGATTTTGAAGCCTTCAACTTGGCCACCAGTGACTGCTTGGTCTGACACTCACTTTTGCTATGAGTGGGACTCTTGTGGAACTCACACCACTTTCCTGTGTTCTTCTTCAACTTTGTGGTGTTGTTCTTTTCTTGCGGCTTCGACAGGTTGTATTGGGTCACCTTGCCTTGGCTTTGTCCTTTGGCCTTCGAATTTGTAGATCCAAAGTCTTGCTTCTTCTATTTTAACTTTTGCTCGATTTTGACAACGTATCGATATGCTATGCCGAGCGAGGAGATGTTCAGGAACTCCATCTCTTCCTAGATGTATCTGTGTAGGTAGTCGCTGTATTTGATACCCAACTATGTGTGAAGGGTATGAAAAATGTTTGTAAGCTCCGGCACACCTTGGTCCCTTCCCTGCCGCAGTGTGGTCTATTTGATGTATTTGTCCTCATAGCTTTTGACAGGGTAGTACTTCTCCTTGATGGCATCCCGGAACAAATCCCAAGTGGATGCGCTGAAAATAGTGAGCCTGTACATTCATTCTTTTGTTCGTAGTAGGTTTCCCACCAGTCCTCGATGTGGGGGGCTACTTTGAGAAGAGTGAAAACATTCTTTTCCCGACTCAAAAATTCATGAACAGAAAAATATCCATCTAGTAGATTTAACCATTTGTCTACGGCATCTGTGTCTATTTGACCCTCAAAGATGGGGATTTCAAAATTAACTTGTACCTTAAATGGTGTGGCATTTCCAGAGTAGCTGTTGGAAGCCGATGCGTCGCCTCTGGGTAGCCGCTGTAGAAATTTCACCTATAGAACAAATTGATATATGCAATGTCCTAAAGCATAATACTTGTTCTACTTCTACAAAACATTAAGCGGAAGCATAATCGAATTCATGAGCAACATCAAGTAGAAACATGCATAATTGATCAAGAGAAATAATCACACATAACACAAGATATATCTAGGGGAAAGCACTAGCATAAAACCCCAACCATGTATTATCAATCAAGTGGAAATCCTCTTCACAATACAAAAAGAATTAGCTCTCAAGCTATTCATTCTTAATGAACTATGAAGATATGAAGATATGTCTCATGAACCACCCAAGCACTATTTATATAGACTTTCCCCATGGTCCTTACATAGTTTGCCTAGGAAATAATAGCAAAAGCACATGCTATTAATTCCAACATACCAAAAACAACCAATGGTCCAACTACGTATTCCTTGAGAACACTAGTTCCTCAACCATGCAAAAAGTACTTACTAGAGATAGTTAAGCATCTGATAGTACACTATCCCACATCTGATCTCAACTGGGTTTCTGACAGAACTGACATGCAACAGTTATCCATGAGTGAATCCTCAGTTATCTAAAATAATAGTTGTCACATGCATGCAACCATTAACAAACTATATTTTATTATTTTAACAACTTGTTAAAATAATCTAACTGGAGTTGACTAGTTAGAACTAAGTCAACTGATTCTCTCATTATAGAACTCGTGCTTATTCCCTCAATCAGTGGAGGAAAATCATGTGCATTCTCACAAATACTTCAAATTCAAATTTCCTTAATTAATTAACTCAATTGAATTAATTAATTAATATTTCAAACTGTTTTTAAGACCAAAATTAATTTTACTTCCTATAGATAGACTAGGCACTGTTGTAAATAGGAAGGGACCCAGAAATGCTATTTTTAGAAATTTCTATTTTTAGCAGTTTCACCTCTCACCCAATGTGGGCAATGACCTCACTGGCCAAACTGCTATTTTTAGGTATGCTACTTTTAGCAGGTCTATTTTTAGCACACTCTAAATTTAGCATTTCTTGTTGCACACTTTTCAACAGTCGCTAAAGGATCTGCGCAAAGCTATCCATAATTGTGTTCCTTTTCTACTCAAGGGCTTCTTCGAGAAAGATTTTGATAGGATTTCCTGCCACCTCATCTTTCTTTTCATCCGCCATGGGAGGTCGTTGAGATTTGCGAGGCTGGTCTTGCAAGGGTTCAACCAGTTCAAGCCCTAACTCCTTATATCCCAACCTCATTGGGGACATGCAAAGAAAAATAGAGAAAAAGTAGACCGCTCTGATACCACTGATCTGGATTTAAACAGGAACGCAACAAAATACAGAGATAACCATATACACAAAGATGCAGCGGAAATAATACTTCATTTCATTACTGTAAAATACTAAAATATGCTTACAAACAGAAATGGAAAGAAACCAGCTAGGGCGATGGTAGCTTATCTCTGAGAAGAGATGTGGAAACTACATGCCTGTGAACTGTATTACAATGAGGATCAAAGGCCTATTTATTGTTGAGAAACAATGGAAAACCCTTAACATCCCAAAACCTAACCCTAGAAGATGAAACGCCAAATTGTGGGCCCCGTTTGGGTAAATTGGTACATCAATTTCCGGGGGTCGTAACTTTGGCACCTGATCTCCGTTTGATGCGTACAATAGCTCATTAGAAATATCTATCCAAGCACTATAACTTTGGGAAGAGAAAAATCGGTCCATGGACCCATGTTGCTCCCAAATTTCCCAAAAAACGTCATTTAGGGCCTCGAAACGGCTCCAGAAGTTCAGGACCCAAAAAACTACTAGAAATGGTAAATTGTGCTACAATTATGGAAACTGAAAAACTGAAAGAGATAATTGTAGGGGTCCCAATGGGATAGGTGGGTGGCCACCAACATCCACCTGGATCAGATGTGGTACAAGAGATGCAGGTGATCAAGAAGATTGTAAAGGCAACATAGGATAGGAGAAAGAGTTATGCAAATAGGAAGAGGTTGTTCAAGGAGTTCCAGGTTGGGAACATGTGTACTTTCGTATCAAACAAAAAAGAGCTTCTTGTGGACTAGGTCATGTGCCAAGATGGCACCATGGTTTTGTGGACCCTTCAGTATCATTGAGAGGATTGGGCTAGTAGCCTATCAACTTGCACTTCCTCCGACAGTGAAATTCCACGATGTTTTATATGTATCTTTTCTTAAGAATTATTCGAAGGATGTTGATCATGTAATTAACTAGTCTGTATTGCAAGTGGAACTAGATGGAGAATTCCAGCTAGAGCCTTAGTGTATATTGCAGAAAAAGGTGCTCATGCTCCGGAACTGAGAAATTGAGCATGTTAAAATGAAATGGAATCACTTTGGGCCAGATGAAGCTACATGGGAGATGACAGATCAAATGCGGGCCATGTATCCTTACTTGTTTTCCGTTTGAGGTAAAGCAGCTTGATATGGTGGTTTGGTATTTGCTTATGGTGGGTTGGTATTTGCTTATGGTGGTTTTATATTTGATTTATGATTGTTTAGTATTTGTTTTATGATGATTTTCTATATGCTATATGATGTTTTGATATATGCTTTGGTATATGATTTGGTATATGTTTTGGTATCTATATTTTTGATGATGTTGTTATATGTACACTTGAGTATGGATGTAAATATCGTAACGAGCTATGATTATAAAGCTTCACTATGTGGTATGGGTGTCATGCTATTATGCTATCATGTGGTTATGTTATCATGATGTTATGATGTTATATGAGTTGGAAGTCAATAGGATGATCATAGTAAATACCGTAATGAGTTGTGCTATAAAGCTCCACTATGTGGTATGTTGTCATGTTGTCATGATGTTTTTCTCTTGATCAGATCTTTCATTGTAAATACTACATCGATCTAGGTTATAAAGCTTCATGAGTAGTATATCTTCTTTCAGTGGGTTGTTGAGGTATATGTGTGATTATACAATGAGGGCAGTGTCCCCCAAGGGGGAGGGTATAACAACCCTGGTGACAATTCCACGTAATAAAAGTTAAAAACAATAACCAAAAGGGACACTTATTTCGAAGCTGAATGTTGGGAAATACATCCTATGGGGTGTTCATTTGGTTATTTATGGCTAAGGAAATTGGCAAAGGAAATGGCTAAGGCTTTAGAAAGGAAAAATGTCATTTTTGGCACAATTATTTATGAAAATAATGGAAATTAGGAGAAAAAGGAGGTGAAAAGTCACAGGTTACATGTGAGGAGGAAAATGAAGCAAAATAATGGAAAATGAAGAAAATAGTGACCTCATTCATAAAAAGGCTTATGAAGATCAGTTGGTAACATTTTTTCAGTTTACCTTTGGAGCTCGTTCATTATTCTCTCTATCATACTCTTGGACACCTAGAGTTTCCTTGGAGCACTTTGGCATTGGAGTAAGAAAGGAAAAGAAGGCAAGAGGAAGCAAAGATCAAGCAGGGAAAGCTGGGATCAAGTAGCTACAACAGGTTTCATTGCAGGTATCGACTTGCATGTGAATTTTCCTTACTAGATTTGGAAAACATGGTATTGCATGTGGTTCTTTTATATCATGGCATAAGTTTTGCCAAGTGTAACAGTGTTTTTCAGCCTAACCTTATCATTTCCGGATAGCCATGGTGTGATGGGGTTCTCATGTTTGGTTGAGCTGGATTGTCAGATGGATTCAAAGTTGAGTGAGGTGGATCTATAAAATTATAGAACACATGAGCTAGTAACTCCTAAACTAGATTGTGGGTTGCGGTAAAGCCAGATTTAGTGTTGCCTTGGATGGCCTAGGAATCCTTTCCGGTGAATGGCATGATATAGAGTAAATCCTAGAGGTGGTTTGATATCTATTGGGACTAGAAATCCCGAGTTTGGGATATGCGGTAAAACCTGGAGAGTGGGTCTCGGTTTAGGGCCTAGTGATTTGGGTTTTGGATTGCAGTAAAGCTTGAGAGACTAGGAGACACGAAAATTGCTCACAATGTAGGTGGAGAAATCCAGTGGCATCCATGCATGTTTTGCCTAGTGATCAGTTGGATATCACAGTAAAGTCCATTATGATGTGTTCATTATGTTGGCCTAGTGATCCAGGATGGATTATGGTAAAGCCTAGCTTCTATTGATCAGGGTGAGGTGGTCTAGCCTTGGTATGCCTTAGTTGATTTCTTTTGGTTTGAGTCCCACATTCATGCTTGGAATATGGAACGAGGGTGAATGGCTGAAGAGAGATTTGGCTCATCCATTCTATCGTTGGTTGGAAAGTGGTAGTCTCATCTCTCGTTGGTTCATTGCATTGATTAATGAGAAATTATTCCTTCGATTTTCAAGTTAAAATGCACTAATGTATATATGGATTTTGATGGCTGATATGTTTATGGTATTTCTATTCCTATTATGTTGGTTATATGTACATTTTGTGACAAAAACTATGTATGGCTCTCAGCATGTGTTTACTTGTAATTGAATGAATATGGTGTCTATGACCTTATCAGTGATAAGGCAACAAATCGCATGAGGGAACAATGGTTCATATCGATTCTCAGATAAGTATGAGATCCCTACACTTAATATGTTGTTTACACATGTAGGCTACATTTTGACAATATGTTTGATGAAATGCTTGTCATGGATATTAGGGGTTTGTTTAAGGTCTTGATCAACTTATTTCTTTTGAATCATTATTTTTACTGTAAGTTACTTGATCATGAGCTTTCATTCTATTCTGGGCAGTGGCCTAGGCTCTAGGCCTAAAAAAGTGGCTTAAATCTCGGGTTCGCTAGCATTGAACTAGAAACTTTAGTCCACAGTCAGTTGTAGGGAGACCTATGAGAGAGAATTTAGCTCTTTGGTCTCTCCCTTTCCCATAGCATGAGAGCGACTATGGCCTAAGAGGTCCATAACAATAGTGGGTCCCAGGGATAGGCTGTCTAAGTGGCTAACTTGTCTTGAGGGTTTTGTTGATGATGTTGGATGACTGTGTGTGATGTTCTGTCAATTCCACTTCCTTAAGGTCACCTAGGAGGTTGAATTTGATCATAGTAGCCTCCCATCTCATGCCTACCCTGGTTGGCAGGGTTACTTGAGTGGATGTTGGAGGAGGGTGTTACAACCATGATTGTCAGTTCTTAAACATTTAATTAATTTACCTATTTTCTTTTCCACCATAGCTTTAAAGTGTTTAAAAACATTAAATACATAATCTTTTATTTTCAACATATAGAACCAAAATTTCTTGGAGACATCGTCAATAAATGTTAAGAAGTATAATTCACCTCCATAAGATACAACAGGAGATGGACTCCAAAGATCAAAATCAATATGGTCCAAAATTTCTTTACTATTATGACTTCTAGTTTTAAATTTTTGTTTACATTTTTTACTATATACACAATGTTTACAAAAATCCAACCTCAAGGATTTCAAATTAGGAAGAAATTTGTGATTCATCACTACTGAAGACCCTTCTCACTCATGTTACCGAACAATTGATGCCATAGGCGATTGTCTTATTCTGCCTTCTCAGATATAGTCACTTCCTCATTGAATTGAGTAATTCCTTTGAGTCTCTCAAGGATTTTGATCTTCTCTGCCTTCATAACAACTAGAGCGTCCTTTGAAACATTCAACACTCCATTTTGACCTATAAACTTGTGACCTTCTGAGTCCAATGCTCCCAAAGAAATCAATTTGTTTCTTAACTCAGGTACATGTTTAACATTAGTTAATGTTATAATTGTATCATCATATATCTTAATTCTGGAATTTCCCACCCCAACAGTATGACAAGATACATTATTAACCATAAACACTTAACTACCATTCACAGCTTGATATGAACTAAACCAATTTTTGTGCGAACTCATGGGATGAGAAGCACCAAAATCTACCAACCAATTTTCATAATTATGAGATACATTGAAAACTGGTAAAGCTTCCTCTACCCTACCTAATTCAGCAAATAAAACGTACTTCTAGATAAAACTTCATGAATCATACTCGACTCGACTTGATTTGCTTCCTTTTTTGGGTTTTCAAAGGACTCTTTTCATTTCCAAAAGTATTTCTCGATGTGTCCTATTTTGTTGTAGTACCAACATTTGGCTTTACACTTCATGCCTTTTGATTTTGATTTGGAATAACTTCTTTTTTTCTTCCCTATCCTTGGATTGACCTTTGACTACTATATATGACAATTGGAAAATAAGTGTATTAAAAACATTTAAGTGTTCTGCAACTTTAATATCCTCCTTCATCTGAAAGCTGTACTGTTTCCCATATAAATAAGTTATGTTGGTTAAAGATTTGGTCATATACAGTCTTTCCAAATTCCCCCACAAACCTGTTGTTGAGGTTTCTTCAACAATATCAAAGAGAAATTCATGTTCTAGGCACAACCTAATGGTACTAAGAGCTCATGCATCCAATTCCTCCCAATCCAATTTTTTCATGCCAATAAGTTTCTTGCTAACCCCATCTAAAGCTCTATGCAACCATTGTTGCACCAAAACATCCCTTACTTTTAGTTTCCACAACGCAAAATTATTCTTGTCGGTGAACTCATCCACCTCAAATTTAGCATTTGTCATTTTTTCCATTTCTTCCTACTTTATTAGTGATAAAATTCCATTGAGTCCTCCAACTAGGGTATTCCCTTTTTAATGTTTCCTTCAATTAGGATTTTCTCTAAAGGTTTTTTCTGAATTTCTCTATTCTAGTCTCTTTAACTAGGTTTTGTTCTGGTTTCTTTAAATAGGGTTTCACCTTTACAAAAAAAACTTCAGGCACCCTGCTCAAATTCTCTTTCAAGAAACCAAAAAATTCAATAACTTCCCTTATATAGAAATTCTAGAACCTTTTTCTTTTGAAACCCTACTTCCCCACTTCAATCTCATTGCTTGTTCATAAAAAAAAATTCTGCATACAGTAACATAATGCAACATAATCCCTACTCTTTTGTACAAGTTGTGGCTAGGATATTTTACTTTGCATTTCTTGCTACCTTCAATGTATTATTTTTTTATTAAATTCGGGAATGCAACTATCAAGAAAAATACCTCGTCTTAGGCCCCGGTCAGCTCTATGAGTGCGACAACATTATGACCTTGTGAAAACCAAACAACTCTTCAATCGGTATCTCTCTGCAACTTTATCGGTGCACATAATTTTTTTCTTTTAATTTGACCTTACCACCCTAACAAGGACCCTAAAGTTGAGTGGATTTGCCTCACAGCCCTCGCAGATCTGATACCACTTGTTGCATTTGAACCCGTAAAGATTTAATTAAGGAAGAAATTTACAAGAAAGAAACTGAGTGACACAACAAGAAACACACAAATTATTTACGTGGTAAAACCCTGAGAGTGTGTCAAGGAAACCTCCATGTGGCAAGGGATTGAAAATTTTATTGCTGAAGAAATGATTCTACAATTTACTAGAAGCCTCTTGATAAATCATCAATTGATATGGGCTATTTTGTTACATAACTTCCTTTCATTATAAAAAATGATTTAACAATAAAAACAAATTTACCCAGATAATTACATCATGTACATTAATTATTGTCGTTTTTCAACAATGAATGTATCTTCTTTGAATGCAGTACACACTTGGTTGCACTCTCTTAAAATCTTGTGATATGCCTCATATCATGTGAATTTTTTTTTTTGCACAGAAAATGAAATGTTGTTCATAGAGAGAAAATCTCAGTAACAACTTCCAAAATGTTTTCTTTAGTTCGCACTTGTTCAAGCTAGGTATCGCTACTAAAAATGCCAATGACTGAGTGGTTCCTTACAAAATCTTGATTACATATTGTGATAGATTAGAAAAGTATTTTATGAATGATTTATTTTTCCCTCTCTTAAATGCAAAAGGGGCAAATTGGTGACTATTGATTGTCGCTAGAAATGCCAATGACTAAGTGGTTCCTTACAAAGTTTCAATTACATATTGTGATAGATTAGAAAAATAGTTTATGAATGATTTATTTTTCTCTCATTTAAATGCAAAAGGGGCAAATTGGTGACTATGGATGGTTTGCTCTGTGAATTTTATAAGTAAGTGTGGGACATGTTGGAAAAAATTTATACATTTATGCAATCTTTCTTATGGAATGTTTTCCCTTGATAAGGAATTTATACTGGAATGTCATACTTAACCTTAAGGGCCTCTACCTTGTGAGCCCCAATACTATGAAGCTCATGCCTCTACCTTGTGAGCCCCAATACTATGAAGCTCAAGCCTCTACCTTGTGAGCCCCAATACTATGAAGCTCATCATTCCATCCATTAAAGAAAAGTTTATTAAGATCAAATCTTTTTTCTTATCATATAGAAATTATTGTAAATTTAACTGTACTCTCTTTCCATGTGAAATTCTCCAACTGCACTCAACCACCTCAAAGTGATATTTATAAATTAACACCTAAAAAGGCTTGCAGTGTCATGGACTTAAATTGCTCTTACTATTTTAGTTGGCCCATTTCACAAAGAAAAAAAACATGATGCTCTTACTTTTTTAGCTATAATGATAGCAATAATGTTGTGGCCCATTTCACAAAGAAATAAACATGATATTTTGATTACTTTTACTGAATTTAAAATTTCCCATGTACTTTAGTGCTATATTCGAACTATGCTCATGAGAATGTTTAGAAAAATATTATGTGTCTTTAATTTTGAAGTTATACGGAGGATTGTTTGTAACATAAATTTTGAAGTGACAAGGAGTTTTGAAATTAAATGAAATGATATTTTAGGGTCTATGAGACTAAAAATAGTCTATGAGCCCATTAGTTCCATGTTTTTAGATTTTTGCAATTCAATCACTTTCAATTCAAATTGATGATGAGCTGGACGAACCTTCCAACAATCCCCTTACTAAAAAGACAATACCATGAAATTGATGATAACATATTGCCATAACTTTCTCTGATGTCTTTGAATGCATCACATTAATTAAGAACATTAAAGTAAATGATCAAACAAATTGTTTAATATTTTATATAACGAAATATTTTAATTACATAGATTTCTCAAATAAATTCCTCCTACAATTAAACGGTGTATCCCATGATTAGTCAAATGATGGAATAATAGAGATTGGAGTAGTTGCAGAGGAGCTCGCCCACAAATATTTGCAGAAAAATACTCATCCATTATTCCCTCTTTCTAACATTCTTTTATCAAACTTGAATCATCAATCAAGAGGGACTAACGAGATCATTCAAAATAATTTTTTTTTTTTTTCAAACTTTAATTATTGCATTTATAGTATTTCCTAAACTTTTCTCTATTTAGTAAATAAAAGATATTTCTCCTAATAAGATTTTAAAAATAAAATAAATAAAAATATTATAATTTTTATATTTTAAATTATTTTATTATATAAAAATATTTTTTAATATTAAAAATTTATAATATGTTATTTTAATGATTAAATTAAGTTGATTATTAAAATAAAAAATTATTAGAAAATATCAAACATTATTCTCTATAAACATCCCAATAAAGATATTTGTAAATTTGATTTCTTAGATATCAACATTTTTTTCCCGAAAAAAGAAAAAAAATCCAACTTTTTATTAAGAAAATAAAATGTTGTATTTGTAAATGTATTAAGCATTATTGTACCTATGTATCCATAAACAAAAACACATAGTGACTGTGTAGAGTATGACATTAACTATAAGCAGTACTGAGAAATATGCAAAAAAAACCAAAAATCATGCCTCTCCAATGTACTGTAGAAAACAACCCACATGAAGTACTATTCAAATGTTTAAGAACTATAGCATATAGGATCCAAAATAGAAACCAGTTGTATCAGTAGAAAAACTTACACTTGTAAAGATAAAAATTGATAAAACTGCATAAAAAATTAGACGAACCGAAGATAAAATTGTCTATATAGTGTAAGAAAAACATGAAAAATAACAACCATCATACTGTTGATTGGATCCTTGAATCCTCCCTTCATTTTTCTCTCTTATATGTCGTCTACCCAAATCCTATTGTAGACCCTCCTTAGAAAGGATATCTGCCTCAAAGTTTCATTCCCTGTATATGTGGAAAACATAAATGTAATCAAAACCCTGTTTTATATGTAAAATTTCTTCAATGAGTGGAAGCAAAGTGTGATTTTGACATCTCTTTACTTCATTAAACCAATTTATGACATTTAAGGAATCACCAAAAAATTGTATTGTATCAATTCCAATTTCCCAAATCCAACATAATAATAATTTCAATGAGAGGAGTTTTGCAAAGTTGTTTGTTCCAGTTCGAAGGCCAACTGAAGCTTTTAAGTTTCTTTGTCTATTGATGTTTATAACCAAACCCGCCCTAGATCTGTTATGTGCATCAAATGCTCCATCAAAATAAGCGCATGAGATTTATGAGTTTATTTGTTCCTCTCCAATAATTCGAGGAGACACAGTTGTTTATGAGATTAGAAGCAAAGAGAAAATTGCATCACACTCAATAGCTATAAGGGAGGGAGACGAAGGAATGTCACAAAAAATGCCTTTGTTTCTTGCCAACCATATACTCATATTTTTATCTTGCACTGAGTTCCACCAATTTTCCTAGGCCTCAACAATGTTTGCACCTCCCCAATTCAGAATAAGTCCCAAAAGCCTCAAAGTGGCCTCCCAAATTTTAAAGGTGAATGGGAAACTTAAGAACAAATGGTTTACTGATTCTTTAGAGTTTTTTCATAGCATACACCAACCCGAACCATGTTTGTTTCTTTTTTTAAGGTTATCCCATGTTGGCACCTTATTTCTGAGGAGGCACCAGAAAAATAGTCTTGACTTTGCAGGGAATTTTAGTTTCCATAGTCGTTTCCACCACCATGCCTGCACCCCCTGTACTGTCCTATCCATTTGATAAATGTATCCATGTTTAGGAGAGTATTGACCTGAAGGCGCATGGACCCATATGAAATCATATGATCAATCCCTTATCCTAACATGAGTTCATTGCAATTCTCTAGTGTAGCTCTCCCACTCAGCTCCCTAGTGAGGGTCTAAGTGAAGATCTATGGATGATTTCCAACCTTGGTGCCAAATCAAGGAAACTCTGGCCTTTTCCACCTAATTCAAGAAAATAATTCCTTGATTGTTGAGAGATGTTCTTAAATCCCTTGGAATCTCATATCCTCCGTTGCATCCCACCCATGGATTTATACCTATTCTGAACTTCTCCCCATTCCCTATGTGCCACACAAGTCTGTCTTCTATAACCTTGAAGGATTCCACTGCGGCTTTCCAAAAAAAGGATGCATTTTCAAATATTTTGTCTAGATTGTGCACCCATGCCTCAATGGGAATGGGATCAATATATTTTCTTTTGACCACAACATTCCAGAGGTTATCCAACAATAAAATATTCCACCATAATTTTACTTCAAGGGTTGTTACAAATAATAGGAGGTCTTTTATTCCCCATCTTCCCCATGCTTTTGGGAGAGTTATCTTATCCCATGATACCCATGGGAGAACTACTTCCTCCTTTTCTCCAGCACATAAAAAACGACCACATAGTTTCCTAATTTGGGCTAGGCTTCCTTTGTGGACCCAAGAGAGGGAAATCCAATAAACCAGAATTGCAATTAGAAGAGATTTTATTAGTACCATTCTTCCATCCCTCGAGATTCAATCATAACTCTAGTGTTTTATACGCTTTTTAATTTTTTCTAGTAGCCACATCCAGTCTTATTTTTTATATGAATATGGCTTGAGGTGGAATCCTAAGTATTTGAAACTATCCTTCATAGGCTTTGCATCAAAAGGGAGGAAAATATGAATTCTATTGATTTTTGCCAAGAAGAAACCTTCATGAACTAGAGAATACTTTTGTTCATTTATGCACATACCAATAGCTTTAAGGAATAGGTCAAGGGAGGCTTTCAACTACTAAATATCACCTCTAGATCCATCACTAAAGAGGAGAATATCATCTACAAATAGAAGGTGTGTTACAAAAATATTTGTGGCTACTTCAATCCCTTTTACTTCTCCCCTACATTTATATGAGAGAATCATTTGGCTTAGCCCTTCAGCCACCAATAAAAGGAGTAGAGGTGACAAGGGGCACCCCTGTCTGAGTCCTTTCTAGTTGTGGAAGAAAGGGGATGTTTCTCTATTAATTAGGATTGCAAAACTCATATTTTTTATGCATCCCATAACCCAATTGATAAAGACAATACCAAATCCTAGAGTAAGCAAGAGGCGTAGATAGATCTAGCTGATTTTGTTATATGACTTTAATAGGTCTAATTTTACAATCAATCCTTCTGTTTTGCTCTTTTTGATATTGTGCATAGATTCCTGAGTGACACCTATGGCTTCATGAATTTGTCTTCCATCTAGAAAACTAATTGCCCCCTAGAAACATTTTTGGAGATAATTGGTTTTAGTCGGATGACAAGGAGCTTTGCAATTATTTTGTAGAGATAATTACAAAGAGAGATTGGTATGAATTCCTCAATAATGGCAGAAGTGTCCTCAGACATGTAATTTTATTAATCAGAAAAAAAAACAATTACATAATTGATTTTGTAAGAGTTTACACCCGAACAACCAAACACTCTTGCAATGAGCTATTTATAAGCTCCATGTCCTAACTACCTCTAATTATGGATCACTTATTAAATAACAAGTGTCCATTTACAATAAATGCTATTCAAACCAACTAGCTAACTAATCTCCTAAAATAGAGCCTAAGATATGACACATTTGGAGAGCCATATGTAGTTACAACAATATGCTAATTCTAAAAGTCTCCATTAAATAATTAAACATTCTAGAATAATAATTATTAATTTAATATCTTAAATTAATAATTATTTTATTCTAATTTTATAACCTATGATAAAATTGTATTTTTGGATCATCTAACATTCCCCCCTATGATCCAAAGATACATTACAACAAATACCAAGTTCATCCCTGAACGTAGTAAATTTTATTCTGCCAAGCGGTTTAATGAAAATGTCGGAGATCTGATCTTCGGAAGGACAATAAACTGGTTTGAGGACATCTTTGGCAATGAGAGACCTGATATGATGATACTTGGTGTCCATATGCTTTGTCTTTGAATGAAAAACTAGGTTCTTGGCAAGTTTGATGGCTGACTGGCTGTCAATGAACAATGATGTAGCTTCTCCCTGAGAAATTCCCAAGTCCTACAAAATTCGGCGCAACCAAACAATTTCACATGCTGCTTCCCATGCTGAAATGTACTTTGCTTCTGCTGAAGAAGTGGCCATTGTAGCTTGTTTTTTACAACTCCAAGATACTGCTGCTGACCCCATATTCATTAAATAACCTGATGTTGATGCTCGATCATCAATACTCCCAGCAAAGTCGGCATCAGAATATCCACCAAGTACAAAATTTTTAGTATTTGTGTAAAGAAGACCAAAATCTTTTGTTCCTTGGATATATCGAAGAACTCTTTTGGCTGCATTCCAGTGGCTGTCTCGTGGTTCCTGCATAAAAAGTGAAAGAATACTGACTGCATAAGATAGATCAGGATGAGTATTTGTCAAATAAATCAAGCTGCCAATCAACTGTCTGTAAGTTGTATTGTCCACCTTTCCCCCCCTTCAAATTTTGAAAGTTTCAAGTTTTGCTCCATGGGTGTGAGAACGGGCTTGCAATCTTGCATGCCAAATCGCTGAAGAACCTCTGTGGCATACTTACTTTTAGAAATGAAAATATGATGTGTACATTGGAAGACTTCAACTCCAAGATAGTAGTGAAGTAATCCCAAATCTGTCATCTTAAAACCTGCATGTAACTCCTTTTGTACCTGTGCAATATGATCATCATGATTTCCAGTGATGATCAAATCATCTACATACATAACAAGAATTACCAGATATTTGCCTTGTTGTCGCACATACAAAGTATCATCAGATTCACTTCGTTGAAAACCAAATTTCTTAAGGTAATCATCCATCTTTGCATACCAGGCTCGGGGAGCTTGTTTTAACCCATATAAAGCCTTGATCAATTTGCAGACTTTATGTTCTTGTCCTTCCATTTCAAAACCTGGTGGTTGGGTCATATACACTTCCTCCTGTAAATCCCCGTTGAGAAAAACACTTTTCACATCCATTTGATGAACTTTCCATCCTTTTTGCGTGGCTAATGGAAGTGTTAATCGGATGGTGTTTCATTTAGCTGTTGGAGCAAAAGTTTCTTCATAATCAATGCCTTCCTGCTGCACAAAACCCTTTGCGACAAGTCGTGATTTATACTTTTCAAGTTCACCCTTCTGATTATACTTAATTCTGTAAACCCATTTGCACCCTATGGGTTTAACATTTGCTGGACAATCAACAAGTTTCCAAGTGTTGTTATCAATTACTTCTTGATATTCTTCAATCATAGCCTGTTGCCATTCTTTATGTTTTATTGCCTCTTTGTATGTGGAAGTTTCAGTAAAATCATTTGCTATCAAGGCAAAATTGCCTTCACTTCTATGTGCCCTTCTGGTGCCAGTTTTATTCTGTTCATCAGGCTTTACATCTTTCAAAAGTTGAACTGCCCATTTCGGAAGTTGGTGCTCACTTGTTTGCGCTTCTGTAAAGTCCCCATCATTGTAAAGAGGATTAATATAAACTGATGTTCGTTGTTCAGGTGAAGAATGTGAAGACTCACTGTCTGAAGAACTGCTGCTGCTTGGAGATGTGGATGAACTGCTAGAAGACCCAGATGATGTTGTTGATGTAGATTGAATGGATGACTCATCTTCAGAGGAAGGAAAATCAAGTTCATACCAATTTGGTGAAGTTGGTTGACTTTGCATTTTTCCATTTCTTTTACTTCCTTTGGTTTCTAACTTATGAAGAAGATTTTCAATTTCTTCAGCACTCTTACTCTTTGTTTCATCAAAAATGACATCCCTGCTCACAATGAATTTTCCATTGGTCAAAAGACGATACCCTTTCTTCTCATCAGAATAGCCAATCATTGTGCATTTTAAACTTCTTGAGTCAAGCTTAGTTCGTTTTTCTTTCGGAACTAAGGCATAACACACTGACCCAAAAACTCTAAGATGTTTAACTCAAGGTTTGAAACAAAATCAAGCTTCATAAGGTGTGATTCCGTCTAAAGAAGCAGTTGGAGATCTATTTCTTAAGTAGACAGCTGTATGAATTGCTTCCGCCCAATATGTTGGACTTAACCTCTTGAAGGTTAACATGGATCTCGCCATTCCTAACCAAGTGCGATTCATTCTTTCGACTACTCCATTTTGCTGTGGAGTGTAAACATTAGTGAGATGTCATCTTATTCCATTTTCACTGCAATAAGTTTTGAATTCATTTGAAGTGAATTCTCCCCCATTATCCGTCCTGAGAGTACCTATCTTTTCTTTGACTTCATTTTCAACAAGTTGGCGAAAAATTTTAAACTTATCAAATGCTTCTGAATTGTTCTTCAAGAAGTAAACCTAAGTCATTCTGCTAAAATCATCAATGAATAGTAAGAAATATTTGCAACCACCAAATGAAGTTTGTAGTGGACCACAAACATCACTGTGAACTAGTTGTAGCCGCCTGTTTGCACGCCATGAACTTGTTGGAAAACTTTCTTGATTTTGTTTGCCATAAATGCAAGCTTCACATGTTGCATTTTCCCTTTTGAATGTGGGAAGTCCTTTAACCATTCCTTGTTTCTGCAATTGAGAAAGACTCTCAAAATTCAAATGTTCATATCTTACATGCCATAGTCTTATAGGTGAAATACCTGTAGTCACTGCCCCTGCAAAATCAGAATGCCTTGGAATAACTGTCCCTTTCATCCGTAACAGTTTTCCATCTTCATAACCTGTCATAACTGTTTTCAAGTTCTGTTTCACTGAATTAATCTTCACTAAACCATCTTCCATAATCACCTGATGTCCTGCTTGTCGAATCGTGACTAAAGAGAGCAAATTTTTCTTGAAACTGGGTACATACCATACATTGGAAATCATTTTTTCTCCAATGTCAGGGAGAAAAATTTTTACTACTCCTTTTCCATAAGGAGTATGTTTTGTATCATCAGCAAGAAAAATTGAATTAAGTTGGCATTCTTGAAAATTCCAGAAAAAATCACGTCGACAAGTCATGTGCTGAGTTGCCCCGGAATCCAAGATCCAGGCATCTTCATAGTCACTTCTAAGATGAGATGAAATTTGTGATGCTGGTGAGGAAGTAAAAACATATTCTGAGTTATCTTCATCTTGATCATTTGCAAATTGTGCTGAATGCTGCTGAAACTTGGGAATTTTATTAAGTGAAGTTCGACAATCTTCAACATAATGGCCAACTTTGTTGCATCTTCGACACACAATTTGACTTAAGTCTCTTCCTCTTCCTGAAGATTGTCCTCTGCCTCTGCTTTGACCTCTATTTTGAGATTGTCCTCTACCTTGACTATTATATCCTTGTCCTTGAAAATTGCCTCTTCCTTGGTTGTTTCCTCTACCTTGAAAATTATTTCTTCCTCCTCTGTTAAAATTGTTTCCTCTGCTTTGGCTTCGACCTCGATTATGTGCTGCTTGATTCTGATTCCATCTGCCTCTTCCTCGAGAACTATCTGCTAATGACTTACTTGTGTTGGCTTCTGTGAGAAAAACATCTTCACCAACTTTCTTCTTCTTCCCAAAAGTTTTATCATGTTGACTGAACATTTCACAAAGTTCATCAAACTTTAGTTTTTCTAATTTTCCAGTTACTTGTAAAGTCTCTAAAAAATGCGTATAGGAAGAAGGAAGCCCAAAAATTACAATTGTGACCATAAAGCTATCATCAATTGCGGGAAAACCAGCATTAATAATTTCCTGCTTAATATTCTTAAGTCTAGAGAGATATTCAAGATTATCACCATATTCAGTTAATTTTTGTTGCAACAATTTTAACTGTAGATCAACCTTCTTTGATTCAGGCTGAGTATCAAAGAGGTCTTTAAAAGTTTTCAAGGCAGTCCATGCATCTGTGGCATTTTCTATATGAACATACATTTCATCATTCACAGACGATTTAATAAGAGCTAAGGCTTTAACATTCTTGATTTCCCATTTTGCCAGTGCATCTGCATCTGTGGGTTTATTCGGCTTAACATCTCCATCACATATTCCTTGCCATAATTCATTGTAAATGAGTGTGCTTTCAATAAGACGATGCCACGTTTTATAAGATTTGGTGCCTTCAAGTTTGTCGGAATCAGAAAATAAGTTAATCAACTTAGACATTTTTAGCGTTGAAGAGATGCACCAAGAAGCAGAACAGAAAGTACAAGATAGTCAGCACAACACACCACGCAAAAAACACGATCTATCGGGGCTTGGCCTTGACCCTCGAATAGTCGTCAAAACAGGAGACAATTGACTGAGCTTTGCACTTGGCTCTAGTCAATTTCTCAAATTTTTACAAGGCAACTTTCAAAATTTGACTTTGTACAATGGTTCTTTTGCACAAAAAAAAAAAAATTTACCCCCCTCAAAGTAAAAAATACTTTGAGTTACAATGTGATGATCCCAAAAAACTTCTTAAAAACAAATTACCCAACACACCATATCTCCCCAATTTACAAATTACAAATAAAACTCCTTATTACTCCAAATACAAAATAAAACACTTATATCTCCACAAAATATTCTTCAAATTTACAAAATGTGCTTGCCCCTGGCTTCTGGGCATAAGTATCCATTGTGGAAATTGTTGTGGGCTAAAGATTTCCCTTCTGAGGCCGATTCTGCAGCTTTTCATCAGAAATACAAGTCTATTTACAGGCTGAAGTTTGAAAGAATAAAAGCGGTCAAAGTTGCTGCACATAAGAGGTCGGTATTAAGAATTCAAAGCCAGGCACTTGTTCTTGAGAGGGAATGTAAGGACCTGGAAATTCAACTCCCATAAAAATAGTGTTCTTGAACATACTCCAGTGCATATAGAGTCTTGTATACACTCATTAAAGATGGAGATGTGTGTTTGTAAAGAGCGCATTGCAAGATTCACTAGAAAGTTGCGCCTGTGATAATTGCTGTCACGGAATTGAGACAACAATGTGCAATGACATCCTCTGCAGTTGACTTAGAGCCAAAGCCGCTAGGTCCTGCAGCTCCAATCAAATATTTGATTGTGTCCCGCATCTTCTTTGATCAATTCAGTTAGGCGTGCTTGTGAATCGATCCTTTGCCCTCGCGGAGGATGGAAACCAAAGGCAGGATCAACAGCAAATCAGAACTTCTTCAAGACAAGTGAAGGCGGGACTGAGTAGATACTACATCGGGATTCGTATTTATAGTAATCGAGTTCCAGAAAAATGATTTCTGCTCCCGGGGTCTCTCTCTGTATCCGGGCTTTGACATCCATGGCCAATTTTTCATTTCTGGTTGGAATTATAATCCATGCTCCTTGTTTAGCCAACGCTCTCGCAGTCTCGACACCAATATCAGAAGTATTAATGAAAAATAGAATATGATGGAAAGAGTCAAGAGGGAGCTGGAAGCTTCGACGTACAAACCATTGAAAGAATCTTATGATGCTCCTGTCAAAACATGCTTTGAGGTGCAGAGAAAGAAGCGAAAAATAATGGAACAGAAGGACAAGGATGTATTAAACCGGACATACATGCCTTATGAAATTGATACGACTTTTTATAAGAAAACATTGATATTAAAACTATCAGCAATGTATTTTTAATCAATCCGTCATTAATTTCTCCATAGCCATTATTCGATGATCAATCGGCTCTGCGTGACTAAGTGTGAAGGCTGAGCAGGAGCAAATTTTTTATAATAAAAAAATGAATTTTAGATTTTAAAAAATCTAAAATCAATGATAAAAATTTATTTTCCTTTTAAGCAAAACTGTACAATTTCCATACTAATGATTTGCTGGCCAACTAAATGGAGTTTTCCAGGACTTTGTTGAGTTGGAATCTCCTCAAATCCACTGCAGCATTACTGGAGCTCTGATACCACAATAATGGCAGAAGTGTCCTCAGACACGTAATTTTATTAATCAGAAAAAAAACAATTACATAATTGATTTTGCAAGAGTTTACACCCGAACAACCAAACACTCTTGCAATGAGCTATTTAGAAGCTCCATGTCCTAACTACCTCTAATTATGGATCACTTATTAAATAACAAGTGTCCATTTACAATAAATGCTATTCAAACCAACTAGCTAACTAATCTCCTAAAATAGAGCCTAAGATACGACACATTTGGAGAGCCATATCTAGTTACAACAATATGCTAATTCTAAAAGTCTCCATTAAATAATTAAACATTATAGAATAATAATTATTAATTTAATATCTTAAATTAATAATTATTTTATTCTAATTTTATAACCTATGATAAAATTGTATTTTTGGATCATCTAACACTCAAAAGTTTTTGGATCATCATTTTTCGGAATTAGAGGCAGAAAAGTAGAGTTGAAGGGCTCATAAACCTGACCTTCGATTTTGGATTCCTCCACCACCCAGGTAAGCTTGTCCACTAAAAGATCAAAAAAAATGTTGGAAGAATTCAACCCTCCATCCATCTAGCCCCGAAATCTTGTGTTTCTATAATGATTTTCTAACTACTTTGAATTCTCCTCTTGTGAGTGGAGCCATAAGCAGTTCATTTTCTTTCTCCTCCGCATATCTAGGGGAAAGTTGTGAAACCTGAATAACTTCTGCTATCGTTTCTTGATATGGAGCTCTAAAAATCCTTTGAATTGGTCTCTCCCAAGAGATGCTAGCTCATTAAAAAAAAATTGTGCCTCTATATTCTTTTTGTATTTACCATATAGTACTTATATTCTTTCTTCCTCTTGCATAATTTTGAAAAAACTTTGAGTTTTCATCCCCCGAGGCTAGCCAAATTTCTCTACTTTTGAGTCTCTATTGATCTTCTTTGCCTTTTAGGATCTTACTTTTTGAGGTTTCCAGTTATTTTATCCTTGCCTTTGTTTCTTTTGTCTCATATCCATCTCCCTCCATACATTCCAATTTTTCTAGGGATTCTTCTATGATTTTTAGTTCAACATCTTCCCTTATCCTTTTTTATTTTGCCCATATAATAGTTGCCTGTTTCATTCTTTTGAGGTTTTCCATAAACTGATGTGCTATGGAATGGTCTTGGTCAAGGGCCAAAGGAATCCATGTGGCCTTTACCAGCTCATTAAAATTGATTTCTTTGAGCCATGCTAGATTGAATTTAAACGAGGGTCCAACCTTCCTATTCGTCCCTTTCAACTCCAAGATAATAGGAAAATGGTCTCAATCTCCTCTCATCCCTACCCATTGCCTAAAAAGTGATATGATGTTAATAATGTCTTCATTCATTAGAAAATGATCCAGCCTCTTAGCCACCCTAGCCTTAATCGATCGCTTATTTCTCTAGGTAGGCCTATTCTTTATCAAGTTAATATCAATAAGCTTACATGCCATCAAATTGTTCACAAAGATTTATGCGAAGGGGTAAACTTGTGTCTGTGGCCCCCAAGTTTTAGATAACCCAAAATAGAAATTAAAGTCCTCTCCAACCACAAAATTTGGGACAATCATAAAAGATTTAGATAAAAGAGAATTCTAGAAAGAGACCCTGTCATGTCATGGGACAGAAATGTTGATGAGAGAAAGTTCAATATAAAGTTTCGAGGAATAGACCTCAATGCCCAGGACCATATATGAGTCCAAAGAGTTTAAAATCCTAAGACTTATGTCTTTAAAACCCATAGCTAAACCCCCAGATCTTCCCTTTGCATCAGAGATCACAAATGACCATCCCGACATCATTTTACTGAGTGATGCCAAGACAACTTCTCCATTACCCACGGTTTCTTGAAGCATAATTACATTAGGACACAAGTTTATGAAAATATCTTTCAGCGCTAGCTTCTTATGGGTGCTAGAAAACCCTCTATAATTGAAATATAAGACAATTGTTTGGTAACCACCACAGGGGATTACACCGTTCTAAGCACCCCTTTCAAAGAGAGTTGTTTCCCATCCACTATATCTAATTTTGCTTTAATTTGAGCCTTTGATAAATTAGATTTCATACCTCTAGTCTTCCCTGATTTAGGAGGCTCATGAATACCACCTAGGCCTCCTATGGATGCTAAGGGGATGTCCTTCTTGTCATGAAGATGAAAATTATAATGGGAGGCCAAAGATGATGAAAAAAGGGAGGATGTTGGATCTGGGACGATCAGGTAATACACAAAAATGTTGAGAGATGGGATATATGTGATGATACTATCCAAACCAAAATATAGACTACAAATTGTAGCCATATCTGTAAACAAATGCTTGGAGGGACTAGGCCTAGTTAAACTATCAAGTAAAGAGTGCAAAGTTGAGAATAAAGAGGCAGGGGGAGGAAAAGAAATACCCACAGACTAGGGAGGAGGGTCAATGATTTGAATATCTTCCTAAGGCTCTAGTCGTCGATCATCATCCTGTACACCTTAGCATCCATGCACTGAGACCAGAACTTCTTCAACCTCCATTGGACCGAAACCAACATCATGTTGCTCCCTGCTTCCTGATTTTGATCTATTTCTTCCTCCTCTGCATTTTACGGAACTTCATTTGTTGGGGCTCCCTTTTGTCTTCTTCTTCTACGAAACTCCAAGGGGGAAATCTTGAGCCAAATAGCCATGTGTATGGCATTGATGACAATGAAAAGGAAACTCCTCATAATCAATTATTCAAGTGTGCAAGTACCCCTATAGTTCTAATTCATTTTTTTCGCCAGACCCTCCCTTGGATCTAGCTTTACCAAAATTCAATGCACAATATTGCACTTAGTCTCTATGAAGGATATATTTGCTTCAAGAAAAATCCCCAACTTGTTCCCAATTGCCTTAAAAACGTTTTTCATCCATAGCTGAGGAGGAAATGCTGGTAGCTGAACCTAGACTAGTATCTCCTTGATTTTTTCTCTTTGTGCATCAAAAAATGACATCCATTTTTTGAAGAGAATTGGCGAAAACCCGAATGAGAAAATTATTGATTACCAGTTCTTTTAATGTAGGAAAAACAACACTTGATTTTGAAAAGTGGATATTCAGATTACACCTTTTTTTTGTATATTTTTGGCACTTTTAATTTTTTTATGTGTCAAGTATGAACATTTTTTTCAAAGTTAATGATTTTCATGCTGATTTTGAAAAGAGCTAATGCAACATCAACCCCTTTTTGTTGCATGACTTATTTTTGACACTTTAAATTTTCTAATGAAATAAGTGTGAATAATTTTTTTAAATGTTGATTATTTTACCATTTTTCAAGTTGTCTTATTCATCTTCTTGTTTTTCGTTCTAAGATGTTTTTTTTTAAGGTTTTCCAAACATGTGTTTTTTTTCTTTGCAATTTTTTATATAAAGAAATTTGTAATTTGTTTTGCAAAGTTTATAAAAAACAGTAACATTAATATTTTGATGTTGTGATTTTTTATATATTTATATATGGTTAATTAATACTTCAATAAACATAAAATAAATTTTAGAAACTTGACAAAAAAACACAAAATTTACATATAGATATAGTTAAAAAAATATGTATTTTAGGAAAACGACATGTTAAATAAAAGAATTTTATGAAAAAAATGAATAAAAAAGTTCAAAAAATAACAAATTTTATGAGTTTTTTTTGGATTTTATATTGAAAGATGATAATATTTAAATATTTTTTTCCAATTTTTTTTATTCAAATAAGATTTAAAGTAAAAAAATATATGTTAAAAAACATTGAATATACCATTAAAAAAAAATGAAAATGAAATAGATATATATATATATATATATATATATATATATATATATATAAAGAAACTAAACTTTAAAAAACATTAAAAATAAATGAATTGAAAAAACAACATATTAAAAAATAATAATAATAATGGAAAGAAAACATAAAAAAATTAAAGAAGTAAAACGCATAAGAAAAAGACATGAAAAAAATAAGAAATAAAAAACAGATTAAAAACTATTTACATAATAACAATAATAATAGATAATAATTAAAAAAAAAACATATTAGAAAACAAAAATTTGAAACTAGGGTGAGCACCTTCTTGCCCACCCAGGCCCTAGGCTTGGGGCCCCTTGGCAGCGTTGCCACTCGCCCAGGGCCGATGGCATCTTGGGAGGCAAGTAGATTCTTGGTCGCGGGGCCTGGGGCTTAGGTGGGTAGTGGAGCTGCCAAGGGGCCTAGGGCCTCAGCAGGCAAGTAGAACGGTGCCCGCAGCACCCCAACCTCCTAGGCCTGGGGACATCCTTGTTTCGATTTTTTATTTTTCTTAAGAAATTTAATTTCTCTAAATGTTTATTTTTTATTTTTTTTAAATGTTTATTTATTTATTTTAAATGTTTTTTTAATTTTAATTATTTTTTAATTTATCTTTTTTTTTAATATATATTTTTATATTTTTTTAATGTCCTTTTGGTTGATTTGAAAAAAAAAACAAATGTTATATATATATATATATAATTTATTTTATTTTATTTTTAGTTTTTGTTAATTAATTTTTATTTTTTTTTGGTTATTTTCATTGTTTTTTTTAATTTAATTGTATTTTTAATATTTTTAAGTTTTATGTTTCTATTATCTTTTTTTCAATGTTTTCATTGTTTGATTTTATATATATATATATATATATATATATATATATATATATATATATATATATATATATATATATAGATAGAAGTAATAAATCTAGGAGAATGATTTGTCGTTGATGGTGTACTTCCTTTGTGATGGATAGGATTGGAAACAACAATTTTTTGTGTAATTTTCAATACGTTTATTAGTTTCAATTTATTAGATTCAAAGGAAATATAATTTTAATACATGCACACACACACACATATATATATTGAAAAACAATTTGCAAATTTCAAAATCTTAAAATTATTTAAAAATAAAATATTTACACAAATTTCCAAAAAAACAAATGTTTTGATGCAGAGTATCAAAAACTCCAAAATCACATATAAATTCATTTTTTGTAAAGTTCTTCATTCATCATAACTGAAGTGTTTCCTATCGAGTGGCTTCAATACATTATAGTCAATAAATTGTTATTGATATGATAAACTTAAACTAAGAAATGTAACGGAGAGGCTTCCAGGAAGGTGACGAATGGTAAGAGCTAGGGTTTACAAAAATTATTCAGGCATTGAACGCCATGGAGGGGCATAAAGGGGGGAGCTCCACTCCCTCCTATAGTCAGGCATTCTCTAGTCGAGTCAAGAAACCACTGGAGGTTGAAAAAAGTCTTTCAAGAGGAGGGAAAGGGAACATCGAAAATGCAAAGGAGCAGACTAATAAAAGGGAGAAAGACAGATTAAAAGAAAAGGATGAAGAGGACAAGAAACAGGAAGCAGAAAACAAAAAGCAAAAGGGTCCATGTAAGCCTAAGACCACGGTCACACCCAGAGTGGTATTAAGTGATCCAGCACTGCAGGCACATAGGGATCACATGAGGACTTATACTATCATTTGTAAATTCATGGGGTTATGGCCCATAGAGAAGGCACTACAGGCATGGATTAAATATCACTAGAAACATAAAGGGGATATAGACCTACATCTTGGGTCAAAGGGTTTCTTTACTGTAGTCTTTACTAACATCAAGGATAAAGACAGGGTGTTTGAAGGAGGGCCCTACTTCTATGCAGTTGCAGGCCTCTATATGCAGCCTTGGATGATGAATTTTGTCCCGGAGTGCGAGACTTTCACTTTGGTCCTGGTCTGGGTACGACTCTACTCCTTACCTCTAGATTATTGGAAACCAGAATCTTTATGAGAAATGGGAAATAAATTAGGGAGTTTTCTTAAAATATTTGAGGAAACCAGAAGGGGAAAGTACACCTCCTTCATCCGTATATGTGTGGAGATGGATCTCTCTGGAGCTCTACCGAGGTGATCTGGGAAGTTTTTGATGAAGAATGGGTGCAAACATTGGATTGTGAACATATTCCTTTTAGATGTCACAAATTCCATGAACATGGGCATCTATTTAGAGAATGCCCTCTCAACAAAATAGAGAGTAGAAGTAAAGTTACAGTAGGGAAAGACACTGAGAGCTTTCATAAATTGGGAAATAGAGGAAAGGGAGGTAAAAGGTTGCCAAAGAAAAACCACACAGAGGGGCAACAGGAAAGTTTGAATAGGTACCAAGTACTAGAAGAGGCGGAAGAGGTAACAAAGGTAGATCAGGTCATGGAGGGTAGCCCAGGGGAGAAGGAAAAAAAAGTAAATAGTGAGAAGACATAGTACATTAACCAGCAAAATGGGACTATGTGGAGCAACATGGAACTGGAAATGGACCAAGAAATTACCCTGAGTGAGGTGGAAACGGAGGATCATGAACTGCAGGATATTCTCGAAAGAGAACACCTAGATCTGAAAAGATTCTTGAAATAGGGGACCATGGGAGGTGTGGATTCACTACCTCAAGAGGAGTTTAATAGATTGCAGCAGCTGTTTCTATGGAGAACTCAGGCTAAAGGGCTAGGAGGGAAAAGAAACCTCGAAAGGTAGGACAATGAAGGAGTGAAAACCATGAAAACCACATTAGGACTCGCTCCCAGAAACCCGAGAAGGAAAAGGGGCAGAAAAAACAAAATGAGCCACTGATTGAATGTGGAAAACTGATGATAGATCCAGGTAAGATGAAATATCTAACCAGCTAATCATTTACAAATATTTCTTAATGAATTTCACATCTTGGAATATTAGAGGTCTAGGAAATAAAAGGAAACAAAGGATTCTTAACAACAGAATGAAACAAGAAACTCCTGATATGCTTTTTATCCAGGAAACTGAATGTTCAATTCAAAAAATAAGAGAAATACACAGTAAATGGCTCAATATATATGAATTTCTAGAAGTCAAGGCAGAAAAAATAGCAGTGGGCATTCTTACACTTTGGAACCCCCAAAAGATTGGCATAGTGGATGCAGAGGCATCTAGGAATTATTTATTAGTGGTTATTCATGCTGTGGGAGACAGGGAGATTTATTTAATCACAAATGTTTATGGCCCTCAAAGACCTGATGATAAACTCAGGCTACTCGCTTCTCTAGAGGATCTAAGAGATAGACATTCAGGAATACCATGGATTTTGGGCGCAGACTTTAACATGATCGAATCCCTGTTAGAAAAAAAAGGTGGGACTAGAACTATAAGCAGAGACTCTATAGAATTTCAGAATTTTATAGACAACATGAAGCTAGTTGACATAGATACAAGTAATGGCCTCGTTATTTGAAACAACAAAAGAGGAGGAGAGTCTCAAGTAGCCTCAAAGTTAGACAGGTTCATAATCTCATAGGACCTTATGCTCATAAGCCTTGATATGATAGTGAGAATTCTCCCCTTCGATGGCTCAGACCATTGGGTTGTTCAATTTGAGGTTACTGGCATTGGAACCCCAAAGAACAGACCTTTTAGATTTGAAAATATCTAGCTCACCCATCTAGAATTTATTAGCAACATTGAAAAATGGTGGAAAGAAGATCTGCAGATCCAGGGAACGAGAATGTTTCTATTACACAAAAGATTGAAACACATCAAGCTCAGGCTCAAATATTGGAATGCAATATTTTTGAAGCGAAATTTTTTTTTGAAAGAAAAATGCAGGAACTTAATCAAACCCTTATCACAGATGGCTTTGATGGGGAAAGAAATGAACAAGCCAACAAGAATCAATGGGATTGGGAGGACTTATGTAAACAAGAGGAAATATTTTGGAGACAAAAATCAAGAGTTCAATGGCTAAAAGAAGGGGAGAGAAACACAAGGTTTTTCCACAGATCTACAATGGAGCAGGGGAGAGAAACACAAGGTTTTTCCATAGATCTACAATGGAGCACAGGTCTCACAACAAGATCTCAACAATCAAGGACTCCAGAGGCCAACTTCTCAACACCCATAAAGATATAGACGCTGTGTTGGTTCAACCTTTTCAAAGAATAACAGAGGAACCAATCTTAGATAGATCACAATTTATCAAGGACTTCAGAAAGCACATTCTTAGGCTAGTAACAAGAAAAGATAATTACAATCTTAATAGGCCAGTGAACGAAGAGGAGGTTAGTGAAGTCATCAAAAAAATGTAGAATGGAAAAGCGCTAGGCCCATATGGTTTCAATGTAGATTTCTTTAAATCATGTTGGAATATTGTCAAGCAAGATATTCTGAATGTAGTGGAGGACTCCAGGAATAATAGTACCATATTGAAGGTGCTCAATACATCCTTCATCTCCTTGATTCCCAAACAGGACAATGCTATGGCTCCAGACAGATTCAGACCTAGAGCTTTGTGCAATGTGGTGTATAAGATAATATCCAAAATAATTTCCAACAGACTTAAACCCCTTCTTCCTACTCTAGTTTCTGTGGAGCAAACAGGATATGTGGAGGGCAGACAAATTCTCAATAATATCATTCAAGCACATGAGGTGGTTCATTAATTGATGAGTAATATGTAGACGGGAATGATTATGCAATTGGACCTATAAAAGGCTTATGATAAGTTAATTGGACCGAAATTAGGAAGTTCCTTCTAGCTTTTGGATTTGACCAAAACTAGGTAAGATGGGTAATGGCCCTGGTGACCTCCTCTAGTTTTTCAATTTTTCTTAATGGTTCTCCATCTAATACCTCTAAACCTTCAAGAGGCCTGAGGCAGGGAGATCCTCTTTCCCCCTTTCTCTTTATTCTCATGATGGAAGGACTTAGATGAACCATCAAGTCCATTAAATAAGCAAATAAGATCCAAGGCCTCAAACTTTCTGAGAACGGGCAGTCTTTGACACATCAACAATTTTTAGATGATACCATGCTATAGGGCATTCCCATGGTCAAAGAAGCACTAGATTATAAACAAATCCTGAGTGACTTTACTATGGCGACAGGTACAGAGGTTTCCTCTCCAAATCAAAGATTTTCTTTTTTAATACTAATATTTCTATTCAACAGAATATCTCCAGGATTCTGGGCTTTCAAAGAGATATGTTACCTTGCAAATATTTGGGAGTACCACTTATAGAAAAACCTCTAAACAAGACTGTTTGTGAGACAATGATTAATAAGCTGCAAGACTCGAAAGTGGACAATCAGATCTTTGAACTTGGCGGGCCAATTGGTGCTTACAAAAGCTATCCTTCAAACAATCCCCATATTCATGTTTTCAGCCCTTCTAGCTCCAATTGGAGTTATGCAACAATGTAGAAATATTCAAAAATATTTTCTTTGGGGTAAAGGGGAGGAGAGGAAGAAATAGGCCTTGGTAGCCTGGGAAACAATTTGTAAACCTAAAAACCACGGAGGCCTTAGACTAGATGATCCTGAAGTGATAAACAAATTTTTAGGGGATTTATTATGGTGGAGATGGATAAAACATTCAGATGGTCCATGGGCTCGAATTTGGAAAGAGAAATATGCTAGTAATTGGCAAAAAAAGGACCACATAAGGATATCTGGTACCATAAAATGCTCCCACATCTGCAATAAAGCTTGGAAGAATAGAGGCATAGTTCAAAAGAATAGCTTCTGGGAAATTAGAGTGGGAGACCTGGCATGGTTTCAGGAGAATAAATGGAAACAAGAACCTAAACTGTTAAGGGAGGACTTTGTGGGTCTTAAGAATGATACTAACACTAGAGGGTTACTAAGGGTAAAAGATTTTTTGGATCAGAGAAATAGTGAAGGAAAATGGATAACTTGGAAGAAAATGAAATATAGTGATGATAACCTCTTGAAAGCAAAGGTTGATGCTCTAATAGCAATTTTGGATCAAAGAAAAATACTGATATTAGCTGATCATGACCAACTTAGAGGGGGAAATAAAAATGAATGGACCTTTAACCTTAAAGAGGTAAAGTGCTTAGCCTTGAAGCTTGATTCTACAGAACTCGATTGGGTTTGGAAGAATCTCTAGAAGAACCAGGGATGGATGAAAACCAAACTGTTCATGTGGCTGGTACATCATAAGAAAATTCTGAATTGGGAGAACATTTGGAAGAGGGGCGTTTTAGGCTCATCCAGATGCCAGCTATGTGAGTTACAAGAGGAGACAATGGAGCACTTCCTCAACATGTGCATATTTACCTCCACGTTGTGGGATGGCATTGCCTTAATTTTCAGAAAAACTGACAGGGACAGAGGAAGCATTACCAATACCCTTAGCAACTGGAGAAGAAACTTCTTTAATTATGAAATGATAAACAGAGATTGGGCTTTAACTCCAAGCTTCCTAATATGGAATGTCTGGAAAGAGCGCAACAATAGAATCTTCAAAAATAAAAAAATTTCCTCTGAGAGCATCATGGAACAAATCTTAAGACAACTTAAGGAGATGGTTGGGACTTTAGTGTAAACATCCCCTAAAAATCTCCCTTCAAATGCTAATATGCAGATACTTCTTCAGTTGGGTATGCAGGGGCTTATTCCTCGAGGCAAGAATAAGATGGTAAAGCAACCGGTCACTGAGAAAGACTTCTGGCATCCTCCCCCTCAGGGATTTATGAAATGTAACATAGATGGGGCCTCAAAAGGAAATCCGGGTATAGCTGGTTATGGTGGTGTGTTAAGGGATGAAAAGGGCTGCATACAATACATTTTTCATTTCAATTTGGGAAGAGACACAAACAATATGGTGGAGCTAATGGCACTTGAGCAATGTTTAGAAATCCTAAAGCACGTCAATCTTTATAATATCATTATTGAAGTTGATTCTGAGCTGATCATTAATTCGGTCAAGAGAATCTATTGTGGTTTGGCTCCAGAAAAGATATCAAGACACTAGAGGCCACTTCAGGTATATCAAAGAATTCATCTCCACCTTCAGAACATGAGAACCTTAAGTTTCACACATGTGCAAAGGATGGACAATAAATTGGCAGACATACTTGCTAATAAAGGGGCTCTTTGCACTAAAAGCAGCAATAAGTATAGATGGAAAGAGGTACCACAAGGCAGATTGAGAGATGATTGTCTCAACCAAGCGAATGAGGACCGAGAAATATATCAGCACAGATATTTTCAACAGTTGCAGAGGTTGGGTTTAGTCGATACACATTTAATATGAAGTGGTTTTCTAGAGGTAATTTTCAAAATGGTACGTAGGCCTTTGCTAGCTTTTTCAGTCCAGAACAGCTCAGACATAGAGTTCTTGGGTGGAAGTTGCTTGATAGGTTGTGGTTTTTTGCTAAACTTTGTCCCAATACAGATCATCTCAGTTTTTCTCGGTGGGAAGAGGGGATGAAGAGCCTTCAGTTAGAAGGTATATTAGAGTCCCACCATAGGTACATAATTGTTGGCAATGGTTACAGTGAATTGGTGTGGATGGTCTACAGGTTTTTGGGTGCTTGAAAGGTGCGAATCCCTCTTGGTTTTCTTCAAAAGGAGACTCCTCTCATCCGATGGATGAAGTGACTGAGGATCAAGGGTGGAGAGTCAAATTGCAATTCGATGGGTTCAAGCCAGAGTCTTTGCTTCCTCAGTTGACTCGAAACTTTCCTCATAACAAGTTGTTGTGTCAATACTGTCCTCAAGGTGGTTTACGGACTATCAAAAGCTCTCAACACCAGGAGTGGTTTCACTGATTTAAGCCCGATGCCACTCAACATGCAACACGTGGCTATAGTAGGAGAGAGAATAACGCCCTCATCGGGCAGGTATTCTCTGGGCTTCTTTTCCATCCGATATGTTCCTCAACCGTTGGATTTGGTGAGGCAGATCAATGACCCAAATGCATCATGCAGGTTGGTGGGTCTGGGTCTGAGCCATGTCTCTCTGTTTTCATCAGTGCTTGTCTAGCTTCGAGGTGGGCATCAAGGAATTTCAGGCAGGCCACATACGCATTGTTTATTCCCCTTTTACAGACCCGAAATCTGAATAGTTGGGGGTTTAATTCCTTTTCATGTCTAGCTATAGTTCCATCTTGTTTAGTTTTCTTTCGCTCCATTGTAACAAATTATAATGCATATGTTTTTTGAAGGACCTTTTGTTAGGGGACTGTACCCATGACACAATGGTTTAGCCTTTGGTTAATTGTACCATACCCTAGGGGGAAGTTAATTCTATGTCCCCAGTTTCCTCTGGGTTGGTTGTAATTTATGTAATTAATCCTTTTTGGTTATTTTGAATAGAAGGCACGATTCTTGCATTAGCAAAAAAAAAGATAAACTTAAACTAAAAATAAATTAATATATATTAAATGGTATGATTTTTTAAAATAATATTAACACCACAGCTGAATTTTAAGGCTTTTCAAAGATATGATACTTTATCTTTAATACCATGCCTAAAAATCATTGGAATTTTAAAACCTTTCAAAGACATGATATTTTTTCTTTAATGTCATGCCTCTCATTGGAATTTTAAGGTCTTTTAGAGTCATGATATTTTATCTTTAACGTAATTATTAAAAGATGTTGACAATTCACTCTGGGAAAAAAAAAGGACGTTATTCTAGCATTGACACTTTTCATTTTCAGGGTGTTTTTGCACAAAAAAAAGTTGGCATTTACTTACATTTAAAAAAAAAATTTGAAACTTTACCGTGAAAATAAAATGTTATTCTAGCATTAACACTTTTCATTTTCATGCTATTTGTTCATGTTTTTTTAGGGTTTTTTTGTTAAAGTTCTCGTTTTGAGGTAATAGTTCTTATTTGATTGGTAACTTTGTTGAAGCATCAATTTCTCTCAACGACCCTTTTGAGTGCTTCATTTTTATTGAATCTAACCATAAACCTCCCTCGCACCAAGGTGATCACCTCTGAATGATTATTCGGTGCCCCCCTCCAGGTCCTTGAAATCCATTCTACAATGTAGTTGGTTGAGTAATGTCTTCCCTTTTCTCTCCCCACTATGATGAGTTCTGAAGCTTCCATTGCCTTATCTATTTGTATGTCAACCCCAAGGACAAGGTTTGGGTTCTCCACCTTTTTTCTTATGCATTTTCCTTTTTTCCTTTTCGACCCAGAAGTTTGGCCTTTTCCCTTCTCAACAACCTCATGTTGGTTCTGTACTCCCTGTGCTGGTTCATAGTCTTCGATTATCTGCCCAATGTGATCACCTATCAAAACATTTTGTTTCATAACCTCTCCAATTTCTATAGTTTTCCCCTCCTTTTCTGGTTGAAACGCCAAATCCCCCACCCAACCCCCAAAAAGATAGAAACCCACTCCTTCACCATTCTCAACCCCATGATTTTCTTGGCCCTGACCTTGACCCTTCTCTACCTCTCTAGGAAAATCATGGATTTCTCTTAACCTCCATGCCAAATTGCCCAGAACCCTATTTTGTCTATGCTTTTGAGAAATTTTAATGGCAAGGGTTCTATCCACCCTTTGGGCTGATCCCTTGTCTTTTACATGGATTTTTTAACCAAACATGATTTAAGCCCCTCATTTCCCCACTGCCCACAACTCTGAATAATATCTTCAAGCCCTCCCATAAAAATTACAAACTCACGAATAGCCAAAAAGGTTATGGGGCTTACTAGGAGGCCCGTTGATGCCCTTGTAGATAGATCCACTTGTTTCATTGGAGTTGTTTGACAATCCTGAAACCCTTTGTCATAATTTCAGAGTGTGGCTATGGTAGGGAAAGAATTACCTTCCTTTAGAAACCCTAAACCGCTTTCAAGTTTTTGCTCCAGCCCCGAAAGACCCATTTTGACAGCAGTGGATGTAGCTGGAAACCTTACCTTATCCAAGTTCTGTTGAATTGGCTCAAGACCCCAAAATGATAGGATGTCTTCCGGTTCGAGCTTTAGGTCAACATAGTTTCTCAGGTTAACCATTTCCCCTGCATGAATGAGTAATAATAAAAATAACTATGTTGGTTATTTTCTCCCCCCCTAAATAGATGTGCATTAACAATATGTGACCATGAATATTATTTCACCCTCCTTGCAATTACATGAGAACAACTCCAACCACTCCTTGCATGTGTAAAAACCCAAAAACTCTCGCCCGTCGTCATGTGTGTGCTAGATGTTGACAGAAGGCTACGTACGAACGTAATCTATGCAGCTAGGGTTTCCTTCCTGTATCAAAACCTAGGCACTCAAATCCCAAAACCCTAAACATGTTTTCATCTCTTAAATATCAACATATTTATATATTTTTTTAATATAGATTAAATAAATTTATATTATCTTCTTATGAATTTTAACATAATTATACTTATATTTTTGTTAAACACAAAAGATATAATGTAATCCCTCTTAGCTCATAGAAAAGTCATTTTTGAAACCTCTAATCACACTTTTAAAAAACAAAATGAATGTGTAACATCATAATCTAGAATCATGTCGTTAGTATTTGTGTGTATTGTGCAAATATGCTATGCTAAATAGATATTTGCTTTACTAATCTGAACATATACAATGTTCATTTGGTGCTTCCTATTGTATAGAGATGTGAATTGTCTAATATCTAATACTTACTTTCTATGTAAAGTTCATAGCTTTACAAATAATGGTCAATGTCACATGTGTAATTTTTTACTAAGCCATAGAGACAAGCTATTATGTAGCACTTGTTTGTTTTTTATGAGTGGGAAATATTATACTAACTTAAATTTGTTCTAATTTATGATTTAATAAATTTTACATGCCACTTTATATGAGTGAAATTTTATACCTCTAATATAGTTTAATTTAGTATTTATTATTGTGTTTGTTTATATGGATGAAATTTATACATATATATTAATTTTAATTTACAATTTATTATAAAGTAATTTGTAGAATGATAGTCAAATGTATTAATGCTATTAATAAACTAAGCATCCATCGACTTTTATATTGTGAATTTTGATGTGTGTGAGATATTATAGTCACTTAAATTCATCTTAATTTATGAGTTAATATGAAGTATTTTCATAAATTTAGGATGAAAGCATCAAGCTCAGTTACACTTTTTGGTAAGAGAGGACATATTTAGGTGAAAAAATGGCTCGATCGAGCATTAAAATGAACTTTGGATACAGAGCTTCTATGTAACCTCAGGGTGTAACACTAGGTTAGGCGTTGATCAAGTTTTATTGTTGATGAAACCCTAAAGCTCAATCTAACTAGAAATTTTAAAATTTATGTAAATATCAATAATGATATGCATACTTTAAAATTGTATGTATTTGATAGTTGAAAAAAAATAATTACTAATCACATTTGAATAGGTAATCAACAATGGTGTGGATTAAATCCCACTTGAAAAAATGATTCTATCCCACTTGCAATTGAAATTATAATTGGAGTTGTCTTTAGTGCATCTTTTTGGAGTTTTCAGTGTCGGAATCCAAAGAACAAATTGTGGTGAAATCTTGATTTGTGTTATTCAAAGTAGTTTTTTTACTGTATATATGGATTCAACACTCTGAAAAAACCTAGTAAACTGCTATTGTGCAGGTTTACCCATCAAACTTGTGATTTCAATGAATTCCTATTGGATTTTAGAGAAATTAGACAGGAAAAATCTACCAAAAAAACTTCCAAAACGTCACACTAAAGACAACTCCATTATAATTTGGTAGCTTGAAAATTAGTTTTTGATATGATTTAAATTTTCACTGTTATAATTTAAATAATAAATTTATTATAAAATATAATTTAAATAAAAATTGATTAAAAATAAGTAAATTTATCAATTTGATTTTAATAAGTATTATAATTTTTAATAAATATATAATTTTTTATATGAATAAGTGTAACTCAAAAATGTGAATTTGTAGGAATCCACATATTGGCGAAAAGAAATAATGAGTGTAGAAAAATTAACATAGTTGTAATAGTCGTAAATTATAATTAATAGGCTTATAAATATCTCTCAACCTCTAATTAAATTGGTTATAATAAGTTGTAATTAATATATCTGAAATCTTTCTGAACATGAAAAATGTGACTGCACTCAATTCTGTACTCAGTGTGTATATACAGAAATTTCTACTCCTAATTTAGGTTTGATATATATTTTTAAGATAATAAAAACATAAAGAAATCATAAAATTTAAAGCATGATTTGACTAATCTAGATTTAATTATGCATATCAAATTATTTTTAAAATAATAATATTATAAAATTTACATAAGTAATGATTTGAAAAAATATACTAATATATTATTTATTTTAATGATTAATGAGTAAAATGCTACAAAACATTTATAATTGGTGTTTAGTTTTATATTATATTGTAAACATATTTCAAGTTGGCTGGAAAGTAACAAATTCATAAATGTTAGTGAAAAATAGTTTAGTTTAGTTTATTGTTGTTTTTTTTAATTATAATTTGATTTATTTTTATTGAAAATTTCTACATCAAAAAAATTAAAAAATGATTAAGTATAAAAATATGTGGTCTTTAAAATCATATTTTTTAATAGAAAGTTATTTATATATTATTATAATTATTTTCTTGGTAAAATAAAATAAAATTAAACTTGGATTTATAATTAAGGAAAATTAGAGTTTGGAATACATTTTAATATTTATATAGGTTATTTTTGTGCAATAAATAAATTTTATAATTATCTTAAAGACAAGTATTGAGAGGCTTAGTATTTTTTTTTCTCATTTTTTTTAGATAACTATGATAGTTCAATAAAGCCTTCATTTAACCAAGGGCTAAATAGAGGGTTTAATAATTTTATTTCAAACACTCAATCTAGAGTTTTAAGCGCTAAATCGAGTTGTTGAGGGCATTAAACATAGATTTTTAGCTCATCTTCTGCATATTTCGTTGTCACACCATTTTGTACTCTAGCGAACTTGAGGAAAAAATTGTCCCTAAGTAGCAAACTTGATCATGTTGGATTCAGGAAGGAACCCTTTGTCTTATGGCATATGCGTTTGATATTTTTGAATTCATATGATATTTTTTATCTAATTTCTTTTAAACATAATGCTTGAAACTTTTTTGGATAGTCTCAAAGAGCTGAATAAAAAATCAATAACACAAAATATATAGAACCAAAAAATTCAAAAAATACAAATATCTTCATTTACCAATCCTCTTCAAAAGGGCACTCTTGGTTTTTGAATTTATTTAAATAGTAGAAAAAAGTATTAAATAAGCACGTGTTTGCAAAATTCAATTGAAATATTACTTCTCCAACTTCGAAAAATAATAAAAATTATAATTTTACATAAAAATAGATTTTTAATATGAAAAACTTAGTTTTATGTGTGTAGATCATGTTAATATATTACACATTCTCTTAAGATTTGCTAAAATTTGCATGGAAAAATATTTCATTTAATGGAAAAATATAATTTTGCATAAAAATAATTTTTTAATATGAAAAACTTAGTTCTCTTTGGGTAAATCATGTTTATATATTACACATTTTCTTAGGATTTGCTAAAATTTGCAAGGACAAACATTTCATTTAATGGAAAATTGACATATTACATGACACCACATTTCTTTGCAAAAAATATCATCAGAACAACCACATAATTCTCCACAAACTGCCTTTTTACTTTGGTTCAAAATTCACAATGTTTATTTGAATTTTGAAGGCTTTCATTAGATAAAAGAACAAAATATCATTTCATTTAATGGAAAATTGAAATATTATATGACACTAATTTTTTTTTCATAAAATATCATTAGTACAACCACATAATTCTCCAATTTTTTTCTTTTTACTTCGAAACAAAATTCGCAATGTTTATATTAATTTTGAAGGCTTCCATTAAATAAAAGATGAAAATTTTGAAATTTCATTGCCACATTTGGCCCAAAATTGTAACCCATCTTCATGCATTCACCCATAGTCAATAAGGATATCTCATTTATAGATCCATTTTAATTCAATGGTTACAAAATATTTAGAAATTAAAAAGGCTAAAACAAAAACAAGTATAAATATTGAAATACTTCATAGATCATGAATTAAGACGAATTTATGCTATTCTTATTAATCGAAATACACTTGCATGAATATTAACTTAGTTATATTCAAAAGCAACAGGATAAAAACGCCATCGAAAATGGATTATCAAATGGTCACATCAAATTAAGGGACAAAGAACATAAAATCATATGGAGTATTTCTCTTTTTGTTCTCCACACCCCTAAGCTAGGTTACCTTTCTCTTTTGGACAATAGGGAATATCTTAACTAGAAATGGTGGTGGAAGGAAGGAGATATGGCATGCTAAATGCTCAACTAAGGAAAAAATGTTTATGTGGTGCCTTATGGCAAGAAAGGTGATAACTTGAGATATTATGCAAAATAGATATATGATTGGCTTGGGTTGGTGCTCACTATGCAAAAACAACGATGAATCAATTTCACATGTTCATTTCTTGGGGCCCCTTTTTCAGTGGCTTTGGTTTACATTTTAGGCTGTTCTTGGCTACTCATCTTCATGGGAAGGCATGGACTTAGAAGATGTTTGGAGGGATTGGTACTCCAACCCTAGAAATCATTCTATCAAAGCTCTCCCACTCATCACATGTTGGGGAATTTGGTTGGCTGGAAATAAGGCCATATTCCTTGTTAAACTATTGATCCCCGATCACTTTGTTGTGACAAATATTTCCATTCTCAAACTTCTCCCCCCTTGTGCACCTAGGTTAGAACTTATAGGAAAATCTCATCATGGAACAATAAAGTGGAGGAGGTTTTGTCATATTCCTTACAAAAGAAAATTACTATCAAATTAAAGTTGGACTCGGCAGTGGGACAAACAACTAGAGACAATTCCTCGTGTGCAATTTTCTTCTCTTATTTGCTTTGCAGAAAGGCTACAAAAATAACCAAAAATTTGGGGATTTAATGCTTCCCATAAATTGTTTAAACAAGTCACAAGTCTACAAGAATATCATCAAACTTTTGGGATTTAATGCTTCCCATAAATTGTTTAAACAAATTACAAGTCTACAAGAATATCATCCTTTTGCCCATAATGGAAGAAATAATGTGTATTATTGATTCTTTCACACTTTTCTCTTGGAAGAAATAATGTGTATTATTGATTCTTTCACACTTTTCTCTTGCCATGATATCTATAGCGACAAAAAGGTAAATAAATAGTCAAAATAAGGGCTCACTATGACAAAAGGTTTGTAGATTATTTAAAAACACAGAGATGATCATTTTTTGAACTTCAAAACCACCCCTACAAAGACATCTTCCAATGGCTAGTAGCTTCATAAACAAATATTTCTTTTTTTCTATTTTGAATTTTTTGCTATACTATACTCAAATGATGGGTGCTTTATTGAGTAAGTTCACCTGATAGCTTTTGAGGCTCTACAAAAATACTATTATATATATATATGTGTGTGTGTGTGTGTGTGTGTGTGTTATTCCTTAGTTTTTAATCTTGGAGCTCTTATTGGTACTATTTTTTTCTTGTACTTGTTTATATTTGAATACATTATGTGTCTAAAAAATGTAATTTTCATTCATAATTATGAATGGAATTATGTTTTTTTTCTCTAATATTTTTTCTTTCAATATATATATCTTTTATTTAACATGGGAAATGATATATATATATATATATATATATATATATATATATATATATATATATATATATATATATATATATATATATATATAGATATAGATATAGATATATATATCTTTTATTTAATATGGGCAATGAGATATTTTATTTATAGACTATATTTTGCATAGTAAAATATTGTTTTACTATTAATATATTTTTAAATATATAATAATATTATTTAATCGTACATATTAAAAACAACTTCAATTTTATGATTATTAATATATTTAATGTAACATATTAATTTTATATTGAAAATTACACAATATTTTTATTTTTATTTTTTATTATGAAATAATTGAACTTTACTTTCAATTACTCCTTATCTTTGTGGATTAAATATTTTATTATACACACATTCTCTCTCTATATATGAAACCAATATTAATACAAAACAACATAGATCCATCTTAACTATGGATCTAGAAAGCTGAGAGGGATCAAATCTCTTGAGGTGAAACTCTTTTTATAGTGCAAAACTTTAAAAAAAATCTATTAATATTTTTTAAGAATTAAATTAATTACATATTTTTTGAATCTTTTTACTCTTTGCACATTGGAATATGTTCTTGTTATATATTCATATGCTTATATTTTTTTCTAAAATTGATATTTAAATAAAGTAGTTATCGTAGATATTAGAATGACTTATTTATTTACATACGAAATTGAAATATGAAAATATAAATAATATCGACTTTATTAGTTTTTTTTTTCAATTCTTCAAAAGAATTTTAAAAATTGATATAGAATTATCTTATATCATATAAACATGAGATTATTTTATTTATTAGTGAGAGTGATATGTTTTAACCATATCTCATTTGTACTGGGTTTTAATATCAACAATGTTTTATAATACTTTGAAGTATATATATATATGTATGTATGTATGTATGTATGTCTTATTTTTTAAAATTTATATAATATTTTATTTTAATTTTAAAATGGAAATGTGTAGCTCCATGTTGAGTACGGACATAATTACATAGTGCCATCATATTGGGATGTAAAATGAGCTTGTCGATCGAGTTAATCAGTATTGATATTCAAATAAGTTATTTAAATTCTATATTGAAATATTTTAAAAAATGTATAAGGAAAAAACATTTTTAACAATCAAAAGAGGAAATATAAGGTTTTTATTTTTCAATTACTTTCTTTCTCTCTATAAAATTGTTCTAAAATTATGCTACTTCATATGAAAAGCATGTGGGACTAATTGTTAAGAGCTTGTGTTTCCTCCTAAGAGGTCACAGGTTCAAAACCGGAGGGAAGTAGAGTATGTATGCCTTGGTAGACTTAGTAGTCAATCCAAACTCAAGCTTGAACATGGATGGAATCCACTTAGTAGTCAAATCGTTGGGTCCCTTATCCCACAAACAAGGGTCTCATACAAATTTGATAATAAACTCAAGGTTGAACATGGATATTTATACAATGAAGGAATTTTATATCTTTTTGTCCCACAAACAAGGGTCTCATACAAATTGGATAATAAAATCAAGGTTGAAAATGGACGTTTATATAGTGAAGGAGGGGTCTCATACAAATTGGATAATAAACTCAGGGTTGAACATGGATGTTTATATAGTGAAGGAGTTTTATATCTTTTTCATAACGTGTAAACTCAACGTTGAACATGGATGGAATCACACATTGCCCTCATACTCAGTTGTAGGATGAACATGGATGGAAACACACATCACTCTCATACTGAGTTGTAGAATGTGCATGGCCCTAATATTGGGTTGTAGAATGTGCCTCTCGGTGCAATAATAATTGAGTTAAATTGGATAATAATAATAATAATGAATATCAAAATATTTTATATAGTGAAAAAGTTGTATATATTTTTCATCACTTGTAAACTCAAGGTTGAAAATGGATGGAATAACACATGGCCCTGAACACAAGGTTGAAAATGGATGTTTATATAGTGAAGGAGTTTTATATATTTTTCATCACGTGTAAACTCAAGGTTGAACATGGATGGAATCACGAATAAATTTGATGTGTCCCTCTCCCCATCACATAATTAAAGTTGTATTCAATATATATCAACAAAAGCACTCTATCGAATTTTATTAAGTAATTCGAATACTTCAACCAAAATATTCCTTTGTTGTATGTCATCCCAATCATAATATCCTACAATAGTACTTTAGCAAGCGCAGGTGTACATGAGTCTAAATACTTGAGGATGAGTGGTTTGAGAACACATATTCGCCATGTCTGTCAAAGACACTTATGAATGTTTCCCTTGCCTAATATGACGCTTGTCATGGTGTAATAGAGGATTCATTTTCATTTACCATCCAATACAAGAAATGTTTGAATTGCTAGGCTGCCATGTTCAGAGTTCGAAAATCTTCGGGTATAGTGCTTTGAATGGTTTCCATAATTTTCTGCCCATAAGGAAAGCAGTCGTTCATTATTTTTGAAAATAAGCTTTTGGACCATGCTCCTAGCAGATATGTAGACACAAAAAATGCATGAATCTAGTGCTTCTCTTCTATTTTTATCAAGTGGGAATTCTGATGATATTCTTTGCTTCCAAAGAAATCCTTAAGAATTTTGCACATACTAGAAGATCCACATCGAATGCCTCTTGAAGAGAACTTGTACTCATGAATCCATTGCTTTATCACGGAGTTGCTCAAAGCGTGTGGTAGTTAAAGGCTTTAGGGATGTTGCGACTTGCGAGAGAGTCCTCCACAATGCATCTCTTTTACAATTGAAGCTCAACTTCTTCCACTTGGCTTGGCCCTACCACAGAGATAAAAGGTCATTAAAATAATAAATGGTGGTCCCCTCTCCTCTCTTGTGTTGGGAGTAATTTTTCTTTATCATGTGATTTAAAAGTTGTTATTATGACTTAGCACCCTCACCATATGAATAGCGAGTCATCCCTCCACTTACAACCTAAAAGATTTTACAAGGCTAAAAGTGACTAAGATATTATAGTAGGGGGATGTTGGGCTGGGCAATATAATTATTCATTTGCAAGGGAATGGGGACTTGAACTTTAGTTATTGGAAGGTAGGGTTTGAGACCGGAAGACCCAGTTTCACTTCCCTAGTTCAAACCCAATGTGATTGAATGAATGAACCAAGAGAAACTGATTCAAGTTCATAAAAATAAAGTCAGCTTGGGAGGCGAAAGAGGATCTGTTAGTTAGGGAAAAATTGGTTACACTATTGGTTTGAATGCTTATGGGTTGGATTTTGATGCCTACACAGATGGGGATTTGGATTCCTCGGGTGAGCTTGTTGTACTTCGCTTGGATGGTGTTGAAGGGTTGTTGGAGACCAAAGGGGACCATCATAAAAGACTATTTATCTACAGTTAAGTTAACAATAACAGTCATCCCCCCCCCATATAGGGAAGCTCAAGATTGTGTACAATATATGAGGCCTGTAGAGCCTAACTCAGTATCAATAGTTTACTAAGCTCGTGTTCAAAACACAATGTTTACCATCAGGCATAAACTAGTTATTCAATTGGATAAACTGGATCCTTGGAACTTTTCACTGAGAGGGAAAGAAGGGGAGCCTCAATCTATCAGCAAAAGATGAAGCTTGTAACCTTGAACATTTATCCAGGTAGGAACTAGAAATTATATGCCTTCCTCAAGTTGTCAATCTATAAGATGTTGTTTCGTATGTATGATTTGTTGTTGTGTCATGTCCTAGTTGTAAATCCACTTTCTTAGGATCTAGACTTGTCAAAGTTAGTGACTTATATACTATCTATCTATCTATACATATCTAGATAGATATATATATATATATATATATATATATATATATATATATATATTTATATATTTATATAATTGTTGTGATCAATAAAATATGAAATGTGATTTGTGTTGTTTGTAATATTTCTCTCCTTCACTTTGTTTTTCTCTAATATAGTATCAGATCCATAAGGTTGAGATTAGTCACAAATCAATTCATTATGCCAAGTTGTTTTCCAATTGATGTCTCATCTTTATGGTTTGTAGATCGACTATTTTTTCTCGGCATGAGTAATCTTGAATGAAGGCTGATTGTTATGAAATCGAAATACAAAATTCATGGATTTTGTTGTGTCTTCTAGTGATGGGACCTACAGATTCATTGATGTGACTCTAAAGGTAGAAACACTTTCTGATTTCATTGATGTGACTTTAAAGGCAGACACTCTTTCCAATTGATGGGGGATTCTATTGGTCATGTCAATTCAACTTCACAAGGACGTAGCTAGATCCCAATTAGCCATGTACTGTGTGAGGATCAATGATGCTAATGAGGGATTTTAATATCAACATAGGTGGTTGGTATTGAGATATGAGATAGACAGAGGCAAAGAAGAAGGAAAAAATATCAAGCTGATTTGATCTGAATTTGTTTAAGCATTAATGGTTTGAAAAGATTTTGGAGCATGGTGCTCTAAGGCACTCAGGGTTCTAGCTTCAAGGTCTGATCTCTTTGGAGGCTTTGAAACTCTGAAACCCCTTTAAAGTTCTAGAAAAATTTTCGTCCTAAATTTCGGTTAAAATGGTGAATGTATTTAACGGCTATGAGACTACACCATTCTTCGATTTCCTTCGAGTCCTCGCAGAGCTTGTGTTCTCTTAGATGGGAATTGCATATGGGACTAAAGGAGTGGACTTGCTGTATGGCCTTATATTTGGTATTATACGTTCTTCTTGAGCTAGCCAATCATGAGCATATTAAAGAAGAGAAGATTAAATGTACCTTGAATTTTTGACTAAGTATCCTAGCAATTGAACTGGAGTATGCACAGTTCCATCTATAGAGAAATGAATGAAACCAAACCAAAGGTTATTATTTAAACTATAAAATTAAAAAACGTAAGGAAACTTACATCAACCGCCTAGCTCCAAAGGGGGTATGTTGAGAAGGCATCACTATCAAAACAAATAGATTATCATACTAAAACTTATAGAACTCGACCAAGGAGTGAAGCATAGTAATATTAAAATTCCATGCAAGTTAGCACCATCCTTCATTAGGAAAGAGGAAACAACAAGGTTGTGCTTTCTTTTCCATACAACACTCTAAGTTGGCCACAAAGTAGGGTCACAAAAAAGTTAATATGCCTAGCATGGAGAATGATGTCAGTGTCTGGTTACAACCCTTGAAGCACAAGAGAGGGCATGGTGAGAAGGTTAGGGAAAGGAACTACTAAGGCCACCCTGAGATAAAATTCTTTCATCTCCAAGTTTATTAAAAAAAACCTCAGGTAGAGTGTAGAATCCCAATGAGGAATCCATAGGAGGCCCATCATTGAATGTGAAGGAAATGATAGGATTGTAGTGGGTTGTCCTATATGTGAGAATGGTATAGTAACCACATTCTTTCCTTCGCATGTCTGCTGAAGTTCTTTTTCACATGTGTGTCTAGCTGTGGGATTGAATGTAAAGCAAGACCACTCGATGAAACCTTGAATCAATTGTTTTCGTGTTATACATCACTTGAATGTTCTTTGGAGGGAACATTTCCATGTTCCACTGTATTTTGGGCTAGTGGGGTAGTGGTAACATGCAACCCCCCTACCCCCACAACACCCTTTTTCCACCTTATTCACTCCATCCAGGGATTGTGAATCTTGATCCATTAGAGTCTCACATTCTTGCTTAATTAGAGAGTTAGGGAGAGAATGCCAAGGGGAGGAAAATAGGTAGTTTGGATTCGAGCATCTATAGTTGGTTAGCTTATTCATGATTTTATTTCTTGTGTATTATATATGAGAAGGGATAATCAATGGAATGGATTGGAGTTGAGAAGATATTGAATGCAACATACTTTCCATACGCCAACATTATGAGAAATTGGATATGATAGATACATTGAATTTTTTATAAAGCATTAAAATTATAAGCTTCGAATCCCCTTCAATTATGAGTCTAAAGGAAGCTTGTGTGATGGAAATATTTAGAACTTCGGCAAGGGCTTTCATTTCAATTGTGTTATTCTATTGATTCCCATGCATCCAAAGAGTAGATATAGGGGTGAGCTTATGTTGTATTTGAATATTGCTGTGAACTTTTCTTGTCTCAAATTACCTCTTGAAGCCCCACTGAAGTTAATCTTCGGGAAATTTAGAGGAGGAGGGCTCCAGGATGTATGAGAGGATGTTGGACTAAGGGTGATGATGGCAGGTGGGCGGTGCCTTGGGTGGTGATGTCAACTCTGAAGAGTGAGAGCCTTTGTTGTAGAGGCTTGCTAATATTATTACTTCCACGAGTGGGATGCTATATATTCTTGTATATTTTTGCTTAAGAGATTCCATATCTAATCTTGGGGATGAGAGTGATATTTGAATGCTCATATTTTTCGCTCTTTCCAAGTGATTCAGAGAAAATGTCAACGGGAATTTTCCCGAATTCGGTTAAGAATGGAGTTAATATATTCTTCATTGTTCCAATTTTCAATTGAAGTTGGAGGATGCTTGTAGAGACTCTATAAGAGAAATTCTTGATATTTTCATGAGTTTGCCATAAAATGTGTTGTGTAGGGGAAACGATTAAAGAGGTGCTCTATATCTTCGACAGTGAGATAGAAAACAAGACACCATGAGGGACCTGGGAAATTCCATTTTTGGATGTTTTCCCAAGTGAGTGTTTTACCCTAGACTAATACCAAAATTTAGAGGGATACTTTAGGCTATAGTTTCCATTTCCATATATTTCTCCATATGTTAGCTATCATACTAGCTTTGATGTTGGCCTCTAGATTGTAGGCTTCTTTTATGGTAAATGTCCCTTTGGAGTTATATCCCCATCAGAATTTGTTTGGTCAGTTATAGATCGTTAGGTGTCGTGCTTGCAAATTCATCAAAAAGGTATCCCATGTAGCCTCTAGTGGTTTATGATGCCACTCTTTTGAATCTATCCATTTCCTCCATGTGGAGATACAATGGTGTTGCAATTGGCAATATTGTTTAACTCTATGTTTACCTTGTGATCACATGACTTGAATTAGCATATATAGCTCATTTTGATCTTGAAATTTGGGAAGTTATTTTCGAGAGTCATTCTAGAATAAGATTAACTCACCATCTCATATTTCCTAAAACAATTTTGTTAGATGAGATGCTTCACTTTTTTTCCATGTTCCAGATAAAGGATCATGTTTATTAAAAGGAAGTACATATGAGATGTTTGGGGTAGATTTCATTGGCATACATTCACTTCCAAATGATATTCCATAAGTCTTGATCTACTTGTGGATAGCACCACCATATTTTGGCTCCTAATACCATTTCCATGATGGAGGGATCTCTCTAACGTATCCCACCAAAAACTTTTAGTTTAAACAATTTGTCCCATGCAATAAATGCCCACTTTTTTTCATGTTTGGCCCCTCCCCAAACAAAGGAATGTTGTAGCGTACATATTATGTTGAAAATTTAAGACAATGCCATGACAACAAAAAATCAATAGATTTAGAGTGCCTAAAGCACTGATTGCAACAATACTAGTTGCCCAACAGTGTTGAGGGAACATAAGATCTAACTTGCCATTTTCTCATTGAATTTTCTAATGATTTATTTCGAGATAATGTACTTGAGTAAATATCTATGAGGGGGGAACCCAAATATTTTACATTTCCATTGCTATCGAAGTGTCAAAAAGAAAATTTGAGATTTATATTTATGTCCATACCTGAGAAGAGAGAATTCCTTCAACACTTGTGAAATCCCTCAAGTTTCTTGAACCATATGCATCCCCATGCACATGGTGTCATACACAAATTGTTGATGCAAGATGGAGAGGTCCTCTCCAAAAATACATAGTCCCTTGATCTTCTTGGTTGAGATGATCAAATTAAGATCTTTGCCTAAGCCTTTTGTTGCTAGGATGAAGAGGAAGAGGGAGTTCTCCGTAAGCTGTCATGGATATTCCACTAGATAGTTCATCACAATAGATCTAATACTATTATATTAACACTCTGAAAATTCTACACTATTATAGTTTATTAAAATTTTAGATCTGTGAATTCAACTATAATTAGTGCATTCATGCAAATGAAAATTATACAAGAAAGTAGATAGCAAAAAAATAAGCACACACACACAAGATGCAAGATATGCTCTCTCAAAAATCATTTCAGGAGAAAACCCAGCTAGAAGGTGAGGTCGCTTCACTCTCTTTCTATGTTTGGAAATATGGTTGCATGTACAAAGAAGTAATTCATGTGGATTGCTGGCTATTACAATTTAGAAATCCTCTCTTTGTGCTCTACCTCCTACCTCTCTTGGCTATCTTTGCTTAGTTATGCAACAAAATTTTCTCGAAAGAATGGAATGCCTCTTCCTCCTAGTGGCCCAGTTATAACACAATTTGATAGCCTACTAGTGGTTAAGTTTGACTACATCATCTCTTAACTAGAGTTACAAAATAGACTCTTCTAGAGTCTTTTACATCGAAAAGACATGGATAGCCTATTTTCCTTAAATAATGGGGGTTGACGTGACATCCTCCAGAAGTATAGGTGTGAAAACATGAAGGTCAATGTTTTAGTGGCATAACTTTTGAATATAGACTCTTATTGATGCACTTCTTGAGTCGTTGGAAAGGTCTATGTGTGTAGAATAACATGAAAAGGTGTCATTCTAAAGCGGCCAAGTTTTACCCCCCAAGAAACATCGTTTGATGCCTCAAAACGTTCCTAGAAGGTTTCACACCCACTTTCACCAAACTGGGTCCCGTCAATAAAAACAGTCCCGTGAGTTGATTCCTCCCCCTTTTCAATTCCAAATGCATCAAGATGTATGAAAAACAATATAATGATCCAATTTGGTTCACACCTCCCCATTTTGGGAGGCTTTTGGTCCCCAAAATATTTTAAGAAATGAGGTGAGAAATTTTTTCCTCCACCTTCTCTCTAGTGTACCATTTAGCTTTACCTGGAAGTTATCCCTTCAACCCAATCTACCAAAGGTTAGTTGCCCCTGTCTTGTAGTTCTGGACCTCTTTTGAAAAAATGTATACATTATCAACTCTGCTTGAGCATCTAGTACCAAATCCTCCACAGAAGGTAGGACTTGTTCCTCTTCCTGATCTAGCATGGAAGGCTCATAGAGTTTAAAATTTTATACATTCACTACTGAGTAAATGTGCATATATGGTGATAAATTGATTCGATAGGCACTATCACCCACTTTTTCTAGTATCTCAAAGGGACCATACATTAGAGCCTTGATTTTCTTACCAAGCCCCTGTAGCCTCTCCTTATTCAACTGTAGCCATACCTGTCTCCCACCTTGAATGATTTTTATGTTATGTGTTGATCATGCTAGGAATTATACTTCTTCTATGAATTTTACATTCCTTGTACCTATAGATGGATCTTCCTGATTCTCTCTATAAAATTTTCATCCCTAAAATCATCTCCTATAATATCTTCCCTCACTCCGTTGGGCCATGAATACGACCACTTTGTAACACTTATTTCATCCATTTTTACTCTTCTCTATTATATCATCTATTATAATTTATCATTTAAATCCATTTTATAAATAATTTATGCTCTCATGGATGAATATTATTTATTCTCCTTTATTTCTAATAAATTGATGATTATGCATTATTTTATCAATGATAGTTCTAATAAGTTGGTTATAACATTATTCACCATTTTTAGCCTCCAAAGTAACTTCCAGATTGAAGATTTGATTTTTAAATCTGCCAACTCAGAAATTCGTTGGTTTAAGGAGTGACAGTTTTGCGGTTGCGATTCTGAGCAAATGAAGATGAATTTTAGAAATCCAGAACATGGGTTTTGTCCATAACGGGCCCAATTAACTTTAGAAAAGAGAAGTTTGCCTAAATTCGGCTTGTAGAGAGAGAAACGTAGGGTTCTTTGAGCACGACCAACTCAGAAATTCGCTGGTTTAAGGAGTGACAGTTTTGCAGTTGAGATTCTGAGCAAATGAAGACGAATTTGAGAAATCCGGAACATGGGTTTTGTCCAGAACGGGCCCAATTAACTTTTGCAAAGAATGGTTTGCCCAAATTCGGCTTGTACAGAGAGAAACGTAGGGTTATTTGAGCACGATTTTCTCAGATTTGCAGTTGCGGCCGTCCTCCAAATCTCAGCTGCAAAGCCAAATTCGCCTTGTTCTTGTTGATCAAATGGTTAGAAGCAAACCAATTTTGTAATAGGAATCATGTTGTACTTATCCTTATTGTAACTTCTCTCTGATCTCTCTCTATTTAAATGAAAACAGAGATCAGAGATGGGGATGATTTGGGGGAGACTTCAGGATGACTTTGGGGATTCGAATGATGGCGAATTGATGATTTGAATTAGAGATTCAGAAGCAAGGATTCATGATAGGATAGGAGGAAGGAAGGATTGTTTTATGTTGTAAGTCTCAAAGCTTCAACTATTGTAATGATTTCACTATTTAATGATTAATACATAATTTGGGCGTTGCTGTTCACTCTTTCCTTCTGAAGTAACCCAGCAGCGTCCGCTGGCGGCTAAGGGCCCAGCCTCTGGTGGAGTACGCTGCTGCTGTGTATCATATCTTTACAATTGCTGATGTGTGACGGTTTGTTTTCCCTTTCATTTCTTTAAATTGTTTTGTTCAGCGATCTTTTGTTTATGAACATTTCGCAGAATTACTTTGTTATATTGAAATCATAATTGGATTGCGTGAGTGATAGAATTATTAATTATAACTTGACATGTATTGCTGATAATTTTGATCTAATACTGCGCTGTCTAATTAAGAACCGTGGTCCATTTAATTGCTGCTCATTTATAATTGCCATGGTTGTTCAATTAAGTTACTACTCAAATATAACTGCGATTGTAATTGCTTCAATAACTGCGATTAATGTTCATGCTGCTGGATTAAGGTTGCTGATTCAATTACATTTATAGTTTGTTGTGTCTTTCCAATTACTTAGTTTTGTTGTTCGGTTCCTTTAATTCCAATTTGTTGTTCCATTTACGACCGTTCCATTTTAGACTTGTTGTTCCATTTCCTATTTGCTGTTCTATTTTACTTTCTGCCGTTCCATTTACTTGCATTTGCTGCTTTGGTGTGAGAGAAGGTCTAAGGCTGTAGTGAGCCAGCAAGTCGCTGTTTAGCTCCCAGACCTATGGTCCATGCTCTAATTTCCTTTCCATCAGTTTCTAGAGGGATGGGTTATCACTTCTGCACCCTTGACTGATAAGTTGTCTTGTGTGATTTTATCCTTTTGAAGTAATTTAGTCATAGTTTAGCATCCGTCTACTCTTGTGTTCTCTGAACGCTGTACTACTAAACATTAATCTTGAGTAAATAGCCACCTCAGATTGAGTACACTCTTGAAATAAAAATTCGTCCCTGGGTTGACAATTAATGTGAGGTAATTATGAGTTTAAAAGACACCTTTTTATCGCTCCACATGTTGGCGCCGTTGCTGGGGAGAGTGTAGCCATTTCTAAAGAGTAGTGTGAATCTGATGAGTGCCTGCTAGGGAAGAGTTGGATCTTAAAAACGGAAGGTAAGAACATGCGTACGGAGGATGTAAAAGCCCTGCTCCCCCGTCCGCTTTCCAGCAGGACTATTAAAGAACCTAGAGTAGAAATAGATGTTTGAATTTTTGTGTGAATAATTAGGAAAAAGATAGAAATTTTTAAAAAATGAATCACATGATCTCACGCAAGTGGTGATGTAAGCACCACCCATTTCACTAACCGATTGACAGGAACATTTGAAGAAGGAGCCTTGAAGAAACACATGAAGAACATCTTATATTATGGTAAGAAATGGCTCACGTTTCTACTTTTGAATTTCCTATCAAAGATCTAGGAGGAGTGACACAAATGCACATAATTCCCCCATCTTTACCAAATTTTCATGGTTTAGCAAATGAAGATCCAGATACATTTTTATTTGAGTTCGAAATACTTTGTAGAGGATATGATTATTGTACTAATGATCAAAGATTGAAAGTGTTTCCTCTTACTCTAAAAGGAGCATCTCTCCGATGGTTCATGAGCCTAGGTGGGGATTGCATCCAAACATGGGAGGACATGAAGAACATATTCTTGAAGAAGTACCAAGACTATTGCAAATCCAATGAAGATATTTTGTGTATGATACAAGGGGAAGATGAAAGTTTGGAGGACTATGTAGATCGATTTCAATACAACCTTCAAAAATCAAAATATAAGCATTTGGAGAAAGAGATCTTAAAAACACTCCTTCTTAAAGGAATCAAAGATGAATGTTTAGAAATCTTAAATCTGATAGGAAAAGGTGATGTTTTTCAGTTGTCATATGATGATGTTTGTGAATTGTGCATAAGGTATTCAAGAGGAATCTCCAAGGCTGGTAAGAATTCTAGAGAAGTTTGTTCCTTATTTTCTAAATCTGCTACAAGTATAGGAGACATAAGAGTTGAAATCAATATTTTACTTGAAAATTTTAAAGTTGATTTTATTAGCTCTCTAAATGAAAAATTGGATGTTTTGCAGGTTCATAAAAATGAAGAATTTGATGAAGTGTTTTGTTCTCATGACCGAAAGGAGCATCTCATAGATACTCACTCTTCCTTATCTACGATGGAAGTAGCATATCAAAGAGGTGAGGAAGCTGCAACAAAGTCAAAACCATGGAAATCATGGCCTACAAGTATGGTTCAAAACACTTCTTCTCCATTCTCTTACTTGCATAATCCATTATGGAATACTAATGTGTTAGGGCAGCCATGTCAATCTCAATATAACCACCAGCAATTTTCTCTACAAGCTTGGCATGGTTCACCTTATGATTGCATGACTACTCTCCCCCATCTTGTAGCACAAGCACATTCTCCATATTCTCCACCAGCTCTTCCACAATATCTTGCTTGCCCATCAAAACCATTCACACAACCCAATCAACCATATCATCAAAATGCTCCATTCCGTACACATGTGTGATTTTATTCAACGCCTTGTAATCTATACACATCTTCCAAGTCCCATCCTTATTTGGAACAATGATGATGGGTGACCCACATGGTGATGTACTCGGTCGAATGACACCGTGTTCCAGTAGTTGCTGCAACTGTTTCTTCAGCTCACTTGCTTATATAACAGGATGTCTATACAACCCAATATTTGGAAATGGGGAGTCTGGAAATCGCTAGATCTCGTGCTCCACTTCTCTCTTAGGTGGTAACCCTTTAGGTTCTCGGAACACATCCTTGTATTGCAGTAACAACTCCTCCAATTTTTTTTTGTTTCTTAGTACACCCCTCTAGGTATTCCTTGCCTCTTATTGACTCCTCTTTAGACTTAATTTCTCTTAAAAATAATAAAACATACTTCTTGCTAGAACTTATCAATTTCTTGGTTTGGTTAGCACTTACTAGTGAAATTTTTGACTTACCTTTGTGCACATTGATGATGAAAAATTTTCCATCCTTGATGAGCCGATACTAGTTAGTTCTCCTCATGAATATTTCATCACGCATATACGTGTATGGAATCCCAAACATGACTCTACATACATCAAGGGGAACCACATCTAGATCTACTATCAATAAAATTAGCACTAATTGTAAACCTAATTTTGCATTGTTTTGTTACCTTTAGCGCTGCATCCTTATGTACCCATCCCAGTCGATATGGTTTTGGATGATCATGAAATTCCAACCCCAAATTCTTGACTAGCTATGCTACAATGAGATTTGCCTGCGATCCTCAGTGAAACAAAGCATCAATCTTCGTTTTCTTGACCTGTATCTTTACATGGGACAATTTGGTCATTTCTTTCTCTTCCTATTACTGAAGGATACTCAGATTCACCTCCTTCTGCAATAATGTGCAAATGACCTTCTCATCCATGTCCGAGTTGTTTTCAACTTGGTTTCTCGAATTAGTGGCCATGAGATTCTTCTTCTTATTATCTTTCTTCTTGTTCTTCAGGTTTAGCACTAGATGCAACTTCCAGCTTTTCTCCTCTATATGGCCATCAATGTTGCAGTGGTTGCTAGGATATTTGCACTAGTGTGTTGTGGTTGTCATTTTTTATCTTTCCCCCATTTTTTCTTCTTCTTCCCCTCCTTAGAAACTTCTTGTGCCTCCTTTTTCTTCGATCCACTTGATTTCTCTCTTTTCATGCCTATGTTGTTCAGGTATTGTGCCTATACACAAGCCTCATCCACCGATTTCTAGTTGAACAACATCACTTCCTCATGAACATGGAGCTGCAGGCCTACGAAATACTTGTGGAGTACATTTGGGTTCTTTGGAGAGATACCCAACACTCTAGCCATCTTTCTAAATTATGTGGTGTAGTTCTCCATTCTTTGGCCCAACTTTTTCCTGAAGTAATGCCACCGGATCCACTGGTCCTCCACATAACCAATGGGACAAAAATGTGACTTAATGCGCATTTTGAAATCCTCCCACTTAGTCACTGGAGGTTCTCCCTCCAACCTCAAGGTTTATGTGTGACTCTCCCACCAAGTGAGTGTATGGCCATTTAATTTCAGTCACGCCAATGAGATATTTTTCCCTTCCTGAATCGTATGGATGTTGAAATAAACTTTCAGTTGCTGCAACCAATGGTTCAGCTTCAGAGCATCGATCTCTCCATGGTATGGCTTGACATCGAATTTTGCTTCCATTTTGAGCAGGGATTGATTCATGTAACTCAAACTAGGTTGATCTTTTCGACGTTCTTTCTTTGGCTAGTTCTACGTGTCTCCCCGATCTTCTGATTTTTCCTCTGCATTTGAACCCCCATCTTCTCCAAATATCCCCAGCTTATTGCTTAGGGTCTCTATGAGGAGGTTTACATTACATTTTATATCCGCGACTTGTTGTTCAAGTTGCAAAAACCTCACCTCTGCAAGATCATGAGGTTAGTTTATAGATTTGTTGCCCATGATTAGGGTTTTACGATTTTCGGTTGTGCCAATCTAGATCCATGCAATCTCCACAAATTAATCAAAGAAACCCGATATGATACAAAATGATCCATAAAATTCCATGGATATTCCATTGTACAGTTTGTCACAACGGATCTAATAATATCATATTAAAACTCTAAAAATTGTACACTATTACAGTTTATTAAATTTCTAGATCTGTGTATTTAGCTATAATTATTTCATGCATGCGAATGGAAATTATACAGAAAATTAGAGAACGAAAAACTAAGCACACACACACACAAGACAAAATATATGCTCTATTGGAAACCCTTTTGGGAGAAAACCCAGTTGAAAGGTGAGGTCGCTTCTCTCTCTTTCTCAGTTTGGAAATATGGATGCAGGTACAAATAAGTAATGCATGTGGCCTATGGGCTACTACAGTGTACAAAACCTCTATTTTTCCTCCACCTCCTATCTCTCTTGTTTATATTTTCTCATCTATGGAACAAAATTCTCTCAAAAGAATGGAATACTTCTTCCTCCTAGTGGCCCGGTTGTAATGCAACCCAATAGCCTACTAGTGGTTAAGTTTGACCATATCAGCTCTTAACTAGAGTTACAAAATAGGCTCTTCTAAAGTATTTTACATAAAAAAACACATGGCTAGCCCCTTTTCCATAAATAATGGGGCTGACGTAGCATCAAATCGAACTATAGGTGTGAAAATAGGAAGGTCAACTTCTGAGTGGCATAAATTTTACATAGAGACTTCGATTGATGTGCTTCTTGTGCCGTTGGAAAGGTCTCTATGTTTATAATAGGATGAAAATGTGCCACACTAGAGGAAAGGTGTCATTGTTTGAAATTTATCTATGTACCATGGAACTCATAATCCAAAATGGATCATGATATATTTTGTTATATATCTTGATACTTTCTAGGTGGAAAAAGTGGAGGAATTGGCTTGTAGGGCAAAATTTAGAGCTTGGTTCCACATTAGTGATTTTGGGTCTTATATATTCAATTGGGATGCCATTTTTATTGCATAGCTCCATCCCTTTTATGTTACTCTAGACACTGGAAGCTTTCCAACAGTGTGAAAATCACCTTAAAGGAAGTTCGTATGTGAAAGTTACGCCTCTCGCAAGTTGACCTACCTTATTGACCATCATGGCACATAGTGGATGCCATTTCAACCCCCATTACTCGTACATGTGGGGGTGTTAAAAAATAGAAACACTAATTGAGGGTTGAAGCATGCAAAAAACCCAACCTTGATGTTGAATGACTATAGGTTGTGTTATACTAGGTTACTAGGAAAGGAATGGGTCCATTCTTTTAGCATTAATATTATTCCATAGTTGAGCATGGAATCAAAGAATGGTATATCGAGCGTAACAAAAGAGGTAGAATATTTTTGTAGTAACCTTTCATGCCACAATTTCCATGCCCACTTCATAGTGGCTACCTCTTTCTTTGTACTTATATTTCATAATTGAAAAAGAGAGTGTAGAGCATATGCCTCACCTTTTGGCTATGCTTTCTCTCGTATTAGGTTTCCCAATTCATATATCACATTCATTTGTGTGGACGATTTGTTTATTTTCTTTTTTCTTCCATTTTTATTTCAATTACATCCATAATTTGGATTTCTACACTAGTAATATTTAATCTATGGTCTAAGATAATAAACTACATAATAAAATATTTCAAAACATTGTAATAATTAGTGTGAAAAACTATTCCAAAAGAATATCCACAACAATTTAAAGATCAATGAAATCATTCTTATTTATTGTTAATCATTGGATTTACAAACTCATAATAAGACCTAGAGTTTCCTACCTATGAGCGCTCTCTAGTGAAAATATTATTATATTGTGTAATGTGGCGTGTGGATATTCTTATGTTTGGCTATCTATTGTTTTCTTGGTATTTTTATTATGAACCAAAGCAATAAATAGCATGAAGCATATGCACAATAGTTGTTGAATAGATAAATAATATATATTGTTTATGCATTGGGAAATTTTGACCTCTTCATTAGAATGTGTTTAGGGTCCTACAATAACTCCCATAATTGGGAGAATAGACTACCAACTAATGTATTAGGGTAATATTTATTGATAATTCCCACAAGGTAGTAGAGTGTCAAATCAATAATTGTAAGTGGTCTCATTGAAGAAGGTCCACTAGTTAGTGTTTGAGGCTTCACTAAGAGAATTCCACTAAGTGGCTAGAGTTTTGGTCAATTAGAAAGTATATATATTAGTAGAAGTAATGTAAGATATTGAAATTTGAATATTATTGTATTTGGAGATCTACTTATGTTGGGGGTTGCCCCCTCTAGCAGGAACTCCCATAATTGGGAGAATAGACTATCAATTAATGTATTAGGGTAATATTTATTGAATAATTCCCACAAGGTAGTAGAGTGTAAAATCAATAATTGTAAGTGGTCTCATTGAAGAAGGTCCACTAGTTAGTGGTTGAGGCTTCACTAAGAGAATTCCACTTAGTGGCCAGAGTTTTGGTCAATTAAAAAGAATATATATTAGTAGAAGTAATGTAAGATATTGAAATTTGAATATTATTGTATTTGGAGATCTACTTATGTTGGGGGTTGCCCCCTCTAGGAGGAAATTGAACATTACACTCAATTTTGAATATTAATAAACGTTTGATTACTATTTTTATCTCTCAATTTTGGTTTTTTTAACTTACTTCTTGCAATTATATTATGTCTATTTTTCTCTAACTATTATATTTCAACAGACAAGGAACACCAGGGATGTGTTTTGATATCTCTAAATATCATAGTGTTGTTTTTTAATAGGTAAACTGGTGGTTGGGTAAAAACATAGATAGAAAATACAAGTGGCATGGCTTGGTTGGACACCTTTCTAACCTCTATTAGTACCCCTTTTCGTAGTATCATATCAAAAAACACTTGTATATGAAGTTTTCTTCTACATATCCTCAAGAAAATTGGAAGCCCCCAAGGAACACTTGAAACCAACATACATAATCATATCACTCATCTTGCTGGCATCACTTGGTTGGACACCCTTTTAACCTTTGTTGGTGTTCCTTGAAGTAGTATCCCATCAAACAACACTTGTAGATAGAGTTGTATTCCGCATGTCCTTAAGGATAGTGGAAGACCCTAAAGAACACTTGAAACTAGCATAACATAATCCTATCAACCATCTTGTTATAATACATCAAGAAAAACATTTGAGGATATCAATATTTCATACCAAGGAATTGAGTAGTACAACTAAGGGTACTATTTGTCCTCCTTAGTTAGTGCCATGGAAGATTTGAACAAATATTATTATCAGAAACTCTTTGGTATATCAAAGAGCTATAAATTAATGTTTTTTCCCCTAAGATCCTACAAACCCTATATTCTCCTTGAAAACCTTAGCCTCTATAACAAAAGCAACAAAGTTCCTACATAATTTACAATGTCATGAATTTGAGAATTCCACCAATTCAGTGACACTCCAAACATTTTTTGGAAAAAGAAAGGCCCAGCTGAAAAGATTCTGTGTGTGGAAATGATGACCATAGTCTCACTCTAGTAAATATTTTTTGGTGGACTCACTAATATAATTTATTTTGATTCCTCTCCACAAATTTCTCTTAGGGAATTGATTATGTTGGGCTATACCTTACACAATCTTTCTAGTGGTCTTGTGGCCCCATGGCACACTCCTACAACATGTCATCCATATAGGACACAAAGTAAATGGTCTAGTCCCTCTCATAGTACATTAACACTCTCACCAAGTCACTTAGAACACCATAGAACATCTGTTATAGCTCCAAATCTCACTCTTATGGTTTGTGATGCTGTACCCATGGCCTAGGGCAACCCCTCCTTCCAGACCTGGTCCTAAAATTTAAAAAACAGTGTTTTATCCCTTATACTCGACATTGCCCTGAGTTAAATGCGTGTATATGCGGGTATGTGTATAGCCAACCCACGTGTATGTATTAAAACACTGAAGAAAATATAAAACTCCTTATTTTCGGGCGAGGATTGCGGGTTTTACCTGCTGATCACCTGTTAGTACCCATGGCCCAACTGTTCCCAACCAACTCCTAACTAAAAAACTACTTTGGAGATGGTATAAAAAGACCTCAAAGGGAAGGCCTAAGGGAGAGAGGAGAGAGAAGAGAGAGAAAGGCTATTATGCTGAGATTTTTCCCTTGACCAGGTCTGAAGTCCCTTGTGCCTTCTGCACTTCCCCAATTTTGTACAGGAAACCTTTGTTTCCTTGTGTGTTGATGTTCATCCACCATTTATGACATCATGGAGAGAGTCATGGAAGGAGTTTTGTTAGAGGCTTGAGGCTAGAACGGATCCGGAAGGAAGCTTTGCTTGGAGCCTGCTGAAGGTGACTCAGGTGAAAATATTCCTTTTTATGTACTTTATTTGTCTATAATAAAAGAAACACATGTCTTGGTTCCCGAAATGAATCTTATTTATGTCAATGATATTCATGTTTAGAATTCATATGTAAATGGTTGTTTGGATTTCATAACTAACTACCTTTCCTTATAACATGAAGATGGTTTCTTTATAAGTTTTTTTCCATGTATTGCTGTATTCTCTGAATTGGTTGTTTTGTAGGACAAAAGAGAAGAAGGGAATTCCAAGAAGGGCTAGACCCTAAAGGCCTTCTCAAACGTAGGACCAAAGGTACGTACCCTTAACATAGAATTTTCTTATAATAGCATAATGGCTGTATGAATGTATGTTTCTTTGAATAGATAACTTTCAGTCTACTAGGGTTTCAACCCAAAAAGCCCTAGGGGAACATTTCCCTCTATCAGAATTGGCGACTCCACTGGGGACAACACTCTTGTTGTTCCTAGTTTGGGTGTTTTTCAAGCCAATAAGGGCTCAGCTGCCTTGTCTGCTTGTTGTTACTGTCTGGTCTATTTTTGAACTTTAAGCTTTGCCAGCTTCTTCAGTTTGTTTTTTTTATTTTTCTTGACGCTTTTCATATACGCTGTTTTTCTTAGATACAGAAGCGTATATACGCTTGTTTCTTTGAGTGAACCCGCGTATACGCAGGTTTCCTCAAACACACTCGCGTATACGCGCAATCTGTACATAAGTACAGTCGCGTATATATTGCAATTTTCAAGATCTATAAATCTTTTTAGTCTCTGAAGGTTTGTCTGGTGGTTTGAGTCAGTCTGAAACAGTCATTTTCCAGTATCAGTTATTTGTTTTACAGCAAGCATCTTGTTCCGAATTCTTTCTGATTATAAGGAGTATTGGTCTTGTTTTTTGTTGATTGCAAGTGTCATCGTTTTTTGCTAAAACACACAATATTTCTTGCTAGGAATCTTGGCTGCTCTGTTTCATCAAGGTAGGAATATTGAATTCAATCTTTGTGTTAATCTTGCTTTTGGGTGACTTTTTGTTTGCTTGACAAAACCACTTTGTGACCATCCACTTCTTTGTTTCATGAAAGTTGTTGATTGACACTTTCTTGGAATTTGTCTTTTTGATCTTTTGGTTTTCATTGCCAAAGCTTTCATTGTTGCTTTTGATTGTTAAGAGCGATTTCAAAAACATTTATTTTTGTTGAGTCTTCATCCATTGTGTGGTGTCAATTCGCAAAAGTGTTTAATTGCCTATTCTTCAATCACAAGTTTCAGTGTTGTTGAGAGCATTTTTTGAAAAGACTTTTTTTGTTTGTTGCTTTGAAGAAAATCTTATGAAAATCTTAGTTTTGCTTTCTTGAACTTGCTTTTCATTTGGTTTCCTTTTAGTAAGTGAAAGTGCTTTATGTTTGTCTTAGAACTTGTTTTTAGTGTTTAGACGAAATGAATGGTAACATTTCATATTCCATCTAGGCATTTTAAGTGGCAAGATAAAGATTGATAGGCAAGCAACTTTCATTTTTTTTGTTTTTAGAGTAGTTTTGAATCTTGCATCCACATATAGTTGCTGCATTAGGATAGATTTGCATCCCATTTTTAGGCATACATAGCTTTGTCAGCTTTTGTGAGTGTGAAGTGTGTATTAACGAAAAGAAAATAAAAATTTGTTTTATTAGAAGTACCTCTGAATCCTATAGAAATTGCTCTTCATCGAAAAATGAAAAAGTGCATGTGCATGTAATTAAGTTTTTATTAATTTCTTTTGCGTCAAAAAACACCACTAGTTTCACTTCCGTTACCTTGTGACTTATAGAACAGCCTAATAAAATCAAGTGCTAACTAAAATTCACTAAAACGTTTTGTTTTAGTCAGTTACACCAACAAGATTAGGATTTTAGGGCCTTGGATTAGGTGAGTGGAGAGTTAACTCTCCAAGGCCATATAAACGTCAAACGTAGGAGTCTGAATAACAAGAGAAAATCCAATAGCATTAGGAAGATCAGGAAAGCTCCGGGGAGTTAAGCACAAGGGTCTGTGAAGACAGGGAAGAGAGATACCCCCTCTCCTACTTGTCTGAACTTACCTCACGACTGTTCCGCCTGGCTTCTGCGACAAGTTGGTATCCATAGTTGCTGCTCCTAGGGAACTACACAGGTGGCTGCGAAGGGGAATCCCATGGCACTTGAGGTTGATGTTGCATCACTCTCGACAGTACTACTGGAGGGCACCCTTGCGAAGCTTGGGGGCTTGCACTGGCATAGGTTGTTGTTAGGAGGTCAGCGTAACTTCCTCTGATACCTTCGCTAATAGGACTGGGCCCTCATCATCCCAGACTATCTTTGGAAGGCCCCTTATTTCACTTTCTCGTATTTTGGTGTCCGGTCCTAATCACCCGGAGCGGAAATACTTGGAAGTTGTTTGACTGGCTGTATCTTTAGGGACTTTATAGTGTGTGCTCTGTGCTCCTAGTTGGCCTAGCTTTCAATTTTTTGAGTCTTTAGTTAGATCATAACAAAAAATTCAAAGTGGCTGACCGATCTCCTAGACGGTCTCGAAGACTTCGTGGTCTTTCGCCACCAAGTTTAGAGCCTTCTCCTAGAAGGCGCAGAGGCAATACTACCGGTGGGTTCCATCCCACGCCAGTTGACGCATCGGGGATTGATCCTCCTCTCAGGGGCATTAGCGGCCAAGCAAGGCCTAGCACTTCTGAACAAGAGAGGGACACTCCAGTCCTTTCTCGAGTTCTCTTTCAAGTGGAGAATAACATAGAGGTAGAAGAACTTTCAGAGTCGTTAGCGGCTCCAAATTCTCCACTACCATCTAGTCATCCAGACGTACTGCAATACGTTGGGACTCCGACGCATAGACTGTCAAGTCCAGGTTACGCTACGCGCTTACCATCGATGACCACTACTGGAAGCATGGCTTCTACAAGTGCTACGACTATAAAAACCCCAACATCAGTGCAAGGGGGGGGGAACCATTTCCATATCCTATGCTTCCTTGTTTGGATCTTTTGCTAGCACATCTTTAGTTGGGTCTACCTCCATTCCGTCCATGAGTGGAAATACCCAAACCAATGCTTTTGGTACTGGATTCTTCCCATTTGGCACCCACTCACAGGGTATTCCATCGGTTCCGTTTAGTGCCGCTACGTCTATGATGGGTGGATCGGCTTCTTTCCAGGGTTTTCCTTTCGGAAGTGGTCATATACCACATTCCAACCCGACGGTAGGATCCATGCCTTTTTCTTCTGTAGGACAAAGCAGCAATCCTTTCCAAGGTTGGAATAACCCTGGGGTTAGTAACACGGGAACCGAGAATCCGTTTATCGGCCAACAAGGGAATAGGCCATACTCCACGGTTAGTTCGTTCCAAAGTATTCCTTTCCTAGCTTCAACTTGGAATCCATATCAGGGGTTATCAACTCCTTAAAATCCTTTAGGAGGAAACTTTGCTGGTTATGGAGGCTATACGGCCAAAGTTGGTCAAACTCCGAATTTTACTGGACCACAAGGCTTGCCTTTTGGTTCAGTCGGTTCTACTGGTTACTTCGGGCAGCCTGGTGCCTCCCAAATTCTAGGACAATCTTTTCAGAGCTTCGGGAGTTCTGCCTAATCTGGGTGGAATCCCCAAGGTCCTCCTAGGCTTCTGTTTCTGGCAACGTTGAACTTGTTAGATCTCACTAAGTTAACAAATGACCCAATCAAGTACAATCCGGCCTGGCCTCCGGTCCCAACCAAACTTCCTTCGGACATTCCAAAATTAGAAGGGAAGACTGGTGAGGACCTAGGTGACCATGTAACCACATTCCATTTGTGGTACTCATCTAACTCCCTTATCGATGATTCGATTAGGTTGAGACTCTTTCAGCGCACCTTGACTGGTAATGCGGCCAAATGGTATATAGAGTTGCCAGGGGGCAGCTTTACATCGTTCGCTGACTTAGCCAACATTTTCTTAAATCATTGCCAGTTGCCTGTCCGCTATGACGCCGAAACTGAACTTCTGGCCACCTTTCGTCAGGATAAGGCAACCCACATTTCTGACCATATTCAGGAATGGAGACAGAGAAAGAGGCTCATTAAAGCCGAAATCCCTCTAGAGTACCGTCTCGAGTGGTTTTTGAAGTCGTTACAACCCGAGATCTCCAAGTATGTCTCCATGTCTGGGGTCTATTCTGAGAAGCAAGCCATTTTTAGGGCCCAGCAATTAGAATTGATCTACTCTCAGTATGGGATCCTACAAAAATACTTGCCAGATGCTCCTGGATCTACGGTTGATGTAGCTAATTCGAAGCCAGGTCCGCACGCGGATGGTATCGTTGGGTCAGTAGACACAACTACAGTGAAATTGTTGAATCAATTGCAACAGTTGTCCTTGCAAGCTGCTTCTAACAACCAAGTCACATCGTCTAATCCCCCCGCTTCCCAAACTTCTTCAATAAATGCCGTCCAATCTGATAACCCCAAAGGAAATCAAGATTCCAATGGGAAAAAGAAAGGACGAGGTAAGAAAAAGAACCAGGATGGGAACCCTGATGCAAATAAATCTGGCAACAACGCTGGTGGTGGTAGAAATGAGTCGAGAAAGAAAGTCAAGTTTCCATGCAAATTGTGCAGTGGAGACCATCTAACTCATCTCTACCCTAAGATTGAAGATGCTCAGCGCTTGTTAGGACAACAAGGAACTTCTAGTTCTCAAGTTGTGTTAACCAACCGTTTCCCCAAGGGCAGCAACTTCTTGCTGCGCGAGTTCAAACCCTGGAACCTCCGCTGGGGGCAACCAGGAAGGGGAAAAATCGTCAAATGTGTTCATGATGGGCTCTAATGTCCATGTGGCTACTCGATCACGTGATTATGGTGAAGCCGAAACTTCCAAAGACAAGACTGTTCCCGGAAGTACTGACCTTCATATTGAGCGACCCCCTGTCGAGACCATACCACAGATACCGAAAGGTTCCGCTAAACGCGCGACGATTAATCCTAATGCTAGGGCCGCCCAGAATTACTCCATTATGGAGGATCTGGCTCAAAGTCCATGCGCCATGTCTGCTTTAGAGGTTCTCCAGTCGTGTCCGGCTCAGAGAAGTGCTTTACTCTCCACAATTGGACCAGTCGATCCAGCTAACTCTTTAGTGCTAACTTTTGACATGTTAAATGTCAAAAAGCGACTCCCTCATCATATGGCTTTCCAAATAAAGTCTACATACCGGAAAATCAATATTTTTCGCACCGTGACAGATGAAGGAGCTTCCACATGCGTCATGTCGATGTCATGCTGGAAGGCTATTGGATCACCTTCGGCTGTTCCTTCACCCACCATCTTGACTGCATTTGATGGTCATTCTCATAAGCCGCATGGGATTATCCCAGCCTTTCCTATATGTATTGGGGGAAAGGTCGTCAATATTGAAGTAGAGGTCGTAGACGCTAACCTAGACTATAATCTCCTATTAGGAAGGAACTGGGTATACGAGATGGATGTCGTTGTTTCGACTCTGTTTCGTGTCATTTGCTTTCCTCATGAGGGGAAAATCGTTAAGGTTGATCAATTGGACTATTGTCCAGTCGATCCTCAAGCAAGCTCTGACTCTACTGTCCCTTTAGTGGATAACCCTCGCCCGCCTACTAAGAATTTAGGAGTAGGGATGTATTCCTCATTGATGGGTACATTTGATCTTCCCTCTCCTTTCGCTAAAATCAATGCTATTTCATCATCTAAGGAGTCTCCTCGAGAAGAGTTCTTTCGAACTTGTTATTTTTCAGACCCTTGGACCTTGCCTTCACCTACGACCACATTAGTTGAAGGACAAGCAAATGGAATGGCATTCCCTATATCTGCAACTGAACTTAGATATCAGTCTATCGTAGACTCTGCAGACAACCATTCTACTCCTTTTTCCTAAGAGGAGTTAGATGGTCATGTGGCCCCGACTTGGAGCCTTGATTCTACCTCTGCCTTGGACTGCTTAGATTTGGTTTTACCTTCTGAAGAAGCAATCCTCGAAGTAATGATGGGTATAGATCGAGCTTGGGAAGACTTAAACCATCATTCATACTTTCTTCCTCCATTGCAGGAAGTAGAATCTAGATTCTCCGAGCTCCTCACTAGTGATGTTTGTACGGTGTCAAACCCTTTGGCTCCAGCACACATTTGTGCCGAAGGTAATATGTCGGTAATTTAAAAAACGATACCTATAAACATCTATAGGGACCCTAACGTCATCGAGAATATCTTCATTGGAATTGAGTGTTCCCCTGAAGAAATTCAAATTTACACTGACCTGTTCAAGGAATATCGTGATGTATTTGCTTGGTCTTATGAAGAAATGCGTGGCATTGATCCTTCTATAGTTCAACATGAGATCAAGACGTATGAAAACGCGAAACCAGTTCATCAAAGGCTTCGACCGGTTAACCCTAGGAAAGCAGCAGCTATCAAAGCTGAGGTTGAGGAGCTGCTAAGGGCAGGTTTTATATACCCTGTTCCTCTTACTGATTGGGTTTCTAATCCAGTCCCTGTGGACAAAAAGCAAGGAAAAATCCGCGTATGCATCGATTTTAGGGACCTAAACAAGGCTTGTCCGAAAGATAATTACCCCACGCCATTCATTGATCAGATTATCGACGAGTGTGCGGGTAATGAAATTTTTTCCTTCATGGATGGTTTTTCGGGTTATAATCAAATTTCTATCCGTCCTGAAGATCAACATAAGACAGCTTTTGTATGTCCCTGGGGTACCTTTGCATATAGAAAGATGCCTTTTGGTCTTAAAAATTCTAGAGCCACTTTTCAACGGGCCATGTCATATGCTTTCCACGCCATCAAACATGTCATCGAGGCATACTTGGATGATCTCGCTGCTCGTTATCGAGAGAGAACTGATCATCCTAGTCATCTTCGATTGGTTTTTGAACGATGTCGTTTTTATAAAATCCGGTTGAATCCCAACAAGTGCGTTTTCGCGGTTACGTCCGATCGGTTGTTAGGGTTCATCGTGTCCAATGAAGGGATTCTGGTTGATACCTTCAAGGTTGAGGCAATAATTCAGTTGCCTCCCCCATCCTCTAGTCGACAACTTCAAAGTCTTCAAGGGAAGGCTAATTTCTTAAGGCGGTTTATAGCAAAGTATGTCAAGATCACTAAAGGGTTTATGCGTTTGCTACGGAAAGGAGTTCCATTTGTGTGGGACGACTTTGCGCAGCGGTCGTTTGATGCTTTGAAAAAGGCATTAGTCTCTGCCCCGCTTTTGAGTCCACCGGATTATGGTAGAGACTTCCTTTTATATCTCGCCGCAGCAGAATCAACCATTGGTATGGTTCTAGTTCAGGAGGACGATGCTCTCGCCGAGCATGTGATTTATTATTTGAGCCGAGGCTTAATAGGTCTTGAACTCCGCTATTCTCCGGTTGAGAAGTTGGCCTTGGAGGCTGTCCACACTGTCCAGAGGCTCCATCATTATATCTTGCTACACAAAACTTTTGTCTTAGCGGCGGTCAATCCATTTCAATTTGTCCTCAGTAGGCGAGTGATTGGGGGCAAATATAATAGATGGATATTCATTTTGCAAGAATTCGATCTCGAGTTCTTGTCTGCCAAGTCTAAGAAATCCATGGTTTTCGCGGAGCTAATTTCAGAGCTTCCTTGTGGAGAGGATACTATTTATCAGGAAAGTTTTCCCAACAAACATTTATTCCTCATCTCTTCACTCGACCCTTGGTATGGAGATATCATTGTCTATCTCCAGAATTCGAAGTTTCCATCCACTTTCTCCAAGGATGAACGTCGAAAATTACGTCACCTCGCTAAAAACTATGTTATCATTGGTGACACATTATACTGTCGAGGGGTTGATTCCATCCTTCGACGTTGTTTAACCTTAGAGGAAGCAGAGTCTGTGCTCAATGACTGCCACAGTGGAGCTTTTGGTGGCCATCTATCAGGGATTGCTACAGCCCAGCGCATCTTACGTGCCGGCTATTTTTGGCCTTCACTCTTTAAGGACTGTGTGGAAGCGATCAAACGCTGTCACCCGTGTCAAATTTTTACTCGGAAGATGCGCGTGCATCCAGCTCCTCTTTTTCCCGTTGTCACCGTCGGTCCCTTTACTAAGTGGGGTATTGATTTTACGACTTGTAATCCGCCTTCCGCGGCGAATCACAAGTACATTATCGTGGTTGTAAACTACTTTACGAAGTGGGCTGAGGCCATGCCTACTTATAGGAACGATAGTGACACAGCAGCTTTGTTTCTTTTCAATCAGGTTATCTCAAGATTCGGTATCCCAAGAGAGATTGTCACTGAGCATGGCAGTCATTTCCAAAATCAACTGATGTCCGAATTGGCTCTTAAATTAGGTTTCCTCCAGGAGCATTCGTCCCCTTATTATCCTCAGGCCAATGGACAGGTCGAGGCAGTCAATAAAAATCTTAAGACGATACTCCAATGGATAATCGATAAAAATCGGTCCAATTGGCACATTATGTTGTATTCGGCTCTTTGGGCATACCGAACCTCCGTCAAAACGGCTACTGGTTTTACTCCTTTTCAGTTGGTTTATGGGATGGAATCTATCTTTCCGGTTGAATGTGAAATTCCATCTCTTAAGTTGGCTGTTGAGCTCCTTCCTGAGACTTCGAGTCTCGAAGAGCACCTAGTTCACTTGGAGCATCTCGATGAGCAGTGTCGAGATGCCGCCACGATGAATGAGGCCCATAAGAAAAGGGTTAAAACCCAGTATGATAAGTCTGTCCGTCCTCGAGTCTTTTCTGAAGGTGACCTTGTCTTGGTCTATGACCAAGATAAAGACGCCTTGGGGGCAGGCAAATTTAAGCCTATGTGGTACGGTCCTTTCATTATTAAACGAGTTTTAGAGAAAGGGTCATATGAGTTAATCGACTTTGAGGGAAACAAGCTGGCAAAGCCCCGAAACGGGCTCTACCTAAAGAAGTACTTTGCTTAGTTTTGGTCAAGCAATGGCTTCTTTGTACTTTATGTATATTTGTACATATTTCATCGAGAGTTTTTCTGATATCAGAACTTTTTGGTCTGCTGTGGCAGGTGTTGATGGATGATTTGGTCTATTTTGGGTTCGCCGATGGTGCTAGTCGGCACACTCGGAATCTTGCTTTCGCAGCTTGGGTACTCTATTATCCAACTGGTCAATTGATGGCATCAAGAGGCGTGTGCATCGGTCCTGCTTCAAACAATATGGCCGAGTATACTGCTGTTATTAATTTATTATCCGAGGCAATCTCTCATGGGATCGACTCGTTGGTAGTATATCTTAATTCTCAATTGATAGTGTCTCAATTAAATAAAATTTATCGGGTACGGGATCCATCTTTATATCGCCAGTATTTAAGGGTGAGGTTGTTGCAAAGATCATTTATTTATATTAATTATTTGCACATTCCAAGATCTCATAATTAGTTAGCTGATTCTATCGCTAATCAGGCATTAGACTGGCACATCAATCATTCATCATAATAAAATCAAGCATCAAAAAGTCAAACCGTATATATATATATATATATATATCGTAAAACGTCTCGAGTGTACATATGTGTGTCCAAAAAATATACAAAATTGGGACTTAAATGGCCATAATCATGTCCGGCATATCTAATGCCTCAGCTCAGGATGAGCGTCTAAGTATGTCACTATAGCATTGGCCACACGCTGAAAAATGCGAACCCAGTCACGTGGCATGCCAACCACATGACGCTGCATATCCTCAGGAAGGTCCTCTATGACGACCATCGGTACTCGGCAGCTCAATCTCGCCAAGTGTCGCTGAATGTTGTTTAGAGTCCGCTCTGTATCAGCAGCCGCCTCTTCGGCTCCTCGATCGTGCCGTCCATGCCGCGGGAATCCATCTCGTCGTATAGGCCCGATGTCTGGAACATGATCATCATATCAGTCATTTGAATCTCATCAAAAAAAAAATTTTTCAAAACTCATTATTATATTTGAAAAATCCAAAAAATCATAAAATCAAAAAACTCTTACCAATTTCGCCCCATGCTGCATTTGGTGGTAACACTAGATCAGGATCTCCTCGGAAATCCAGCCCAACATAGGGGTAGTCATCCACGGCGATGATCTGCTGATCCCACCAAGTAAATAAGTCGTCGTCAAAGGCAGTCCTTGGGACCTCCCCACCCCCCAGACGTTTCATCAGATCAGCCCACCGGCCCATGCGTGGATCGCGTGGGGTGCTGATGGAAACTGCTACCCTGGGGCAGAGTGCGGGAACCTTCTCGAAAAAGAAAGTACACAAGATGCTCCCATATCCAAAGTTTTTAGTCTGACCCCTCCTGATAAAAGTGAGCTGACTCTTCATGATGGCCAGAAGAGGAGTACGCCAGTCGAACACAGTGGTGAGACAGTCAACTGCCACGCTCATGTTTTTTTGTGACGCCTGATGCAGAGAGGATGATCCGTTCACTCGAGCCATGGTAAACAGGATTATCCTAAGTGATATACTCGCCACATGTGTGATGGAAATCTGGCTCCCAACCTTCTTGGGATGTCCCGGGCAGTATATCTGTACATAGTCGTCTATCGAGAGGGAACTCTGTGTCCTGCCCCGGGACTGTACTACCTCTCCCCTTCGGGAAAGGCCCGTGATAAAATAGATATCCTCCACTTCTACCCTGAGCGGCATCTAATCGATTATAAAATCTTCCTCATCAACATCCCAATAATTAATGAGCATCTCAAGCAGACGCATGTTCGCTTTCATATTTGGCAATTTGAAAAATTTAAGCAAACCTCATCCTCGTAGGGCATCTAATGCTTCTGGACTGTTCATAACTTCATTGTCTACCACTGCGTGCTCTCTTTCACGCCACGTGACAGGCATCCTGAGAAAAATCGATTTAAGACCGTTAGTTTTTTTGTTTAAAAATGTTGCGTGGCGTATACGCGGGTCCCTGTGCACACAGTTGCGTATAGGGCCCATGTGTATGCGGGTTCAATATGGTCAACCCGCGTATACGCCACGAGGAAATTTTGGACAAAAGTTCAACGGTGAAACATCAATCAAAAATCTTAAAACCAGTCACAATCAATTGCAAGCTAAGTATAAGAGTTACCTAGAGGTTTTCGACGAATTTGAACGGTTGAATCTGGCTGTGGGAAGTTTGCTCCTTTTGCTCCAAATCTTTTGCTCTCAAACTCAAATGGTAAAAATGGTGAGTCCAAAATGCTTTTTATAAGTTTTGAAAATACAAAATTTTTTAAAAATTTTATTTTGTTTGGCCTCATGTGACTTTTAACTTGGGAGCTTGGAATGTCGAGATTGGTCTGTTTTTCAGGACATTTTGGATGATTTTCAGTTTCGAGGCGGTTCCATGACTACTAACCCGTCATGGCAGGTATCGTGTTCTTACTGGCATATAGGTTAGGGACACCATTTTTTCGTTGCATTATGCATACTAGCCTCCATTTGACCGATACATCTGCCATAGGGTCGATCCCATCATGTTATGGTTCGTAAGCCATCTTCACTCACCGATTCTTTAAATCATGACACGATGGTAGAGCCATCCTTTACATGGACATCCTAGTTAGCACCTCACTGACATTTGTTGCTCATGCTGCTCCGATTTGAGTAGGCTCAGGAGTCCTCTGTAGTCCCGCCATGACTTATGCGTTGAAGACTCATTCCTCTTAGCTTCTCCGCTTTGTTCTGGCCTTATACCCTAGAGGCTCCTTTGTGTTGAGTTGTACTACTGCATTGCATGTTGACCACTTGCACCTTTTTGCCTAGAGCCGGCTTCACTTGGACTCGTGTTTAAGCCAACTTTTGACCATGACGTCTGCAAAATCAACCTTGCATACCTTTGAACTTCTGCAGCTTGACACACCTTGATCCATGGAAGGAACATACCTTTGAGTGTCACTGACCAGTTTTCACCTCCCTGCATTGAGCATAGGAACGTTCCTTTCCCAGGAACTAGATCATCTGTTTCGCCGACACTCGTTCTTTCCACTGTACCATAGCATTCTTTTATTCTTTTTCCGGCTTAACAGAAAAAGACAAAAAAATTAAATATTCCAAAAAGAGCGGGAACGGGACATTATTTCCATTTATTGTTGGCAGCTAGAGTCAGTTGTGTCGCCCTTGAAAAAAGCACTAAAAACAAAGTCTCCTCTGTATGGGTGGGATTTAGTTTGACTTAGGTACGCCATAACCTTGTTATTGAGTCAGTTCTCCACCGATTGGTTATGTCTTCCAATCATATGGGGGGTTTGTTCGTGCCTTCTGCATGGCGAACTTACATAGAGTCATCATATGCTGCCACATAGTCACATTGAGTCGTGCTTTTGTTCAAGGGAAGTTAGCCCGAGTCGGCCTCTCTACGGTGTCTCTTGACTCATTTTTCTGTCGGCCATCCCTGGTTGTCAGTGTCATGTCTATCATCACATTAGTTATATTGGTCCTTTACTCATGCCGGTTTGAGAAGGTCCCCATTGACTTCTTGCTGGCGGGTCTTGTCCTTATCGACGATGACATCTTGCTTTGAGGACAGGCCTAGAGTTGCACCCTGGCCCTATTTTCATTATTGATAGGTCACCTTGTGCTCAGCATCGATCAATATCATGGGTCTTTGACTGAGTGGTTTCCCTTGTGTTCGACATCAGCTTACATTATCACACATTGGGATTCATGCAGTACCTTGGTTTCCATTTGACCCTATTGGTGGATACCTCGCCTCTATGTCAGCTTTCACTATTGGATGGTTCAGAGGGTTTCTGCCATGCGCTAGCCACATCTTTTGTACGCCGGAAATGTACTTCGGTTGGGTTACTACATCTTTTTCGTCCGATTCCTTCCACATTATTGGCCTACGGGTTATACTCGCGCTAGATTGATGAAGGATCCCTTAATGCCTTCCTTCTAGCGGATCTTTCCCTATCGACTCCGACTCATTGCTTTGGGGCAAAGATTTAGAATCCATTTGGCAGTACCTTGGGGTTTGCAGTCATTAGTGGCAGATCCTTCGCTATCGACAGTGGGAAACCATCATTGTCTCATGATCGATAGATTCTTATAGGTGTTCGACTCCAGCTCATCTATTCACACTTGTTAGATTGTACTGGGTACCTTGATGCTCATTATCATTATCGGTGAGTAGTCTCGCGTTTGTTAATGGTATAAATCAATGACCGGTAATCAAATTATTTCTCACATGGTCGACTTCAGATCATTTATTCCCATGGTGTAGAAATGTACCACGGCGGTCCGTGAATACCTCAGGTTGTATCAGCATTCATTGGTTCACTTGACAGTTGCACTTGTTGCTGCTAGTTGATACCACTCCACTTTATATGTTGCAGTCAGTCATGGCGACATTCTATATGCTGGCACCTGAGTTTGCAATGTAGTACCATCATATTCCATCATGTTCAATTGGTACCTTTTGGGGATCAATCTTTGATATCAGTGATCTGTTGCATCATTCAGCATCATTGACAATCTTATATGTGATATTCAGACATGTACTTGTTCATTATGATCAGATGATCCATTATGTATCTTTCAGTCATTTATACTTGTATACTTAGTGGATCCACTTGTACTTGATATGCGGACATGCTTTACTTTTTCTGAGCATGGGTATGCCCGCCTCAGACAGTGTTTCTTTCTGATTTCCTTTGGTGGCTTGGCAGGCTGAATTCTGGTGAAGTCCTCCTCGGTTTTTGACAGACTTCCTTTCCATGTACTCGCATAATATATTTCAGCCATCATGTACCCCTTCTGACCTCATATATTAGGGGGCATCTGTTATAGCTCAAAATCTCACTCTTATGGTTTGTGATGCTGTACTCATGGCCTAGGGCAACCCCTCCTTCCAGACCTGGTCCTAAAATTTAAAAAACAGTGTTTTATCCCTTATACGCGGCATTGCCCTGAGTTAAACGCGTGTATACGCGGGTATGTGTATAGCCAACCCGCGTGTATGTATTAAAACACTTAAAAAAATATAAAACTCCTTATTTTCGAGCGGGGATCGCGGGTTTTACCTGCTGATCACCTATTAGTGCCCATGGCCCAACTGTTCCCAACCAACTCCTAACTAAAAAACTACTTTGGAGATGGTATAAAAAGACCTCAAAGGGAAGGCCTAAGGGAGAGAGGAGAGAGAAGAGAGAGAAAGGTTATTATGCTGAGATTTTTCCCTTGACCAGGTCTGAAGTCCCTTGTGCCTTCTTCACTTCCCCCATTTTGTACAGGAAACCTTTGTTTCCTTGTGTGTTGATGTTCATCCACCATTTATGACATCATGGAGAGAGTCATGGAAGGAGTTTTGTTAGAGGCTTGAGGCTAGAACGGATCCAGAAGGAAGTTTTGCTTGGAGCCTGCTGAAGGTGACTCAGGTGAAAATATTCCTTTTTATGTACTTTATTTGTCTATAATAAAAGAAACACATGTCTTGGTTCCCGAAATGAATCTTCTTTATGTTAATGATATTCATGTTTAGAATTCATATGTAAATGGTTGTTTGGATTTCATAACTAACTACCTTTCTTTATAACATGAAGATGGTTTCTTTATAAGTTTTTGTCCATGTACTGATGTATTCTTTGAATTGGTTGTTTTGCAGGAAAAAAGAGAACAAAGGAATTCCAAGAAGGGTTTGGACCCTAAAGGCCTTCTCAAACGTAGGACCAAAGGTACGTACCCTTATCATAGAATTTGCTTATAATAGCATAATGTCTGTATGAATGTATGTTTCTTTGAATAGATAACTTTCAGTCTGCTAGGGTTTCATCCCAAAAAGCCCTAGGGGAACATTTCCCTCTATCAACAACATGCCTTCCCTCACTGTGCAAGTTGGTCTTTATTTTGAGAAGATTAGGAGTTGGAGGGTAATCATGATGAGGGTGTCATTTTCTTAAGATGAGTCTCTCATAAGGATAAGCACTTTAATGAGAAATAAAATCACAATATTAACCACCACTTATTACCATTCCCGTACCATAAACATAGTTACCGATCAAATGGGAACTATTACATCAAAATGGGTACTCGAGCACAAAAATCCAAAAAATAAAAAGTGTTGATTCTGCATCACTATTTTTTATTTCAAAGTAAATTTTCAATATTTTTTAAAAATAACAGCGTAAAACAATAAAAGTGATTTTGTTTGGTGCAAAAAACACCTTGAAATCGAAAAGTGTTGATACCGGAATAACGTCATTTTTTTAGGGTACATTTTCAATAGTTCTTAATAATGACGTTAAAAATAAAATATCATGACTCTAAAAAACTTTAAATTTCCAACGATTTTCAAGCATGATATTAACAATAAAATATCACGTCTTTGAAAATCCTTAAAATTCCAATGATTTTTAAGGATGACATTAAATTTAAAATATCACTTCTTTGAAAAACCTTAAAATTCCAACAATTTTCAAGCATGGTGCTAAGAAAACACATTTATAATTGTTTTCAACCATAATAGTAAAGATAAAATAACATGACTTAGAAAAGCAATAAAAGCATGACAATTTTTTAACCATGGAATTAAAACCAAAGATTATGATTACAAAACAATCTTAAATTTTAAAAATATTTCAAGCATGAAATTATCGAAAAAATTTATGACTAAAAAAACTTTAAAAATGAACACTTGAATGAAAGAGTTATTATACCAAGAGTAGTTTTTTTAAAATGCTAAATGCATAGCAATTTTAAAATATTACCCTGAAACAACTTGATATATTGCAAAAAAAATAAAAAAATAAACTATCAAATTGACATGCAGTGTAGGTGAGCTGAACCCATGAAAACTTAAAGACCAACCATTAAATTAACACATTGTTGTCCAGACTTGATTTATTATAACGAAAAAATTAAAATCAACTATCAAATTGCACATAATGGGATTAGGTTGCTAGACAATCATCGACACGGACCCTATTTGGTCTCAGTGGACATTAACCATCATCATCATCGTCATATATATATATATATATATATATATATAAGAAGACAAAAATTCAAATATTCAAAAAAAAAAATTAAAATAAAAAATAATAACAAGTAATAAAACATAAAAAAAACCATAATATGTAAAAAACCTTAACCATACCATGTAAAATTTTAAAAAAATAAAATAAATAAATAAAGAGTAAAATAAAATAAAAATCAGAGAAAAAATTTTAAATAAGAAATTAAAAATAAAATACAATGTTAAAAAAAATTAAAAACTTAGAAAAAAAAATTGCTAGCCACACCAAGGCCCAACTCAAGGGGTGGCATGGGGATTATTCATGACAAAAAAAACTTAAATTTCATAAAATATATAAAAAACGAAAAAAACTATAAAAAAACAAAAGACAAAAATCAAATTTAAGTTGTAAAAATAAAAAAACTTAAATATAAAATATAAAAATATAAAACAAAAAATAAAAAAAATAGAATATATATATATATATATATATATATATAATTTAAGAAAAAAAATTAAATTAAAAATAAAGAATAAAAAATAAAATAAAAAAATCATTTTAAAATGGTAAAATAATTACCAAAAAAATAAAATAAAATAAAATAAAATTAGAAAAAATATTCAAAACAATTAAAAATAAATAAATTTAACATTAAAATTCAAATTAAAAAAAACAAAAGTATTTCAATTATATATATATATATATATATATATATATATATATATATATATATACACGCGAAAAATAACATAGAAAAAACAATTAATTCTTTTTTTTTAATAAAATGTAATAAAAATTAACCATATCATGTAGAATAAAAAAAAAGGAAAAAAAGGTAAGATAAATAAAAACTAAATTAAAAATTAAAAATTACAAAAATAAAATACAACATTAAAAAAAATTAAAAACGTAAAAAAAAAAATCTGCAGCCACTCAGAAGCCCAACAGGCCATGGGATGGTTCATGACAAAAAATAAATAAAATTTCATAAAATATATAAAAGAATAACAAAAAAAACCATAAGTATGTAAAAAAAATCAAAATTAACTTGTTAAAATGAAAAGTTTAAATAATAAATAAATAAATAATGATGATGATGATGATGGTTAACGTCCACTCAGACCAATGTTTGGTATATCGGACCTAAATAAATAAATTATTTAGTTTGATTTAAGATTTTATTCCTATGCTCAGAAAGCTTCGAGAGAAGCCTCCCGAGCTCATTGTAATTTTGACAACGTGAAACGCTAGGAAGGTCAGTATTGCAATAAAGATTTTAAAAGTGAGATCTAATGTGGTTGTATGCAGGGAACTCTAAGAGGAAGTGATTTTCATCCTCAATGTTCGTATTCTCACAGAGATGGTAGAACCTTTCCATCCATGGTGTTTTAGGAATTACCAAACAACCCGTTTCACTATGGAGCTCATGAGAGTTTGTTCTAATCTTAGCTATATTAATTTTCTTCTTTGAGCTAGTTAAAACAGAGAGATACTTTTGATCTTATAGGGTGGGGTTGATGATCTCCTTATAATATCTTAATTTTCTTTTAGCTGCTAAATCTTTCTCACACCATATTTTTCTGTGAACTTAGAAGTAACAATATTTTTAATGTTATTAATGTTTTGCAATGCAACATTCTCATCGATATCCCAATGGTTTAACCAAGCCCTGATGTCTTTATACCAAACTCGTTTGAGCCTTAGGTGGTTTTGACTGGAATTTAAAGCTAGCTTAGGAAGTCTATGGTCTCATATGTTATTGAGACCATGTGCTTAAAACAAACTTATAAAAAAAAACATTTTTTAAGTTAAATATAAAAATTAAAAACTAAAAATATCATTTTAAAAAGTGATTAAATAATTACCAAAAATTTAAATTAAATAAATAAAAAATTGTAATTAAAAAAAATTCAAAACAATTAATAAAAAAATTAATTTTTTTTTTTAAATTATATCATAAAATTTAAATTATAAAAAAATTAAAAAGTTAAAAATTAAAATTAAAAATAAAAATATTTAAATTTAAAAAATTATATATATATATATATATATATATATATATATATAATTAATGAAAATTCAAAACAAATTTTATATATATGAAATTAAAAATATATATATAATAAAAAATAAATAAAATAAAAAAATAATAATTAAAAAATAATTGTCTCCACCAGAACCGCTGCCTCCGGCCCTCACTTCACATCCCCCTCAACCCCGCCATCATCCCTCCCTCTCGACCCCCTCATTTGTTTTGAGTTTTTTTTATTCATACATTTTGATTATTTTTGTTTTATAATAACAATTTTATTGAGTTTTGAATTTTTATTTTTATTTTTATTTTTACAATTAATTTTTATATTTAATTGTTTTGATTTGATTTTTGCTATTTTCTTTTAATTTTATTTTATGTTATTTCCCTATTTTTATAATTGTAATTTAAAAAATAAATAAATTTTTATTTTATTTTGTTTATTTAAATTATTTAATTTTAATGTTTTTTAATTTTTATTTTAATTGATTTTTTTTAAGTTTTAACTTTTGCCTTAAATTTTTTTTATTTTATTTTAAATTTTCTGGTAATTATTTTAATTTTTTTTCCTAATGAGTTTTTTTTTATTTTTTATTTGTTTTTTAACTTAAAATTTATTTATTTATATTTTTTTAATTTTTTTCTTTAAATTATATATATTTTTTATTTATTTGTTGATATACTATTATTTTTTTTTTTGTTTTTTCTGTTAAATTTTTATTTAAATTTTTTATTTTTACATGTCAATTTTGGTTTTTTTTTACATTTTTATAGGTTTTTTTAGTTTTTTTTTTTACTTGATTTTCTTTTGTCATGTTTTTTATTTTTATTTTTATGTTTTATTACTAACATGAAAATCACCAACATTAAAAAAAATGATCCACACTTAATTCATTAAAAAAATTAAAGTGTAAAAACTAAGCCCTTTAAACAAAAAAAGTTGATGCTGATCAACACTTTTTTAAATCAAGATGAAAATCACTAACAAAAACAATTGTTCACACTTGATACATAAAAAAATTTAAAGTGTCAAAAATAAGCCTTCTAAAAAAATGTGTTGATGTCGCATCAACACTTTTCAAAATCTGCGTGAAAATCACTAACATTTAAAAAAACTGTTTATACTTGATACATACAATAAATTTAAAGTGACAAAAATATGCTCCAAAATAAAAAAGGTGTATTCTAAATCACCATTTTTCAAAATAGAGTGATTTTTTGCTACGTCAAAAAAACAAGTACTAAGTCATTTTCTCATTTGATCGGTAACTATGATCATAAAACAAACCCTAAAAATGTCTTTCTTAAAATCTCTTGTGTAGTTTTCTAATGTCATTCAAGTAGAATCTCACAATTATTTATGTCAGTAATGGTGCGATCATTTTTTATTCTCTCAAAGGAACTCTTTCTAGACGTTCACCCGATCAAACATAAATATTGATTCAAAATGAATGGAAATGAATGAATAAGAGGGTGCGTTGAAGAGTGTTAGCGAGTGTCAGGCATGCCAAGAAGGTAGTGATAGGGTATGTTAAGCAGTGCCAGTGCATGATATGGAATGCTAGAGCATGTCAAGAAGTGTCAGGGTATGCTAACATGTGCAAGATAGTTCTAAGGCATGTCAATCCATGCTAGGCATGCCAAGACATGCCATGTGCTAAGGCAAGACAAGATGTGCCAGGTGTTAGGGTAGGAAAACGTGTGTCAAGGAGTGTCAGGGAAACAAAAGGGAACACCAAGTTAAAATGAAAAGAAATGAACACATAAGAGGGTTAATAAGTCAAGACCTTACCTTTTCAAGAGGGGCATGCTAGGCATACCAACACTAGTGTCAATACATGCCAAGGGCCAAGTGCTAGTGTGTCTTAAGTGCCAAATCATCATCTATTACTTCTCTCTTAATTGTGAATAATTGATCTCAAATAAATTTTATCTTAAACCATGCTAAGGCATTCTAGGGCATCCCAACGCATGCCAAGAATTATCAGGTGCCACCAAGTGCCAAGAGCCAATATGTGTCAGGGAGTTATAGGGCATGCTATGGAGTGGATATGGCATGTTAGGGAGTGAGATGGTGTGCCAGAGACTGTTAGTGCGTGTTAGGGAGTGCTAGGGAAACACAAGGGAGCATTAGGTCAAAATTCATAAAAATAAATGAATAAGAGTGTGTTGTAGGGAGTGTAAATGAGTTCCAAGTGTGTCAAGGATTGAGTGTCCTAAGAGAAGTTCAAAATAGTAATGACAAGAGGCTAGTATGTGGTTGTAACAAGGAGCTAGATAGAGCGTATGGTTGTGATAAGGGACTAGAGAAAATAGTTTCAAAAAAAGAGAGACTTTGGGTTGGGCATAATATCGTTTTTTCCAATGACTTGGTTGGGTTCCCACACCACAAGAAAAGTAAGTCTATATATGAGAGAATTACAAATATGGAGTGCCAAGGTGTGCTAGGAAATGCGAGGAAGTACTAACAAATGCTAAAAAGTGTCAATGCATGTCGAGGAGTGTTCAGGACTGTCAGGGAATCACAAGGGAGAACTAGGTCAAAGTGCATGGAAACGATCGAATAATAGTATCTAGTATGGAGTGTTATGAAGTGCAGGTGTCCCAAGGATGAATTGTGTTAGGAGAATTTCAAAATAGGACTTGTAGGAGGAAAGCCTATGATTGTGAAAAGGAGATGAACAAAATAGTTTCAGATAGAGATAGACTTTGGGATAGGAAAAACATTATATTTTCAATGACTTGGTTGGGTCCCCAAGTCATAAAAAAGTAAGGGTATCTATGAGGGCATGACAGCTAGGGAGTGCAAAGGTGTGTAGGTAATGATAGGAAGTGTTAACACATGTTATATGGTTCCAAATAATTTTAGGCATGCCAATACATGTTAAGTGCTAAGGCATGCCAAGATATGCTAGGTGCTAGGGTGTGGCACCAATGCATGCTAGGGAGTGTCAAGGAGACACAAGGGATGACTAGTTTCAATTTCATGGAAATGGATGAATATGAGTGTGTGATAGGGAGTGTTAGAAAGTTCTAGGTGTTGTAAGGAGGGAGTGACAAGGTATGCTAGGTAGTGCTAAGGCATGATAGACTGTTAGGAAAGCATTCCAAGATGTGCCAAGTGCCAAGGTGTGCCAATGTTTGCTAAGGAGTGTTAGGGAGTGCTAGGTTGACACAAGGGAGCACTAGGTCATAATGCATGGAAATGAATTAATAAGAGTGTGTGATAGGGAGTGTCAGCGAGTTCCAAGTGTGCCAAGGAGGAGTGACAAGGCATGCTTAGTAGTGCTAAGGAATGCTAGAGTGCTAGGGTGGCATGTGGCCAAGATGTTCCTACGCATGCAAGGAAGTGTTAGCTAGGAGTGCCAGGGAAACACAAGGGAGCACTACGTCAAAATGCATGGAAATGAACAAATACAAGCTTGTGATTGGATGTGTTAGTGAGTTCCAGGTGTGCTAAGGAGGGACTGACAAGCTATTTTAAGCAATGTTAAGTCATGTTAGAGGCCAATGAGACATTCCAAGATGTCTTAAGTGCTACGATGTACGAACACATGCCAAGGAGTGTTAAGGAGTGCTATGGAAACACAAGGGAGCACTAGGTAAAAATACATGGAAATGAATGAATAAGAGTTTGTGACTGGGAGTGTCAACGAGCTCTAGGTGTGCTAAGGAGAGAGTCACTAGGTATGTTTGGTTGTGCCAAGGAATTCTAGAGTGCCAGGGTGGCATGCCAAGATGTGTTAGGTGCCAGGGTGCGCCAATGGGTGCTAGGGAGTGTTAGGGAAAGTTAAAGAAGCGCTAGGTCAAAACGCATGGAAACGAACGAATAAGAGGTTGTGATAGGGAGTGTCAGCAAGTTATAGGTTTGTTAAGGAGGGAGTGGCAAGGTTATATGCTAGTCATTTCCAAGTTATGATAAACTACCAAGGTGTGTCAGGAAGTGCTAGGGTGTGCTAGGGAGTGTCAAAACATGCTAAGGAATGTAGGGAATGCTAACACATGCTACATAATTCCAAGGCATTCTAAGGCATGTCAGATGCTATGGCATGTCAAGATGTAAACTTTGTGCTTAGTTGTTTTACGGCCACGGTTGGATGCGATGAGTATTGTCTTGGTAACTTGTTAAGTGGGATGAGTTGAGATTGGACAAGAGTAGACTAAGATGAGTTACACTTAGTTCTTAGGTGAACAAGGCATATGTTGAATTTCCATGGCACATGGGAATCTCGGTTTGATATTAGAATATTTGATGCAAACACAATCAAGTGCCACAACACATCTACTTTTCACAATGAAATCTACACACATCAAGGAATCAACTAGTGCACATGACATTTATAACTTTTTAAAACCCTTTTTCGTTATATTACAAACTATAATAGAATAGGCTAGAGCTTCCATGCCAGGGATCATGGCCCTTTCCAATCACATTGATACAAAGAATACAACTAGGGCTTGGTGTTAGTACTTTGACAACCAATCTAACTTGAATAAGATAGCACTTTACCTACTTGTTGATGGTGGACACACACAACCTTTTCAGTTCACATGTCTTGAACACATCTAGAAGGTCCTCTTGGCTCCCATTCTGAAACTCCCAGTCTGCCTCTACCAATAAAATCAACTCCTTTAGGTCACTAAAATTGGCTCAACAAAATTTTCCCTCTAGCTACCTCGTTTTTCCTTCAAGGTCTACAACACTTAGGGTCTTCAATTGGTTGTTCACAACTCCATTTGTAAACAACTATTTGGTCTGCCCACCTTTTCCATACTACTACTCCAAGATGACAAGTCTAGGGATATGGAGACTTCCCTTCTTCTCATGAACTCAATCCTTTACAATACAGTGAACTAGGGCTAGTTTGTTATCCCACTTGACTGCTACTTTAGTCCTTCAAGGTTTGTGTGTCCTTAGACCCAATACACCTACGTTTCTATCAGTCTTTTTGTCCTTCACAAGTACAAGACTTAGGACTCTTATTTGATAGTCACCTAACAACCCTCCAACTATACTTGGAATTCCATCAATTTTCCCAACCACACTCAATTTTTTTACTGATCTATAGCCCACAACACTACCCTCATCTCCTAATAATGATTTGAGTCCTCTCAAAATCATTATTCTTGTGTACCAATTTCTTTTTTGTCCAATCTATGAAAAAATCTCAACTACTCCTTTTGTCATCCTTCTAATAATCTGTAGATGACTGAACTAGTGTCACAAATTATCCACTAACAATCCATTGACTAATTGTTTATAGGTTTCTTTAGATATTTGTCAAAAACCCTATTGAAAGTCCACCAAAATAAACTCCTCTTCATGTCAATTCAATATTCTACTTAGGTTCCACCCTTTGGATCTATTATCTCTACACATACTTCTGAAAACCATATTCTATATCTATGGTCTATATTGCAGAGACAAACCTCAATCTAAGGGTCATGGGCCCACTTCTTCTACACATATTTGTCATAATCTTAAGGGCATACCTTATGGACTGAACGTGTTAGGAAACTTCCCTAACTATGGCATTATACTTATGTTATAATTGCTTTAGAACAAAACCTATCTACTCATAGAAAAAACAAAAACTCTTGCCTCCATAAGAGAATCAACCTAGCTCATATGGATCCATAGATTCTGGGAATTTCTTTGACTGAATCTTGACCTGAACTTCAGATCTCTACAACCCTCAAACTACAGTTACCTTAGTCAATATTACACCTGCAACTACTTATGTTCTGGTCCTAACTTCCAATGCAATCCCTCCTCCATTTATTTTGGTCTTTATCACATACCTTAAGGCCTACTAACCACCACAAGATAGGGTCTCAACCCTCTATGCTATTTCAGAGTTTGATGTGGCCTTCACACATAAAGACCACTAAAATCACATGCCCAAATTCTCATGAGTCACCTCTCTTAAGCTTAATCTATCATAAGAGAACCAACAATATGCCATCCTAATTCCTAGCTTGAACCCATTAGGGTATGTGACGTTCTTGTGAACCCTCACATGATGATCTTGCTCTTGGTGGATGATCATGGCCTCCCTTTAGCAAACCTTACTCAACCCTCTAACTGAACCTAATTTAGGACTACATATCTCCTGGCCTCCTTAATCAAATGAGATCCTTATCACTTGATTTTCTTGTTTTCATACTAAGGCCTCCTTAAATAGATTTTCCTAGCTATGCCTCATAGGATCCCTCTAGAACTTACGAGTTTTATCCACTTAGACATTAGGAAATATTAATTTACCTTTTTAATTTTATTTTAGATTTTAAACCCCATCTTGGTTCCAAAACTCTTTCTCTTGATTTCTTTGCCCACAAATCCATTTGTGATGAAACTCACACAAACCCATTTCACAAGGCTTGTAGAGTACCTCTCAATCTACACAATTCAACTACATAGTCTAGTTGTAGTAACAATAAGTTGGTCAAGCTCTTGTAGTTAAGTGAGGACTTGGTTGGGTTCACAAGTTGAAAATTAAATAAGGGTAGTTGTGAGGGCATGATATCTAGGGAGGGTCATGGCATGCCAAGGAATGAAAAGGCATGATAACACATTCTAGACAATGCCAATGTATGGTAAGGATTATTAGGGAGCATTGAGGCCTCACAAGGGAGAACTACGTCAAAAAGCATGGAAATGAAAAAATAAGCGAGTGTGTCAGGGAGTGTCAGTGAATTCAAGTGTTCCAAGGAATAAGTGTGTTAGGAGAAGTTCATAATATAATTTACAAGAGGCAAGCATATTGTTGCGATAAAGGGCTTGATAGAGAAATTTTAGACAAAGGGAGACTTTGTGCTAGGCACAACACTGTTTTTCCTTTAGCTATTATTTTTGTATGACTTGTGGCACACTTTGATCAAATGGTCATATTTTAAACTATTTTAGACAATTTCATATTATACATTGTTGTGTATAAGTTTTGGGGCACTCGTCTTGTGTCAACTTATATCTTGTGTGTCTTGTGCATCTTATGGTTCTTGCAAACTCTCAGTTAATGGTTTACTTTTTATATGAACTAGACATACTTTTGAAATATTTCTTGTGTAATCTATGTTTCTTAGTTGTTTTATGGCCATGGCTAGATGTGATCCTTGTCATGGTAAGTTCTTAGGTGGGACAAGATGAGCTTGGACATGAGTGGCATAATATGAGTTATAGGGGATTCTTAGGTGAAAAAGGCACAATCGACTTGTATTAGGTGCAATTGATCAAGTTGTGGTGGTTGAAGCATGCCAATGTCACGTGAACTACAGTAGCTAAGGAATTGATTGGGTTCCCAAGTCGTGAAAAAATGTAAGGCTAGTTGTGAGGGCATGAGTGACAAGGCATGCTAGGGAATGCTAACATGTGCTAGATAATGCGAAGGCATGTCAAATATGCTAAGATGTGCTAAGTGCTAAGGCATGCCAATATGTGCAAGGGTGTGACAATATGTGTGAGAGACTGGCATGGAAACAAAGAGGAGAAACAAGTTAAAATACAAAGAAATTAACACATAAGAGGTTTAATAAGTCATCAATTTACCTTTTCTAAGAGGTGCATGCTCGGCACACCAACACTAGGTGCCAATATGTGCCAAGTGCCAAGTGTTACTACATTATAAGTGCCAAATATTCCTTTGTTATCTCTCATCTACTTTCCAATAATTGATCTCAAATAACTTTAATATTAAACCATGCCAAAGCATATCAAGGCATCTCAACGAATGCTAGACATGTTAAGACTTGTTAAGCACTAACACACGGGAATTTCCAATTTGTGTTAGGGAGTGACATACATGTTATGAAGTGGCAGGGCATGTCGAAGAGTGCTAATGTGTACCAGAGAGTGCTAATGTGTGCTGAGGAGTGTTAGGAAGTACTAGGGAAACACGAGGGAGCACTAGGTCAAAATGCATGGAAGTGAATGAAGATGAGTGTGTGCTAGGGGGTGTCAATAAGTGCTAGCTAGCATGCCATGAAGGAAGTGAAAATGTATGCTAAACATTGGTAAATCATGCCGGGGAATATCAAGGAATGAAAAGAAGTGCTAGAGTATAATATGGAGTTCCAGTGTGTGTTAACATGTGCCAAATGGTGCCAAGACATGCCAAATGCTAAGGCATGCTAGGATGTGCAGGGTGTTAGGATATGTTAATATGTTTCAAGGAGTGTTAAGGCGGAAAAAGGAAGAACCAAGCTAAAATGCAAGGAAATGAGCACATAAGAGGGTTAATAAGTCAGGACTTCATCTTTTTCATAAGGGGCATGATTGGCAGACTAATAGGTTCCAATACATGCTATGTGGCAATGAGTTCCAAGTGCCAATGTATGTTAATGCATTCCAAAGTGTTCCAGGGCATGTTAGGGACTACAAGGCATGCCAATAAATGCTAGGAAAGTGCTATTCTATGCTAGGGTTTCCCAACATGTGCTTGGGTGTCCTAGTCATGGCAAGATGTTCTAGGTACAAAGATGTTCCAAGTCATGTGAGGTGCCAAGGAATGTTAGTGTGTTCCAAGACCGTTTAGGAGTGTTAGGTCTCTATCATTAATATTATTGATAGAGCTAATTGATTATCTATTAAGTAATATAGTTCCTACACACACTAGTGGAACTTTATCTAAATGGATTTTGTTAGATAATAAACCTAATATAGATTAATAATGTGTTGACTCATCGGAAAATTATATTCTCATTACTTGAGTTAAATGATACACACTAATTTCTACACAATAATTTATTCCTAACAAATTGACTGACTCTAACCGTTATGGTCTTAGACACATAATGAAAACGAGTCATTATAATGGTCTTAATTTGTTATCTTTTGACAAAAAATATAATAACATGCACATATCATCATCAAAAACTCATTGGAATGATTAATTGTGACGAACATTTTTTGAACATCACCAAAAGTAACCAAAAACAAAATTGGTGAGGGTCATTTAAAGATCGTCACTAGAAGTGTCTCTATTAGTGACGAGCCTTTAACAACCCTCACCAAAAGTTTCACTGAAATTGGATTTGGTGACAAACCTTAAAGAACCATCACTATATGCACTTCCAACAATGCTATTTTAAGGACCGTCACCATATGTGACATGGGTGACAAACCTTAAATGTTTGTCACAAGCATGACCCTCACCAATGACTTTTTTTGTTGTAGTGAACAACCACAAGACTCCCCCTCAAATTAACATTCCAAGCTACACCAATGCTTTCTTAACCTAGTTAACATCAATTCCAACACGCTTGATGCCACCTACCATGTTAACAATGCCAACTGTCCAACACGGTTGTACTTGACATCCCAAAATTCATTTCCTAGTCATATTGTAAGGATTGTTGAGTCAGGCTTGTAGTATTTTTCCCTCTTACATAGAGAGAGGATGTGGTATCAAGTTGTTGAATTAACCACTAGTTAGATACAAGGGTGGTAAGTGTACTTGTATCTAAGCTTGATGTGTAATTGTTGAGTGAGGAATGTGGTGTTTAGCCCCCTTAGGAAGAAAGAGGATGTGACATAAAGTTCTGGAATTAACCACTAGGTAGATACGAGGGCGGTAGGTGTACTTGTATTTAACCTTACTGTGTAATCGAATAAGTTAAAATTTGAGATGGAGTTGGAATGTAAGGGAACAAATCAGGAAGAGTCTAACATGATTTATGAACTATGTAGGTGAAAATGATTCCTAGAAAACTAATGAGTGTAATGGATGGTACCAATACACCTTGATAGATGGATTTTTTTTTTATGGACATCAATAATCAATTGCATGCATGTAAAAGAGAGAGAATAAGAATGCACACTGTGAAGAAAGGCCAATGGAAGATAATGACAACACAATACTATGCTTTTGGAGTTCTATAGATCAGAAGAGTAATTTGTAGACATATTTACAAAACCCTCAACATATGATTTTTGGTGAGATAATTAAGGGGGAGAATGTTAGACACATAATTTTCTCATTTCCTTAGCATTACCACAACACTTCTATTGTGTCCACTGCCTCAGTCCTCACCACCTCAACTCACCAAAGTTTGAAAGGGTAGCACCACTTGGATTCATCGAAACTTGAAAATCCAAAACTGACTTAAAATTTTGTGTATATATGGATGGTCTGCCCAGTTGCTAACTATGTCTCTCATATTTTCTTAGAAGCTATAGTTGTGTGTTGTATTCTACCCTTCACTTGTGAGAGTAAAAATTGGGTTTGATTTGGATGCGAGCAATAATACAAAGATTTATTGATAATTTAAATTTTTGTTTTAATATAAGATCATGATTTTTAACATATGGAAAATCATTGAGAACCATTGATTTGTATTTAATATTCAAAATTTCATTGTCGCGCACTCTGATTTCATGTGGAGGAGGATATTTTGTAGGCTTTTTTTGGCTTGTATTTGTTATGTATTTCAAGAATAGCCATATTTATTATTATTATAAAACAATTTCCCAAAATGAATAATAAAAATATTTCACTCATTGTAATCCATATATGTATTTAAAACATTGAAAACATGATTAATATAAGTTTATAAAACATTTCATAGGGGATTTTTTTATTTTTTTCTTTTTTGTTCTTTCTGCTTAAAAATATGTATTATTGTCCAAATCATGGGAATTATGAAAACATCTCTCATTAAAATCAAAGCAATAATGTGAGTTGTGTGATAGTTTATAGATTGATCAATGCCACTTTCTACTCAATTTATTGCACTTTGTAATTAAGTAAATTGAAATCACAAAACGATGGATTCTAGATTAAACCAATGGGTTGGCAACATTATGAATCTCATACACTGATTTAAAAACTAATCATGCTTCCTTTCGAATTGATTTTTAAGGTTGATCCATCTTTGTATTTATATTGTATCACTCGATTCCATTTAATACCTTAGTTTTGATTAAGCATTCTCGTCCTTATATAGATTGCACATCATTAAGAAGGGAGGATCACACAACAATGATGATGTAAGCATCTAATGGGTTACAACCATAGTTACCAAATTTACCCGTTGATGAGCCTCATCATTGGGTAACTATGTGGACCTTAATTGTTAAAATTGGCAACTAGGGCCAAACTCCATGTGGGTCATCTTATTTATGGAAGCTGATATTTTTCTTGGATCCCTCTCATCGAGAGGTGTAGGATTGATCTAAATATCATCCAATTACGACAAGTATTCACTGAGTTATGAATTTATTTGTGTTATAAGACATATTGTCAAGTTGGCTAGCATCTTATGAAGGCTCAGAAGCCCAATAAACATGTCTATTCATCATCTACATTTTATTATAAATAGATTAGGACTTGAATTGTGAGATACACTCTTCATGTGATCTCCTCCTCTCCACGTCTTGGGTTTTTGGTGAAGGAGAGACACTAAAGAGTACGCTGGGCTAAGTGTATGATGCCCTAGCCACAATTTAGATGTGCCTTAGCTATAGTCAAGGGAAGGGTCCTAACCACTATCTAAAGGAGCTCCAATACACAGCCAACGTGATGCCCTAATCTACTGTCAAGTGATGCCATAATCTGTTGTCCAAGGAGACTCTTAGATGCAGTGAAAGGAGACTCTAATTCGTTGTTCAGGAGAGGCCTAATGTGCAGTAAAGGGAGGCCTGATACGCAACAGAGGAGGCTCTTATCCGCATCAACAAGAAGACCCTAATCTGTTGTCATAAGGAGGCTCTAAAACCGCAGTCAAGAAGTGACCCTTACCCATAGGAAAAGAAGACCTAGCCACAGATATAACAAGCCCTAATTCACAGCTAAGGAGAGACCTTTAGCTACAACAAAATGAGTCTTAACGTAGCAATAAGAAGCCTCTTGTCTATGTGAAAGGAGCATGAGTTTATGAAGGTAACAACACAGCGATAGAGGTTGTTCCTAGGCTTAGGTCAAGGACTGTTTGCAAGGCAAAGGAGTTGCAGCATAAGGTGAGACTATGCGTAAAATAATTCTGCCCTAAAGGTTCTGATCAGATCAGCATAGGTATGTAGATTCAGTGCTAGAAAGTAATGACAGTAAGCCAAGTTCTTACACTTCTGCATTGATGGTTATTGGAAGTTGTTTGGTGGAAGACTGTAACCCTATCTTGCTGCTAGGCTAGGCCACGGGCCATAGCCAGCATCAAAGGGTTGCACAAGTGAGACCTCGACAACATGACAATATTGTAGTCTCACCTTGGTGCACCACAGCCTTTGAAGCCCTTTATTGTTGACTGAGTGAAAGATAAGGGATGAAGGTTGATGCCCTAAGTCATGAAGCAGTGAAAACTAGTGCATCTAGAAGTCATCAGCGTTGACAGGTGCAACTGATGATGTGTGTAGCATAGCAAGCATTGCAAATCGACAACGTGTACAACATTAAATACAAATTGATGACATTGTGCTCAGTGATGTTTGAGTGCACCACTGAGAAGATAAAGTACAACATAGTGCAGCATGATGATGAGTTGCAACATGCTAATGGGAGCAGCTCAGTGATGGGAACAACTCTGTCACTAGGTGCAACACCATGACGAAATGCAACATTATGATAGGTGAAACAATCACCTTGGAGAATCAGTTGAAGAAATATGTCTTCAACTGATCTCATGCAGATATCAAAAGTCAAAATGTCGATTTCTATTGTAAATGTACTATCTCTCTCTTTCTTTGCTGAGCTTTGAAGAACATAAAAGAATAATTGATCAAGGGTTTTTGCACATTGGGGTTTGTCCCTGGCTAGTGCCACACCTTGAGTCCTATTGTCTTGGCTTGTCTTCTGCGATATATATTTATGTTCTATCTACAATTTACTTTAACACTGATGTGATTTCTAATCTGGAAAAGATATTGAGCTAACTGTGAAAATTGAAATAAATTGCTCTAGCATAGAACATACCTAAAATTAACATGGTATCAGAGCTGAGGTGAAGACAATGCCCAAGCAAGAGTCAAAGAGAAATCACCGAAGACAGTTAGAAAGGACAAAAGGATCACTGGATTCCTCATCCCTCTTCAAATTCACCAAGGGTGAAGTTGAAACAGAGAATATTATCAGAATGGCACAACGAAAGTTTCTGATGGCCTACCTGAATATCACTTCATTGGGAATTTCAGATCTAAGGGTGGAAGGAAAGGCAGATGCCTTGGTTGCAATAAGTTTGGCCATTATGCGAAGGAGTCTCTAAATGGAAGAGACACATCTCTTGATGAAGATAATAATCATTCTAGGGACATCTTCAATGATCAAAGGAATGACAAGTAATGCAGGTCATCAAGGAAATGGTTGACTCTTCATAGAAAGAAAGGAACCCTAGGTATGAAGAATCAAATGTTGTTTCTGATAAGATAAATAAGTGTTATCTTGTATTGGCCCTCTCCTTCAGATTCTTTGGGAATCTGGCTTATTGTTTGTAGTGCTTCAAGGCACTTCATGGGATACATGGGTGCGCTCTCTAATTTGGTAGAGATGGAAACGATCATGGGATTATACTTGGAGCTGATGTCACCTATCCCAGAAAGGGTGTAGGGAATGTTATCCCTCAATTGAATGATGGTAACTCAATTCATTTATAGAATATATTTTATGTACTTGATCGCAAGAAGAACCTGGTGTCCATTTCAACAACAAAAGTCAAAGGTTTCAGGGTGGCACTTATCGATGGAAAGGTACATGTTTAAAAATAGAATTTTCAAAGATGTTTTTGAATTCAGGGTTGTATCAAGTTGCCGGAAGTCCACTGGGGACCATGTCCATTGAAACATAGCACTGAAGGTCTGTGGGTCACATGGTGACAGGGATGCCTGAATTCAAAAAGAGCATGAAAGTACACGTCTGAGATGTACCAAAGGAAAATCTTACAAGGGGACCATTCCCCTCATGTAGCAAGTCCATAGGTTTGGAACAACCTGAGGAGTTTGATATTCATGATCGGGAATCTCATGTATACAAGTTGAAGAAAGCCCTCTATGGCTTGAAGCAAAACTCCCCGGGCATTGTATGAGAGGATTGATAGCTGTAAAATGAAGCTGAGATTCACTAGGAGTGAAACCGATCCAAACCATTACCTGAAGGTTGTGGGTGATAGACCTCTCATACCGGCACCTTATGAGGACAACCTATTTTTGACAGGTGCAAACCCTCTTATTTGCAGTAGTAAGAGGGAATTTGATTCCGAATGTGGAATGATAAACTGTAAGCCTGTGACTACCTCGAGGATATTAACTTTCAAAAGTTATATGGTAGTGATGTTGAACTAGATTTGGGAAATGCCTCTGAGTTTCATAAACTCATTCGCGTTGATGTTCTTGGTGAAATTTCGTCTGGACATATGTTTTGCAGTTAGCATGGTGAGCTCATATTTGGTTGAGCCTCACTGGATTGGTGCCAAGAATCTTCTGAGATATCTTCAGGGCACAATCTCTCATGGATTGAGATACACTGCTGGAAATATGAAACTACATGATTATTCGAATGTTGAATGGGTAGGCAATATCGAGGATCATTAGAGCACTTCTGAGTGCTGGTTCTCTTTGGATTCTGCTTCGATGCTACAAGTATGATCTCGTGTGAAGCTGCATGGTTGTAAAATCTCTTAGGTGAGTTGTTTGTACACATGATGAATACCACTATGATTATCTGTGACAACCAGAGGTGGGATTCGATTATTGAGGAATCCTGTATTTGATGATTGCTCCAGCAGATAAACATCCGATACTGCCTTATCTGGGATATGGTAAGTTGATGAGTGAGGAAGCTCCATTGCATTGAGACTGATGTACAGGTCACAGACATTTTGTCAAAGCCCCAGGGAAAGCGAAAATTTGTGACTTTCTCGAATGACTTGGATTCCTTGAGAGACCTTGTTATAAAGGTCCTGCATATTGCATATATTGAGCTCTGGGAGCTCTAGGAGCTCTAGGAGTCTTGGGATACTCATTGGAGAAACATACGACCACAGGGTGACTCACCCTCCCTTGGTGGCACACTGTGGAACAAGATGATTCGTTCTCCTGTGGGCCAGGATGATTTGTTCTTTGTGGCGACTATGGAACAGGATGATTAGTTCTCCTATGGGCCAGGATGATTAGTTATCCCATGGAAATTTTGGATCAGGATGATTCGTTCTCCTATAGGCCAGGATGATTAGTTCTCCATGGCATCCACTGGACAAGATGATTCGTTGTCCTCTGGACAGGATGATTAGTTCTCCTGTCGAGGCATCCTACCCATGTAGTTCGGGACTCATGGGAAGTACCTCTCATCTTAGCAATGAGCAAGGAAATGAGGATAAGGACCATAGTAGATCTATCGATGGAATAATCATCATATATACCGTACTCCCTATGCTAGGATGACCTCCATTGATCTAGGATCAATGATACTGGTTCAGGACTAGTGAGAGTGGTACATACTATGACACTGACTTTGGGTCAATAGAGGACTAGTCTAGGACCAATGGTACACACTCTGAAACTGACTTCGAGTCAATAGAGGACCGGTCTAGGACCAGTGAGAGTGGTACATACTATGACACTAACTTTGGGTCAGTAGAGGACTAGTCTGGGACTAGTGGTACACACTCAGAGACTGACTTCAGGTTAGTGGAGAATGGTATGAGACATTCTCCATCAATTCTTCTTCTTCATGGTTCAGCAGAGAGCAGAGCTGAGCAAAGTTGAGCAGAGAGTAGAGTTGAGCAGAGAGCAGAACTGAGCAGAGCAAAGCAGTACAAGGCACTGATGGCAGAGATAATATAGTTGGACATATGGATCAACGGATGGAGTTCTCCCTAGTTGAGAGGGAGTGTTAAAATTGGTAATTAGGGCCAAACTCCATGTGGGTCATCTTATTTATGGCAGATGATATTTTTCTTGGATCCCTCTCATTGAGAGGTGTAGGATTGATCTAAAGATCATCCAATTTTTACAAGTATTCATGGAATTATGAATTTATTTGTGTTATATGACATATTGTCAAGTTGGCCACCATCTTATGTAGGCTCAAAAGCCCAATACACATGTCTATTCATCATCTAAATTTTAGTATAAATAGAAGAGGACTTGAATTGTGAGATACACTCTTCATGTGATCTCCTCCTCTCCACGTCTTGGGATTTTGGTGAAGGACAGACACTAAAGAGTATGCTGGGCTAAGTGTATGTTCAGATGTGCCCTAGCCGTAGTCAAGGGAAGGGTCCTGTCCACTGTCTAAAGGAGCTCTAATACACAGTCAATGTGATGCCCTAATCTGCTATCAAGTGCTGCCCTAATCTGTTGTCCAAGGAGACTCTTAGATGTAGCGAAAGGAGACTCTAATTCATTGTTAAGGAGACGCCTAATCCGTAGTAAAGGGAGGCCTGATATGCAACAAGGGAGGCTCTTATCTGCATCAACAAGAAGGCCCTAATCCGTTTTCATAAGGAGGCTCTAAAATCACAATCAAGAAGTGACCCTTAGCCACAACAAAAGAAGACCTGGCTATAGAAATAATAAGCCCTAATTCATAGCTAAGGAGAGACCTTTAGCTGCAACAAAATGAGTCCGAACACAGTAAGAAGAATCATGTTGTCTGTGTGAAACAAGAATGAGTTGTTGAAGGTAACATCACAGAAATAAAGGTTATTCCTAGGCTTAGGTCAAGGACTGTTTGCAAGGCAAAGGAGCTGCAGCATAAGTTGAGACTGTGCGTAAAAGAAATCTGCCCTAAAGGTTCTAATCAAATCAGCATAGGTATGCAGATTCGATGCTAGAAAGTAATGATAGTAAGCCAAGTTATTACATTGCTGCATTGATGGTTATTGGAAGTTGTTTGGTGGAATACCATAAGCCTATCTTACTATTAGGCTAGGCCACAAGCCATAGCCAGCGTCAAAGGGTTGTACAAGCCAGACCTCGACAACATGATAGTAGTGTAGTCTCACCTTGGTGCACCACAGCCTTTGAAGCACTTTATTGTTGACTGAGTGAAAGATAAGGGATGAAGGTTGATGCCCTAAGTCATGAAGCAGTGACAGCTAGTACTGCTAGAAGTCATCTGCGTTGACAAGTGCAACTGATGATGTGTGTAGCATAGAAAGCATTGCAGATCAACAATGTGTACAACATTAAATATAGATCCATGACATTGAGCTCAATGATGTTTGAGTGCACCACTAAGAAGATAAAGTACAACATAGTGCAGCATGATGACGAATTGCAGCATGGTAATGGGAGCAGCTTAGTGATGGGAACAACTTTGTGACTAGGTACATCACCTTGATGAAATGCAACAATAGGTGAAGCAGTCACCTTGGAGAATCAGATGAAGCGATATGTCTTCAACTAATCTCATGCAGCTATCAAAAGTTAAAATGTTGACTTCTATTGTAAATGTACTATCTCTCTCTCTTTCTCTGTTGAACTTTGAAGAACATAAAAGAAGAATTGATCAAGGGTTCCCCCACATTGGGGTTTGTCCCTAGCTAGCACCACATCTTGTGTCCTCTTGTCTTGGCTTGTCTTCTGCAATTTATATTTATGTTCTATCTGCAGTTTACTTTAACGCTGATGTGATTGCTAATCTGGAAAAGATATTGAGCTAACTATAAAAATTGAAATAAATTGCTCTAGCATAGAACATACCTAAAATTAACACTAATACACCTCCAAGCTTACTAAAATCAACTCTTCTCATAATTCCTTACATGTTTTAATTGTATTTTGCTTAATTAGATGAGTAAAATTTAGATGTTATGTCTAGTGGTCTAATGTGCATTGATTGCAGTTTTTTGGGTGAAAATCATGGAAATTTTGTCTCATTAAGGTGCAGGAACTCGAATGAGACAAGTACGAGAGATTATAGGAGGTGGATCTTCCTCATTAAATCCTCACTCATTCAAATATCCCTCAATCAAATCACACTAGCTCACAATTGCAAGTAGCTAATTCATGGATATCATTGGTAGTCGAGCCAATGATAGTTAAGAACTAGTTCATCTTGAGTTTGGAAGCCAATCCTCCCTAGCTTTAAGGATGTTGTTGGAGACTTAAGTTGTATCAATAAGGAGGTCTGGAGCCTCGTTAGGATTGGGATTTTTCAGGTAAGAGCACTAAGCATTTTCGAGTTAAAGGATTATGGCAAAACAATGTTATGTAATGTTTTGATATGATAATGAGAATTAGCATTTCCTTGATCCAACACTGAGTTGAATCAGATGGCTAAATCTCTTGGGGTAAGGCCCAACCCTAGCAGTATAGGTTCCTCTTATTGTACTTGTATGCTTAGTTATTCATAGATAAATTGTTGGATTGGTTTTAGCATTGTTTCATTGCAAGCAGCGGTGAATTTGATTAGTTTGCTTCCGTTTTTGCATAGCTTTAGTAGTAGATTTAGAGAGATAAAAGAATACAAAAAAGGTTGATAACAGGTGGATCTGGCCTCACTCCTGCATTCAAGGACCATGGTTTGAGGAAAAACTCCTATTCAGCCCCAAAAAGACAGAATTCTAATTTCTTATAGAATTTAGGGTTTTCTGCTAATTAGGCTAGCATATTTTCAGTTTCCAAGAATAGGTTTCAGTTGTTATTTCTAATATCTCTAGCTTTGTATTAGATCTCATGGTGTTTCCCAATATTCTACAAGTATTTCCATGCACGAACTAGGCAACTAAATAATGGAATTATGTTTTCTTATATTGATTGGGAATCTTTCTTGTTTGACATGATTCATGGGTAAATGCCAGTGATTTGTGTATTGCATGAGTTTCAGTAGTGTAGGAAGATCTCATGTCAGTAGCCCTAGCCTAACCTCATCCATACATGATCACTAAAATCCACGAAGTCCATCAACCAATTTATCATTCCATAAGAACTACTTTCCATGTTTGTTGAGCAAATCCAACCATCTTACAAAAATTGGTTTGAGTTCTGAGGATGTCCTAGCCACTCCTTTGCCTTATTTCTTCCACAATTCACCTTCCCTAAGCCCTATCACCTTCTAAACCACTCCTTATTCTTTCAAGAAGATCCTGTAGGAATACACAGGATCCCATAGGAGCATTATGACATCCTATAGGTGCATTAGGACGACCTGTAGTGGACTGTTTTCAGGCCGATTTATGAAAAATGCATCCAGAATGTTAGGATAAGACCCCTTCTTGCCTCCAAATCCATCTAAACCTTCACAACCATATCTAACCCACCAGCCATACCACAAAGATGATTTATCATTCATATTTTCACAAAAGGGAAAAAGGTTATTGTTTTCATTCATATGCACAGTAGTAAAGTGTTTGATTATATCAGCTTGCATGCCTACGATAGTTAGTATTACACACATGTTAGCTTAGAATTCTTCTAAATCAATATCTCTTAGCAAATAGTTAGATGAGTGGTGTGTTTAAAGAATTTATTTCAATCTTTCATTACTGTAGTAGACAATATTTCAATTCTTTCAATTAGGGTAAAATTCCCCTTTCTCCATTCGTAATCAAACTTCTTCTAAATTAATAGAAGGATGGTTTGAGAAACCCTAGTGGTCTATCGCCAGCTCAACAGTGAAAAAGAGTGGATCCATTGCATCTACTTGTATATACAACACTGTCCCCTCCAAGTTTGTATGAACCCCGAGTTGATAAAGTAATGTTGGTAGCCCGAGGAGTTGCAACATTCTTGCTGCAATACTAGTGATCATTACTTTTTGGCACCGTTGCCAAGGAGGTATTTGAGTAGATGTGATTTCTTCTTTCTTTCTTTCATTATGCTATTAGCTTCATTTTTCTTTTTGAAAAATTAATTATAAGTTGGTTTTCTTTCCATTCCATTCTACTAGTGAGATTTCATTCAACAGTTAGTTTCCATTCAACTTGTCATTTCAATTTTACAATAAGCCTTAAAAATTCAAAAACAAAATAAAAGAACTTCTTTCATGCCTCATAGGAATAGGAATAACTTAGGAAAATCTCTACCAAATACCCCACCACTTCAAATAGCCAACCTTCCCTCTTCTTCAGTGGTTGTGAATTGGAGGACCCCTTAGGCGAGCAACCAGAGATTTTTAAAGAGCCTACAGGGGGAGAAGAAGAAGGAGAACCCATTCCAATTGACCTAATGGCTGAAAATAGAAATGACAGAGGAGATAGAGAAATAATTGAGGGTGCTTTTCCCATCAGAGAAACCAATGGGGATGCGAAGATGAAAAACATAATCCCCTCTTCTCTTCCCCACTTCCATGGCTTGACCTCAGAAGATCTAGATACTTTCTTGTCTGAGTTTGTTGTCATATGCAGAACTTATGATTACACCACTGATGATCATAATTTTAAATTATTCCCATCTACTATCAAGGATGCAGCTCTGCATTGGTTCATGGGTTTACCTAGGGATAGCATCACAACCTGGGCTCAGATGCAGCAAGCCTTCAACAACAAGTATCGGGACTATTGTAGGTCCAAATACACTAAAGAGGAAATTTTTAGAATGAAATTAGGGCATGATGAGTCTTTAGAAGATTATGAGGAAAGATTCCATATTAGCTACAAAAGGGCTAGGTGCACACTTGATCCTGAGTCACTAAAGCTAGTCCTACTCAGGGGGTTCAGGAAGATATTTTGGATACCGTAAAACTTCTAGCAAGAGGGGACATCTACTAGCTACCTTATGAAGATATCAATATCGTCTTTAAGAACCATTTGAGGGAAGCTAGGAAAAAGGGTAGGGGTAGTTAACCAGTGGCCAGCTCATCCTCTTCCAACACATCTATAAAAGGTGAAATTGGAAATATGTTGGAATATTTCAAGAGTGAAATGATGCAAACCCTTTCCCTAAATATGGAAACTATGCACATCAAGAGAAAGCAAGAGGAAGCAGAGAGAGCATTAGCCATCTTCTACCCCAGATTCACAAGGAGGCACCCTAGGAATGAATGTACATTAAACCTTATAGAAATCATCTCAGTTTGTGAAGAAAACCACTCCACAGACAAGTTCCCTTCTCTACTTGGACTAAAAGTTGTGTATCATGGAACTGAAGGGGTGACTGAACAACTCTTCTATTGCCTTCACATACAAAAATGCTCCAGCTCTATTGCCTTCACCTGCTACTCAACCACAAATTTTACACCCTACTCCACTAAACAACCTCATATGCATGCCCAATCAAAACCGCACCTAAACAACAAAAATGTACAACAGGTCTATAGTAGAGAGACATCCTACCTTGCTTATGCTATGGAAATTTGGAAAATCAACCTGAGGTATGGGAGACTACTCTTGGACAACTAACCTCCATATCCACCAAGGGAGACTAAGGAGGAAAGAGAGGAAAGTATTCCTAAAGTGAATCCACCACACTTTCCTAAAAGATTAACTCATGTAGTCCAGCGTACCCAAAAAGAGAATGAACTTCTGGGTGAATTGAAAAATCTATGTGTCAAAATTCCACTTCTCCAAGCCATTAAGGATGTACCTATTTACAACAAACCGATTAAAAAGAAGTGTTTCAAACATCCAAGGAGCCAAAAAAAAGACACCCCTACCATTAATGTCACTAGACATTTGTCTGACTTAATGTTGGGATAGGTAATTTTTCTAAAGTATTTAGATCCTGAAAGCCCTGTAGTAGGTGTGCACATAAATGGCACCATTGTCCCACACACCTTGATTGATCTCGGGGCTGCCATTAATGTAATGACTAAGGACACCATGCTCAAGCTGAATCTCCAGGGTTCATTAAGAAAGACCAAAACAGTCTTGCAGCTTGCAGACCGATCCACAGTAACCCTTTTTGGTATTATCGAGGATGTGATGGTCTCCATTGATTGCCGGGAGTACCCTGTAGACTTTCTAGTTCTCCAGGCTAAGGCCAAGCTTAATGGTTATCCTCTCATACTTGGGAGGCCTTGGTTAGTCATTGTTGATGCCTACATCAGCTGTAGGGTTGGAAGCATGACTATGAAAATTGGGCATCTATCCGAATAGTTGGTCTTGTGCCCTCCTACTCAGCCATATTTAGAACATTATTTACCCTTATGGCTAGAAGAGGAGGAAGAAGATGAATTCTACTGAGGTCAACTCTATACCCTAGAAACTGCCATGGGAGGAGGACAATCGAATGAAGATGATTTGATTGAAAACATACTCCAAAATCCAACTCCCAACACCTTGTCCTTAGAAGAAGTAGTGAAGGAAACCAAGAGCAACCATCAGATTGATCTATGCTTAGTTGATTCAAACCCTACTCGTGTCAAGACAATATAATTCAACCCTGAAAGAACATTGAAAACCAACCCCTCTCTTTAGGTACAAAAAGAAGAAGAGTTATGTAACATGCTAAAGGAACATTTTGGATGCCTTTTCTTGGAGTTACAAAGAAATGAAGGAAGTGCATCCCTCAGTGTGTACTCACCACATTATATCAACGAAGGTTGAAAACTAGTTCGAAAACCCGGAAGGAGAATGAATCCATCTCTCAAAGATATAGTCAAAGAAGAACTACAAAAGCTACTGGATAGAAGATTCATTTACCCTATCTTGGACAGTGAGTGGGTTTCTCCTTTGGTGTTGGTTCTAAGAAAAATGGGAAGTGGAGGATTTTTTTTTATTGCAGAGGATTTTTGTTGGTTACAGAGAGTTAAACAAAGCAACAAAGAAGGACCATTTCCCTCTACCTTTCATTGAACAAGTGTTAGAAGGCCTAGTAGGGAAAAAGGTTTTTCTCTTTTCTAGATGGGTTAAGTGGATACAATCAAATCCATATTAGCCCAGAGGACAAATATAAAACCACCATCACCTGTCCTTGGGGTAATTTCACTTATAGGGTCCTTCCTTTTGGTCTATACAATGCCCCTGCCACTTTCTAGAGGGCAGTCTTGAGTAGCTTTTCCGAGCTAGTCCATGATGCAGTGGAAAGCTATATGGATGACTTTACACCTTATGGGTGTGATTTCAAGGAGGCTCTCTCCAACTTGGGTAAGCTGATGAACAAATGAATTGAAATGAACTTATTCCCTAGTCCCAAAAATGTGAGTTCCTGATGACTGCAGGGACTATTCTAGGTCACTCAATATCCCAGAAAGGACTATAGGTCGACCAAAATAAGATAGCTATCATTCAAAGGGTCCCAGCTCCACAAAAACAGAGGGATGTTAGAAGCTTTCTAGGTTTAGCCGTATACTATAGGAGACTCATAAAAGACTTCATGAAGTTAGATTCTTCTTTATTTGGGTTATTGGCCAAAGACTCTGAATTTTTATGGTCAGAAATATATCAAGAAGCCTTGGACACCCTAAAGGAAAAGTTGACTACTGCATCTATTCTATGAGGTCCAAATTGGGCTCTTCCTTTCCATATACATGCCAATGCCTCTCACAAAGCCATAGGACCAGCTCTAGGCCAGATAGATGACAAGATACCTTATGTCATTTACTTCATCAATAATAATCTGTCAAAATTTGAACTAAACTACACAGTGACTAAAAAAGGGCTCCTAGTTGTTGTGCATTCGTTGAATAAATTTAGGCATTATATTACTATTTACCAAACATTTGTACATACTGACCATGTTTCAATTAAATACTTAATGAATAAAATTGATGTAAATTCCCAGATTATTAGATGGTTACTTTTATTGCAACAATTTGATTTAATTATCATCGATAAGCCTGGTAAGGAGAATGTTGTTGCATATTTTTTTTATCCAAATTGACTTTTCCTGTAGGGGAGGAAGGAATGGTTGATGATCAATTACCAGATTAATACTTCTTCACCATTTCAGTTCTCTCTCCATGGTTTGCTGATATAGAAAATTACTTCGTGTCTGCATAGTTTCCACCAAGTTTGTCCTCCAAGGAAAAGAGCAAGATCGTAAGGAAGAGTGCCCCATTCACTTGGATCGGGGGAAACCTCTTCAAGCTAGGCTCGGATCAAATTCTGAGAAGATGTTTCAAGGAGGGGGAAATCTTGGACATCCTTCTTACCTGTCATGATGGGCCTTGTGGAGGTTGATTTTTAGCCAAAAGAACAACATTGAAGGTACTACAAGCCAGTTATTACTGGCCCACTCTTCACCAAGATGTAAGGAAGTATACAGTCAGTGTGATTAGTGCCAAAGTATGGGGAAACCTACCCCAAGGGATGAAATGCTTTTGCAACCTCAAGTGACTTTCGAGCCATTTAATAAGTGGGGCATGGATTTCATTGGACCCATTGAGCCTCCATCCAGGAAAAATCAGTACATCATTGTGTGTACTGACTATCTAACCAAGTGGGCTGAAGCCAAGGCCATCAAAGAAGAAACAATAGAAAAAATGGTTGAATTCTTAAGGGAAAATGTATTTTATAAGTTTGGGTACCCTAGAGAATTGGTCACTGATAAAGGCAGTCAATTTACATCTCACATGATTGAGAATTTGTTAATATGGCACAATATTAAGCAGAGAACATCCACTCCTTACCACCCAAAGGCTAATGGGCAAGTGGAGGTAACAAACAGAGCAATGGAAGGAATTATGACCAAAGTGATTAGCAATAGCAGAAAGGATTGGGTAGATAGATTAGTTGAGGCCACTTGGGCCTACAATACCACCTAGAAGACCACCATTGGATTCACTCCTTATCCATAAACAACCAAATGACCACCCCCTAGGTTGTCTTACCCAACATTCAGCTTGGAATAAGTGTCCCATTGAATGTATTTATTGTTTTTAACTTTTATTACATGAAATTTTCACTATGGCTATTACAGAACCCTCCTCCTTGAGGGACACCGTTCTCGGTGTTCAATCACACATATACCTCAACAACCCACTGAAAGAAGACATATTCCTCATGGAGTTTTATAACATATCTCGATGAAATATTTACAATGGCCAACCTGTTGAGAAGAAACCAACATAATAAAATGACAACATGTCATCATACTGCATAGTGGAGATTTCTACCCTATTCATTACGGTATTTACAATGATCATCATGTTGAGTGCCAAGCCACATGCCATCATAACATCATGATAACATAACCACATGATAAGACATTAACATGACAACATATTCATACTAACATGACACCCATACCGCATAGTGGAGATTGATAACATAGCTCATGGCAGTATCTATATCCACATACATATGTACATATAACAACATCACCAAAAATATATACCAAAAACATATATCAAAACATATACCAAACACCATATCTAAGCATATACCAAAACACCATATCAAAGCATATACCAAAACACCATATCGAAGCTTCTTTGCCTCAACCAAAAAACAAGGAAGGATACATAGGCCACATTTGATCCGCCATATCCCATGTAGCTTCATCGGGCCCAAAGTTCTTCCATTGCATTTTAACTTGCTCAACTGCTTGGTTCTAGAGCATGAGCACTTTTTTTAAAATATACACTGAGGTTCTGACTGGAATTATCCATTTGGTTCCACCTGTAAAACAAACTAGTCAATCACATTATCAACATCCTTAACATATTTCTTAACCAAAGATACATGGAAAACATCATGGAATTTCACTCTCGGAGGTAGTGAAAGTAAATAGGCTACTAGCTCAATCCTCTCAATGATACTGAAGGGTCAACAAAACCATGGTTCTAGCTTGGTACAAGATCCAATCCACAAGGAGCTCTTCTTCAGATTGATACGTAAGTACACATGTTCCCCAACCTAGAACTCCTTGAATAACCTGTTTCTATGTGCATAACTCTTCTGCCTATCCTGTGTTGCCTTAAGATTCTTCTTGATCGCCTACAATTCCTATTCCATGTCTTCCAACATATCTTGTCCAATCAATACCCTGCTAACCAAATCACTCGAACTAATGGGAGTGTTGCATCTCTACCCATACAATGCCTCAAAAGGACTCATCCTCAATGACTCCTGATAATTGTTGTTGTATTTGAACTCTACCAAAGGGATACACTCTTCCCACTTCCGTTGTTGATGCATCACACACATTCTTGACATGTCCTCTAATATCATGTTGACCGTCTCCATCTGTCCATCTATCTGTGGATAATAAGTTGTGATTAAGGCCAAATTTGTACCCAAACCTGCAAATAACTCCTTCCAAAAATTGGAAGTGAACTTCACATCCTTGTCTGACACAATATTTTTTGGAACATTGTGCAGTCTAACCACATATCTAATGAATGCCTGTGCTATATCACTAGCTGAGAATGTAGACTTCACTGGAATGAAGTGTGCAACCTTTTTCAGTTTGTCCACAATGACCATAATGGAATCGTGTTATTTCAATGTCTTAGGCAACCCTATGATAAAATCTATGGAATAACCTCCCATTCCACTCTAGAACCATGATCATCTATATCAATGCACTTGGATATTTACACTCTACCTTTACTCGTTGAAAATCAAAACATATAGCCACAAACTCTGTTACATCCCTCTTCAAATTCAACCAGTAATAGAATTTCTTTACTGTAGTCATTGCCTTTTTATAACCTGGGTGACCCAAATACGGTTTTGCATGAAAATCCCTCAAGATCACCTTCTTTAGCTCACTGTTATCTAGTACATATATCTTGTATCTGAATCTTCCCAATCCATCCACTATAAGACAATAATCCATACCCTGTGCACCTACACCTATACACGTGCTTGTACTTGCACCTCTACCTGTACATGTGCCTATACTTGTACCTGTACCTACACTTGTACCTATACATGTGCCTGTACCTATACTTGCACTTCTACCTGTACATGTGCCTGTACTTGTACCAGCACCCTGCTGCAACGTGTCCACAATCTCTATATACCTAATATCTTGTTGAATTTCCTGCAAGATCTTATATTGTAGATCTGTCCCATAAGATCTCATAGCTACCAAGTGATTTACCTGTACCCATCTAATAGGATAATATTCCACCCTTTTCTCCTTACCTTTAATGTACTTTATCTCGAAATCAAGTTCGTTGATCGTGGCCAACCATCTAGCTTGCTTGGCATCTAGATTTAGCTGGTAAAACAAATACCTCAACCCAATGTGATCACTCATAAGTAAAAACCTCTTGCCAAGAAGATAATGCCTCCACATCTTTAATGCATGTATGATCACTGCTAACTCAAGATCATGTGTCGTGTAGTTCTTCTCGTGCTCCTTCAGTTTCCAGGACTCATAACATACCAGCTATCCATCATGCATAAGGAATCCACCAAGCCCTCTCTTGCAAGCATCTGTGTATACCACAAACTCTTTATCCGGATCTATAATTTGTAGCACTATTACATGTGTCAACAACTACTTAAGCTTCTCAAAGCTAGCCTCACACTCCTCTGTCCATTTGAGTTTCTTTTCTTATATCTGCAATCATGCAATAGGATAAACAATCTATGAGAAGTTCCCGATGAACCTCTAATAATAGCTTGTTAGACCCATGAAAGATCTCACCTCATTCACACTCTTAGGAGCTACCCACTCCATGATGGCTCTTATCATCTCCTGCTCTAATGCAATGCCCTCCTTGGAGACAACATGCACCAAATAATGTACCTTAGTATGAAAGAAACTACATTTTCTGAGCTTAGCCTACAACTAATGCTCTCTCAACATACTCAACACTGCTACTAAATTCTCAGCATTCTCTTCCTCATTTAGAATATACTAGTATATCATCAATCAACACAATAACAAACTTATCCAAATATGGACACAACACACTATGCCGAGGTTACGAGGTCGAGGCCCGGTAGGGTGAGGTAACGTGTGAGGAGACGAACAACTCTCTTTTGGGGCCCAACAGAACAAAGTAGGCGGAGTAAGAAAGGTTAGAAGCGGTAAGGGGCAGTATGCGGTGTTTGGAAGGGAAGTTCCTCCATCCATCCATCCCTCTGGTGTTCGCTTAAAGTAAGCTCTAGCTGTGGGGAAAGAACAAAGTAGGCGTGGTTGGAAAGGTAACCGGGCCTTCAACTGATGATGCGTAAGCAAGCTCACTCGGCTGACCGTCTAGCAATGACACCTCCCTGGAATGATACTGGCTATTGTGTTGCGGCTACCACAACATATAGAAGATATTGGGTTAGTTTCTTAGGGTAGGGGATTTTAATTCATCAAACACATAAATATAGATGGAGCATTAGTCAAGCCAAATGGAACAACAACGAACTCATAATGCCCATACCTGGCACGGAACACAGTCTTGTAAATATCCTCATCCTCGATGCATAAGTGATGTTATCTAAATCTTATATCAATCTTCAAGAACACTACTACTCCCTTTAGTTGATCAAGCAAGTCATCAATCCTCGGTAATGGATATTTGTTCTTGATAGTCACTTTCTTCAATTGCCTATATTCAATGCATAATTGAGGGTTCCATCTTTCTTCTTCACAAATAAGACCGGTGCACCCCAAGGTGATACACTTGGCCTAATATATCCCTTCTCCAACATTTCCTTCAACTATAGCTTTAACTCAACCAACTCATGTGTGCTCATCCTGTAAGTTGATTTTGATGTTGGAGCTACCCCTAGAGCTAACTCAATAGAAAAGTCTACCTCTCTGTGAGGTGGAAGCTCTATAATGTCCTTAGAAAATACATCCTAGAACTACTATAAAACTGGGTACCTTTTCAACACATCTGCATCCTCACCTCCTTACCCTTATCACTGGAAATGTGTACTGCAAATAACATACATGCTTTCCTACAACTATGCTTTGCTTGCATTGTTGTCCCCATCCTAACTGATGTGGATTTCTTCTTACCCTACAAGACTCTTGGTTCCCCACTGTCATCAACACACTCAATAGCTTTATCATAGTAATCTATCTTGGTTCTATGAAGATACAACCAGTCCGTGCCCAACAACATACTGTATGAACCCAACGGTAATACATTCAAATGTGTTGCGGTAGGCATACCATTCGAATCAAATGCACAAGCTCTTACCCAATGATGAACTTACTTCTTTGTACCTGTAGCCAACTCCACTAACCAAGTTTCTACATGCAATTCCTTACTAAAACCACACTTATCCACCAATTCAGGAATAACATATCTATAATTAGATCCAGGGTTAATAAAAATAAAAATAACTTGATCACAAAGCTTACCGTCAATCTCAATGATAGATGCATAGTGTTCTTCCTGCCTGTTGTACACTACCACATAGATAAATGGAATAATCTGAAAAACATACCCAACAGTCTATGCCTCCTGTTCACTATATATCTGAGGCCTACCACCCTTATTTTATTGACAATCTCTCTTAAGGTGCTCCTTACCACATTTCCATCATTCCAACCGACCAGTGCCCTCACTTCTTTGTTGTTGTTGCTGCTATGACCCATGTCCATGTCTAGCTGCATCAAATCTCTTTTGCATTGCTACATTCTCTTTCTCCTCTGCATGCAAAGGCCTTGTCCTCTTAGGCTTCCATTTACCTTTACCTTTTTCCTTTCCTTTCCATCCATGATGAGATTCATTCTTATGCTTTTATTGTTCATGGAAATGCTTCAATTTCCCAATAACTTCCTCAAGTAACCAAGGCTCATCATACTCAATCTGATCTCTAAATGTTAATGGAAAACTAATGAAAAATTGTTGAAATTTAGCCTTATCATTAGTAAGATACGGTAAATACCTCAATAGCTCCACAAATTTGGTTGTGTACTCTTCATCTGTCATTGACCCCATTTGTAGCTCATAGAATTCTTTGGTCTTACTGTTGTAGTACCTCCCTAACAAGTACTTCTTCTAAAAAGCCTCTTGAACTCCCACCAACTCAAGTCATATCTCCTCATGTCTCTAAACTACTTCACATCTTCCAACGAAATGTATGCTTTACCTTCAAGCTGAAGATAGCTACTATGGTCTTCATGCTATCTGTGTACTCATGCAACTCAAAGAATTTGTTCATCCAGACTATCCAAGCCTCTACATCTTCTAAATTCTTCACATGTCCATCAAAAGTAGGTGGCTTTCATTTCTTAAACTCATCTGAAAAATGTTGGCATTATGACAAAGGTTTGGCACAGGTTTGGCTTGATGACATAAGTGTTGTCCTTGATGGCAACTCACTCAAATAGTAGATCATAGTTCAGGATCTCAGAATGGTAGAAAATGAGATACCCGCAGGTTCCTGTTCACAAAGCCACGGACATACGCAAGTGCACCGAACAAAAGGTGCGTACATATATGCAGGTGTACCGAATAAAAAGTGCGTATGTATAATACACGCACTTTCATGCAGAGAAAAGCGCGCACGTGGGAAATCTTATGATTGGTCCATGGTATTTAGTCCGACATTTTTGAACCTATGGTTTTGGTCCGTGATTTTGCATCTAAAGTATTGAACCCAGGTATTGGGTCCCTAATATTGGATCTCTATGGTTTTGGACCATGGTTTGAGTAAGGCCTTAGACTATAAAAAGGAAAGGAGATCATTTGGCTTGGTGTACTGATGTGTTGAATATATTGAGAAGAGCAAGATCTGGAATACGGGTGTTCGGATGGTGAGTTATAGCTGGATCTGAATCAAGGAGGAACCTGAGCATTACAAGATGGTTAAGATCTACTGATAGGTCGTGATCTCTTTGGCGCATGATTGGATCTGATAATCTGGGTATAATTGAAGTATGATTGAGAAAAGGGATAAATTATCATTTATAGATCTATACCCGCAGGTCCGACACAGTGGAGGCACGTATACCTACAAGTTCGACACAAAGAAGGCGCGGATGCACGTATTCCGCAGGATCAGCACAGCAGAGGCGTGGATATACGCGGGTTTGACAGAGCGTAGGTGCGGATACACGCAGGTTCGACACAGCGGAGGCGCAGATACCCACAGGTCAAAGAAGTGAATACTGCGTATGTACGTATATTTCTATCAGTGAAGTAGCAGACTTTTCTTGAAATATGTTTTAGCTGTGTTTGTTTATTATTGCAGTATTCCGGGTTCTGAATTGGTGTCTGGTTACTGGTACTGTGTCCTGAGAAGTTATTGATTCAGTATTTGTACAAGGAAGTTGGTTTATTGCAGATCTATTTGATATTTGATTGATATTCTTGGATCCAATCTGAAAATTTATGAAACATGGTCCCTGGAAGAAAAGAGAAGTCTTTTGTAGGTCAGCACCTACGTACTAGTACCTCAGCTAGTACAAGAGCTAAGGGGGTTGTAGCTCCCTTCTAGGAGAGTCTGGAGAACGAGAGAAGGTTGTAGGCTTCTGCAAGTTGAAGCCTGCGTGCTGGTATAAGACTGCACCAGTACAGAATCATTGTAAAAAGAAGTTTCTACTAAAAAGAAGATAGAGACATATTGCAGCAGGTGGTTTTCACCCACATTGGGTTTCCACCTTATATCTTGTGTTCTGTTGTGTGACTGTTTGCTCTAATTTTCCATTCCTGCTTACTATTATATGGTTCTGACACACAGATTAATGATCAACATCTGAAGAATAAATTAAATTATAAGTCTGGAAGGTATTCACAAGTTTCATTAGTCAGTTCTGCAGATCTTTTTATAAATTGAAAAAGAATTTGATAATACTGATTCACCCCCCCTCTTAGTATCATTTTCAACAATTGGTATCAAATCAGATCCTTCAAAAGAAGCTTGATCGTTTGAAGGAAGATCTATCATCATGAGCAACTACGAAAAAAAGCATCTATGAGGCCACCGATTTTTTATGGGAGCAACTTCATCTATTGGAAGGTAAGAATCACTGCCTATCTTAAGTCACTTGGTACAGAAGTTTGGGATATTGTGGAAATAGGATACACATTTCCATCAACAACTCCTACAGATGCAGTTGGTAAGAAGCAATATGAAACAAATGCAAAAGCTTTCAATACTCTATTAAGAAGTCTATCTTAATCAGAATTCGTCAAGGTTATGCAGCTCAAAAGCACAAAAGAAATATGGGACAAGATCGTTCTGAGCTATGAAGGAGATGAACAGGTAAAACGAGAAAAATTACAGACTCTTAGAATTCAATATGAAATTCTCAGAATGCATAATGATGAAAGTGTGGCTAGCTATTTCCTACATATAGATGAGATTGTAAATTGTATGAAAAACTTGGGTGAAGAAATAAATGAAGTTGTTTTGGTTGAAAAGGTTCTAAGATATTTGTCTCCTAAGTTTGATTCAGAAGTTTCTGCCATAGAAGAAAAGCAGAATCTACAGAGCCTCACCATGCCACAGTTGCATGGAATTCTAACTGCTTACGAAATGAGAAAAGGAGGACCATCAGACAAGAGAGAAGCTGCATTCCAAGCTTCAGGAAAATGAGATTACTATGAGTCAGGACACATGTTAGAAGAAGAGGAAGAATCAAATTTTGTTAAGAACCTTCAACGAGGAACTGGAATATTAAGAGGTAAGTTGCCTTTCAAATGCTTTGCTTGTGGAAGAGTCGGTCATTATGCTGCAAAATGTCCTCATAAAGATAAACTAGACAAAGGTAAGGAATTTGTTAGATGGAATAGAAAACAGAATGTAAATAAGAAGAGCTATTACACTCATGAAGACAGTGATGGATTGTCAAATAGTGATGGAGATAAATAAGGTAATGATGATAGACTTTTGATGGCTTTTGAAGATGTTGATTTCTTGGATGCTATAAATGAAGAAGGTCTTTATGAAGAAATCTCTAAACTTAAAGTTTGTTTAGAGGAACAGAATATGATTATAGATACTCTAACATTCCAACTTGTTGAAGAAGATAAACACAGTGAAGAGCTAGAATGTGAAATTGTGGGACTTAGAAAAGAAACTAAGAAAACAAAAGCCCTTAATCTCAGATTTGCTAAAGGATATGAAACTCTAGATGAGATTATCAAAGTGCAACATTCTCCTCTAATCAAGATAGGTCTCGGATATTTCGAAGAAGCATCTCAATCTCAGAAGAAAGCACAGAAGCCATCCACCTCCAAAAGTTATCTTGATGCAGCAAGGAGAAGTGAACAAGTTGAAAATCGACAGCAAAAGCATAATGCAGATCACCAGGTAAATCAGGGACAGTTTGATTCAAGAATGATCAAATATCATCAAGTAAATAGGGGGAAATCTACTTCAAGGATGAACAGAAGCCTCAACCGACCACAGATAAATCATTCTCAATTTGGCTCAAGAATGGATGGAAACTACAATCATATGGTTGGTAGATTTGATAATCACAGGAATTTCTTCAATGTCCAATGTTTCTCTTGTCATAACATTGGTCATAAAGCTGCTCAATGTGTTACCTACAAGACCATCATGACTAGGGAAGCTCAAAAACAAAGGAGTATGACAGGAATCATGAAAAGAACCTACAATAACTTCTATGCTCTTGAAAATGAAATAGAATGTTCTATCTATAACAACTTCGGTCATGAATATTCTGAATGCAGGAGCAGGTTTCGGCAAACAACTCAGAAGGAGAAAGCTTCATTGAGTCCCAAAACAGTGAAAAAGAAAGAAACGCAACTGGAAAGATGTGGGATAGCCTTATATGCGGAAGGACAGGAAAATCAATGGTACATCGACAGTGGATGCTCGAAACATATGACAGGTGATAAAGAAAAACTTCAGTCATATAGTGCCTTAGAAAAGGAAAAGAAGGTCTCATTTGGAAATGACACCCCTGCATTCATAAAAGGTAAAGGCTCTGTTCGTTTGAAAGAAAGGTCAAGGCTGGAAATGTTATGTATGTTGATGGCTTAAAGCATAATCTATTGAGTGTCAGTCAGATGTGTGGTCAAGGAACTGAGGTAATATTTCGATCAAATGGATGTATTGTTCATGAGCTTGATAAAGGAAAAATAGTGATCAGAGGCATAAGAAATCCAAATAACTTATACGTACTCAAGGGAGGACAACAACAATGCTATTTAAGAAAGAATTATGAACAGTGGCTATGGCACAAAAGACTGGGGAATCTAAGCTTCTCACAGATAAGGAAAGCATGCAAATATCAAGCAGTTCGAGATCTACCTGACATTAGAATTCCAGACAATACAATATGCAAATCATGTCAATTTGGTAAGAAAACCATAACTAATTTCCCTGAGAAGGAAGGATCAGCTAACAGGCCACTTGAACTTGTCCATACTGATGTATGTGGTCCATCTAGGAAAAGATCACCTCGAGGAGAAGAATATTTTATATTATTCATTGACGACTTTTCCAGGATGTGTTGGATAGGACTTATGAAGCATAAAGATGAAGCTTTCGAAAAATTCAAATTATTCAAAGCCTGGTGGAGAACGAATCAGATTGCAGAATCAAATGCCTTAGGTCTGATCAAGGAGGAGAATTTACCTCAAATGAATATTTCGATTTTTGTGAAGAACATGGAATAAGGAGGGAATTCTCTACTGCTAGGACTCCTCAGCAAAATGGAGTAGTGGAAAGGATGAATAAAAGGGTTCAACAAATGGCTCATGCTAGGCTTGATGAATCTGGAACTCCCACAACCTTCTGGGGTGAAGCCGCATTTGCTACAGTTACTATTCTCAACAAGACAAATGTGCGGGTAAACAACACTCAGACTCCTCATGAACTTTGGTATGGTAAGACTCCCATGGTAAAATACTTCAAAATTTTTGGAAGCAAATGCTACATCAAGAAGACTGATGAAAATCTTGGCAAATTTGAACCTAGAGCAGATGAAGGCATTCTCCTTGGTTACTCTCCCCACAGCAAAGCTTACAAATGTTACAATAAAAGACTTGGTAAAATTGTTGAAAGTATTGATGTAGTGGTTGATAAAGAAGGAAACACTCCTAGGCAGGTAAAATCTGAAGATTTCAAAGATGGTGAAGACTATCTGTCAAAATAAAATCAGATTCATGACGAAGAAGAAACCCATGAGACACTAGAAGAACAGATAAGGATAGAAGAAAAGACTCCATCCAGATACGTTCAGAAGAATCATCCAGAATCTCAAATTTTGGGGCAGAAAGAGGCAGGTGTACAAACAAGAAAAACCATTTCAGAAGCTTCAAGCTATCTAGCATTGCTCTCCTCCACTGAACCACAGAATGTAAGAGAGGCTTGCAAAGATGAATGCTGGGTCAAGGCCATGGAGGAAGAACTCTAGCAGATTGAAAAGAATAACACTTGGGAGTTGGTTCCTAGACCAAAAGATAAGAATGTCATAGGTACAAAATGGATTTTCAAAAATGAGCTGAATGAAAATGGGGATGTGGTTAGAAACAAGGCAAGACTTGTTTGTAAAGGATATGCGCAACAAGAAGGCATAGACTTTGAAGAAATGTTTGTACCAATTGCTAGACATGAGGCTATAAGAATTTTTCTTACTCCCTATAGCTTTCAAAAGTTCAAAGTATTTCAGATGGACGTAAAATCTGCCTTTATGAATGGAGACTTGAATGAAGAAGTATATATTGAACAACCAGATGGGTTTATTCTTGGAAATGATCCAAAACTTGTATGCAGACTCAAAAAGGCTCTCTATGGCCCTAAACAAGCTCCAAGGGCGTGGTATTACCGGTTGGATAAGTACCTCCATCAACAAGGTTTTATAAAAGGATCAACTGATAGCAATCTATATATAAAAATTGACAATGATAAGTTACTAATACTTGTTGTGTATGTTGATGATATCATCTTTGGTAGCAATGAAGAAGACATGAGTCAAAAATTTTCCTTGGTGATGCAGAAAGAGTTTGAAATGTCCATGCTTGGTGAGCTCACATATTTCCTTGGTTTACAAGTCCAACAAAACAAAGACGGAATTTTTCTATCACAAACCAAGTATCTCAAGCAGATCTTGAAGAAATATGGGATGGAGGATTCAAAACCTGTATGTACCCCTATGGTGACAGGATGCAGCCTCAGCGCAAATGATGAATCAGCAACAGTACATCAACCAACCTATAGATCCATGATTGGTAGTCTATTCTATCTAATAGGTACCCAACCAGACATTATGCATGCAGTGGGAATAGTTGGAAGGTTTCAGGCAAATCCAAAGGAAACTCATCTTCAGGTAGTTAAGAGAATTTTCAAGTATCTTCAAGGAACTCAAAACTATGGCTTATGGTATCCTAGAGGTACAGATCTCACACTTCATGCATACACAGATGCGGATTGGGAAGGAAGCATGGATGACAGGAAAAGAACTAGTGGCGGTGCATTCTTCATGGGTCCTAGATTAGTATCTTGGTTCAGCAAGAAACAAAGCTCTATTTCATTATCTACAGCTGAAGCAAAATATGTAGCTGCTGCATCTTGCTACGCACAACTCCTTTGGATGATGCAAACATTGCAAGATCTTCAAATCACTTGTACTCCACCTATCTCAATTTTTTGTGATAATACAAGTGCAATTAGTATTTCAAAGAATCCTGTCATGCATTCAAAGACTAAGAACATACCGATCAACTATCATTTTCTCCGAGAACAGGTGCTTGAACAAAAGGTCAAATTGGAGTATGTTCCCTCTAAGGAACAAGTTGTTGATATTCTCACCAAACCACTGCCCAAGGAGACCTTTGAATACCTTAGACAAAAGCTGGGGGTAGTTGATGCATCATCTTGTTGTTGAATCTTGTTTGTCTTAGAGATTTTTGGTTGTACGTGAGTTTCATATGGGGTATACGCGTATATACACTGGTTTATGTGGATATAGTCGTGTATATGTTGACTTGAAGAAAAGCAAGGATGAGAAGAGTCCGATATGGGTCTGTCAGAGATCATCTAGCACAAGTTCAAGGGGAGCATATATTCTTCTAATAATGCATTTTTGGCATTATCGTAAAAGATCTTGGTTTTTGATGTCAAGAGGAGCAAGTGCAGAAAGAGAACATGGATACTGATCTGAATAACGATTGTGCTGCTTACTGTAGATATTTTGTCTCTATATCTTATATTTCTTTTGTCAAGGTCATGTAACGGCATATCTTGGTTGCCCCACTATGCCTGGGATGGATAATGTAATGTGCTTATTATATCATGTATCCCCACTTGGTTGGGTGGATGAGTCAATATTGGTATATTCCCACTTGGTTGGGAGTCGTATGTATGAGTCTTTGGTGATTGGAAGGTCAGTTATGATGTATAAAGTCAAATTTCTTTTATAGAACATCTTCTTGCAGATCTTGCTGATATGTCAAGGGGATCCTGGACAACACAGCAGAGCAGAGACATCAACATATACTCAGGGGGAGCATAACCCTTTTCCCTTGATGTCAAAGGGGAAGAAATACTTTGAGTGACTTTGGGTTGCCATCAAGTCCAAAGGGGGAGATTGTTGGCATTATGACACAAGTTTGGCACAGGTTTGGCTCGATGACATAAGTGTTGTCCTTGATGGAAACTCACTCAAATAGCAGATCACAGTTCAGGCTCTCAGAATGGTAGAAAATGATATTCCCACAGGTTCCTGTTCACAAAGCCACGGACATATGCAGGCGCACCGAACAAAAGGTGCATACATATATGCAGGTGTACTGAACAAAAAGTGCGTACGTATAGTACACGCACTTTCATGCAGAGAGAAGTTCGTACGTGGGAAATCTTATGGTTGGTCCATGGTATTTAGTCCGAAATTTTTTGAACCTATGGTTTTGGTCCGTGGTTTTGCATCTAAAGTATTGAACCCAGGTATTGGGTCCCTAGCATTGGATCTCTATGGTTTTGGACCATGGTTTGAGTAAGGCCTTAGACTATAAAAAGGAAAGGAGATCATTTGGCTTGTTGTACTGATGTGTTGAATATCTTGAGAAGAGCAAGATTTGGAATATGGGTGATCAGATGGTGAGTTATAGCTGGATTTGAATCAAGGAGGAACCTGAGCATTACAAGATGGTTAAGATCTACTGATAGGTCGTGATCTCTTTGGCGCATGATTGGATATGATAATCTTGGTATAATTGAAGTCTAATTAAGAAAAAGGATAAATTATAAATTATAGATCTATACCTGCAGGTCTGACACAGTGGAGGCGCGTATACCCGCAGGTTCGACACAGAGAAGGTGCGGATATACGTAGGTTTGACACAGCGCAGGTGCGTATTCCGCAGGATCGGCACAGCAGAGGCGCAAATATACACGGGTTTGACAGAGCACAGGCGCGGATACCTGTAGGTTTGACACAGCGGAGGCGTGGATACCCGTAGGTTAAAGAAGTGAATAATGCGTATGTACACAGATTTCTATCAATGAAGTAGCGGACTTTTCTTGAAATATGTTTTAGTTGTGTTTGTTTATTAATGCAGTATTCCTGGTTTTGAATTGGTGTCTAGCTACTGGTACTGTGTCCTGAGAAGTTATTGATTCAGTATTTGTATAAGGAAGTTGGTTGATTGCAGATCTATTTGATGTTTGATTGATATTCTTGGATCCAGTCTAAAAATTTATGAAACATGGTCCCTGGAAGAAAAGAAAAGTCTTTTGTAGGTCAACACCTACGTACTAGTACCTCAGCTAGTACAAGAGCTAAGGGGGTTGTAGCTCCCTTCCAGGAGAGTCTGGAGAACGAGAGAAGGTTGTAGCCTTCTGCAGCTTGAAGCCTGCGTGCTGGTATAAGACTGCACCAGTACAGAATCATTTTAAAAAGAAGTTTCTAATAAAAAAAAGATAGAGACATATTGCAGCAGGTGGTTTTCACCCACATTGGGTTTCCACCTTATATCTTGTGTTCTGTTGTGTGACTGTCTACTCTACTTTTCTATTCCTGCTTACTATTATATGGTTTTGACACACAAATTAATGATCAACATCTAAAGAATAAATTAAATTATAAGTCTGGAAGGTATTCGAAAGTTTCATTAGATAGATCTGCAAATCTTTGTATAAATTGAAAAATAATTTGATAATACTGATTCACCCCCCCCTCTCAGTATTATTTTCAACAATTGGTATCAGAGCAAGTGCTTCAAAAGAATCTTGATCGCTTGAAGGAAGATCTATCATCATGAGCAACTATGAAAAAGAAGAATCTATCAGGCCACCGATTTTTTATGGGAGCAACTTCGTCTATTGGAAGGTAAGAATCATTGCCTATCTTCAATCTCTTGGTACAGAAGTTTGGGATATTGTGGAAATAGGATACACATTTCCATTATCAACTCCTACAGATGCAGTTGGTAAGAAGCAATATGAAACAAATGCAAAATCTGTCAATGCTCTCTTAGGAAGTCTATCTCAGTCAAAGTTCGTCAAGGTTATGCAGCTCAAAAGCGCAAAAGAAATATGGGACAAGATCATTTTGAGCTATGAAGGAGATGAACAGGTAAAAAGAGAAAAATTACAGACTCTTAGAATTCAATATGAAATTCTCAGAATGCATAATGATGAAAGTGTGGCTAGCTATTTCCTACGTATAGATGAGATCGTAAATTGTATGAAAAACTTCTGTGAAGAAATAAAAGAAGTTGTTTTGGTTGAAAAGGTTCTAAGATCTTTGTCTCCCCTAAGTTTGATTCAAAAGTTTCTACCATAGAAGAAAAGTAGAATCTACAGAGCCTCACCATGTCACAGCTGCACGAAATTCTAACTGCTTATGAAATGAGAAAAGGAGGACCATCAGACAGGAGAGAAGCTGCATTCCAAGCTTCAGGAAAAGGAGATTACTATGAGTCAGGACATATGTTAGAAGAAGAGGAAGAATCAAATTTTGTTAAGAACCCTCAATGGGGAACTGGAAGATTCAGAGGTAAGCTGCCTTTCAAATGCTTTGCTTGTGGAAGAGTCGGTCATTATGCTGCAAAATGTGCTCATAAAGATAAACTAGACAAAGGTAAGGAACCTGTTTCATGGAAGAGAAAATAGAATGTAAATAATAAGAGCTATTACACGCATGAAGATAGTGATGTATTGTCAAATAGTGATGAAGATGAACAAGGTAATGATGATAGACTTTTGATGGCTTTTGAAGATGATGATTTCTTGGATGCTATAAATGAAGACAGTCTTTATGAAGAAATCTCTAAACTTAAAGTTTGTTTAGAGGAACAGAATATGATTATAGATACTCTAACATTCCAACTTGCTGAAAAAGATAAACACAATGAAGAGTTAGAATGTGAAATTGTGGGAATTATAAAAGAAACTGAGAAAACAAAAGCCCTTAATCTCAGATTTGCTAAAGGATCTGAAACTCTAGATGAGAGTATCAAAGTGCAGCATTCTCCTCTAATCAAGATAGGTCTCAGATATTTCGAAGAAGCATCTCAAGCTCAGAAGCAAGCACAAAAGCCATCCACCTCCAAAAGTTATCTTGATGTAGCAAGGAGAAGTGAACAAGTTGACAATTGACAACAAAAGCATAATGCAGATTAGCAGGTAAATCAGGGACAATTTGCTTCAACAATGATCAATGATCATCAAGTAAATCGGGGGCAATCTACTTCAAGGATGAACAGAAGCCTCAACCGACCACAGGTAAATCATTCTCAATTTGGCTTAAGAATGGATGGAAACTACAATCATATGGTTGGTGGATTTGATAATCACAGGAATTTCTTCAATGGCCAATGTTTCTCTTGTCATAACTTTGGTCATAAAGCTACTCAATGTGTTGCCTACAAGACCATCATGACTAGGGAAGCTAAAAAACAAAGGAGTATGACAGGAATCATGAAAAGAACCTACAATAACTTCTATGCTCTTGAAAATGAAATAGAATGTTCTATCTATAACAACTTCGGTCATGAATATTCTGAATGCAGGAGCAGGTTTCGGCAAACAACTCGGAAGGAGAAAACTTCATTGAGTCCCAAAACATCGAAAAAGAAAGAAACGAAACTGGAAAGATGTGGGATAGCCTTATATGCGGAAGGACAGGAAAATCAATGGTACATCGATAGTGGATGCTCGAAACATATGACAGGTGATAAAGAAAAACTTCAGTCATATTCTGCCTTAGAAAAGGAAAAGAAGGTCTCATTTGGAAATGACACCCCTGCATTCATAAAAGGTAAAGGCTCTATTCGTTTGAAAGAAAAGGTCAAGGCTAGATATGTTATGTATGTTGATGGCTTAAAGCATAATCTATTGAGTGTCAGTCAGATGTGTGGTCAAGGAACTGAGGTAATATTTCAATCAAATGGATGTATTGTTCGTGAGCTTGATAAAGGAAAAATAGTGATCAGAGGCATAAGAACTCCAAATAAATTATATGTACTCAAGGGAGGACAACAACAATGCTATTTAAGCAAGAATGATGAACAATCGCTATGGCACAGAAGACTGGGGCATCTAGGCTTCTCACAGATAAGGAAAGCATGCAAATATCAGGCAGTTCATGATCTACCTGACATCAGAATTCCAGACAATACAATATGCAAATCATGTCAATTTGGTAAGCAAACCAGAACTAATTTCCCTGAGAAGGAAGGATCAGCTAGCAGGCCACTTGAACTTGTCCATATTGATGTATGTGGTCCATCTAGGAAAATATCACCTCGAGGAGAAGAATATTTTATATTATTCATTGACGACTTTTCCAGGATGTGTTGGATAGGACTTATGAAGCATAAATATGAAGCTTTCAAAAAATTCAAATCATTCAAAACCTTGGTGGATAACGAATCAGATCGCATAATCAAATGCCTTAGGTATGATCGAGGAGGAGAATTTACCTCAAATGAATTTTTCGATTTTTGTGAAGAACATGGAATAAGGAGGGAATTCTCTACTACTAGGACTCCTCAGCAAAATGGAGTAGTGGAATGGATGAATAGAACGGTTCAACAAATGTCTTGTGCTATGCTTGATGAATCTGGAACTCCCACAACCTTCTGGGGTGAAGCCGAATTTGCTGCAGTTACTATTCTCAACAAGACAAATGCCTGGGTAAACAACACTCAGACTCCTCATGAACTTTGGTATGGTAAGACTCCCACAGTAAAATACTTCAAAATTTTTGGAAGCAAATGCTACATCAAGAAGACTGATGAAAATCTTGGCAAATTTGAACCTAGAGAAGATGAAGGCATTCTCCTTGGTTACTCTCCCCATAGCAAAGCTTACAAATGTTACAATAAAAGACTTGGTAAAATTGTTGAAAGTATTGATGTAGTGGTTGATGAAGAAGGAAACACTCCCAGGCAGGTAAAATATGAAGATTTCGATGATGAAGACTATCCGTCAACAAATCAGATTCATGACGAAGAAGAAACCCATGAGACACTAGAAGAACAGATAAGGATAGAATAAAAGACTCCATCCAGATACATTCAGAAGAATCATCCAGAATCTCAAATTTTGGGGCAGAAAGAGGTAGGTGTACAAACAAGAAGATCCATTTCAGAAGCTTCAAGCTATCTAGCATTGCTCTCCTCCACTGAACCACAGAATGTAAGAGAGGCTTACAAAGATGAATGCTGGGTCAAGGCCATGGAGGAAGAACTCGAGAAAATTGAAAAGAATAACACTTGGGAGTTGGTTCCTAGACCAAAAGATAAGAATGTCATAGGGACAAAATGGATTTTCAAAAATAAGCTGAATGAAAATGGGGATGTGGTTAGAAACAAGGCAAGACTTGTTTGTAAAGGATATGTGCAACAAGAAGGCATAGACTTTGAAAAAGCATTTGTACCAGTTGCCAGACTTGAGGCTATAAGAATGTTTCTTGCTCTCTCTAGCTTTTAGAAGTTCAAAGTTTTTCAGATGGACGTAAAATCGGCCTTTCTGAATGGAGACTTGAATGAAGAAGTATATTTTGAACAACCAGATGGGTTTATTCTTGGAAATGATCCAAAACTTGTATGCAGACTTAAAAAGGCTCTCTATGGCCCTAAACAACCTCCAAGGGCATGGTATTATCGGTTGGATAAGTACCTCCATCAACAAGGGTTTATAAAAGTATCAACTGATAGCAATCTATATATAAAATTGACAATGATAAGTTGCTAATACTTTTTGTGTATGTTGATGATATCAGCTTTGGTAGCAATGAAGAAGACATGAGTCAAAATTTTTCCTTGGTAATGCAGAAAGAGTTTGAAATGTCCATGCTTGGTGAGCTCACATATTTCCTTGGTTTACAAGTCCAACAAAACAAAGACGTCATTTTTCTATCACAAACTAAGTATCTCAAGCAGATATTGAAGAAATATGTGATGGAGGATTCAAAACCTGTATGTACCACTATGGTGACAGGATGTAGCCTCAACGCAAATGATGAATCAGCAATAGTACATTAACCAACCTATAGATCCATGATTGGTAGTCTACTCTATCTAACAAGTACCCGACTAGGCATTATGCATGCAGTGGGAATAGTTGGAAGGTTTCAGGCAAATCCAAAGGAAACTCATCTTCAGGAAGTTAAGAGAATTTTCAAGTATCTTCAAGGAACTCAAAACTATGGCTTATGGTATCCTAGAGGTACAGATCTCACACTTCATGCATACGTAGATGTGGATTGGGCAGGAAGCGTGGATGACAGGAAAAGCACTAGTGGTGGTGCATTCTTCATGGGTCCTAGATTAGTACCTTGGTTCAGCAAGAAACAAATCTCTATTGCATTATCTACAGCTGAAGTAGAATATGTAGCTGTTGCATCTTGCTGCACACAACTCCTTTGGATGATGCAAACATTGCAAGATCTTCAAATCACTTGTACTCCACTTATCTCCATTTTTTGTGATAATACAAGTGCAATCAGTATTTCAAAGAATCCTGTCATGCATTCAAAGACTAAGCACATACCTATCAAGTATCATTTTCTCCGAGCACAAGTGCTTGAACAAAAGGTCAAATTGGAGTATCTTCCCTCTAAGGAACAAGTTGCTGATATTCTCACCAAACCACTGCCCAGGGAGACCTTTGAATACCTCAGACAAAATTTGGGGGTAGTTGATGCATCATCTTGTTGTTGAATCTTGTCTGTTTCAGATATTGTTGGTTGTACGCGAGTTTCATATGGGGTATATGCGTACATATGCTAGTTTATGTGGATACAGTCGTGTATATGTTGACTTGAAGAAAATTAAGGATGAGAAGAGTCTGATATGGGTATGTTAGAGATCATCTAGCACAGGTTCAGGGGGAGCATATATTCTTCTAATAATGCATTGTTGGCATTATCATAGAAGATCTTGGTTCAATTCTTCAGTTGTTTTGATGTCAGGAGGAGCAAGTGCAGAAGGAGAACATGGATACTGATCTGAATAATGATTGTGCTGCTTACTGTAGATATTTTGTCTCTGTCTTATATTTCTTTTGTCAAGGTCATGTAACAGCCTATCTTGGTTGCCCCACTATGCCTGGGATGGATAATGTAATGTGCTTATTATATCATGTATCCCCACTTGGTTGGGTGGATGAGTCAATATTGGTATATTCCCACTTGGTTGGGAGTCGTATGTATGAGTCTTTGGTGATTGGAAGGTCAGTTATGATGTATAAAGTCAAATTTCTTTTGTAGAACATCTTCTTGCAGATCTTGCCTATATGCCAGGGGGAGCTTGGACAACATAGTAGAGCATAGACGTCAGCATGTACTCAGGGGGAGCATAACCCTTTGCCCTTGTTGTCAAAGGGGGAGAAAGACTTTGAGTGACTTTGGGTTGCCATCAAGTCCAAAGGGGGAGATTGTTGGCATTATGACATAGGTTTGGCACAGGTTTGGCTCGATGACATAAGTGTTGTCCTTGATGGCAACTCACTCAAATAGCAGATCACAGTTCAGGCTCTCAGAATGGTAGAAAATGAGATGCCCGCAAGTTCCTGTTCACAAAGCCGTGGACATACGCAGGTGCACCGAAGAAAAGGTGCATACATATATGCAGGTGTACCGAACAAAAAGTGCATACGTACAGTACATGCACTTTCATGTAGAGAAAAGCGTGCACGTGGGAAATCTTATGGTTGGTCCATGGTATTTAGTCTGACATTTTTTGAACCTATGGTTTTGGTCCGTGGTTTTGCATCTAAAGTATTGAACCTAGGTATTGGGTCCCTAGTATTTGATCTATATGGTTTTGGACCATGGTTTGAGTAAGGCCTTAGACTATAAAAAGGAAAGGAGGTCATTTGTCTTGGTGTACTGATGTGTTGAATATCTTGAGAAGAGCAAGATCTGGAATACGGGTGATCAGATGGTGATTTATAGCTGGATCTGAATCAAGGAGGAACCTGAGCATTACAAGATGGTTAAGATCTACTGATAGGTCATGATCTCTTTGGCGCATGATTGGATCTGATAATCTAGGTATAATTGAAGTCTAATTAAGAAAAGGGATAAATTATCATTTATAGATCTATACCCGCAGGTCCGACACAGTGGAGGCGCGTATACCTGCAGGTTCGACACAGAGAAGGCACAGATATACGTAGGTTTGACACAGCGCAGGAGTGTATTCCGCAGGATCGGCACAGCAGAGGCGCGGATATACGCGAGTTTGACAGAGTGCAGGCCCGGATACCCGCAAGTTCGACACAATGGAGGCACGAATACCTGCAGGTTAAAGAAGTGAATACTGCGAATGTACACAGATTTCTATCAGTGAAGTAACGACTTTTCTTGAAATATGTTTTAGCTGTGTTTGTTTATTACTGCAATATTCCGGGTTCTGAATTGGTGTCTGGTTATTGGTACTGTGTCCTGAGAAGTTATTGATTCAGTATTTGTATAAGAAAGTTCGTTAATTGCAGATCTATTTTATGTTTGATTAATATTCTTGGATCCAGTCTGAAAATTTATGAAACGTGGTCCCTGGAAGAAAAGAGAAGTCTTCTGTAGGTCAGCACCTACGTACTAGTACCTTAGCTAGTACAAGAGCTAAGGGGGTTGTAGCTCCCTTCCAGGAGAGTCTGGAGAAAGAGAGAAGGTTGTAGCCTTCTGCAGCTTGAAGCCTGCGTGCTGGTATAAGACTGCACCAGTACAAAATCATTGTAAAAAGAAGTTTCTAATAAAAAGAAGATAGATACATATGGCAACAGGTGTTTTTCACCCACATTGGGTTTCCACCTTATATCTTGTGTTCTGTTGTGTGACTATCCGCTCTACTTTTTTGTTCCTGCTTACTGTTATATGGTTCTAACACACAGATTAATGATCAACATCTAAATAATAAATTAAATTATAAGTCTGGAAGGTATTCGCAAGTTTCATTAGTCATATCTACAAATCTTTGTATAAATTGAAAAATAATTTGATAATACTGATTCACCCCCCCTCTCAGTATTATTTTCAACAGAAAATGACCCCTATCATTCCTCCCACAAGGATGATCATGATGACAATCACGATGTCTGTCATAACTAGAACTAGAATAAAACCTATACTTATCACCCCTTCTATCTAGAGTGTCCAACAACCTTCCATCTCTCATCGTATCAGATATATTTGACCTATTTCTACCAAGATACCTACTGCCATATGCCCCATTCTATCCACATGTCCATGGTTGATCAGATGCAACCCTTGTCATTGCAAGTCTGACAAACTCTGAAGAAGTATAACATTAACTACTACTTGCTTCTCTTGAGCTTGTATGATCCTATCATTGTCAGCCTTACATCTCCCTATTTCTTTCTTCACGCTTCTCAATGTGTCTGCCAAATCATAAGAGTTCCCCACACCATGTTGCTCATCTTATTCATAGGGAGAGTATTTGTAGTCTACCATCTTTCTAGCCATTTGATATTTCTTCATGCAATGCATAATATGTTAGATAAACCAAATCACAATAAATCAACGTAACTTAGTATAACTCAGGGAGGATAACTCATCTGCAAGATCACCAAATCAATGTGATATATGTATAACATAATCATAACAACATATAGACATACACAAATGAATGTATCAACAGACAAACATCACTCTAGTTAGGGTCCATATCAACGATGCATACTATGACCTCATGCATGACAACAACCATTACTCCATTGTACATATTTCCACATGCAACAAAAAACATGCATAAGCAATGCGTAATCAACTATACCTATGAATAAACACATGTAGTCGAACATAAGAGATCAATTCTTGTAAACGATCTACAAGACTGATACATGTAATCAAAATATTGAAGAATTTTCTTGACATACAAGGATGTTTTAGCTGACATAAAATCCACATATAAGAAACATATAGTCCATATAAAACTAGTCACATACTCATCACAAATTCATTGCACAACATCAAATTCAACATGGAAACATTACTACAACCATAATCAATCATCAAGAAAATGTAACAAGCGCATGAAATGCAAGTGTAACAGACACACATGCAACTAACATGCATTCATGACCAGCAGACGCCACCCATCTAGTCCGAGGGGTGAACCATGCTCTGATACCACTTTATAACACCCTCCTCCCACATCCACCCAAGTAACCATGCCAACCAGGGTAAACATGAGACGAGAGGCTACTATGATCATATTTGACCTCCTATGTGACCTTAAGGAAGTGGAATCAATGGAAACATCACACATAGTCATCCAACATCAGCTTCAGAATCCTCAGGAGACATGTCATCCACTCAGACAACCTATCCCTAGGTCCCACTATTGTTCTAGATCTCTTAAGCCAGAGTCTCTCTCATGCTATTTCCAAGGGAGCAACCAACAACAAAAAGTTAATCTCACAGGCTTGCTCAGTGACCAGAGACCAATATTTTCCAGTTCTGTGCCAGCGATCTCGAGATTTAAGCCACTTTTTTTAGGCCCAGAGCCCAGGTCACTGCCCATAATGGAGTGATCGCTTAGAATCAGTAAAAATAGAGGGAATCAATGATGCAAAAGAAACAAGTTGAACAATACCATAACCAAACACCTACTAGCCATGACATGCATTTCGTTAAACATATCATCAACATGTAACCTATAGGTGAGAACAACAGAATTAAGTGTAGGGATCTCATAATTATCTGAGAATCACTATGAAACATTTTTCCCTCATGTCATTTGCTGGATTAACATCTATTAGGTCATAGTCACATTATCCATTCATGTACAAGTAAATGCATGTTGAGAGCCATACATAAGAGTTGTCACAAAATATACATATAACCAACATAATAGGAACGAAAATACCATAAACATATCAGCCATGAAATCCACATATACATCAGTACATTTACACATGAAAATCAAGGGAATGAATTTCTCATTAATGAATGCAATGAACCAACCGGAGATGGGACTACCACGTTCCACCTGACCAGAGAATGGCTAAGCCAAATATATCTTAATCCATTCACCCTCATGCCATATTCCAAGCATGAATGTGGTACTCAAACCAAAAGAACCAACCAGGGCATATGAAGGCTAAACCACCTCACCCTCATCAATAGAAACCAGGCTTTACCATAATCCATGTAGAAATTCCCACCTATAGATCACCTGATAATGTAATATACTAAAGCAAAATACCTGATCTACTTCTACAACCAATTTAGTGGAAGCTTAATCAAATATGAGCAAGATCAATTGAACACATATAATTGATAAGAAGAAATAAATCACACATAACACAGAAGAAATATCCAGGGGAAAGCATCAGCCTAAAACCCCATCTTTGTATTAGCATACAAGTGGAAATATGATCAATATTACAAAAAGAATTAGCTCAAAAGTTATCCTTCTCTCTTTGTAATACCTCTGCTGCTCATAGACAGTCAAAGGCCTCTATCAAACCTTATCCTCTGCCATCCAAGCCTCCTATTTCTTTGTGCAGTTTCTCCTCGATCCTCAAGCTGCCACTTGTGTGTAATAATCCCTCACACACTACTCTCACCTCTGAAATAACTGCACAAACCTGAAGGAGATAAATCCTTCTCCATGGATGAGTTTCCTTAATAGAAAAAAACCATCCAATTAATAGTACATTGTCCCTCCTATGATCTCAACTAGGTCTCTATATGAACTGACATGCATGAGTTATTCATGAGAGAATATTCAGTTATTTGAAGAACAATAGTTATATGAAAGCACGCATTAACTAATTGAACTCACATTAATTTAAACAAACTGTTTAAATCAATTTAACTGGACTTGACTCAGTTGACTGAGCCAACTAATTACATCTCAAACTAGAACTCATCCTTATCTCTTTAACTGATGGATAAATTCCTCAATCAATATAGAAATTGTTGCATGTCCTCACATAGACTTCATGTTTGATTTTTCACAACTAATTAACTCATGGTGAATTAATTAATTTATTTTCAAATAGTTGTTAAGTTCAAATTCGAATTTTACTTCCTATTTTTAGTCCAGGGGCTGACTAAAATAGGAATCCATCCCGAACTGCTAAAAATAGAATGCTATATTTAGCACTTCCATTTTTCATTCCCTGTTACTCAATCAAGCACTAGTACCCAAACTACTATTTATAATAGTTCTATTTTTATCACTTCTATTTTTAGTATTTCTTATTGTTATTTTCAACACTCCCTCTCAGTAGGAAAGGCTTCAACTCGAACCCGATCATGTACCTTTGGAATGTTCTGCATGCAACACTTCTACCAAGAGTGGTTTCTCCAGCAACTCGAGAAACAAAAAAAAACTCCCAACTGACCCCTCTGTTGGGTTAAAAAAATCCTCTTATGCTGAAGCTCCATCTGCCACTAACAAGTGCTTCTTCTCTGACCTTTGAGCTGCTACAACACTCCATGCATCTTGCACCGTTGCACACCTATATGTGCCATCCTACACTAGTGCAAAACTCCTTGGCCTATCACATTGTTACAGTTGCTAGCTCTACACAGTCTTGGGATTCCTGCATTGTAGCTCTCTCTGCCACTGCATACACATCTGTCTCTACCCAATCAATCAGTCTTGCTATTCCTCGTGGGGGCTCCTGTAGCAAAGTTGAATCAAAGAGGTTGGGTACCTCATGGATCCTGCCCCTATTCTAACCTTCCTGGGACTGTCACTCCACATCACCCCACCTCCTACTTGGAGATATGGATGCATGTGATCCCTATGCCCACTTGGCTCACTAGGCCCTAAACTGAGACCCACTCTCCACACTTTACCGCATATCCCAAACTGGAGATTACTAGGCCCAATGGAGAGAAAACCACCTCTTGCCTTTATTGTATATCCTACCATTCACTAAGAAGGATTCCTAGGCCCATGGAAGCAACACAATCCTGGATTTACCGCAATGCACAGTCTGGCTTAGGGGTCACTAGGCCAATGAATTTAATATGATCCATAGTCTAATTCAGGGACCACTAGGCCATGTGCTTTATCATTTAGAGATCCACCCCACTTAGGTTTGAATTAATCCAAAAATCCATATCAACCAAAACATGAGAACCCCATCACATCATGGTTATTTGGAAATGGCAAGGCTAGGCTGAAAACAATGTTACACCTGGAAAAACACATGCCATGATAGAAAATAACCACATGCAATGTCATGCATGCCAAATATGGAAAGGAAAATACACATTCAAGTTGATACCTGGAATGAAGCTTGATGTAGCTACTTGATCCTACCTTTCCATTCTTGATCTTTACTTCCTCTTGCCTTATTTTCCTTTCTTGCTCTAATGTAAAAATTGTGCCAAGAAACTCCAAGTGTCCAAGAGTGAGAGAGAGAGAGAGAGAGAGAGAGAGAGAGAGAGAGAGAGAGAATAATGAGAGAAATCCAAAGCTAAACTCACAAATGGTTACGAACTGATCCTTAGAAGCCGTTTTATGAATGATGCCTCTATTTTCTTCATTTTCCATTATTTTCCTTCATTTTATCCTAAATTCCATTACTTTCATAAACAAATATGCCAGAAATTCCATTTTTCCTTTCCAAAACCTTATCCATTTCCTTTGTCAATTTCATTAGCCAGAAACAACCAACTAAACACGACCTAGGATGTCTTTCCCAACATTCAACTTGGAATAAGCGTCCCATCAACTGTGGTTATTGTTTTTAACTTTTATTACATGGGATTTTCACGAGGGTTGTTACAATGTCATACTAATCTATACTGACTGTGCATATGTTATTATTATGTATGAATGATAATTGTTTATGAGCTTATGATGTGGACATGTTACCAACTAACTATTATGGACATCATGACCTTATTTATCGTTGAGTTGATATGTTGTGCAGTTATATCATGCTAATCTAGCTTGATTGTGCAGACAAGATAGCCTTCCCTAAGATACACTAAGGTATGAGTTTGCTTATGGTGTCTACTTTGTGCTTGAATGCTTAATTATGTTCTCTCGTTGATTAATTTAACATGGTATGTTTGCAAGTTGGTTGGATGTTTGATAAATTTCATAATATGATCATGTGCTCAAATGATCTTGTTTAAGATGATTGTACTACCACATATGTGTTGAGACAGTTGATCTGTACATGAGTGTAGTAGATGATAGTTCTAGAATTATTTCTAAGGACTATGAGTTGACTGTGGATTATGACATGATTGCTAATCTTGGTAAAATTTTATTTCTAATCGATAGATATGATTGTCTTGATATTTGGAACATGTCGTTGACGTGTGTGAGTAGTTGCAGGAAACATGGTTTGTATTAGCATGATAAGGTAATATTTGATGCATTTATATAACTAACATTTGGGTGATGTGACAGTACATAGTAAGCCTCGATTGTAACTAGGTAAAAAGATAAAAGAAAGGAATTGGGAAAGAATTTTGTTGGCTATGTTTGGAAACCTAATTCAAAACGAGTGATTTTTTTGCATATAGGGAGTCTTATTAACCCTAATTTTTATGACATTATGTGGATATGTGCTAGATTCATGAACATTGACTTGACAATTATGTTAGCTAGTCTCTATTTATAGGTGGATCTGTCAAGGGAATTGGAGTCCCTTGAGAGATAATGTGGAGTTGTTCAGTTACAAGGAAATTTTCTTGGCACTAGAAGGTAAGGTAACTTGTGTATTGTTATATCTATTTATGAACTTACAGTTATCTGTTGATGGAAGCATGATGCAAGGGATCCCATGGAATAGAGGTTTCCATGAAATTCTGAAGAAGGTTGGGGTTGATATTTCCCTGGGAACCATGAGGATTGAGTAATGGTGTTTGTTGTTAGTCTTGTGATTTTGGTCTTTTGTGATTTTTGTGTTTGAGTGCAATTTTGATTGGTTTTGGTGCAAATTTATGTCACTTTGTTTGTAGTGTCGTATTGTTATTTGTTTTCATGGTTTTATTCTTGTTTGTTTCTTGTGGTTTCCTTTTAAGTTTTGAATCTTGGGAATTTGTTGGGAAAAGAGGAAAGTTAGTGGAGCTTGGGGACAGCTGAATGAAATCCAACAAGTAATTTAAAACTCAGATGAATCTCTGTGCATGATTAAGTGTAGCGGAAGGTAAGACTATGACAGTTGATTGGACTGGCTGACTCCATTATGGTAAATAGATAGTGGCAGTGTAGACATTAGAAAGGTTGTTATTCAACTAACTCATAAAATATAAGAAAAGATAGATCAACAACTTCAAAATCAGCCTCTTCGAGGGGGAAAACTCCTTTATATTACACAAATGAACAAGTCTTCGATGATTCAAATGAAAAAATCTCCTTTCTATATATAGTAGTCTAAGCGGTCACAATATAATCAGAGTCGATATAACAATCATACAGTAAGGGCACAACAATAACAATAATGGGATTCTATGGGACACAACAATAACAATAAGGGGGCTACACTAATAACAATGAGGGAATACACTAGTGTTATTGGGACCTAACATGCCCCTCTCCTTGAAAAAAGTGTTTTCCTCAATGCTTGGGTAGTCCAGGATGCTTTTGTATAAAATTACCATCCTCCCATGTGGAATCTTCTATGAATATTGTAGGGATTTATAGGGTAAATTCCTTAGATAGAAAACCAAAGGACACCACTCACAAACAACTCATAGATTAGTACACCAATATTCTTGACGTGGTTAAAACCCTCGAAGAGGGAAAGAATTCATGGCCTAATACAATGCGACCACTTCAGGAAATTTATTTATGTAAAAGAAATAAAATTTACATAAGCTTCTCTCATGAATGGTCACCTAATAAATGGCCCTCCATGTTCTTTAAATAGAGATCATGGTCCAATCGGGTGTTAAGCCATGGATCAAGTGTAGGTAATACTGAGGAGAGAATGAACCATCATGTCACTTCATGTCTAGAACATATCATGACCGTTAGATTGTAAGTTACAAAAATTACATACTAAAGAACACATTTTACTTAACTATACACTAAACCAAGTTGTACTTAAGTATTTCCTATGTGTCGGAATATCCTAACATCCCCCCTTAAGAAAAACTTTGGATAGGATTGAAGGATGCACAAAGATGACACAATAGGAGAAGGAAGGAGGCTTTAGAGCCTCTTCCCCCTTAGGGACAGCTTCATAAACTCCAACCATAAATCTAAGTTTAGTAAACTTCGCCTCTGTGAGAGCCTTTTTAAAGATGTTTGCAACTTGATCATCGGTTGAACAATATTAAACTTCAATAACATGGTCATGAATGAATTTTCAGATGAAGTGCATGTGTAGTTCAATGTGTTTTTTGCATTGATGTTGGACTGGATCTTTGCATAGTTGAATGGCACTTTGATTATCACACCAAAGTGTAGTCGGATGTTGCTACTGAAAACCAAACTCTAACAGGATATGACAAAGCCACGAGGCTTCCTTATTAGCTTCAATGATGCCATGATACTTTGCTTCTACTAAAGAAAGAGAAATCGAACTTTGTTTCTTACAAGCCTATGTAATAGGTCCAGGATAAAGAGTGAAGACATAACCCACAATAGAATTCTGATCATCAGGGTCACCAGCCCAATCAGAATCAATGAAACCAACCAATAGAGGAGATGTTTCTACACTGTAATGAATCCAAAACTAAACTGTACCTTGAACATAATGAAGTATTATTTTATCTTCTTTCCAATGACTTTCATGTGGGTTTTTCATAAACCGAGAAACAAGGGAAACAACAAAGGAAAGGTTAGGATGGGTATGGGTCAGATCCAAAATTTTTCCAACAAGCTGATGGTATAAGGTAGCATCAACTTCAGGGGAATTACACATAACTGAAAGTTTGACTCCATACTGAAAGTCAAAAGGGGCTAGCTTACAGTCTTCCATGTGAAAGTGGCGTAGAATATCACAGGAATACTTGGACTAGGAAAGGGAAATACCTTCTTTGGATTGCAAGACTTGAAGACCAAGAAAATAATGCAAGTGTCCTAAGTCTGTCATTTCAAACTTCTTTTTAAGGATAGATTTCACATGGTTTATAAGGTTGGGATCACTACCAGTAAAGATAAGATCATCAAAATAAAGAACAGGAATTATAAGAGACTTACCCACTTTCTTGGTGTAGACAATATTTTCATAATGACACCAAGAAAATACAGCATCTAAAAGAATGCTATCCATTTTGGCATACCAAGCCTGAGGGGCTTGCTTGAGACCGTAAATGGATTTCATAAGTTGACATTCAAGGCTGGAATCTATTTGTATAAAGCAAGGAGGTTGTTCCATATAGATTTCTTCATGCAAGTCCCCATACAAGAAGGCATATTTAACATCCATTTGATGGACTTCCCATTTGAAGGAGGTAGCAAGGGAAAGAACAAGGTAGATAGAGTTTATTTTGGAAACAGGGGAGAAGGATTTAGGATATTCAATGCCTTCAACTTGTGAAAAACCTTTAGCAACAAGACGAGCTTTATGTTTATCAAATTTTCCATCTAGTCCAAACTTGGTTTTGTAAACCCATTTGCATATAACAAGTTTTTTGTCCCTTTGGAAGAGGAACACGATCCCATGTATCATTTGCCAATAATGAATGGTATTCTTCATTCGTATATGCATCACAATATAGGTGACCTGAAGCTTCTGCAGATGTGTCAAGATCATAATTCACTTAAGCTTGAGCCAGTAAAGAAGAGGCTCTATAAAACTGAGAATGTGTGCAACGTTGATTTGTAGGATCACCTGCAAGAGCACCTGCTACATCCCGAGTAGAGAAGACCTGTTTTGGAAGTTGAGGAGCTGAAGTAGGATCCTGAGAATGTGGGGGAGGATTGTCATCCTCGCTGTCATCATCTAAAGAAGGAATATTTTCAAAAGTAGAAGGGATAGAGAGAGGTGTCACATCCACCGAACTAAACTCAGAGGCTGATATATTTTCAGAAAACTTTACATCTCTTCTAATGATAACATTTTTGGATTTAGGTTGAAGAAGTCTATAGCCTTTGACATCTTTAGAATATCCAACGAAAATACATTTTTCACTCTTAGGTTCTAAAGGCTTAAGTTTCTCATCTGGAATATGGGCCCATGCTTCACTTCCAAAAACAGGAAAGTGACTTACATTTGGTTTAATTCATCTCTATGCTTCTTCTAGAGCGATATTATTTAAAACCTTAGTAGGAGTGTGATTTACTATGTAATCTGCACAGTTAATTGCTTCTTTCCAAAAATTAAGACTAAGTCCTTTAGATTGAAGTACACAATTAGCCATTTCCCTTAAGGTGTGATTCTTCTTTTCATCTACACCATTTTTCTATGGAGTATATGGAATAGTATGTTGCAATTGAATTCCATGCTTAGTGTAAAATTTGATGAATTTTTTGTTAACATATTCTCTGCCATTATCAGATCTTAGCTTAAGATTTTGATGTCCAGATTGTTTCTCAACAAAGGCCTTAAAGGCCAAGAACATATTAAAACTTCACACTTGAGTTTTAAGAAGTATACCCTAGTGCGTCTAGAGAAATCATCAACGAAATTTAATAAATACTTATAGCCAAAGAATGAACTTTCGGATCACTTCATTTCTAAAACATGTCATGACCTTCAGATTGTAAGTTACAAAAGGTACATACTAAAGAAAAACACTTTACCTAACTATACACTAGACCAAGTTGTACTTAATTATTTCCTATGTGTCAGAATATCCTAACATCCCCCCTTAAGAACGACTTGGGATAGGATTGAAGGATGTACAAATATGACACAATAGGAGAAGGAAGGAGGCAGTAGAGCTTATTGATATGTTCTTTGACTTGATGAGATACTCTGAAATTGATCAATTTCATAACTATCGAATTCTTGTTTCCATGACTGCTTCAAGTTCCGATATGATTTTTCCTTCCTCGTCATGTTCTAGCAACATTGTTTGAACTGGGAGCTTGTCACCTATAACCTTCTTTAAGCATGAAACATGGAAAACTGGGTGCACTCGAGAAGACATAGGAAGCTCCAATTTGTATCCCATGGTACCAATCTTTTGCAACACCTTCTAAGGACCATGATACTTTTCTGATAATTTATTATCCTTCTTAGCTTCCTTTAGGGAAGTTTGTCTATATGGTTGTAGCTGTAAAAATACCCAGTTGCCTACATCAAAACTTCTTTCGTTGCGATATTGCTTTGTGTCTTGTTTCATTCTATTATGCACCAAAGTGAGGTTATCCTTTAAGAGTTGGAAAACTTTTTGTTGATGCTCGATGTGATCTTCCACTGCTTGAACCTTAGAATTTTCTCGTAAAGATGATGTGATGGACGGTGGATGATATCCATAAAGTACCATAAATGGGGTTATTTGTTTTACAGTATGGAAGGAAGTGTTATACCACCATTTAGCTAGAAGTAACCACTTTACCCATTGTGTCTATCTATCAGATACAAAGAAACTTAGATATCCTTCCAAACATTTTTTCACTATCTCAGTTTTCCCATTCGATTGAGGATGATAAGATGAGTTATGAGCTAATTAAGTACCCAGACAAGAAAATAATGATTTCCAAAAAATTCCAATGAAAGTAGGATCTCTGTCACTTACAATAATATTTGGGTTTCCATGTAGCTTTTGAATTGTTTCCACAAATGCAGTAACACCTGTACTGGATTTAAATGGTTGAGATAATGCACAAAAGTGTGAATACTTGGTAAATCTATCAACTACCACCATGATGACACTCTTTCCTTCAGACTTGGGTAAACCTATGATAAAATTCATTGAAAGCTCCTCCCGACATTGACTTGGAAACGATAAAGGTTGTAATAGACCCAAGGTCCTAATTGTCTCAACTTGATTTTGTTGGCAAACTAAACATTCTTCCACAAATGTTTGAATATCATATTTAAGGTAATTCCAAAAAAAATTCCTTCTTAACCTTGTGGTAAGCTTTTAAAAATCCTAAGTGCCCTCTTAAGGGAGAGGTGTGCAATTCCCAAAGAATATTTTGTTTGAGTTGGGAATTCTTACAAAGTTACAAGAAATATTTGTACCATAATGAATCATTATTCCAACTGAATGTATCAAATGTACTAAGATCTTGCTGCAACTTTTGAATGAGTACCCAGACTTCCTCTTCATTCTTCCATTTATCCCTTGATTTGGTTATCCAATATGGTTGGATAATATAAATGGCACAAAGCATTTCTTCCACATCCTCATCCTTTCTTGAGAGTGCATCTGCAACAACATTTTGCTCCCCCTTTCTGTAGATGATTTCAAAGTCATAACCCAACATCTTTGTGACCCATTTTTTCTACTCTTCTAAAGATAATCTTTGTTCTAAAAGTATCTAAGACTATCATAATCTGTTTTTAACTTGAAGTGCCTTCCCATTAGGTAAGGTCTCCATTTCTTAAGTGCATTTAGTATTTTCAACATTTCATTCTCATAAATAACTTTATGTAAATACTTACCTTTGATTGGATGAGTTTCAAAAGAAATGAGCCTTCCTTATTGCATTAAAACAACACAATTCCATTTCCTGAGGCATCACATTCCACAACAAAGGTTTTTGTGAAGTCTAGTGTGGCTAAGACTGGTGCTTGGCACATTGCCTCTTTAAGATGCTCAAAGGCTTTAGTTGCTTCTGGAGTCCAAGTAAATGCATCTTTCTTTTGTAATGTTGTTAGAGGTGTTGCTATTCTCCCATAATTCTTAACAAACTTGTGATAATACCCTATCAACCTAAGAAATCCTCACATATGCTTTATGGACGTGGGTATTTTCCATTCCTTAATGAATTTAATTTTGTGGGGTTTACCTTAACACCCTCATGAGATACAATATGACTCAAATATTCCATGGCATGACCAAAAATTCATAATGACCCTCATGAGTTATAAATTTTGTTTTCAGAACGTCTTCAGTCTTCATTCTTATTTGATGATATCCTTAACGAAGATCCAGCTTGGTGAAGTAAATTGCTCCATGTAATTCATCTAATAATTCATCAATGATAGGAATGGGAAATTTATATTTAATAGTGATGTTTTTGATCTCCCTATAATCTAGAAACATGCACCATGATCCATCCTTCTTGTGGACCAATACTACTGGAGTAGAGAAAGAACTTTGACTAGGTTGAATTATACCAGCCTCTAGCATTTTTGCGACTATACATTCAATTTCACTCTTTCCGGAATAGGGATATTTGTAAGGCTTGATGTTTGTTGGAATACTTCTTGGAATCAAATGAATAGGATGATCTTGATCACGAATAGGTGGGAGGGCTTTGGGAGTCTCAAATACCTTGGAATGATTCTCAAGGACTTTTTGGAGGTTTGGAGAACTAGATGATTTCGATGTTTGAGCCTCTAGTGAACATAATTTTGTAATTTCCCCCCACTGTTCTTTCTTTAGAAGATTTTTCATTTCATTAGAGTTGATTATATTTCTTGGTTTCCCTGCAATACCCCTTAATTCAACTTCCTTTCCTTCCCCAACAAAATTCAAGAAAAGTTATTTAAAATTAAAAGCTTTCATACCCAAATATTGTAACTATTAGACTCCTAGTACGACATCAACACCACCCATTGGAATGGAAAGCATTGGAATATTGAAGACATATTCTCCCATGGATAGCTTGATATTATTTTACTTTCCCAAGCAATTTATTGTTCCTCCATTTATAACCATCACTTGACACTCTAGTGTTGGACATAGGAAGAAATTTAATTCCTTGGCTATCTTACAATGAATAACATTATGGGTACTACCCGAATCAATCAACATAATTACCTTTTTATTGTTGACATGTCCTTCTATATTGAGAGTTTGAGGAGTAGTAATCCCTTCCAATGCATTACAAGATATGGTCAGATTCATTTCTTCTTTCTCTAGGGTTGGTTATTGGTGTATATCCTATTCTTTTGACGTTTATTTTTCCTTTTCTTCCTCCTATTCGCAATCGGTGTAAAATAATTTATTCTCAACACACTTATGACCTTTAGTATCTTTGCTATCAAAATTGTAACAAATCCCTTTTTCTCTTTTTTATTCCAATGTTTGTGGTGTCAACCTTGTAGGTTGTGAAAGGCTAGGAGAAACCACACTTCCATGTTTATAGTTGCAAGTGGTATGATTCCTTGTTGCCATAGTTTTTCTTTCAAGTTTTCTTTCCAACCTGAATGCCTTCTCCAATGAATCAGGTTCCGAAAAGCGACCTCATGTTGGGTGTTATCCTTTAGAGTCCCTATGAAGACATCAATCCTATGCTCCTCTAGAATATCATTTACCTTTATATTCAATTTTTGGAAGTCCTAAATGTGGTTCACTATTGAATCATTTTGTTTGATATTTATCAATTGGCTAAAGAAAGTGTTTCTATTTGTATCCTCATAACGTGCTATCAATTCCTTTGTAAAAATTGACCAAGTGACAATTTTTTTACGAGAGAAAATCCATCGATACCATAACTACTAATTCAATTCTAATTATAAAGTTGTAATAAGTACCTTTTGTGTGTTTTGCACATTATGGAGATCAAAATATTGCTCCATCTATAGTATCCATGTTACGAGATCCTTGTCATCAAGCTTCCTCATATCAATATTTGGAATATGGTGGGTCTTCAATCCAACATTATATTCTATGAAATCATGATTAACATTTATTTTGCTCTCATCATGAGTTTCCTCTACTACCTTTTCGCCATTAGGAAGCACTTCTTGTAATAACTTTTCGAAACCTCCCTTCAAACCTTCCATGTCTTTCTTCAAATCTTCAATGTTGCCTTTTGCTTAATTAATGCCATTATTTTGACCATCTATCTTAACTTCCATTACATTCTTCAAACCATCCATCTTAGCTTCTATTACTTTTTCTGAGAGTGAAATTTGTTGCACTTGGTCTCGTAATTTTGATATATCATGTTGCATTTCTTCCTCTTATTCATGAGTCATAGTAGAGCTTTCAGGATGCTTAGTAGGTGTTTCAATTTTCTTTCTTTGGGGCATCATTTAATGATAATTATGCTCAACTATCCCCTTTGAATCAGTTTAAAATATTTTTTCAAACAAAACTTATGCAAATTTTAAAAAAAACTACACACATTTTTTATTTTGCTTTGTAAGAGCTCGATATTGAATCTAATGTATCTCTGAAATTTCAAATCTCCAAGGTCTGAAATTACATATTGTGGTAGCCATATGAGTCCTCTTTACAAATACACAAGTCTGATCGAGATTGGATTCTCCAAGAAAGAGTTATGCCCAATATCCCAAGATGACCTGATTATAAACGGGTTCAGTAAAGCGAACTTGTACGAAGTACCATGTGTCACTATTTTGACCTTTGGCTATGAAAACCATACCTAACAAACTACAATCCATCCACATTGTATCACTTTTTACAAAATTTAAATCCAATGTTGAGAGAATTTGTGATGATTTTCCCAAGGTCACCTGTTTGAGATGGAATTTGGGAGCCTGAAAAAACCCTAACTTCCTTAGATAATATATCCAAAAATATAGCAAGACAAGATTTGAAATTCATACATAGGTTCACCAATATTTTGTCTCAAATAGGTTTTAGTTTCAGATTCTGAATTTTTGTAAAAACAAAGTTATAATGAAAATTCCATGATGGCCTATTCGAAGCAGCGAAACCCTAGAATCCAAAACTCTTATACCAAATGTTATGCAACCAGCTCACAAAATAGAAGAAAATATAGATCAGCGACTTCAAAATCATCCTCTTCGAGGGGGAAGCCTCCTTACATTACAAAAATGAACAATTCTTCGATGATTCAAAATGAAAAAAAAAAAATCTTTCTATATATAGGGGTCTAAGGTGTCACAATATAATCAAAGCTGACATAACAATAATAATAATCTAAGGGCACAAAAATAAGAAGAGTGGGCTTCTATGGGGCACAACAACAATAATAAGGGGGGTACACTAATAACAATGAGGGAATACATTAGTGTCATAGGGGACTAACAAAGGTAAGCATGAAAGGTAAAGAAAATGGATTTGAAGTGGCAGATGCCTTAGCTATGTTGGAAATGATTGCTCTCAATGTTATGCATGTTGTGCACAAATAAGGAAGTTTTCTTAACCTTGACCTTATGTTATCTCGTAATTATGTTGTGATCATAACTATTTTTATTTTTATATATGTATACATGTATGTCATTTCTAATAGGGTAGTCATGGATTATGATTGTTTTACTCTAAGGTTTATGTATATGTATGTATATATGTCATGGTCCGAAAGAGTTGTCAACGATCATTTTTGTGGAGGAATGATTGCTTACGTAGGTGAATGACATGAAGAGTTTTCTGTTTATGAGGAATCAAGTGGAAGAGTAGTCTTGACAAATCTACAAAGTCAATATAATGTGGTTATGAGTTGATAGTATGTGATTATATTATGTCTATGTTATAGACAAGTTATACCAAGGGATACATCAGGAAAATAAAAGTAGTGTGGTCTGCGGCATGTTGGGAAAAACATGGATAAGGAAATGAAAGCAAGGTTTCTTGGTAGAGATAGTGTGGTTTGGATGTGTGGTACTACTATTACGTATATGTTGTATATGTTGTACATGTTGCATCTGTGATGTTGTGCGCATGTGGTGTTGTACATATATAGTATGTGCACATGTTGTTTATGCAATGTTATGTATATGGTGGTATAGATAGTGTTGTGTGAGTAATACATATGTAGTGCTGGGTATAGATGGTTTGATGTGCATGTTGGCTACGTGGTGTTGTGTACATATTGTACTGTATGCATGATTGATATGTGGTGTTGTGAGCATATGGTGTTGTGCGCATATTTGATATGTAGTGCTATGTACATAGGGTGCTATGTACCTATTGTATATGCAGTGCTATGTGCATATGGTGATGTCTACATGTCATGACTATGGTGTTGTGTACATGTGATGTCGTGTATATGTCATGAATGTCGTGTTGCATACATCTAGTGTTGTCTACACATTGTACAGGTGGTATAATTTACATGTGGAATTGTTCACACATGAAGGTGGTTCCATGTACATGCGATGTTGTGCACATGTTGTGTAGGTGGTGATTTGCACATGTGGTACTATGTACGTGTTGTACATATGGTATTGGTGTACATGCATTATTGTGTGCATGTCATACATGTTGTGTTGCAGGTATGTGGTACTATGTATGTGCATTGTGTAGTCATGGTATAGTGACATGTGTACTCGTTATGTACGTACACTTATTGTGTGGTGATGTACACTGGGTGTAGGCGCATGTATTTTGTTATGTTGTACACTGTGTGTAAGTGTATGTGTTGTGTGTAAGGTGTAGATGCATGTGTTTCATGGTGTTGTATGTTGTATGTGGTTGTATGTGTATGATGCACACTATGTGTATGTGCACATGGTTGAGGAGAAGGTTGTTTTTCGGGGGTGGAAACAAATCTTGTGTGTGAATAGAAAGAACAAAGGAAGAAGTAAGGAATGATGAGGGATAAGTATCAATATTGTATTTTAGTTTTATTATGCATGTGGTCTATGATTCTAGTTTATGATGGTTACATGTAATTTATAATGTTGATCTATGATGGTGGTATTTTGAGCTACCTGATGTGACATATTTATACATGATGATTTGATAAAAAATCCTAGTTTGACTTGTTGAGATAGGAAGCAAACATAATTGCAAGTGTACCTTATTAACGAGTTACCAATGAGGTATGATGTGAATTTATTTCTATTTATTTTGAATCTAATGGGAATTATGTGCTTGGTCCATGGAAGCATGAACATGTCAATTGGGTGGTTGAAATTGACTACAAGAATTAGCAGCAACAGTGAAATAAATTGGAACATGCAACAGTATGCTAGTAAAGCACTTTAGTAGCAGGGCCATTGTGGGACACGCGTACCCCATAGTGTCCATTTATTTCCATGAGCATGCTATGACTTATATGATGGTTTTGAGATAGGGATATGCCTTGCTATATGTATCTTTTGATGCAAGGAAGCCTTGACAAGTGATGGAATGCTTGAGATGAGAGTGTCAATGGAACTTGGAAGGTGACTAAGTACATGGAAGAGGTTGATAGGATTTCCCGAGGTGGGGGTTCCAGTGGAACTTGGAAGGTGAGTGACTAAACATAAGAGGTTGATCGGATTACCCGAGGGACTGTGTATTAGAGAAGGGAAGACCGGGGATGGAATTTTTTTGGTCATTAGCATTGCAAGATGGAATTAGATGCACATTGGGAGTGCACCCTAGAACAATGAGTTAGTAACTGCCCACTGAGAGGAAAAGTGGCATAAGATTATACAACTAAACATTGGATGCAGATTTGAATTTGATAGTGGATTCTGGACTTTCGTGGAAGGAGGTGAATCCTAGTATTACTTTAAGGGTGGAGGTGTGAGCCTCTGGATTCCTTTGTTGTGGATGCAGACATTGTATCCTTTTATTTGTTGGTCGAGAAAATGTGTATATGTGTATATCATTGTAAATACTGTATCGAGCTAGATTTATAAATCTCCATAGACAATATGATTATTTGATGGGTGAAGAAAATGTGAATGTGTATGTCTGGTTATTGTAAATATTGTAATGAGGTATGTTATAAATCTCTAGTAAACTGTATGTTTGTCATATTTCAACAGTGGTCATTGTAAATGCTGCAATGAGCTATGTTATAAAGCTCCATGGGCAATATGTTTTGTTTTCAACAGTCTTGTTGGTTTTAGGTGACCTTGAACACCAAGGACGGTGCTACCCCAAGGGTGAGGGTTCTGTAACAACCCTGGTGAAAAATCCATGTAAAAATATATAAAGCCATGGTGATGGGACACATATTCCAAACTGAATGGTGGGTAAAACATCCTAGTGGGTGTTGATTCGGTTCATTATGGCTAAGGAAATTGGCAAAGGAAATGGAAAAGGATTTGGAAAGTAAAATGGTACTTGGCACACTTATTTATGAAAATAATGGAAAATATGACAAAATGAAGGTGAAAGGTCATAGGTTGCATGTGAGGAGGAAATTGAAGGAAAATATTGGAAAATGAAGAAAATAGAGGCCTCATTGATAAAAAGGCTTCTGAGTATGAGTTGGTAAGATTTTGACAGGCCTTGGTGGAGCTCCCTTATATTCTCTCTCTCTCTCTCTCTCTCTCTCTCACACACACACACACATATTATTGGAGACTTCGATTTTTCTTAGAGCACTCTTCGAGGGTGTGGCATACTTGGATTCTTGGAGGAAGAAGGAAAAGGAAGAGTAGGAAAGCACAAGAGGGCATTGGGATCAGAAACTAAAGTAGGATTTTCTTGCAGGTATCAAGTTGCATGTATTTTTTCCTCACTATTTTTGGTGTGCATGGCATATGCATGTGGTTCATTGGTTGTGATCTGTCATTGGCATGGAGGATGGTTGGGATTAATAGTGAATCTATCTATCCTTTCTATTTCCTAGATAGCCATGATGTTGTGGGTTCATTTGCTTTGATTTGGTTGGTTCTCATGTTTCCTTTAGATTGGGTTGAGTTATTAGTTCCTGGAGCCTTGGTTGGACAAACGCTCTGGAAGCACTGTAACAATTTGGGTTGAGTTACTAGTCCTAGAAGCCTTGGTTGGATAAACTCTCTAGAAGCCTTTAGTGGGTTGAGTTACTAGTCTTGGAGGCCCTCATTGGACAAATGCTTTGGAAGCCTGGTAAAAGATTTGGGTTGAGTTACTAGTCATGGAGCCTTGGTTGGAAAAATGTTCTAAATCTTGATGGTAGTCATGGGTTGAGTTACTAGTACAAGAAGCAAGGTTGGAAAAAATTCTTTAGAACCCTATAAGGCTTCGGTAGAGACTAATCCTAACAATTTGGGTTGAGTTACTAGTCCTAGAAGCCTTGGTTGGATAAACTCTCTAGAAGCCTTTAGTGGGTTGAGTTACTAGTCTTGGAGGCCCTCATTGGACAAATGCTTTGGAAGCCTGGTAAAAGATTTGGGTTGAGTTACTAGTCATGGAGCCTTGGTTGGAAAAATGTTCTAAATCTTGATGGTAGTCATGGGTTGAGTTACTAGTACAAGAAGCAAGGTTGGAAAAAATTCTTTAGAACCCTATAAGGCTTCGGTAGAGACTAATCTGATGTTGTTTTTGTGATGTCCGACCGTGAGGTGGGATCACTATTTAATGGGTTAAGGTGGATGGCCCTAGGAACCCCTGGATGAGTTTTGATTAATATGGTCTATGAGATCCAACATTCATGCTTGAAATATGGCATGGGGGTGAATGGCTGAAGAGGGATTTGGCTCAACCATTCTACAGTCCAATGGAATGAGAAAGTCCCACCCCGGATTTTGATTTTAGATCACTAATGAAACATTATTTCTCCTTGTATTTCTATGAGAATTTTGAAGGATTATATCTGGTTTATATGGTTGTACTTTCATTGGTATTTTTTTTGCTATTATGCTAGTTAGGTATGTATTTTATAACATCAGCTATGTATGGCTCTCATCATGTTTTTTACTTGTACATGAATGATCAATGTTTCTATGACCTAATGGATGGAATGTCAATCAATTTTTTGAGGCATCAATGCTTCATGGCGAGTCTTAGATAAGTTTGATACCCCTATGCTTAGATATGCTATTTACACCTATAGATTACATATTTGTGATTTGTTTGACGAAATTCCTATCATGGCTAGTAGGGATGCAATCAAGGTCTTATTGAAATGATTACATTAGTATTGCCATTTCCATGTTATTTTAATGTTCTGAAGACCTGGTTCAATTCTGAGTAGTGGCATGGGCTCTGGGCCTCAAAAAGTGGCTCAAATCTTAGGGACACTAGAACAACAATAACAAAAAGAGTCTCTGGACACTGGAAGGTAAGCCTGTGAGAGAAACTGGAGGTCCTTGGAAGTTGTCATGCCTATAACATTAGAGTGGTTGGGGGTTAAGTTATCCAAAAGCTTAGTGGGACCCAAGGGAAAGCTTCCTAAAGTGTTGGCATGGTTCCAAGGGGTCCTAAAGTTGATGTTGAATGTCTCTATGGTGTGTTTCCATCAGTTCCACTTTCTTAACATGAAATTGGAGTTTGAATCATATCATAGTGGCCTCTCGTCACATGTTTACCCCGGTTGGTTGGTTTCTTGGGTAGATGTGGGAGGAGGGTTTCATAGCCATGGTGTCATGGGGCTCTCATGTTTTAGTTGAGCTGGATTACTAAATGGATTCAAAACTGAGTAAGGTGGTATCTGAAAGAAAGAACACACGACCTAGTGACCCCTGAATAAGACTCTGGATTCCAGTAAAGCCCCGGCCTAGTAACCCCTCAACAAGATTTTGGGTTGAGATAAATCATAATTTTGTATTACCTTGGTGGGCCAAAGAATCCTTAATCAGTGAATGGAGGGATATGCGGTAAATCCTAGAGGTGGGTGCCCTTGGTTAGGCCTAGGAATCCTTTTCCAGTGTATGGAATGATATACAGTAAATTATGGAGGGTGGAGTCTCAATTAGGCCTAGGGATCGTCAACTGTTGCATGGTGGGATATATGGTAAATTCTACAGGAGAGGAGACAGGAAAATTCCTCATGGTGTAGGTGGAGAAATCCGGTGGCATCCATGCTTGTTTAGGGCCTAGTGTTCTAGTGGTGATTGTGGTAAAGCTTGGTTCTATTGATGAGGGTGAGGTGGTGTAGCCTCGAGAAGCCCTGGTTGATTTTTTTTTATGAGTCCCACATTAATGCTTGGAATATTCCATAGGGGTGATTGGCTAAAAGAAATATTTAGTTCAACCAATCTCTGGTCTCTGAATTCATTAACAAGAGTCCCTTCTCCTTGGTATTTCATGTGTAAATGTACTGGTTTATATGTGGATTGTACAGCTACTGTATCCTTATTATTTATGTTATTTATATGCTAGTTATTAGTATGTTTTATGACAGTGATGATGTATGGCTCTCATCATGTTTTGATTTGTAAATGAATGAACAATGAACATATGACCTAATAGATGATAATGTAGCTAATGTGATAAGGCATCAAGGCTTCTTAGTGAGTCTCAGATAAGTGTGAAACCCTTATGCTCAAATTTGTTGTTATAAATTGTAGAAGGGATATTTGTGACATTTTTATGAAATGCCTATCATGGCTAGTATGAGTCATTTCAAGTCTTTGTTCAAGTATTTGCATTAGTATCATTGTTTCGATGTTAATTTTTATTTCTGGAAGTTTCATGAAGTTCTAGGGAGTGGTCTATGTCCTACCCCTGCAAAAGTGGAATAGAATCTGGGGGCGTAGGCTCAAAACTAGATGAAAAAGTCCCCATTCGCTAGAATGCCCTTGCTGTGGGAGAAATTGGAGAGTCCCAGTCGCATGAAAGCGCATGTCATGGGAGTGACTGAGGCTCTAGGTCAGTAAAATATCAAGCTACCTCAGGGGTTGGTCACCTGGAAGGGTTGGCTTATTTGTGAAGGATTTGTAACATGTATAGAAGGTTACATTAGTTGATCACTTGTGTTAATAATCCCCAAAATTTATAATACTAATCCTTAGGTTTATAATATTCATAAGTCCTTTGGTTTATTAATCCCTTTTGGTTTGTAATGTTAATCACTTGGGTTTACTTTAGTTATTAATTATAAATATTTATATTGTATTATATTTATATTTATGTGATTAGAAATAATATCACATTGTCACATTTATAAAGTTATTCCTTTGGGTTTATAATTTTAAGGTCTATAATCATAGGGTTTATAATACTAATCTCAAGTTTTTTGATCCCTTAGGTTTATAATATTAATTATAGGCTTTATAATCCCTTTGGTTTATAATACAAATCCTAGGGTTTAATATTTTTCCCTTAGGTTTATTTTCCCTTGGGTCTATAATATTAATCTCTTGGGTTTACTTCCCTTGAGGTTTATAATATTAATCCCCCAGGTTCATAATATTGTGATAATATTGGGTTTAGAATGTCACATTTAGTATAAGGGTTTGAAATGTTCAGTTTTTAATATTGAGGTTTATAATACTTAGTTTTATAATTTTATGGTTTATAATATTAACATTAATCCTTAAATCTGTTAATCCTAAGAGTTAATAATATTTATCCCTTGGGTTTATAATATTAACCATTTGGGTCCATTATTCCCAAGGGTTCATAAAATTAATCACTTTGGTTTATATCATTAATATATTGGGTTTATTATTAGAGTTTATAATACTAATCTTAGGGTTTCGTTTATATCATTAATATCTAGAATTTATTGTTAGATGTTATAATACTAATCTTAGAGTATATAACCTTAGGATTTATAATATTAATCTGAGGGCTTTTTTAATGGTGCCAGACCCGCCAACATGTTAGGGGATCTTCCAGGTAAGAAGTCCTACCTAGACCTCAAATCATTTGGAATAGGAGTCCCATGAGTGAGTAGTAAAGCTATGCCTTAATTGTGATAGCGCACAGAGGTAAGTGTGATATCTTTGTCAAAAGCGAGTGTGTGACCTTGCAGCAAGTCAAGTGAGATGCATGAGGACTCTAACACACAGAGGGGAAAAAGAAAGTGTATCCTTTAGAAGCCTGTAATAGTACTTAACTTGAAAGGAACACACGAGCTGAATGACATCACAAGATGGAAAGAAGAATAGTCCACAATCCAAAGTGACGGGTTAAACCAACAAAACGACTTCAGCAAGACTCATACAATCGTATACAAAATAATTCATAAACAAATGCATAAGTTAATGACATACATTGCTAAAGTAACCAGAATAGTCGAACTATAATAACAACATATGCATGAATATGTGTTTTCTCAGTTATATTATATAAAGTAAAAGTTCCATTGATACATACAACCATGACAACCACTAGCCCCAATAGTGGAACATTACATTCAACACCACCTGCTCCTCCAAAGAGATGTACTCGCTCTACATTGTGGAGAAGCCAAGGCTCATCATAACACTCTCCAAGCCCTCTCTAGGAAATGCCTAGCAAAATCCTGGCTCCCAAAAGCTTGCTCTATGAGTTATGAGTTTCTATATATAGCAAAGGGTGGGGTGACACTTGACATTCCCCTTTGACTCTTGGAATACCCTCATGACTCTTCAACTTCATTACATATAACTCTTTACATTGCATATGACTGTTTGAATTCCAATAATGAAACTTGGAATTTCACTTTACATTACATTTGATTACAATAGATACGACTTATAGTAGTGAGGTGGTCGAGACAACTCATAACAGAACTTGACATGACATTATTGACATGTATTGGCTAACTGTGGTGTCCATGTCAAGTTGTTGCGCTATAGAGTGATAGATGTGTTCTTGGATGTGCTTTGTCTTCACCTCCGCATAGCTTGGTGTTGCGGGGTCTCCAATGGTCTTGGTCTCTACAAGATGGTTCCATGCATGTACTCCTTTCGGTTGCTTCTCGATGTGCTTTGTACATTCATCCAGCTATAAGCGAGTCTTCTAGCATGCACTCCTTCTTCATCATGTTCATCGTCTCACCACGTTCCATCGATGTACCTATTCCTGCAATTAACTCATGATGGGACAACATCAAATCCGAAAATCTCTTATTCTAGAATGATGCATTTTTTTTCGTGTTTGGGTCCAAGTGACTGGGAGGGAGGACAAGACACTAAAAATATGTAGATCATAGCTCATGCCAAGATGAGGGATTCTAGAGCTCAATCTGGATTGTCGGGAAAAACTGAGTAGTGGTCACTGGGAGGCAGAATCATGTAGTGACAATCACTGGTGTCAACTGCAAGATGGGATCCTGAGGGGGACAACTTCTATGCAGTTTCTATAGGGAAGAAATAGCAGGGATGTTGAGCGATTGCTAGTCAGTTTTGCGTAATTTCTAGAGGGAAGACAGAGAAGGGATGTTGAGGGACTTCTAGTCAGTTCTGGGCAGTTTCTAGAGGGAAGACAAAGTAAGGCTGTTGTGCATTTCTACGTAGTTTCTAGAGGGAGGATAGAGCAAGGCTTTAGAGGGACTGCTAGTCAGTTTTGCGTAGTTTTTGGGAGGAGGAAAATGCAGGGTGCAGGGGCATTGATGCACATTTTTCAGGGGGAAGACAAGGCATGCCACTTAGGAGATGAGCTAGGAATTCTACATAGTTTCCTGGGGCAGTGCAGTGATGCTAGCATGGGACCTGACGGACATGACTGCGCAATTTCTAGAGACATTGCATAGAAAGGTAGTAGAGGCCTTGCTGATCATGACTATGTAGTTTCTGAAGGCATGGTAGGGCAGGAAATAGGGGAAACAACTAGGCATGTATTCATAGTTTTGGAGAGAAGTGTAGCCCTGAGTCTCAAAGTAGTGCAGGTTTTCGGTAGACCAGAGGGAGTCTTTAAAACTATGCTTGAGAAATGTGCAATTCAGGAGGAAATTTTTGTGTAGTTATGGGAGGCAGACATGCTACTCAATTCTAGGATTGCGCAGTGCAACTGACATGGAGGACAACCTCAAGCACTACATAGTTCTAGGTAGTAGAGTAGGTTTATTGAGGGCTGAGACAGTTCAATGCAGCTCAGTAAGGGTTTGGCTGAAGGAGGTTGTATTGTCGAGCAAAATGGCTGTGTCGAAAACAAGTGAATTTGTGTAGACTGATAATGTGATCATACACTTATCATATTTTGATGACAATACAAAATATGTGCACAGTGAGACTGTCTTAAAGTTAAGAGCGGCAAGTGTGACACTTGAGATAGACCTGTGGATGACTGTGACGACACTTGCATGACTGTGCTTACAACTTTATGTGCGAGAACAACCTATGTTCATAGAGCAAAGACAAATCATGCACACAAAGACAAACATTTGACATCACCAGAACAACATCGCAAGCACAACACAACGATCAATATGCCAAAGATGACAGTTTTTCCAACAAGGGAAGGGAGCAATACATGTAGAGGAAACACATGGAATAAATTTCAGTGTTTGCAAATATGCATACTACTAAAGGCATAATGATATGAGGATGATCAACAATACTTCAAGCTACACTAAGAGATGTACTTCAAAACAATGTACTTTACTTACCATACTTATCCTCTAGATGGTTATGCATCTCATGGAGTTTTCATGCGGTCTGATCTTTTATCATAAGATGATTCCTTGGTCTTTCTCCTCAACTCCTAAAGAGTCATCTAGCATGTCATTTTTCCTTGTGGTCACTGAGAGAGATCTGTGCAGTTTCAGTGGGTATTGACTGCTGCCAGGATGAGGCCCTAGGAGGAATATCTAGGCAGTTTCTCAATGTAAGGCAAACCCGATAGCTAGGAAAACACTGCAAAATTTTGAGATGCAAGACACTTCTGAGGGATGGGGTCCCAGGAGGACACATATACATAGTTTTAGATTGTAATATAGACTAGGCAGCTGAGGGACAACACTGCGTAGATTCTGGATGCTGTGGTTTCTGTCTAAGGGAAGGAAACTAGAGGAAACCACTATGTAGTTTTTCATGCCAAGGGAGGCTGGGGTTCCTATGCATTGCGTAGTTCTAGAAAGAAAAGGAAAAATCTTGAGGGTTGCAGAAGAAAAGTGTTCAGTTCCAGAAAGCTAGATGAGGCTAAGTTGCTCAGGAAACTAGCTAAGTGTGAGATCAGTGAAACTGATGTAAACGGTGATAGAACTTGACCATGATCAAACACTTGAATAGTTAGTGATACAACACAGATCATCCAGAACATATAAAATATACCCTTCTTGATGCAACAACCTTTGTGACAAGAGTGTGTGAAGTGAGTGTGAAACATGTCTATGGGAGGAGAACAACCCATACCCATAATATTTCCCCTTGAAGCAAAACAAAATTCCCTTTGCATTACGAATGATAATCTCGATGTCTAAATATGGCACATGCTACATAAAGATGGGGACAGGAAAAATTATTAAGATCAAGGAGGGGGCTTGGGATGATCAGCTTACCAGTAAGTGACCAAGGAATGATCAATCACACGATTGATTGGCTCTGAAATTTGCATGTGAGCCAAACTTTTGGAGGGTGGTTGTAGTCGCTACAACAAGCTTATAATATTGGGTTTGATGGTGTTAGGGTTTATAGTATTCAATTTAATATTAAAGTTTAATATCATGATGTACCACATTGTTCTTATTAATAATGTAACATTTTAATCCTAGGGTTTAGTGTTTTTCCATTTAATTTATTTTCCCTTGGGTTTATAATATTAATCCACTCGGTTTATTTTTATTAATTTTAAGGTTTAATATTTTCCCTTAGGATTATTTTCAATTGGGTTTATAATATTAATTGTAGGATTCATTTTCCCTTGGATTGATTATTATTAATCTTAGGGTTTAGTATTTTTCTTTTGTGTTTATTTTCCCTTGGGTTTATAATATTAAACTCTTGGGTTTAATTCCCCCTAGGTTTATAATACTAATCTCTTATGTAACATTCTAATCCTAGGGTTTAGTGCTTTTCCATTTAATTTATCTTCCCTTGGGTTTATAATACTAATCCACTCTGTTTATTTTTATTAATTTTAAGGTTTAATATTTTCCCTTAGGTTTATTTTCAATTGGGTTTATAATATTAATTGTAGGATTCATTTTCCCTTGGGCTTATTAATCCTTTGGGTTTATTATTATTAATCTTAAGGTTTAATATTTTTCTTTTGTGCTTATTTTCCCTTGGGTTTAATTCCCCCTAGGTTTATAATACTAATCTCTTGGATTTCTGATATTGCAGTTTTTAATTTTGGGTTTATAATATTTCATTTAGTATCATGATGTGAATTGTTTGGTTTTTAATATTGGGGCATATATTATTGGATTTTTTAATATTAGGGTTTATAATATTGATCATTCCATTTATAATGTTAATCCTATGGTTTAAAATATTGGTTGTAATGTTTATAATATTAATCTTAGGGTTTATAATTTTGGATTTTATAATACCATGGCTTGCAATAATTGATAAAATAATAGAGTTTAATATTGTTATGTTGGAATGATTCCTAAATCTATCATTATGTAAAAAAGATATTGATAGTTATATTAATAGGTTAATAAATGTATATTAATTATTAAGATAATGGTGAGGGATTATTAGTACTATTATTATATTATATTAATTATGTTATTGTTTAAAATATTTATTGTATGGTTTATAACATTAATCTTAGGGATTATAATGCTGGATTTTATATTATTAGGGTTTTTAATAATTGATAAAATAATAGAGTTAAATATTGTTATGTTGGAATGATTCATAAGTTTATCATTATGTATAAAAGATATTGATAGGTTAATAAATGTATATTAATCATTAAAATAATGGTGAAGAATAAATAAGTATTGTTAGTACTATTATTTTTTTTGTTAATCTTAGCAAGTCCTTTTTCTATTTATAAAAAGCAAGTTTACACCACATATGTGAGATAGGTGGCCTCAACTTGCCCAATGGGAAACCAAGTCTGTTGGCCACCTATCCTCGTTATAAGTCATCCAAAAACAGTAAAGTATTAGTCGTTCTAACCAAGCTATATACGTATCAGTTTCATGATAAGATTCTATATGTCTATCTAACATAAGCATGCATATTTAAAAGTAATAGCTACCCATAAAAATAAAAAAAAATACCTAGGTAACTAACTATTCCTGCTAATCTTTTGAGGCTAGCTCGACTAGTGCCAGGTCCTTGGCTAGGTCACCAGGCATCTCAGCTAGCTCGATGATGCAAGGGATGTGCCTTTGAATTCTGCCCAAGCGGATGTCCTGCTTGTGCAGCAGGAATTGGATCATCTGCAAAACTTTTATATAATTAGGCATGTCCTAGAGAGTCAATGCCATCCCCACTAAAATTTTCTCCATTGTGTTCCCCGCAAGGCTCTTCACCAGCCAGTATAAATAGAGGGTCTATTTAAACCGAGTTATTCGGCCTCTAGTATTCCCGGGTTCTGGAATTACAACCTGTCAGTTCTCCATCTTCTCCTCGGATTCACCTTCCTGTTAAATTTCCCCCTCCCATTCTTCCAACAACTTGGGGATGCCAACATTCGTTCCCTCCCTATAGGTTTTTGTCGCTTTGTTGATGAGGCGTTCTACCAGTTTCCCCCCTCGTCTAGGTTCCGAGGTGCTCAGGTCATTTGCTCAAGTTGGCTCCTGCCCACATCTTCCGCATCCTCTTCCTCTTGCCAGTTGGGCCATCTCCACTCTATCCCCTCCCTGTTCAAAAGCAATATGGATAGCTCTTTGTGCCTTGCCTAATGCCTCTCTTGCATATTTCAGTTGACCTACCCTTCATGCAGCCAAGCATAATTGCCTCTGCTCAGGTGTGCCTTCTCGTTCCTCTCTGTCCAGTCCTGAGTTTCCCATCGAGGTTGTGCCTTCCCTGCCCCTCTGCTCACTAAAGTTGCACCACTCCTCTGCCATCACTCATGCCTAATCTTTCCCCATGTATTACTTCTGCCTCACCACCCGCATAGTAATACAAATTCTCTCGACTACTCATAAGAGGAGTGTCACCCCATCAAGCCAGACAATGGTCACCCCAAGCCTGTGTTTTTCTCCCCGACTATCCTCCCAGTTCCTCTCTCCTAGCATCTTCTGAACCCCCCATCCATAAACAAACAAAGTTGCCATAGCAAGGGGATTATAGGACCAAGAAACATGCCCGAAAACACTCCATTGATGGCAACAATGGTAGCTTCATTTGCTTGCTCTAGTGCTCCACTTCCCACAAGTGTTCACAACAATGTGATTATCCCTATCCCAAATTCCTTCTATTTCCCACTCTATATTACCATATCGATTCACCTGTTCTTCCTTACATGCCTCCCCTCCTACCTCATCCTGGCCATACCTGCCACCTCTCTCATCTCCTCTGTCAGTCTGCATGTGGGAGGCAACCGCGCCCATCGCCATGAGCGTGTGGACAGCGATGGGTGGTACCCTTCCATTAAGCCTCATAACTATCATTCTTGTCCAACATCCCTTCCTACCTCGAGCACACACCCTGATCAGGATATTGTTAGTACTATTATTATATTATTAAGTTTTTTATTTTTGGTTTTATATATATATATATAGGTGGGGTTGCTATGATCTCACGACATTCAATTTCGACTATTTTCCCCATATATTTCGTCTTACAAGACTTGAAATTTTTGAAGTGCTAAGATGGCTTGTTTCTTGTTTTAATTTACTTCTTCTTTTAGTTTTATATAAATACAAACTAAATTCGTTTTAACTTGGTATTTTTAGTAAATTTATTTTCATTTGAGCATTTTTATATCTTGAGAGTTTGAAGGAGAATTAAAATGGATTTATTTATTTTTGAAACATTTTCATTTGATTTTCTTTTATTTGAAAGAGGGGTAACTTATTATTTTATTATGTGATTTATGAAAATAGTGTTGGAGAAGATCCATCTTAATTCCAGATTTACCAAATGTAGAGAGATCAAACTCATTTTTGAGTGTGAAACTTGATGAAAGATTTACACTTGCACAAATTTGCTTCCTATCCACACCGCATAAGTTTGAAATTAAAATATGTATTTTTATAATACTATTTTTATTATATTTATATTTATATATATATATATATATATATATATATATATATATATATATATATATATATATGTATTCATTCTTATTTTTTGATTTATTGAAATACATATAATTGTAGCTTTTTTTTATAGTTAATATGCTTTATGTTTTTATATAATTTTTTATTATAACATATATAACTTAAATTTTATGATCATAGGGAATTTTTTTTTTTGAAAAAAAATATTGTAAATATCATATATTCTTGTATATCTATTAATTTGGAAGAGGGAATTTTGAATATAAATCATTATTATTTGAAGTTATAGATTCAAGAAATTTATAATTTATAATTTATATATATATATATATATATAATTTTCATTTTGATATTTTGGGATGTTTTATATATATATTAAAATGTAGATGAAATTTTCTGAAAGGTTGTTATTACTGGAAGTTTTTGGTGAACACTTCACCTGTATTTAAGGACATTAAGATTTCTTATAAGACATTAAAGTTATTAAATGTTTAAGGTGAATACTTCACCCATTTTCAGAGACATGCTTTATAATTTTTGTTTTTAATATGATATAGATATTAAGAATGTTTTTGTTGAAAAAATTATTTATAATTTTAATAATAAAACCTTATAAAATTTGAAAGTATATGGTGGCATGTTATCTCAAAGAGGTGCCAATTTAAGAAAAAACAAAACACTCATGCACAAAGAGATAGAATGAAAATTAAAATGCAAAAATAATTGAAAAAGAGTTTCCACATACTAGAAAATGGAACCTCACAAATTTAAGTAAAATTTAAAAAAAGGGCATAAAAGAAAATGGCAAAACATCATCAAATTTTCCTTGTACAGGCAAAGAGGATTTGAAATTCTAGGTGAAGTCTCCCTCATTAGAGTGCTCCTTTATTTCTAACCATTCATTTAAGTATGGAGCACCACCTGCACATTGAACAATGTATAAATATGTCATACAACATTTTGGGATTTGAGGGTTATTCAATGTTCCTCGTCAAGAGCAGGCTTAGAATTTCAAATCCCCTCTACCCGTCAAATGAAAATTTGATGATGTTTTGGCATTTTTCATGCCTTTTATTTTACGTTCTACTTAAATTTGTGAGTGTCCACTTCTCCTTATCTAGAAATTCTCTTACAACTATTTCTTCATCTCAACTTCCTTTAATCTCCTTATGAGAGTGCCTTGTTTCTTCTCGACATATGTGTTTCTCCATGTCTCCACTTCCTTTAATCTCCCTCTTAGAGTGCCTTGTTTCTTCTTAAGTTAGCATATGTGTTTCCACCTAGTATACAACCATATTTTTAAGACTTTATAAAGCTTTTTAGCCTTTGGGAGTTAATAATTTTGATTATGTACATAAATTTTGACATGTGAAAGAAACTAAAGAAAGCCATATAGTTAAGATGATGAAGATTCTCAAGTCCAAGTAAATGAGATAGAGTTATTTTTTTAAAATATCAAGAATTTAACTACTATCCCTTTTTATAATTTATTTAAATCCAATAATCTACTACATATGTTAAATTTATTAAACATATAATCACATGTTTAACTATTTCTTAATAACTTATTTTCACCAAATATTTTATTTACAGATGGGCACACATCTTTATTTACTCACTACATATTTTATTTACTGAATTCTTTATTTATACCAAGATAACTTTAATCCCTATAAGTGCACTTTCAACCAACTGTGAACTACTTGAACTACTTGAATAATAAATCCAGTAATGATAGCTAAATATTTTTTAAAATATTTGTATATCCTTTCAACTAATTTGATATCCATTACACATATTTGGAACACATTATTCCTAAAACCATGACGCTGAAAAATGTCAAGACTAAGCAAACTCTGCAATCTATGAGGTAAACTCTGCAATCTATCTACGAGGTAATCAACTCATCATCTGCATTTGAACATTGTTAACTAATCATTTTCATAATATCTTAAATATGAGCCTATGATTTCCTCATCTTAAAAAATTAGATTCACATTATTGTCCACATCATAGACGGAATATACAGTCCAACCAATTACACAAATAAATCCTTCCTATTAAACATTGCCCTAGACAATACCATCACTTATTCTATTCATGTACTTAGTACTAGTTGAATCCTGCAAATACAATTATATTAGAAGTGGTTGACAATCTAAATAGGTATGTTAAATAAATATGAGTTTGTAACATCTTGAATGATTATTTTTATTGTAAGAGAAGTTTAGCTTAATAACTATATAATTATTTTTTTTTAAAGAGAAATTCACTATGGTAAAAATGAAGTTGATTTCAGAACATTTAGTAAAAAACTCGAAATACAAAATTAGTCAAAATAAGCCAAGGCACTCAAAAACACAAAATAGTCAAAATAAACCTGGGCTTTTCAAAATCACAAGCTATTTTTAGTCAAAATGCCACTCAAAAAAAGTAAAATAGTCAAAATAAGATTGGGCTTTTCAAAATGGTAATTGAGCACTTCATTATGGAATAAATCACAAGCTATTTTTCTAATATTTAGGACATTTTTTTAACGTGACATGGTATATTATTCCTGTAAAAGAACGAACCTCAGAGAAATTTACTTTGACAAGACCATATAATCTCACAACATTTATTTCACATAAAACAAATACTAAGAAAGAAATAAAAAAACAACAACCTAATGAGATTGAAAATGGTTTAAGAAGGCAACTTACTTGGGACTTGAAAACAGGTAAATCTTGTCGATTTTGACGTAAATAATGAGGACAAGTTCAGTAGAAAGATCCAATATTTATTTTTAGTGACTTATTTTTTGTTGTGGTGTTTTCTGGAGTTATCACAAATAAATTTTTTGAATCGACATTTCGAATCATTTTTCATGGTTCATGAACCATAAGAATGGTTCGAAACATCAATTCCAAAAATTTGTATGCAATAACTCCGGAAAACAACACCACACATAATATAGATAGCAAGAGCCTCAAATCAATAACTATCCTTGCGGCCACCTTTTGCTTACCCTTTTTCATTGTTATTTTGTTGTCTATTTGCTTGGGAAGGTGAGTAGCAATGGAAGACCACATATTTCCCACTAGAGCATAAAGTTGAATAATAGTCTTATCTTCCTCCAAGCTGAATTTTTCCCCTTGATATTTGGTTTTAGATAGTTAGCCCAATGTAATCTCCAACGCTTTCTTATCTCACCGCCCAACTTTCTACGGCAGAGCCCTCTAGCTTCCATGGTTGTGCTGCAATATGTAAGTAACGAGCTATGTAAGTAACAAGCTTCTAATTTTCTTCGGGCATGGAGGGCCCTTCTTGAACCCAACTTTTTTGCAGGAAGCCCTACCATTATTTCTGATTTGGTGTGACTTTTGATAAGCCTCAGCAAAGATGTTTTGGAATTAAACACTCCAACTGCCCTTCACATCACCAGTGGTTCCTCGGGTGCTTTTACTTCTCGATGGCACTTCTTCATCAATGTTGGAAGATGGAAGAATCAAACAAGAGGGAGAGTGTGGAAGTTTGGAATGATTGAGGGAAGCCTAAGGAACAAAAACAAGCCCACAACCTCTTCTCACCGTTATACACACCAAAAAATGCATGTATATTTTTAGTATTTTTCAATCACGTACTAGCTTACAGTTTGATGGTTGAATTCACTTTCTTGACATAGACTGGTTGGTCGGTTCCTTGAATGTAACACCTAGATTACAATGTAGTTGTTCTTAGTTGCCTAGGGCAAGATCTCCGTGTTATAGACAATTTTGCGCCTTGCAGCATCAGGCATGAATTGTCAATAATCCTCCAAAGTCCCTAAACATGATGTTCCTACCCCTAGAGGAACAAGGTCAGCAAACCAACAGCTCTCAGATCAGTTCTCCACCTGAAAACACTTAAAAACAAGCAATCCTGAAATCAAAGCAGGTGCTCCACTAGGCTTCTGCGCTGAAACTCAACTCCTCCATGGTGTACCTGCGTTGCAAAGCAAGTGGAACAAAGGCCACCTGCGCTGAGCGAGATGGGACAAGTGGAACACTGAGTCATTGCTCTGGAATCTTCCAAAAATGACACTTGGATCAGGGATTTCGCCTTGTGATGAGTCAGAGGCTCTGTTTCTCCAAGTGGAAGCAAGGTTCTCCAAGTGGACTCAAGAACTGAAGATCAACTGAAGAGAGAGAGGACACAAGGCAGCTACACATCAGTTGCAAGCTGACTCATCCTTTCTCAATTCATCTATATATTGAGCTCTCTCCTATGAGCTCAGGAGGCTGGAATTTTGTGCAAAGTAATGATATGCTGTTGGTTTCACTATAGAGCTATTGGGTGATTGCTTGAAGGAGGTGAAGAGGAGAAATTCTTTCTGCTGGGAGGTGTTGCTGGATTGGGGCCTTCAATGGTTGTAACTCTCTCAGAACTTTACTTCTTCATTAATAAAAGCTATTGAGGTTCTTCTATATGCACTTGTTTCAATGATATATTGTGATAATTGTATATTTGATTTATGCTAATCCTTGAATCAGTTATGATTGCATGCTTCTTGTAGTTTCCTTCTTTGTTATTTTGCAGGATCTCATTGTAGCTGGTCCAGCAAAAGAGCAAGGAGCTGGGAGCAAGCAGCCAAAGAGAAGAGTTTGGATTCGACATTAAGCGCAAGGCAACGGTTAGTGCATTTCCTCATTCTCTCTTGCTTTCGTAAAGAAGTAAACCTTAAGTAGTTTTCTTTACAGTTGTTGCTGAGGTACTATCACCCTTAGAGTGGGATAGGGTCATCCGAGTCGGATACTTTTCCCTACAACAAACTGGCGACTGCGCTGGGGATCGTATCTGTTTGATTGTTTGTAGTATTTTGCTATTCATTTCCTGAACAAAAGAGTACCAAATCGAAAAGCTTTTGACTATATCAAAAGTGAAGTAGAGGGCAGCTACTCTAGCTCATTTCTGAGCATGTTCATGATTTGAAGAGCTGATCTACAAGGATCCTTGTAAGCTCTTAGTGATAGCTTTTCATCTTCCTTGTCATCCCTTACTGTGTGCTTGACTGATAGCTTCTGATTTGAGCAAAAACTGTGCATTTTTGAGAAAATTGTGACCCGGAAACTGAGAAAACGCAACTTTCGTTTTCCAAAGCAGGTAGTACACAGGCTACCTGCTTTGCAACGCAGGTCCCGAAGGGGCTACCTGCGCTGAGAGCCAGACTGGCTGTGCAGCACCTGCGTTGGCCCAATTTTGCCTTGTGCAGTTGGGGTTTCCTCCCTTTTTCTTGCCTGTTTTCACTATAGATTTTGCTGCTAGTTGTCAGTCTTGTACCTATTCTGAAACCAACCTTACTTGCCATCATTCTGCCTCTGTTATATAACGAAATTGTACTTGTTCTTTTGTATTTCTTACATCATTTACAATTTCCCATAACGAAAGTGAACTAGTCTTGCTTTGGCCTCTTAGATCTGAACCTGTGTTAGGCATTTTGCTGGTCTAAAGAGTTAGCTTGTTTGCTGTCCATAGCTGATTAGTCTTTTTAATTTCGACATTATGGTTTGATTTCATGTATTTCCAGTGTTTAAACAAGTAAATCTTAAGGTGTCTTTTGATTTTGGACTAGCTTGTTTACTTTCGCTTGAAATCGAAATCAAAGTGATATAACAACTTTCTTTTTGTAATACATCAACATTAAGAAAGGGAAAAGAAAATACATGCATTGTGCATTTTGCATTTGACTGTTTGCATGCTGATTTAGGAAAAATTGCATTAGTGTGTGCTCTATGATCTGTGTGAAAAGATTTGCCTTTCTTCTCCCTCAGTAGTTAAGATTTTCAAAGTTGAAAGATTGAAAAGTTTGCTTCTCATCTTAGACTGCATTCAGGAATTTGTTACATACATCTCGTGGTGATCCTTAAAGGCAAACTGCTAAACAAGATCAACATTAAAATAAATTCAATTTACATAACAACGCTTTGTAACATAACGCAAACACATAGAGGTCTAGGTAGAGACGTGTTCCGGCGTCGTTAAATGTAGTGACTGTCGATCTCTACGAAGGTGGGTGATTCCTCCTAAGAGTCGGTGGCACTAATACGGACTTGTGCTCCCACGTACCGTCGCGTATATATTGGGAGACCCCTATAGGAACAAAGCCTTTATCCATAGGAAGCCGTGTCGGCCGCCCTACTGATCGCGATGCAGTGAACACAGCATTCACGAAGATCGACCACCCGTACCGTAAAACGTATTCTGTGGTTTCGCGAAAAGTTTGGCACACCCTCTGCCTAGAACTCCAGAGAAGTTTCTTTTGGCCTTTTTCAAACTCTATAACTGAAAAAGTCCATCCGAGCATTTGTCACTTCGGGCTCGTTAAAACATCGAAGGAGACTAGAGTCATCTTTAGCTTTTTCTCGACTCTTAAAACATGAAAAAGTAAAGTTGTGTCTAAAGCGTCGTTAATAAAATTTATTTTAATCGGAACATAATCACCTGTTATTCCCACGTTGATCTTTCAGTTGAAAAGTATGGAGCCCACCAACCAAGGAAGTCACCTTGGCGGAAGTCCCAATCCCTTCTCCTCTTGGGGAGATGTTGGTGCACCTCATATGGCCACATTGTCACTTCCAGGATTGACAATTGGCCTACCTGTATGGCTCTTTTCAACTAATGTAGTTCAGATCACCACTAATCCTGAGCAGTCGAATCAACAGTCAGACCAGTCTAGAGCTACCCACCAGCCTTCCACTTCTTACAATTCTTCCTCTGATCCTTCATCTTCGCAAGGTAGAGCCGGCAAAAGACAGCCTCCCACGGAGAAGAAGGAAAAGAAGAAGAAAGAAAAGAAGCAGAAGGGGCCTATGGCGAAGGCGACTGGGGGCAAGCAAAAGACATCTGACAGAAATCCACACACTGCACCGACCGGGCCTAAATCGCCATGTGTCATTTGCAAAGGGGCCCACTTCCATCGTGATTGTCCTTGTATTCCCCGGATACTAAGGGACTGGTCCCCCAGGTTGCACAATCCGGTAGCATCAACCTCTGGTAGTCATGTTGATTGCAGTCTGTCAACTAGCGAGAGTGAAGGACGAAAAGGGAGACCAAGATCACCCTGTATGTTGTGTGAAGGCGATCACGCCATCCACCGATGTCCATTCTTAGACAAGGCGAAGAGAGTTTTGGAAGATCGCCCGGTTTCACCGTTACGACTTCCTCCTGGATACCAAAAACTCGTGCCAAGTCCCTCGATAGTTGAAAATCCAGCTGGCCCGATCAAGTGGTCAGCTGAAGTGTCGGTCATTGATAATGAACCTACTGAATCCAGACCAGACGAAAGTCTAAAGGTCGAAACGGCAGTTGACCCGGTTCTTCCTTCAGAGGTTTCATCCTCAAATGACTCCGTCATTGAAGACCCATCTTCAAATGACACCCTCACTGAAGAGGATAAGGATGACACCGTCCATATTATTTTCATCAACACAGACTCTGATGAGCATCAGGGCAATGCGCCCATTCCTTTATCGCAGGAAGGAACATCGTCAGGGTCGTATCCGGCCGTGTATTCGGTCCCACCACCAAGCAACCTAGTTGTATCCTTTGATTGGAATCAACTAGGCAGACCCCGGTTACCAGCCAGTATCCCATTCAGAATCATCGTCCAAATCTACAGAATGGTGATGGCTGGAACTATCATTGATGAAGGGGCATCTGTGAGTATCCTTTCCTCTATTGCTTGGAAAGCACTGGGTTTCCCGGCGCTTTTACCTGAGATGAGAAATCTATCGGGTTTTGATAAAGGAACCAGTCACCCGTTAGGGATTCTCCCCAATGTTCCCATTACATTGAAAGGGAAGACAGTTCATATGAACGTCATGGTCGCCCAGGGACCCTTGGTATATAACTTACTCCTTGGACGAGACTATATATATTGCATGGAGGCGACAGTGTCCTCACTCTTTAGAGTTATGTGTTTTCCGCACGAAGGAAGAATGGTCAAGCTCGTAGACCAGCTTTCATTTCCAGGATCAAGCATCGCAAATAGTCAAATACCATCCCTTAACGGTTTATTCGCTCAAGGAATGCCTCCACCCCCGGTTCTACTTCCCGATGAATGCGAGTGATTCGGAAAGAGGTAACTGGGACCCAGGGGGCATGCACCCTGGCCTGCCTTGGGCAGAGGAAACCTTGGGTATAAAGTTAACTTCCGCAGAAGAATGGGACTAGTTCGTACCCCGTCCGAAGGAAGGAAGAGAGGGTTGTTCTAGGATAAAGTTCTTTTGTCAAAGTTATGTGAGTGAGATAATCAGCTTCTCGCTCCCTTTGTCTAAAAAGTAGGCTCTCCTGAGGGAGGAGATCCATTTGTGGCGGCAAGTAGCCACCATCTTTGAAGGCAAGCCTCACCCATTAAAACATATGTTTTGAAGGATAAGTAGGGGCAGCCTCCAAAGAAAGAGATGAAATTGCTTCAACAAGTAGTCACCATCCTTAGCAACCTAATGATAGACATCGCCGAAAAGAGAGTTTAGTTTGCGGTAGCGAACAAAACCATTTTTCGGATAATAAGTAAGAGGCAAACCTCCCTCCGTAACGCCAATGTTTTATCTGTTGCGATCTTGCAAAAATCAAAAAGTGAACTGATGGGAAGACAAGTACCGTCGGCACCGAAAAATAACGAGAAGACAAGTATCGTTAAAAATATAGCAAGACGACAAGTAGAAAAACAGAGGTGGGACAGAGGAGGGGTAGCCTTGAAATTATACTTTATACCTGGGGGCATGCGAACCTTTTGGAGTGCAAGCACGGGACGACTTTTTATTTTTTTTAAATTTTTAGGTCCTCCCTTTAAACCTGTAGGTCTAACCCGTTAAACTCGTAGGAATAGCCGTTTCCAGCTTGCATAAAGAAAGGATGTGGGGCAAAAGTTAAAACTTGCCAAATCGGAGTAACTAGTGAGGTATAGCTCCTTAAATATGACTACCTCACCTGAGGCGTTCCTTGTATTAAGACTGGTATATTCGAGCAGTTTTAGCAATGTTCATGCTCGTTTAAAAAATAAACGCAAGATCCGAGCAGTTTTAGCACATAGTTCATGCTCGTTAAAAAATAAACATAAGTTGTGAGCAATCTTCCCCTAGAGTTCAAGCTCAATCAGAAAAAATGAACCGGTAAATAACCTTGGTAAATGTAACCTTTGACAGCCATATTAAAGCCCTTGGTCGTGTTCTTGCAGTCTCACCTCCATCCGTTCATTTGGCCAATCGTTCATCTCCATATGCTTGTTTACCCATTTTGAGGAACAGCTGCGAAGAGTGATTTCGCTTAGCCATCCTTGTGACACTGCCGTGATTGGAATATTCCAACCTGTACCTCGAATCTGCTGCTGCCCTGTTCATCACTCGTTCCTCAAAAGACGAGTCTTCTTTGAGCTCTTTTCACTGACTCGTAAAATATGAAAAGTTTGCCGAGTTTTGGTCTTCCAGCTCGTTAAACGACCGGAAGAGCTATCCCTCCTCTAGATTTTAATCTTTTTGGACCTGAGGGATTATTGCACAAAAAGATCGAGCGCTTGTTTTGTTCAGCTCGTTAAAGCAATCGAAAATTCATCCCTTCTGTATTGTTTTATACTTTTTCGGACTTAAGGGATTAGATGACGAAAAAGGAATTTTGGAGTTGACTTTATGTACCTTTTCAGACTCTCTAAAAATGAAAAGGACCGAGTTATCCTTGTCGTTAGACTCGTTAAATTCATTAAATAGCGACAAACTTGTCTTTAGACGAGAACGAGTTTCCTTATAGAACAAGCATATGTTATCCTCCTCAAGCTTGATAAAAATAAAGAGGTACTGGTCAGCAATGACTGGGGAAAAATTGGGAGAACCTCACAGCTTTAATGGTAGCAAGTCGCTCTTGAACATGACACTTTGTCCTCCGTATCACATCGGGTTGGGTTGTTTCATTCACCGGTCTCATCACCATGGTCCTCGCCACACCATCCACATTTGGGGTAATGCTACCAATCCATCACATCAGTGTCGTTATATGTTCAAGAGATGTTGTTCTGCAAAGAGTCAACCGAGTCCCATCCACTGCCATACATTGTCCTTCATCCATTTCATGACCGCCACCCTGAATCATACATCACAGTTTGTTTTCACCTCATCACAATCACTAGCTCCGTTCCGTGTCACTGATGTGGGATTCATTAAGGCCCTCCTTTGACGGATCGCTCCTTGTCGACATCAGCTCATTATCCAAGGAGTTGATCTAGGAACACCCCCTTCAGTACTTTGAAGCTTGCATGCCTCAATGGCAAGTTTCTCACTTCCGGCGACAGGTATACATCAATGACCTTCGACCAGAAGATTTTGCATGGTGGTCGACGCCAAGTCCTTTATTCTCACCATGTGAATTGTACTGCCGTACCTTGAGGGTCATCATCCTTATCGGTGATTCCTCTCGCGCTTGTTAACGGTTTACATCATTGACCGGTAATCAAGCGATGTCTTTCCATGTTCGACTTCAAGAAATTCTCACATGGATTGACTTGTACATCGAGTGAAGATCGGAAGAGATTGAAGACCCCGGATCTAGTTTCATCCATCCGGGCTGCGATATATATTCAGGATATAAAGACATTTGATATGTACATCATTGCAGCAGATGATCATCCTTCTCAAAGGATGATAATTTCAGCAGAGAATTATCATCAGGCGATCGTCTGTTCTATGTACCAAAATGTATTTATAAAGCTGAGCATGGGAATGCCCGCCTCAGCTAGATCATGAAAAAGAATGAAAAATAATGTATTGTATTGTATCTTATTACCGGACACTTCTCAGCAGATTGAATGAACTTCGGATCCTCCTAATAAAGCATTTCACCCGATAAACGACCTCATACTTTAGGGGGCATCTGTTATAGACAATTTTGTGCCTTGCAGCATCAGGCATGAATTGTCAATAATCCAAGGGATCCAAAGTCCCTAAACATGATGTTCCTACCCCTAGAGGAACAAGGTCAGCAAACCAACAGCTCTCAGATCAGTTCTCCACCTGAAAACACTCAAAAACAAGCAATCCTGAAATCAAAGCAGGTGCTCCACTAGGCTTCTGCGCTGAAACTCAACTCCTCCATGGTGTACCTGCGTTGCAAAGCAAGTGGAACAAAGGCCACCTGCGCTGAGCGAGATGGGACAAGTGGCACACTGAGTCATTGCTCTGGAATCTTCCAAATATGACACTTGGATCAGGGATTTCGCCTTGTGATGAGTCAGAGGCTCTGTTTCTCCAAGTGGAAGCAAGGTTCTCCAAGTGGACTCAAGAACTGAAGATCAACTGAAGAGAGAGAGGACACAAGGCAGCTACACATCAGTTGCAAGCTGACTCATCCTTTCTCAATTCATCTATATATTGAGCTCTCTCCTATGAGCTCAGGAGGCTGGAATTTTGTGCAAAGTAATGATATGCTGTTGGTTTCACTATAGAGCTATTGGGTGATTGCTTGAAGGAGGTGAAGAGGAGAAATTCTTTCTGCTGGGAGGTGTTGCTGGATTGGGGCCTTCAATGGTTGTAACTCTCTCAGAACTTTACTTCTTCATTAATAAAAGCTATTGAGGTTCTTCTATATGCACTTGTTTCAATGATATATTGTGATAATTGTATATTTGATTTATGCTAATCCTTGAATCAGTTATGATTGCATGCTTCTTGTAGTTTCCTTCTTTGTTATTTTGCAGGATCTCATTGTAGCTGGGCCAGCAAAAGAGCAAGGAGTTGGGAGCAAGCAGCCAAAGAGAAGAGTTTGGATTCGACATTAAACGCAAGGCAACAGTTAGTGCATTTCCTCATTCTCTCTTGCTTTCGTAAAGAAGTAAACCTTAAGTAGTTTTCTTTACAGTTGTTGCTGAGGTACTATCACCCTTAGAGCGGGATAGGGTCATCCGAGTCGGATACTTTTCCCTACAACACTCCGTTCATAAAGTTCAAATCCACGAAAGGACTATAGCCATATAATTTTTTATACGATTCAAATCTATGAAAGTGTGCGAGGCTCCATTGCCATGTGAGTTAGAGGTATTGTATGCATTTGCGTTATGACCCTGGGCTTAGTCTAACTTCGGTGTTTTTAACTTTAAGACAGGTATTATAAATTTTGATGGGACAAATTCTAAATTAAACATCAAAATCACGGTTTCTAATTTATGAAACAGGTCAAATTTGACGGGTAAAAATTTAGAGCAACTGTCAACTACGTCTTGAAATATGAAATACGTCCCGGGGGAGGTCAAATTCCAGGCGTGGTAGGGGTAGGGAATTTTTATGGATATATCTTGGGGTATGTGGGCAGTCGGGACTTAATGTCCACGTAGGGTTTTGGCCGAGTGTTTTTCGGTGGTCATGGTATGGTGTGAACATTGAGAATCGTTGGTTAATGGAATGTTTACTCAGAGTTGAGAAAAATAATGATGATAATAAATTAAGAAGTGGGGTCATAGTTTGTGCGGGGTTTCCTTAACTAGGGTTTTTTGTTTTTTTGTTTTATTATAAATAAGACACAGAATCGACGAGGTCTCTACCAGATGATAGGTTCACCTTTCAACTCCTGTGAGTTAACCGACACCCTTCCCGGATTCAGTTAGAGTTGGCACCAGAGGGAACAGGTGACTTCATTGCAGTGGAACCGGCCGGGATCCGATTGCTATATCTTCCGTGAGATTTCTTCATATTCCTGTTAAACATCTTCACCGAAGTTATTCATTAGGGTTTCTTCATCAACATCTTAAATCTGTTATTCATGGTTTTGTTTTGCCAGTGTAGGGACTTAGTTTGAAGGACTGCCATTTTTTCTTTCTTGGGATAACACAGCCATTATTACTTGTTCTTTGGTATAATACAAACCTCTGAATCCCATAGGTGCGTGCAATGAGTAAAGGCAAGGCAATCGGCATAGATCTTGGAACAACTTACAGCTGCGTAGCAGTTTGGCAGCATGATAGAGTGGAGGTTATTGTTAATGATCAGGGAAACCGAACCACTCCTTCCTTCGTTGCTTTCACTCCCTCTGAGAGATTTGTTGGAGATGCTGCCAAATTTCAGATTGCAAATAATCCCCACAACACCGTCTTCGATGCCAAGAGACTTATTGGAAGGCGATTCACTGATTCCTCTGTGCAGAGTGACGCTCATCTATGGCCCTTCACTGTTGTCGCTGGAGACAATGGAGAACCTGTTATCCAAGTTGAATACAAGGGGGAGAGGAGGATGTTTAGAGCCGAAGAGATCTCTTCGATGGTATTAGTAAAAATGAAGACAACAGCCGAAGCATACCTAAACTCTGACGTCAAGAATGCCGTGATCACAGTGCCGGCCTATTTTAGCGATTCTCAGAGGAAGGCTACTAGAGACGCGGCTACCATTGCCGGTCTTAACGTCATGAAAATCATTAATGAACCAACAGCTGCAGCTATAGCTTATGGGTTTCATAAGGAGGTTTATTCCTCGAATGGAAAGAAGACTGTCTTGATTTTCGACCTTGGTGGAGGTACCTTCGATGTTTCCATTGTTACTGTTGAAGGAGGTAAATTTGAGGTGAAGGCTGTTGCAGGGGACACGCATTTGGGTGGCGCAGATTTTGACAATCGGATGCTCAAACACTGTGTTGAAAATTTCAAGAGAAAATACAAAAAGGAGATCAGCACAAGCGCCAAAGCCCTTCGGAGACTCCGCTCAGAATGCGAAAGGGCAAAAATAAGTTTGTCTTCGGTGGTAGAGACTGTGATTGATATCGACTGTCTCTACGAAGGTCTAGATTTTCACATGAAGGTTACGAGAGCCAAGTTTGAAGAGCTCAATACCGATTTCTTCGATAAATGTATGGGAATCCTCAACCAATGTCTGCAAGACGCCAGGATGAGCAAAGATCAAATTAACGAAGTGGTATTAGTAGGAGGCTCTACTCGCATTCCAAAGGTACAGGAACTCCTTCAAGATTTCTTCCATGGAAAGAAACTTTGCAAAGGCCTAAATCCCGATGAAGCTGTTGCATATGGCGCTGCAGTTCAGGCAGCTGTCTTGAATAATGAAGATATCCACTTACTCCTTCAGGACGTCACTCCTTTGAGCGTTGGAATCGAAGTTACAGGGGGTGTCATGTCTGTAATCGTTCCCAGAAATACTCCCATTCCAACTCAGACGGAGGTTTCTTACACTACAGCGTTTGACAATCAAGTAGAAGCGCTTTTTCCAGTGTATGAAGGCGAGAGAGCAATGGCTGCGGACAATAATTTGCTGGGTACATTTCAGTTGAATGGAATTCCGGCAGCCCGTTGTGGAGTGCCAATCCTTCAAGTTGTCTTTAATGTGGACGCAGACGGAATTCTGCAGGTGTCAGCCCGGGAGAAGGGAAGTGGGGTAAGCAATTTTATTACCATTTCGAACGATGGTGGTCGGTTGAGCAAAGAGGAGATCGAGAGAATGATGGGTGATGCCGAGAGATTCAGAAGGGAGGATGAAGAGGTAAAGAAGAAGAGTATTGCCAAAGCCAAATTGGAGAATTATGTTTATAACATGAGAAGCAGAGTGAAAGAGGCCCAGATCCAGGGAAAGATGAACGCCAGAGCTGCAGAAGATATTGTCCAAATGCTGAATGGTGTAGAAGAATGGTTAGATGAGAACGAAGGTGCACATCTTTACGAGTTGGAAGATAAATTGACAGGTTTGACAAGCACATGCAGCTTTTGACACGTTAAACATAAATTTAGCGAAGTTTTTGCAAATTTCATAGTATGTTAATTTAGGATGTAGTAGTTATGATATAGTTCCTCTTTCATAACGCAGTTCACATTATATTCCATACTGAAATAATGTGGTTCCTCTTTCTCGCCTGCGAACAATATATATACGCAATATTTTTTGCCCTTTTATGATTGGAGACTCTGTTAGTTATCCAAATTAAGATGGTTGTGAGTGCCAAAGCATAAAACTGAGAGGAATGCTTGGATGCTCTTAAATTAACATGGCAAACATTATCTTCCTGAATTTTTAAATGGCAGGGAGTCCGGTTTAGGAACTTGAAATTTAAAGTGACAGGGACTTTTGCATGTCAGACGAGTTGTTTAATGTTTCTGCATCAACTTTGCATGCTGTTTGAAATGCAAGTGACAGGGACTTTTGTATGTCAAACGAGTTGTTTAATGTTTCTGCATCAACTTTGCATGCTGTTTGAAATTCAAGTGACAGGGACTTTTGTATGTCAAACGAGTTGTTTAATGTTTCTGCATCAACTTTGCATGCTGTTTTGTTTATACCACTGAAATTTTATGCTGTTTGTTTGTTCATATGAGTGAAAGTTTATACTGGTATAGATTGATAAAATTTTATACTTGCATGAAATGATTTTAATTTATGATTTATTATTAAGTACCGCGTGGAATGGAATGTTATTATTAAGTATTTTTGGGAATGTACTTTTCCGGTGCTATATGAGATGTGAGCTGGATCATTGAACCCAAGCCTTTAGTATGCTTTCCACATTTTTCGTAATTTGGAAGAAGTGGGTATGGAAATTATTTACTTTACGCTAAGGTGAAGAAAAACAACGTTTGGCTTTGCCTTGATCATCCAATTTACTTGGGTCATATTTTACCCATGTTCTATTTAAAGTCATTATATTATACCCATGTTCTATTGAAAGTCATTTAATTGAGTGGTATGGATATATAAAATTTTTGTTTCCTTTCTAATATGTGGTGGAATTGTTAGTTTGAGTCGATGCCAAGACATACTAATAATTATGATATTTTGTTTAGATAGTGTAACAGAATACGTGTGGTACCAGGCTTAGCATGCATTGATAGCCTTTTTGGGGATTATCTTTGAGAAAAGATTTGGTAAAACGCAGTGGGAAAACCAATGCCCATTTTTTTGTGGAAGATAATCTTTCATAATTTTATGAAGAAAAAGAGCAAATTGAATAGTGCATAAAATAACCTAGCTAGAGTTGAGGATATTGAGGTGAGTTGGTAGTTACACATTTGTTAAAAAATGAAGAAACAAAACTAAAAGAATGTGTCTCGGTATTTATGGAGCCCGTTGTGTATGGTCTTCAACATTCAACATTACAAAAAAGATTTTCCAGGGTATTTATGGAGCCCACTGCGCACGGTCTTCAAAATTCAAAATTACAAAAAAGTGTGTCTGGGGTATTTATGGAGCTTGCTACGCGGGGTCTTCAAAATTCAAAATTACAGTGGGAGGGAAGTGGGATACAATTAGAGAGCCTTGCATTAATGGCTATTGGAAAGATGATGTGGAGTGAGAATATGGGCGAAGGTGGGGTGGTTGTAGAATGACCACATTGTATGGATGTTCATCTATGTGAGGGCCTCAAGTTGGCACCAAGGCTAATGAGCACCTATGACGAACCATGCTCATTTTGTAGTGAAAAACTAACATGGAGAAACGACGAGCGCACCCACATGAAGAAGGGTTGTTTAGGTCGACACAATGACAAAAGGTAGTGTGCAAGAGTTGAAGGGAACACACCCTAGACTCTACACGAGGCAAGGTGTAAAGCCCACGAGTCATCGTCCCGAGTCATGCGTGCTAGGCAAGCACGTTTAACCAACGAGTTGTCACGAGTTAGCGTGGGTGCACGGTGGGCGAGATGAGTTGGTCGCACTTAACCGGCGATTCGAAGGGTGCACCCGAATGACAAGTTGGGCCAACTGAACAAGTCAGAGCGTTGGGAAAAATGACTAAGCGTTGGCGGTGGCAAGTTTATATGGGTTTAGTACCACACATGGGCACCCCACATCTAGGCCAACGCTAAAAGAAATGGCGAAGTGGCGAAATGGGAGGTCGGCTTGACAATGGGCAAAGCCCCTACCATGGACGAGCTGCCATATATATTAGCGGGCGGATTGGTGGAGAAAGAGCATAAAAAATATTCAAATCTTAAGTAGAGCGAGCTAGAGGAAGTGCGAGTTGCAGACTTGAGCGCATACGAGTTGGGCGAAGTGCACGCGGTGGCCAGGCAGAAGCACAGAAGCGGGGAAACGAAGGTCGCAACGTGGTCGAGTTAGCCGCAGGTCTACAGGTGGACAGAACACAGGTCGGGCGGGAAAACTAAACGCAGGTCGAGCGGGCGAGCTTGACCATAGGTCAGGCTAGCTAAACGCAGGCGGGCGGCGAGTCTGCTGCAAGACGAGCAAGTGGAACCGTAAGCGAGCAGGCAGCTACACAGTAAGGCGGACAGGTGAAAAAGCATTGCGATGAGCTGGGTGAGGCAACACGCCAGGCAGGTAGTGCGCTCACAGCTCGTGTACGCGGGCAGTTTCAGTGAGTAGTGGTAGGAGCACCCCGCGAGTTAGAGGAAATGGAGGTCTCGATAAGCAGGCACGTCGGCATGGTGAACGACAAAGTGTGGGTAGGCCACGGGTGTGCACCAGGTGGGCGATAGGCCGGGCACAATTGCACAAGGCACTTCAGTGGGCAGTGAACGACGGGCGCGTGCGCGGGCGGATGAAATAGCACGAAGTGTCATGCTGAACAATGAACGGTGGAGGGTGGCCTGTGGGCACCTCTACCCGGTGGATAGTGCAACCCGACCCAATGAAGGGCGGGCACACCAAACGACAATTCAGGCAAGGCTTTACGATGGTGCAGGCCAAGTTGTAAGGTTAGTTGACTTTTGAGAGTTGGAACTTGGGGTTCCTCTCCAACTGTTAATTTTATGTAAATTGATGTTGTCATTATTATTATGGGAAAACTCATACTTCAAGGAGTGTTATTTATCTGTTGTGCACTTGTGTTGAAATAATAATGATGATGAAAGTTTTATGAATGTATGTTTTCCGTTGTGCTTACAAAAGATATACTTAGAAAGTGAAAAATAAACTAAGTATGGGATGTTAAGCATAGTCCACACTTGTGAGTATTGTTAAAACGAAAACAAGTGGTGGTGTCACACCCTCCTTTGTGTGGTTGAAAGTCTACCACCAGGGTAGGGGAGTGACAGTTGGTATCAGAGCCTTGATTTTCCGCAGGGCTTTGTTGAAGAATTGAAGAGAAGCTGATTCCACTATCACTTCATGACAGTTGGCATCAGAGCCCTCCGTATTCTGTGGGCTTTGGTGATATCGTTTTATGGCCTATACTAGATCACAAAGAACGCAGATGGTAGAGATGGCAGAAGAACCTCGGGTGATCTAAAAATGGGGCACTTAGGCTTCTTTGTCTAACTTACAAGAATCTCTCCAACTCCCAAAGCTTAAATATTCGTCTTTATGATTAACTAATGCGGAATTTAATATGTGCTTGAAAATAATGGGTGTATGCTTCTGTTTGTTTAAATTGTTTATGTGCTATAAATGATTTTGTTTAAACTAATATAAATCATATAATAGTGAACAATGCATCAACTAGCATCACATATAAGATAGCAAATTAATGTGGAGTTCACCCAAAACTCTTGGGCTACATCTCCTTGAGCTCTATTCAATTCGACTACGTTCATTGGGATTATGGAAAAGTCCTTTTACAAGCTCTTGGGCTCAACTCCATTGTTTTGCATGGAACAATGGGCTCAGAACACCATCTCTCTCTGGCTCTGAAGCTCTCCGCTTTCTGGCTCTCGGCTCTCGCTTTGGCTCTTTGCCAACGACAGCTCTCGACTCTTCACTTGACTTCCAAGTGACTCCACTCGGCTGCTCTGCGCATTAGCTCTGTTTTCTCTTTGCCTTCCCTTTCTGTGCTGCTCTCTTTCGCCCTAGCTTCCTGCTTTGGCTTAGCCTCCTATTTTTTTTTCTTAACTACGCCTTCCCCCTTTGCTTATGCCTTCAATCATGTTCTCTAGCTCCCTTGAGGCATTTTCTTGGCCTTTTGGCTTTCCTAGCTGTTTCTCTGCGTATCATCTTCCCTCTGAGGATTTTTTGCTCCCTATCAGTTAGACGGGCCACCTGGCTTTGCGGCTCTGTGGCTGTAGAATGCATCATTGCCTATAGAACGCCTGCTTGCACCGTGAAATGATGATTAGGAGCTGTTACAAAGGGATCGTGGCTGTTTCTTAGGCAAAAAACCCGAAAATTGGGAAAATCCCATTACATAGGGAATTTTCGAAAAATACACTATCGGGCATGATTTCCAGACCTGAAAATTCATTAATTCACCCCTATAACCCTATCGGGTCCACCATTAGGCGTAATATTGCATTGGTTAAGCATATGGGCTAAATTCCAAATACACAGGAAATACATTGAAAAATCAAATTCCTGGACTTCAAAAATTATAGAATCCACCCTATAATCGTATCGAGTCTAGCTATCACTATTGCAAATTGCATAGCCCTGCTACCAGGGATTGTCGATCGTCGATTTAATCCTGACCATAGATCCGATCCCACGATACTTTGGGGCCTTCTTCTTTTGTATTTCGGTTTTTACACTGAAACCCGTTAATACATGGAAATCCCTTTTAACAGGACTCAAAATTTATATGGTGGGGTTTATAAAACCCATCAGGTCCGATGTTATCACCCTTTTATATTGCCGCAACACGATGTTGCGATGCGGTATATCACAATTGAAAGCCGCGTTGGCTTGGGGGCCTTTCTTTTGCCTCGTGGCATCACTGATTGCGATCTGTCGATATCAACGATCGCAATATCACATCAACCCGGTCCTTTCCTTATGTTATATGCATATGCCCACCTCCGACCCGATATGTCCAGGATCGACAATCAGGGGTGCTTCCCCTTTCCACTTAAGTCCGCCTTGGACCTCCTCCAATGCGATTTTTCTTCATAAAGCCTTTTAGGCCATTTTTTTGAAGATTTGCCTCTTTTTCCAAAGAAAAAAGGGCATCTTCTTTCTGCCATAACTTTTGCATCCTAAGTCCATTTTTGCCCATTCAAGTTGCAGTAGATTCAAAATGAGACGATTTCTACAATGGAGCTATTTCCAGGAACTTCCTTGGACTTTCATTTTCCTCAGTGAGGAACACTTAGACTTAGGATTCTATCCAAAATCCATTTTGGATCACGCCTTCCCACTAAAAAAACGTTTGGTCCCCAAAAGACTGATATACTCATATGAATAGTAAATGGGAGTAACAAAACCCTCTTCCTTTAGCCTCCATACACTTGCATTGCATAGTGCCTCTGAACCAAAGCCCTTGACCACTTTCCTTCCTGGATATGCTGGTCCTCCTGGGAAGAACTATCTCCCTCCTTGCCTTCCTGTAGAACTCCTGCTTAGATGGTCACAGAAGGTAGTTTGAACTTCTCTGCCTTGATCATTGATCCAAGGTGGCTCAAACAAATATGAAGTACATCTGCTCCACAAGATTCTCATTTGTACCTATTTGCAAAGCTGTCAACAACAACAGAAACATAGACAACAACTGGATGGACTAAACTCCTGCTTCAACAAAAGAAATAGATTCTGCATCTTGTGAACACCTCCATGTCTTACATCTGTATACAAATGATGGACTAGACAACCAGCCCTCAAAACATGCCTTTAAAACAAATGACCCTTCAAGTCAAGCATAAAAAAGACCATTAGGACTCTTTTCAAAAGATGAAACACTTCATTATTATCTCTATTTGGAGACCAAGTTAACTTCTCCCAAGTCAACATGAAATCACATGCATGTCAAAGAAATCAACACTGCAAGTTAATTACACATACATGTTGAAATACAAGGAACTCATCAATATCCCCGTGTTCATGCATCTCATGCTCATGCGTGCATTTCATCCTTCAAATTTTACTTAAGCACACTGTACTTTCGAAGCTGAAATGAAATATAATGTTGCAGCAAGAAATGCAAATAGATGCATTAATAGACATGCAATATTAATCGGATAAGAACTCTAACCGCTTCTTACCAATCCCTTTCAAAGGTACTACCTTTGTCTGCACATCAGCATCATCAGGTGATTCATCCTAAGACACATCATCCATGGAATCTTCCTTTCCATTTCTGCCATCTTCTCTTTCCAATTTCTTCAACTTTTGTGGAAGCATTGCTGGATTCAAAGTCCAATATTTTGAAGCAAGATGTCCTTGCTTATGGCAGTGAGTGCAACACATGTGCATCCTCTTGTCAGCATGATTTTCCTTGTCCGATGGACCTTTGGTTTTTTTCTTCTTTTCCTTCAAAATTTTCCTATATGTGGCTATTCTCTCCCAACATCTAGAAACATGATGGTTATCCAAATCACAAAAGGAACATGCAATTCTTTAACCATGCTTATGTGGAAATTTACCATGCTTTGCAAAATAAAAAAGAATATGATTTGAACCAGATTTATACCTTCCTCTTTCACCTTTCTTGCCTTCATGAGGAGGTGAAGCAAATGAAGAAGCGACTCCCTTTGGAACACTATCAATCTCTTCAAGGATGTTAGAGTTTCCACAACTCTCTGGTTCAAGTGTGTGCTTCTAAACACCTACATCCTGCAAGTGATGTTTCAAGCTATTCCATTCCTCTTGAATACCATCTTCACACTTTGTAATGCAACTCCTTCTTGAAGTGGTTCTAATGGTCTTCATGGCAGCTTTGGAGCTCTCTCCATAAGACTGTCCATAGCCAAGACCCAAATACATAGGCCTTTCCTCAACCATTATTGGTTCAACAATACCTTGTGCATGCTTTCCCAAGCCTTTTCCTTCATAGCCCATCTTCGACATTAGCTTGGAACCTATGCCTCTAGTATGTTTTCCAAAAGAACCAATATAAGCATTCTCAGAAGAATTTGAAGAAAAACTGGAATGGTTTATCTCTTCTTCAAGCTGATGCTTGACCAATGCTTATTTGCAACAAAGAGTTGTGACTCCAACTCATGCATCCTTTTCAGGTTCATATTTGCAATATGAAGTTGCCTCTCCATTTGCTGCAGTTTGTCAGAAAGAAATTGCTTCTCTTCCTTCATGGAATTCAAGTGTTCTCTAAATATGACGCTCTTCCTTCATGGAATTCAAATGATCTCTAAGTATGTTGCTCTTCCTTCCCTCCTCATATTTTTCTCTCACCATATCCATCATGGTGGACAAGTTTTGCTTCATGTCTCCATCAAAGAGTCTTGTGATGGAGGAGGAATTTGAGGATACACTTGTAGAAATTGTCATTTTACCAATGAAAAAAATAACTTCAAACAAGATTAATAAAGAGCTTATCTAAGCAACCTTATGCAACATACCTCTTGTGCATCAAGGATTTCCTTGAGGTCCTTTGGGATAGAAGAATGCCTTAAGCCCTTCTTCCTTCTTGTCCTTACTCAGCTGAGCTATCAATAACTTTCCCTTCACCTCTGCAAACTCAAACAATAGTCGGTCTACAACAAGAATACAATCAACCTCTGACTGTTTAAACACCTTTTAGACAAGCAATCTTTGCCCTATCAATCAAGAATTCTAATATAACCTTCTTTGAAGGTGGAGTTAACCAATCTCAGGCTTCGATACCACTTGATCTGAAAATGGGGAAATTAGGCTTCTTTATCTAACTTACAAGAACCTATCCCACTCCCAAAGCTTAATTATTCCCTAGTCTTTATGATTAACCAATGCATAATTTAATATGTGCTTCAATATAATGGGTGTATGCTTCTATTTGTTTAAACTGTTTATGTGCTATAAATGATTTTGTTTAAACTAATATAAAGCATATAACACTGAACAATGTGGCAACCAGCATCACACATAAGACAACAAATTATTGTGGAGTTCACCCAAAGCTCTTGGGCTACATATCCTTGAGCTCTAGTCAATTTGACTAGGCTCTTCGGGATTATGGAAAAGTCCTTTTACAAGCTCTTTGGCTCAACTCCACTGTTTTACACAGGAAAAATGGGCTCAAAACACCATCTCTCCCTGGCTCTGAAGCTCTCGGCTTTCTGGCTCTTGGCTCTCACTCTAGTTCTCTGCCAATGACAGCTCTCGACTCTTCACTTGACTTCCAAGTGACTCCACTCGGCTGCTCTACACATTAGCTCTGCTTTCTCTTTGCCTTCCCTTTCTGCGCTGCTCTCTTTTGCCTTAGCTTCCGGCTTTGGCTTAGCCTCCTATTTTTTTTCTTAGTTGTGCCTTCGCTCTCTGCTTATGCCTTCAATTGTGTTCTCTAGCTCCCTTGAGGCATTTTCCTGATCTTTCAGCTTCCCTGGCCATTTCTCTACGTATCATCTTCCCTCTGCAACTCTACAACTTTTCTGCTCCCTGTCAGTTAGATGGGCCACCTGGCTCTGCGGCTTTGTGGCTGTAGAATGCATCACTGCCTGTAGAATGCCTACTTGCAGCGTGGCATGATGATTAGGAGCTATTACAAAAGGATCGTGGCCATTTCTTCGGCAAAAACCCCAAAATTGGGAAAATCCCATTACACTAGGAATTTCTAAAAAATACACTATCGGCGTCATTTCCGGACCTGAAAATCCATTAAATCGCCCCTATAACCCTATCGGATCCACCATTAGGCGTAATATCGTATCGCTTAAGCATATGGGGCTAAATTCCAAATACATGGGAAATACATTGAAAAATCAAATTCCCAGACTTAAAAAATTATAGAATCTGCCCTATAATTGTATCGGGTCTGGCTATTTCTATCGCAAATCGCATAGCCCTACTATCGGGGATCGTCGATTGTCGATTGCTGATTTGATCCTGACCATCGATCCAATCCCATGATCTGACGGTCCAGATCATATCGCATCGCTTCGGGGCCTTCTTCCTTTGTATTTCGGTTTTTATGCCGAAACGCGTTAATACATGGAAATCCCTTTTAACAGAACTCAAAATGTATATGGTCGGGTATATAAAACCCATTGGGTCTGGTGTTATCACCCCTTTATATCACTGCGACAGGAAATTGCGATGCGATATATCGCAATTGCAAGTCGCATTGGCCTGGGGGTCTGTCCTTTGCCGTGTGGCATCGCCGATTGTGATCTGCCGATATCAACAATCGCAATATCACATCGGCCCGGTCCTTTCCTTATGTTATATGCATATGCCCACCTCCAACCCAATATGTCGGGGATAGACAATCTGGGGTGCTTCCCCTTTCCGCTTAAGTCCGCCTTGGACCTCCTCCGATGCGATTTTTCTTCATAAAGCCTTTTAGGCCATTTTTTTGAAGATTTGCCTCTTTTTCCAAAGAACAAAGGGCATCTTCTTTCTGCCATAACTTTTTCATCCTAATTCCATTTTTTCCCATTCAAGTTGCAGTAGATTCAGAATGAGACAATCTCTGTAATGGAGCTATTTCCAGGAACTTCCTTGGACTTTCATTTTCCTTAGTGAGGAACACTCAAACTTAGGAGTCTATCCAAAATCCATTTTGGATCATCGGGTTATGAAGAGTGAATTTGGTAAGGATGTTGGAGATGATTTCTTTGACAAGGTATTGGATTGTATGGAGAAGTTAGCTTCTGATATGGCTTCGATGAAGGCCGAGAACATGCAGGTTCAGGACGGCTATGCGAAGATAAAGGGGGATCTTGAAGACCTTAAGGTCCGGTACAACTATACTGAATGGCAGTATACACAAATGGAAGAAGAAGTCAAGAAGATCGGTGGAGCAAGAGATCAAGGTTTGGTAAAAATCTTGAAATTTCAAAAATATCTTGAGGATGCTCAGAATGAGATCACGGTTTTGAAGAGGGTTGTTGGGCACAACTCGGGTGGAGGTGTGGCTCATGTGAAAGTCAAAGAGTCGAATTCTTATGATGAGACAAGGAGTGCGAAAAATCTTGGTAACTTTCTATGGGATATGGAACAATACTTGGAGTGTTTGGGGATGTCTGATGAGGAAACCAAAGTCAAGTGGCTGCTCAATTCTTGACGAAAGATGCTAAGATGTGGTGGCGAAGAAGGATGGATCATATTTCCAATGGCAATGTTGCTGACATTACTTCATGGGATGACATGAAGAAGGATTTTCAAATTCATTTTAGTCCACAATATGAAACATGGGATACAAAGATGAAGATAAAATACATAAAGAAAACATGGAGTCTACAAGCTTATCAGCGAGAATTCTCAAGTGCGGTTTTGGAACATCTAGACATGGTGGAAAGGGACAAGGTGTTCAATTTTATCATAGGAATGATACCTTGGACATGAAATGAAGTGAAGAGGCAAAAGATAAAAACACTTGAGAAAGCATTTGCTGATGCGGATTGCTTGGTAGAACAGTATGATGAAGGATCTAAAGAGAAGAAGAAAAAGAATGACAAACCGAAAGAAAATTCTACGAAAGAGGAGTCTTCGAGATCACATGATAAGAAGAAGACGAAGAAATCGTTGAAGTGTTGGATATGTGAGGAACCAAATATGGTGAGGAATTCTCCTTCAAGACCAAAAGTGGTTGCCTTAGCACAAGCTAATGCAAAGAAGAAAGAAGAGACTTCTATAGGGGTTATGCAGATTTTGGGAGCTACAATGGCTATGGAAGCAATCTCACGAAGAGACTCAGAAAAAAACAAGTTAGAATGTGTTGAGATGAAAGTTGGAAGTGATGATATACTCAATATGGTAGATAGTGGGGCAACTCACAACTTTATGAGCAAGGGTACTGCGAGAAGGATTAGACTGAAGTTTGTACCGATGCAGGCACAAATGAAGGCAGTGAATTCTCCTCCGAATTCTATGATTGGTGTAGCTGAGAGAGTGGATGTGACACTTGGTGAATGGATAGGGAAGGTCAATTTCACTATGGTGTAGATAGATGACTATGAGGCTGTACTAGGCATGGATTTTATGAAGCAATTTGAAGCTATGGTTGTTCCCCATATGAAGAAACTGTACATTTACGACGAATGAGAGGATGTACCTATCGGTATGCCAACTGTAGGAGTAACTAAGGTCGAGTGTAAACTAACAACGATGAATATGGAGAATGAGAAGCGAGATGAAGAGGTCTATAAGCAGTTGTCTATTGCAGAGGCAAAGCTTATGGAACAGTCACAGGTTATCAGGACATTGTCAAATAGCATCTTGGATCTATCTAGGAGGCTGGAGGCAGTAGACAATGATGATGATGATGAGTATGTTAGACCGAATGTTCAGGTAGAGGATCAGGAAGCATACCTGTAGAGATTAGAAGTGGAGTATCTGAATAGGTGGATTGAGTTTATCAGTGAGGGAGAGCCTTGTGGCTCTACTCCCTCTTTATCTTATTACATTGTCATGGAGATGAGACTCATTGTTAGCTACTCATGGCAGTGAGTCTCCAACATTTGGAGCAGGCATCTAGGGGTGAGATGACACAGATTGATAGGTAGCATGCAGTGGAGAGTCATGATGATGTAGGGGCATGAGTTCTTATGGAGGCGATGCATGGTTGGATTAGCTACCCAACTAATCACCGACATGAGGGGTACTAGCACATGATTCCTTGCAGAGCAGTGGCATATCTATGGCATGAAACGGGTCGAGAGGTGGACACATCTAGATTACCCATACACACAGTTTGTGTGGCTTGATGATCTTGGCAATAGATGGTTGCTGGGATGGAGAATTGCCGAGGATGACAATGACTTTAGGTGGGGGAGGATGTAAAGCCCATGAGTCACCATCAGACTTGGCGAGTCGGGTGTACTGGGCGAGCGCGTTTAACCGATGAGTTTTCATGAGTCGACATGGGTGCATGGCGGGCGAGACGAGTTAGTCGCACTTAACCAGCGAGTCAAAGGGCGAACCCGAATGAAAAGTTAGACCAACTAAATGAGTCAGAGCATCACATGAAGTCATGATGGGAAAAATTAATAAGTGTTGGTGGTGGCGAGTTTATATAGGTGGCCAGTCCCACACATGGGCGCCCCACACCTAGGTCGAAGCTAAAAGAAATGGTGAAGTGGAGAAATGGAAAGTCGGCTTGAAAATGGTCAAAGCCACTACCATGGACGAGCTGCCACATATATTAGTGGGTGAATTGGTGGAGAAAGAGCATAAAAAATCTTCAAGTCTTAAGTAGAGTGAGCTAGAGGAAGTGCGAGCTATAGACTTGAGTGCATACGAGTTGGGCGAAGTGCAGGTAGTGGCTAGGCCGAAGCATGGAGGCAAGGAAACGAAGGCCTCAGCGTGGGTGAGTTAGCCATAGGTCGGCAAGTGGACAGAACACAAGTCTGGTGGGCGAGCTTGACCGCAAGTTGCGTGAGCTGAACGTAGGCGGGCAGGCGAGTCTGTCATAGGATGAGCAGGCAGACAGCTACATGGTAAGGTGGACGGATGAATGGGCGTCACAACGAGCTGGGCAAGGCGACACGCCGGGTGGGTAGTGCACCCACAGCTCGTGTGCATCGGAAGTTCGGGTGAACAATGGCAGGAGCACCGCGCGAGTTGGAGGAAACGAAGGTCCGAGTGAGCGAGCACATTGGCATGGTGAACATCGAAGTGTGGTTAGGACGCGAGTGTGCGCCTGGTGGGCGACACGCCGGGCATGACTGCACGAGGCAGTTCAGTGGGCAGTGAACGACGGGCACATGTGAGGGTGGATGAAACGACACAAAGTGTCATGCTGAACAGTGAACGGTGGAGGGTGGCCCGTGGGAACCTCTCCATGGTGGACAGTGCGACCCGACCTGGTGAAGGGTGGGCGCACCAAACAACAATTTGGGCAAGGCTACACGGTGGTGTAGGCTGAGTTGTAAAGTTAGTTGATTTTTTAGAGTTGGAACTTGGGGTTCCTCTCCAGCTATTAATTTTATGTAAATTCATAATGTCATTATTATTGTGGGCAGACTCATACTTCATGGAGTTTCCCCTCCCATTATTTATCCGCTGTGCACTTGTGTTGAAATAATAATGATGATGAAAGTTTTATGAATGTATGTTTTCTGCTGTGCTTACGAAAGATATACTTAGAAAGTGAAAAATAAACTAAGGCGTAGTCCACACTTGTGAGTATTGTTAAAAAGAAAACGGGTGCTGGTGCCACACCCCCCTTTGTGCAGTTGAAAGACTACTGCTAGGGTAGGGGTGTGATACAAGGTGCTGGGCACTACATTGGGCAAGACATAGCGAGCACATCACAATGGGTACACTTTCCCAACGACATGACATAACAGAGCACGTGTGAGGTAGAGCACACACGTAGCATACTTAGCAACTACCTCTTTATTTTTTGCAAGCTTGAGGAGGATAACATATGCTTGTCTTGTGCGCTCATCCTTCGAATGAGTCATTCGAAGTATTTTTGACAAACCTTATGAAGGAGTGGTTCGGCCTCATCATGATTGATGAGTCCTACACTATTTAAGTTTTACGAGTCTAGTGAAGGGGTAACTCGATGTCATTTTCATGTTTAAAGAGTTTGACAAGACACAAAAGGAAAACCCATTCAGTTCTTTTAACATAAAATTTTAACGAGCCCGGAGAAAGTAAAGCTCAGTGTTTCTCATTTTTAGGGAGTCAGGAGAAAAAGATAAGTAAACTCCACAGTGTCCCACACTAAGGAAAGGCGCATGGGAAAGGAAAGGAAATGTGACTGTGATGGGAGAGACGTAGTGAGTTGAGGCATGGCGGGCGAGCGAATAACCAGTGCGATGCGAAGTGTGCGACATGACAACGACAAGCGGTGGAAGTGTAGCGAACATGATAGGCAGAGCATGAAGGTAGGGATACGACTGTGTAGCAAAGGGGCTCCCACACGCCCACAGGTAGGTTGGGATAGGGATTCCTCTGCCCACGAAGTGGCCCCCACATAAGAAGTGAGTTCAGCTCAACAAAAGAAGGGGTGTCAACCCACATGAAATGAATAGGAAAAGACACATATATATTGAAGAGGAGGAGTTCGACCAAGTAGTAGAAGTAGTTTCGAAAAAGGTATTAAATATCAAAGAATAGATCATTGAAACAATGAAGTCTATGAAATCTCAGAAATGTGAGGAGTATGATATCACAGATCTACTGAGTGCACATCGTAGAATTTGAAAATGAAGCAAAGGCACATCGTAGGAGGAGGAGAGCTCACCCAAGCGACCAATTTCTGGGCAGGGGCTGAGGGTTGGTTTTTTGTTTTTTTTTTTGGTGCCAATACGGGGGTTTCTATTGGGAAAGGTGCCAGCCATAGGTTGGGCACACCCTAAGTTGTGAACTTGGCATTTTTGGGCAAGTGCGTTGGGTTGGGCCAATGGCTGCCACCTTTGTAACTTTGTTCTTGGGTAGTGGATGAGTTTGGGCATGACTGAGCCTTTTAAAATTATTGTAAAGTATATTTGAAGTTAATAAAATAAGAAAAGGTGGAAATTGTTTTGGGAGTATCCTCCTCCCATTACATACTCTTGTACATTGTTGGTTTTACAATATCACAAAATTGTGGAACTGTTGAATTTTAATTGAAGTTTTATTTTTGTTACTGTAATAATTGAATAAGAAGATTAAATTGGAAAATTTACTAAGTATTAAAGTTTGAAGGAGTTAGGAATAGTCGAGGTTAGAGTAATTATATAACTATGATGAAGTATTATCGATGCCATGCAACGCCCATGGTGGTCATAAGGCATCATAGCATGGGGCTATGAAAATCTATCATCTAGTTGATAAGCATTAGTCTTTTCACCTGGTGTATATTGCTCACCATTGGAGATGGATGAGGGAAGGAAACAAACATCGACAAATGGTGGGAGATGAGAATAACAGTGGGAGATTGATACAACCATTGAAAAAATAGATGAACATCGTGGTGACTAAAGAGTATCACCTCCTTAGAGTGCTCCTTTATTACTAGTGCATTCAAGTATTATACGCATTGGAGTATGGAGCACCTGCACATTGAACGATGTATAAATATGTAAGAGAGAATTTTGGTATGAGAGGTTTGTTTATTTCTCATCGTCATCGTTAGCGATGGTATGGAATTAGTGTTGTCTATCGAGGTTACAAATTTTCTTGGAAAGTTATCTTTCACCATAATATGGTGGATTTTTTTTTTAAATCTCATCATAGTAGTGTTTGAATTATTTTTTTGATGGTGGAAATGGATTGAACACCATCAAAAACCCCCTAGACACCCAAAAACCTAAAGTTTGACAATTGTAACCTAGATTTCCCAAAATTCTGTTAGATTTTAGAAAAAGGAATTTTGAAATTTCCACTATTTTCTGGGTGAATTTGTGGCCTTCTGTTGACGATGTTGGAACTGCCAATATTTAGGGGATCCCACAGTATGAAGTCCCAACTATAACTCACACCATTTTGTGTGGGAGTCCCATCTAGTATGATGGCCCGGTTGCCATTGTCTTAAGGATTTGCCTCAACTCTTGCTTGTCAACACAGGATAGTGGTTCACTTTGTCTTCGAGAAGTGAGGTTCACATCCCTAGTGAGTGTAAGTGTACTTGTGTCAATGGTTCTTTCATTGTCAGGGGAAGAAGGTGAAGGCGAGTTCCATATTGAAAGGGATTAGTGCCAACTCAGCTAAGAACAAACAACACAAAAGGACATACATAGCTTCTGGCAGAGCAGTCCACTCGGATGCGACAGTCACAACATACAAGGTAAGATAACACGTACAACACTCATGGATCAGTCTAAACAAGTGCAATGGTTATTACAACAAGGTTGAGGTGAAAGGTCTGTCTGATGTCCGACAGAGAAGTCGACATGGACGGGACAACATTAACAACATATACAACACATTTCCATTAATAGATTATGCATTACAACAAAAGAAATAGTTCATATGTAGAACACAGGTTAAAGAAACATGCATTACAAGTGTTAAAGATAAGTCTTACAACAAATACAATACATGTGTGAAAACGTGTTGACCTATTAACATGCTTCTAAATTAAGTGAAAGTCCCAAGACACATTGTTACACCATACATCACTAACCTCACTAGTGAAGTGTTGGAGCCAATACTTACTCCTCAAAGAAAAGATTACAGACTCTCTTAGATATGTGGGAGAAGCTGAGGTGAAAAGTACTTTACATGTACAAATGAGGGTGTATTTATAGCCAAGGGTGAAACTGACCCTTGTGGCTATTCGACTACCCTCATGACCATTTGACTTTCATGACTCTTCGACTTACATGACTCTTTGTTCAACAAGTGGTCTCTTGGACTTCCATGTTACATCACATTGATTGAAAACAATCCCATAGTGAGGATGTGGTCGACACAACTCATGATGTGACCTGACATGAGTTGGCATGACAATGCTGGCACATTCATGTTGCTGCTAGAGTGCATGTCGAGATATCGTGCTAGTGGAAGATGGATGTCTTCATGGTGTTTCATAACTTCACCTCCACATGGCGAAGTGCACAAATTCTTGGTCCTTGGTTCACTTGATGAAGCTTTAGCATGTTGTTCCTTGCTTGCATGTTGGAAGGCTTGACAAGCTCATTTTTCCATGAAGGTGCATGTTCGTCATGTTCATCCACTTCACATGCTTCATTCATTCATCCGTTAGTGAACCTGTCATTCTTCATGTGCTCCCTTCTTTCATTCCATTCATCGTCTTGCCATGTTTATTGGTGTACATGTACTTGGAGTCACTCATGACAAGACGACATTAAATCCAAAACCGCCTAGTGTACCATGACACGTGATCATTCGGATGCAGGTGGCTGGGAGAGGTAGTAATGCTATGATGTGGGATGATGGCTCCAGGCAACTACTGATGAAAACTACGCAAGGGTCACTGAGATTTGGAGACAAACAATCTGAGTCAACAATGACTGTCTACAAGGTCTTGCTCGGTTGGGAGGCAAAATTTGAGCAAATTTTGGGAGGAACAGTCCGAGCTGTTGGAAGGCAAGGCAGACATGCTCTGCACATTTTTCAAAATTAACGGGTAGGGGGTTGGACAACCAGATTTGTGAAATTTTCCAGAGGAACAGGTCGGGCTGCATGAAGGGTTAGTAGGCAGGGATTGCATTGTTTTTCTAGGGAACTGCCCAGGAAACTGGCAGCCAAAATTGCGCAATTCCCAGAGGGAACTACCAATTGGCTGTTGCGGTTACTGTTAACCGAAACTGCACAATTCCAAGAGGGAACTTCTAGTTGGCTGCCTAGGATACTGGCAGTAGAAACTGTGCAATTCCCAGAGGGAACTAGTAGTCTGCTGCTAGCGATTGCTTGTGAGGAAAACTATACTTAGGCCAGGAGGCCGGTCTACTAATCATCTCTGCGCAATTTCTGAGCTGAGTTGACTAATGGGAAGCATAAGGCCTATTCATGAACATTGTGCAATTTCTGAGATGAACAACCGGTTGACTGCTGGGATGACTGAATGGGAAAATTGCATGATTTTCTGACGGAAACAAGGATGGGCACTTAGTTTCTGGTTGACCTGTTTGTTCAATTACTTCAGTCAATTGAGCGAGTGAAGCGAGTTGCCTCTACACAATTTTTGAGGGGATTTAGTCCTAGGGTGATTGCCGGGTCCAACTGTCTGGGTGGCCAGCATGAGAGTTGATTAGATTTCTTGCAGGAAGTGTAGCTTGAAAAGTCTAGCTTGGTGCTTCTACATTGTTTTTGTTGATAGTCGATCGAGTCGATGGAAGGGTGATGGTCGACTGTCAATGGGGAATCTGGTCATCAGAACCTCAACAAAAATGCTAAGTGTGTGAACAATTGAAAGATGCATAGGTGATCATACGAACACACACTCACATGACATGACAATGAAACGACCAAACCATCCAGATACACACGATCAAAAAGACTGACCAATGGTGTATGTGACGAGCATGACACTCATGATTGATCGTTTATTGATTGAGATGACGCTTGTGCGACAATGAACGTGACTCCGTGTATGAGTGCGATAGATGCTTTCATAGAGAATACAACAAGCACAAGTGAAGTGAAGACTTTGAGCACAACCAAAACATGGTCGCAAGCATGACTTAGACATTAGCATGCAGATACTTAAATGCAATGAACAAAGAAAGGGGCATGTAAAGACTCACACAAGCTCACGGAGTGAACCCGAGTGTGTGCAGTCATCAAGTGAAACTCTTCAAGGGAGGCTATGAAATTGGTGTAGGCCAAAATTTTTGAGGATGGTTGTATCCTCTACAACACCTTCGTAGACTACTTTGTAGGGAATGGTGTTGTCTACTAAGGTGACGAATTCGCTCGAAAATTTATTTTCCATTGGAATCCGACAATTTTTTTTTCAAAAAATCTCATCATAGGAGTGTTTAAATTTTATTTTAGGATGGAAATGGATTCAACACCATCAAAAACCCCCTGGGCACCCAAAATCCTAACGTTTGACAACTGTAACAATAAATTTAAAAAAAAATTGTTGGATTCTAGCAAAAATCATGCTAGAATTTCCAATATCTTCTACGTGAAATTGTGGTCATCGTAGAGTACTCTGTAGGTAATGGCATTGTCTACTAAGGTTACAAATTCACTCAAAAAGTTATTTTTCGTCAAATTTAGAGGATTTTTTTTCCAAAAAATGTCATCATAGTAGTGTTTGAATTGTTTTTTAATGCTAGAAATGGATTCAGCACCATCAAAAACACCCTCGGCTCCCAAAATCCTAAATTCTAACAATTGTAACCCAGATTTTCCAGAATTTTTGTCAGATTTTAGAAAAATTGATTTTTTCGGTGAATTTCTGGCCTCTATATACTACTATGTAGGGAATGGCGTTCTCTACCAAGGTTACAAATTCAGTTAGAAAGTTATTTTTCGCTCGAATTTGACACCTTTTTCTTCAAAAAAACTCATCATAAGAGTGTTTGAATTGTTTTTTTGATGGTGGAAATGAATTCAGAACCATCAACAACCCCCTAGGAAGCCAAAAACCTAATGTTTTACAATTGTAACCAAGATTTCCCAAAATTTCTGTTGGATTTTAGCAAAAATCATGCCAGAATTTCCACTTTTTTTCTGGGTGAATTTATGGCCTTCGTAGGCTACTCTGTAGAGAATGGTGTTGTCTACCAATGTTACAAATTTGCTTAGAAAGCCATTTTTCGCTAGAATATGATGATTTTTTTCCAAAAAGTGTCATCATAGGAGTGTTTAATTTTCTTTTGATGGTGGAAATGGATTCAACAACATCAAAAATCCCCTAGGAACCTAAAATCCTAAATTTTGACAGCTATAACCCAGATTTACCAAAAGTTAGGTCATGTTTTAGCAAAAAGAATGTTGGAATTTCCATTATTTTCAATGTGAACTTGTGGCCTTCATAGACTACTTTGTAGGGAGTGGCGTTGTCTACCAAGGTTACAAATTCATTAGGGAAGTTACTAATCCATGTAGGGTTTTTCCAGAGTGTTTTTCGCTCATCATGGTTCGAGCATTGGTAATTGTTCATTAATGGAATGTTTTGTCAGAGTTAAGAAAAAAAAATAATGATAATAAATTGAGAAGAGTGGAAATAGTTTGTTGATGAAGTTGTTTGTTCAGTGATTTGATGGTTAAGTTTTTTTCATAAATAAGACACAGAAGCCACGTGGTCTCTACCAGATGATAGGTTCAACTTTCAACTCTTGTGAGTTACGAGGTCTCTAGATAAAAGGTTCAACTTTTAACAATGAAAATCCTATTATTAAAGTTGATTACAAGGGCAAGAGGGAGATTTTTGCACACAAAGAGATCTGTTCAATGGTATTAGTAAAAATGAACTCGATAGTCGAAGCATACCTAAAATTTGGCATCAAGAATGTCGTGATCACAGTGCCAACCTATTTTAGCAATTCTCAGAGTAAGGATAGTAGAGATAAGACTACCATTACCGATCTTAACACCACCAAAATTATTAATGAACCCATCATTGTAGCTATTATATCTTATGGGTTTAATAGTGAGCTTTATTCCTCCAATGGAGGAAATATGATGAAGGTACCTTTGATGTTTCCGTTGTTAGTGATGAGAGAGGTAAATTTGAGGTGAAGGTTGTTGGAGGGGATAGACATTTGGGTGTCGAGGATTTTGAGGGTTGGATGCTCAAATATTATGTTGAAAATTTCAAGAGAAAATACAAAAGGACATAAGCACTAGCACCAAAACACTTTGGAGACTATGCTCAGAATGTGAAAGGGAAAAAGGAAACTTATCTTTAATGGTAGTGACTATGATTACTATATATCGTCTATACGAAGGTATATTTTTTCACATAACGAGTACAAGAGCCAAGTTCGAGGAGCTCAATACTGATTTCATTTATTTATTTATAAGAGTTAATATCTAAACATGTTTTTCCTTTTAAAATGTCATTTATATGTACCCTTTTTGTATTATTACATGATAATGTGTTACATGAGTATGTGTATTTTCCCATTTTGAAAAATTTTAGATGTTTCTAAATTTTGTGCAACTTAATTAAGAGGTTGTGATCTCTCTTTATCCACATAACCTTGAAAGTATTTAAACATAGCATGATTGATAGGTTCATCTAGTTTCTTCTTAAGCCTGACATAACCAAGTGCTTTGTAAATTTATCTACATGTTGAAGAATGGTTGAGGAGAAGGACAATAGATCCTTAATGGAAGAAATTTCTGAGAAGGAACTCAAGTCTGTGATGCACAATCTCCAAAAGGCTAAGAGCCTTAGTCCTTGTGGATGGACTATATAAATTTTCATTGAGCTATTTAAAATTATAGGCCTTGACTTCCTAGTTGTGGTTGAAGAATCCATAAGGCAGGAAAAAGTCCACCCTACTTTCAATTCTAATTTCATCGCCCTCATTCCCAAATTAGATCATGCAATCTCCTTTTCTGACTTCCATCCCATGTCTTTGTGAAACACTATCTACAAGATTATAGCTAAAATTGTAGCATTTATGCTCAAGCCCATCTTGTCTCAATCTATCTCTATGGAACAATTTGCCTTCCTTGAAGGAAGACAAATTTATGAAGCCATAAGTGTGGCCCAAAAAGTAATTCATAGCATCACAACTCAAAACTTGAAGGTTGTCATTGAAATTGAATTATCAAAAGACTTTGATCGTGTCAGCTAGATTTACCTAAGGCTTCTTCTTACCCATGTGGGGTTCAACATCAACTTCATCAACTTCATCAACTGGGTAATGAGATTCATTCAGAGTGTCTCCTATTTTATCCTCATTAGTGGCTCAGTCTCACCCTTTTCTTCATGCCAAAATGGGCCTCAAACAGGGTTGCCCCCTCTCCTTTATTATTTTAGTTGGTGGTTGAAGGATTGAGTCGATGACTATCTGAAGCTAAAATAAACATGAACTTTCATGGTTCACTTATCGCGAGTACTCTAATTGTTACACACTTTCTCTTTGTGGATGACATTCCTATCTTTTGTAATGGCTTTCCAAGGGATATTAACTCTCTCACCTTGTACTTGTATCTTTACAGGAAAGTAACTAGGATGAGAATAAATTTTGATAAATCTGCTATATCAAGTCACAATCATAATGAGACTAAATAGCACCATCTCCCATATCTCCTCACCTTCACTCTAACTCCTTTTGGAGGAAGGTCTAAAATACCTCGACTTCCACCTAAAACTAAATTTTTACAACAACACTGACTAGCACTAGCTCATTGCCAAAGTGAAAAAATGAATAAAAAATTAGTGCTTTCAATGGCTATGGAGAGTGGGTAAATTAGTCATTATCAAATGCATGATATATTCTGTTTTAGTTTATTGGGCCTCCTATACTTGGATCCATCAAAGAATGCTGGAAAAATTCAAAAGAATATGCTCCCACTTCCTTTCGATTAACAATCATGAATCAAGCCCTCTTCCATGGTTCAAGTGGGAAATAATTACAATGCCAAAAATGATCGGGGGTTGCATCCTAAAGAACCTCCATATATTTTAAAAAGCCTTGGAAGCCAAATATGGATGGGAGTTAATTTCATTGCATACCGTATGGACAGAGGCGATCTTCCAAAAATATATTGACCTAAACTCTCTCGAATATTGGATCTAGTAAGAAAATAAACCTCGTTCTAACATATCAGTCATTTGAAGGGTGTTTCTCAACTCTTTCGACACCATAAGGAATGGTTTGCCTTGGAGGATTGATAAGGGAAACAAAGTCAGAAGTGGGCTAGATCCTTCTTTTGAAAGTGAAAAAAAATACTTTCTTCCTCCCCCTCCCATATAGGTTTTAGATATAAATGTATTACCAATTTGTCACAAGTTTCCAATCATGCAGCCTCCTCAATCTAGAATCAAGGTTAGGTTTTCTACTAAGGAGTTAGGTCTTGAGGACGTCTTCCACAAAACATGGTAGGTCTATGTGTAAGCCTTATCAGATGATCACATCAGATTAATGGAAAAAGAAGATGAAATCATATGGAATATTTCTCCTTTAGTTTTATACACCCCTAAGTTGGGGTACCTTTCTCTTTTAGACGAGACAGAAGGTCTTAATAAGAAATGGTGGTGGAAGAAGATATGGCATGCTAAATGTTCAAATGAAAAAAATTATTTATATGGTTCCGTATGGAAACGAAGGAGCCCACTTGGGATGGGCTCAGATCTTAAATTATCTACATCTCCCTCCTATGGATATTTTGCTCATGATGGAAACATGCCTTAGATGGTGGGCTTCTCAAGTTGGTTTTCACAGGTTCGTCCCAATTTTTCTCTTATGGGAAATCTGAAGGGCATGGAATGCTCTGATTTTTATGGTATTGTTGGAGCCTCGAAATTCGCTGTGACAACATGGGGGATAACCACCCGGTCTAGACCTTGAAAGAAACTCCTTTTCCGCTTGGTATAGTAGCTTCGACTGGGGATAATGGGACCATATGCCCAAAGCAAATTGATTTGATAATGTTGATGGGATGATATACAATGTAACGGGAAATGATTGAACTAAGTATAATCTAATCTAAGTACTAAACACGTGCATATATACTAATCTAACATTATCTAACTATAAATATACCTGGGAATATAATAAGATTTGCGATCTATAATGATTTCTTACAGCAATTGGTAATAAAGATCATTCAACTGCCAAAAGAAATGAAATCGTTTAACGATAATTGTTTTGGATAAATAGTTAGACAAAACAATTGAGAGAAATATATCGCATATAAAATCGTTCATGTATTCAAAAATGGAATCAAAGCTCACATCATATAGAAGTGCAATAATGCAGAACTATAATTCTGAGTTTCATACATAAAACAATTGAAAGAAGAAGTATTGCTTAAGACATAAATAAAACATAATCATACAATAAAAGTACCATATATGATAAGTCATGCTAATGCTTCAACAATATTGAGCGGATTTCATTCAATCAAACACATTCTAAGAGTACATAAGTGCATTTCAGTAGAGCATGCTAGATATTCAAAGAAAAATAGATCATGTTCCATTAATTTCATCAAAACCTTCTCAAAAGTACAGAAGTGTAATGTCTTGAAAAGTGTTTTTGATAAAAAAATATTGGACCCCTCTCTAAATGCATGAGACGGGTTTAAATACTAAAATACTTGCCTCAAAATAGATTATCATAAAAATAGACGAGGAGGTTTCAATCAACCTTCCTCAGAACGGGCAAAAATAAAACTAAAAATAAAATAAA